>CM025790.1:39782493-42182493 GCA_014635995.1 Sarcophaga peregrina | reverse complement strand
TGGTGTTTTTAATGTGCGGTTAAATGCATAACAATTATACCATATTACTGCGGTTATTTTAAAAGAAATTAATGGTTTTGTCATAAAATCTTAAAAGAGGTTTAATTAGTTTTTTTTTGTATAACCGATTACTAGAAAACAAAAAAAATTAATAATAGTACTAAACTAACTGGATCTGAAAATATAATCAAAATATCGTTTGCCAAGTACATACAATAAATTTCTAAAAGTTTTGCTTAAAAATAATTGGAAAAAATGCTTTGATTGTCAAGCGTAAAATGAAAATCAATAGCTTCAAAGGTTTTGTACACATATGTGAGCAATTTCAATAAAAATATTTGAAAATTTATTGCTTTCTATACCCTACGGTCTCCCTGTACAGGTATAACAATATAACAGCACTTCCGAACTTAGATATTGTACTATAGGGTGGATAATCTCTCGGTTTAAACTTGAGCCATCGGTTATTTCGAATCTGGCACTACTTATGTCATTCAATTCTGTCACTAAATTCAGTATATCATCTCCACAGAACGTAATGAATCGATTTGGATCAACGACAAACTGCACAATGATGTCGAAGTTTCTGCAGCAAGACCAAGTAGCAACTTTTTGACAGATCAGATGGTCGTTTTCATTGAGAATCCTGCTATTGTTATATCGGGTGGACCATCTACCGGTTTAAATCTAAACCATCGGTTATTTAAAATCTGCACGATGATTTTGATTTTGCCAAATAGAAAAAAAGGAATAATTTTTTCGGATGAAGCCCATTTCCATCTTGGTGGATACTTTAGTAAATAAAATTGTCGTATTTAGGGATCAGAAAACCCACGCATGGTCTTACAGAAGGCAATTCATCCATTACGAATGACTGTTTGGTGCAGCTTGTGGATCGCAGGTATCATTGTTACCATATTTCTTCGAACACCATTATCGCACCGCGATAATCAAATATTTTGTACTCGCTCTTGATGGCATTCATTTCTAAACTCTGCATGGATTTTACAAATAAAATGGCCCCAGGTATTTCCGAAGGCATTTTGCGTACTGAACACGAATCTTCCATCAAGTCAGGTTTTCGAGAAAAAGGGACTTGAAACCCCTAAAGATAGCGTTTTTGGTAATTTTTGAAAAATTATAGAGCTAAACACTAATGTGCTAAAAACATCGCTTTTGTCAGACATTGACAAGTGATCTTTGCTCTTTACAATGAGTCCAAAGCCAAATTGATTGCATGTCCCTTAAAGTATGGATAGGTTTAGCTCAAGGGGTGCAAGAGAAAAAGAAACACCATACGAAGGTCCTAAAAAATTAATATGATTTACTTGAAATTTCTTACTCAGGGTTTAGGGGTCGCTGATTACAGATCTTAATTCAGATTAAAAAAATTTGAATTTTTTTTGTACAAATAAGCTGCATTCAAATTTAAGAAATTTAAAATGGCGTATCCAATATGGCGGTAACAATTTTCAAGTAAATTCGATTCATTTTTATAAACATCAACCGCCATATTGGATACGCCATATTAAATTTCTTAAATTTGAATGAAGCTTATTTGCACAAAAAAAAAAATCCAAATTTGCAGGGCTGTGTTTTTGGTTTCAAAAGGATGGTGTAATTAGCTACGCATTTCATGTAATCGATGATTTGAGCCAAACATTTGATGGCCCTTTAATTACCCGAAATGGTGATGTTAATTAAACGCCAAGAAGCTGCGATTTGACACCGTTGGACTATTTTGTGTGGGGGCCGTTAAGGAAAAGTTTTATTGAGGCAAACCAGAGACAATTAAGTTGTTGAAGACCAACATTTGTGTTGCCATTGCCTACGTACGAACCTATACACTCCAAAATTGGTCTCTTCGAATGAGATACTGTGAGACCAGCGGTAGTAGGAATGCGAATAAAATAATATTCCTATATACCAGAAACCTAATTTCGATCTGCATATTGATACTGAATTTGAAAAAAAAAAAATTACGTTTCTATAAGGTGGTACACTGAAGTGACGATCATTTCTAGCACATAATCACTTTAGAATCCTTCTGCAGTACTATTAGTACGCAGATTAGAAGGCCAATAAAAGTAGAATTGTATTCAATTAAGTATTAAGTAGGTTTTAATGTATTTCCAATTTTGTTCGAAACTGGCGTCAAGTGGTTGTCACTTGTTACCTGTTAATGGTAAATAATTCTGTTGCTGAAATGCAAGAATCGTTTTATGCATAAAGCTGAAGAAATTAAAATATTTTCCTTTATTTCAATATACCTAGAAAAACGAGTTCATTAAATTCCGTGTAGGGCATACGCTAGTGTCGATCATTATATCTCGTAATGAAATTCTTTACAGCAAATGTATTCCAACGTTTTACTGTTGTTGAATAGTCAGTCATCAGTTGCAGTCATGTGCAAGTGTTAAAAGCCCATCACTTGGCATTAATGTTTTACCGTACATTTCCCCTTCAGTCAGCCACCATGTGTGTGGTAATGGATTTTTGGCTATAAATTATAGAAAATATTTAATTTTTTTTTTTTTTTCGTTTGTTGTCCATTTATTTTGATTTTTTTTTTAGCCAGATACACGTTGCATTTATTTATTTGGCAAGAGATTACTCGTAGAGATAAAAATTTTATTCCTTTTCGGTTGTGTTTTTAATGAATTTTAATTTGTTAAAAAGTTTTTCGGTAACTTTAAATAATCGAATATAACGGTTCCTCAGCTGTTGTTTTGAGATGAGCCATTGAAAGCTGTTAAATTGTTTGAATTCTAAATGGAATAACGACGAAATGGAGTCTTTCTTTAATGGCATTTAGAATAAAAATAATTATTGAGTGAATTTTGGAGTTTTGTGCTTATGCTGAAGATGTTTTTAGGATTCCAATCGTTTTGCAATCGAGCTTCTTTTGTTTTTCGTTAGTATAGGGCCCATTTAGTCGATTGAAGAGGAGTTAGTCGATCTATATTAATTTAGAGAATTTTATTTCTTGAAGTTCCGTGTATAGGGATTCTATCTCTTAACTTTGAACAGGATTTTTCTATAGTAAATATTGTTTAGTGTACAACGATAGTTAGTTCATGACTCAATGCTCAATAAATTACTTTTTTGTTCAATATAATATGGTGGAAATCGCTATATGAACATCGTCTGGAATTCCCTATGGTTCTTTCTAGGTTCAATTGAGAGTTTTGCTCTGTTGTTTAAAATTTAATAACTTATCGCTGCGCTTATTCATATTAAGATATTAATTTTCAAGAAAACATTGACAGAATTCTTCTCTCAGACGTTTAAGATGCTAAGCACCTTTCATTGCCTTCAGTTTAAGTTTCCTTCCTGTAGATCTTTTATTGTTATATGCCTGACATGCATACTTAAATGGTTATTACAACCCTTCAGTCAGGATTATTAACCTAGTTTCTTACACCATTTATGTTGTGTGTGTTAATTTTATACATGAGTGGCGGTACCTACAGTTTAAAGTCGACTTCGAATGACAGACTTTTTGAGAAACTTTTCATGGCAATTTTATTTTACTCTCAGAGTTTTTGCCAGAAATCTGAAAGGCAGTCGCCGACGAAATATTTTTTCATATTTTGTTTTATTCGTGAGGTTTGAACCGTGGTCTCATATATAATAACCCTACACACTACCTATTAGTCTACAGCTACTCCCTAACAAACTTTCCGCATTTTTCTAACCTTTTGGTTTCACTATTCTAGGCGCTTTGTTAGATAAATCTCTATCGAATTGGTGACTTCTGAATTTCACACTCAGTTTAAAAAAAGGCATACTGACTAGATGAATAACTATCACAAGTGTAAGCGCTGGTGTGTGACCTGCCTATTACAAGCCTTGAGGAGAAGTTAGTTTTGTGATGGGTTGGTATGGAATACGCAACCCGCTTTTTGATTATTTGTGATTAAGGAATGCGCACGAAAAAAATGGGCCTACTTTTAAACTTATAACTTTTATCATAATTGAAAAAAAATGAATGTCGTTACATTGTTTTTGTTAGTCATCTGCTTCAAAATCCACGTAAAAATGGGCATTCAACAAGAATGTCGTAAAAAAATAATTGAAATTTCCAATGAAAAACCGGGCCGCTTACAAAAAACGATTGCTAGGCTCGCAGGTGTTAAACAAAAAACAGTTTCTAAGGCAAGAATATAAGGAGTCTTTGACTATTAGAGAAAGCGTGGAAGAAAAAAAGGCTTTGCCGACCAAAACAAAGCAAGTACAATAATACGTATTTTTCTAAAACACCCTAAAATGTCTGGAAGAAAAGTGATTCAAAAAGTTGGATGCTCTGAGGCATTACCAGAAAAAACTTTTGTACACAAAAGAATTCAAATATTATTTACTTTAATTGAAATTTAAAATAAAGAAAATCTGCCACTTAGTTTTATTTTTATAACGAAAAGTTTAAGTCCAGTTTTTTTTTGTGTGCACTCCTTAATTAAATAGAAATCGAGGCTAATTTGACAACTAAAAATCAATAAAAACAAAGTTTAAAGTGCGAATTTGCTATATCACTGCAGCATATAGTAACAGTCATTCGCTTGAAATCTGCAGCATAATTGTCGGGTGGCCTAAAATATCAGAGATTATTGGAGTCCAATAATTTCCATATGGCTGAACTTTATAGTATTTCCATGATAGTAGAAGAAATAAAGCCATGGTGGGTGACCTTAGCAACATTATTTTTTACTGCTAGTAGAACTTGAGAGCCTAGAAACCTCATTTCGATCATTTGTGAACGTAATTTTTGAAAGATCGACAAATTGTTCCAAAACTTAGTTCAACATCTATGGAGATTAAAAGCCTCACGGTTTCGACATGAACTATTTATGTATTCAATGTATTCACTTATTAATGACATTTATGACCCCCTAAACGTTGTGGGGTTTAACTAAAGGCATCATCCCTTTATTTGCTTTATTTTGTTCAAGATCCATTATGTAAAAAAAATCTATTTTACCTTAATTTCTTATCTCTTTTCTCTTTAAATATTCTTTTTTTTCTTCTTTATTTCAATAAAACCAACTCGTGCATGTATATCTTAAGTTGTGGTGGCGTTTCCTCTCTTGCCGTATACCAAACCACCTTGCTGTTACGATAAAATATAAAAGAAACTCAACAACAACAACAGCAACATCAACAACAACAACAATTTCTTAAGAAACAGAGATTATTAAAAGCCAGTTTTAATTTTCTGCATTTTAGTGTCTGATGCACTTTGGCATTTTTTTTTTTTATCATTGGAAAGAAAAACTAAAACAAAGCAAACAAACGGATAGACATACAGTCAGTCAGTCAGCCAGTCAGGCAGCCAGTCACTCAAGTTGCTATACAAAAAATATATGCTTTTAGCTTAACTCTCCATAATACCACCATATTCTGTTGGTTGCCTCATCGAATCGTCTTCAATTCGTTTTAGCGGCGTATTCAATCCATTCACATATCGAACCTAACATTCCGGAATTGCTCTACTTAGTTACCTTTAAACATGAAGTCGTTTTTCTTTTACACACACTGTAGTGTGGTTGGTTAGTTGTTTGACTATTTGCTTCAAACATCATCAAACAGTTGGTGTAGGTTGTTGTTTTTGGCTTTTATCGTTGCATTTGTAAGATTAGCGTTCCTGTGGTTTTTTTTTTTTTCTCTTTCTCTCTCTTTCTCTGTGAGCAAATTAAAAAGAAAATTAAACGCTCAGTCAACTTCTATCTGAAGCAACACACAGCCAAATAGATGGACCGAGAATAAATGAGACGGGACATTATTATTGGTTTTGTTGGTTTTTCTGCTTCTTAGAGAAAATTTCTATGTTGCTGGTCTTGCCGTCAACATTCATCTCAAGTTGCATCTTCTGGTTTATTGGTGGCGGCATCTGCTTGTGTTTTGTGTTTAAGATTTGCTTTCTGCTTTCTGCTATTTTTCTTTTGATTTTATTTTTTATTTTTATTGCTGCTCTATAACTGATAACAAAATAGTCTATTTGCGATTATTCATTATAAAAAATTGTTTCACGGTGCTGTTAATTTTTTATTACTCAAACAAGTTTTCGGATGTCGATGGAAGAATGAGTTGTTGTGCATTGTTGTTTCGGAATTATTTTTTTATGTTAAAAATGGATACATATACCATACATATACAGTCAGGTTTACGACCTAGCTTCTCACACCACTTATATTGGTTGTGTACATTTAAATCGACTCCAAACAACAAATTTTTAAGCACACTTTTCATGGCAATTTTCTATTTAATTTCAGAGTTTATGCCAGAAATCTGCTTAGAGGAAGTCGCCAAAGAAATATTTTTTCATATTTCGTTTTGTTTCGAGGTGTCTGATATGGGGTTTGAACCATGGGCTCACTAGTCTGTGGCGACTACAACTTTAGGAATTAACATGTAAAGAAAAATAAGTATTCCTTACAGTATTCAGAGAATAAAAATAAAATTGAAGAATATTATGTGACAGCCTTTGTAGCACAGTCGCAGTACACTTTGTGAAACAATTAAAACCTTAATAAAGCAAAAGTTAAAGGATATCAGTGCCGAAGTTTCCCTTAAGCACTGTCTTTGGGGAAGATTCAATTAGTTTGCTATCACAATGGTGACCATTGAAAACCATTAAAGGTACTGACAATGGATGCTTTTTTCTTTTCTTTTTTAATAATATTAAAGGTAATACTACTACAGTAGAATCTTCTATAATTTGAACTTCTATTACTTGAATTTTCTATAAATTAAAGCACAGCAACACCATCTTGGAGAGAAATTCTATCAGTTTTTGCTTCTTTTATTTGAAGTTTCTAAAAGTTGAAGTTTTTTTTCAGGCTAATGGTGATTCAATTTATAAAAGTTCGACTGTATCTAGACTCTATTTTAATGTATTAGCCTCTGACTTGTGGCTTCTGTATCACATCGTACAGTAATCGTATTTGTCATGTGGTAGCATGTGCTATTCATTTAGCAATATGGTTAACATGCGAAAAACCACATCCACAGCAGAGAGATGAAAGAATGACTGTCAATATTAAGACACACCCCCTGGAAAAGTATGGATCGAGCTAAGATCTTCCAAACAAAAAGAACTGAAACCGGTATTTCTATTAATTGGTTTTTACAAAGCATTCATAATAATTGAAAGTCTTAGATATTCTATCATAAAATCTTTGATTCTATTGTGGCAACCTTTACTAGAATTTGACAGATAAAATGATAATATAAGGACTGGAACTATTTTATGCCTGATATTCAGATTCAAATGGGGTGACACACAATAATAATTATGATTGGAGTGCCACTCAATCTGTTTGGGAAGAGAGGAGTTCGAGATTTCCTCCTACCGTAACAAAGCGGGAACATCCACATAGTCGAAGAAATCTACAAGTATAATTAGGCTTACTCAATGATCACACAGCATATTTGAGAACTACATGCATAAGTCCTTTCTGCTGTAGGTTGGAGTCGTAGCTCTGATTATCAAAGCGCACTTGAGGACTAAACGAATTCTACTGATCTGGAAGAAAGCTTTATAAAAAGCGAAATATTTACGATTACTTTCATCAATTCCTTTAGCCAAAATTAATTTAGAAGAAAAATCTTTCCATATTTGTTGCTCAAATATAACTTTATAACGTAGCTCTTGCATTAGACTCATACATTAATATGCAGAACATCGATGTTATAGACTGGGCATTGTAGACTCAAAGAATATTTGTTCAAAACAGAGTTCACTTCAAGATCAGGATGAAGATTATGTAATGCGGAACAAATATACTTTAAATCTGTGCGACATTAAGGCATTTCAGCTAGTAGGTGCTTATTAAGTACTAAGATAGTTATCCTTATTGATACCGATACAGCATCATATTCGTAGTGGCAAGAGGTTGGGAGGAAATGCATTATAGGGTAACGTACATATTACACAGGTTCAGAAGATTGCAATAGATAGTCTGTTTACAGCAATTTAGTATCTTATCAGAACAGATTAATAAAATGGAATTGTATGAAGAAGCTTAGCCCTAATCCTGACTAAAAGGTTAGACAAAAATATACTGAACGGTAGGATATGAAACTGGGAAAAAGCTCTAAGGCATTATAAGATCGAAAACATGAGCCTTAATTAAGCTTGAACGACTTTCGGGATTTCTCGCAATCAACATTTGTTGGTAAAATAGTTCCAAGATAGCTGTATTCATCTTGTAAATATTCACCTCTACCACCTCGTGATCTAATTTCTTTGGATAGTTGAGTATCTAAATCAGTTACTCTTTTAATTCGTTTTATAGAGCTTTTGCATTCTTCGATGCCTTCAAATAATTTTTATCACTAGAAGTAGGGTTTTCTTCATCTAAGATGCTATTATCGAAGTCAAGTGATAAAGATTTTTTCAGGACCTTTTGTAGGGTCAAAATACATATGAATTCACAATCCCGAAAAATCTCGGGACAAGTTTTTAAAAATCCCGGGATTCGGGATTTCCCGATTGACATCCCTAGTATGTATGTGTGAGTACAGCCAGGTAGGATAATATTGTGGCAATCAAAATCATGAAGAGAGCGTAAGAAAGCTTTTACCTTCGATATTTAAATTTTCAAATGTTATTTTTTGTCATCAAAATCTTTCCATCACTATTTACTTCCTTTAGATATGTTTGGTTTTCCTTTAAATTGGAAACTGCTTCAGTCATTATTTGCACATGCATATCGGCAACATTAATTTTTAAAATTTTTTTTTTTTTTACTTTTCATTTTTACTCATCATCATACTTCAATTTCCCCCTTTTATATTTCATCCATGTGGCCTTTTGCCAATCCTTCCTTCCTGCATACGTTTGGTCATTCAATTCGATACGTTCGTTGGTTTCCATTCCTTTTAAATGATGTTCCAATCCATACAATCTGACTTTAAAAACACCAAAAGTCAATTAATTAGTTGAGATCCACTAGAGATTACAACTGTATTAATAAGAGCCAAGAGTTGTTTTCATCTTTTACTCGTTTTTTCTGTTTTTTCTGTTTTCTTTTGCCTTAAACCAACAAAAACATGATGTGATAAAAATACATACGAGTATGTATGTATACACAGACCAGAGTAAAGTGAATTGAGGCAAAACGATGGTAAAGTGTCTGAACCTTTTGAATGCAACAGAGGGAAGAAAAAAAACTGGGTAACAACAGCAACGGGCTGCATTGCCCAACAAATAAATGCATACGATGAAGCCAAATACGTGGAAGATTCACTGGAAAGAAAGGTGGCTTAAAAATGGCTTAAAATTTATATGAAGAGCCAGGGTTATTAAGATTATACACTACATTTGGTTTTACTTAAGATAACACGTGGCGGTAAAGACTTTTTACAGAGACTTGAAAAATTGTTTTTTTTTTTCTTCGTTTTTATCAAAATAAAAAAAACAAAAATTAAAAGAAACTCAAACATATGGAAGAGTTTCGTTTTAAAGGCCAGAACAGAGGATACGGAGTATAAAAATATAAAATGGATTTAATAAACAGAGCCTTGAAATAATCTAATCTATTATGTTAAATACTTAGATAGATAAGATATGTATGTATACGTAAATATCGTCTGTTTGGTGGACGACCAAATCAATGTTCATAGATTATATTGAAATAAGAAAAGCATTTCACCGCTTTTAAGTTTTGCTGCGTACCGTACCATTGGAAAAATATCTAAGAGTGTTGGCCCAAATAAATTATTTAACGATTTATCACATACATATATAAATACATAATTGGCCATCACAATCCTTCAGTCTGGATTATTGACCTAGTTTTTCACACCATTTATGTTGTGTGTATTAATTTTATACATAAGTGGCAGAACCTACAGTTTAAAGTCGACTCCGAATGCCAGATTTTTCTTGAGAAGCTTTTCATAGCAGGTTTTTTTTTCCTCTCAGAGTTCTCGCCAGTAATCTGATGAGAGGAAATCGTCGAAGAAATAATTTTTTGTATTTTGTTTTGATGTCAGGCCTCGGGCTCGAACCCTAGCTTTACGTCTAATAAGGCAACACACTATCCTACTAGACTACAACGACTACGATTTATCAGATTACCTAATATAACTATTGAGTTACAGAAGAAATGTAAAGAATTTGAATTACAAAGAATTCCGCAAAGAAATTCCAAGTAGTTTGACCAAGTATCTGAGTTTGTTTTAATAGCTTTTCGCAAGACTGAATACAAATGCATTGAGTGACAAGAATATTTTTATAAAAAACATCAATTCAATCTTTCGATGGCACATCCTAGCCATAACGATGGACCTATTCGGAAGGCGATTTCAACCGAAAATTCATTTGAATAAATACATAAAATTAAAATTCATTTGAAAAGTAGCAAAATAATTAAGCGTCCAAAAAATTACTCATTTGCAAGCTAAAGATGACATAATTAATCCATTTGTATACTGCATATGATATAATCCAAACGAAAATTCATTATGAAGTCAGCATCGTCTAGTAGGTGGTTATGAATCGACTAATTAGATGAGAGCTCGTGGTTGTAAATCCAAGCTCTGACATCTTGAACAAAGAAAAATATGGAAAACTACAGACAATGGCGGAAATCCGAAGGGATAAAATAAAAATTGCCATATACAGTCTTTCAAATCTGTCATTCGAGGTCGACATTAAACTGCACGACCTGGCACAAATGAATAACTTAACACACACCACATGCGTGGATGTGAGAGAAGTTAGGTTGTAATACTTTACTAAAGGGTTATAATGATGAAATACCGCACAACGACTTTTGCAGTTGATAGAATGACGAGGAAGAAAAGGACGCCTTTGCTGTTATTATACGACGAAAGATTCTTAGGAGTACGCTGAGTTTTTGATAAAACGTGTGTAACGAAATGTAATTTTAATAGAACCCCACACCTTTCTTTAACAAGGCAATAATAGAGAAAAGCTAGCCTGAAGTTATACAGTTGAATGACGGAGTAGCTACTAATCGTTGAGGTCTTAAAAGATACAAATAATGTACGCTTCCTGAGACGGCTGATATTTTTACTTAACTTTCATCAACAATCAGAGAAACTTCCTAGCTGTTGGAGGCTCTTTGCCCGGCAGTAGGGTTTCTTTTAATACCTTTCCATTTCATTTAAAAATTAGCAATTTTTTGTATTGCTTCAGTTCTATTATTAAGCAGATGATTAGTAAAGACCTTAGCATGCGCAGCGGGCCGTGTTGAACGAACTTCTATTCACAAAAATTGAAGAGGAGGATATTGGCAACATTTGGTTTCAACAGGACGACGCTGTTTTTAAAGATTGCATTACCAGCCGCAGAGCTGATGTCATTTGGCCACCTAGGAACTGCGATTTGACACCGTAGGACTATTATTTGTGGAGTGCCGTCAAAGATAAGTGTTACGCCCCCAAGCCAGAGACAATCGACGCTTGAAAGGACAATATTCGTGAAGTCATTGGTGGAATATAGCTGCAAACACTTTAGATAATGAGCTTAAAAATTGGATCGATCGTGTAAGCTACTGTATAGGCAGCCATTTGAATGAAGGAAGGATTGTACTTTCAAATAAAAAAAATTTTCTCAAATTTTCAGTAGTTTTTTAAAGCACTTTCAAGAACAAAAAAAGTTATTTGGCGGACCCTTTTACGTTGGAATTAAAATCTGTAAAATTAGTGTTTAATTAGTCGATGAAGTAACCAAGACACGTTAATTTACTTTTGAAGTCGCCGCAGGCTTGTAGGTAGTGTGTTGGCTTATTAGATATGAGGCCTCGGTTCAAACATCAGGTCAGACATCTGGCTGCAGACCTCTGGCATAAAATTTGAGTGTAATAAAATGGTTCTGAAAAAGTTTGTCAAAAATTTGTCGTTTGGAATTGAGTTTAAACTGTAGGTCCTGTCACTAATGTTTAAGGTTAACACATACAAGATAAGTTGTCCTAAACCTGACTGAAGGGTTGTAATAACCAATTCGCAAAGAATTCACTACTTGCAACTGCTGGAGTACACCAAGTCGTTTTAAAGGAAAGAGAAAAAAGCAGCTCAAATATGTAGAATTAAAATGCATTTTTTATTAATGTTGGTCGAAAGGAAATAAAACGAGAGGACAATCTCTGAAATCAATGACAAATTAATATGAATTGAAATTTTCTTTTACTTTTATACAGAATGCCGCTTAAAAAAAAAAAATCAAAAAATGAAATGAAATTGAGAGGAAGAGCAGCAGCAGCTTAAAAATTGATGGCGAGTGAATTGTAAGCGGTTCATTAAACTTCATAAATGCTACCTGAAATAAATTCATAATAATACCCTGCTAATAAAGATCGAGAGACGCCAAGACACCCATAAAACAAAAATGTTTTTAATAGAAATTATTTTTTATTTTCTTTGTTCTCCTTTTTTTTTAATCCTGCCATAGATGTTGATGATGAGTAATAATTCGTTATGCTATTCAATAACTGAAAGTAATAATTTTTTCAGCAAAATCCTAAGTTTTATTTGCAAAATTAATTCTAATGTACGGAGATCAGACGGCTATTGTGTTCAAAGACAATTCCATTAAGTACTCAGGTACACTTAAGTTGGTTTTTATTTGTATTTTTATGTTCATTTTCATTTTGAATGTCTGATTATTTAGTTGTCTGCTCTGTTATGGGTTCAAAAATTATTGTTCCCCCTTTATGCTTGACTGCTCCTGCTGGCAGTTTGAATTCCCTTCAGTTTTTTTTTGCCGGTTGTTTCTATTATAATACGATTCTCTTCTGTTCGTTGGTTGTAACGCTTATTTGATTTTTTCCACAGCGTTTTTTCTTTATTTTTTTTTTAATATTTTTAATGAAAAACATTTTTAAGGGAGTTTCTTTTGTGTTTGGCTTATTTATTGTTCTTTAGTTGTTGAATTTTATTCTTTAGATTTCATATTGTTTTTTTTTTTTATTCACTTCTTGATTATTTTTAAAACGGAAGTAAGCTTAAATGTTTTTTTTTTTTTAATAGCAGATATGTACGTATGAATATTTAATTTGCCGTATCAATTTCATACGCATACGATTTACTTAGGGCAGATATCATGTTCGTTTTTATATTTTTTTCATGCAAATTATTTAAATGGAAAACAAAAGATGTTTTCAAATTGATATTGATATCGATACGGTTAGAAGTATGCATTGAAAAAGAACGATAAGATATTTAAAAAATATGGATGAATTAAGACAGCCAGAATGCCAAACACTGTCTCTCTTCTACAAGGATAATATTGTTAAATCCTGGGAAATTAAATTTTGATATTTGGCAGATATTGTATTGAATTGAAGGCTAATTTGGAATATGAATGCATGCCATGAAATAAAATCTGAGAAATTATTTAATGCCCAGTTTAATAATTAAAGTTGGTTGTTTTAATTTTACGATCTTTTGTTAAAAGTAGTAACTTAATTTCACCACATACATACATAATTGGTCATTACAACACCCTTCACTCTGGATTATTGACCTAGTTTTTCACACCATTTATGTTGTGTGTATTAATTTTATACATATGTGGCGGGACCTACAGTTTAAAGTCAACTCACACACATTTTTTTTTCTTTTTTTGTGTAACTTTTCGTGGCATCTTTTTTTACCCTCAGAGTTTTTGCCAGAAATCTGTTGAGAGGAAATCGCCGAAGAAATACTTTTTTTATAAGCCAACAGACTACCTACTAGACTACGGCGACTTCCTCAATTTCACAAAATAATTTTTAAAATCCATGATTTTACAAAAATTCATGGCAATTGTTAGGTAGGCAGGTAGGTAGGGGTGGTCGTCCCTCCAAATATTTCGGATGAATGGATACTACAGTTTTCATCAACTATCCCCTCGTCCTGGAAACGTTTAAAGCTGCCAATGTTATTGTTTGACAAATCACCCAAATCACCGATATAGTAGGCACTAAGATGTCTCTTTCTCCTTTGCTATAGTGCCAGGCATGTTCGCAGTAGTTGAAGTACAAACTCTTCATCTCTAAAACTTCTATAGAAATTATTTGCTAGTTGCTGCAGATAATTCTTAAATTGTGCTCAATTCCAACCGAACTTAAGTATATAAATCCTTATTTGCCTTTTAGGAGCATGCAAGCAACATTATTTAAGCTGTTGAGGTCATTACAATCCTTCAGTTACTTCAGCACCATGACCTAGCTTCTCACACCACTTATGTTATGGAAGTCGTCTTGGTCTAGTCGGTAGTGTATTGGCTTATTAGACTTCCTCTCAGCACATTTAGTAAAAATTGCAATGAAAAGTTTCTCAAAAAAAAACTGTCGTTCGGAGTCGACTTTAAACTGTAGGTTCCGCCACTCATGTATAAAATTAACGCACACAACACAAGAGGTGTGAGAAGCTAGGACATTGTACAATGGGTCAATTCGACCACTGGACTGAGTAAGATTAACCTTATGCTCGTTGTAGTACAATAGGTCAGAGTTTCCAACACACTAACCACTACACTAGACTGTCAGTATTCATTGCATTGGTTTTTAGAAAGCATTTATACAAATGTAATTGCTTTTGGCTAATTTAGCTTTTTGATATAACGACATCTGGTTTGTTATAAAGTTTAGCTTCTTGACTGATTATTCTGTTTCTAAAATTAAAAACTTGTAATGGGGCAGATTTGAAACAATTTGAGTGCCTTGATAGTCCCACCATTCAACCTGTACCATAGCTTTGTCTCAGGATGGAATTTGTCTCGGCTCCTTATTGCTTTTATGTTCTTCAGTCAATATTACTACCTAGCTTCTTACACCATTCCTGATGGATGTGTTAACTTTATACATGAGTGACTAGAGCTACAATTTAACATTGAAACACAACGATAAATTTTTGAGAAAATTTTCATGGCAATTTTGTTTACTCTCAGAGTTTTCGCCAGAAATTGCACAAAGAAATATTTTTTCATAATTCGTTTTGTTGGAAATGTCTAAACGTGCCCATACGTCTAATAAGCCAATACACTATCTGTCTATCCAAGAAGCCAATACACTATTTAAACTACGACGATTTTTCATTTGGATAATAAAAGTTATTTTCTACCAGGGATACAAAGTTACATGTGTACATGAGATAACAATGACAAAAGCCCATGAATTGGCCTCCGACATGCATCCTTATCTTCCCTATTCTCCAATCTCAAACTGGGAAAACTATTTTCTCTTTCCAAAGGTAAAGGAACATTTCATCGGAAAAAATCAAGGAATTATTGAGCAACTTCCGTTTAACCTGTTTAATGCAAAATCTATTTAAGGCAGGTAGATCCGTTCTGATTTTAAATTAATTTTAAACGTTTGCCTTATAATTATCTGCATAATAATGATTTGTTATCAACTGTCTTAATTAACAATTCATTTACAACTAAACTTAACCAGTATCTTAACTAAAAAAGCTTTACTTCCTACCACATTTTTTTTCTGTTTCACTTAAGCCGGTGTTTTGCATCAAAACTTTTAATGTGGTGATCATACAATGCGAAAACAAAAAGAAGAAGAGAGAGAGAGAGAAAAAAAAAACTGGGAGAAACCATCAAATTAATAAAAACAAATTGATGGCAATAAAACTAAAAACATTTTCATTTTAACAAGCTTTGTCCGTCAGTCAAATACAAGTAGTACTCCATGGCTCAGAGATCACATCTTTATTTAACCATCATCATGCACATTTGCCACACATTTGTTGTTCAATAGGAAACGTAAAGCAATAGTACGTACATGTACTGCCTATACGTCTCTATCATTTGTTTTACAATAAATTGCCGCATAAAAGAAGAAGTGAGCGAATTTTATAGGAAAAGGCAAAAGAAAAAGGGATAGAGAGAGAGAGAGAGCGAGAAGAGAAATTACTTCGTTTTATCAGCAAAAATTAATTGCATTAATTAAAATTATATGACAGAGAAAAGACACATGCTGTCATCATAATTATCATAAAATTTTTCATTTTCATCGTATTCGCCTACTTCGACTTTGTTGTTGTTGTCGTTCTCGTCATAGCCGTTTCGTCGAACAGTAGCTGTCGTTGAGCTGAGGAATGAGTTAAACGTGCTGCTACTTTCAACAATTACCGCATGTGTATCCAACTTTAAGTAATAAATGCCACAAATCCATTGGGGGTTTTAGAGAATTGATGACACGGTGGGCTGATTGACAGATAGGGATGAGTCTGTCGGTTAACTAGAGCTCTGACAATTTATAAAAAGAAAAATGTAAAAATGTAATTGTTGTAAAAGCTTTGACAGCAACTAGTTGCCTTAAGTAACATTCTGTTTAACTCTAGCTTTTGCTAGTCCTGAATAAAATTAACATATCCTACATGAGTAAAGTGATAAACTGGACTGGAGACACTACTGAAGATGAAACGCCCTTAGCACATTGAGTGCCAACAGGAAAAACGAAAACCTTTCCAGGAGTCCTCTTTCCCCTCTTTCGAGAGGAAACTTCATGTATAAACTGGATGGCATCTTTTACAATTCACTTGACAGAATTCTTACGACAATTTCGTATGAACCTTGTATGGTTCGTATGGGCCTCTTACGTAGGACTGTTGACAAATCTTGGGTAGAGAAAAAATCGTACTTCATTGCCTGTGTCATCTTCCCTACATTTAATAGCACATGGACCCATTAACTTCTTAAGCTAGAATTTTGCACCTACAGCTTCACCATGGTCAATAGCCGTTATATCGATCACAAAATTTATTAAATCTTTAGGCTGGTTTTGAACTTCATTCTAAGAATGTCATGCATCAAGACCGACAAATCAAAAATTTGTCAGTTGAATCTTTCGTATCGCTTCACGTGGTATCACAACGTATTGCTCTGACTTAACAAGTGACCTTTATAACTCTTCAGTTAGGATTACGACCTAACTTCTCACACCACTTATGTATGGTGGTACCTACAGCTTAAAGACAACTTTTCATGTCAATTTTATCTACTCTCAGGGTTTATGATCGAGATCTGCTGTGAAAAAGTCGCCAAAGAAATATTTTATCATATTTTCGTTTAGTTGGAAATGTCTGACCTGGAATGTGAAGCGATGCCTCATATTTTGATGACAGGCAACATAGTGGAATCCAAGTTTTAAGTACACCCAACTAAGTCAATATCAGTCTTCGAAGCCAATCTAGCCGCCATTAATCGAAGAAAAGTATATGTATGATTTGTTTTATCAGTCTCCAAAAAACCATTGAATGTTACCGAGATATCTGACCTGGGGTTTGAACTGAGGATTCTCGTCTAATAAGGCAACAGACTACAGTGACAGGCAGTATTAGTAGAATCCCATATTGAAGTAAACCCAAGTAAGGCAATATGTATCAATCTCTTAAGCTAACCTAGCCACCATCATTCAATGAAAACTATTTGATATGCTGGATCAGTCTCCAGTAAATTATTGTATGTATTCGAAACAAGCCCACTGTTCAGCATATCCATTGCACAATCCGCAGATGGGCATTTGTTTCTGTAAACATTTACAAACACATACAATCGATTGGTCATCAACTCCATCATCATTGTGTCATCAGCAGCAATGCAGGCAGGCAGGCTGGCATGATTGTTTTATTTGCTCTTTCTCCACAGGCAAATGCAATGGATTCTCAGCTGCAATGGCACATTTAAGAAACGCATCACCACATTCAAAATAATGATGGACAACACTTACTAACTGAGTATGTACTATAGTTGCATGCAGTATTTTACTCGCTTAACATCCTTTTTACGAACATTATCAGCATTGCTATCATAGTCTCACGGATACGTTTTCTTAAAATTAATTACACCGGTTTTCTCAATACTTTCAATTCCATTCGTGCATTTCGTATTTTTCGTTTTGGCGATCAAATTAACAAATGAATGATGAATAATAAGCCAAGCCAACTTGCAAGTTGCAACCAACCAAGCGATCATATTTTAAATATTGATCAGTTCGCGTTTCAGTTTTAATCGTTTTTTTTTTTTATTTGCGATAAAGAAGACCAAGTAAAACGATCAAAAATGGTATAGAATGAATCGGAATCGAATGAAAGGAAAAGAAAAGGAAAAGAGCCAAAGAAGTGATGATAGCGTGACAGTAGCTAATGATGGGTGAACGTGTATTGCGTTGGCTACTGCCTTCTGTTGCGTAGACACAATAAAAAGTATTCGTTTGAAATGCTTTACACAGGAGGGGATTATTTTGTTTGAAGTCTGCGTTTATGGGAGAGTCATAAATATTACAATAAAAACTATAAAAAAAACTCTTTTTATACTCTGTTCGAGAGGCAGCAGCAGCAAAAAAATAAAAAGAAATTAAAGGGGTCAGCAATTAAAAATAATGATTGTAATTGAGAATTAAATTGATATGAATTGCAGTATGGCATGAAATTTTTTAGTTTTCTATGACTCTATGTATGGCGAATAGAAAATTAGAATTTTTTTTTTGTATTTAATTTCAAATACGTTAAAAATTTTATTGATTGTAATTTCACAATTAAAAAGTATTCAGGGAAAGACCATTAAAAACCATAAGAATAGTTCAAATGGCAACGATCTTTAGGACGAACGGAAAGTTCTATATTCCCATTCATAAATTTCTGTAGTAACAATAAATTTTAATGTTCTTCTAAAAGGGTTTTAAAGCCGGATTAATTTTTTTTTTCACTCTGTTTAAAATAAAAGTTAAGCTTCACATAAAAGTTATTTAAAAAGAAATTGAAAATTGTGTTATGAAAACAAAAATATGCGCGATTAATATTGCGGAACCTTTATGGCCTAGCTAAACTTAAAATATTAGTTCAATTGGATTGCATAAATACTACGAATCTGTATTCATGAATCAAAAGTGAGGTAAAATAAAATTACTAACACACTTACATACATACATATATAATTGATCGTTACAACCCTTTAGTCAGGATTACGATCTAGCTTCTCACGCCACTTTTATTGTGTGTATTAATTTTTACACATAAGTGGCGCGACTTACTGTTTAAAATCGACTCCGAATGACTGATTTTTTGAGGAAGTTTTCAGTGTTTTTTTTGCTCTTAGAGTGTTTTTTGGCCAGACATCTGCTGAGAGTAAGTCGCCGAGGAAATATTTTTTTTATTTCCTTTTGTTGAAGATGTCTGACCTGTGTTCTGAACACATTACTTATTAAACTGCGGTGTTTTCACTAACATTACTTGCTAAATAGAAATTATGTTAGGACCAGAAATCAGCAATGAGTATTCCAAATGATGAGCAGATTCGAATCATAATCATAATTTTTAATACTCATACGCTTTCATACTTATTTTAATATCATGCTCATACTATTCATATTCAAAGTTTGAAGTTCTCATCGTACTCATACTTAACAATAAGCATGATGTTGTTGATTTCGACTCTCCTTGACTCAGCATGTACACGAAGCACAAAAGAAGTATGATTCCCCTATGAAGACTACAATACTCAAAAGAAGATTGTGTGTTTGCTTTGATTGATGTCTTTGTCTTTTCTTTTTTCTAATTTTGCAAAATGTAACAACACCCAACACTATAAATTTTGATGAATTATTAGATTGACTCGAATAATTCGTAAGTATTATAAGTATTTTTCTAAATTTATGAGTCTGAATGAGTAGGCGTGAGTGTATCAAAAATACTTCGAAGGTTATGAGCTACATGTCAACGTTGTACTTATACTTATAGCAACCTGTTCTAATGAATCATTGTTGCAGCGAGTACGAATGAATCAGAGTAATTGAATTTCAATACTATACTCTTACTCAAATTTACATGAGTACTTATGAGTAGCGGTACTATGTTAAAGGTACTAAGTTTAGTTACTATGTTTAGTTAATATGTTAAACAACGAGAAGACTGTCGTATAAATATGTTTGTATGTCTGTAAAGTAGAAAGTAAAAGATTACGAATCATTAATATGATATTGATGGCCCAAAACTCGTGTACATTGTAGATTTCTACTGTTTGTGGTATTGAGCCTTATGAGAAATTTATGGATTGTTTACTATTTTTCTGAGCGTTTCTTACAAATTTTTCTTAAGAAACGTCGAATGACATCAGCACAGTGTAACTATGTGGTAAGAATTTCTAATGCACTATTAGTTAATAGAGTAATAAGAGCTGAAAATTCCATAAAATATCGTTTCAAAGCATTCGAATAGGGTTGAATACAAAAAAAGTTTGTTTCTGAATTTTAATGAAAACTAATTACGGAAATGAAATAACAAAATGTAGAGTGAAAATAGTCCTGAATATGGTGTGTTAAAATATTGTCAACAGTAACTAATCCAGGCTTATTGGTAAGAAACATTTTGTTTAACTTAGGCTAATTTGTCGATACTGCCTAACTGCAAGTTTATAAGCATACTGTCACCAACTGAACCGTGTAAAATTACACTTTGATTGAAAGGACAATATCGAAGATACGTACATATGTGCTGAATTGGCGACCATGACTACTAACCTCTCACAGAATAGAACTTGAACAATGTAAGATGCCATTAATATAGAGAGATCTGATAGTGTTATCTAATTAAGCAAAGATCATTCAATCCACATATACAATATAGCAACCCAATTTATGATCCCCAGGAACATACGTTCCATCATTTTAGAACCCATTTTGCTTTGAAAATCTTGTTTAATTAATAAAAGAAGGACAAAGCAAGGAAATAATAATAAAATACGTAAAATGCTTTAAATATTCCTGGAAGAAAAGAAAAAAAACAATAGCTCAATGGCCCCTTTATATTTTCCATTTTCGCTTATCTAAAATATTGAAAATCTTTAAACATTCTTAATTGAGCTTAACAAAAATATTTAATTGGTTTTGTTTTTTTTTTTAAGTTTTAAATTTATTTTCTGCCATTACAAAACCACAAAACATTAGCCAACTGGTAACTATTGGACCAATATACGATCCCAAATGTTTTTAAAAGTATTGTTGCATGTTGCATGTTGATGATTATTTAACATTTAACGTTTAAAAAAAATAAAAGTAACCAACAGAGTAATTGACAACAATAATAATGTACCACATGCTGAGAACATGGAAAATAAGGATGTGCTCTGGTGGTTACTGTTTTTGCGGTACACTTAAGCGATCAAGTGATCTGCACTACAAGTACCTACGCGGCGGCAGCAATGGCAACAATTCATGGAACCAAACTATACATAACTGCATATCATCAATATACATACATACATACATCCAACAACAAGACAGATTATATGAAGGAAAGAACAACTGCAAGCCATCATTGAAAATAGTTGTCGACAATATCGACAACATAAATAAAGAAGATATTTAAACAAATCAACCATCATGTGATCACAGAAGCTACTTGAACTGCGAAATGCAAGCAAAATAAAAAACAAGCACACACACTTAACAACCAGCTTCAAAAACAAGGCCTACAAAAGGCTTTACATTTGTTATGGTGGATTTCGTTTGGGAAAAAGCCACATAACCACGCAATTTGCTTTTTGTTGTTGTTATAATATTTAGTTTAAAAAAAATTTTTTTTTGTTGCAGTTAAATGCACATCATAATTTCGAATATTTTGGTTTTGTTGTTGTTGTTGCTGTCGTTTTATTACATAAAGATACTCATGCAAAAACCCCATTGAAAGTGATATTTGTATTGTATGATTTGCGTGGCATTGCAACACAAGCGCAGTGGAAAAAGGTGACCAGTTTAAGTGATAATTTATATGCTATAACAAGAAAAAAACAAGAAAAAAAACCTCTCTATAAAAGATATTGCGTAGTTTGTTGCACGGTGTAATTAACGTCAACTGCTAGATATCATTCCATTATGATAAATCAATCATGACAGCCAAAGGATGGTTGATATTGAAAGCTTATATAAAAACAACAAATGGTCTGATATAGAAAGTTATTTCGAATTCCTGGACAGAGCTAAGGGTATTCCAACCTGGGCTGGCAGCTACTATCTTTACAATGTGATACTCATACCAATTTATGGAACTTTATTGGGGAGTATGGAAGACAAAATTTAACATTTTTCAAAGCCATAGGCCTTCCGAATTCTACAGTAACAACGTTACGATAAGGATAATATGGTGACTCAACCAGTCAAGTAGTATACAGTACTTACATACATAATTGGTCATTACAACCCTTCAGTCAGGATTATTGACCGAGATTCTCACACCACTAATATTGTGTGTTTTAATTTTAAACATGAGTGGCGGGACCAACAGTTTAAAGTAGGCTTAGAAACACAGAATTTTGAGAAACTTTACAGGGAAATTTTATTTACTCTGAGAGTTTTTGCCAGAAATCTGCTGCAAGACAATCTCCAAAGAAATATTTTATCGTATTACGTTTCTGTTGGAAACGTCTAACCTGGGGTTTGAACCGTGCTCTCACGTCGAATAAGCCAACACACAATCTACTACACTACGGCGACTAGAGTAGTCAGCAGTATACAGTGGATCGAAAAAAATTCTGTTTTCAGAGATTTAAGTGGATTGTAATGAAAGAACTGTTACGACAGTTCCAATCCAATTGAGTAATTTTTATTATCAAGAAAAAACGCCTTCGTACGTACCTTCCATTTCATTGATCGAATGGAGAAACGGATGTTACGATATTCTCCAGCAAAATTTGAAAACAATCGATAATAGAGAGGGCGAAAGAGAGAGAGAAGTCGAAATTTTATTGTATCTTATAACTGAGAGCTCTTCTCTAAAAGCTTGCCCATTAAATTATTTGAACGATTGAAGGACACAGGACTTCGGTAATCTCTTGCCTTTTTCAGAGGTTTCCTTCCCATTCGAAACGTAATTCATAAAGATCAAGGAAACATGGTTTAATTGGTGAACATTGCCACTCGTGTGCATGATAAGGTACGATATTGAATTATAAGTCTGTAGTTTAAGGGAGAACAAAATTATCTCTATATATATATACAGGTAGCCGTTGTCTAGTGATAAGTGTGTTGGCTTATTAGACGGGAGGTATCGGTTCAATTCCCTGGTCGGACATCTCCAACAAAACGAAAATTATGAAAAAATATTTCTTCAGCGGAGCTATACGATTATACAAGCAATATGAATCTGTCATTCGGAGTTGATTTAAACCTGTAGGTCCTGCCACTCATGTACGAACAGAACATAAGAGGTGTGTGAAGCTAGGCCGTAATTCTGACGGAAGAGTTGTAATGACCAATTATGTATGCTTATAAGGAGAACAACGAGAAGTTTAAAAATTGAAATTTATTTGATACATTTGTTTAAATGTTAAAATCATAAATTTTTATTTAGCTGGCCACCTTTTAAAAGTTTTCATTCCAAGCATTTAGCAACTGAAATATTGTATTATAAAGATTTCACCGTCCGTTCCAGACAGTCATGTGACTCGACAGGCATTTGAATGCAGTTTTTATTACAAAAGTTCTGTAAGTTATTCGTTGAACGCATTTAAAGAATATGTCAGTCAACAATGTTCGGCTAAACTCATTAAGAGTTTTAAGCACAACGGGTGGTTTCTACTTGAGCATGTGATGATTATGACGATCATAAAACATAAGCTAATGCTGTTACAAAAACAATAACGGGCAACAATAATAGTCAGGGCATACACATACAGATACATAGATCTACAAGCCAGGCAGGCAGGCAGGCAGCCAGGCACAGATGGAGACAGAACATCTCATCTCATCTGATCTCATAATGTTTTTTAAGTTTAACTGGCTAAAGCTTAAGTATCGGTCAACAATATTAACATTTAAATATTTTGTTGTAGTTGTTGTTTGTGTTTTCGTTTTGTAGCAGTTGTAGATGGATGATATTTTGAAAAAAAAAAAAGAAAACCTTGCAACATGTTAAACTTTTAACTGAATTTAGTTTTGTATGTAATTTTTCACAGTTTGCAGTTGTTTTTTCTTTTTCAAATTCCGAGATTTTGGTCAAGTGGCTGTGGCTATGGCAGTGACTGTTACTGGCACAAATACTTTGCTAGCCATCGCTACATAGATTTGGACTTAAATAATAGGCAACAATAGCTACTAAACAAACAAAAAATTGTTAACAAAACACTTAAATACCACACAATTACCAAAATGGTCAAAACTACTTCATTGCAATTCCATAATTGGCTTTCACGCAAAAACACAAAAAGTAAAGAAAGGAATAAAAAAAAAATGAAAAAAAAAACTCGAATGAAAAGTTTACTTTGAACACAATTTTAATCACATATTCAGTTCGTATGAGGAGTCTGCTTGTCGTCTGTCCGTCTGACATTAAAATCTCAAGAGAGATTTTTAGAAATTCTTTAGGGGATAAAGTAAGAATTCAATGGATTCGTTATAAGCACAACAACTAAACTTTTTAGCATTTATTTAAGAAATAATCAGGTCATGGAAATGTTAAAAGTTTCAAAAGGTCATCGCAATTAATCAGACTGAGTCGAACATAACATAAATTAGAATCATCCTGTTGTCTTCCTTTTTCATGTTGGGAAACTATAATTAACGGTGGTTGGATTAATTTTTCTAACTCATAATGTGGTTAGCAAAGCTCCCTGGTGAGTACATATCAGGCCAAAGCGTTGATTTAGTTATATGGCGATAGGGCCTTAAAATTTAAGCTTAAATCAAATCAGTTGGAATAACTAAAGAGCAAATAGTTCTATCCTCCAAGCCTGCTAATGCAATTTTATTTTCGTGAAGAATTGCCAAAGTATTGCGATCATAGGATCTATTATGGTGCCTTCAATTTTAAAGGGTTCCGAATAAAATATGGGATCTTGCTTTGATTTGAACCCAAGTGTTTCCTTCTGAAATTAATTAATGCTACACAGGTTCCAAGTCGTTGTTCCAATGATTTATTCTTATCATCACAGAATCGAAGTGTTGACTCGAAACAACTTTCATTCTGAAAAAGTGTAAACTGTCAATAGGCCTGTAAGCAATATCAGGTTATCCTTAGATGCTCTGATGAATAAGTCAGGACTCCTGTTCTTTTAAAATCAACAAAAAAAATTTTGATTGCCTCAAATTAACTTAATTTGAGAAAAGACTTTCCACTCTTTATTTACCCTTTCGCTAAGGGTACCTTTCAGAGATTAGCAATGAGTATACAAAACGATAAGTAGATTCGTGTCATACTCATAATTTCTGCTATTATATGCATTCATACTTATTTTAATATCATACTCATACAACTCATATTCAAAGTTTGAAGTACTCATTGTGCTTATACTTAACAATACGAGTGATGTTGCTGATTTCGACTCATCTCTACTTAACATTTATAAGGATCACAAAATAAGTATGATTCGCGTACGAACACCACAATACTTACTAGAAGGTTGTACTTGTACTTAACAATACGCGTGATGTTGCTGATTTCGACTCATCTCTACTTAACATTTATAAGGATCACAAAATAAGTATGATTCGCGTACGAACACCACAATACTCACTAGAAGGTTGTGTGATTGTTTTGCTTGCTGCCATTGCCTTTTGTTTCTTCTTTTTTTGTAAATGCGATACCAATTAAAACTGTAAATTTTGATGAATGATTCGAATCACTCGAATTCATTATGGGTATTATAAGTGTTTTTCTAAATTTATGAATCTGAATGAGTAGGCGTAAGTGAATCAAACATATGTCATTGTACTCATACTCATTGCAACCTGCACTTGTAAATCAATGTTGTAGCGAGTACGAATGAACTGAGGACCCCAACAGAAGATAACCTCATTTTCACTACCTGTATGATTCAGATTCTTGGATTTGACGTCATAATGATCAAATACTCGAACTTGGAAAATACCCACCCGGAATATTTCATTCAGGAAATAAAAATTCTTAATTATATACAGGATTCATTCTTGACTCATATGTATATCAAAAAATAATTCCTCTTTTAAAAGAGTATCCAGCTTTCAGATTATTCCATTCAAGTTTGTTATATCTCCAACAAAACAAAATATGAAAAATTGTCATGAAAAGTCTCTTAAGGATCTATTGCTTGGAAACGACTTGAAATCGTGGGTCCTGCCACTTATAGAAAATTTTACAACATAAAACATATGTAAGTAGTGGGAGATGAAGACAAATAATGTATGTAACCATCAGTAACGATGCAATTAATTAATTATGCAAAAGTGTTCTTATAATTTTAAAACATACTGTACATGCATGTGATCATTTTATTTCATTTAAAATAAATTAAATTCCATTAAGATATAATCGTTATAGACATTATTATTATATATTTATTATATTAGCATGTATATATACGTACGTATGTAATGGAGCTCAAACAGATAAAAAAAAATATAAAAAAGTTATTGAAATTCTATTTCAAAGCCTTAATAAAAAATGAAATATTTTACCTCCGGCTTAATAAATATTCGAATGGAAAAGCAAATAACGAACCCATCATTTAATGAGTTGTTATCATTAGAAAAATAAATTGCAAAAAAATATATTTAGAAAAGCAACAAAAACAAAAACAACAAAAAAAATTATTACTTCCTATAAAAAATTAACAATTTTATGGTCGAACGTTTGAACTTATGCCGCCACGATCTCGACAATAATGCAGTTTTTTATGTATTTTTTTTTCGTTGTTGCTTTTAATAGCGGCGGTTATGCTGAAAATGAAAGAAAAACCGACTGACAAACAAATAGACACGGACAGAGACGGACAAACCACAAAAGTGCAAATGTCAATATAATCAAAGTAAATGAAAAGTAAATGAAATGAATGAATGAATGAACGAATGAATAAATGAACACAAACGAATGCCTCTGCCATACTGCCGGCTAAATAATAGACGGATGGATGGCTGAATGAATGGATGGGATAGATTGGAAAGCTTTAAACAAACAAAAACAAAAAAGAAACTAAAATTGTCATCATGATAATGACCATTAAAAAAAAAACAATAACAACAACTAAAAAAAAAAAAATAAATTATAAAATTAATGTAACTTTATCTATCGTATTTACAGCTGAATTAAATTGAATTGCCGGCCGATCGGCCTGCCAGAAGAGTGCCTCACTGAGTGCCTTGTGACGAAGCGATACAATGCAAAGCGTATAATAGACTTGAGTGTGGATTCAAGTGGAAAACAAATCAAAATCAAATAATTGCCAAGACAGACAAAGAGAGAGGGAGAAATAATGCAATTTTAAACGACAATCCGGCAGAAATACACACAAAAAAAAAACGTGAATAAACGTTATTGCCGCATAAAATAAAAGGAAAAATTCATACCAAACCGAAATGAATTCGCATACGGGAGATGAAATTTATTCGGACAGCTTTAAGCCATTTTTTTTTTTTGCTGTATTTGTGTGTGTCTGTGATCATTGAGGCATTCTGTGTATGCACTTGTCATTTTGACAAGCGGAAAATTGCCGCAATTTTGCAATAACTGCTGCAATAACAAACATCCTATTCATTTGCAACATAATACCCTAGCAACAACAACATCGAGATAAGAAAAAATATTGTGGCTAAACAACAGATACGTAATGGCGGTAATGCTTGTTTAAGTACATAAGAGCAATAGGATATTACAATGAAAAAAGAAATTTTTGTGAATAGGACCGTTTACCGTTTCCTGGAAACAACATCATCTGTAGAAATTAATAAGGGGCTTAGTGGAGAGGAACTTTTCTGAAATTGTGCCCTATTCTTTCTTAAGATGTGCCTCTACCTGAATATCTTACGTTGGTGTTGTTACACCCTGCTTTGATATTCTTTTCTCTGGCGGCAGCAAAAGTCAGGAGATTTTCTAGGTGGTATAATTTGAAAATAAATTAATCTTTTTAATTTTATAAATTCGAAAACCATGATGAAACTTGCTAGCAATTGTTTCTTGAAATTAAAAATAATTTTGTGAAATTGGAAAATTTACTAGCTAAAGTCTTTCTTTAAAGTAATAAGACATTAAAAATGGACGAGATATAATCAGAAACAAAGCATAAGAGGTTTGAACTTCCTAGCCAATAAACTATCCATGAAAAACGCTTGAATCTCTCAGATAAATCTAACAAACAAACAACAGTGAACAAGTTCTTCAGCGCTATAAAATGCATTGGCAATCCTATCATTCCAGATATTAATACCGTGGATCAATAAGCTTCTTAGCTGGAAAGACATGATCAACTTGAAGGAACAAAATAGAATAACAGAAAATTCGAAGCCAATTTGCGTATCCATCTTCAAGATAATTGTATAAACCATTGCCAAGGCCTTCTTTACTATTGGCATAAATCTGTGATAATCGATTTTTATCGGCTCTTTAAGCATAGACTTTCAAATCTTTCAAATTAAATGCCATTTATTAAGTCTTTCTTGACAAATGACCACGGACGAATATAGCATTCTACAATACTTGCCAGTAATAAAAATGTTTTATCAAAAGATGGATTCTTTTCGGGCAACGTACCGATCATTTCGGTAATTTTACGATCACCATAATTGACCTTCCGTGAGTACTATTAGGAACGTGTTGGATAAATATGAGTTTACTGGTGCAGTAAATGATCGACCAATAGCCGTATGCTGATGAGACACAAAATCTGCCAAAAACATTATCGTCGTCCATGAAAGGAGAATCTCTGGCAGTCGATATTGCATCGTTTAAATGAACTCGGTCTTTCGGAGACCACAATTTGGCGAATTTTTTGTCGTGACTTGTGGCTGCAACTGTACAAAATTTAACCCAGGCACTTAAGGTAAATGACTATAGACTAGGGATGCCAATCGGGAATGGTTTTTAAAAATCCTGGGATTCGGGATTTTTCAAAAAAGCCCGGAATCCCTATTTCGGGATCCCGGGATTTTCGGGAATTCTGAACCTACATAAATATTATGTAAAAAATATAGACAAATAATGTAATATTAACAATATTTATCAGTGTACATTAGAATTAACAAAAATTAATTTTCAAGTAAAATTAAAAATTCATAAATTACATTTGGAGATCTACATACATATAATGTAAAAGATATATAAATATATATTGTTACGAAAGTGGAAATGGTGTTGTTAAAATAATAAACAAAAGCCCCAAAAACAACACTATATACTTGATCAATGTATAAGTAAAAAAAAATATAGCAACAAAAATAAAGCGCTTGTTTACAAGATCGATGAATAAACAAGAATAAGGGATAAAAGTCGTAAATAACCAACAACAAAATGAAGAAAACAAAGAAGTAAACAAGCAACAACAATGTGCAGTGTAAAATAGCGATTAGACAAATAAACCAACAACAAATAATCTGCCTGGACGAATGTAAAAAAGAAACAACAAAAATGAAAAGAAGTTGTTTACATTTTTAGAATGTTCCCGAAGGCAGTCATCATCCTTCGGGGGTATTCATCACACTAATGATCCAGTGATTTAAAAGGCAAGACAAAGCGAGCAAGGAGGATTCAGAATTCAGAGTTTGAGTTGAATCAGTCGTATGTGCAGACGACACGTTGTATTCGGAGTTTGAATTAAGCTAGTCGTGTATAACGACGTTAAAATGGTTGAAGCGATAAATCAAACGATTGTGGGAAGACACGAGATCGAGCTATAATTCGGTTAGACTTGTGTGGAGACAAGTTTCGTCTGAAGGAAACATTTGTTAGTGTTGTGCTTACAAAAAGGTTGTGAGCGAAGAATTACTAACAAGTGTTGTTGATTACAAAAAGGTTGTAAGCAGAGAATTATCACGAACAAACACATATTGCGAAAATTATCGTTGTATACGTGGAATAAGTTCGAACAGTGGCACAAAAGTTGTGCAGATAATAAAGAATTGATTAAAATTAAACACAAATTTATTTTTATTTTATTTGCAATCTACGAACTCATATTTTTAACGTTTTTAAAATATAAAAACGTAACAATATATTAATATTTGTTAGTCTACATTAGAAAAGTACATACCAAATATTAGTATGACAAAATAAATAGAACGAAAACTGGATTATCAAATCCCGAAAATCCCGGGATTTAAAATTAAAAAATCCCGGGTTTCGGGTTTTTTAAATCCCGAAAATCCCGGGAATTTCGGGAATCGGGAATTCCCGTTTGGCATCCCTACTATAGACTAAGTCATGTATGTTTTCGCTGAACGGTCTCTGGAGTAGTTAGTATCTGAACTTATTTTCATCGTGTACGCATATTTCAACGTGCACGTTAACAAACAAAATTGTCGAAATTTGCATCCCAAAAAATTGGCTATTTGGTTAAAATTTGGGCCGGTAGCGTTATCAGTCCATATTTCTTTGAAAAAGAACCTGGCCAACACATCACAGTCAACGGCAAGTATTATAGGTCGATTATTGGAAAAATCTTTGTACCTAAATTGTATGACATGTGGTTTCAACAGCACGGCGCTACGTGCCACACAGATCACACGACATTAGATATTTTGCACGAACTATCGGAGGGCATGGTCACCTTATGAGACGTTTAATGTGAGCTAGCCATCGAGATCGTGCATCGCAAGTATATGCGAATAAAGCCTCAAAATCAGCATAAGCCATGCAATCGATCAAATTTATTTTGATTCATACGTCAAAGTCAAGACGAATTGGACATTTTGCATGCGCTCCAACCAGAAAATCTGTAGCATGTGTTAGTATTAATTTTATACGCGCGGTCAAATAACATTGAATAACAAAATAAGTGTCAGAATTCGAATGAAAATTCAAAAGAATTGAAATCTTCTGCGAACCTGATTATAATAAAGAATATTATGCGAGATAGTTTAGCTTACTTTTTCCACTTGTTCAACTGTTTTGGAAATTCTCAAATGCTATCAATGATAAAAATATTCTTCTGAAATTCGACATTAGGCTCTAAGCGGGCAATATATCATCGATTCAATAATAATAAGAAAACGTTAAACACGGAATATTAATGAAAATGTTAAAAAAGAATACAATAAAATGCAGCATTTGTTACTCTTTCCTTTTTTTTCCCCCCTTTTTCTTATTTCTATACATCTAATGACTTCAATTCCTTTGACTGTCTAAAGAGTCACCGAGGAGGCGGATGAGTTGAAGGAGGTGGCATATAAAAAAAAGCGTAGGAACAGAATGTTAAGAAAAGAATGAAAAAGATTCAAAGATTCTGCCAAATCATTAATCATAATTAAGAATTTTTTACGCAATCATTTGGGATGGATGTCGAATAGAAATAAAACAATCAGCACTCGTGGAAACCTAAAGGAAGCAGAAGAAGAGTCTGGCAGAAAATTATAGGTTATAATCTACCTCAATGACGACGTTTTCTTTTCAAAAGTCGAGAGTGTAAAGCGAGGCAACAAAATATTCTTTATTTTTCAATTTTCTACAGATTTTGGCCATAATCGGCCTGCAGTGTGTGACTGTGTGTAGTGTGGCTTAAGGTGTGATGTGTTTTCGTTCGGCCAGCAACACCAACACGCTCTAGCAGACAGAAAACCAGACGCGTCTTTGCTTTTTATCTTAGAGCTGCATAAGTTATTCAAGCGTATTAAATTTGTTGTTCACTAATGTGAAAGAAAAACTACAAATAAAACAATAGACAGACAACACCTTGAACACCTTGAACATCCATTAGGTAGTGGTGGTTGTATAGAATTTTTTTATTTTTTTTTTTTTTTCATTTTCATTATAGAGTTGCAGTTGCAACCTTGGTTGGTTGGTTGGTTGGTCTCAGAGTTTCGTTTCGTTTCAGTTTGATTATTTATTATCTATTAGCCAAGTTATTTGTGTGACTAATGAGTAATTTTTTTTTCAAGGGGTTCTTTTAATAAAATAGAATATGAACGTCTGTTCCTTTCAACAATTTCCATGTAAAACCATAACGTTTTGAAATTTTTTAAATTCTTAAAATATACAAAACATAAGAATTGCTTCTCATAGACAAAGCGACGGTCGATTTGAAAGCGTTTTCTTTATTTTTTTCAAAAATATCTTCTTTATAAATAATATCTATAACTTGTTCAATAGATATGATATGCAACATCACAATCAACATTTCAGTTCATTTAATGAATTCTTTACATAGTACTCAGAATCAATAGTTGGAGAGTTTTATTAGAGATAAATATTTTCATCCTTAAGCCCGTAATTAAATACTTTTTTCACGTACAATGTATAGCAAAACATGTGAAGTCTGTTACCAATGGATAAATTAAAAAAGACGCTTCAAACGTCATCCGCACTTAATTACGGACAATATTCCTTCGGCGACTTCCTCCCAACAGATTTCTGGCAAAAACTCTCAAAAATATTCAATAAAATTGCCTTGAAAAGTTTCTTAAAAATTTTTCGTTCGTTCTTGACATTCATGGATAAATTTAACACGCTCAACATGAGTGATGTGAGAAGCAATTCTGAGTAAAGGATTGTAATGACTAATTAAGTAAGTAAAGTTAATTGTTGTAACATTGCTTGCGACATAGGTATAGCAGATTTTATGGTCGCAATGGCACCTCTGAACAACAATGGATTGTTTATAAGATTATACATATCGTTGGTCTCATGTAGTAAGGCCCTAACTCGCATATTTTTTTTATTAAATTTTTGTGAGGAGATGTTTACATTTGTGTTAAATGTATTGGAATCACAAAAAAAAATTAACTTCGAAGATAGTGTGAGTTAGGGCCTTTCTCCATAAGACCGACGACATGTACATATCATTACAACCCTTCAGTCAGGATTACGATCTAACCTCTCACGCCACTTATGTTGTGTGTGTTAATTTTATACATAAGTGGCAAGACCTCCGAAGGACCGATTTATTGAGAATTTTTTATTAATTTTATTTACTCTCTGAGTTTCAGCCAGAAATCTGCTGACAGGAAGCAGCCGAAAGGATATTATTTTTCTTTGTTTTGTTATAGATATTTGACCTGAAGTTTGAACCATGGCCTTACGTCTAATAAGCTAAAATTATACAATGATGCATTCAGTGTTGGTCTGTATTGACTGACATCGAATGACAAGCGATTTCAAAAGGTCGACGCTAAATTGTGTGGTTACATTGGATATTCTGCGCAAGCGATATGGGGGTATGGCTATCTCACGGAAGGTTAATGTGTATTGTCTACCGATATCGTCCGATTTGATGCAGTTAAATGTATACAAGTAAGGCCACAAATCACATCGATCCTCCAAATCAACACAACCCAACATCAATCAAATTCAGCCTGATTTAAGTAGCAGAAACAGTTAAAATTGAATAGGTCATGTCGCATGTGCCTCACTTAGCGAAGTCGTGGCTAATAAACGATATTATATGCCACATATATACATGTAATGACTTCAATAGGTCTATCAAACGTATACAAATTTTGATGATAACTATCGCACACTTTGTTTTATATAAATTTATAGATAGAAAGCATTTGAAAAAATTAGGCTAGGACCTGTAAATGGAATAAATGGGAATAAATGAAAACAATTAAATAAGAGTTTCTATGTCAACCACAATCTCATTCATGACGATCGATTATAGATGTAAAACTTTACTGAGTTATAACGAATAATGTCGATTTTGAAGTCGTCATGGTCTAGTAGGTAGTGTGTCGGCTTATTTTACGTGAGGCCACGATTCTTACCCCAGGTTAGACATCTCAAAAAAAAAACAAAATTTAAAAACAAATATTTCTCAAAATTGCATTAAGTTTCTCAAAAAATCTGCGTTCGGATTGGACATTAAAAGCGTTGGACCCACCACTCATGTATAAAAATTATCGCACTCAACATAAATGGTGTGAAAAACTAGGCCACAATCCTGACTGAAGTACTGTAATGTTGAATTGCACTAAATTTGATAGGCCTTCAAATATTATTCAAAATAAAAGGCCACGTTAATTCAAAAACAATAGGTTTTTTCGTATTGAAAGTGAAAAATGAATTAATGGCAGTTTTGTGTCAATGAAACTATATGATTGGACCAGTTTCTTTTGCAGTCATATAGAGTTGAGTATTAAAATAGATTAAGATGTAGAGTATCAAATAGTCTACTAAATCTTCCTTTTTAATTCGTAATTTCCACTGATAATTATTATTCTATTGGGAATAAAAATAAAAAAAAGAATTGAAAAATAATTATTTCCACCAAAAACGAAAATCAAAGCAATAAAAGCTCAAACAAAACTAACACTTACAAATCATAATTATAGAAATTAAACAAATTAGTGGAAAAAAATTAAAAAAAAAAAACAGTAGAAAGAAAAAATATTTCAAATGAAAAAGAATTAAAAACACAAAAAAAAAAAAATGAAAGAAAAGAGAAAAAAAACTGAAATCAAAGCGGCAATTGCACTTTGATCTGCACTTTGTTTGCAGCAATTTGATTTTTTTTTTATTTAACGCTTGCCACACACAGACTTTAAGGCATATGCATATCAAAATGTATGTATATGTGGATGACTGGTTGTTCTTTTCAACCGTACATACGTGGCACTCACTGACAGTCAGTATGACTGACTGACTGACTGACAGACTGACTGACTAGTTGCATGGCTGTTCGGTCTTAGCAATGTTTGGTTAAATATTTGCTTGGCTGGTTGGTTGATTTTGTTGGCTTTTTTCTGAAGTGAAACACAATAACACACAATAATAAAAATGCCGACATTATCGACATGCAACAGACACATACTCTCGTCGGACTAAAGAAAAATAATATGAGGAGATACTCCTCGGTACCACCATCACCATCACCACCACAAAACCAACAATCAAAATGAAAAAAAAAGAAAAATAGAAATAAAATCTATGAAAACAATAAAAAAAAGAAAAGAAGGGGAAACAAGAGGAAAATTCAGTAAAAATTAAAAGCCAATATTCGTTCATTCATTCGCTTAAACAAACAGACAGACAGACAGACTGGCATATAGACGCGCAGCATATAAACCAGCAGACAAAAAAAAATTTAGAAAAATAGAAAAATTAAATGAAAATTGTTTATGCTTTTATATGATGGCTACAATTGTAAGAAAAAATAAATAAAAATTAAATAGAGAACAGAAAAACACAGAAAATCATTCACTTAAAAAGAAAAATAAACGAAAAGTCCATTAGAATAACAATACAATTCAAATGCAATTACGTTAAAAAGCTTTTTGTTCTTGGAAATTCTTCTAATGATACGAAAAGCAAACAAAAAAAAAAGCAGAAAAAAAATTATTGTTCTTGGCATTTCAGTTCAAGCAATCGCACAAAAATATTCAGGTTGCACGCATGTAATAAGGCTATTCACGGTTTCTACTCAAAAGTATACATATGTGGCATGGCAGAGATCATTTTTAATATAAATCATCTATAGTGGGAAAAGATATTGCAAATGTTACTTGAGTTTTGGTGAATCGAACACATGTTCGCAGGTGCTGTTATTCACCATCTTATTCATTAATTATGTCTAAGACAGTGTCCTATTAAACATCCTTTCGAGGAAAACTTTTACACACATGTAAACAATTTCTCTCTAAAAAAAAAGAAAAACAGAAAATATGCTTAAGACTATGTCTGGTGTGCTGTAATTTCTAATTTCTCAGAGTTGTCTGATCTATGTTGTTATAATCTGATATTGCAAAAATACACAAAAAATACTGTTAAAAACGAAAAACGTATCATTACTGAATTTTAAGAATATCCTCGATTTAATTCATCCTAGGAATATAGGGTTCCTCCGCCAGAGATGACAAGATCGAATCATCCTGAATTAGACGAACGCCCTGCCTCGGCAAAGACCCAAAAAAAAAAAAAAATAAATAAAATGTTGCGCGTTTCACACATTTTACGATCACTATAATCGTTCTACCAAGAGGACTCTTCACAATTTGATCGACTAGCAGTCGTAAAATCTAATTTTCGCTGAAAAATTATCTTCAGCTAATCTGTTCTGCCCAAATGTGTGTTTATTACTGACCCTAATTTAGATTGAAAAATTATCTTCAGCGATGAGGCCTATTTTTGCACGAATGTGTGCGTAAACTAACAAAATTGTCAAATTGTTGATCTGAATTGACTGACAACAACGGCATGCGGTTTCAAAAGGACGACGATAAATTGTGTGGTTACATTGGACATTCTGCACTAGCGATTTGAGGGTATGGTTATTTCACGAAAAGTTGATGTGAGCTGGCTACCGATATCGTGCGATTTGATGCAGTTAAGGCTTTTTCTTCTGGTAGTTTTCTTATTTCGAAAGTGTATACAAGTAAGGCCACTTGTGAAGTCGCCGTGGTCTAGTAGGTAGTGTGTTGGCTTATTAGACGAAAGGCCCGAGTTCGAATTCTAGGTCAGACATCAAAACGAAAATATGAAAATACTTTTTCGGCGACTTCCTCTCTGCAGAGTAAAAATTGCCATGAAATGCTTCTCAAAAAATGTGTCGTTCGGAGTCGACTTTAAACTGTAGGTCCAGCCACTCATGTATAAAATTAACGCACACAATATAAGTAGTGTGAGAAGCTAGGACGTTGTACAATGGGTCAATTCGACCACCGAGTACTGTACTTGTCAGAATTGACAAGTACACGTCCTATAACCTAACCTAACATAAGGCCACAAATCGATGCTCCAAATCAATACAACGTTTGCCATTGAGATATTTGGGTAAAATGGACAGAATTAATCAACAAAAAAGTGTGCAGAAACTGAGTACTGACTGGCAAGTTTTGATGCTTTCCCTAAAGGCTTAAATTATCATTTGTTTTGATCTTAATGACTTAAACTTAAAATTCTGTAGAGGCTTAAAAAATCTTATTTTTTAAGTGTATCGATCGGAAAAACCCTAAAGTTCTATAGTGGTGTTACGCTTAAAATTGGACCATTCAAAAAATTCATTAGAAGTATGTGTAAGAAAAAGTTGTTTAATTTTTGAATAAATTTTTAACATAACTTACCCCAGAACTATACACTCGCCGATGGTTTTAACGTATAAGCAAAGTGCACTTCAAAAATAGATACGATGTTTGCCAATATTTCCGAGACATGTAAGTCAAACAGGAGCCTTATGTTAGCTTAAGAAATGAAATGAAAGACTGTGATTATCCACAATGCTTTCACAATCTAGTGCTTCTGAAACAACAATAAACAATTCAATTTTATAAGAATTTAAGAAAATATGAAAATTATTATTGTTTTAATATTTTTTTATTAAGTTTTCCTACACTTTGAAATTTTTCTCAAATTAAATTAAGAAAATAATCAAATTAATTCACAAACAATTAGCAGCTAGAAAAAAATATCGAAAAAAAAATCGAAAAGAAAAATAAAATAAAAACAACACATGGGTTTTTGCAGGAAAATTTTTTTTGAAATTTTTCTCAACTTTACAACAGCGTTAGATGATGGTAAAATTTCTTACGAGGGGCTAATTGAGCAAAATGCAATGGAAAAATAACTCGTTTTTTTAGGTTTTTTTTCTTTAATTTATTTAATGGTTTGTCATTTGAAATTGCCGTTTGTTATAATGTCGTTATTTATTTATCGATTTTTCTATTTATTTCTATTATTTAACGTTTTTTTTATTTTTTTTATTTATTTTTTATTTGTTGCTTTGAACATTTCAGTTGGTTTTGCGGAACGTGTGAAAATGATTGTTCAAAACACAACAACTGCAAAATTGTTGCGCACTCCACATTGCAATTGAAGTTCTATGAATAGATGTACGTTTAGCTACGTAGACGTTTTATAAGTTTACGATCATGTTAACATAAGTATGTTGCCACATACATACTTCACATGCGAAGGAATGGGTACGTGTGAAAGCGTTAAAGAATTTTATGTTGTTTTTGGAAACTACAATTGATGGAGAATGCATTCGAATGTGTGCAGAAACGAATTCGGACAAAAACGTTTTTTGGTTTCTTTCGTTGTTTTTTTTTTGTTCTATTGTGAATAATAATGAGTGGCATAATTTGTTTTCAAACACAAATAAAATGCTTTTTAATTAAGCATTTTTTATTTCACACTATTCAAGCAAAATGAAAAGTAGAGCCTAAAAAGTTACTATGAAGTTTTCCTTTTAACTTAAGATAGCCAGCACCTCCTTTTTTAGTAAGATCTACAGCTTTATCGAAATCAAATCTCTGGGGTATTATTTTTATAAAATAAAATCTATTTTGTTGTTTTTTTTTTTATTTAAATCGAAGACATTTTGACATGAGATAGATTTTCTTATTGTTCGTTTGTTTGAGGATTATAAGCTTAACACTACACAACAAAGAAGGACATCTGTCTGCCACATGTCATGACATCCTAAAAAAGAAACAGACAAGCAGTAGTAAAAAATTTTCGACAATGTGTACCACAAATATTGAAAAAAAATGTAACCGACTTTTATTAAAAAAAAAAGTTAAAAAAAAAATTAAACCCATAGTCCCTTAACCCTTTCAGAAATAATACGATTTTTTTTTTCTTTAATTTTTATTACTAAAAAATATTCTTTTTATACATTACTAAGCAATAAAAATTTATAAAAACTGTTTTGTGCAGCACGACTAAATCCGAACCATACATTCAAAATAAAATTATCTTGACCTAAACCTGCTTGGAAATTTTGTTTCTTCAATCTGTAGATGAGCCATAAAATATTGTCCACGGCAATAGGTCGGGGTAAAATTAAAAAAAAACCAGGCTTTTTTTTGCTTTAAAAGAATGTCAATTGCAAATAAATTGCTGTGATGCATGCAAAGTATTGTGTACACAAGTGGTTGTACTGAGGATACACAGATTGCACAGTGGGTCAAATTTAGAAAAATAATAAATGTTATGTTGCTTTTTTTGGATTTAGATTTACTTGAGGTCAAGATCTTGTTTCATACAAAATCAACTAAAGCAAGCTGGTATACCTAAGATTTTTTTTAACTTCTCAAATTGATTCAAAGCAATAGGATATAGTATTACTTTGACGAGCGCTACAACTATCAAATTCAACTTGTGTAGAAGGACATAGAAATCTGAGAGCTAGGCCGTCGATGATAGTATGGGACTATCCGGAGAAGCTTAATTAGCAGGATAGGGAATGTAAGGTTGCCTCTCCTAGATTTCAGGTTCTGTGGGAATTCTCGGTCATTAGCAAGCGACAATGGAAACTGAATGCTCGGAGAGAAATGTTAAACGAAAGCAAAGATAAAGAGAGACAAATTCTCTTATCAATCATGTAATAATCAAGGCAATCGTTTACAAAAAGAGAATATTTGAGTCAAGCATCAAATTATGCAGGAATAACCTGAGACCTTTTAACAGAACGCTGTAATCTCAGAGTGCGCTAATTCAAAATGGGGTTGGCGATGATAATAAATCGGAACACATTCTTGGAACCTGTAAAGTACTACATGCATATCATGTAAACTTTTTCCTGCAGATCAAGTGCTGGATAGAGTATTGTCATTATTTGATACCCAGAGGCGGCATTCTAATGCTTGTAGATTTGAAACAGATAATATAGAGATACCCTATAAAATATGAAGCGAATAGAATAAATCGCTTAGTTGCAGTAGGAAGACACCTCTTGACGACAATAGTAATAATAAGTGATATTGTAACACAAAAACTGTTCGCCCAGCCTTTAATTGTTAGTTAAGCACATAAATTGATATCTCCAAATAGGATGCACTAATTTATTGTGAACGTATTACCTCAATTTCTTTCAATTCCCTTCGCTTAGACGAAAAATGTTAGGTAGAACTTCATTAATATAATATTTAGATTCCGTATGTTCTCAAACTGGGCAATGAGATTAAAAGTATTCAATCGTGTAACTCCTCCACATACTCTGCATTTGTTGTTATTTGCCGCTCATATGCTGGTCAAATGTGTATTTAAATTTGAATAGCGAAACTAATTTTATGTAGATAAACAGGTCGTCGCAGTGGCCTACTAGGTAGTGTGCTGACTTATTAGACGTAAAGCCAGGGTTCGAATCCCAGCCCAGACATTAAAATAAAAATACAAAAAGTACTTTTTCGGCGATTTCTTTCTAAAAGATTTCTAGCAAAAACCCTGAGAGTAAATAAAATTGCCATGAAAAGTTTCTCAAAAAATCTGTCATTCGGAGTCGACTTTAAATTGTAGGTCCCGCCACTTATGTATAAAATTAACACACAAAACATAAGTAGTGTGAGACAAATGCCTTCTTGTAGTAGTTTAGAACTTAAGATTGTAGTTCTATTCGTAAGATTTCACCGTTCTGTCGATAACTAAATTGTTTTCTTAATTTTCCATAATTTTGGAAAGTTCTAAATACTTTCGGCAGTAGTTCTTAAATTTAAATACCAAACTTTTTACAAATTTGATTTGTATTCTTGAAGCAAATTTCGAAAATTTATGAGAGTGTGAAACTAGGGCAGTGCTTTAAAACCGGTATAAGTTTACCACCTATGGGTCTGGAGCTTGAAAAATGGTGGTAATGTATGAGGCACAGCTTCAGAATTAGAGTAGGTTTAGAATGATTTTTAATGTATAATTTATATCGCGTTTTTGTATGTTTTTTTTTGTTTGGGGGTTCACTTTGTACTACAATCTAATTGCCATTTAGGAACTTAGGTCTGATATCTAGTACAAAGATCAAAATTGCTTACAAAATGATTTTCAGAACATTTTAGATTCACTAGCCACTGTGGTAATACCGCAATCAACTATTATTTCAGTGTACATACAGGTAATCATTGTTTTGTTTTAGGTCTGCTACTTTTATTTCAACTTCTTGTTTTCTATACTTCCCCTGATATCACGTGTCATTTAAGTTTAAACAGTACATTTGTTTAGTTTCAGCAGAAGTTCAATTCAATTTGAATGCAGATTTTTTTTTTTAAATTTTTTATTTCTTTTCTTTTATTTTTTTTCTTTAGTTTTGCCTTTTTCAGACGAGCTGCTGTTGTATAAACATCGCTGGCAATGCTTGATGTCTGTGTAATGGGAGGTTACTAGTAGATTTTCTCTTAAAGATAATCTGTAACTGCAAGAGAAGAAGAAGAAGAGTTGCTTAAAAGCGGTAAAAATATATTGTATTGCCAGAAGAATTGCAATCGCATAATACAACGACAACATGTTGAAGCTGCATACGTTTGAAATACTTGGCAATTGGCATTGAATGACAGTTGAAAACAGCAACAAGCAATAACAGCAAGAACAACAACGGGAAGAAGAAAACTAAAGTAATGACTTAAAGATTGTCATTGACACAATGACATTAAATGTCAATTAAAACAAAAACAAAATGCACTTCGAAAAAGCCTTTTGTACACAACAGGAAAAGTCAACGCCAACCGAACTGAAATCCGTTTGTAATGAAAGTCGTTTGTTTTTGTTTTCAGTTATAAAAATTAAAAACAATAATAATAATTCCTTTTTTTTTATCTAAATTATGTTCTAGACTGATAGATATTAGTGTGGAAAGTCAGCTAAAAAAAAAAATACATATCAAGTCAAATAAACCATGACAAGTTTTGTCGGCAACTTGTTTAAAATACAATCAAAAAAACAAAAAAAAAAACCAAAGTTTGAAATTAAATGAAATGAAATAAAACGTTAAAAAATTGTGACAGTTCTCATTTCATGCACTTCCAACAAGTGACAAAAACGTTAAATGTTAAAGTACAACAACAACAAAAAAAAAAAATCAACAGCCCATAAACATTTTAATGTATGACACGACACTGCATTCAAAAAAATTACTTACAAGTACTACATACACTGCTCAAACCTTGATTTCTTTAGTAAATACAAAAGAACAACAACAAAAACTTTGTTTTTTTTTTATTTGTTTATTTGTTTGTCCTCCACAATTCAGTTTGATAAATCTTTACTTATGCATTCATATAAAAATTTATTACCACCGACTGTATTTAACCGCCAGTCAAATGCAACAATCACGTTACGTTTATTAAGTTGTGAAGAACAACAGCTATAACAGCGTTTTACTTTTTTTACATTTTTTTTTTTCATTTATTCTGGTTGTCATTATTATTTAATTTTTTTATTGTTTCGCTTTTCAAACTATTCAGTATTTGTGTTCTCTATCCCGATAAGAACTAAAGTAAATATTTAACAATAACATTTAACAAATTCATTAATATTAATTAACTTTTTTTTTTGTTTTTTGTAAAAAGAAAAAGAATAAAAAAAAAACAAGAAAACAATATTAAAATAAATAAATAACACTGCAATTGCATTTACGCCACATTCCGATAACATTCATAGTTGAAACGACAGGCGACTAGGCGTTAAACATTTGAATTTATTTTTTGATTTTTCAAAACACTTTAAATAAAATTCGGGCCTAACATTCTAAGCTATCTTTAGCTATTTCTTACCTTTCTTAATATCTTTAAATTTCAATTCTATTTATTATTTAGATTATCTGACAGTCTACAGAAGCTCTTTGTATCCGAAGGCAGTATATTTTTGAAGTTTCGAAGTTATCCGAAATTTTTTAACACTGTCATCTACACATCAACTGAATTTCTAAATATTTTTGGTGCCTTTTATATCGACGCCTCCATTCGATAACGTTCCAAGTATACTTAAAACATTTTTAATGTTTTTGCATTTTTAAATTCTTCGTTCTCTAACTTAAATACTGTCAAAATTTGGTTAAGAACCGATCCGATCCGTTTCAAAGTTATAGGGAAAAATCTACCTAGAATTCACATATAGTCGTATAATGCGTGAAAACTTTTAGAGCTCATAACTCAAAATACACGTTTTCAACCTAGAATGTTACAGAACGGAATTGTTGATTTAACCAATTTGGAATACATATACATACTGGCTGGTTTATAACCTAGCTTCTCACACATCTTATGTTCTCTATGTTAATTTTATGCATGAGCGACTTGACCTATAGTTTAAAGTTGACTCCGAATGGCAGAATTTTTTATTTTCATGGTCATTTTATTAACTCTCAGAGTCTTTGCTAGAAAGCCGCTGAAAGGAAGTCGCCCATGAAATATTTTTTCTTATTTCATTTTGTTAGAGATGTTTGACGTGGGGTTTGGACCGCGGCCTTATGTCTAATAAGCCAACACACTACCTTCTAGACTACGACTTTGAAATACGCCTAGTTTGGAATATAACTCTTATACATAATTATTGTACATTGTGCCGTGGTCTAGTGGGTAGTGTGTTGGCTTATTAGACAAAAGGCCCGGGTTCGAATCCCAGGTCAGACATCAAAACGAAAAAAATATTTCTTCGGCGACTTCCTCTCAGCAGATTTCTGGCAAAGATTCTGAGATTAAAATTGCCATGAAAAGCTTCTCAAATATCTGTCGTTCGGAGTCGACTTTAAACTGTAGGTCCCGCCACTCATGTATAAAAATTAACGCACACAACATAAATGGTGTGAGAAGCTAGGTCGTAATCCTGACTGAAGGGTTGTAATGGCCAATTATGTATGTATATAATTATTGTACATATCTCAGTACTAGGGATGCCAATCGGGAAATCCCGAATTTCCAAAATCTCGGGATTTTCTGGATTCACAAAATCCCGAATCCCGGGATTTTTAAAAACTTATCCCAGGATTTTTCGGTATTTTGACCCAACAAAAGGTCCTGAAAAAAAATTCTATATCACTTGACTTCTATAATAGCTTCCAGGATGAGGAAAACCCCAATTCCAGTGATAAAAAGTTTTTTGGTGTCATCGATTTAGATACTCAACTGTCCAAAGAAATAGATTTACTTACATCAGGAGGTAGTAGAGGTGAATATTTACAAGCTGCAGCAGATTTCTGGCAAAAACTCTGAGAGTAAATAAAATTGCCATGATCGATTGTGGCATGAGATGTGCGGCAAGCTACATCATCTGTTGAATCCATAGAGAGGGTACAAAAAATTGGTTATCTTGATGCGATAGGTGTCTCCACTGACTGTAATGGTTACGCCATCTTGAATTTCAAAGAGATATGTACCACCGATGCCTTCCAATCCACAAGCCGTACCGAATAGTCACTCGTAATATGCGCATTGGTTTCTGCACGACGACGTGCGGGTTTTCTGAGTTCAAAATAGGACAATGTTGCTTATCAGCGTACCCACCAAGATGAAAATGAGCTTTATCCCATGATGGTGATTTTTTCTTTCGACCAATTGTCGCCATTTTGGAAATATAATTCAAATAACCTTCCAGTAACGTTGGACTCAAACGTAAATCGATTCATTAATGGATTAAATGGAGATAATATAATGCATCTAGTGAAAGAAAATAATGATATCGCCATAGTCTAGTAGGTAGTGTTTTAGCTAATTAGACTGAAGGCCCGAGTCAGACATCAAACCGAAAATTTGAAAATATTTCTTCTATTACCTCGGAGTTTTTGTTACATTTTTTCTTGTTGTTTTAATATTTTATTTTTAATGATATATAATTCAGATATACATACACACATAATTGGAATACAAATGTTTTTGTTAACGAAATATTTTTATTACTAAGAGAAAATCGCGATTTTAACGGTGATTTTTCGGGATCTTTGGATCCTGAATATCCCGGGATTTCGGGATTCGGGATTTACAAAATCCCGAATCCCGGGATTTTTAAAAATCGATCCCGTTTGACATCCCTACTCAGTACCCCACCATCTCTTACATGTCTTTTACAGATTAGAACAAAATTATTCACAAACAATAGTCGGGTATCCAATACCATTAGCTCATTATGGCTTCAACGCAAGCATCCGCATGTTTCACTGCCTTATAGATACAACAACGGAATATGTTTTGTTTTCATTTTGTACCCTTAAGGAATATAGAGCTGGCCAAAATCTTACCATTACATATTTGGTTCGTCAAATTTTGCAACTAATCAAGGTTTGACATCATTCTCCTAGAAATAACGCCCTCTGCGATAGTATACAGTATGTAGCAATTAATAATTGTTTGTTAACTAAGCCAAATGTATGATTTTAAGTAGTCATCGTAGTCTAGTGGGCAATGAGCTGGCTTATTAGCCATGAGGCCACGGTTGAAACCCCAGGTCAAACATTTCTAACAAAATGAAATATAAAAAAATATTTCTTCGGCGACTTCCTGTCAGCAGGTTTCCGGAAAGAACTTTCAGAGTAAATAAAACTACCATGAACAGTTTCTCATGTATAGTATATATTTAAGAAATACAACATAAGTGGTGCGAGAACCTATGTCGTAATCGTGTCTGAAGAGTAGAAATTATCAATCTGTCGTTCGAATTCGACTTTAAACTGTAGTTGCTGGCATTCATATATTAAATCATAATCCTGACTGAAGGGTTGTAATGACTAACTATGTACGTATGCTGTAAAGATAATTTTAACTGACTGATACGTTATCAGAACCACACAAAATTTATACATTTTCAACATTCTGCCCTATGTTTTAACAAAATTATCAAAATTTTATCATTCTAAGGACCATTATTACAACTTCCCGTTAAAGCTGGCATTAGTTAAAGGTACCTTTAGCTAAAGTGAACGGCAAAGTTACCTTTAACTTATTTTCATTATTACAACTTACAGATAAAACAAAATTAATTTTTTCAAAAATATGGCAGTGCCGGAGCAAAGTCGATAAAACTGCTCAATTAAACAAGTTTTTTTTAAGGAGTGGCAACAGCAGACTTCCGTTTTTTTTGTTGTATATGCTCATTTTGTTTAAATTTGAAATTGCGATATCGAAAATAGTATATGATACAGCAAGTTCGAACATAAAGTGAACTTTAAATGTTAAAGGTAGGATGATTTCCCTTTAGCTTAACGCTCACTTCTATCTTATTGGGTACTCGTAATAATGAAAAACAAATTATCTCTCCGTTAAAATCCTCCCTTTAGTTAACGGCAAGTTGTAATAATGGCCCTGAAGCTAATAAGCTCGAGTAGACACAAAATTATGCCACGTATAATTAAGCCTAGGCAAATTAGATGGGTCAGAGGTTAGGACCTTTAGATATAGAATGTTGAATAAGTGGAACCGGACGAGCAGCTAGAGTTTGGTATGAATATAGGAACAACAATGAAATGACACGATGCATAACACCATCATACACAAGACGAGTTAAAGCCGCCTCAATAATATGGTGGCTATACACCATGCAACCCTTCTAAATAGTTGATTTAACTCCCTCCTGCAAGTTTGCTAGAAATCCCAATTACCCATTTTAAGCATCACGAAACCGAAATAAAGGATTTAATTCCACTGAGAACGAAATTAAATACTTCCATGTCAAATGGATGGTTTATTTTATGAAATGAAATAAAAGTCATGCATTAATTATTGATTATGCAAATATTCTACAAAATAAAAATGTTTGAACGTAAATAATCCCAAAACCTTTAGTGGGAAGTATAAAAAGACCACCTGAATTTTACACCTTGAATGTGTTTCCCTTTTTCCTTAGCACACACACAAACGGAGATTACACTTGCACATTTCCTGTACTATTCCCATAAACGTATTTAATATTCTAAAACGAATTGAAAAAGACTTTGAGAATAAAGAAATAAAATTAAAAACGAAATTCAAGTAAAATATGGAAAGTGTTTTGCGGCACAAAGTCCAATAATAATGCATTATGCACACGTTTAAAAACTACCAATTGAATTGCATAAGCTGTGGCATAAAAGATCGCAACTAAGCTGTAATGTTGCATTTGCAACAACCGACAATAACCAACAACAATTAATACGATCGTATAATATCAGCGCATATTTACGAGTATTTGTTGTATTTGTTCACACACATTAAATTCAAACATTTGGTTTTTTTTCTTTTTTGCAAGACATCGTAACTATTTCGAGCTGGACTGAACGACTACTGACGTACGATATTGGACTGACTGGACGCGACTTGATACTTTGAAAAAGCCGGCTTACCTGCTGGTATGAATGACAGACGTGTTGCTGTTGTTGTTGTTGTTGTTATGTTATTGCTATTGCTGTTGACTTGCGGGCTCAACCTAAGTTGGTCAAAGTGAGATTTTTATCACATTAATGTTATGAATGTGTTTGGAATTTATAATTAAAAACTTTTTATTCTGATTCGAAATTATTATTATTATTCGTTTTGTTGTATTTGTTTTATTATTTTCTGTGCAGTACATATTTCAATAGTTGCTTAAAAAAACAAAAAAAAAGAAGGTAAAAAAAATAAAATTGCATTAAACAATTTGAAATGCGTGTCTAACTCTGCGTTTGTTGGAAAGCGTTTGCAAGTATGAGGTTTACATACATATATGATAGACGACTATAGATAATTTATATTTTATTTTTAAATCAATATGAACATCGTAGGTATGTGCCAATGTGTATACAATTGTAATTTTGTTTTTTTTTTGTTTTTTTTTGCTTTTTTCTACTACCACAGGTCGACTCAGAATCACTGGACTGCATCAAGTATGTTGAAAATAAGAAACTCAGCTCAAACCCTTAAAATTCAGCTCAAATTTAATTTTTTTTGTGGTTTTTAACCAAATTGTTTATATTAATAGAAAAAAAAACCCATGTTTATACGTATAAAATGTGGATCAACCTATCAAATGATAATTATTTTCATTCATTTGTTTAACACGATCTATTTTCCATCTTGTAATAAAATTATTTGTTCATTTCAAAATATATTGTGGCCATTATTATAAGATAGTAGTTGCAGTGTTAGTATTATAGGGTATTCCATGGTCTTGACCAGTCGTCACTTACTAAGTTGTTTATTATGCAAAATTTGTTGCAACACATTCGCTTGCATATAGAATAGAAATTAATAAATTATTTTTTATCTTCCCTCATTCTCTTCAACATTCAAATACACAAAATAAAAAAAAGATGAAACGCCAGTGATCTATTCTATAAAATTTTTTTATTATTTTCTTTTTTCTTTCCTTAGACTTATTACGGTTCATATAGTATTCTTAACGTCTATTTTAATACTCTTGCCATATTTGCTGTTGTCATTTGAATTCCTGTTGTATACAAAAAAAAAAAAAAAAAATTCTATTGAGTAACATATCTGTTAATAACTAAAAGCCGAACATAAATTTAAATAATGAGTCATTAAGTATTGAAAAATTAATATCATGCGATTGGAAATGGCCTATTATAATGCAATTACACTAATGACGTGATGCAGAGAGTCATGGTAATGTGAGAATAAATTTGAATATAAGGAGTGCGCAAAAAAAAGGGGGGGCCTACTTTTAAGCTTATAACTTTTATCATCAATTGAAAAAAATTAATACCCCTACATAGCTTTTGTTAGTCATCCGTTTCAAAATCCACGTGCTAAATTTCATTGCAATAGCAAAAATAGTTTTTTGAAAATGGCCACCCAACAAGAATATCGTAAAAAAATAATTAAAATTTTCAATGAAAAATCACGCCGCTTACAAAAAACGATTGCTAGGTTCGCAGTTTCTAAGGTAAGAATAAAATGCAATATAAGTAGTCTTTGAGTATCAAGAGAAAGCGTGAAAGTGAAAGAAAAAAAAAAGGATTTGCCAACAAAAACAAAACAAGTAAAATAATACGTATTTTTCTAAAACACCCTAACATGTCTGGAATAAAAGTGGCTCAAAAAGTTGGATGCTCTGAGGTCTTCGTCAGAAAAAAATTTTATACACAAAAGAATTCAAATATTATTTACTTTAATTGAAATATAAAACGAAAAAAATCCGCTACTTAGTTTTATTTCTATAACGAAATGTGTAAGTCCAGTTTTTTTCGTGCACACTCCTTAATTTTAATATAACCAAGGATTTTAATACCTCCTTCAATACGAATCTAGCTTAGTGATCGAAACATTTACATTTTTTATTAATTATATTCCTACCGTTTAGAGACATTTCAACATAATAATTTGTGAACTTTCACTAGGGCATTAAAATATTTTAGGTTACAGGACGTGTACCTGTCGATCAAGACAAGCACAGTACCCGGAGGTCGAAATTGACCCATTGTACATTAAAATATCTTGGTAAACCGTATTGTCCAGAACGATATTCTGTATTTTCTCTGGCCACCATGCTCTGTTCGAAAATTTTCGAATGTAGTTGACAACATTGTTATTGTTAGAGAAATAAGGTGGCGGCTCATTATTGTGTATTTGCATTTGTTTATTGATTAGACATTGTATTTCATACGCAATGAGAAGACCCAAGTCTTGAAATTAAATAAATGTTCCACGAAAGCTTAGTTCTATAAAAGAATTATTGCAGAAACTGCCATGATGTGGTGAAAACCTAATCGGTACATGTTTTATGCAAGTGCCCTGTACTTTAGTATAGTCTTCATCGGTGTTTGGGTGACGGAATGGGACGCCGAGTATCCATTCGGAGCTTGGGATGGTTCAAACCCACCAATAATGGATCTTAATAAGGTGGCTTAGCTTACGCTATAGGACACAATGAGTTATAGGGGTCACGTAATAAACCTGTCTCTGCAAGCTACCCGCTAACCAAACCTAACCTAGCATTGTTTGTAAATGTTTCATTTAACTTAACTTTTGAAACCTAAAAACCTTTAACATCGACACTCCTCGAAAAGATTTTATACGCTAAAGAGGAATGTTTTAAACCTTAACTAATTTATTTTACTTTGAATCAACTACGGTTAAGAGGAAAATTAAAATCTGAGTAACATCTCTTGGGGTAGTAATTGAACGTTGTAACCTAGTAGGTACTGTGTTAATTTATAAAACGTGTGGCCAGGCTTCAAGCCTAAGCCTAGATATCTAAAATAAAATGAAATATGAAAAAATATTTTTTCGGCGATTTCCTCTAGGCAATTTTAATAAAAAATCAAAAAACTGCCGTTTGCGCGTCGACTTTAAACCGTACGTTCCGCTACTCACGTATAAAATGGACTCACACAACGTATGTGGATATGGTCTAATTCTGACTGAAGAGTTCTATGACCAATTATGTAATTGGAAACGAACTAATCCAATATTAAAGTCTATTAATCAATATCTGACAGAACAATAGTTAAAGTCTAAGGTTGAATACCAATAAGAGTAACATTGAAAGTTTGACTAGCTACAAGTATTATGACCTCTTTCAAATTCATCATATATCTGCCCATAATGATTGAATAATTCGTAATCTTGATTCGAATTGTAAGATTCGCCTGGACGTTTGCTTCTAAAAATGACTAAGTATCAGCTATAGAGGTCCTAAAGAAAGTAAAATTTGTATGTGTGCATATGCTAATACGTTGGCTGTCATGGCAAACAAGAAAAAAATGCAATCTACGAGTTATTTTGTAGTCAACATGTTAAATATAATCATACAGAAAGGAACAAACCGTAAAGTATGTTCAAAATTCTTTTTAATAAAGTGAATTGTCTGGACAGTAGGTCGCTTGCGTTAGCTTATATTTGCTTTATAATAGTTGGTCATTTTTGGAAAATTTAAGCTTGCATCCCTTAAAACCTTGTTATAAAATTAACAATTCAGAAAAACAATTTTCAAATGACAAACATACTTAAATGTTTGTATTAAACCAACAAATGCTTTTTAAAGTCCTAATGTTAAAACCCAACGGAATTAGAAATAAATTTTGTTTTTTTTTTTTAATCTTCCATTACAATCATTAATTGTCATACAAGACATACAAAATTGACAGATCGGTCTATAAATCTTTCCAATGAAGAAAAAAAGTGGCAATTAAAAATTAAACACTTTGGACTTGATTCAGTGTCAACATTTATAAAAAAAAAAATATTTATTTTCAAGTGAAAATATCTTTATCTTCGTATGCCAAACACTTATAACCAAAGATGTATCTAATACCTGAAATAAAAATGCCATTCGAATTCATTTATGGCCAAGTTGACCAAAATTTTAGGCATCTTTAACCAAATATACGAAAATGGCTAAAAGAAAACCCCTTTGAAATAATAAACATTGACAAAATATGAGAATAAATTATAAAAAAAAAAATTAAATAAAATTTATTTTAAATTAAATTATACAAAATAAGAAACAAAAAATTATTTCACACTAAAATACGAATGAAAAAATAAAAAAACCATGAATAGCTACGAAAAAATTCCCACTTATTGGCATACAATCGAATAGGAAAACAGGCACGCAGGCAGGCAAGAAAGACAGACGTTTCTTTGCATGTACGTATGGCTGTATATTGTATACTAGTAGACAACACATTTATAGTAAAATGTTACTTATTAAGACTTATTTAACAACAGCAATTAGTTTTAAACTGCCACATTAATAAGTTTTAGCATGAACACGTAGTGCATGCATATGGCCAGAGAGCTGATACAGCCAGACATACAGACAACATTTAACAGATGAGCAAACGGACAGACAAAAGGAGTCACAACCAAACAACGCCAACATCATAAAATGAAGAAGAAAATGTAAATAAAAAAATGTATTTCAAACGATTATATCCGACTATTTGACACCCTTATGGTAAAGTTATTTTTAAAAGAATTATTTTGCTGTCAGAGAGCTATAAAGAGTTATGGGCATACTTATTACGATACAAGTAGTAGTCGATAACAACTCCATTTTACTTCTAAACACACATACACACAACATAATTAGTCATCATAAAACTCTTCAGTTTGATTATTGACCTAATTTCTCAAACCCCTTATGTTGTGTGTGTTAAATTTATACAAAAGTGGCGGGACCTACAGTTTAAAGTTGACTCCAAACGATAGATATTTTTGAGGAACTTTTCATGACAATTTAATTTTATTTACTCTCAGAGTTTATGACAGAAATCTGCTGAGAGGAAATCGCCGAAGAAATATTTTTTATATTTTGTTTTGACTCCTCTGGCCTGAGGCTCGAACCCTAGCTTTACTTCTAATAAGCCAACACACTACCTACTAGACCACGGCGACTTCCTGCTCTGGAATAGTAGCCATACTGACTTTATATTCGAATTACCGAAAAAATACGTTTTCATATTTCGGTTTCGTTCAAGATATTTGAACATAGTACCTGCTAGACTCCAGCGACTTAGCCCTATAAATTTGTAAGCCAGTTACAACAAGTATAAATCGAGTATATTTTATCGAAAAAGCTAACGAAAGATTTTACCCAAGTTTTCATCTACAACAGTACGTCGTTTGGTCATACATTGCGTAGAAGCTTTACATGAAAAACAATTCTGTTTAAACACAAACAGTGAAGGGCATGTCATAACAACCACATTATATTCCATCCACTTCTGGGTAGCGGTGCAACAGCATGTTGAAAAATACAATGAAAAGACACGCAATCGCCAACAACAATTTATGGCTCAATACGATATATTGACGTCAGTAAGAAACGTTGCGCATGCGCATAAAACATTTTGAAAAATTAAAACAGAAACAACAACAACTCAACTGACACACATACATATACATCCACACAATAACAAATAAAGTTTTTGATCTCTTGCGCCATGGAGATGTGAAAATTAAATAAAGAAGAGGTGGAGATTTTATAACTTAATTACTGAATAAGGGAAAATAAAAAGAAGCAAAGTCAGAGGAAAAAATATTACTTTTAAAAAGGAAATTGAAATAAAAATGATTTATTAAAGAAGAAATGGGCCTGAGTTTAATGGTATAAAAATACAAAAAAAAAATGCAATAAAGAAAGAAAAATTTATTAAAAATGGATTTTAATGAGCGATATGATGGCTTTTAATATTGTATGCCAGAAAGTCTTCATTTTTCAAAAAGAGAAAATAAAAAAATGTGGTTGGGGATGTAACAAATGAATTACCCTGCCAGTGAATAATAATGATGTTGGAGGCATTATTTGTATATGAATAATACGATTTATACATGTTAGAAACATTGAAGTTTGTACTATGAAAACGGATTTATTAAGAAGTGCAGCTATAGTTCGAAATTGTCACTTCCTATTCCAGTTTAAAAACATACAATACATACATTATTGGTCATAAAAACCAAACTTTTCATATGACCACAAAGCCAGGTTTGAGAAAGTTTTTCATGGTAATTAATTACGCTCTCTCTTTACAAGATATCAGAGCTGTAGCGCATATTCTCGATCTACCGATCGGTAAGCAAAGACTCTATTCACTAGCATACTACAGTTCAAAAACCTAATCACAAATTTTTGAAAAGATTTCAGGTCATAGGTCAAAAGTATAAGAATATTTTAAAGTTCCTTTATGCCGTGTCGAAAGGAAAACAAATTTCATGATCGAATTTTAGAAAAATATCATGATTAGATATGACGAAGTCACCATTGTCTATATGGGAGGACATGGTTCAAACTCCGGGCCAGATATCGCCAATAAAACTCTGGGAGTAAATGAAAAGTTTCTCAAAAAATCTGTCGTTTGGAGTCAGTTTTGAACTGCCAGATTCCGCCAATCATGTATAAAATTAACACAAACAACGTAAGTGGTATGAGATGTATTATGATTACATAAGAGAACTCACATACACAGGGTTCACATAGAATCCATTAGTTTGACTGTGATATCTAAGACACAGATTCAGAAATAACCGAGGAGCGGAAAGTTCAACTTCTGATTAATTAATTCCATTAAAAGCTTATGTTTTTCAAAGTTCTCAAACTTTAATATTTTTCCACTCTGTCTCGTCCCAAAGGATTTCACGATTGTGTTCGCGGCGTGATCAGTTTCCTCCTTTGGTTTCTCTCAATAATTATATTCGAAAGTTCTAATTGAAGAATACTATCTTCTGTTATCTTGTACTGTCTCCGATTTAGAAAGCCGAACCATAACAGGCATTTCATTTCAATTGATGATGGATTTAAACAAATTAGCTTATATCTACAGCTTATGTATATCGTATTGAACAGAATCGTAGCTAAAAGAGTTTATCACCGTAATGGCTGAACGTAATGAATCGATTTAAGCTTGAGAAACTTTAGGATTTATTGGAAGTTTATTTCAATTGAATTGAATGAAGCTCATATTCATCTTGATGGGTACGTTAATAAGGAAAATTGCAGCTCATTTGTAACTCAGAAAACCCAAAAGGCAATGCACCCATTACGAATGACTATTTGGTGAGGCTTATGGAGCGCGACATAATTCGATCTTATTTCTTTGAAAATGAGAACGGCACAACCATTACGGTTAATGGACGCACCTATGGCACAGGGATAATTGATTTTTTGTACCGGCTTTTCATGGTATTGATGTGAACGATGTTTGGTTTCAGCAGGATGGTGCAACTTGCCACACGTCGCATGCCCTAACAGATTAATTACGTCAAACGTTTGATGGCCGTTTCATTAGACCAAATGATGATGCCAATTGGTCGCCAAAAAGAACCGATTTGATACCGTTTGAATGAAATGAAAAGTATTATGCCGCATATGAGAAGCCATTGTCGAGATACGATCCCACACATAAATTGGTACCTTATAATAAGGTACTATGAGGACAGCCCCGGCAACCATATGAAGGAAATATTACATTTCTAACCGCAACAATTGTACTTCACAACAAATATTTGTTAAATTAAAACTTTTAAATCATCCATCCTATAGTAGCATATTCCATAATTTCTTGCATTCTAAAATAATATTTTCCTAATGACAACAATACTTCCGTCAACAATATTCTTCGACTCGCAATACCAACTCAGTCACACGCGTGAAAGATATCAAGAAACAAAAATTTTAACCACAAAAAAAAACTGCAAAATCAAATGCAGATTTAAATGTGATTTTAATTAATTTATTTGTTTTCAATACCAGCAGCTCTTAAGCAATTAAATTAACAGAAATTTCGTTAAAACCAAATGAACTACTCTCCCTTGATTTGAAATATTGACAAATTTAAGATCGTTTATTAACAAAACAAAAGAAAAAATCTTTAACTTTCTATTGATGAAACGAAAGATATTTAAAACCGAAAATGAGTATAATAATAATAATTTATGATTATTTTTCTATTATAATTTAAAATTAAAAACAAATCATCAAAAGACATTAACAAATATCTCAATGAACTTCTGTTTATTTCAAAAGCCATTAACTGCTACCCACATGCGACCGTAAACCTGTGTTTTATGCAAATTTTATTGGCTTGTTTTCATTATTCTGTGCGACTTTGTGAAGTTTCATTTTTGTCACTTTGTATTCCGCTTTTATTGTAGTTTGTTTTTTTTTTTTCTTTTTAAAATGTTTTCTCAAAAATGTCTGAAATAATATTGAAATTTAAATACTTTTATGAACGGATTTCGATGGCAAGATTAATTTGTCGTTTTGCTTAATCATCGTTAGAAAATATTAATTTTGAATATCAGACACAAAAAAATCATTTCATTTATCCTATACAATATGCTAAAAAAGAACCACTGTTCATCAATTCACCCGAAAACCTAAAGAGAAAAATAGTATGTGGTTTTGCTTGCTTAATTTATTGAAAATTAAAAAATTTTTCTTTTTTTGAAATCATAAAATATGGTGTTAATACATATGAAATGAATTCATACGGATTAAGTTATATTAGGTAGGTGGTCGTTTTTTTAATTAGCCGTTGATTAGATAAAATTAACAAATGAAACGAAACGAAAGACTTAAGCAACGAACTTGATTTGCATAAAATCTAAACAAAAGCAAACGCAAAGAAAACATTTATTAACCCTGACTGACTGGAGTAATCGATGAATTCCTTGCTTTTATTAATTAATTTAATTATGTACGTGACATTTCCTAAACGTTGATATATGTATTTGAAGAAATAATTTTCAAATTTGGATGTTACCTATGCATGCATGTAGACCACCTACACGATCTAAAAAAGACTAACATAACTTAAGATAAAAATCTGGACGTATAGATAAAATGTTTCACTTCATATATGGAACAGTCGCATTACTGATTAACTGACCACTAAGAGAAACTTGAAGTCGCCGTGGTCTAGTGGGTAGTGTGTTGGCTTATTAGACGAAAGGCCCGGGTTCGTATCCCAGGTCAGACATAAAAACGAAAAATTATTTCTTCGGCGACTTCCTCTCAGCAGATTTCTGGCAAAGACTCTGAGAGTAAAAAATTGCCATGAAAAGCTGCTCAAAAATCTGTCGTTCGGAGTCGACTTTAAACTGTAGGTCCCGCCACTCATGTATAAAATTAACGCACATAAGTGGTGTGAGAAGCTAGGTCGTAATCCCGACTGAAGGGTTGTAATGTATGTAAGAGAAACTAATGGAGTTTTTCCTTTTCATCAAATAGAGAGATATAGCACGTAGTGCGGAAAGCTTATCAAATATGTACCATCCAACAGATCAAGCACAGTTTTATCACTAACAAAAATCCCCGAAAAGTATCACACTTTGATCACAAACAACAGGACTCCCATGTATCACATTGAGTAAAGGTAATAAGTTTCTGCTTTTCGGAAGATATTCTGGAGACAACAATAAACGAATTTACCAAATTTATTACCGACTTTTAAAAGGAAATAGAAAACAAAGCCATGTAAATACTTCGGAAAATTCCAATCATTCAGGAAAGCCACTTGACAGCAATACCTTGCGGACTCCTTACGAGACGTAATGTAATGTAATCGTGGGGGCTTAGGGTCTAAGACAGCCTACTGTGGTCTACTGTGTGTCGTCTTGACAATCACATTCTTAATAGGTCAAACAACCAAGCCAGTTACTTCCACGTTTCAGTACTGCGTGAACTACTAGAACCAAGTAGTAGAGATTGTTTTTGAATGAACGTGCAAAACTCACACTCCCACACGGGAAGAAAATGTTGCTGAATCTGTAGTCGGTGACAGTGATATAATGATCTTCACCGATGATTTAAAAATAGAAAATGGAATTAGATCTGGGGTCAGTTTACCTAACCATGTCAGTTGGAGATATTTGCTATTGAAAAAACTGCACGTACGGTTAAAACTAGTATTCACCTCTTTCGAACCTAATCTCATATGTGTGGACAATCAAACAGCAATAAAAGGGATGAGATACCATCTTGTCAAATTAAAGGACATTAGTAATTACCCCATCGTATGGGTTAAAACAATACCTGGGCCACTGTGGCATAGAGGGAAACGCAATGCAGACGAACTAGCATGCAAGGGATCGGAGATTTAAGAGGAGGATATATGCGCCTCTATAAAGGATACTTTTCCAAATTAGAAAAATCAACATGGAATTCAACGAACATACTGAATTAGATAGCGAAATTTCAAAACTGTTTTGTTTAGCAATAAACAGCATGAGGACCAGAGAACAACTTGAGTTCCGCATACGGTTCGCGTTCTAACAATAATTCTAACAAGACACTTCACTACTGATAGTTTTGTTCACAGGCTAGGTCTGTCCCACCAGGATTACTGCAGAAGCTGCCATGATGTGGACGTAACGTGCTCTGCTTTTCAGAACAGGCGTCATCGGTTTTGGATAACAGAACGTTTAAAGTTCCGGGCATAGCGTCGTGCCTGCCACTGAAGGAAATGTTGTAAATGAAAATGCCAATATTTGTGTCAGAAGGATGGGTGAAGTTTTCCAGTTGATATCACACATAACAGGATATAGCAGCAAAATAACTATGTCATCATCTCGTGAGGCAAATGTATTATTTTAAGGCGAATTAAGCTCACATGTGATGAAATGATGACGTTTCAATATATACACTTCCTTAACATTCAGAACCAGGGTCATTAGTTGCATTTGTTTGGTCTTTTAAAGCAAATTCAATTATAATTTGAATCTAAACAAAGAGTACGATCAACATACAGCATTGAACTGTAGATTGTATGCCAATATTATGAAATATTTTTTCGAAATTCAAATCTTATAATAATTTTCAAAAATCTACAAAGGGTTTTAAACAAGTGAACAAAGATACATCAATACGTTCTTTTTTTCAAAATCCATCTACTGGCTAAGTTAAATAAAACGTTAATCTAACATATTATAACAAATTAAGCTCCATCGAATTCATATTCAGTACTTTATGATAATTTCGATTTCATGAGTATTTCATAATCAATAAAAAAAAAAACAAATTTACATTAAAAAATTTTGATTTTCTAAAACCACATTTCAATTCAGCGGTTTGCTTTAATCTTTCAGATTCTTATCGTAAAATACTTTCAAATTTGTTATCGCTTTTATTGGAGTTGAAGTTTTAAAGCAGCAAAATAGGTCCTTTCATATTAATTTATCTGAAAAATACTTTTTTTTTATCAGTTTGAAAGACATTTTGTGTTAAATGATTTTCATTTTAATACATTTCGACAACCATCTGTCTGTTCAAAACTATGAATGCAAACTGGTAATTTATAATGACAATCCACTACTTTATTTACAAAAAAAAAAGAATTTTTTTCATTTCATTTCGATTTTTCATACGAACAAAATTTAAAATTTTTTTGTTTCGTAATTTTAATCAACTCTAGTGGTCAGGGGAACTAAAAACCGCACCAAAAAGTAAAAGCGAAAGCGGCAACAACAATTACAATAAATTTACCTTAAAGTAAATGAATGAGAATGAATCGAGTTGAGGTGCATGGTGTTGTCAGATTTAGAAGGAGATTTAAAGGAATAATCTCATTAAACGAGTACTGAAATGAATGAAGAAAATAAAAATGTTTTTTTGGCTTTTAATTTATGGGAAAATTTTTCTAAAATAATTCTTAAAAGACATGTCGTATTCAACACGAAATAGAACTAAATGCTGTTAGAATTGAAGACGATGTAAGACGTAACTAAAAACATCGAGAATTTATAAATATTTGCCAGGCAATTAAACATCTCTACCATAAACTGTATTGATAGACTTGAAGATGTAAAAGTCTAAAGAGAGGTTACCCCAATGCCCTACATGACAGAGTGGACTTATAGAGGGAACTGTAATATGAGTTCTGAAACATAGGGAGATCCTTGGAACTTGTACTGCTGATGAGCTGGCCAAGGCCAATTTCAAGCTCCAAATCTCTACCTTGATACAGGGCACATGTATTCCGATTTTCTCAACAAATTTGGTAATTAAAAACTCTTATGCTCAATCTCATAGACAGCAACTGGCGATCATTATTGCTCGACTCTTTTAGACACGTATGGATAGAGGAGAAACAACTCACTTCTATCTCTAAATAGCATGACAATTCACACGGCCCACTGTTCTTTTAGTAGGCATGGTAATATAAAATATCTTCTGTAAAAGCTGTGTTTTTGACCGCTAGTTTTTAGCCATTTTTGACAGAGTTCTCTAATATAAAGCTCGATGCAATAGCAAGCTTAATTTTGAAATCGCTTAAGTGTTGTGTTTCACAGTTTGACTTGATCTACACCTTTCACCACAAACCCTGAAATCTCACATCTGGTTTCGAACTCAATTGAAGTCTTCAGTCTATTTGCTACTTTGTGAGCAATAGTAAGTACTTTTTTTTAGTATTTAATAATAAGTTTTTCAGCCTAGAAACTTTTATATGCGGTCAGAAATTTAAAAGTTGAAATTTTGCAGGTAAATTACTCAACATAAATTGGGTTTATACTAGGAATGATAATCGGGAAATCTCGAATCTCGAAAACCTGGGATTTTTCGGGATTTTCGGGATTGTGAATTCATATGTATTTGGACCCTACAAAAGGTCCTGAAAAAAAAATTCTATATCACTTGATTTCGATAATAGCATCTCAGATGAGAAAAACCCTACTTCCATTGATAAAAAATTATTTGATGGCATCGAAGAATGGAAAAGCCGGGATTTACATAATCCCGAATCCCGGGATTTTTAGAAATCGATCCCGTTTGACATCCCTAGTTCATACGCCTACTTTTAAAATTTTAAAATCTTATCTTTTATCTTTTACTCAACGAATACATTCCTTGTCTTCTCTTCGAAACCTCATCATATGTATTGCAAAAACCAAGGAAAAGTATGCCGCTCGTAACATTGATGCTGATACGAATTGTCATCAGAATTCATTTAAAGATTTTGCCTTTTGCCGTGCTGTTGTCATCATGAATTTCTGTGTTGTTATTTTGTTTTTTTTTTTTTAATTCTTTTTCAGAGATAAACATTTAATGACAGCTTAAGCTGAAGCCCAAACTGAAGTCAAAATTATATTTTTGTGTATAGAAAGAAGGAAAAAAAATAATAAAAATTGTTTGAGACAACAACAAATATATAAAAATGCAATGGACTTAGGAAAGAAGTAAGAAATAGAACAGTTCTAGTCATTGAAGCACCCTACACGGCAGGTGAATTTGCTGAAATATTGGGCGGAGAAGGAACAAAAGTATTTTATACGATTTCTTTACGTTAAGAGTAATGTTTTAATCATAATATGGTTTGAAGTTTCGTGTTATTTGATAGATTCAGTAAAATTATTATATAGTACAATTATTATTCTAGAGAGGATGATGGATAAAGTGTAGAAAATTTGGGATATGGCGGTAGCAACAAGCTATGTGGCCCAAGCGTTCTCCAACACAATCCAATTGATGGTATATCCCAAATAGTTTTGGAGTTCGATAGAATTTTAAAAAGTAATTTTTTAAAGCACTTAAGATTTTTAATTAAAATGTAATCAAATACGATTGGACTTCAACTTAAAAATTCAACAAGTCTTATATAAGCAATTGGATTGGTTTTCGCATATAAGAATTTACTCAATTGAGGCAGAAGACGTCAAGACTTAACTTGTATCATCATAAGAATTACGACTTACCATTTGCCAAACTGAATTAAATTGTTTTACTGCTGGACGATTTTGTATATTAAAAACCAGTTGTGTCATTTGCGTTTTTAATTGATTGGTATTTATACCTCTGGTTTCAATTTTGAACTATTTTCATTTGGATATTTAAGATTCACTGCTTTTCATTTTTCAAAATGGAATCTAAGCCACTCAAAATTACTTTACTTTCAGATTTCCTTTTTTGGTTCGGTTCATGCTGTTGTACGTTGACCATTTGGGCTGTGAATTACAGATTTATAGAGAAAGTATTTAAAATCAATTGTATTGGTGAACGTTAAAAAAAGAAAAAAATCTATGTTTCTTCCATACAATATATCAGAAAAAATCATCGATGTTATTACGATTTATTACAGAACAAATCGGTATTTTCTGTACTACAAAGTGGAAGTGAATAAAAAACAACAGAATGTACTTGGTTTACATTGAAGAAATAAAACCAGAGAATGTACATCTATGTTAGAATAAAAGTAAAAATATAAAAAGAATGTATTCGATGTTATTTATCACAAAACAAATCGATGTTTTCTGTAATACAAAATATAAGTAAAAAAAAAAACAACAGAATGTACTTATTGTTGCATAATGTTAGTGGAGCATTGTGGCCAGACAATTTATTGTACCAATCTATGTACATATATAGGGTGCCTCGTAATGGCAACCTCAACTCTGTTGTCCTGACAAACTTCAAGATATTGTTCGGTATTAGTAAGAATAACACCCAGATGTTTCCTACTCCGATGCTTAAGCGACACATACGTACATAATTGATCAATACAAGCCTTCAGACAAGACTACTACCTTGCTTCCCATACTACTTATGTTGCGTGTGTTAATTTTATATACATTTGACAGGACCTACCTACAGTAAAGTCAACTCCGAATGACAGACTTTTGAGAAACTTTTCATATAAATTTTCTTTACATTCAAAGTTTATGCCTGAATTCTACTGAAAAGAAGTAGCCGAACTAAAATTTTTTACCTGTTAAATTTCGATTAGGAATCAATTACATGACTTTTTAAAAATAATCGTAATGGTTATATAATTCTATAAAAAAATTTTTCAAATTACTAATTAATTAATTACGATTACAAAATAGTCAAAAAATAATCAGGATTACTGGCGATTAGTCCAATAATCAAAAATAATCAAAAGTAATTCAAAAGTAATCAAATTATTTTCATTAATTACTTTCAAATTCTAATTATTTTAAAATATTCAAAAAGAATTTGAAAGTAATTATTGAAAACGATTTGATTAGTTTTGGATTACTTTTGATTCTTTCTGATTATTAGCCTAATCGCCAGTAATCCTGATTATTTTTTGATTATTTTGTAATCGTAATCAATTATTAACTATTTTAACCAAAAATAATCGTAATTGTAATCATTATTTCACCATTCAAAATAAAATAATCAAAATACTAATCATTACGATTATTAATCATTACTTAACTAACAGGTATGAAGCTAATACACTGCCTAATAGACTATGGCGACTTCATAAACGATACACAGATTCTAAGTAAGTGTTCTGGTGATACGTTGTCCTCATCACAGAGTACATATTTCGGGCTTGAAACGATTCTTATTCAAAAAGAAGTATTCTTTGATCTAAAATGCATGATAAAATGCTAGTTATTACGGTTAGATTTATTCTTTTCTTTTCCCACTTTTTCCTGGAATTAAAACTTAAGATTGTTTGAAATCCGTTTGATATAAGCCATCTTTGTTTGTACACCTTTTCAATCGCCTTTTTTCCTATTGACAGGAAATGGTTTTCAGGAGTAGTAAGATCAATCAAATGAGAATGAAATAAGAAGTATTAAAGTTTATAGGCTCGATGACTACTTTTATCGACTATAAGTTCTTTATGGACAACATAAGGAAGTGATATTTCAAAGGCTCAAAGAATATTAATATTCCTTGGCAATAAAATTTTCGTAAGGGATCGAAATTACATTTTTATGGTTAAGTTATAGTTGGGCCTTTGGCTAATATTTGAAGGTGTTATAAACGAACACAACATAACTACCCTATAATACCATAGTGGTGTTGGCTATGAAGAACTGCATTCTGGACTATTAAAAGCAAAAAATATATAATTTTTCTCGTCAGTTAGTTATGGTTATAGGTATATTTTGTTTTTTTTTTTCGTTTTTCCTTTTTTGTTTTTTTGATGAAATGTTTGTCCTTTCTTATTTAACATGATCTTTTGTTTTCTTAATATATTTGAAGTTTTTATTTGTTTTTTTTTTACTTTTCTTTCAATATTTGTGTGAAAAACAAACAATAAAAGATTAAATGACGTTGTGTGGAGACTTTAGAATGAGAAAAACCAACATATTAAATATTTATATTGCCTTAGATTTTGTTTGTTAAACATTTCTTAGTGATTTTTTTTTTGTTTTTTGTTTTTGTTTTTAATTTTCTGATTTCTTTTTTTTCACTTTTATTTGTTAATTTAGCAGAGGAGAGGAAAGGTGATGTCTGTGTGTGTGTGTCTGTGTTTTATTTAAATTTCAGATGTGAATGATAAACTAACGAACAAAACAAACGTATGCAAGAGAAAAAGGCAACAGAGAGCAAGCGACAGCTCAAACATCATAAAATTTTAAACAAACCCATCAAAAAATGAAAAAAAAAACCAAAAATTCAATGGGATTTTCTTTTAAACAGAAATTTTGATTATATTTTCAGAGTTTGTGCTGTAGAAGAAGAAGAAGAAGATTTTTAAGAATAAAAACAAATATTTGCAAAAGCATTAAAGCACCTTTACACAGACTATTGGCGACAAGATTGGAATGTTTTATAATTTTAAAGATTATTTCATGCAGTAAAAAATTAAAGCATGACTTTGATGGAAAAAGGAAGCAATAATATGTCCTCAGGTTAATAGATTTAAAAAAAGTAACCGTCATAATGGTGTACATAACACAGACTAACGAATGGGCCATCGTCAATGTATCTTTATTTCTGACATGCTATTCCAGAGCTGGAAGACAACGTAGTCTAGTAGGTAGTGGGTTGGAACCCCAGGCCAGACATCAAAACAAAATACAAAAAAGTATTTCTTCGCCGATTTCCACTCGGCAGATTTCTGGCAGAAAAAAAAAACCTGCCATGAAATGTTTCTCAAAAAAAAAAATCTGTCGTTCAGAGTTGACTTTAAACTGTAGGTCCCGCCATTCATGCATAAAATTAACACACACAACATAAATAGTGTGAGAAACTAGGTCAATAATCCTGATTAAAGGGTTGTATTGGGCAATTATGTACGTATTTAAGTATTCCAGAGTTGGTAACAAATCTAGACGTACGTTTTTAAACAGTTAAAATCTATCTGAATACTGTTGATTACATGACTTAATTCAATAATTTCAAAACGAATTAAAAAGAAAAATGAAATCCTAAGAAGTTTCTGTATGCCTTTTAGTTTTTAATGAACAAAATATTTTTAGTATAATTTTTTAAACTTAAATTTTTACGAACGTAATGAATGATTTACGAACGTAATGTCTTTGTTTTTATGATTAAACCGGTTGCATTGTGTTTTTTTTTGCAATTTATTATAATAACCGTGAAAAATGCTTTATTTTTGCTTTTATCCTGGACTCGACTTAATTTACTTTTTGCTCAATTATTGCATTCTAGTAAGATTAAGTAGTTCTTCTCTCTTGTCTCATATTTTGTTGTTGTTGTTGTTATTTTTTTTTTTTAATGTTTTTAAGTTCACTTTTGTACCTCCCTGCCTACTGCATTTATTTTTATCAACCCAATACGAAACCACCTTAAAAATGTTTTTATTGCTGGAATTATGAAATGAAAACAAAAACAACAACAACAACAACAGAAATTAAAGACAGAAAATTAATATTGCGAAAACATTTAATTTTGCAAATAGTCGTATATTTGCTTACGCAGATATGCATCATTTAAGTCAAGCCCCACACCACAAAACTTGGTGATCTTCATCATATTCTTGAACTACAACAGCAACAGCAGCAGTCCTTTGCCAGCAATACCAACCACTACATCTTATAGGTTTTGTGTGCAACAAAACATAACTTAGGCCACGAGTAACAGAACGAAAGTCACAAGGTAAAATTCTTTAATAAAACCATTCAGCGTTCTCTTTATATAAAAAAAACTACAAGACCAAAAACAACGCGGCAGATATGATCAGCAGAAACAATTCCAGAAAAAAACCCTCCACTTCATTCACTATGGCTGGCTGTCAGACATACAGTGCAGCCGAGTATCTGTATCTACATTCAACAATGAAATGGAATTACTGACACAACCATGCTGTTGCTATAATGTTGTTGCATGCAACACAAATGATCTTGATGTTGTTATTATTGTTTGTGTTACTGTTGTTGGCGGTAGAGTCATTGGGTGATGTTTGTGCCTCTGGTGGTAGTAAATGTTGTATGAACGAAAATTATTATTGTTTTTGCTGTTGTTCGATACAAGTTATTAAGCGTCAAACAGCAATAACAACAACAACAACAGCAATATTAAAACATAAAAACAATGTTCAAAGATACAAAAAAAAAAAACAACAAAATAAAATTCAGAAACAAGTGAGGAACATAAAAGGAATGATACACAATGACTCTAACAGTGCCCTTAATTTGTTTCTTATAAATTTGATTAAAAGAGATGGACATCAGTCAGTCTATCGATCGATCAAATATGAATAGGCGAAGGAATAAAATTCCAAATACCAAGCACATGTCGTTGACGAATGCTTTATGAAGGAAAGTAAAGAGGTACTAAATCACTCAATAGACCTCGGTGATATATTGGGTTTAAATTAATGGCCATGAGTTCACCTACTAATAAACTGCGAATATCTGGAAGTCGTCGTAGTCGAGTAGTCCTTACATTCCTAAATATATGTATGGGATAACGTTCTAGACGACAATACAAAATTTATTCGGGCCATAATCTGATATATAATTTATTTAGCAGATCTAACGCGTTGGTTATGATGGCTAACAAAACCAGGGGTTTAAAGACGAAGTTTATATTTTTATTTGCTTTCGATGATGCTTCCAGCTTTAAACAGGTGTATTACACATAATCGAAGATGAGTGACGGGTTAGGCTGTGGTATCTTTATTAAGGATCCTGATATTAAACTTTCTTATAGGCTGCATTTTCCTTAAAGTATTTTTCAAGCACAGGTGATGGCAATTTTAAAAATACTTGTTGGATCGCAGGATTTTTTCCCTGAAAATCTTCTAATTTACTCTGATAGCCAGATTGCGTTTAAGTCCCTAAATAAAATAGTGTCAACATTAATCCCTGTCCCTGAATGTCAAGGATTTCTTGGAGAAATTTTCTAATGATTCAAGGGTAACTTTTATATGGCTTTCGGGACACAAGTATATCTTTGTAAATTGCATTGTCGGTAGAGAGCTAGCAATTTGGCATTGCTCCAGTTAATTGGGATATTTTCCACTCGTCTTATGAGGAAGCTAAATATTGTTGGCAGTTCAATATTGCCAGACTCGGCTAGACCATATGTGTAAAATGAGGACTGAATCACTTTTGTCCTTAAATCCTTTGGCCATTCATCGCACAACGGCGATACTTACGGTCCATTATCATTTTGGTAGGCATGCCAAAAGGCTCGGCATTCCAACTAATGACGTCTGCAAGAGCTGTAGGCTTGAAGTTGAGGAAAAGACTGTATTTCATCTCATGTGTCAGTGCTCTGCTCTTGTCAGAAAGTGACGGAGCTTTCTGATCTTTCAATTTCCGACATCGTTGAACGAGTTTTGTAATATAAGGGTTATTACAATTGCAGGAGTTATTTTGGACTCGAGATGGTTTTCTTTAGGGAATGGTAGAACTCGGAGTAGAATGGACCTAAATGCTGCCCTAAGTAGGACATCTTCCTTTGAGGGGGTCCGCCAACCTAATCTAACCTAACCTATTGTCACTGAAAGGAAATTGCTTTCATTTCTCATAATGATTTTGGATGGCTTGTGATCGTTTGTCGATCAACGGCTAAAAGTGATACACTGCCTGCATTTTGTAATTGAGGGCCTTCTAACTTCATAAAAAAAAATCCTCTGTTAAATGCGATTGATACCTATTTGCGTAGCACATTACGTGACCGATACTCTTGGGTACTCTTCGATATACTCGATTGCTGTAAGGCTGATCGAAAAGAAAGGCATCTCGTGTTATCCCATATTTTTTTAGGCCACATACTATCCGCTTTATCGTTTGCTAAACTTGCATACACCAACCATTTTGAACTTGGTAAACTGCGAACCTAATCAGCTTCATGTGTCAATTATTCGAACTCTTTAGCACCGATTGTTTGTATTATGTCAACGGTTGCTTAGACACCACCATCCCAAGTAGAGATAATTGGAATTCAATGCCAAATTCTCTGGAATTATACCTCCGACAGCTCGATGTTAAATGGGTAACGAAAGTATGATATTTATATAAAGAACTCGAATTTTAGAACTTGTACAGCCTCCCATATCCCCTTATAGGGTCTTCCAGACTGAATAGCCATGGCTATGCTCATAGAGATTAAGTTAATGCTCAATAGATGAATAGTTCCCAGCTTGGAGGCTGCTATCCAGTCCATCTTATTGACAACCAATGTTACTTATTAAGAAATGGCGAATTATTTTAAAATGTCATGCAAAGAAAATGTTTTGCGGTAACACTGGCCATAAGGATTATCATACTGAGCCATCTATGTGGGCCGCGCATATACTCGCGATTAGGCCGGAAATTAGGGAACAATTCTATACCTTGGCTAAGGCATTTTGTCCAACCGGTACATTGATTTCGTCAAATCTAAATCCGACTTGAAATTCATTATCTGCTTATTGTTCTCACGAAATAGGAGGCCCTGTCGGTCAGGTACTCCCTCACGTGTAACCAAAGAGTTTTTCTCCTCTCTCTCTCTCTGTATGTCAAAAGTCAGCATTCATGGGGACTGTCCGATATATAAGGGAAGCCGGGTGATACACATTTCAGAATTCTTCCTAATAGTGTGCATTGTCACCTTTTAACGTAAATGGAATGTGATAGCACAATAGGGCGAATATATTAACCGAAACTTATCTAAGATTATGTGATGACTATTAGGCCACTTTGTATCCTAAATTTTATTTTTTTTAACACACCTTTTCTAGAATTCCTTTCTAATAAAAACTGTTCTTTTATAAAATTGAATAACAAACATTATACATGAGTGTACGTACGTATATGAAAGATGTCGTTGCCGTTTGTAGGGTAAACCTTCAAAAAAAATATGTATAAACTTGAGTTGAGAATAAGAGTGCACGTTTTTTTATGAAATATTACCCGGAGGGCGGTACAATTTCGATGCATTTACAACATCCAGGGTGTCGGTAATTATAGGGAGTTTATGTCTGCGATTTCATTAAAATGCCTGGTTTTTTTTTTTGCTTTTCATGGTTATTTGGATGTTGGTAATGTTGTTGTTCTCTGTTTTGTTTTTGTATTATGATTATTGATGTTGTTGGTGGCTATTGATTGCTGAATTAAGTTGAAAACCGGACAGACGGTTAGAAGCAGGGAAAGACATTATAATATATGGACAAAAGGGACAGACTGACAGACAGACAGACAGATGAGTAAAATGGGAAAAAGATAATAAAGATTGAATACATATTTCTTTAATATTTGCTTCTCTATAATGTTAAACTATAGGGTTAAAAAAGAGCAAGAGCGAGAAAGAAAGAGAATAAACGTTCATGATAACGAAAAAATGCTTGGTAATCTTTAAAGATAATGAAATACAAGGAAAAAAAAAAGCTTTATAAAGACAATAATGTTTAAAAAAAAAACGAAAAAACGAAATCTTTTGGTAGGAACGTTTAAGACGGACTTGGTTTCGTTTTATTTCTTTTTTTTTTCTGATTATTGGAAAAAAGTAGGTGTGTTTTTCTTTAAGTATAATTATGGATTTTTCAATTGTAATTTTTCCATAACAAAACAACCAACCAACAACCAAAATATTAAGAGAACAATACAGGGCTTTTAAAAATTCCAAAAAATATGAAAAAAAAAATTATAATAACCACAGAACAAAATAAATTATTATTAAAGAAACATTATTAAACTTTCAATATTAAATATTAATGATAATTACGTTTAAAAGCTGTGCTTTAAAATAATTTTGTCTCTTAAACTTCAATATTTCATTTGCATAATAATAAACCTGCTCTTGCTATATTGCTAAGTATTGGTCCAAGAATAAGTTTAAATTTTTAAAATAAATTTTGTATAGGTGTGTTGCTTAATTTTTAAAGGCAATAATTTAAATTCATTAAATTTTTGTTCTTTACCCCCTCCAGATGCAAAAAAGGAACATTTAAAATCCATTATTTGGGCTGGCAAAAATAAAAAAAAAAATTAAAGAAAACTTTCGTTATCTGACGTTGAAATTCAATTAATTTCACATCTTCACGTTATTTGTTAGTTCAAATGAATAATTTGCCTTAATTGCTTAAAATTTAATAAAAAAAATAAACAAGCAAAAAATAAATAAAATGGAAAGAAAGCGACTACAAGGTGGCGTTTAAAGATTAAAAATTATCGATAATGTCGGAAATACTTGACAACCACAAAAGGTGCTGGTGCTGTTATCTTTAATCTTAAGCAATTCCATTTTTTTTTTCGTTGCTTTTGTTCTTCTTTAAGAAATTTTCATATGCCTTGTCTTCTCTACCCGATACCTTCATTTTGTCGCTTAAAACTAAAACAAAGAAAAAAAAATGTGAACTTCACTTAAAGTGTTCTTAAGTAATCCAACGAATTTGAGGTGATGCTGAATGCACACCAAAACACACACAAATTTTTGTTTTTTGTGATACTTTAAACACGATAAAAATCTTTCTTCTAAGAGAACATGAACTAATTCGTTGTCGCAAAAAATTTTACCCCAAAAAAAAAAACATTTCAACTATTCACCATAGAGCTGTTGCAGTCCACAGTCAATAAGAATTCAGACGACTAAGATGACGAAACCAGACATTTTCACCGTCATCTTTCGCCAATTGGGAGCCTGAGATTAAAGATTTTGTTCTACAAGCTACTAGTCTTCTTGCCTAGCAACTGGTGACTTAGATTAAATGTATAAGGATGGGCGAGCAGTGTGGCTCAGAATCGGAGACATTTCATGAAATAGGCACTCATATTTAAGGCGGCTGCTAATTTATCGAAACCTGAACTTTGGTAAGCTATCATGTACAAAAAGAAAGTTTTTAATGACAAATTTGGTTGGCTTTAAAAATTAGTTCGAAGTCCAGCCCGGAGGGTTTTTTTTTTTGGCTGCAGAACATGGTAAGTCGGAGAAGTTTACTCTGCCGATGTTATCGTTTGACATCTTTGAATATACCAACCCAGGTACTATCGCCAAGGTCTGTTAGTAAATAACGGTAAAATGATGTAAGTTTTGTCCCCAACTAGATACGTGAAGTGTACCATACGCCAGATTACGGACTAGTTAAGTACCTTCAACAATATCAAGTAATTTTTGTTCTTTTCGCTATGACCAAACATAAAATAAGTCTTGCCGAGAAGTGTTTTTATGGATTCAATTTACAGCGACAAGGCGATTTCTTATCTGTTGTTATGAAGATATTTTTTCGAAAGGCAGAAAACGCTTACTATGCCGACGATATTGTCATTCTTGAATATACCAACCCACATACTCTGGCAGTGAATTAGGGCAAAACGAAGAACGTCTTGGCGACAAGTAGACTAGACTAGACTATACTGGTACGACAATGTCCAGCAATTTTTTTTTTTAACTTGCCATCCCTGTTACCAGCAAAAATGCTATCAATATACCTATTAGCAAAGACCTCTAGTGCGATGGAACTAATACCCTACATGTCGCTTCTCCTTAACGGGCTTCTCTGTAGCGAAAAGCACCCATTCAGTTCACTTGGAAGTATTCGTGAGAAGAGTTCTACACAAGTAATCGATTAACTTGTGTACAGAGTAAGAGTTGACGATGTTTTTCGCATTCGAACATGGACGTTGTTTAGCAAAATTCTACTTTATAATAGCGGCAGCAGTAAAGGACTTTGAACAGATTCCATTAAGGACCGGTAAACATCGTAATAGGTTTAGTCAACGTTCCAGTAGGTCCAGTAGATAAGGATACACTCGCTGAATTATGTGGTAGGAGAGTTATGAGCTTCTACTATGTACTAAGCTGGCTGCCATAAATATTGAGAAATTCAGTGGCTTTATCGAGAGTTTCGTATGGCTCTTGGCTTATGGCTTTCACCGCTTTAATTTAAGTGATACAAACATTCAATCAAAGTATGTGCATAAAAACCAAACAAAATAGAACACTTTTGCTAAAAATTATTCTTGGTACACTCGCATTTGCAATAATACTGTCTGCAGCGGAAATAGCCACTTAAAATTACGCTGCCTGACTATTAGAAAACCTAACACAATAAAATAACCCCGAACAAATGCGAATAATGTTTAAAATCAAATCATGCATATGATTAGTTTCACAGATTCCTTTTCGTCTTACTTTTTTTCTTATTGTGTTGGACTCTTAAGAAGCTATTCATATACGATTTAGAAGACCTATTGTGCCAATTCAAATAATAAAACCCTCCACCACCACCATCACTGCCTACCTCCGCCATAAGGCGAGCTTAAACAAAGAGTTTTGAGGCATTATATTGAAACCATTTATTGTTCGAAATGTGAATCAATGAAGCAGAACTCTATACAGAATTTAATTTTTTTTTATTGAATTTCTTTTCAAAACTACAAAACAACATAATTTTTTCCTTTCAAATACAAGTGCACAATACCCACAAGTAGTTGTTAAAAATTTCTAAAGAGCTGAAATTAGAAAAAGAAACACAGGATAAAGGATCTCGTTAATAATGAACTTGAAATGATGAAAAGAAAAAATTTTTTTCGCCAAATAATTTGCCAGTTCCATGGTTTCCTTTTCAGTTGTTCTATTGAATTTTGAGTGTCAACTTAGGTTATGAATAAAAATATCTTTAATGGGTGGCTACCTGAGTTTTATTTGTTATGACGAGGAGTAACACACAGTAGAAGCAATTGAAATTTTTATAGTTTTTAGAACGAAAAAGGCTTTTTAACAATCCGTTGTAGAAGTCGTTTTAATAGATTTAATTTCTATTGAATACGAGGTATGTTCAAAAAGATATCTTAATATTTTAGGATTTTAAATGTGAATTTGGCAATGTTCCCTTCTTACAGTCCCTGAAATCAGAAATGCTGTGGATCAAGATGGATAAATTCTTTTGTAAAAATTAGTATTCTAAGCCCTAGGAGACTTAGAAATCGGAAGTGTAATTCAAAAGATTTTCTCTTAGCAAAAAATAGTCCACGGAAAACGATACCTTTGAAAAAGTGAACAGAAGTCTGAATGAGAAATTGTAGAATAGCCAAAACGAAATTTACAGTGTCGTAAATTTGAATGTTCGAAAAATGATTTAACAACTCCAAAAACAACCACTTCATCTATGAGGCTAAACTAGGTTCTTCCAAGTCTGTGATGGCTCATGTGTTGAGAGGTCCTTAGAAAAATCTTAGTACCGCATATTTAAATATCACGGGTACTTACAGGACTTGCCTCAATACTGCCACCAAACTTCTTTCTGCTGTTACTGCTTGTTGACCTCCATATTTTATAGCTTTCGAGCGGAGACAAACTCTTTATGATGGATCAGGAGACTGATTTCTTTTAGTGGCAGGCATCTTACTTCGTTTCTGTTGGAATTAAACACAGGCTAGTCAGCCCTTAGCAAACAGAATTTTTCTATGTACGCCAAAGTGTTCTTGATTGGAGGAAAATAAAGAAAATTCAAGATAACATTCGAAGTGAGGGCTGATATTTCTATCGAATGTAGCCACTTTGCAGCTCTGTTTTAATTGTCGGCATATAAAATAAAATGTTAATGGACTTTGCTTACAGAATAAGATTATTCTTCGATGGTCTAGCTACTATCGTCACCATATTATATGGCAAAACACTAGCCTTAGTCCTGCTCTGAAAATAGAAAAGGTCAATCTACGTTGCAAGATACAGGGACATGATCAGAAATTATAAAGCTGATGAACTTTCTAATAAGCCCCAGCTGTGATAACTATCAGCTCCTACGCGAACATTTGCTTTTCTATTGCAAGAGACAGGCCACAGTACGGCTGAGGTTCCTTGTTTTCAAGCACTTAAGTTTACACAAATCCCTCGCCACTCTACTACAAACTCAAGATTCCTTCCAGCACAAGCTTCAATTGCAATTGAATGCTGGGGGATTTTTTAAAAGTTAATTAAATATCTTCAATTATAGTTTAACATTTTATTATTTTAATATTGTTTTTAAATATTTTAAAGCACTAGAACCACTAGAATAATTTATCTACTGTCCTTCTGCTTTAATTAAAAATTATATAGGTTTCCTTTCTTAAGTTCATTCAAATACTGATCAGGGTTAAAGCTTCCCACTTTGTCCTTGCTAGGCATAAAATTATCTCTAGCGTCTATAACCACATCCAAAACTTTATCGGTATTAAAATAGGTAAAATCATCTCGCAGCGTCGCACTTACAATCAATTTGGGAAAAAAAGACATCGAAAGCAAAACCGAGCTTAGCACAATACCGAGCACAAGCACTTTCATGATGAATTATTTCTTATTTTTAAGAGAATATTTCTACTTATGAACACTTAACCAAGTTAAATGGAAGATAAAATTTTAAAATATCTCTTATGGACCCTTATTCAATTCATAATGAGTTGAATGTATGAATTACATACATACATACATACATAATTGGCCATTACAACCCTTCAGTCAGGAACGACCTAGCTTCTCACACCACTTATGCTGTGTGCGTTAATTTTATACATGAGTGGCGGGACCTACAGTTTAAAGTCGACTCCGAACGACAGATTTTTGAGAACCTTTTCATGGCAATTTTTACTCTCAGAGTCTTCGCCAGAAATCTGCTTAGAGGAAGTCGCCGAAGAAATATTTTTTCGTTTTGATGTCTGACCTGGGATACGAACCCGGGCCTTTTGTCTAATAAGCCAACACACTACCCACTAGACCACGGCGACTTCAGAATGTATGAATTAATGTATGGAAATTTTAACAGGCTAGTCCATGCATGTGAAATAATAAAATCTGTTAATAAACTGCAAACGATATTCGAGTGTAAAGCTAAAAGTCTTGGGAAAATAAATTTCTACTAATATTATCTAATAAAAATTTAAATTCATGTGCAGTTAGCATTCTTTGTTTATTGTTTAATATCTTAAAGCTTAAAAAAGTTTGATATGAACGCTATTTTTGGAAGATTATCTTGGAATTAATGATTGAAGACCTATGGTTTAATCGCATATTTCATTTCTTAATTCCATTTAAAGCCCCAGTTGTACATAATACTATACGCAAGTGTCTTAACAGGATAAAAATACTCGACAACTGAAAGCTGTTGAGAAGACTGGCAAGCAGCACGGCTTCGGTCCTTCACAATTATTCTATAAGTAGGTATATCTGTATAGTTGGAAATTAGGTTTAAAACTGGATTTTCTGTTACGGATTCCGTCAATAGGATGAGTCATACATTACTATAGCAGAAGTTCCTTGATGTTCTCTTTAGGACCCCTATTGTGGAATATGAAGTAAAGCGGCGTGCTTGTTTTAATAATTACTGAAAAAATATTCATCGATGATATCGAGAAAATACAAGCAGCGCACCAGAAAAATGTTAAACTATTTACAAGAAAATGGGCTTAATTACACTCTAGATGGAGCCAATGAGCCTTAATGTGACAGAGCTCAAAATGGAAGCTGTTCACGGGCAAGAGAAGGAATCCCTAAAGATGCAAGTCGTAATAATTGACAATTTACTGGGGAACACTTGTTGAAGGGCAACTAAAATGTGGAATACATTCTCCCGTATGATATCAAGTGTATGACTACGTAAGCGAAGTAAGAGAATACTACTATCCAGGGCTACTGGGAGAGCTTAAAATGTAAGCTGAAGGCTCAAGTCATAATGATAGACAATTGACAGTTGAACACTTGTGGATGGGCAACTAAAAATTGCAAATACATTCTCCCAAGTGATGCCAAAGGTAGGACGATGTAAGTCGAGTAGGAGTATACTACTCTCCATGGTATCTTACACAGTGTCACTAGGAAAGGTATTCTAAGAAATACAGCCAGCGTAGCTAACTCAATGTTACTCTAGACTTCACCAGTATGGGAAGGAATTTTCAGAAATAGAGTGACGTAAGTGCGGACAAGACATTTAATCGGCCTATGAAAAATATATTGAGAGATGTTATGGAAAGGACAATTGCAACCTAATTCAATTGCTGATATATCCAGTTACTGTTATAGAATTTAACCCAAAATTTCCAAATTAAGATTAATCCCCGAAACAACTAGCTTGCATCGAAATACAGCGTAAATCGAATAGAAATGGTGTCCTTTATTGAACGGATATAGGCGGTAGATAATGTAATGGAAGTAATGATACATCCACGAAAAACTGATGCGTTGAATAAAAATTTGCTAAAGTAACAAAAGAATTTCTGCGAAAAGTATTAGATCCGTGCGAGAAAGGGCGACTAATAGAAGGGCGATTTGGAGGTTTCTCACCTCTCTAATACCGAGTGGCAATTCTGCCAAGAGTGGTGTTACAACAAGTTGGAGATGATTTTAGTCGCTGAGAGTTCGAGTGATTCTCTGATATCGGTTTCACAATATTTCAAGATATATGACGCATTTCAAGAAATCAGTAAGCAAGCAATAGTTAGAATTGCGACCTGGCTTCTCAAACCACTTACATCTGTTGTGTGTATTAATCTTATACATGCATGGCAGGACCTGCAGTTTAAAGTCGACTCTGAACTGCAGACTTTTTGGGAAACATTTCAAAGCAATTTTTAGTTCCTCTCAGAGTTTTTGCCAGAAATCTACTGAGGGCCAATGCTATAGAAATATTTTTCATATTTCGTTTTGTTTGAAATGTCTGAAATGGATTTTGAACCGTGGCCTCACGTCTATTAAGCTAACACACTACCTTCAAGACTAGAGAAACTTCAGTAACCATCGGAAAATATAAATCAGCTTCCATTTGTGCACTGGTGCTTCAAAGTTTTCAAAATTTCTTGCGGGTATACAAATAGGGAAGACGGAACCAAAAAGTATTAGTCAAGTATGAACGAACATGTTCGAATTAGGGTATCATTAAAACAGGGAATAACTTTTTCTGTATTACACTTATACCAGAACTGAGAACTCTGTTGTTTTAAAAAATGATTTTCTATTTGAAACATGATATGTATTAAGATTTTTATTTTTAATAACAACATTTATCTAACGGTATTTAGTGTTATTTTAAACATATTTCGTACATGATGTTTTTCATCACCAGCGATGGGGAGAGGGGAAAAAATATATAAAATTTCAAAAGTTTTTTTAATTCTTTGTGTAATTCAAGTCATTGTAAAAATTAGAGGAAAAACAAAAAAACAAAAATATAAAAAAAATATTAGAAGAGCAACTAGAAATGGAACTTAAAATTGATACTTAAACTAAAACTAAAATAATGATATGAGCAAATAACAATAACAACAACAGTAACAACTACAAAAAAAAGAAAAGATTAAATTAAGCCACATAAGAAGCTTTAACTCACCGTTTGTAATTTTATTTCGATTTCTTTGCCTTTTGAATTCTGCTGTGTTTGTGTTTGTCATACGTTATTTTTATGAAACGCTAAAACGCTTTCATGTCGTTTCAGGTGACAACTTGTAAATACAATTGTAATTGTAACTTTGTAATTTCAAAAAGTATAGCAACAGCAGCGTAGTGAAATGAAATAAAAAACCAAACAAACGAAACAAAGCGTCCATTACTAGGGCTTCCTTGATGGATTCAAGAATTGTTTTGTTTTAAGGGATTGTGCGTGCCACATCATTGCCGTCGTATTCGCAGTCGTTGTCGTCGTGGTAAATGTTGTCTTTAGCAACTATGGGCTAGGGTGGGATGATGTGCTTGGTTAGCCTGCGTTGGGTAGGTTGATAACAACAACAGAAAAGTGCCAAGAAACCTAAAGAACATAGAAAAATATGGTTTTAAATTTCATGTAATTCTTGTAACTATTTTATAAAGGTTCTTGTTCTTGTTCTTATTTTTTTTTTTATTATTATTTTTTCTTTGTATTTTCACAAACTTCTTTAGTACAACAAATAGATAAATAAGACGGACATTTACAATTTCAGAAGAAAAAAGAAAAGAACAAACAATGTTGAAAGAAAATCTAAATAAAATGCTTCAACGCCATTCATTTGTTCTTCTTTTCCTGCTTTTGAACGCCTCAACTAATTAATAGTTTTAAATTAAGTTTAGCTTTTGCTGCTGATAAGCTTTGCCAATTGGCGAGAAAAACAAAACCAAACCGAGAAATGTAGGCAAATGTAGAGAAAATGTTTCATGTCGACGTAAAAGATTAAACGCATTAAACTTTTGTCCATATGACTGGCTCTGGCTCTGACTCTGACTTGACTCTTCTGTTGGTTGGTGTGGCGTATGGTAGAAAACATAATAAAACAAAAAAAAACAAAACAGGCCAAAAGATTGTACGCCTGGTTAAATTTACTTAAGATAACACATGTCATTTAAGTACGATCTTTTTTCGGTTTTTTTTTTCCTTTTTCGAGGAGAGATAATGAAATGTTCATGTATTGAATTGATGAGTTTATAGAGCAATCGAGTTATGGACAGGATTTGGGTGAGGCTAAAAATATTTTTAAAAACAAAAATATTTGTTTTCCTCTTTTGTATTCTCAATTTATAATACAAAAATTATTTTATTGCATGAAAATAATTGAAATAAAAAACTTGAAAATGATAATAAATAATGAAAAATGCAAATTAATATCAGTTCTAACACTGAGCGAAATTATTACAGATTTGTAATTCTATAAACAACAAAACCATTACCAGGAATCTCTGGGATGCTCCAAATATTGGGAAGACTATAAAGCCTGTTACGGTGAAATAAAATTGATTTTAATGGAATAAGAAACGTCATTACAATGTACTCCACTTTACAGGCTTATTTCAACCATATGAAGGAGAAGGTAAAAACATCGAAATTATAGCATACTTCTTACCAAAATATCTAAAGGATTATAGCCACCCAAGGAAAGCTGTATCAACCGGACATAGCAGCAGAGCTATTACAGTGACAACAACCTATCTTATCCTATAGAGTCGTAGCTTTAGCCATCGCATTCAAGTATCTCAAATATTCCACGCAAAAAGAAGATTTCGAACATTGGAAGTGGGATTATAGACAATATTACCAGGAATCTCTGGGGTGCTCCAAATATTGGGAAGACTATAGTGCCTATTAAGGTCAAATAAAATTAGTTTTAGTGGAATAAGAAACGTCATTACAATGTACTCCACTTTACAGGCTTACGTCAACCATATAAAGAAGAAGGTAAACAGATCGAAATTACAGGAAAGCTGTATCAAACGAACATAGCAGCAGAGCTGCTACAGCGACAACAACCTATCTTATTCAATCGAGTCGTAGCTTTAGCTATCGCATTCAAGTATCTCAAATATTCCACGCAAAAAGAAGATTTCGAACATTGGAAGTGGGATTACTCAAAAGCTTTTTTGCAAGGTTGGCTACAATAGCCGAAGTCGCCGTGGTCTAGTGGGTAGTGTGTTGGATTATTAGACGAAAGGCCAGGGTTCGAATCCTTCCTCTCAGCAGATTTCTGGCAAAGACTCTGAGAGTAAAAATTGCCATGAAAAAGCTTCTCAAAAATCTGTCTTTCGGAGTCGATTTTAAACTGTAGGTCCCGCCACTCATGTATAAAATTAACGCACACAACATAAGTGGTGTGAGAAGCTAGGTCGTAATCCTGACTGAAGGGTTGTAATGGCCAATTATGTATATATGTATGTATGGCTACAATAGCCAAGCCTCGTTCGATTTTACATATTAATACAAAAACAATACAATTAATGAATAATTTTCCTTCTATCCAAATAACACTTTCCGATACGATACGATGGATAAGATAAAGTCGATGCAAACAAGGGCTCTCTTTAGTTATTTTGCGCACCAGCTTCCACAAGTGAAAACTAATGAAATGACAATTATTTCTTGCCTGGGAGTTTCTTGCCATGTTCAATATGTTAATTCTGTATGAAGGACAACGGCTTACTAAAACACACATACTTGGAAACTGTGTGGTTTGTGCATACACACATACATAAATGGTCATTAGAACCCTCCAGTTAGGATTACGACCCACTCTCGCACACCAGCTATGTAGTGTGTGTTAGTTTTATAGATAAGTAGCGGGCCGTATAGTTTAAAGTCGACATCGAACAACAGATTTTTGGGAAATTTTTATGGTCATTTTATTTGCTCTTAGAATTTTTACCAGAAATCTTACGTATACCAGACGAAAATACCTGAGTGCATTCCTTGTATTAGGCAAGGAACTATGCTTACTTACACCGAATTACACCCAGAAGTTCTTTAGTTGGAAGAAAATTATAACGAAATTGCATTACAAATTGACGAAAGTAGAGAAGGCGATTGTCTTCTTGACTTAGTAATAGCAGTAAGCCTCTGCAAAACAATAAAATGGAATACCAACGTTGTGCTCCTAAGCAAAAACAGCGACATATTTTAGGACGCAAACGGCACTCGTCAACAAAATTCTTCATGCATTTTACCCGGTGAATAACATATAACATGTGAGTTAAGTCCATAAGTTTTATATCTTCGAGACCTGGAGACTATATAAAAAGAACAAGGGGTACACTAATTGGTAGCGCAATATACTATTAGCGTGACGGTCGTGAGTTAGATTTCCACCAAAGACTCTGGTCTGTTCTACATGGTCACATATGGTCAAAGTTGCTCAGCTCTTATATAATTAAATATAATTTGTAATTGTATTGTAATTAATAAATTAATAAATAAATAAATAACAACAAATGCCAACTATAAATCTTTATCTACCGACATCTGCGATATGAAATGCGTTGAGCATGCTTGGACACCAAAAGTAATGTTAAAGTTTCCTTAAGAATATTTGAGATCAAGTTGTTTATGGTTTTATACGATGCTGCACAGTCAGCGGTTTCCCGATCTTTTTTACAATCTCAATAAAGATCCTTTTACTACTTTGTTAATTAATTTAGTAAAAATTCATGCTTAACGATTTCTATATGTCAACAAAATGCCTCAAGTTTTCTTAGTAGTTTTAATTTCAATTTTGTTTAACTTTTTTATCTTCCATAGCACCGCATGTAGAGTGCACGAGAGTTTCCATTTCTTCCATTTTACATAATAATAACTATGTCGTCCTAATTGACTTTAAGAATCAATCATTGGTTTTAAACATCATCCGCCACAACATAAATTGATTTAAAATGTAACGCAAGATGTTCGTGATTGAATAAATTTTTAAATAAAATTAAACCATAATTTATTTATAAATTTTCTACAAGTGTAGTATAAACCAAAATATACACGCACATATGTACAAACATGTTCATTTATAATATACAACGGGGATACATTTGAGTAATGCTCCACTTAAAACAAATTTAAGCTAATGAACCCTTTTACTTTAAAATAATCTTCTCAATATTCAAGAGTGTGTCTTATCAATAGCACAAGACGATAAGGGGCAGAAAGACGTACGAGCGGATGTTCAAACAAATGTAAGAAACTTGAAAATGAGAACAGCGACAACAACAAAAGTTGCAGCTTAAACAGCCAACAGCAGCAGCAGCAGTAATAGCAATAACAGCAACAACAGCAATAACATCAACAAACCTCAAACAATAAAAGCCGACTATAAAAATTATATAAAAAAAAAAATAAATTCGAAGAGACAGACAGACAGACAGATAAACAGATCGAACTAAAAATTACACACACCAGAATAAACCTGACAGGCAAGAGAGCAAATGCATTCAGCCATGCAACGAGGCAACTTCAGCAAGTCTGCCAAGACCAGACCCAACATAACGAAAACCCTCCACAAACAAACAAATCTATTGATATGACCAGTGGACAGTGGCTACACAACACTGAATTCAAACTTCCAATAACAGCTGCTGTTTTAAAAACAAAACCCACTTCAATTCCGCACTCCTTGCTTTTCTGGGAAGCTGCCACAACCTGCACAGGGCTTGCCCAATATGTATAAAGGATGGCTGTGTATGAGGAGTAAAGGAAACCGGAGAGAGAAATATAGAGGCCAATGTATAGACAAAACACAAAAAGCGAAAAGAAACGAAATATTTAAATTCATTTCGACACATTAAGACACAAAGTCTCCATAAATGATGAACTACGGTAATATAATGGTACGTAGGATAATATTAAAATAACAACAAAGACCCATAATACGACAAAAAAAAATATCGAAAATTTTTATATCAAGGAATACCAACCATATCAAAAAAAAACAACAACAACAACAATAACAGAGAATAAGAGAGAACGGCAACGACAACAACCCAGCAACAATAAAATTACAAAAATAAAAACGTATTAAAGTTAGGTGCATAATTGTAGGCCCTCATAACAAGAGATTCACAATCTTTCGAAACTAAAATTCTTTCGTAATGTAATCGTTATTTGTTCTTATTTATTATCAGGACAGAATCTAGAAGATAGGACATAAGGTCTCGAATACAGAAATGGTCACTCTAGTTAGTCGTATTGGCTCTAGAAGTTGACAAATGGGTAGAGAAACCCTTTGGTGCTGAGGCATTTGAACTTGGATTGGACTACTGGTTGGTGAAACCTGCACGATTCGATAAACTTCGTCATACAGATAGTTTCTGTGGAAGTTATAGGGCGAAACATTCAGTTTGTTTTGCTAGGGAACACTGCTTACGTAGAAGAAATTCTGTATTGTGGCTCAACGTGGAAAAAATTTTAAATTATATTCAAGCCCTCAGACAATCTTCCCCCATTATATGCACAATCGAATTGTAAAACTGAACTCAAAGAGGGACAGAATTCTGTAGATTGAATTCTTTCTTAGCATTTTAACCCATTTGAGACTCTCTGCAATATGGAAGAAGGGGGAAAAAAAGCACAAAACACTCTCGAAAGGAACTTTACCAAGGAGAATAGCTTAGAACGAATTGTATGCCAATGTGTATGCGATCATACGTATATGCATGCGCATACATACCAATACTTGTAATACGTATGAATGCATTCATGGATATTCTTGGAACTGACAATGAGTGCGCCTACGTGTGTAGCAAATGGGGTGGACAGACACTAAAGCGTATAGGCAGTTCCTATATACGATACTACGTTTTATTTCGGTTCCTACAAGCCGGCAAATTATATGGTGTTGCACATGTTAAGCTTAATGGAGCCTCAAAATCATTCTTTTTTTTTTTGTTACCTCTTCCTTTTCCTCTACTCTTTCGCCTGCTTTTGTACAATATTGCCGGTTTAGTGGTGAGCAACTAAAATTGTGGCATAAAAATAATTCTTAAGGCAGCTGTTGTTGGGAGTATAAAATGCTTGTGTAGTTGTTGTTATTGTTACTTGAATTGCCATTGAAATATGAAGTTTTGTTACGAGTGCCTCGCGTATGGATTTATTAGTTATAGACAGACTCAATTCATAAAATTTGGTTTCATCTAGCTTCAGAACTAAAATATAAAGTTAAGCTATATTTTCTTTCCTCTATGCCTTTGTTTTCTCTTCTTAAGAACACCTCCCTTTCTGTTGTTATTCAGCTTTAAAGCATCCAACCCGTTGGTTGGCCGGATCATGCCAATGAATTTGTGGTGGTAAAGTAGTCACGTGCATGCGTTTATAATTTTCTTGTAAATTGAGTATAAAAGTTTAATTTTGGGCTATTTTCCTGTCTGACCTTAGGGTAACATTGCCAGTCTACCATATTGTTGTTGTTCATTGTTGTTGTTGCTGTAGCTGTTTCTTGAATGCCTAAGCAAGTTGCATGTATGACAAATTAGTCGCAACTAATGTCGATATCATTATTGAATATGTTCCATTACCAAGGCTTAAGGCTGTATTGTTGTGGGGGGGGGGACAAAGGTAGAGAACATGTTAATTATGTTTTCGTTTGGCATTTGACAGCATTCGTGGTATACAATGCAAGTTGCATAGACACATTTGAGAAAAACTTAAGAAAATCTATGAACATTGTTAATTACAAACAATATAATAATAGCAGTACAACAGATTAGAAAAGAATAAATCCCAGGCAATACTTACTTCGATAAGATGACAATAATTGAAGACAGCCTTTTTTATTATGCATTCACAAAAGGAAAAGATGGCCGATTTCCAGAAAAAAAAAACTTCCAATAATTCATCCAGTGTTACATTGGTTAACAATTCTACTCTATTTTTCTTATTGTATTTATTGTGTTTTTAGTTTTAATAGAGGTAGCCTTCTCTCCAAAGGACTTGGAATAGACACCACTTGGAATTTTGCTTTGTGTTTCAAATAAACTCGCTGATAAACACCGTAACAAGGCAGATTTATAGATACGCCTTGCACCGTAATATAACAAAAACACACTTAAACCACGAAAAGACGATGATTACACATATCAAGGTAGATTTACATAACAGGTAAGCGTAAGTCTACAACAAATACAACAATGCAAAAATAACAGGGATTTTGTTCTTGTTAAAGAGTACGCGAAATGTCAAAAACAGCTGATCAAGTGTATTCATCACTGACTGACAAATAACAATCGAAAGAAAAATGTTAAAAAAATTTATAAAAATGATTACAAAACACTAAAAAAACAACAACATTTTGACATTTTAAACCTCATCAGTCATTCCGTATACTCTTTAACAAAAACAAAATCTATTGTTTTTGCATTGTTGTAGGCTTACGGTTACCTGTTATATAAATCTACCTTGCTTGATACATAGCATCGCAATAAACCATTTTGCACTATTTTCACCACATTTAAAGTACGTCAAAGTACTCATTATCGTACGTTGTCTCTTTGCTGGCAGATGGTAAAGTTCAACTGTAGCGTATGAAGAGTTAAATAGCAAACAGTGTTGCCATTGTTAATTATTTCTTACCAAAATTAGTCATATTCTTGTTCAATGTGCGTGTCTTTTATGTGTAAGATTGTTGTTGTCGTTTTGGTTATTTTTTTTTTTTATCTAATAATGTCATTTATTTATTGTAAACTTAACACAATTTTTCTAGAAATGAAGTTGGTCCTGATGGACAGAATATTGTTCTAGGGGACCAAAAAATTTACTATTTCGTTGTAGTGAGTTACAGATGTAATGAATTTCGCCGGTGTGTTGAGTTTCTCCGGTGTGGTGAAAAAATAAAATCCCCACTTACCGTTACCCCAAAATACATGGCATTACCAACATGTCGGTACTACCATTTGCAATGTACTTTCACTATATGGTTTGTGTCTGGACTAAAGATGATTAAACTCGTTTAATGTAATCACGTTCGTTTGAAGAGCAATTACCGAAATTACATTACGGTTCGGCAACTGTTCTGCTTTTCGAAAACACAAACAACACATGGACGTTAGGATGGACGGCTGACTATTGTATTGTGTAATAAGAAAAAAGTACTAAAGGTGGTGTACTTATGAAGAGAAAAAGATACTGAAAAAAGTACTAAAGTATTGAATTTTTCAACACTGGGTCATCCCCAATGTTGCCAGGAAACTAACAATCTGTAAAAAAAAACTTCTGAAAAAGAAATAACCAAAGAGGCACAACCAACCACCTACTGTGAACAAAGCCCAAAAACTATAAATATTTCGACAAAGAATTTTCAATTGGTAACATTTTCTGTAAGCATTTTTTTGATAAAATATAAAAAAAGAAATTATTCAACAATTTATTTACAAAATAATTTAAATTTAATTTTGCATGCAGTTTTTCAATTTCATGTTTTTAGAATTTTAAAGTGAGTGGCAACACTACCTTACTCGTTCGTTGGTGTATTCTTTTTATTCAGTGTTTCACTAATCCAAATTAATTAAAAAATACAAACCAAACCATTGATAATGCAGTGATTAATAGTAACCACAAAGTCGGTGAATGCCGCCGTTAATAACAATGAAAGGTTCTTATTCTAGACATCCACCGTTGATTTCGCAATTAACAGTACACTGGTTTATGCTAATACAGTACCATTTGGAATAACGGCACTTTGGTGAGTTTCCATTTTATTCACCACATCGGGTAAATTCACCACTTTCTGTAAAATTCACCACACTGGAAACTCACCACACATCAAAATTCACCATACTTAAAAAATTAAATAATTCGTTCGTCTCCCCCTCCTCGTCAAGGCATATTTTTTCATTTTCCAACAACCACGGAGAGCCGAGTGCATCAGCAAGACAAACAACAACAACCACACACCTCCTCCCCACCACACACACCTATTAAACAAACAGGTTCCCTAATTGCTACTTATATAAACCGGAAACGGAAAAAGAATGTGCGAATTATTTAGTAATTACAGAATTATTTTTGTGAACGAACGAATTTTATTGCAGCCTGGAAGGACCAACGATCAGTGCTGCCAGGGTGGAAAAATATTCTGAAATACACTTAGATATGAGATATGATAATAAAAAACTCTCAAACAGTCTTTATTTGTTTATTAAAACCGAACGGATAATAAAAATACAGTTCATTAAATTTAATGTCCACAAAAAATGCTGCCAAATTTTATTTTTATTAGTAAATTTGGTAGAGTTGTATTTCAATGCGTTAAGAAAAGTCATACATGCGGGTGCAACTCTGTTTGAATTAGTAGTAAATTGAGTAGAAAAATGTGAAGCTCATAGAAAATTGGTGCAAAAATATAAAATCGTGTTTAAATAATTGAAAATAAGTTAAAAATATTATAAGAACTATTTTTCTGTGAACGCTGACAACCACTTAATTGCTTTTCATAAAAGTGCTTGAAAAAAGGTTGATTTAATATTTTTTCCTTGTTAAAAAATAGAATGGGAACATGATTTTCACTTTTCTTGCGTGACGTGAAACAATAAGAATAAGAGACGTATAATAGAACAAAAGAAAATTTGCAAAAGTAGTAACAAAGAAGTATAAAAATTTGTTGTTTTATTTAATTAAAAAAAAAAAAAACAAAATAAATACGGAAAAAAATTCAAGTTAAATTTGAAGTGAGTGCTTGAAAAAGTAAAGTGATAGATAGTTAAAGAAAAATATGCTTGTGATGAAAGAAAAATGAAATTAGACGAAAAAGGTGTAGCAATTTTGACATAAGAATTGTTATTTTTGTTGTTCCTGTAATTTGCGGTCGTCTCAGTAGTTTTTTTTTTATTTTTGCACACCATACATACACATGAACACTTATGCAAAGCGCACACATGTATGGCCTAACACGGGCGACGACATTAAAAGCAATAACAACGACACAATTAGACATTTTTTTGCGTTAAACTTAACCTCAATTTTGTTTTCGCTTTTCCTTTTAATTCCTTTGGATTTAAAGAAAAGTACATAATAACAATAATTTAATAATTAAAAATTAATTTGTCACAAAACAAAAATAACAATAAAAAATTACAATTCATTTGTTATTAATTGAAAAATGTTGTCTGTTGCAAGAAAATCAATGTCAATTTTTTATGTGTGTGATGTTTTTCGTCGTTTTAACCTACATTTTGTTCCATTTTATTCTCATTTTCTTTTGGCTAATATTATAATTTATTTAAATTTTTTTTTGTTTTGTTTTCTTTAGATTAATTACTTTTTGTGTATACATTTGAAAGGACGCATTTGGGGTTAGAAGCCCTTAAAATTTCGCTGTCATTATGGGCAAAAACTATCAAGAATGGAAGGATGGTTCATCGTCGGACTCATCAGATGAAAAATCTAGTCCCACGGCCGCTTCGCGTTCATGTAGTCATGTTAAGAAGGCTGTCGATTCAGCCAAGTTGCGTAAATTATTAAAAACAACTGGCCTGCTATTGGATTGCAAACAGTGTCTTAATTCTGCTGTAGCCTCACCAGCTGCTGAGGCTTGCGAGTCGCCTGATTCACCGGGTGGTTTTGAATATGACAATACATTGTGGTTATGCCTGAAGTGCGGTTCACAATTGTGTGGTCGTTCGAAAAATCAACATGCATTGCTGCATTATAAGGTAATGGAAATATAATTTTCGTTGAATAATTTATAAATGTAAAGGGAAGGGATGTGTTTTAAATGATGAAATGATGAAAAAATCAGCTACTTTGTTATTGTGGTCGATTACAAGCGATATTTTCAATTAGCAAAGTCATAACTCCGACTTATTTCATAGTGTGTGAGATGTCCTTAGGGCAGAGCTTAAACCCTATCTGCAAAAGCCTTTTTACTTAGTCCTTACAAGTCTTAAGTCAGTTTAAAGTAGAATCCGAACGACAGATTTTTGAGAAAATTTTCACGACAATTTATCGTCTCAAAGTGTTTGCCGGATGACTGCTGAGCGACATTTGCTGAAAGAAGTATTTTTTCTAATTTTAAACCACCGGCTCACGTCCACTAAGACAACGTACTACCTACCTATCAAACTATGACGATTTATTTTCCTTTATTTTATTTGTGTTCTTTACTATAGGCCACTAGACACTTTGAAAGGAAAGAAGAAAAAAGCGATGTTCCCCGCCTGTACACATTATTACATACATAATTGGTCATTACAACCCATCAGTCAGGATTATTAACCTAGTTTCTCACACTACTTATGTTGTGTGTGTTAATTTTATACATAAGTGGCGAGACCTACAGTTTAAAATCGACTCCGAACGACAGATTTTTGAGAAACTTTTCATGGCAATTTTATTTTTACTCTCAGAGTTTTTGCCAGAAATCTGGTGAGAAGAAATCGCCGAAGAAATACTTTTTGTATTTTTATTTTGATGTCTGGCCGGGGACTCGAACCCTGGCTTTAAGTCTAATAAGCCAGCACACTACCTACCTGACCACGGCGACCTCACGTACACGTTATTACGTTACGTTATTATCTAACAGCGGGGTTGTTAGGTATTACGATTCGAAAGAAATTTCATTCGAATCTTACCATGTAAAGAATTGACTTTCGAATTAATTTCTTTCGTAAGAACGCTTATTTGTGTACCTAAGCCCATTTTTTTATGCCATGTAATATTCTGGCTCTACTAGCCAGATTATTCACATCCTACTTATAAATTTTTAAAATTGCTTTTGAATTTCTTTTACTAAAATGTTTATAAATTTCGTTACAGACACCCCATTCGGACTGTCATGCTCTTACTTTGAATACACGCTCCTTTGAAATCTGGTGTTACGAATGTGATAATGAGGTTAAAGCTGATTCACGTAAAAATCTTCTGGAATGTGTTGAATTTGTAAAGGGTTTGGCACAAAAACCACCAGTGGCTGCTCCTTTGGAAAATATTGAAAATAAAATAATCAGTACGTTCGAAGCTTTAAGGCCCCTCGTACCAGCTGGTGAAGCGAATAATTCTCCTATAGGTGGTAATAAGACTGCAATACCATTACCGCCGCCAACACCGTTACCGCCAATACCTGGTATGGCAAAACGCATCAATGAACCTTTTGTTACTTGCGGAAACTATAATAGCTTGCCGCTATTATCGACTGGCTTGGCTAATACCAAAAATAAGTCAGCAGCAGCAACTGAACAATTGCCACGCGTAAGAGGTTTAACTAATTTGGGCAATACTTGTTTCTTTAATGCTGTAATGCAATGTTTGGCCCAAACCCCCTATCTCTTGGATGTTTTAAGAGAGTCGGCAGAGCCTGGAGAAGAGTAAATAAACTTGAGATACTTATTTATAAACAGCAAATAAAAGTTTTTCCGTTTTAGATTTACTTTACCCGGTGGTGAATTTAAGTTTAAAGATAATGAAGTTTTGAATTTGCCACCTATTAAGGGTACATTATCAGCCTGGGGTGGTTTAACAGCTGCATTGGCCCAGACTTTGGAAGAACTTCAATCGGGAGGTTTGTTATTAAAATATTTTCTTTCAATAATTTGTATTAATTCTAATGATTTTAGGTGGTGTTTTTAATCCAAGCAAACTGTTTAATAAACTCTGCGCCAAGTGTCCCCAATTCCAAGGTGGCGATCAACATGACTCCCATGAATTATTAAGACATCTACTGGAGAGTGTTCGGTGAGTAGAATATTCGTAAAAAGAATTTCGAATTCCAGAATAATTCCTTCCTTTGTTTACAATTTTTTAGATCTGAGGACTTAAAACGTTATCAACGTGTTATTTTACAAAATCTTGGCTATAAAGACCAGGACATTAGTACTGTATCTGAGGATATGAAACAAAAATGTAAAATTTATGGAAACCAGGCAGCTGATCGTATCTTAAGGCCTGATCAAGTTTTTCGAGGTTTTCTCGTTTCGACATTGACTTGCCAAGACTGTTATAATGTCAGTTCAAGGCATGAGTATTTTCTAGATATGTCACTTCCAGTAAGTGTTGAAAAATCTCAACCACCCAAAATCAAACGGAAAACATCACCAGACAATGCTAATTCATTCTTTCTGCATCCGCCTCCGAATGCGTCAACGCTTGGTGGCCCTACTAAGTCTCAGTTAAAGAAGGAACAGAAAAAGGAACGCAAAGCCAAGCGGACAGCAAAACATCAGCATACCAAACTTGCCCAAAAACAATTATTAGCAGATATAACCGGTGGGGACAGTGGTGGCGGTGATACTAAATCTAAAGAAGGTTTCGCAATAATAGGTTGTGCTACACGCGAAGAGGCGGGCAACCAGAATGCTGCTTGGTCAAATTCATCTTCCTCCACTGAACAATCGGACGCCGATGTTGAAGACAATTTAGTGGACGACAATGACAAAAGTTCAAAGCCATTAAATACCTCAAACAGTTTAGCGACATCTTGTGATTCAAATGGTAACAATCAAGCGGCCACAAGTCCTGTAGAGAAACGCGGTGATTCGCCTGAAAATATGGATAAAGACTCTTTAGATGAAGATGAAAATGGTGGGTATTTTAGAATAATATCAGATTTTTAAATTGTATTTATAATTCATTTACTTTTAGACTCTGGTATTGCCACTAGTCCAGCCAATGCTGGTGCTAGTTTTCCTGCTTCTTCGGCATCAAATTCTGAAACTAACGGAGAGAATACTGTCGCCGACATTGTCGGCACGAATAGTGTTCTATCATTGGGTCTCAGCGAAAAAGGGGCAAATATTGTACGGCAATTAACTCTTAATGAATTAAACACCACCACCACTGCTACCTCGTCCAACTCAGCGAATGACACCGTCCCTGCTTTAACCAACGGTGAGGTGCAATCCAATGAAAATGAAGATCAAGTTGCTCAGTCTCTAAACAAATTGAATTTAACGAACGACGACAACAAGATAGAGGAACAAAAAAAGGCAGCCCGCGCCAAAGCGAAACGTGTGCGTACCCAAAGTTATTCCGATTGGAGTACAACAATAGCGCCACGTTATCAATGTGAAGATGGCGAATGTTCTGTGCAATCGTGTTTAAACAACTTTACGGCTGTCGAACTGATGACAGGCAATAATAAAGTCGGCTGCGAATCCTGTACGAAGCGCATTAATGGAGAAGATCCCAAAGCTAAAACCGTTTATACCAATGCCACTAAACAGTTCCTGATCTCTAGTCCGCCAGCGGTTTTAATACTTCATTTGAAACGTTTCCAACTAGGCATGAGATGTATATTCCGCAAATTAACTATACCCGTCAGTTTTCCCATGATACTCGATATAGCACCCTTCTGTGGTTCAAAGGTGAAAAATCTACCCAACATTGATCGCAAGCAAAAGAAACTTTTGTATGCTTTATATGGTGTAGTAGAGCACTCTGGTAATATGTATGGTGGCCATTATACAGCCTACGTTAAGGTGCGTCCTAAATTGGAAAAAGATGATAAGCGCTGGAAATTCATACCACAAGGCAGTAAAGCCGAATTGGATCAGGATGACGAACAACGCAAAAAGCTGGAAGAATTATTGGCCCGTGAAAAGGCACGCGATTTACGCATGAAAGCCGCCAATGATAGTGATGATTTCTCCAATTCAGGCAGTAGTTCTGATACAACAAATACATCCTCTTCTGAACCAGACGAATACTCCTCATCACCACATTCACCGGCTCATGATGCTGGTGCTGCTGGCGGCTATGAAGAAGCCAGTAATGTACAAATGCCATTGGGCAAATGGTATTATGTTTCCGACTCTCGTGTAACTGATGCCAGCGAAAGTGAAGTTTTAAATGCTCAGGCTTATCTTTTGTTCTATGAACGTATTTATTAAACACAAACAATAAACTTTTTATAAACAACAACTTTACAACAACAAGAAACAGTAAATAACAACATGCCAAGGAGACAAACATCAACTAATTGCGTCAAGGTAATTGAATATTTTCTTAAAAATTCCTTAACATTTCATAACACAAAACATGTTGCATTACTTGAAATTCTTAGATGATATGCCTGTTAAAAAAATGAATAATTTTGAGGACTAAATTACGAAATGAGATTGAAAGATCAGTTTAAAAGTACTTTAGAAATTAGACTTATACACTGAAGTTGCTAAAATGGAAGATTTACGTAGTTTGTAGACCTTCATTGTTCATGGATGTAATCATAACCAAACGAAGAAGCTAACAATTCCAATACCCGAGTAAATTAATTACTAAGTTTACTTAATTATGAATACCGTAGTAGACTAGTAGGTAGCGTGTTGGCTTATTAGAAATGAAGAGACGGTTCAAACCAAATGTACTTCCTTAGCAGATTTCTTGGATAAACTCCAAGAGTAAAAAAAAGTTCATATGAAAAAGTTTCTCAAATATCTGACGTTCGGAATAGACATTAAAACTGTAGGTCCCTCAATTTATGTATAAAATTAATACACACATCGTAAGTGGTGTGAGAGGCTAGATCGTAATCCTGACTGAAGGGTTGTAATGGCCAATTATAGCCACTAGATGATAGTGATGATTGTTTGCATTGATTGTTCGTATGTGTTACGGAGAGCGATGAGATTAAAAATTTAGTTCTTTCACCTTTCTGAATTCTGTAAAATTTCTCTTATTCAGGAATTAGACTGCTAAAGAAGATTCCATTGTTTAGAGTTCCATCGAAAGAGATTAGGAAAACCAAAAAATTAAGGTTTCATTGGAAGTTGTGTTAACTATAATTTCGAAATTCTGACAGACTGAAGATAGCCCAGAGATCAGAAAAATATTTCTCAATCTCAATACATCTTTTACTTGATCATAAATAACTACTTTTTTTTCTTTTATTAGCAATTTCTCTCCAATTGAAAGAGAATTTCTTTTCATATATTTTTAGGTTATCAAACGCGCCAAATCAATCCAAATTAATGGAAGGCAATGATTAATAATTCTACTCTAAAACTTCTGCTGCGTTTAATTACTGCTACTACCCCTATTAAGTGAAGTCTACAATACTATTTAATCATGTGACATTTTAGTGGCAATTTTTTTTTTATTTTATTTATTAAAAACGTAAACGACATTTTTTAAGCATTTCTTTTGTGTTAAAATATGTTTTAATTTTGTTAAAAGAAAAAACAAAAAAAAAAAAAAAGAAGAATTTTGCAAGAATATTGTTCAATAACTTTTGTTTTTCATTTCTACTTATTGCCCTGCCTGCCTCGCTTTTATTATGATTTATAATGATGACGAAAATGCATTTTCCAAACTCTCCTCCATACATACTATTCTTAAAAATCTTGAATTTAAATGAAATTTTTAATTGAAATTAAAACATTTACTTTTTTTTTTACTATTTCAAATTAAATTGTAAAGAAAGCTCTTCTTGATAACGTTTTATAAGAGTTTTCATTAAAACAAAAACAAAAAATGTTTATTTATATGAAATAATTTTAAAAATATACATCCATATATTAATTAACTAATTACTATCTACCTACTAACTACTACTATTCTCTTCTCCTTTATATAATCTATATCTCCTATATATTTATGCATATTTCTTCTAGTTATTTAAAGTTTTACATCTCTTTGCAATTGAAATGATTATTGTTTCTGATTTTTATTTAATTTTATTTTTTTTTTGTTTAAAATTTAAGTAAAATAATATATATTTTTTATAATTAATTATGAAACGAATACGAATAATAATAAAAACAAAAACAAAAATAAAATCTAAATAATTTAAATAAAAATAATTCAATATCAAATCATCTAATGCGTAAAGAAAAAAAAAGAAAACAAAAAAATATTAAACAGATTTTAAATTAAAAATTAAAGAAAATAAGTAATCAAATATTATACATTTCCTTGTCCTTGTCCATGTCCATGTCCTTGTCTTTTTAATAGTAATTATTTGTCAAAACTTCTATTTTAAATATTTTAAAACAAAACATATTTTAGTTATTTTATTTCATTTTATCCCTTTAAGAGTTTTATTATTAGCTCTTGAAAAATTTAAATAAAAAATAGAAAAACAAAAAAAACAACAACAAAAAGAAAAACTAAATAAAGTTTTTTAAATTTTACATTGTATGTATACTAAATAACAAATAATGTTTACAAACATACAAGACAAGAAATTTTAATTTTAATTATTTTTAATTTTAATTATGAGTATAAACAAATTAAAATAAAATTAAGATTGAAAAAGTTGAACCATTTAAAATGTATTTTTAATCTAATACTATATGTATGGTCTGAATGGATAAAATGTATTGGATAGCTTAGAAGTGAACACTGCTGATCCCTGTGTTATCTGTGGATTATAATCTTATTTTACTTTGATAAAAAGAAAATGATTTTATTGCAATGTTGATAGAAGGCAGCATATTTTTCAAAGTGCAATAGACTCTGTAATTTGGTGTTTTTACAATGGTGAACAAAATACTTCACTCTACCTATAGCATCTACAGAATAGTTTTAATCTATACTATGTCTGAACATTCCCTTATGAAATAGGGAAAAATGACTCACAGATACGTGGTTGATTTTATTCTTTATTTTGCAATAGTTGTAACTGTTTTACAAATTCAGAGTGGAGTAGAGTGGATTGTAAAATCTAAAATCTCGAAAAAGCTCAAAATCTACTATGAAAACCCGCTCTGTTATGGATTCTGGCGATTAGGTTAGTTAAAGGGACGTCCAATGCTTTAAAAACAACTTTCTTTGTCCGCCCATGTTGTTCTGTATTCGAGCAACATGACTTCGAAAAAGTTCAAAATCTACTATGAAAATTCGCTCTGTTAAGGATTCTGGCGATTAGGTTAGTTAAAGGGACGTCCAATGCTTTGAAAACAACTTTCATTGTCTGGCCATGTTGCCCTGTTTTCGAGCAACAGGGCTTAGAGAGGATTTTAAAATCTAAAATCTCGAAAAAGTTCAAAATCTACTAAGAAAACTCGCTCTGTTAAGGATTCTGGCGATTAGGTTAGTTAAAGGGACGTCCAATGCTTTAAAAACAATTTATTTTGTCCGCCCATGTTGTCCTGTTTTCGCACAATATTGATTTATTTATCGGATTATAATTGCTTTCCGAAATATACGATTATTTGTTTATTAGAGTCTTTATAACGCAATATTTTGTAACAGTGATTAACTATGAACATCGCCGTGGTCTCGTAGGTAGTGTATTGGCTTATTAGACGAAAGGCCCGTGTTCTTATCCCAGGTCAGACATTAAAACGAAAAATATTTCTTCGGCGACTTCCTCTCAGCAGATTTCTGGCAAAGACTCTGAGAGTAAAAATTGCCATGAAAAGCTTCTCAAAAATCTGTCGTTCGGAGTCGACTTTAAACTGTAGGTTCCGCCACTCATGTATAAAATTAACACACACAACATAAGTGGTGTGAGAAGCTAGGTCGTAATGCTGACTGAAGGTTTTTAATGGACAATTATGTATGTATGTATGATTAACTATAGGACTTAGCTGCTTTTTTTTCGTATTTTACCCAGGAATTTAATTAATTTTTTTCTGTTTTTCTTTCCCAGCCTCAAATTAATTGTTAATAGCATAACAGAGCTCTGTTAAATGATTGGTTTGCGTCTGGGGAGTTAAATTTTAAAATCTATCTTTACACACAATTTAATTCCCGATTTCGTATATTTTAATTTCGCCTATAAAAACAACGAACCATACACGTTCCCATGACCATCGGTTCTGCGCTCTGGATCGGTCAAGGATTGTCAAACCAGCAAAGTCTGTTTCGTTGAGAAAAACTTCCGGAAACAGCAGCAGAGCTGTTACAACAACAATAACGAAACATACTTCACAATATTTATAAAAAAAAAAAATAAAACGTTTCGACATTACCTATTCAGTTGGTGAATTAAGAACACTTTCATTTCAGAACCGTATCCCATAGTCAATACTTTAACTTAAATACGATGAAACCAAACCTTGAAATAAACTAATTCGGAAATAATGCCTGTGTTAATTACTGTTTTAAGCATAAACTTGAAAATCTTTTTATCGGTTGTTTTTGCAATTATATTGCTGTAAAGTATTGAACTAAGTTCCTAATGTGTATGTATATGTATGTATGTGACTAACTATATAAATGCGCAATTTATTTTCAATTACAAATTTATCTTTTGCTTGCAGCTACTAATAACCTGCAACTCACGTCTACAACACGAGAGCTCAAATGCTCAATTAAAAAAAGGAAAACTTTAATTTATAGAATCACTTTCTAGATTCGATTATTTAATACTTTCGTATTCAAACGATCCAATTGAACTATCAGGCGCATGTTTGTAACTTTTTCTCGAATTACTTTGGTTTTCAATTATTCCGAAAAGCGGTTTCTTATCATGAAATAAAAGCAGAATATGAGAAAGCCCTTTCAACTTATTCTTTAAGTCCTTTAAACTAATATGGATAGCAAATGTTGTCATCTGAAAATGGGTAAAAAAAAAATAATTTTAAGACGAAAAGGCAAGCGAGTTAAAAATGTCGTTGTTTTCTGATTTATCTTGAAGGAGTTTAATTTAAAATTTTAAAGAATTAAAGTGAAGTGTTGGTATTTATAATATGCCGCAATAAATGTTCAGGCAACTCTAAAGGATATTAGTAGGGAAGTAAATCTTTATCTATACAACATAAGTGGCAACATTTGTCGACCAGTATTCAGTTAGTCAGTTGGATTATTTGTATTTCTGAATTACGCACTGCTGTTTCCAAAATCAGCAATTTTTTTTTACTAATCCTTAAAGGATTTAGCTCAGACTAAAGTAAATAAATAAAAACACAATAGCAGTTGTATTATTTTGTTTTTTCAATAATATTTTTATTATCAATTTAATTTTTTTTTTATTTTTTTCATATTTTTTTTGATTTTTTTAAATATTTTTTTAATTTTTTTTTTAGATTAAAAAATTTTTTTTTTTAATTTTATTTTGTAATAAGACTCAAGCCCAATTTTAAAATTGATAAATTAAAGTCAAATCTATATAAACAAAAATATTAACTTTAGTTTTAATTTTTGTTTATTAAAAATTTTTTTTTTAATTTTTATTTTCTTTAATAATTAATTTTTTCTTTGTTTTTTTTTTTAATGTAAATTAATTTGTTCTTTTTGGTTAAAGTTATTTGTTATATCTTTTTATTTGATTTACGTTTTTTCTAATTTTTTTTTGGAATATTTTTTAATAGTTTTAATTAATTATTTGCTTATATTAATATGTATGTAAATGTTTTTGGTATATTTTTATTTGTTTTAATTTATTATTTTATATATATTTTTTATTTATTAGTTATTTTTGTTTATTTATTTATTTTTTCATTCTTTTGATTTCTTGAATATTTTGTATTGAATTATTTGTTTATATAAGTATGTATGTAAATATTTATGGCTTATTTTTAATTTATTATTTTATGCATTTTTATTTTTAATTTATTATTTTTGTATTAATTTTTTATTTTTTTTTTATTTTTTTTATTTTTTTTTTATTTTTTTTATTATTTTTTATTATTTTTATAATTTGTTATTTTTCAATGAATTATTTATAATTCATTTATTTGTATGTATATAATTTAAATTTCTTTTTTAACTTTTATTTTTTTATTTTATTAATTATTTTTTTTTTTTAAATTTTTGGTGTTATTTATTAATGAGCCAATTGTTTACATAATGTATGTATATATTTGGCTTATTTTTTTATTTTATTTTATATTTTATTTATTTTTTTAATTTATTAATTATATATTTTCTTTAATTTAATTTGTTTAATTAAATATTTTTTTATTATTTTTTAATTTATTATTTTTATTTATTATATATTTTATTATATTTTATCATTTTATTACGTATTTAATTATTATTTTTTTAATTTAAATTATATTTAATTTCTTTAATTTATTATATATTTTATTTTTTTTATTTTTTGATTCAAAATTATTTTTTAAAATCTTTTTTTTAATTTGTTGTTTTTACTTGTTTTTTTATTTGTTTTTGTTATATTTTTTAATATATTCCATTATTATTTACTTATTTATTTTTGTATATTTTTATTTTACTTACTTCTAATTGTATCGCCTTGCAGTTGAACTACATGGTTAAAGCCATTGGCAAACGATCTTCAATGGTTTTAGTTGAAGAAGCTCTAACACAGTCGTCATTGGCAACTGGGGCAATTTGCTGATAACCATCACGAGTAGCTGAATAGCCACGAGAACGTCCTCTGGAATGACCAGCGAGAGTGACCTCTTGAATGGCCACGTGAACGGCAACGGGAACGCCTGCGGTCACGACCTCTAGAATGGGAACGTTCACGGCGACCATGATGATGGCGTCTGCCACCATGATCATGATGACGATGATGCCTCATATGCTTACCATGATGATGATCCAGGGGACCATGGTGGCCATGGTGACCATGGTGATGACCCAGAGGACCATGGTGACCATGAGGTCCATGATAACCATGTCCGTGGCCTCTATCGCCATAATGACATGAGACAAATTCAATATCACTGTCACTATCGCTGGAACTAGAACTTGAGCTGGAGCTACTGGAACTGCTAGAACCGCTGCTACAACTCATGCTACGTTTACGTCTTTCGCCGATTTTTTTTGGTTTATTTTTACAATGTTTCCTGCGTATTTCTTGGTCTAAGCATTTTTGCAAAATTATTTGTGCCTTTTGGGCCTTTTTGAGAGCTTTTTCAAGTTTTTTAATACGTTTACTGCTTGATTTTTCTTCACACACTTCGGTCGTTTCTTGTTCCATGGCTGTTTGATTTTGATTTTCAATTTCAGTCATTGTTTGTTTTCTTTAAGCGTATTTCTCTTTATTTTTATTAATTTCACAATTTTTTGTTCTCTTTTTTTTATCGAGAGTATTTCACTGCACGTAGTTGATGCTCACCACTCAACTGTTTTCACTAGACTGTTGATGATTCGACGTTTTGATTTTGCTTTATATAGTGGCCGGTAAACGTTTACAAACGTTTCAAGTTGATTCTCTTATCAATATCATGAGAGTGTATAAAATGCAAACGTTAATAAACGTTTATAAATTACACTCACTGCCATAATAACAGGTTGATTAGTGTAGCAACTAAAAATGTGTGGTGAAATTAAAAATGTTCATTAAATGTTGAGAAATGCTACGGTTGTGCAATGGATATAGGATAAGTAGAATTAATAAATGTATTGTGTTATTTAAAAATAAATAAATAATAAAATGAACCATAATTCTAATCGAATTGACTACATAAGCTACGTATAAAATCTGAAATTTAGTGCTTCGCGAAGAGCTAATGATAAATAGTACTAGATACATATGTAGGTATATACATAATTGCTCATTTCAACCCTTTAGCGATAATTACGACATCTTTTCTCACACTGTATTAACGTTACACATGAGTGGCGGGACGTACAGTTTACTCAAACGACAGATTTTTGCGAAACTTTTTCATGCCAGTTTTATTTGCTCTTAGAATTTTTGCCAGGAATTTTGTGTTTATTCACAAAGTTTTCTCCAGAAATCTGCTGAGAAGAAGTCACCTAAGAAATATTTTTTCACATTTTCATTTTGATGTCTCACCCAGGGTTTGAAACAACGCCTCAAGTCTAATAACCCAACACACTAACTACAAGGCTATCGCAACTAAAAAATCGTCATACATATTCTTAATCGATATGGTTATGAAATCGAATCAGAATTTCATCATTACAGTGTCTAGGAAAAGTAGCCTTTTTCTTTCAGTGGAATCTATACACAACGATATTGTTCACCATAACCTTCTCGAAATTATGTATCCACCTTACTGTCCTGACACAGTGATTATTACCAGTTGTTCTTTTCTTTTAGAGTAACTGACCAATATCAAACGTTTCAGTAGAACAATTTAGCATTCAATTAAATAATTTCCCACTGTTACTATAATTATTTCCACTAGTGTAATAATGATGATGACTCATCCCTGTCCAGTAAAACGTTTGTAAACGTTTAGAATTTTTATCGCTTGCATTATGAGGGCTTAATGCACACATCTTAATACCCTACATATCGCCAAAATTAGTTTGTGTTTTAGCAAGTGTTTGAAACACTTTAAGAAAACGCATCTAGTTTTCGTTTTCAGACAACTTGCTTTAAGAAAATTTAGTAAATGAGTGTGTGGTTATGAGTAAGGTGTGAATCCTGTGGGAGAAGAGTTGATACGTTTCACTAGAAGGAGCAAGCAGCCGTCTCTTCGTCTACTGAGAATATTTGGGATGTCTTTTGGACGTAGATGTTGGGAATTATTTTGGATAGTAAAATCTCCTGAAAGTGTATGTATTTCACAGATTCAATAGAATTTTTTTTACCCTCTTGTTTATACAATTAGGTGTCGAAAGAAATTAGGTCTGGGATCTAGAATGTTTTCCTAAATTTATATGGCAGTGATCAGACCAATCTTAACCTACAGATGCCTGTTATAAGCGGAATGTCTTGGGCTATTATTCAAGTTATTCGGATACAAAGATCAGCCTGCAGTATTATTAGTGGTTTTACAACGACGATGGAGATAATCTTACGCTTGTTTCTCGTGTATCTTTGCATTAGAAGCTTAACAGTCAAATTTAGCCCTAGTCAGTCCATATTCCTAAAGAAAATATTAGCAGAATTTCTGCCAGCCGCCTACGCTAAAATAGGTAATTTATCACAAAATAGGTGATTTATCGTTCAGCGAAAATACATCCGTTTGTGGTTGTTTCTCAGTGAGTTGCACAACGAATTACAAGGAAAAACCCGTTTTTAGGTTCCACTGCCCGCATTTCAAAGTGTCATCGTGGGAGCAGTGATTTGTCTCCTGCTTGAGATGGACCATGCGGCTAAATATTGCCATCTCGGCCTCAGGTGTTCCAGAAGAGTTTTTTTTCTCAGAAAAAAACCTTTACGAATAATCAATTCTTTGGTTCCACTGTGCGCATATCAAAGAGTCATCATAGAGCAGTGCTTTTTATGCTTCTTGCGGTAGACCACTCGACCAAAGATTTCCTACTTAGCATTACATACATGCATACATAATTGGTCATTACAACCCTTCAGTTAGGATTACGACCTAGCTTCTTACACCACTCACGTTAATTGTTTATACATGAGTGGCGGGACCTACAGTTTAAAGTCGACTCCGAACGACAGATTTTTTGAGAAGGTTTTCAAGGCAATTTTTACTCTCAGAGTTTTTGCCAAAAATCTGCTGAGAGGTAGTCGCCGAAGAAAGATTGTCAAATTTTCGTTTTGATGTCTCACCTGGGATCCGAACCCGAGCCTTTCGTCTAATAAGTCAACACACTACCTACCAGACCACGGCGACTTTAGCATTACCTGTTGCAAAAGTGTTTTTTCTTTCATTGAGCTGTTCCTTTCCTCGATCAACTGTAGCAGGTTCTAGAATGATATAATTAAGATCTAAGGTCTACATATGTATGTCTATTCAGGAAGACTTCTGTGTCTGAATTTTTGGGTTGCTGTATTAGATAAAGGGATGAGAAACTGCGCTAAATGAAACGTCTTTCGCTTAAGTGATGTTGCTGTTCATATTATTCTGTCTGTCGTTAGATTGTGAGGTTCTGCATGGCCTATTTGGAATTTTTAAAATTTAAAAATCATGAAGAAAATATATTCCTTTTTTTCTCGGAATGGCTGCGGGTTTGTAGATAAACTTAATAACTACTAAACCATGTCATCTAAGCTGGGAATACCAATTATGGACTGTTTTTTCTTTAGAATTTTTGGATAATTTATATGTTAAGGGTTGTGTAGTTATGGATTGTGGTTTATAAAATGGCTTTCTGGTGCGTATAGTGGAGGATATGTGAACTAATAAACAAATTATAAACGAAACTAGTAGGGATTGTCAATAAACCCTACTACTGGTAGGGAATTTTCAAAGTTGGACAATTTATTTCTCTTAAATTTCTAAACTTTCTTTGGTTATGAGCCAACTTGGATGCTTAGAGGCACTCTTTTGACAGTTGCAATAGAAGATCATAGGGATATGATGATTTTTTGATGTTCATACATGCAACCCTTCAGTCAGGATCACAACCTAGCTTCTCACATCGCATATATTGTGAGTGCTAATTTTATACATTAGGGCCGGGACCTACAGTTTAAAATCGACTCCGAAGGAATATCTTTTAATGCTACAAATAGAAAATATCATACGTACCATGTATAAATGTAATATGGGCAGTTCATGTATTTGGTGAAATTGTGCAATTGAAAACTGTGAGCATTTTCTAGAATTTTTTGATCCACATTTAAAAAAATTCGACAAACGTTTTCATTTGATTTGTTTATGAAAACAAGTTAATCCAGGGGGTCTCATTAACGGCGCCGATAGCGCGTGTCAGTCATTACAATCGCATATTTGAGTAAATCTATGCATGAGTAATGAGAACATCAAATAAAAAATAAACGTTTATAAACGTTTACTAAAAAGCAGGGAGCGAGAGCGACAACGTACGAGTGTAAAGATAACAAAAACGTTCAGCAGTCAACGGGTATAAAAGCCAAATGCCGGCACAACTGTTTGTCAGTTACTCCCACAAATGCAACTGGAGTGCGAACAGCTACAGCAAAAAAAGCAAAAAGTTCCGAAAATAAAAAATAAAAAGTGAAAAAGAAAAGTGCAATTATTTCATAACAAAACGAAAATCGAAAAATAATATTCAGTGGAGACGAGAAAAAGAAAAACAAAAAGAAAAAATAAGAAACCAAACCGTAACAACATGAGTGATAGTGAAAATAAAGGCGCTACTTTGTTGGCAGATCTTGATGAGCCTGTTATAGTGGAATGCTGTGACTCAGCTGATCAACCTGAACCTGAGGAACCCCATTCAACTAAACAAGATTCGAAGGATGACAAAAAGCAGTACGCAAAAGCTATGAAGAAAGCCCATAAGGCTCAGAGAATGTTGGAAGACATCATGAACGATTTGGCCAATGAAGAGCATGAGAAAAAGCACGATAAGAAGGACAAAAAGAAGAGTAAGAAACATAAACACGATCAAGAACGGTCGCTATCTGCATGCGAAGACGTCAGTGATGACAGCAGCAGCGGTACTAGCAGTGGCACTAGTTCAAGTTCCAGTTCTTCGTCTAGTTCTTCTAGTTCCAGCGATAGTGATGTTGATTATGAGCCATGTCATGGACGACGTCGCAAGCATATAAAACATAAACATGGTCGCAAACATCATCATGGTGGTAGAAACCGTTCCCGTTCGAGAAGTCACAGTCGCCATCATGATCGTGATGATTATAAACATCATTGCCAAGGAGGCTTTGGAAAACCTTTACCGTATGGGTACCATGAAGATTTTCCTTATCACGGTGACCATTATCGTGCAGGATTTCCTCATCATGGTGGATTCCATCACCATAGAGAGTTCCTCGATAACAGTGGATTCCAACATCATCAAGCATTTCCACATCATAGAGGTTTCCTTCATCACGGAGGTTTCCCACATCATGGCGGTTTCCCACATCAACGTGGTTTCCATCATTTTGGTGGTTTTCCTCATCATGGCGGTTTCCACCATCAAGGTCGTTTCCCACATTATGGTGGATTACCTCACTGTGCAAGCAATATGTCGGACATGTGCCATAATGCACAGTTTTTTCGTTCAACAGATACCTGCACGGGATCGAAACATCAACGGAAACGCTCGAGAAGTCGTTCCCGATCCAACTCACGCTGTAGAATGTCATCAGTTCCTTCATGTTTCCTATATGGTAACAGTGAATCACAATGTTGTCCAAAATTCCAACATTGTGGACCTGACGCACTGAAACATAGTAAGCGAGTTGCCAGCCGTTCGCGTTCTCGTTCTAATTCGAGAGGACGAAAATGCCATAATATGATGGATAGACATCATAAGCGCAACGCTAGTTGTTCGCGTTCGCGTTCGCGTTCTCGCTCTCACTCACGTGGGCCCTTTGGTGAAGGTGAATTGCACGGACATCATAGTCAACATAAGCGAGTTACTAGCCGGTCACGTTCTCGTTCTAGTTCAAGAGGACGAAAATGCCATGGTAAGATGGAGAGACATCATAAGCGACGCGCTGGTCGTTCGCGTTCTCGCTCTCACTCACGTGGACCTCATAGTCACCATAAGCGAGTTGCTAGCCGGTCACGTTCTCGGTCTAATTCAAGAGGACGTAAATGTCATGGTAAGGTAGATAGACATCATATGCGCCATGCTAGTCGCTCGCGTTCTCGTTCTCACTCACGCGGACCTCATAGTCACCATAAGCGAGTTTCTAGCCGGTCACGTTCTCGTTCTTATTCAAGAGGACATAAATGCCATGGTAAGGTAGATAGACATCATATGCGTCATGCTAGTCGCTCGCGTTCTCGCTCTCACTCACGCGGACCTCATGGTGATAGCGAATTGCACGGACATCATCGTCATCATAAGCGAGTTGCCAGCCGTTCCCATTCTAACTCAAGAGGACGAAAATGCCATGGTAAGGTAGATAGACATCATATGCGTCATGCTAGTCGCTCGCGTTCTCGCTCTCACTCACGCGGACCTCATAGTCACCATAAGCGAGTTTCTAGCCGATCACGTTCTCGTTCTAATTCAAGAGGACGTAAATGCCATGGTAAGGTAGATAGACATCATAAGCGCCATGCTAGTCGCTCGCGTTCTCGTTCTCACTCACGCGGTCCTCATAGTCACCATAAGCGAGTTGCTAGCCGGTCACGTTCTCGTTCTAATTCAAGAGAACGCAAATGCTATGAAAAGGTAAACAAGCACCACAAGCGTCCGGTCAGTCGTTCACAATCTCGTTCACATTCACGTGGTCGTCATTGTGAAGGGGAATTGCGTGGACATTATGGTCATAACTGGCATAATGCGTGCTATAATCGAAAATGTAAAGAAGTTTGCGAAAAGAAACGATGCAGATCACGTTCTCATTCTCACTCGCGAAATCAAAAACATAATTACTGCCAGAAACAAGGAAAACACCACCATAAAAATCCTTTAAGTTCCAGCTCCTCGTCATCCTCAAGTGGGAGCAGCAGTTCTGAAACAGAGCCACGTAATCATCGTGGCAAAGGAAGGAAACATAAGTTATGCAAAAGATCTTGCTCGACTTCTTTCCCATTATTTAGTAGTGATATTGCTGGGCAGTTTCATCGTCCTTATGGCCGCTTTATGGATTTTTCTAATCCCGGCATGAGACATCCCCACGCCATACATCCTTCAATGATGTTTCGTCGGGGATTTGCTCACTCTCCCATGATTTGGCAATATAGAGAACCATATTCCGGATATTTTTAATACAAACAAAGAGGAGATGACGAAGAAAAAGATGAAGATAAAATTGAGATGAAAATTATTTACGCGCACTATAACCGAAAAAGTATTATTTTAACATACACACAAAAATATACGCAAACATACCAAAAATATTTAAAAAAAATAGAATAAAATTATATTAATACCCCACATATTTAGTTTTAAGTTATAATAAATAAATAATAAATAAACGATAAATAAATTATAAAAATTAAAAAAAAAACTCTTTTTATTATTCTAAGGGTGTTGTACATACGTATTGTTATCAGTATCACCTTGGGGTTCAATAAAAAAAAATTACTTTGTGCCACTTGGTGGAACACATACATACACAATCGGACACTACAAACATAGCTGCCAGATTTGACGATTTTGTGCTGCAAAAATATCATATTGACGATATGACGATTTATATCCTTATTTTGAACATTTTTAGAAATTAAAAATTTTACATTCAATTCGTCACTTTTGTACATTAAAAGCCTTACTTAATATTTGTATAACAATAAGTAAAATATTGTTACGTTTTTACCTTTTAAAAATGTTGAAAATATGAGCTCGTAGATTGCATATAAAATTAAAATAAATTTTTGTGCAGTTTAATTAAATTTTTTTTATTATTCGCACAATTCTGTGTGTCACTTTTTACAACTTTATGTAAACAACAACTGCCTTTTTTTTGTTATTCCTCTGTTTATAACCTTTTGTATAAATAATAACGATTACGAGATAATTATTCGACAGATCTTTGTAACGGAGATCTTTAAACCATGATTACTCTTTGCAAACATACAGCGTCTTTACACAAGACTGACTGAACTTCACTAACTCAGTCGCTTCCTTTACCTAGTCTTTTATAAGCTTAAACAGTGTGATGAATGTTCTTGAAGACGTATGTTTATGGCTTCGCCTTCTCAAAATTTCTATAAATGTAAACATCGTTGTATTTATCTTTTCTGACAATTTTTTACGATTACAGAAAACATCATTGACGATTTTGACGATTTGATGCTTTATATATCTGGCAGCTATGATTACAACCTTTCAGTCAGGATTACGACCAAGTTTCTCACAACACTAATGTTGTGTTTGATAAGTTTATACATGAGTGGCAGGATCTACAGTTTAAATTCGTCTCCGAACGGCAGATTTTTGAGAAACTTTTCAGAATTTTTATCAGAAATCTGCTGAGAGGAAGTCATATTTCGTTTTGTTGGAGATGGCAAACCTGATCTTTGAATCGTGGTCTCACACTACCTTCTAGACTACGGCGACTACTCCTTGCCTCTGTCAATTGAGGATTCAGGTGTGTTTGGGAACCTATTCTCTATTCGATTCTTATAATCATGGGAAGAAGCAATTGATTTTAACCTTGTTTCCTTATAAATTTGCACAAACAAATCATTAACAAGAGAGAGGACCAGTAGGCAATAGTCTATCTAATTTTTTTTTTTTTTGGCATAGGACTGATAATCAAACCATGTTTGTTTATACAGTAAAAGCACACAGTACGCACCCACACGTACATACCATACATTAATAATTGGTTTAGATTTCTACTCACTAGATAAGTAATAAAGTGTATGCCAATGGGTGTAATGAGTCACTAAAATAAACAAAATTGAATAAACAAATAAACAAAGAAAAACAAACAAATAAATACTTGACATCTAGATTGTAAATGGAAAATATTAAAATACCGAGAATATAAGGCTTCGTCCCCTACAATCTCAAAGCATACTAGTGCTAAAGTCTTTTCCCATATTTGAAGCGCTTTTGATTTGGATTTGATCTTAAACTTTTTCAGCTAAGATTTCTGTGTACCCTTCATGCTTTGGTAAAACTAAGCTCTTTCGGAAATGTTTTAAATGTTTGGAACTGGGGACAAAATTTGATGACTATTAAGCTTTATTGTAGTAAAGTTTTGATTACACGCGAGCTGGGTTTCTGAGCAAACTGAAGATGTTCTCATTGATTGGACATACTATGTATTTAAACAAAAGCGAAACTGGCATCAAAGGGGTAATGGGTTAAAAAAGAAATTTCTTTACCTTATGCAACTTAAATAAACTGTGAATAATGGTTCACAACAAATCAATTAAATTATCTAAATTTCGTTCATTGAATATTCTTTGCTTGAAGGCAAAGTCGTCGTAGTCTAGTAGGAAGTATATTGGCTTATTAGACGTTAGATATCAAATAGAAAATATGAAAACATATTTCTTCGACAACTTCCTCTCAGCAGATTTCTTGCAAAAACTCTGAGAGTAAATAAAATTGCCATAAAAAGTTTCTCAAAAATTTGTCGTTCGGAGTCGACTATAAACTATAGGTCCCACCAGTCACTTATAAAATTAACACAACCAACATAAGTGTTTGAGTAACTCGGTCATAATCCTGACTGAAGGGCTGTAATGACCAATTATGTATGTATCAGGAAGATAAGTTAAGGCATATATTTAATCCTTTGAAACATCTTCAACGAGATTAAGAAGTGTGCACTAACAAATTTTATGATACTTTTATGTTTTATTGTGTTTTTAAGTAAAGACCGATGAATTACCCTAGTAAACATAGGTAGAATTTCATTTTGAATACCAAATTAGAATGAAAGGATTTACCGACCATAGTGATGTAAATAAAACAGTAAGGATTTTGAGCTTTAGAAGAAAGACTATAATGAATGACATTCCAAAAAAAAAAAATAACCAAAAAATTAGTGCCTAAACAATACTCTCAATTAACTGAAAGGAAGATATTTCGTCAATAATTTCATGAATAAGTTTAGTTTTCACAGAAAAAAACTGTATGCCGAAATTTTTTCGTGTGCACTCCTTTCACAGAATATCGTTATCGTAGAACTTTGTCCAGATTTCAGACAAGAAACTAAAAATTTCAAATTATAATTTGCCCTTTGGGGATAGCACATAATCGGCCTCTGTTGCTTTCTTTACTGTTCTATTTATTTATACAAAATAACGTTTTCCAATTACAATACATTTATCGATTGATTAATCATTTTATTTAAAATCGCATTTCCAATAACATGATAAAAATTTTATAATTATTTACAAGTAATTATCGATAAGAAAACAATTTAAAAAAAAAAAAGTAAAAAAATTAAATTGTTCAATTATTCGCAAGAGATAACATAAAGTGATAAGAGATAACTTAAATAATACTTGCGCCCTCTATATTTTTTGTTGAGTTATTGCTAAGAAGGACCGTGTTTATGTAAGGGTGCCGGGTTGGTTTTGAAGTTAAAAGTTATTACTCCTGCAAATATATTTTACAGATAATATGCCATACTTTCGGATCTTCGAACATAATAACAACCTAAAGCATACTCAAAACTTGTACCGGGTTTTACATTAAACCTATGCTACCCTATTCTTATTTTTAAATTTAAATAAAATAAAGTCTGTCTAATGCCATTTTGTTTCAAATATCCTTCTTAACTTTTCTGGGTATAGCTCATCTGAAATTTCACATTCGCAATATCTCTGCCTCATAAATCAGACCGAATTTGACCGATGGTATGGGTTATGTTGGCTTTGAGAACCGCAATAATTTAAATTTTATTTTCAAACAACTGCAACAGTATATCCAATGTAGCATAGAGGATGCCGCATATTGCTGTCGTGTGTTCATTGATTAGATCACCTAATTCAGCTCAAAAGAAGTTAATAATCATGCTATAGTGCTATCAGACATAAAGTGCTCACCGTTGACAGTGATGGCCAGACTAAGATTGTTCTCAAACAAATATTGACCGTTGCCAGGCTAACTAACATCCAGGCTAAATGGAGATTTTTACAAAATTTATTGGACACTCTTGGTGGGCCTCATCTCTGAAGATAATTTTTTTTTGCAAAAACATTTTGATAACACATTCATAATTGGCCAATGCAAACCTTCAATCAGGATTTCGATTTAGCTCCTCACACCACTTATGTTGTGTGTGTTAATTTTTTACATAAGTAGTGGGACTTACAGTTTAAAGTCAACTCCGAACAGATTAAGGCAAAGAAGATTCATAATTCGTTTTAATGTCTGACCTGAGATACGAACCCGGGTTTTTCAGCTAATAAGCCAACACACTACCGACTACGGCGACACAGAACTGATAACACAATGAAATAATTAGCACGTCTTGTGGAATGCTTTATCCAACTATATTTTATCCAACACAGAATAAACAGAGTAAATAAACGACAATATATCGACGCCTCCATTTTCTAACGTTCTAAGTGTTCTGCTTTTTTAAGTTCTACGCTCTTTAACTTAGATACTGTCAAAATTTGCTTAAGATGTGCCGGTCCGTTCCGAAGTTATAGGGTAAAATCTACTTAGAATACACATACATAACATAATTGGTCATTATAACCCTTCAGTCAGGATTACGACCTAGCTCCTCACACCACTTATTTTGTGTGTGTTAATTTTATACATGAGTGGCGGGACCTACAGTTTAAAGTCAACTCCGAACAACAGATTTTTTTGAGAAGCTCTTCATGGCAATTTTAGTTACTCTCAGAGTTTTTGCAAGAAATCTGCTGAGAGGCAGTCGCAAAGAAATATTTTGTTCAAAATTCGTTTTAATGTCTGACCTGAGATACGAACCCGGGTTTTTCATCTAATAAGGCAACACACTACCGACTACGGCGACATAGAACTGATAACACAATGAAATAATTAGCACGTCTTGTGGAATGCTTTATCCAACTATATTTTATCCAACACAGAATAAACAGACTAAATAAACGACAATATATCGACTCCTCCATTTTCTAACGTTCTAAGTGTTCTGCTTTTTTAAGTTCTACGCTCTTTAACTTAGATACTGTCAAAATTTGCTTAAGATGTGCCGGTCCGTTCCGAAGTTATAGGGTAAAATCTACTTAGAATACACATACATAACATAATTGGTCATTATAACCCTTCAGTCAGGATTACGACCTAGCTTCTCACACCACTTATGTTGTGTGCGTTAATTTTATACATGAGTGGCGGGACCTACAGTTTAAAGTCAACTCCGAACAACAGATTTTTTTGAGAAGCTCTTCATGGCAATTATATTTACTCTCAGAGTTTTTGCAAGAAATCTGCTGAGAGGCAGTCGCCGAAGAAATATTTTGTTCATATTTCGTTTTAATGTCTGACCTGAGGTACGAACCCGGGTTTTTCAGCTAATAAGCCAACACACTACCGACTACGGCGACACAGAACTGATAACACAATGAAATAATTAGCACGTCTTGTGGAATGCTTTATCCAACTATATTTTATCCAACACAGAATAAACAGAGTAAATAAACGACAATATATCGACGCCTCCATTTTATAATGTTCTAAGTGTTCTGCTTTTTTAAGTTCTACGCTCTTTAACTTAGATAATGTCAAAATTTGCTTAAGATTTGCCGGTCCGTTCCGAAGTTATAGGGTAAAATCTACTTAGAATACACATATAGTCGTATTTCGCTTGAAAATAGCATAGAACGGACAGATGTGGCGTCAATAAGATGGCCGTTATCATCTGTCGATGTGCTAAAGCGCCTGCTCCCAGTAGACCCTCATTGACAACGCAAAAGTTCGTATTCGTAGAGTAGCCTGCTATTGTTATATCGTGTGGATCATCTATCCATTTCATTTTCAATCAATGGTTATTTAGAAGCTGCACGACGATATCGATTTTGCCAAACAAATCATCTTTTCGGATGAAGCTCATTTTCATCTTGGAGGAAACGTTAATAATCGAAATTGCCGTATTTGGGACTCAGAAAATCCACCCGTGATCTTACAGGAGCAAATGTATTCACTGCGAGTGACTGTTTGATGCGGCTTGTAGAGCGAAGGCATTATTGGCCCGTATTTCTCTAAAAATGAGGACGACCGATTGTTTGTAACCGCTTTTCACGGTATTGATGTAAACGATGTATTTTTTCAACATGATGGTGCAACTTGCCACACATGTCATGCCACAATCCATTTATTGCGTCAAACGTTTGATGGCCGTTTATTAGTCGAAATGGTGATATCATTTGGAAGCCAAGAAACTACGATTTGCAACCGTTGCACTATTTTCTGTGGGTCGCCGTTAAAGAAAAGTTTTAGGCTGACGAACCAGAGACAATTGGCCAACATTTGTGGTGTTAATGTCGAGATACGGCCCCATACATTCGGTCAAATAATGTACTGTGAGTCTATGAATGAAGAAATATTCCATTTCTAACCGGAACAATTGTACTTCACAACAAATAAATAATTTTGGAAAAATTCCATACCGTTTTTGTTTTATTGACTTTTTAAATCTAAACTTCTAAAGGCCATCCCTTTATTTTCGTTTGCTATTTATTGAGTGGAATCTTATGGAAAAATTAATTTTACGAATTAGTTTTGCCTGAGACTGTATATTAATCCATCTCTAAGTAAACACTTTGTCACTTTAAAAACAGCAGAACTCAACTCTTACCTACAAAGATAAATGGAATTCACCAAACATTTTATAACAACACCGGGAGACTCATTTTCTAAACACACCATCATCCATTTAACTTTAATTTACTGTTTCATTAGTGTTTATGCGTTGGTGTTAGAGAGATTTCAAATACAAAAGTTTGTTTTTTAACTTCTTACACTCTCTCTCTCTCTCTCTCTCACTCTCTTTTTATATGTATTTGTGTTAACCAACATTGTTACATATTTTTATAGCTATGTGTTGTTAGGTGTGATGTTATTTGGATGTCTCTGCTGTTGTTTGTTCGTTTATGGTAAGCATTCATAAAAAAAAAATGTTTCGGTCGTAACATGTTGTCGCCATTACCGTTGTAATAGTCAAACTTATGCTTGTGGGGTAGGTCATGTGCATGGAGACAGACATGTTTGAACAAGTTCTAATTGTTGTTTTCATTTATTTTTCTATGTACGTATGTACGTGGGGAGTGTTTATTGCCATAGTTGTGTGGTAAGGAAAAACAACAAACAAATAAAAATTATGACTTGCAAGAAAAGCGTTTGTTTTTCAGTATTAGTTTAAGAGAAAGAGAGAGAGATTGGCGTCTTGGCTGGTAAATTTATGTTTTGGTCATGAAAAATATTATTTTTATTGACAGAAGGGGTTTATGGTTGGAGGTTTTTATTTATGAAATTAAAATGCTGTCTTTTAAACTTTTATTTTGTAAATCTCTGTTTGATAATGAAACAGTGTTTTGTTTTTTAAATTATTTTTTAATTTTTTAGACTTTTGGTCTATAAAAATACCAAAAACCAATAGCTTGTCTCGCTAAAATTGCAGATAATATTTAATGCTTCTTGTATTGTTTTGTTAGTTTTTAAAAATTTTGCAAAAAACAAAAAAAATATGTTTGTTGTAAAATGCAGATATATATTTTGTTATTTTTTTAAAAAATTTTATATAAGGTTGTTACCGATTATTTTTTATTTTAATTTTCTTAACTTACTGATTTTATATGATTGTTACTTAAGTATCACTTTATTGTACATATTAAGAGAATTTTATTTGATAAGAGCTAAATTAGCAATGGGAACCAGTTAAACAAAATTATCAAGGGAGATATACTCACTGCTGACAGATTAGGGGATTTTTTTTTTAGCCATCGGGGATGAAAATTTCAATTTGGGAATCTAAGGATTTTTTGGGGTTGTATCAACCTTGCTGTGGAGTTTTTGAAGATAAAAGAACTATAGATTTTTTCACATATAAAAGTCGATTTAGTAACAAAATGGATAATAATAAAAAATATTTAAGGGATGGAATTTTTACTCTGGCAAGTCTATAGTTTTCTTTTGTTTAATTTTACCACGTTCTATTGCTAAAATATTAAATCCTTTATTAAAGGCAAATATCCCAATAGACTTATATGAAGAGCAATGGTGAAAAATTCCATTTGTTTTTGGGGATAAAATAATTGATTAAGGGATTTTTGGGGATAAAAAAAAAAGAATTTGCGGATCAGGTCTGAAAAAAATCTGGCAGCAGTGGATATACTAATTCTCTTATGAACAATAATACACAGCAGTGTTTATTTTGTTGTATTTTTTAAAGAAGAGAACAGTTGTGAAATAAAAAATCTCTTTTAGTTGTAATCTCATAAAATAATGGGAATAGTTTGGGAAAGGTTTGTGTGGTACTTAAATTTCGTTTTCACAGTACCTTTTAGTTTGAAGGTACATTTTGAAAAAGTACTTATGAAACGAAATTGTTAAGGTAAAGGGTGGGTAATTCAATTTTGCCAAATTTATTTGTTTATTGTGAAGTATAACTGTTACGATTAGAAATGGAATAATATTTCATTCATATGGCTGCAGCGGCTGGCGTCACAGTACTTCATACGTGCACCTCGTGCACTGTTTCGAGTGTATGTGGTTGTATTTCGGAAATGGCATTCCGAAATAGCATTTCTGCGGTGCCCCATACAAAGTCTCCACAACAAATTCTTCTGTATTCTCGTGTGGGTTTTCTGAGCCCCAAATACGACAATTTTGCTTATTAACATATCCACCACTACCTTCAGTGGAGATAATACACAAAATTTTTTGATCGTAAGCCAGGGTTCAAGCCCCATTCCAGACATCAAAATAAAATACAAAAAGTATTTTTTCGGCGGCTTTCTTCTCAGCAGATTTCTGGCAAAAACTCTAAGAGTAAATAAACCTGCCATGAAAAGTTTCTCAAAAAAATCTGTCGTTCGGAGTCGACTTTAAACAGTAGAGATCCCGCCACTTATGTATAAATTTACCACATACAACATAAGTGGTGTGAGAAACTAAGTCAATAATGACGAATGAAGGGTTGTAATGACTAATTATGTATGTTTTGTATAGAAGTACACAAGTATTGCCAGTTTCGTAATAACCGGTCGATCAAATTTAAACCGGTAGATGGCCTTCCCGATAGAAACCAGCAGGACAAGTTGAAAACTAATTTTTTTCATTATTTCTATTGACATGACCACAAATATTATTTGTTATTTGTATATAGATGTTTGTATATATGTATGTATGTAGTGGTGACAATCAGAACCTGAAAGGGTTAGAAAAATACCAGCTCATATGAGGAAGATCGCCATCAAACTACAGTAATATTGCAAATGTCCTAGTTCTGTTCTTATATTCTGGGCGGGACTAGTGAATTCCAATGGAATGCAGGCGTTTGAATTTGGAAAAGTCAGCCCCAAAGATTACAAAAAGTTCATACGTCTTGCGTCTCCAATTGTCACGAGGAAAAAAAAAGACAAATCATCTCATATACAGTTACATAGCCAATTGAGGACATATAGAAACAGATTGATTTCTCTCAGAGGAACGTCTATCGTTTTTGTGAAAATCTTACTGAGAGTTCAGAACACATTTCCTTTGCTTGGTATACAGAGGCCATACCATCCTACAGAGAGTATCGTTATTAAACTGTGAATAATTCTTGAACATTTTGAAATTTTCCGATCTCTCGCGTAATATTTTTCCCTCTCGTTTTAATCCCTTTTCTAATAGGTTTTAAAGAAATTAAATTTAAACCTCTTATTAAATAGGATTTCTGATTCTGTGCTAAATAAGAAACTTAAGACTAGACACACGGATGTGCTTACATCCACTTGCACACACTCACACATATATGTATATCGACACTAACACTTGATTGCTAATGCAGTTATCCACCTATTGCTTGTTCAACATTTACTGGCTTTAATACGAGCAGAGAAATGGGGAAAAAGGAAGATAAAACGTGTAAGAAAGAAAACAAAATCAAAACAGGATTGAATATCTCGTACATATTTATCACTGCTTGCGTATTATGTGACTATGCGAGCATGTTTGTGTAGGTGGTATAGGGAGAGAGAGAGAGTTGTTTACATATTGTGTGTAACAACCGTTATGTATGCAGTCGTGTTAGTAATGTAAAAACATATTATGCTCCCGGCTATAAAGTGAGAACATCGTTCTCGTATATTCCGTGTAGTCGTACTGATTATAAATCAAATAAGTGAGTTAAGGCTGGTCAAAGATGGCAGCCGGTATGAAAGACTAAGGTCGTAAAGAGGACATTTATGGAAGAGTTTAGTTTTTTAAGAAATTTTTTTTTTACGAATTTGATTATTGTTTGCTATGCATATTCGCAACAGTTTAACAAATTTGTTAATTTGTTTGTTATTGTAGTTGATGTTATGAAAACTTTATATTGGATTGGATATTGCTATACAGACAGCAATTGCATAGATAGTAGGAGTGGCAATCGGGAAATCCAGAATTCCGAAATCCCGGGATTCTTTTTTATTATTAAAAGAAAATTGGGATTTTTCTCGAGATTTCTCGGGATTTTTGGATCCCGAATTATCACGAAATATCACGGGATTTCGGAATCGGGATTATAAAATTCCGAATCCCGGGATTTTTAAAAATCAATCCCTTTTGGCTTCCCTAATAGACAGCATAGATTTTCAAAATTTCATCACTTCCATCCTTGTTCTACAACATTCCGGTTTTCAGCCGTCGTTTTAGCATACATACATGAGAGTTCTGTTTAAAGTTAACTAGATTACAACTCTAAACTATTCCAGGCGACAACTATTTTAACTACCGTGGATAGTTGAAATACCTAAAAAGTTCCAGAAGGCCTTTCCTGATATTCCTCTGGTATTTCCACTTTTCAAATCAAAAAAGATGCTAGAAAATCTTCCCTTCCAATTCGTCAGATATCTCTGCACAGATATCTCTGTCAGATATCTCTGCACCGTTTCACAGGTAAGAAAGTACGGCTCGGGTCGCTGTTAACCCGAGAGTACTCGTATAGATGATTCCATAAACATCAATTTCTTTTAGCTCTAGGCAGACTACCAATATGAATTTCCGACAGAATGTGTAAAAGTTCAGGTGTTTTCTTATCATAAGAAATTGTCTAATAAGTACTATGTTGGCTAATTTGACGTGAGGCCTCGGTCCAACTCCCAAGTCGAACATCAGATTGCAGATATCTTTTGAAAACTCTGAGAGTAAATAAATTTACCATGAAAAGTTTTTAAAAATTTGTCGTTCAGCAACGAGTTTAAACTGTAGATCTCGTCACATATGGATAAAATTAACATACACAACATAGGTGATGTGAAAAAGTAGGTCGTAATTGTCACTGAAGTGTTGTAATGAACAATTACGTATGTAATGCTGATAATATATTCAATGGATGATGAACTGTTTACACTTCTTTTTAGTCTCTTTAAGTCTTGTAAAAGCCATTGGCCATACAACAAAACCGACATGTCTTCCAAAAGTATCCAGAATGTGATGTCGAATGTCATACTATTTTTCCATTTTGCTCCGTCTTTAATTGGGCGTCAATGGTTGTCTTTAAACTTCCCTTAGGACTCATAATATGCTATCATGTAATCTATATCCCTGTATAACAGTTATCAATACCGTCAAGATCATCGAGTTACCGCTCTGAAAGAAATTATGGAGCATTAATTGCTGAGCCCATATAATAATAATATAGTTGAAAGCATTTCGTCACCTAAAACGCAAACGGCCCTATCTAACAATTTAAAAATTTTACAGGAGAAGCACAAAACTGTTTAAAATGAAAAGTATAGTTTCGATAATCGTTTGTTTTTTTTTTTAAATAAAAATGCCATTCCTGTTCGGAGCAGTCCAACGTTTTTTTTTTTGTGAACATGTGTTTTGATGAAATGCATCAGAATCAACTAAAAAGTAAATTTTGAATTTTAGGTCAAAGTCAAAATCTGTGCAGATTTCTCTATAAATTTAAAGATCAAAATTTTGATGACAGTGTTTGCTTGGAAAGGCTACGAGAGCTGTTCTTCCGCTTCACTTTTGAATGTCGGGTTTATAAAATTACTTCTTAAGGCGTCGCAAATATTTTATACCCTAAAGTCGTGCTGTACGTAAAAAGGCAGCCAAGATCTGCTTTGATAAGAGTGCAACATAATAACAAACAAAATAATGTGATGCCGTTAAATTGAGATAAAACAGTAAACAACTCCATTTAGACTCGATAAATGACAATAAAAATCAGAAAATTTAATAAAAAAAAGGAAAAAAAAATTTAAATACAAACTTACACACAAGTTAACGGTTTTTTTGCTCTTTTAAAAGGAAAAACACATTAAAACTGTTTTGTCTGTGTGTGTATATATTTAAAGATGACTAATGAATGACAGTCAAGTTAGTGATATTATCCTCCATTTCCTCACACTCATACAAACGTTCATATGGTGACAGACAAGTGTGCCAGTCAGTATATCTGTTTACACACTCTTATTTACAAAGCAGCTTGCGTTTGTATTTGAGGTGCTGTTGATATTTTGTGTGGGTGTGTGTTCTTTGCAATAGCTTAGGGGTATTTCAGTTAAACATTTCATGCATTGACACATTTACACACAAATGAACCCCCCCCCTTAAAATTGTTATTCAACTAAAAATTAAAGGGTACCAGTAAGCGCATATGGGTTATTTTGTTTTTAAGGAAAATTTTTCATTCTAATAGCAACGGGATTAAACGAGATTTTTGTTTTTCATGTTTAAGCCTTCGGAACATTTTAAATGTAATTTCCAATTTTTTTTCTAGATTCATTAGATTTACTGAAACATATGACAACTTCAAAGGATGTTTGTTTGGTGTTGTTCAATTGAAATATGAACGAAACGTGAATCTATTAGAACCCAGTAGGGATTAAATAGCAGGCAAAAAAATGTATTTCCCGGATGGTGAATTTGCCAACCTTGACGTATGCCTTTTAGTGGGTTTATACTCCGCGGTAGTAGGTTTATACTCCACTCAAAAGAGTAAAATTGTTATTCGAAATGTCGAATATATTGTAAACTTGAAATAAAAAGGACCGTATTTGACAAAGAAAAGATATCTTTTGCACCAGATCTACGGCAAAAAATCGTTGAATTGGGTTATCAATTATTTACAGTTCCCTTAATCTTTATACTACCCAAAATTATTTTCAATACATCATTCCTAATATATTGGGTGGACCATCTATCAGTTTAAATTTGAACCATCGGTTGTTTTGAAACTGGCAATAACTTTGGCATTCTGTGCTTTTACGCTTGAACAACATTACGTCGGCGAGAATCTACACGCTGATATCGATGTTACCAAAAAACGACCATCTCTTCCAACAGAACCTAACTTTCATCTTGGTGGTTACGTTATTAAACAAAATTTCCGTTTTTGGGACTCAGAAAACCTACACTTTCTCCAACAGAAGTCTTAGGAGTCCATTAAGAGTGACTGCTAAGTGCGTCTGGTGGAGCAGAGGTATCGTTAGCCCAGATTTTTTTGAAAATGAGGACGGCGCACCATGTTAATGGTTTGTTTTTTTATCTGCCCTTTATGGTATTGATGGGAACGATGTTTGGCTTTAACAGGATGGTGCAATTTTCCACACATCTCATGCTAAAATCGATCTATTATGTCGAATGTTTGACGGTTGTTTAATTAGTTGAAATGGTAATGTCAATGTAATGTCAAGTCGCCGTGGTCTAGTGGGTAGTGTGTTGGCTTATTAGACAAAAGGCCCGGGTTCGAATCCCAGGTCAGACATCAAAACGAAAAATATTTCTTCGGCGACTTCCTCTCAGCAGATTTCTGGCAAAAAAACTCTGAGAGTAAAAATATCAAAAATCTGTCGTTCGGAGTCGACTATAAACTGTAGGTCCCGCCATTCATGTATAAAATTAACGCACACAACATAAGTGGTGTGAGAAGCTAGGTCGTAATCCTGACTGAAGGGTTGTAATGGCCAATTATGTATGTATGTATGTAATGTCAATTGGAGGCCAAGAAGCTTTTCTGTAGGGCGCCGTTAAAGAAAAGTGTTATAAGCATTTGAAGGCCAACATTCGTGATGTCATTGTCGATATACTTCTCTAAACACTCGAAAAAGTGCACGAAAATTAGTCCGATCGAATGAGGTACTGTGAGGCCAACTGCGGAAGCCATATTAATGAAATAATTTTACATTTCCAATCGGAACAATTGTAGTTCGCAACAATATAATAAATTTGGCAAAATTTCAAAGCATTTTTGTTTTATTGCATTTTTAAATTTAAACTTTTAATTGGCCCACCCTATACAATACTTAGATAAGTCAATAACTAACTTTTGGTTGTCTTAATTTGCTCTATTGAAATTCATCATTTCACCCTAAGCCCAACTTGATTGCATTTAACGTTTGAAACTCAAGGATTAAAGATCGATGCGAAAGGATGATTGTTGCCTAAAGAATGCAGACTATGGAATACATACATACATACACAATTGATCATAACAACCCTTTAGCCTTTCAGGCGGAGGTGAGGGCAATTTATAGGGCCGCTCAATGGATTCTCGTCAATGGTATTCCTTTCAATCGCATCTCAGTCTTCTCTGATAGTTAAGCTGCGATAAGACCTCTATCGGGTTTCGTGAATAAATCTGGGATCGTTAGGGAATGGTGCCGCTGTCTCCACCTTCTTTCTGGGTGTTTTGCCAGTGTCTCAGTGGCGTGTTTACCTGGGCACAGTGACATTCCGAGAAATTGTAGGTGTGCTCCTTGCGGAATCCTCTTCTATTGGATTGGGCATGCCACTTGCCACGGTCCTTCGGGACGCCCAACCTATTCTGGGTCAATGATGAGTCCTGCTCCACCGCTAGACTCACCTGGACCTTGATCGATAGAAGTCTTACCAACCAATTACTTGATATTGGTCGTGACGTTATCTCGAGTATAGTGGCCGTGCTTACAGGTCATTGCGTCGTGGATAGACACGAAGATTGAGACTCCTATTTAACAACTTTTGCCGTGGATGCAGATCCGCTGAGGAAGGGGAGACTGTTGTCTACTTTCAGTGCCCGGTTTTTGCTAGGTGTAGATATAGATTAATTGGTTCTTAATTTCTTGTCAGCTTCACGGAGCTATTGTGTGTTGATATCAGTGATATATCATCGTTTATTAAACTTTCTGGCTTGTTTTCCAGTGCTGTGTAGTCGTGCTTTAGTTGTGCAGCCCTTGCGCTGACCAACTTTTTCCTCTGATTTTGGTGGAACTTGGTCAGTATAGGGACTGCGTTCACCTATGGCATCACAATGAGCGGCTATACGTGCTCAAGTGAGCTTTTTGTTATCAGAGATACCTAACTTAACCTGGCTTGTGTGTACATATGCTACTCAAACGTTCAATTTTCTGCTTTCAGTTTAATGTTAAATGATCCACAAAATCAATTTTATATTCCGAGAAAATGATTGCATTTATTTACCAAAAATCTAATGTTACAAAATAAATTCTGGCGAAAAGGAACATTGGAAATGGATTGACTGAAATATATTTCGGCTGATATTTAGGGATTAAAAGAAGTTGTTTTTTCTTTTATAAAGTATGGAAATTTTTTGTGATTTTTTATTACAACTACATATGCCGTCTTGTATTTAGCAACGTAAATTGTCAATTTTAAACGTTTTGTGTTAGAAAGCAAGAGAAATTAAAAAAGAAAATAAATTTTCCAATTTTTATGCCAGGAAGAAATGTGATTTCTTGAATTTCTGCAAAAAAAATTTTCCATTTTGTGACACGTTTCCTGTGCTACTCCCTTTAGAGTTCTTAAATATTTGTTCACGTAAGAAAATGGGGGGGGGGGGTAAATCTTGTAATTGATGGGTTTTACTGCCACTGTGGCTGTGACTGCTACTAGTGTTGTTGTTGTTGTTTTATTAATGTTAACGGATGTGTGTTTAAACGGAAGTAATATTTCACACATGCTGTCTTACATTTTGTGGCAATGTGCTCATCCTTATTCTCATTTTCAATCTTATCCTTATTTTTTCCCTATTTATGGTATGACATGATATTTGTTGCTTCTTCCTACACATACAGAGGAGATGAGATGAATTGTTTATCTTTTCATTCATTCTTCCCATGATTTATTTTGGAAAGAATGGAAAACCTTAACATATGACATTAATTTTTGTCAGTTTATCCCATGTTTTGTTATTATTTACTAAATCTGGAGACAGGTCAATACCAGTGTAAACAATAGCATGAGATTTGAAGATTTCTTTTGTATTTAAAAGGGGGGGGGGAGGTGCAAACAAAATCTTTTATTTTTTCAGTTCATTGACCTTAAAAAATATTTGTACCGGTACCGGGCTTAAACATGAATTTCGTGAACACGTAAAAAATATGATTTACTATGTAAACCACCAATAAGAATGGATATTATCTTTAAGCATTTCAAGGACTTCAAATTATGTAAGAAATTAAAATAACCTAGAGATCCGTAAAACTTCTTATGTTAAGAATATCTTTTCCTTAAAATTTCTTTTTATTAAAGCTTTACATGTAACGCTTATTCATTGCGAACTCGCTCCTCCTCCGATTGTTACAGTGTCCCGGAGCGCGCCGATTATTTTTATACTACACTTGTCAAGAAGCATGGAAGCAGGAAATGAAACCATTCTCGAAAAGCCCCAATGTAATCAATCAATGCAATCTGACTCTATCACCCTGCATAACATGTTCACATATAAAGAACGTTGCTTTAGTGATTGGGAGCTTATGAGTTGGGGAGTTTTTATATCTTAAACACTATAAAGTGGTTTTATCTTCCATCTTCAGGCTATCGCATGGTCATACATGAGTTATCCTTCTTTTGAATTTGTACTGACATGGACAACCTATTGGTCACGTAGATTTTAAAATGCTAAATTGGTTTTTTGCAAAATTCAAGCCAATCACTCCAAACAAAATCACTTAAACTAGACTGATTCCTTATTAAGATTCTTAATTTCTAAATTTCTTAATTTCTAATTTCTTTTTTCCAAGAATATGTCATCTTTGCACCTAACACAGCAGTTTCTTTCACCTCCATTACTATGCAGCCATACCTGAGGACCGACACGGTGGTAAACTGAAAAATCTGTATGCAAAAATCTATTGCGCTGTTATAAGAAGGGCTTTACTCCTAGTAAATAAGTATCGATGTTATATCGATTTATCCCAAAATACAACGAATTTTTTCATGCATCCATTGATTTATATAACACAGTGGCTTTAGTGCTTGATAAAGATACTAGAGAACTATGCTTAGACGATTAATTCCATTGGCCCTTAATTTAAATTGGGTATCCCGGTGATAAGTCCACTAACTCTGTTGCCTTCACAAATATCAGGATGTTATTCGTGCCCAATAAGGATAACTCCTTCTGGTCTATTGCTTGAATGGTCTCATTCCGCTTTTCTTTTGCCGGCTTTATCCTGTCAAGCCTTTCTTCCAACTTCATACAAAAGTTTTGAGTTTATCACTGCTACAAAGGGTGACATTGTTTGACCTTTCAACCTTATAAAAGCTGACTACTCAACTTGCGGCGTGATTGCCAGATCACATCATTCTGTGGCGGAAAGATTTCCTTGAATGAATTACATGGGCTTCGTCATGGAGGGGAGCAGGGGTATGTGACTCAAATGACAATGTTACAGAACATTTTTTTAAATTTATTTATTGATTATGTGCTTATGTCATCATATTGTATAATAAAACGCATAGATGAATAGATAGAATATGAATTCATTGAAATTCATAATGACCGTAGTCTAGTAGGTTTAGCAGACGTGAGGCCACGGTTAACTAAATATCCAATATCCATTTTCGACAGATAGTGAGATCGTCTGAATGGTAAAAAGTTCTTCTCATACGAAGTAATAAATTCGCCGTAGTCTAGTATGTAGAGTGTAGACGAAAGGTCTGACATCTTCAACCAAACGAAATATGAAAAAAATATTGTTCCGTCTACATCCTCTCAGCAGATTACTGGCAAAGCTCTGTGTGTAAGTAGAAAATTGCAAAGAAAAAGTTTCTCAGAAATCTGTCGTTCGGAATCAGCTCTAAAAACTGTAGATCCTGCCACTCATATATAAAATTAACACACAAACAACATAAGTGTTGAGTGAAACTAGGTCGTAATCCAGACAAATGACCAACTGACGTTCATGATCCTAAAAATAACAACGAATTTTGTAAAGGTATCGATAAGTTTCAAAATCATGGGATTCTTCGTACTCTGTTTAAAAAACTTACCAAGTCATGACGTGATTTTCTTTCAGTGTTAATGTAATGCTTATAAAGGGTCCGCCCAGATATCGTTTCCTTTTTTTTTTTGAAAATGCTTTAAAAAAATTACTAAATATTTTCTCAAATTTCTTTTTTTATATGAAAATACAATCTTTCCGGTTAATAATAGTAAATAATTTTTTCAAGTGGCTGCCACGGTTGGCTATGCAGTAGCCTACATGATCGGTTCAATTTTTAAGAACATTACCGATTGTGTGCAAGTGTATTTCACCAATGGCTTCACGAATATTGTCCTTTAAAGCATCAATTGTCTCCGGCTTGTCGGCATAACATTTATATTTGACAGCACCCCACAAATAATAGTCCAACGGTGTCAAATCGCAGCTCCGAGGTGGCCAAACGACATCAGCTCTGCGGCTGATAATACAATCCTCAAAAACAGGGCGCAAAACATCGAGTATAGCTTCGGCTGTGTCGGACGTAGTGCCGTCCTGTTGAAACTAAATATTGTCAATATGGCCCGCTGTACGCAATCAATAAAGTACTTAAAAATTGGACCGATCGTGTAGGCTACCATTTGAGTGAAGCCATTTGAATGAAATTATTTTCCATTATTAACCGGAAAGATTGTACTTTCAAATAAAAAAAGAAATTTGAGAAAATATTCAGTATTCAGTTTTTTTTAATCATTTTTAAAAAGGAAAAAAATTTGGCGGATCCTTTACAGATACAGGCTCACAAAAGTATACATACGATTAACAAATTTCACAAATTTCTGAAGCAATGCAAAAATCGAGGAAAGTTGTAAGACTATTATTAAGATTTTCAAAGAAAGCGAAATTTGTTAAGCATATGTATAACTTTGTAACCCTGTGCAGGCCCACAAAAGTTTACATACATAGAATTGACAAATTTCACAAATTTTTGAACCAATGTAAAAGACTGTCTTAAAATCGAGGAAAGTTATCAAACAGTTATAAAGATTTTAGTGAAAACGAATTGGTTAATAAATTTCTGATTTTTGTTAACCGTATGTATACTTTTGTGGCTGAGTGTAGTTTTGTTACTAAGAATAGATTATGAGGACTTGATCCCTTTTTTAAAGTATAGAAAATTGCCAACTATTTTTATCTACAATCATTTCTATGAATTCCCTATGAAGTATAGCTGGCATTTAAATAAAAAAAAAATTACCATCAATTGTAACATTACTCTACACCAGTCGTGTAATCATATTTGTATGCAGAACATTTTGTATATAAAACTTTTCCTTTCGTTTACAATGTAAACACATTCATAACCTACTTACATACATAGTTGCAACACAATTGACTGCATGTGCAATGTAGTTAACATTCCATCGAGTGTTTAGAAACCAAACAAAATCGTTCGTTTGAATTTAAAAATTTGAATTGTAAAAATCAAAAACAAGCTTATAAATTAAATAAAGAAAAACATGCCATTTAAAATGAAATATTTTTGTTTTAATGGATTTCATCGTAAAAAAAAAATAAAAGAAAAACAAGAAATATTTCATATCAAAAGGATATTTTGAATTGTCGTAATTAAAGGAAAATATTCACACTAAAAAGATTTTTCTTTTGAAAAGTATTTCGTTTTGTAAAGAAATAAAAAAAATATTTTTTTGATTTATTCTGTTGAATTTCAAATTAGATAGAATGCGGAACAGTTTCTATCACTAACACCATTACATTTGCATTTAATTTTATAACCCTATCTCCGCATCCTTATGCATTTCCTTGTATCCTAGCATATTTTCATTTTATACGTGCTTGCATTGTTAAGCTTTAAAAACATATTGCATACTTTTCGGGATTGTAAAGCGTAGGACGTTATGTATACTTGTCTAAATACACTCACTCATACATACAAACATATGTACATTGTTACTGTTTAAAGTTTATTTTTACTTTTATTTGTGCTGCATGCATAAACGTGCCCTACTGCATATCAATGAGTGCATTTTCATACTCAAGATTATTTTTTTTCTTCTTGCAGGATGATTCGAGTATGGAAGCACTAGCAGTCATATATTGCACTATACACGGGACTACATACAAAGTGTTAGGTAAGTGGTAGTCGTTACTTTTTTTTTTTTTGAAGGTTTTTAAAAAAATTAGGAGAATGACTAACTGCAGATAAAAATGCTGAGTTTTGTTGAACCTTTTACTGCAGTCGGCTTATTAATTACACAGCCGTATAAAATCAATTGAGAACACTAGATTGACAAGTAAATTTAATAGAAAATATTTAAGGGCGACAGTATTAAATTAATCATTCAAAACCTCCGATCGATCTGTCGCCGGCTCTTAAATATTTTCCATTGGAATGTCATTTTCTTCAGAGAAAGGATCTTTTAATAACCAAAGAAAAAGGCGAAACTGACTACAAATGGCGTGGTGCGATTCAAAATTTCCTTTATTTCAAGATTTGCGGTAAATTATGGTCATAGTAAGCGAAGTACTGTGCAAGACCCGGGAATCAATATCGAAAATCTAAAACTACCGCTTCTGCTAGAATAGTACATACATGATTGGTCCTTAAAACCCTTAAGTTAGGATTACGAACTAGTTTTTCACACCATTTGGGCCGTGTGTGTTAATTATATATATGTATGGCAGGACTTAGGTAGCTTGGCTTATTAGACGAAAGGCCCGGGTTCGAATCCCAGGTCAGACATCATTTTTTCGGCGACTTCCTCTCAGCAGATTTCTGGCAAAGACTCTGAGAGTAAAAATTGCCATGAAAAGCTTCTCAAAAATCTGTCGTTCGGAGACGACTTTAAACTGTAGATCCCGCCACTAATGTATAAAATTAACGCACACAACATGAGTGGTGTGAGAAGCTAGGTCGTAATCCTGACTGAAGGGTTGTAATGGCCAATTATGTATGTATGTAGGACTTATAGTTTAACTCGATTCCGAACGACAGATTTCTTTTCATAAAAATTATATTCATACTCACAATTTTTTCCCGAAATCTTTTGAGACGAAATATTTTTTCATATTTCGTTTTGTAGATGTCTGACCTGGGGATTGAACCTAGGCTTCACATCTAATAAGCCAATACACTACTTACTAGACTAAGGCAACTTTATTACTCACTTATTAAAGGGGTGATTTTTTAAGAGCTATAGGAAAATTTTTCAAAAAAAAACACAAAATTTAGAAAAATGCATGAAATCTTTATTTGAATCGATAGTACGGTTCATATAATTTATATTATTCATCCAGTCCTCTTATTCCAATTTTACCATACTCTTAACAACATTATGGCCGATATCTTACGAATAAATGCTTCAATGTTGCCTTCCAATGTGTTAATTGAAGCGAGCTTGTCTGTATAGACATGATTTTTAACATAGCTCCACAAGAAATAGTCTAAAGGCGTTAAATTGAACGATCTAGGCTGCCAATTGAGCGGTTCCGAACGTGAAATAAAATGTTCACCTAACTCGCTTGTCAATAAGTCCATTGTTACGCGTGCTGTGTGGCATGTGGCACCGTCTTGGTGAATCCACATGTCATGCAAGTCAAGCTCTTGCATTTTGGACAGAAAAAAGTTGGATATATACTCACGGTAGCGCTCACCATTAACAGTTACGTTACGATTCATAGCATCTTTGAAGAAGTACGGTCCAATGATGCCACCAACCAATAAACCGCAACAAACTGCGATTTTTTTTGGGTGCGTTAATAGCTGATCTTCACTCTCAAATCGACAATTCTGCTTATTTACGTATTCATTGAGCCAAAAAGGAGCTTCCATAAAATGGAAGAAGCGAGCGATGAACTTTCTTAACAGAGCATGCATTTTGATAATAAAATTCATTGATTTGCAAGCGTTGTTCGTTTGTAAGACGATTCATGGTTAAATTATAGACCAAACTGAAGATGTTTGACAGTGAAACAAAACATGAAACGTGCGTGAGCTGTTTTAACCAGTGTTGCCAAAAAGATAATTTTGACAGTGAAACAAAACATGAAACCAGTGTTGCCAAAAAGATAATAGCTAAAAAAAAAATCGCCCGATATGAGAAGAGTATTGATCTGTGTGTACTTTACATTCAGTCGCTTAATGTATAAAATTAACAAACACAATATACATAAGTGGTGTGAGAAGCTAGGTCGTAATCCTGGCTAAAAGGTTATAATGACTCATTATGTATGTATGTATGAGCATAAACGGAAAGTAAAAGTGTAGTCCTTTTAAAAAAAATGAGAAGTAGTAGTAGAAGTAGTTTATTTAGTTTTGTATTTGACAGTTTAACATGTGCCGGCACTTAGTAGAAGGGCAACTGTTGTATTATGAAAATTTCCTAAGCAAAAGGCTTCTACAGTTGTAGTGGTAGGGATACCCTCCCCTATAATTTAGAATATTGCAATATGCGCTTAAGTTGAGATACATATTGACTAGACAAGTAAGTGAAGTAAGTGTATGTACACGATTTCGATTGGGGTATACTTAGTATAGCCGTTGTATAAAATAATATTTCCTTATATTTCAGCTTGTCTTTCATTAACAAATTTATTCTTATTCCTTAAACTGAGCAAATCTTAATTGAAGGAAAGAAAAAGAAGGTGATAAGAAATAAATCGAATTAAATTTGATGTTCAGTTCACCACATGAATAAATTCTCATGCGATTCATCTTCATCACTTCATTTTTAAGTCCTTGATAACCTATCCACATTTAAATATTTCAAATGAAATGATGATGTTGCAGTTGACACTTATACCGAGATATTGTCATTCACATATATATATGTGTGTGTGTGTGTGGATTTAAGAATATTTTATCACTTTAACTGACTGATTATTTATTGTGATGATTTATTTTTTCCTGATATTTATCCTTCTATTTCTATTATTATGTGGTTTTAAGTGTTTGTAACACTTAGATTAAAATTTTATAAAACTTTATAATGAATGTGAATGCTTGTCTACGAGGTACGTTACTACATTGATATTGAAAAGCATTTTCTATCCATTTTAAGTTTCTTTCGCCACCGATGTTAATTTATTTATACACCTCGGAGAAAACGAAAATCTTTAAAGTTTTATTTACTCTGTTAATGTTTCCATTCTTTCCATATTCCTAATTTTAATCTAAGTTTCTTGGTTTGAGAAGTTTCCAAATTGAAGATTTATTCCCCACTAAGTTGAGCTTAAGGCACACAATAAAGGGTGGAAAAGATCGTCCTTTTCACTATGGGTGTCTGGACCATCTTTCTCGCTTCTGAAGTGACGTGTGTTTTTAGATAAAGCAGATGACGTCGCCGTGGTCTAGTGGGTAGTGTGTTGGCTTATTAGACAAAAGGGCAGGGTTCGAATCCCAGGTCAGACATCAAAACGAAAAAATATTTCTTCGACGACTTAATCTCAGTAGATTTCTGGCAAAGACTCTGAGAGTAAAAATTGCCATTAAAAAGCTTCTCAAAAATCTGTTGCTCGGAGTCGATTTAAACTGTAAGTCCCGCCACTCATGTATACAATTAACGTACACAACATAAGTGGTGTGAGAAGCTAGGTCGTAATCCTGACCGAAGGGTTGTAATGGCCAATTATGTATGTATGTAGATGATATATTTGATGTGCAAAGTCAGAAACTCTTAATGTTCTGCGCATGAAAGTTCATTGTGATTTTCCGTTGGCATTAACATCGACATAAAGTTGATCTCCTTACTCCTTATACTATTTATACCCGACCGTTGCCGTAGTCTAGTAGGTAGTGTGTTGGCTTATTAGACGAAAGGCCCGAGTTCAAATCCCAGGTCAGACATCAAAACGTTAATATAAAAATAATCCTTCGGCGATTTACTCTCAGCAGACTTCTGGCAATAACTCTGAGAGTAAATAAAATTACCATGAAAAAACTTTTCAAAAGTCTGTCGTTCGGAGTCAACTTTAAACTGTAGGTCCCACTACTCATTTATAAAATTAACAAACACAACATAAGCGGTGTGAAAAGCTAGGTTGTAATACTGACTGAAGGATTATAATGGCCAATTATGTATGCATGTATGGTGGACCGAAAACCATGCTAAGATTAAAGGTCAAGAATACTGCTACATCGTGTTTTTCAATGAAACTCACCCTTTCAAGGTATTTAAACTCGGTTCAGTCAAGTTGATCAGCAGTTGACAAGCACTACATCAAACCATCTCTAGACCTCCAGGCATCATATTCTTAGTGCCGTAAATTTTTTACTTTTCTAAGCTTGTGAGAATTTGTTGCTCTAAGTTTTGTAAAGACAAGTGTAATAGAATTACTTTCGAATAATCAGAAACTTCAGAGTCACTGCATATCTTTCTACTATGGCAGTTACAGCCATTGTAGTCTAGTAGGTAATATGTTGGCTTACTAGACTTTGGGCTTCGGTTCAAACCCCCGGTCAGATCTCTCCAACAATACAAAATTTAATTAAAAAAAATATTTCCTCGACGACTTTCCCCCATCAGATTTCGAGCAAAAACTCTGAGAGTGAAAAAGTTTCTTCTTTCTGTCGTCCGGAATCGACTTTAGACTGTAAGTCTCGCCACTCGTGTATGAAACATAACACACACTACATAAGTGGTGTGAGAAACTTACGACCAAGCTGGTGCTGGTCGAAGTAGTAATGACGTATGTATGTATGTATGTATGTACGTATGTTGGTCAGGTTTGCAGCTAACCAGCATTACATCCATATACCTCCAGACTAGGCATCAAGTTCTTACGACGGTAATTTTTTTTATTTATCTAAGCTTGGTAGAATTTATTGATCTAGGTTTTGTAAAGATTTGTACAAGAGAAGCAGAGACTTTAGAGTTCCTGCATTTCTGTATTTTGATAAGCAACAGTAACGCCCTATACGATATCATCATAGTGCAATATCACACACAGCATTAACAAAAACGCCGAAATGCTTGTGATATTTTTTTAACTCACGAATGTGAACTTAAATAGCATCGCAAAGATTCTAATGGTGACCGGTATTACACACATACTACATATTTGCACATTATAGATTACATTATTGGTCTATAGTCAAGGCTACAGCTTAGCTTCTCCCACCACCCATGTGAAATGTGATAATTTTATTGATTTCAAACAACTGATTTGAGAAATATTTTCTTATGCCCTAAGACTGTGTGATAAGGGGAACGAACAGGATTGAAACGGAAGCTTACACCTAGACTATGGTGACCACAATCGCAAGCATTAATTATCTTGAAAAAAAAGAACGAACAAAAAAAAACACCGAAAAAGATTTCCAATGAAATTTATGTGCACCTTGAGAATAATAAGAGAAACATATTCACCTTCTTTTAAATCCTTTTAACGATCCAATAAAAGGTGGTTGGAATATCACACAGCTAAGAGCACTATAAAGTTAAACCGCCAATATATCCTTTTTTCATATTGGTTTTCCCTCGTTCTTGGTTCTTAATAATAACAAAAGCCGGGGCTGAAAAGGAAATGCAAAACATTTTCTCCATTTTAATAAAATTTCATTGTAACGCAAAAGAGGGAAAACTTATAAAAATAAATGAAGGAAATGTTGTGTGGAACAAGCACAACAACAAGCACATGAAAATCAAAAACCAAAATAAATGCAAACACTTTCACGTACAAAAGGAATGGTTGCGTTGAATGGGTTTTTTCAAAGCTTTAAAATAAATTGTTGCAACACATACACACACACACACACATACACTTACACATACGCATATATAGTTGCATGCTACATTCACACCGTGACACAAAACACTTTCCGGTTGTATTAGTGGCTGAGTGTTACAAGTTATTTTTATTGTATGAGTTTTCTTGTTTTTTTTTTCTGTTTTTTGTCATTTGAACATATATACATACATACATATATACATACAAACATACATACATACGTGTACATATGTTTATGCGTTTATGTTTATTACACGGAAATGTTTTAGTTTTTGTTGTAGTTGTTTTCTTAGTTTTGTATAAATACGTTGCTGTGAAAGTTGACGGAGAGAAAGTAAAAGTTATTGTCGGTTGTAGTCAGCTCTTTGAGTCCTTACATTACAAAGCAGCGGGCATTTGCTTTATTTTCAGCTTTAAGGTCCATTTCTGGATGAATGGTTACATGAGTAAACAAAATTGTCAAATTTTTGTATACTAATAAGGTCCAAAGCTTTCAAAATGCTTCCTGAAAACGTTACTAAACGTTGTGGTTTTTAGGTTGTTCGACAGTGACAGAGCACTACAGGTTGATGATTATCAACTTCTCTTGGTCTGAGTTAAAGGTAGTATTCAGCGACTTTCAATTCTTATAGAGCAGCGCTATGGTTTTTTTTATAGCTTTACGAGCTAAAGGTTGGGAATCTTCGAAAAACATTGGTAGCCCGGCCTATCCAATGTGCACAATTCACCGCAAGACTTACTCTACTCTAGGCTTGGTGAGCGCCTGCATACTAAATCCAATCTCATTAGTCACAATTCCAACTTTGCTCTCTGATGATGCAGAACACACTATCTTCGAATGTGCACGCTGGCAGAGCTATCGCTCTGCACTGACGTCGATGATCGGAACGATAACTCTAATATTGTTGGGGTTATGATTGCGAGCGGGGAGACTTGGTACTCAGTGGCGAATTACGCGGAGCGAATTCTGAGACTGAAGAAGAGAGATCTGGAGGCTGCAGAACATGTAGGCACGCCCGCATAGATGACACTAGCTCAAGTGTCAAACATAGTCCCAGGGAAGCTGGACGAAAGGAATAGTGAGACACTTAGAAGTCTGCTCACCCTTCAATACGGAATCCGGACGCAGATGTGAGCATGAAGGCGGCCAAAGGGCCCCACACACGGAGGACGTGACGACTTCCTCTATGGTGCGGTTAGGTACATTTGGCCCTTCTCGATAAAAAAAAACCTTGCTCTCTCAGTCAATCTTTGCTGTATCATAAATACCTTCCTTGGGAAAACTTATACTGTGTTCCAATCGTCATATGAGGTTAACATCAGGTTAACTACCTTATGGGGTGTTACCTGGCATCCTATTGTCCCCTCTAGGCAATTTCGTTGATTGTCGTATCAAGGTCACGCCGTGATCGTACTTATAACAACCATGGCCGTTTAGTAACTGTGTCAGGTGGAATTTCACCTGATCGTGTCTCTTTTTGGTCCATTCGCCTATGCTCGGTATTAATCCGTCCGTCCATCTTCGCCTGGTGGAATTGAACCAGTCTTGCTGCAGCGCTGATTATCTCTGCCATATTGCAATATGCTGCAAGAGTGATTTGACGTTGATGTAAACTTGTTAACGAGATCATGCAATTTGACTTCATTAGACTTTTTCTTTGTGGAGCTTCCTTAAGTTTTAGGTGTATGCGATTAAGCTACAAACCACAACAGCGTTCAAAGCCGACATCACACATGCATAGTTCACATTTAGCCTGACTTATAGGCCAGTTTAATGGAAAATTTGACATTTCTGATGGGGTTTACGTTAATTTCGACACATTTTGGTCTTTAATTTTAAAGAATTGAATCGCTTATTGAAATACCTCATATATTTTGAATAAAATAATGCAAAGTCTGTTTGTTTTATTATCAACTTACATACGACATACGGCATATCCTTTCTGTGTGTGCCAAAATAAAGTTTTCCTTTTTTTTTTTTTTTTGAAAAAATTTCGTATATTTGAATACTACATTTATACTGACTGTAGTTAGTATAACCCAAGTTAAAATTACTAGGAAAACAAACGATATTGTTTAGAAAATAATAGAGGGATATGAATTGTATTACAAAAAACAAAAAAAACAAAACAAATGTCTTAACAATACACACACACACACACACGCATAAATTCGTATCAACAAGAGTTCACGTATTGGCACATAAAAATCTATATTTATGTACGTGAGTAGAGAACAAGGGGTGTAATCCTACTGTACGAATATAAAAGTCGTTAGTTTTGGTAATTTTTTGGACAATGTGAGTTTTCATTGTAGATTTTATTAATATAAGCGCAGTGCTTAAATCCTGTTATTGTTTTTGTGTATTTTTAACGATAAACGAGTCCCTTACATTTACCTTCTAAAGACTATTTTACATTAAGATAGCTACACAGTACGTGGTCCAGTCGTCAGCTTTAATTCTGACAGACTAGCCAGACTAGGAAAGACCAGCAAAGGCAGAAGGCAGAACAGCCAGCTAGCCGGCAAGATTAGCCAGCCTAGCTACCCAGATTAGCCAGTCTAGCTTGCCAGATTAGCCAGCCAGATTGCCAGATTACTTGGCATCTAGCCAGAAATCCAGCTATACGATCTACAGTGGGCAATTATTCTAGACAGCTATACTAGCTGCACTAGCTTTACTAGACAGATATACTGGTTGTGCTAGCCAGCTATACTAGCCAGCGATACTAGTTAGCTATATTAGCAAGCTATATTAGCCAGCTATACAAGTCAGCTATACTAGCCAGCTATACTAGCCAGCTATACTAGCAAGCTATATTAGCCAGCTATACTAGCCAGCGATACTAGTTAGCTATATTAGCAAGCTATATTAGCCAGCTATACAAGTCAGCTATACTAGCCAACTATACTAGCCAGCTATACTAGCCAGCTATACTAGCCAGCTATACTAGCCAGCTATACTAGCCAGCTATACTAGCCAGCTATACTAGCCAGCTATACTAGCCAGCTATACTAGCCAGCTATACTAGCCAGCTATACTAGCCAGCTATACTAGCCAGCTATACTAGCCAGCTATACTAGCCAGCTATACTAGCCAGCTATACTAGCCAACTATATTAGCCAGCTATACAAGCCAACTATACTAGCCAGCTATACTAGCCAGCTATACTAGCCAGCTATACTAGCCAGCTATACTAGGCAGCTATACTAGCCAGCTATACTAGCCAGCTATACTAGCCAGCTATACTAGCCAGCTATACTAGCCAGCTATACTAGGCAGCTATACTAGCCAGCTATACTAGCCAGCTATACTAGCCAGCTATACTAGCCAGCTATACTAGCCAGCTATACTAGCCAGCTATACTAGCCAGCTATACTAGCCAGCTATACTAGCCAGCTATACTAGCCAGCTATACTAGCTAGCTATACTAGCCAGCTATACTAGTCAGATATACTAGCCAGCTATACTAGCCAGCTATACTAGCCAGTTATACTAGCCAGCTATAGTAGCCAGCTATACTAGCCAGCTATACTAGCCAACTATACTAGTCGCAATGGGATCACGAATGTTGGTCTTAGATGCTCAATTGTCTTTGGTTTGTTGGCATAACACTTTTCTATAATGACGTCCCACAGAAAATAGTCAAAGGGTTCCAAACCTCAGTATCTTGGCGATCAATTGACATCGCCATTTCGACTAATTAAAAGTTTGAGGCAATAAACCGATTGTGGCATTATATGTATGGCATTATTCTGTAGAGAACAAACATAGTTCGCATCATTACCATGGAAAAAGTCTATTATCCCCATTGAGCATTCATTTTTAAAGAAATATGATCTAATGCTGTCTGCTCTCAGCAAGCCGCACCAAACAGCCACTCGTGGCACTGACTTCTGTAAGACCATGTGTGGGTTTTCGGAGCCCCAAATACGGCAATTTTTATTTGGTTTTAACTCTTGATTTAAACTTTGTCAGGCGAGATTTTTTCACAAAATTCGACATCAACTGGTGCGTGAAATGTCTAATTCTTGAGAACGATGACGAGTTGATGTTTTCGGGTGAACGCACTATACAAGATGTGAACGTGATCTTGGCGATGAAACCAGTTTCGCGAACTCTAACAATAAACTTGCGTATACCGGTACCAATTGTCTTTGTTTAGGAAATAAATTTTCAATAAGTACCAACGTTGCTCAAGCGCTTCATTACGTTAAGTGGAGGCAATATACTGGACTTTCTGACAGATAAGAATTATATGCGTAAGTATTGCTAGATTCGAAATAACCAATGATTCAAATTTAAACCGATATAAGAACTGTTTTCATGAAACTTTTCAATTCATGTAGCCGTTAAGTCAGAATTTTCCTACACTCTGAACGTTATAAACACGATTGGCAATGGAAAGAATGAAGTTTAAAATTTATAAATAGCAGAACGCAATTTTTTATGAATTTTTTTTTATTCACAACTTCACATTTTTTTTTTCTTTTTTTTTTTTTGAAAAATAATATTTTTTTCCTTCACAAACACTCCTTCTGTTACCGCCACATGTGTGCTGTGACACTAAAATTGTTTCATTTCCAGATATTTTTCATTTCAAACGACAGGTAAAATTGAAAACAACAACAAAATCATATTAAAGTACCATATTTTTCTAAAGACATACAATAAGTGACTTAAAATATATTCATTTAAAGAGAAATAACACTGAATACTGAACATAGGCTATAAGTTTATTACCCAATTTTAAGTTTTCTTAAGAATCCATGTGCTGTAAGACTAAAATTCTAATACGTTTTGTGCAAAATCTCAGCACGGATATTTATGAATACTCGTAATACTGGGTTAAATAAGGAAAAGGGGAGTTAGGTATACTGCGATGATTTATTTTCAAAAGTTTATTGTGAAAATAAATTAAAAGGAAGAGAGAAAAATTTGAAAAAATATTCCGGTTAGTCCTGAAAAAAATTTTGCTTTTTTGGCTTGTTTTGTTTGTCAATACAATTCTTTCAACGTTTTAAATGATTTTCTAACAAATTTAGCTTTTTTTTAATGGCTCTAAACTCGATAATGGGATTGATAGCGGTGCCTATTCTGAGAAAATGGACCAAAACATTTCCCTCCGACTACATGTTTTAAGCTTAGGTAATTGCCACTTACCGGGCCGCTTAATGGATCGTCATCCTTAATCTACTCTGATAGTCGGGTTGCTATAAGAACTCTTTCGAGTCTTATGATTAACTCTTCGCTCGTTAGGCAGTGACGACGTTGTCTACACATTCTCTCTGAGCGCTTCAGTGTCTCATTTGTCTGTATTCCTGGGCACAGTCGCATTCCAGCCAGCAGCAAAGCCGACACGCTTGCCAGAGCTGGAGCGCTCTTTCCGAAACCTACGTCAATACCACTTGAGCATATCACTTACCTACACATTCTCTCAGGGCGCTTCAGTGTCTCATTTGTCTGGATTCCTGGGCACAGTCGCATTCCAGTCAACAGCAAGGCCGACTCGCTTGCCAGAGCTGGTGCACTCCTTCCGAAATCTATTACGTCAATACCATTTGGGTATGGCACTCATACATACATACATAATTGGTCATTTCGACCCTTCAGTCTGGATTATTGACCTAGTTTCTCACACCCCTTATATTGTGTGCGTTACTTTTATACATGTGAGGCGGGACCTACAGCTTTAAAGTCGACTCCGAATGACAAATTTTTGGGAAATTTTTCATGGCAATTTATATTTACTCTCAGAGAGAAATCGTCGAAGAAATATTTTTTGTATTTTGTTTTGATGTCTGGCCTGGGGCTCGAACCCTGGCTTTACGTCTAATAAGCCAACACACTACCTATTAGACTACGGCGATTTGGATATGGCACTCACCACGATTATATTAGCAATTGGGTGAAAAGTTTTTCGAAACACCAACCATGCCAGAGTTTATATTGGGACAATTTAGAATCTTGCAACACTATCAGAGTTACCTGGCCGTCGATAGATCGAAGGCGCATCAACTAACTACTCGTACTTGATCGTAATGTCATTTCGATCACAGTGGCCATGTTTATAGGTCATTGCGTTATGGAAAGCCACAGAGAAAAACTGCAGCATGCTTCTAACGACTTCTGTTCGGAGACGAGATAGCTGTTATTTACTTTCTTTGCCAATGCCCATCACTTGCGGTGTGCAGATATGGATTATTTGGCGCTCCATTCCTTGTCAGCTTAAAGGCGTTATTATCTTTTGATGCCAAGGATATACGATCGTTTATTCAAGTTTCAGGCTGACAGACCTAGCTTGGGGGAATTCGGCCAGTATAAGGACTGTGCTTACCTAAGCTTGCTCAAGTGAGCTTTGGTAATCAAAGCTACTAATTCAATCTAACCTAGCCTAGTTTTTCATTAAAGATCGATTCTAGAGTATCGTCGTTTGCAAACGCAGGCCATTTCGATTATTATTTTTGGATTTGCAAACAAATAGCAACTGCTGGAAGCCAAATTTGCTGAAGACTTTAAAAATTCATATAATTTGTACTGAAAATTGTCATGATGACAGATGATTTTTCCTTCCTGGACATCAGCGATTTTGTTTTAAACAATCTGGCTACATTACATTTTTTAAACAATAAATGATGCAATAATATCAACATTAAAACACTTTTTCTATCTATCTCTCTCTCTCACTATTCTGTAAACACATACTCATATACACATTCATACAAAATTCCACAAACACTTAAAACAAACGGTAAAATAAACTACTGAGTTAAACACAATAAAAATTAACATGAGCGTTTGCATGTGTATGTGATACGATACATCTGTGCAAGAGAGCGTAAATAAGAGAGTACACACAATCCAGGCTGTGTACGCGGGTGGGAGAGTGTATGTGAGTGATATTAATAATCATTGTTTTGTTTATGCATTTGGCGGCTACACACACACACAAACGGTTGATGGGAATTGTATACATGTAAGCGAATGTACTTCTTTATGAAAGCATTCGTGTGGATGTTTTATAATACACTGTGTTTGTTTGTATGAGTGTGTGTTAAGTAAATATAAATCAGTCACTTGGTTGCCTGATTTTACATTGTTTGAAATTATTATTGTGATTGTTGTTGTAGTTGTTGTTGATGGCTGGGTGTAAGTATTTGTGTAGCAGTACATTTGAATTGAAATTGAATTCAAAAGTGAGGATTTTATGTTGATTTTACCTGTTTTTAATGTTTAAACATTTATAAATTGTTTGTTTGTTCTTGTTGCCGTTTTTCAAATACGATTACATACATACATACTGTACAAGTACATACATATACATTCATACATATGTATGTGTGGGCATTATGTATGTGGGTAAATATTTTTGTACGTATTGTATACGCGGAAGTAAAGGTGCAAACGGCAATTTCCTGTTCCTTTTATTGTTCTTTTTCCCTTTTTATTGATTGTGGAAAATTTGTTTTTAATTTTAAAGGAAACGCGTTGAAAATGTTATTCATGTTATTCAATGTAAATTTGATTCTAAACGGGAAAAAAGGCGTTGTTTACACGATAAGGTTGGTTGCGATGATGTTTATTTCTGTTCTCATTTTATTTTTATTTTATACAATTGGAAACAAGCAATTTGAGTGATTTTTTTTATTTGGTATTTATTTTTAACACTAGATTGGAGTATAAGTGTCTCAAAATTGGTTTAACAACGAATTCTGTAGAAGTTTTATCCAAAACATAGGTGATGGTTTTGTGATTTTCGGTGTCGGTAGTGTTAATAATAATTCATGTCCTTAAAAATACCAAAAGTTTAAAAAACCCTTACAGTTCTATTGAACAACAGTTGAAATATGAAACGAATGTAATTTTTTTGGGTTCGGTCTCGTCTCATTAGTTTTCTACCATAAACTCTAAGAGTAACTAATAGAAAAGCTCCATTACTATTAAGAGAACTAAAACAATTCCGAAATAAGACCATTAAAAATTTGTTTTTATTGACAGAAAAAGGATAGAAAGGAAATGATTTTTAATGTATTCATAATAAAAGAAATTTGAAACATTTAAATTAATTATTTTGTCCATTAGAGAAGATGTTTTACTCCACTTCACCACAGAAAATCCAGAATTTTCAAGTTTTTCTGTTAAAGGGAAAGTAAATCAGTTCTTTTGACTTTGGGACTAATAGGCCGATATAATTACTTTGCACTGCATGGTTGAACGGATGTCGGAATGAAGAAGAGTGCGAATCACCACAAAATATTTTTTTATAATTGCCTCTCTCAGAGTTTTAGACCTATTCAGCGTGTACATTCATTAGTGCTTCTCGCTGAACTATCAAGTGGCTTGGATGTCGTACCATATCACATGAAACCTTTCTTTAGTTACGTTATTTGATTCTTTGAACGTGTAGGCCATCTATCGATTTAAATTGAAACCTTTGGTTATAATTTGAAGTCGCCGTAGTCTAGTGGATAGCGTGTTGGCTTATTACACGTAAAGCCAGGGTTCGAGCCCCAGGCCCGACATCAAAACAAAATATAAAAAGTATTTCTTCGGCAATTTCCTTTCAGCAGGTTTCTGGCAAAAATTCTGAGAGTAAATAAAATTGCCATGAAAAGTTTCTCGAAATTCTATCGTTCGGAGTCGACTTTAAATTGTAGGTCCCGCCACTTATGTATAAAAACTAACACACTCAACATAAGTGGTGTGAAAAACTAGGTCAATAATCCTGACTGAAGGGTTGTAATGACCAATTATGTATGGTTATTTAGAATCTGGTAATACTTATGTCATCAAATTCTGTTACAAAGTTCAGTATATTATCTCTACTGAACGTAATGAATCGATGCAATGATATTGATTTTGATATCATTTTGGTGTGTATGTTAATATATAATATTGCCGTATTTGGGGCTCAGAAAACCAACACATGATTTAACAGAAGCTAATGCACCCATAACGAGTGAGTGTTTGGTGCGGCTTTTGGAGCGGAGGCATCATTGGCTCATATTTCATTGAAAATGAAGCGGCGCAACAATTATGAACAATGGAGGCACCTATCATACCATGATAACCGATGTTTTTGTATCCACTCTTTCAATCTGATACTGCAATTTGCGACACATTAGATTCCAAAATTGATTTATTGTGTTAAACATTTAATGGCCACATTTAAACATTTAAAGTCGCTGTGGTGTAGTATGTAGTGTGTTGGCTTATTAGAGTTCAAATGCCAGGTCAGACATCTAAACAAAAATATGCAAATATTTCTCGGCGACTTCCTCTCCGCAGATTTCTGGCGAGAACTCTGAGAGTAAATAAAATTGCCATGAAAAGCTTCACAAAAACCAGTCCTTCGGAGTCTACTTTAAACTGTAAGTCCCGTCACTCATGTATAAAATTAACGCACATAATATAAGTGGTCTGAGAAGCTAGATCGTAATCCCGACTGAAGTGTTGTAATGATGTATGTTTTTGATGGCCGAAATTGTGATATTAATTGACTGCCAAGAAGTTGCGATTTGACAGCGCTGGACCATTTCTGTGGGGCGCCATTAAAGAAAAGTGTTAAGCCAACAAACCAGAGGCAATTGAAAATTTGGAAGGTTCTTCCAGTTTCTTAAACATCCGCTTCTACGCTAAGTAGCTGAACTATCATACCTTAGATTTGTGCATAGATTTCTAAGGAATCCGATATTCTCAGCTGTTATGCTCACAAAAACTTTTCCATAGCATATATTTCGCATCTTATCATGAAAAGCTTCTCAAAAATATCTTTCGTTCGGAATCGACTTTAAACTGTAAGTGGTGCGAGAAGCTGGGTTGTAATCCTGATTAAAGGATTCTAATGACAACTATGTATGATTTAAATTTCTGTAAAAAATTTTTAATCCTTTATTTTAGCGTTGCTTTAATATCAAAATGTCTTTTGTTTTATAAAACAGAATCCAATTACGTATAGAGCTTAAATGAAAAAAAAAATAAAAACAATAGAATACATTTGCTGTTTTAAATAAATTACAATATTTGTTAAAGATTTAAAGAAAAATGTATTTTAATTCTGTTCGTTTTACCTTTTTATGAAAAATCAAATCAAATCAAATATTACAAATTGTTCTGGTTGAGAGATATTAAAAGATTTGATTGAAATATTTCAATAACCAGCCCTCCGACGACAACAAGAAAGAGAAACTTAATAAATATTTAATCTTTGTTTTCATTTTCTTTTAAATTATGGAAAATGGTGTACCTCCGTACTATGTATGTTGCTGTCATACCACAAGTTCCTTACCTCCCACCCAGAACTTTATTTATAATTTATTAAAAAAGGTTTTCTCCTATTCAATTTATTTCTTTAAATGTGTATGTGTGGGCATATTTTTTGAATTAAATCACAAGATATTGTGAAATTTATATTTTCTATTAAAAATTTCTACTGGAATAAAATTGAAATTCTATTAAAAAAAAGGAAAATATTTAATATTTTGCTTTACAAGGGCCTTACAAATGATATTACTTTTCATTGCTATTCACCGAATAATTGTAAAAAATTATTCAAAATGGTTATTAGGGGAGTTCTCGAAATTGAAGAAACATCAACATTGTTCAGTGAGTAAAGGCAATGTTACATACTTACATAATTGGTCAGGATTACGACCTATTATCTCATACCATTTATGAGTGGCATATACAGTTTAAGGTCGATTCCGAAGAAAAGATTTTTGATATTTTTTTCAATTTTCACTTTGTTGGAAATGTCTGCCCTGTAGTTTGAACAGTGGCTTTACGTCTAATAAGCCAACTTACTAGACTATGATGACTACAGCTTGATTATTATATGCCTAATGTCGATCAGGACTCCTTGTCCCAGGATAGCTTGAAGTCTGGAAAAAATCACCGTTCGATGGCCAGCTTGACCGAGGTAAGTGGCATTCCCAAGTCGACTAAAGAATATTCCGAAAGTAGTGCACCAGCCCTGGCGAGCTTGTTTTCTATTCACGGAACATTGCTGTACTCAGAAACCCAGACAAGTGCGACACTGCATCGCCAAGAAAGAAGATCGCGACAACAGCGACATTCCTTGATAACTTTGGAGATATTCGGAATGTCCGACAGAGATCTTATGGCAGCCTGACAAAACATTTAATACATCTCGGTAATCTGATTTTCAACTACTTGTCGTACATAGTTGAAAGCTAGATCATAAAAGACGAACTTAAAAAGTACGTACACTGCTTAACATGTACATGCTTTTAAGGTACTGATGATCGAATCCATTTAAGTTGTATAGATTAGAAGTAGAATGGCAATGATTGCTTGTGATAGAAAGTGTTTCAAATACAGGGATTGTGCGTGCTACTGGTAATAATTTCATCAAGCCTTGAACTATTTGAATAAAGCAGTTGAAAATGTTCTAGTAGGATGTGGTCGGGTTGTTAGACGTAAGGCCAGGATTCAAACCCCAGTTATACGTAAAAACGAAGATATGAGAATATGTGAAAAAATATTTTTACGGCGACGGCCTCTCAGCAGATTTCTGGCAAAAACTCTGAGAGTAAATAAAATTGCCATTATGTGCTTCTCAAAAATCTGTCGTTGGGGGTCGACTTTAAACTGTAGCTCCCGCCACTCATGCAAAAAATTAACGCACACAACATAATTGGTGTGAGAAGCTAGGTCGTAATCCTGGCTGAAGGGTTGTTTGTAAGGCAAATCCAAGTTTATCTATGCTAAAGAATACATAGGATAAAACCGTAAAAACAGCAGATCTTTCAGAAAACTGGGAGAAGAGATTTGCAGATACTGTGATAGATTTTCTTATCCTCTTGTATTTTACTTTAGCTTGTGTGATCACTAAGAAATATCAACTAAAAGGGTGGGCCATTTTACAGTTTTTATTTTAGAAATGCAATAAAACAAGAAGGGTTTGAAATTTTGGCAAATTTAATTTTTTGTTACGAAGTACAATTGTTCCGTTTAGAAATGAAATATTATTTCATTCATTTGGCTGTCGCGGTTGGCCTCATAGTACTTCGTTCGATCGAACCAATTTTTTGATATTGGTGCAATGCATCACGAAATTGGCCTTCAAATGCTTAAATATCTCTGACTTGTTGGCATAAGACTTTTCAACAATGACGTCCTACAGAACATACTCCAACGGTGTCAATTGACATCACCATTTCGGCTAATTAAACAGACATTAAAAGTTTGACGCAATAAATCGATTGCGGCATGAGATGTGTGGCAAGTTGAATAATTCTGTTGAAACAAAAAAATCGGTTATCAAAGTGCTATAGATGATTCCATTTACCGTCCTCATTTTTAAAGAAATATGGACCAATAATGCCACCGCTTCACAAACCGCATCAAATAGTCGCTCGTAAGGAACATATTGGCTTTTTAAGATCAGAGACGACAATTTTCCTTATTAATGTAGCCACCAAACCGAAAAGATGATTAATTTTCGTTTTGCAAAATCGAGTTCAACGTGCAGTTTCTCGTTGGCCAAAATTTCGAATAAGTCACAACGTTTCGCAAGCGTAAATCGATGGAGATAATATACTGAATTTAGTGACACAACAGAATGACAGAAACTACTGCCAGATGTAAGATAAACGCTGGTTTAAAATGTATACCGATAGATGGCCCACTCTATATAACAACTTAAACGAAATATATAAAATGATTTTAAATCATTATTGGCAAGCAATTTTTTTCAGTTTTTATAGAATATAAAATAAGTTTTCAAAGTATTTTCCAAAATAATGGAATTTAATGCAGAGAATTTACCCAAAATGCATGCAAACACACATAAATATTTACTCAATGTTGCTTTAGCTTTCGCTTAGTATGGCTTACATGAATCCTTGAAAGTACACCAAGTGAAAAACAAAATGCATAAACTAAAGCTAAAAATCTTTAGAAATATTTCTCTAATCCAGTAGAAATTTTGTAAAGGAAAGTTCGAATATTTTTTGAACACAAAAAATAATTTCGGGTAACCTTAATATTTTTCGAAACAGATTTTCCATTTTTTTTTGCTCTTCTTTTTTTTTTTTTGCTTCAAATACAATACAAAAGAAGGATTCCGTTTAGAATTTTACAAATATTTCGTTTACGATCTTTACTTTGAGGCAATTTACACCATATAAGTGAAATAACGTGTAAACTAGAGGAGGGAATATAGTAAATACTCGCTCGTGTATTTGTTGATTATTAACAATTTAAATTATTTTTTATTTTTTTTTATATTTTCTTTTAGAAATGATGACTGCAAATAAATGAAAAATGTAGATAGAAAGTTATTCATTTTATTCGATATTGTCTGAAAGTTAAATTAAAAATATTGCAAAAAAATTTATTCATTTACTGTCTACACAATAAAGATTGTTGAAAAGCAGAAAAAAAATATGATGACGAAAGCAAATAAAACGAGAGTGCTGCTACTAAGTGTAGGCAGATAAAATTGGTGAAGATGAATATCGTAGAAGTTGACGTATAATTTAATAAAACGAAGTGTTTTTTTCTTTAAAAAATATTAAACGTGGCCATTAAATTCATTCTTCTTTTAATATCTGGGCAGTCATTTGAAATCTTTGTGAAAATTAAACTGGATATCTCCGCATACATACAATTATAATTGGTTATTACAACCTTTCTGTCTGTATTATGATGTAATTTTTTCCACCACTTATATTGTGTGTGTTAATTTTACGCATGAGTAGCGTGACCTACAATTTAAAGTTCATTCCGAACACCAAATTTTTGGGAAATTTTTCATGGCAATTTTCTATTTACTCTTAGAGTTTTGTTCGAGATCATATTTCGTTTTATTGTAGATGTCTAAGCTGGTGTTTGACTGTGGCTACTATGAGGTTGACATAACGTACGTTATTGGTCGTTCGGTCCGGAATATGACCTATATAGCTTCTAAGACACGTAGGTTTAACGTATTTAATTCGACCATTCAATTTTGGATTCAAAAATCCCGAAAAATCACGGGAAAATTGCAATTTTCTCTGAATAATAAAAAAATTTTGTTAACAGAATTATATCTTACTAAAAATAAAATATAATAACAGCAAGACAAAATGTAACAAAAAAGCGTAAATTAACAAAAATAAAAATTATTCATACGTATGCAATTGCATTAGCTTTAAGAAAATTATTTGGATTCCAACAAAAAGACTAAAGCATCTAGCATGTGATCTGATAGGCTTAAACGAATTTTGTTGTCAACATACCCTACCATTGACAAACACTTCTCGCAATCAACATTTGTTAGTAAAATAGTTCCAAGATAGCTACATGCATTTTGTAAATATTTACCTCTACCACCTCCTGATGTAAAGAAATATATTTCTTTGGACAGTTGAGAATCTAAATCAGTTAGACCTTTAAATTCGTTTTATAACGCTTTTGCATTTTTCGTTGCCATCAAATAATTTTTTTCACTGGAAGGAGGGTTTTCCTCATCTGAGATGCTATTATCGAAGTCAAGTGGCATAGAATTTTTTTTTCAAGACCTTTTGTAGGGTCAAATACATATAAATTCACAATCCCGAAAAATCCCGGGACAAGTTTTTAAACATCCCGGGATTTGGGATTTTGTGAACTCCGAAAATCCCGGGATTTTAGGATTCGGGATTTCCCGATTGGCATCCCTAGTCAGTACAGAGTCTACGTTCACCTGTGGAGTCACAACGGGCAGCTAGTCGTGTTCAAGTGAGCGTTGGGTATCAAAGCTACCCCAGTAACCTAACCTATACACAGACATGTAAATGGCAATAACAAACCAATCCATTTCCGTTTCGAAATCAGAAAGAGAAAATGGGAACGAATGTGCCAAATTTCCAGGCTGTAAAAAATTATGCCACTTTAAAACTTTGTTTTTCACATTTTGTAAGAAATTTTTTATCCTTTGATATCCGGTTATAGCATCGAATACGTTTCTACTGATAGTATTTTGCATCATCTTAAGAGAAAACCGGGATTGTTAAGATTTAAGAGCATAAAAAACATAGTCGCAAGTCTTTTTAAATTGTTTCTGTAAAAATGTTGTAAAGTTGGAGCTACTTAAACTATCATTAATGCGGTCATGTATGCAAAATATTTTGTTGATTTAAACTGTATTTGACATGCAATCATTTCGTTTATTTCTTTGGTAGTACCCAAGAAATGGTCTACTCCATCTGGTATTTGTTTCGTGGAGTTAAGCAATTTATCAAATTATTATTACTGATACTACTGTCGTCGTAGGTAGTGCGTTGGTTTATTAGACATGAGTATGTCAAACATCAAAACGAAATGTGAAAAAATATTTCTATGGCGACCTTACCTCAGCAGATACCTGACAAACGTTCGTTGTGTGAGACGTTAAGTCGTACTCCTGATTGAAGGGTTGTAATGACACAAGGAAAAAAATTGGAAAAATCATCCAACAATGTTTCTTGTTGACGATATCCATACTGACCGAACACCAGTCTATAGAACCAATGATAGATTAATTTTAAGGAAGATGCAGTCTTTAAATCTCTAAAATTCATAAAACCTTGTTGAAAGATTTGTTGCCTTCAGCTGTATTCGTTCTTGGTACGCAATAACCAACTTTGTATGATTTCTAGTTTTCCTCAGGATGTGCATTAATTCTACGATTTTGTATTGAATCCGGAAACAGATCCTTTTAAGTTGTCCCTTAAACCGATTTTGAATGAATTTCAGATGTTTCACAACCAAGACATCTGTTGACAGTCGATGTCCTTTAGGGTACATACGGCCTCAGTCTTGTACTATAAGTTGAAAAAGTTTAAATTTTCGCTCTTGAAGTGTATTGGTAAAAAATGTACAATAATTTTTGTAATTTAAGGCAGAAGTAGTTAAAATTATGCTACTATTAAACGAATGCAAATTTGCTGTGGCTTGGTCATATAATAAGCGTAGATGAAAGTACTTCAGCTAGATAATTATTTAATGTTGTCTCCAAGATGAGTACAGGATGGCGGATATGTATTGAAACCAACTTCAGGTTGTTATCATTTGTAAACCGCTCGTCTGACAGATTTATTCCCGTGACAGTTCATTTTATTATTTATAAGTTTACAAAAGCATTTTGATCTATTGCTTTCAGAAAAAAAGTTATTCGTGATGGAATTCAAGCGTGATAGTGTGATTACTTTATATTTGGGTGGAAAACCACAGGTGGCAATCGTTGGAGCCCTCCATCATAAATCTTTTGTGTCTCGTATCATTGCTCGTTACCGTGATACTGGCAGTGTTGCATCGCCTCCAAAAAATGGATGAAAAAAAAAAAAAACAGTAAGAACACCAGAAATGATCCCAAAGCCATTAAAGTTATAAAAGTGCAAAAGCTCACCGATTCACAAAAAAAAGTTAGACTGGAAAGAGCCAAGGACTTACTTCGCTTGCACGAAAGTGGCCAGTTACCGAATATGGTTTTCTTCGATGAGAAGCCATTCCAAATTGTAGTAGATTGTGAACTAACAAATGGTTCGGGTTTATTTGCCAAAGAGGTGAGCTGAAAATTTACAACTGCAATTGGGAACCAGAATTCAAGTGCCGCCGAAGGTAATGGTGTGGGCCGCCGTAACGGCTTAAGGTCGCTCCCCGCTCGTATTCATAAAAATAAATGCCGAATATTATCGGGAAAATGTCTTAAACCCAGATACTACCGCACTCAGCACCACCGCACTCCGCACGCGTTAATCAAGAATGGCATAAAAAGGAGGTTCCTCGCCTCCAAAATCTCCGGATCTTAACCCTTTGGACTTTTGCGCCTGTGTGGGTGTACCAAAGTGTTGATCATCTCAAGACGGCGCTTCGCTGGGAATGGGGCAAAATGCCGCAGAGCCACTTTTGTGCAGCCTGTAATTGGTTTGTCGGCCGTTTGAAGGCCATAATTCGTACCAAAGGTGGCCAATTCAAAAAAATCTCAACTGATTCCAAAATTTGATGTTATTTCCAATATTTTTTGCTTTTGTACAACAAATTTAAAGAAAAAAATTAAAAAAATAAAGCGCTTTACTGTATCAGCCACCCTGTATGTTTCAGTTTATACCTGATATTAAAAGTTGAAGGTTATGAGTCCAAGATGTACGCAAAAGGGAATGGAATTTCCTGGTTTTAGTTTGTTCCTGACTGATGTATTCAGTTTTCTCTATTTCATTGAGTAAATAACTATCGATCATAGGAAATACAATATAATTTGATGACTAATATTTACGTTCACATTACGTGCTTTATATAAAGTTTACTTATATTGTGGAATCATGTTCTCGCCCTCTATCTACAATATTTTTCAGTTTACTTTTGTATTCGCTGGTCAATCTCCTGTAAGCCCAACATGAATTGTGGTGTCATTTTATTCTTAATGGAATTTAAGTTCTAATGTTTCTAAAAACACTTTTGAATTAGTGGAAACGATTTCTGCTTTAAATAGAGAATTTTATTGAAAAATTAACTTCAACTCAGAAGATTATTCTAGGTTGATCTCTATTCCTAAACATTAAATTTCCTTGTGTAGGGCGTAGGTTAAAAAAAATTTGCCATCAGTTTCTCACACTTGCTTTCGTTTATTTAGTTTAAAAATTAATTTTTTTTTTTAACGTAAATTGTTTAGTAAACATTTTTACAAAAAAAGCAGAAAAAAAAAATTAAAAGAAAAAAAGTTTATTTTTATGTTGGCAATTTAAACAAATTGAAAACGACCACCCATTGGGGTAAGAAAATTTCAAACGATAATTTCCATTATGAAGTGTTAATTGGAAATTAATTAAAACTGTGTGTATTTGTGTTTCATTTTGTTGTTGTTGTTGTTTTTGGACAACAAAACAAATTCAAGTAAACTTGGCTAACAATCAATGTGAAGTTCTCTTTTGGCAGATTGCAAAACAAATTGTTCAATTAAATCTTTTAATAGTTTTCTGAGTGGGGGCGGTAAACGAAAATAAACAGAGGACTGTTTACTACAAATGTCGTTATGTCTGAACCCAAGGAATATTAAAATGTTAGTTTTTATTTGCATTTAATATTGAGTGACAATTTTATTAGAGAATGAAACGAGAAATACTGAAGAATTTGTCTTGCAAGGAAGCACTTTGAAGTACATGCAGTTAGACCCAGAGTAGAACTTATTTTCTCTGATGTACATAGCAGAGATCAGCAATGAGTATTCAAAATGATGAATAGATTCAGTTACTTCTACGCATACATACTTTATTATCATACTCACTCTACTGATATACAAAGTTTGAAATACTCATCGTACTCATTCTTAACAATAAGCATGATGTTGTTGATTTCGACTCGCCTCTATTTAACATTTACATGAAGCACAAAATAAGTATGATTCGCGTAGGAACACTACAATACTCACAAGAAGATTGTTTGTATTCTTTGCTTGCTGTCTTTGACATTTCTTTCTTCTTTGTTTGTACATGCAACAATAACTGAGACTGTAAATTTTGATGAATGATTGGAGCCACTCGAATCATTCATAATACTTATAAGTATATTTCTAAATTTATAAATCAAAATGAGTAGGCTTATGAATCAAACATATTTCGAAAGTTGTGAGTTTGATGTCAACATTGTACTCATACTCATTGCTACTTATACTTATAACTCAATGTTGTAGCGAGTACGAATGAATTAGAGTAGTTGAATTTCTGTTGATTGACTAATACTCAATCAATCATTGTCTCCTTCCGAGATAGGTTTGTTGATAGGGGGCCTACAGAAATCACCGTTGAGTACCACTTTGTTTGCATTGGATGATGTATATCGAAGAAGTCCTTGAATAAATGGTGAAGGTGTGCGCAATACAGAGGAACTTGGAAGGAAGTTATAATACATGCTCCGTTCTTACATACAATTTCATCAAAAAGACAAAAGAATTTTTTTCAGTTTTATAATTCTGTTTTTGTCTTGCTGAGCAGCTTTACTATGGTAGGTTTTGGAATGATAGAGTTGCCATCTAACGATGTCTAGAAATAGCACTTTCGGTGAAAGTTTATTGATTTTTTGTATTAATTTCTTTCCTAGATACGTACAAGGAAAAACAAAGTAATAGTCTGATTCTAATTAAAACCAATTATTGCTTAACATTCCTGGAAAAGAAAGCTCTTCAGAATTGCAATCTGTGCTATGAGTACTAATTTCATAGGAAGGCAAAAGATTTGTTTATTTCGTTTCGTTTTTAAAATAATTTTCATTTTGTATGGCAGGTTTGTAAGTTGAAATTGTATAGAATCGACTATTGACTTGTCGAAATTCCATATTATGCATGCAGAAGGTAGAATGGGGAAAAAATATTAAAAAATTCCAATTCCAATTCAAATTCACTCAACAAATCTGACTGTATTCGTTCGAGTATTTTCTACGTAATAATGGCATCGAATTGTAAAGCAATAAATTTCAAACGAATAAAAGAGTAATTTTTTCTTCTCAATTCAATTCAAGTGCTTATGTTTGCCAACAAAGGTAATAATATTTACTTTACTTGGAATTGTTATTCTCTTCTATTTTTCATCGTCGCATAAGTAGAATTTTTAAAATTATTTTCCAAATGCTGAAGACGCAGTCTAAAGGAATACATTTTTCTGTGTAGACTTTGCCTCAAATCCTTATTTAGGAATAATTTATTTAAGGATAATTTGCCTGTATTTTACCAATAAGATAAAAAATAGAAAATAGGAAAACAACAAACTCTTTTCAGTTTAAACATCAATCAATATATCTCTTCAAGTACTGATTATTTCAGTTCTCATACCTCAAAAAACAAAAACTATGAACCATTTTGAATATTTTCCAGATTGCAATAAACATTTTTGATTACAATGTTTTCATAGACAAATATCATAAAGACTTCGTATTTTTTTGCTTTAGAATGTCCTCAGCTAGCCCTGTGATAACCAAAGGCTTTATTATTATTATACGGGCGGTCAGCTACTGGTTTAAATTTCAACAATCACATCACAATACACTCCACTAAACGTAATAAATAGATTTACGTTTGAGAAACGTTGGGATATATTGGGCCAACGAGAAACTACAATGTTGATTTTGCCACAAAAAAAATTTCACTTTCATCTTGGTGAGTACGTTAATCAGCAAAATAATCACATTTGTGATTCATAAAACTCACACGTGGTCTTACAAAAGCCAATGCACTCATTACGAGTGGCTGTTTGTTGTGGCTTGTAAAGCGGACAGCATTGGCTTATATTTCATTGAAAATGAGGACAGGTTAATGGATACACCCATCGCGCCATGATAATCGATTTTGTTTGTTTTTGTTTTTTTTTTTAAGATGATGGTACAACTTGCCACACATCTCATGCCATAATCGATTTACTGCGTCAAACGTTTGATGGGCGTTTAATTAGAAGCAATGTGAGGTCAATTGGCCGCTAAGAAGCTACTATTTGGCAACGTTGAGCTATTTTCTATAGGGCGCCATTAAAATTCAAAGAGTTCTGCCGACAAACCAGAGACAATTAAGCATTTTAAGGCCAACATGATACACACACACAATTGGACATTACAACCCTTCAGTCAGAATTACGACCTACCTTCTCACACCACTTATGTTGTGTGCGTTAATTTTATACATGAGTCCTTGGGGCGTGCTTCTCACACCACTCGTGTTGTGCCCGTTCATTTTATACATAAGTGGCGGGACCGACAGTTTAAAGTTGACGCCGAAGTTTAACTTTTGAGAAGCTTTTCATAGCAATTTTTATTCTCAGAGTCTTTGCCAGAAATCTGCTGAGAGGAGGTCGCCGAAGAAATAATTTTTCGTTTTGATGTCTGACCTGGGATACGAACCCGGGCCTTTTATCTAATAAGCCAACACACTACCCACTAGACCACAGCGACTTCGTGCTCCATTGCCAAAATACGACCACATACACTCCAAAAAATGAAATGAAATGGCATACCGCTGCAGCCATATGAATGAGCACGATTTACCATTACTGGATCTTACTCATTAAACCACATCTACGTCGTTTAACCATTCTCCGTCCACGTGAATGCCTTTAGGTATTACTTCGTTTAGATCTAAAGCTTTGCCACCTTAATTTTCGTCTTTATTTTTCAAACCTTCGAAGTTCCAGCAAAGAATTCTTCTTCTGTGTACAATATGGAATTCATTTCTTTCAATATGGGCCACTCTGTTTAATTAATCCATTTTGTATTCAAGCGCCTGGTCGTATATTTAGTTAAAAAGTTTCCTAATAGAAGATCTACTGTAGTACAGCACAGACAGAAGAAAAAATTCTACTTCTGCAGCTGTTTAGAAATTGTGAAATTTAAGATAGAACTTTTATTTTTCTATTATAAGGTAAAAAAACTTTTTCTCGCAGTGCCACCAGTTTATGCGGCTCAATGTGTTAACTGAGAATTTGAACACTAATTGGTGTGTACTAGGGATTTCCTCATCTGAGATGCTATTATCGAAGTCGAGTGATGTAGAATTTTTTTTCAGGACCACTTGCAGAGTCAAAATACATTTGAATTCACAATGTCGAAAATCCCGGGACAAATTTTAAAAAATCCCGGGATTTATGAATCCCGAAAATTTTGAAAAATTAACCCCGTTTGGCATCCTTAGTATGGTCGGACATCAAAGAAAGTTGTCTTTATCTTACTGTGGCATTGTGATGCCTTCAACTTTTTCCATAATGTCTTCAATATCATCTGCAAAGCCAGCAACGATCATTTCTATGACTTCTCCTATGACAGGATTTTTGTTCTTCTTATTGTTCTTTGCTAACTTTTCTATGCCAACAAGAGTTTATATTACTCATCATCTAGCAGTTGATACATATTGCCTTATTAGAGGTGAGGCCGTGGTTGAAGCCCTAGCCTGAACAGCAGGTCTTTGGCGACTTTTTCCTCTGTAGTCTTCGGGCAAAAAACTCTGATTGTGAATAAAATTGCCATCAAAAGTTTCTTTAAATTGTAAATCCAGCTACTCACGGATAAAACTAATACACACCTTATTGAGTAGTATTAGAAGCTAGGTCGTTATCCTGGCTATTATTATAATTGCTAATTCAGTTTGAGTTGCAATTGTAAAGTCGATTACCTTTTAAGTGCTGCTTTATAGTCTTCAGCTGACAACCCGTAACCAATATATCCATTCCGTAAATGATTTGTCTGGCTACTGTTTGCCTGTTTGGTTCATTCATGAGAAACAAAATAAAAATTTCAGTTCATTATCTCATAACACAGACGCTCATAACTTTTATTCCATTTCACAAACCTTTCATTGTCTTCTACAGTTCGAATAACAAGCGATAACAGTTTCCTTAAAGAACAGCTAAAATTCCAAACGAAATAAAAAAAATAAAATAAAAAAGAAAAAACGGAATAAACATCCAAAAATACAAGCGAAATACAAATGAAAATAAATCATGTCTAGAGTAACACGAGTGAATGGTGTGAGTAGCTGATGCATCATGAAAGCAATTTAATTGCGTTGAAAAAGAGCTGCTGGATATAAAAATAAAAATTATTTCGACATCTTTAGAACACTAAACATGGGATATACGGACGTTAACAAGATAAAGTACAAAAAATTAAATTGAAATTAAAAAGGAAAAGAAAACGAAAAACAATACAAGCCCGGAAAGGGTATAACAGATAGGAAAAATACTTGTAAACAAACATAAGCCAGACAAGCCAAGTACATGCAGCGTTATGATAAGAGCGGAAGCTTGGAATAACAATACCAAGCAAAGATTGAAAAGATATACTACCAGCTACTACCAGCTGCAAAAAAAGAAAAACAAACATCAAATAGAGAAGAAAACATAAAGTTTTTTTTGTGTTCGAAAACAGTGGATTCTCTTTAAAATAATGACAATCAAAAGCAAATAAAATAATCCTTCTGGAACGCTCTTTCCCACTTGGGAAGAAAGTAGGAGTACTACTACTACAGAGGTCGTGACCATGGGGTCGTCATTTTGACGATTTTGAGCTCCAAAAATGACATTTTGACGACATGACGATTTATGTCTGTATTTTAACGATTTTCAGCAATTAAAAATTGACATCATTTTCTTTACTTTAGTACATTAAAGGTGTCCTTAGGCTTTGTATAACAAGTTGTAAAGTATTATATTTTTAAGTTATTTTCGAATATCCGCGATGATTTTTCTGTATTTTATATCGTTTTAATCCCTTAAAAGCCAAAAAAATTTATAAAATTCGATTATAGCTTCTAATATTATCATCAGAAGAACATTATTTTTTTTCATACGACCAGCACTTAGGGTTTAGGCATTGGTTTTGAACCTGGGAAAATATATTATAGGAAGGAAGAAAGAGGGTGCAGTGTTTATGGAGACTAGGTTTGAATATCAGCAAAGATCTGTAGCCCTTGCGCTGACCAACTTCTTCCTTTTCCCTGATTTGGCGGAACTTGGTTAGTACAGGGACTGCGTTCACGTGTGACATCACAGCGGGCCATCATGAGTGGTCAAGTGAGTTTTGTGATAACATAGCTACCCCTCCGACCTAACCTAATCTAACAGGAAAGATCTTTGCAGGAAGGCAGTTCCACATACGAATAGTCCGTCTAAAAAACGAACTTTGTCTGTAACGCAGAACTTTGTCTATACACTGGTCAATCGACTACATACGGATGTGCTGGCCGAGGAAGACAACTGTTACCTAGGAATCCATGATTTTCATAAACTACTCCCCTTATTTCGCTCGAGCAATATCCATTTCAGTAGCGATAGCACGGTGACGCAAGCCACATTGCAACGATACTTCAATGAATCAATGGAGTTGGAACATTATCGTGATTAACGACCTACCACAGCCTCACCTGTACAAGGTCGAGAAGCTTCAAAATAGACTTTATGGATCTACGACATATTGGGCAATCGACTACATACGGATGTGCTGGCCAAAAAAGACGAGTGTTATGTAGGAATCTATGATTTTTATAAACAACTCCTCTTATTTCGCTCGAGCAATATCCATTTTAGTAGCGATAGACCAGTGACACAAGCCACATTGCAACGATGTTCCAATGAATCAGTGGAGTTGGAACACTATCGTGATTAACGACCAACTACGACCGCACCTGTACACGGTTGAGAAGTCTTAAAATAGACTTTATGGGCCTACCCATACATGGTAGTTGTATTCCATTATCGGTCGGTTATAAATGATGTAAGTTGTAAGTCGATCAGAGATAGTTATTGCAACGTCTTAAGAAACCATGTTATAGCGAGCCTATAACGTCAATGCCTATAACGTCAAGATCTTCTGACTCCCTAATATTTACACCACGCATAGGTATAGATGATGCAATGTTATCGCTTTTTAACGCTGACATTCTATGTTTTAGTTTATATTTATTTTTTTCTGACGATTTTCTTACGATTTCAATGAACGTCATTGACGATTTTTTGTCAAATATTTGACGATTTGATGCTTCATTTATCTGGCCGGTATGGCCGTGGCTTTAGACAATCGTAGCTTTAGGCTAGTAGAAAGTGTGTTGACTCATTAGACTTGAGGCTTCGGTTTAAATCCCAGATCATAAAATACACAATTAGTCATTACAACCCTTCAGTTAGGATTACGACCTAGCTTCTCACCCCACTTATGTTGTGTGCGTTAATTTTATACATGAAAATGTATTTCTTCGGTGATTTCCACTCAACAGATATCAAGCAAAAACTCTAAGATCGAATAAAATTGCCATTAAAAGTTTCTCAAAAGTCTGTCTTTCGGAGTCCACTTTAAACTGTAGGTTATCCTACTCCTGTATAAAATTAAAACACACAACAAAAGTGGTGTTAGAAGCTAGTTTGTAATGTATGAATTCATGTGTATAAGTAAGATGCAGCAATGAATTCCTAAGTACTTTGCACAATTCATTCCAATAAATTTTTGCAGAGCGCGTGTCTTATTGGAAAATACAGATGGCAGCCATATTATCATTAGTCCAACACCTCTTAAAAACACGTGACGTTGGCATCCAGATTATCCATTTCAAGGCAAAAGAAGTTGATAATCATCAGTCATTCGTTCTCAAGGAAATATGTGGTTCTTTCGCATTGCATTATATGCTTTTGGATGCTATTTGAATTGTTTTCATTATATACTACATCATTTTGTTTGGTTTCATCACAGAAGTTTAATTCTCAGTGGAAACTATGATGAGTTGTCAACTGCTCTAGAATCCTCTTGGGAACATACGACATTGTTTATCGTCATCCATGGTAATTTGGCAAAACTGAAGAAAAAGATCCCAGGTAATATCTCTGGATAACTCTGGACCTGTCTAATAATTCTGTTTAAGGCTTATTTGCAAATTAGAATAAATCATTAGACCTTACAGCGGACCTTTATTTGTCAAAAACTCGCTTATTTTATCAATTCTTTGGAAACTTTAGAGGCGAGCCTTATGCTTCCTGTTCATATGATAATCTATCTATTCAATAATCTATTAAAGAATGTCCTTTTATTTCTTTAGATGATCAGAGGTCAGCAATGAATCGTTTTTCCGCTACTTATAAGCACTCATGCAAATTTGAGTATGAGTGAATCAACAGAATTGAAATTCAACTACTCTGATTCATTCGTACTCGCTACAACATTGATTTATGAGTATAAGTGCCAAGAGTATAAGTAGCAATGAGTATGAATACAATGTTGACATCAAACTCACAAATATGTTTGAAATATGTTTGATTCATATGCCTACTCATTCTGATTCATAAATTTAGAAAAATACTTAAAATACTTATAAGTCATTCGAGTGGCTCGAATCATTCATCAACATTTACAGCCCTTGTTGTCGTTGCATATACAAACAAAAAAGAAAGGAAAGACAAAGACAACAAGCTACACACAATCTTCTTGTGAGTATAGTAGTGTTCGTACGCGAATCATACTTATTTTGTGCTTCGTGTAAATGTTAAGTAGAGACGAGTCAAAGTCAATAACATCATGCGCATTGTTAAGTATGAATACGACAAGTACTTCCAAATTTGAGTATGGTAGTATGAGTATAACTCGAATCTACTCATCGTTCTGAATACTCATTGCTAATTACTGATGACTATAGTCTTTTAAACATTGTTTTCTCACTGCATTTTCACTGTAGAATATTTTCTTGTAGATATTTTCCGTTTTTGTCTTTCTTTTTCATGCTACTGGGTTTAGACGATTCAATTATGAGTTAAACAACGTTAAGGAGAAACCATTAAATTCCTTTTAAACTCTTTTTGTGTTTTATTTCCTCAAATATGTCTTCACCAAAAACATAACAACAAAGTACACACACACACAAAATCAGCAACAATAACAAGTGAAATAAAGAGAAGACAAAAAGAAAATTACATTCGGTCAAGAACCCATATGAGAGTGTGTGTGGCAATTAACTTTAGAGGAAAAAGTTTGTGTAATTAATGAAAAATCTGGTCAAAGTATATGAAATACTTTCTTAAAGTAGTTGTTATGGAACAAGAATTATAATTGAACTGAAAATTTTTATAACAAAAGGCAACATTTCAGATGATGCAAAGGAGATGATGCAAGTAACATTTAGACCATAAAGTTGAATAGTAAATTGAAGTCATGCCTCATCTTTCGGAATAACGCCACTTTCGTAGGTTTTCGTGTTGCCTGAGGTATTTTTTTTAAATTCTAACCTAGCTGTCGGATAAGTATTGCTAGAACTGGAATAATAAGCATTAACTATGTTAACTAACTGTAAACAACTGCTTTAAACGTAGTACCGGTTAGTCGCAATATCAATTTCGTATGAACAAATTTCAATGGACTCAGATACATAGCCCGCCAACCACTCGAATGTAATTTTTCAGCATAATTCCTGTATACACTAGGAAGGTAGTTGAATTGTGTACACTCGTATGACATGAATTTGATGTCAATTAATAAAATTCCGTGAAAAACGTTTGTTGCGGTCCTATACCTCTCTGTATCCTAAAGGATATTGCCTGATATTTCGATCAATTGGAATTACTCCTTGAATGCAGAAATCTGTAAGTAACGTGAGAATGCGCCTAGATATGGAATAGGGAATAGGTTATGGGTGCAACAGTTAATGAAATCATATTGATTAGGCTTGACAATTTGGAAAGTGGCAATATTTGTTGGGTCCTCAATTGTATGCCTCTCGCTTCATAGACGGTATATAGCCGCAGGTATGGAGATTAATTGTAGTCACATTGCTCTTGCCTATCTGAAGACGATCTAAAGCGTCCTGTGACTTAAAGGCAGTGAAAGGCAAGTGGTGATTGGACTGTTATTGCATCTCAATTTTTACATAGAAATATTTTATTTAGACTTCTCTGATTTTGGCCAGAAATTGAACGCAATTCGCTGTAAGGGATATCATGGAAAAAATTTCTGTTTACCAATGTTTGTGTAATCGAAGAGATGCTCTAGTTCTTGATTCTACCATACAATCCATACATGTTCATGGAAAATTTTATGATGAATTTTACTATTGAAAATCAAAATAAGTTTTTCGTCTATTCACAGTTTTTTTGATTCTATTCGCTATATCAAGTCTGATATCTTTTTATAGGAAGACTAGCTGAAACTAGCTGAACTTAGGATAGGTCTTGACTGTTATTTTAATGCTAAAGATGTGTTTAAGGCAGTAGTTTTTGAAGGTGCTATCCAATATAATTTTTCCTCCAATATTGTTGTTGTGTATTGTGATTTTAAACATTACATAGACCATTTCACTGAAAAGTGGATCCATTGAGGTAGTTGCGATATTTTTTTTGAGGTCGAATACTTTTTTTCTTTTAGTTGTCATTCATGTCAACATATTGAATATCTTTCTTGCAGCATTACTGTGGTTATTCTATTGCTTCTTGACTTGTTGTGACCTCATCTACCGGTGTACTTAATATCAGTATTTCAATGGGCTAGTTGAGATTAGTTGAAGTATTACGACCAACATTACCTCACGTACATATATAAATAATCATTACAACCCTTTAGGCAGGAAAACGACCTAGCTTCTCACACCAAACTTAGGCTAGATTAAGTTAGGTTAGACGACGTGTACTTGTCAACTGAGTACAGTACCCGGAAGTCGAATTAACCAATTGTACAACGTCCTAGCTTCTCACACCAATCGTGTTGTGAGCTTTAATTTTATACACAAGCGGCGGGACCTATTGTGTAAAGTCGCCTGCGAACGACAGATTTTTAGAGAAATTTTTAATGGAAATTGTATTTACTCTACAAGACATTACGTGTAGTATGCCAACACAACGCCTACTAAACTACGGCGGCTACGATCAACATTACCAGTATATTTAATTTCCTTTTATACGTGTTTAGTAAATAATAACTTTCATGTTATAACAAGAGTAACGACTTCCACTTGTGTAGGGTACCAAAAAGCAGCGGGAATACAATGCTTGCTTGCGTGCAAGCGGCTGTAACAATAAACAACATAGGAAACACTATGAAAAAATACAAAAAAAAGCAAGAAATATTTGACAAGATTTACTAACAAGAAACGTCAAGACAAATAATAGATTGAATGTGGTGTAACGGAGAAAAAAATTGTAAAAAAAATAATCTTAAAATAAAAGACAATAAGACACGATAAAAATCCTCCATTAGAGAATTTATGATGTGGTATTTGCCACTCAAACAGAACACTGCTCCCATACCAGTACAACTCGGGCGCCATTGAATTTCATTCAATTCCCTTCAATTCCGTTCATTTCAAAGAAGTGAAGAAAGTTGATAACAAATGAACAAGATAAAGATTACAATGTATGTAGGAGATGTCATGGACGAACATCAAACATTACAAAATTTTCTGATTTTTCCTTTTCTGGTTAAAAATTGTAAAACAAGTGCTGCGGAGATATTGAAGTTCAATCAGTACCACAAGAGAAAATAATTTTTTCTCAGAAATAGTGTCAACTTGTTCTCCAGTCTTATAGAAAGAACACTATTTGGTAAAGCGATGAATATTTTGACTCTTAATTAGATTTCTTTGATACTAATTTTACTGCTTTCATTTGTTTGCTTTGTCCAGTTCGCTGCTTGAAGTCTTTGTTTCATTCTATATCCTATTGCCGAGGATTAATGAATATTGAGACGGTTTTTAGTGTTTGATGTGTAATTCTATTGGCATTCTGACGTTTCTTTAAAATTTTATTGATGGCTAGTAGAACGTACTAGCTTTTGAAGTGTAGCCATCAAAAACAATGGAACACTTTCAATCACTTTGTTCGTTAAACAGTGTCATAAATTGATTAATGTTCTGGATTAAAGTCAACCCTGTCATTTCAGTAAAAACAACCAACAACTGAGTTTTGGAAGAAAAATTGTTTCAGTTTCATAAAATTTCTTTTTTTCTTCCAACACAAAATGTGTTATTTTAAGTGTCAATTGCATGGAAAACTAAAATAGCCGAAAGGAGAAAATTGAATTTTTATTAATTGCTTTCTATCGCAAATTTTCACGACTAACTTGAAATACTACACTATGTATTGGAATTGTCTGCATCATGCTTTACATATAGTATAAAGCAACAGATATGCAGATTGATTTTAGTTAAATGATTCCAACAGATCTGGAAAACATCTATAATAAATAAGGGTTGTTCAAAGTCGATAATTGATTTGAAAAAAGCGTTCTATAACCTGAAGGCAGTGGAAGGCATTTATTTGGGTAAAAGTATAACAAACATAACATAATTGGTCATTACAAGAGATCAGCAATGAATCGTTTTTCCGCTACTCATAAGCACTAATGCAATTTTGAGTATGAATGAATCAACAGAATTGAAATTCAACTACTCTGATTCATTCGTACTCGCGAAAACATTAAGTAGCAATGAGTATAAGTAGCAATGAGTATGAGTACAACGTTGACATCAAACTCACAACATTCGAAATGTGTTTGATTCATACGCCTACTCAATCTAATTCATAAATTTAGAAAAATACTTATAATACTTATAAGTGATTCGAGTGGCTCCAATCATTCATCAAAATTTATAGCCTTTGTTATTGTTGTATATGCAAACAAAGAAGAAAGGAAAGATAAAGACACCAAGCAAAGCATACACACAATCTTATTGTGAGTATAGTAGTGTTCGTTCGCGAATCATACTTATTTTGTGCTTCGTGTAAATATTAAGTAGAGAGGAGTCGAAGTTAATAACATCCTGCGTATTGTTAAGTATGAATACGACGAGTACTTCCAACTTTGAGTACAAGTAGTATGAGTATGATATCAAAATAAGTATGAATGCGTATAAGTATCTGAACCGACTCATCGTTTTGAATACATAAGTGGCGGAGCCAGAAATCTGCTGAGAGGAAATCGCCGAAGAAATTGTTTTTGCATTTTGTTTTGATGTCTGGCCTCGAGCTCGAACCCTGGCTTTACGTCTAATAAGCCAATACACTACCTACTAGACTACGGGGACTACATGGGTATAAGAATGCTAACTTTAAACCTTGATTATATATTTTTTGCGCCTTTTAAAGAATACGTGTTGTTAAATTCACAGTCAGCTCTTGGTCCATTTGACGCTTGAAATACTTAATCTTTTGGTAGAAATCCTTTTATTATTATTATTTGTTTTTTATCGTTGATTTCCGGTTCGGTATTTTCAGTTGTCTTTCTGCCAATCCATGGTAATGTAAACATCAAGAATGAAACTTGTAGTCATGGAAAACACCGATTCCTAGCAATGTCTTCCACAAATGCCCTCTTAGAAATATCAAATTGGTAAGGCGAAATACATTTTTGTATACCACAGAGTCGTAATCTAATAGGTAGTGTATGGGCTTATTAGAATTAAGGCCATTATATAATCTCTAGGTCAGACATTCCCGAAATAAGAGAAATATTTCTTTGGTAACTTCTGGCTCAAGCTCTGCGAGTAAAATAAAATTGTCATAAAAAGTTTCTCAAAAGTCATTAACAACATAAGTGGCGTAAGAAGCTAGGTCGTAGTCCTGCCGGAAGTGCTGTAATATCCAATTATATGTGCATGTTGCACTTAATACTCTATTATTTTGAGTATAAATAGTCATTAGTTAACTATCTCGATAGTGAGGCAGTTTTTAACAGCATAAAATCCACTGTGACTGTATTCTCTGTAACTCCATAGAGAAATACAGTGTTACTGGGTGACAACGTCTACCAGGGTACCCCTTTGTGATATGTATTTTACCACTCCAAAGTGTGTAGATGATATTACTGTTGTGAGTAAGAATGTGGGCATTATGACACTAATCGACTGAGGATTGTTTGTTTTAATATTACGGTCTTAACGTCATTCCAGCTAAAGTAAAGCTGATACATTAGAAGGAAGTATAAAGCAACGAACTTGTTATTTTCCAGTTTGAATAGATTGACAGAGTTCGACCACATTAAGTATTTATGTAAATTTGGACTCTTAATAGTCCTGGAGAGCAAACTTTCAAGAGAGCATATTGGAGCATATACAGAGATAAAGTCATAATCTGGTGATTGTCGTAGACAGCGATCGAATTTAAGTTCTTATGGATGGGGTAGAGGATTAGTGTTGGCGGAGTTTCTATATTAGGAAACTCGCATTTGATTAGGAAATAAATGTAGTATCGGGTCCGCCATATATCGTTTTTTTCAACTAGTGCTTATTTCGTGGGAAATATTACGACATTACTTTGAAAATCATGGTAATGTTGCAGAATGTGTTCGAAAATTGCGTACGGATTTTTAAAGAAGACAAACACCGTCAACTCCGTATGTTCGTTATCTTTGAAGAAAGTGAAGGAATCTGGCAATCTCATCGATAAACCAAAGTGTGAAAAGCCAAAAACAGTGCGTACACCCGAAAATATTGCTGCTGTGGCAGAATGTGTGCGTGAAGCGCCATCAACATCAATTCACCGTCATTCTCAACAATTGAACATTTCGGAAACATCATTGAGACGAATTTTGCATAAAGGCCTTGGTATGGTTCAGGAGTTGAAGAAAATTGGTCGTCCAATGCGTTTTCGCTTCGCTAAGATGACCTGCGATTGATTGAAGATCGAAGATGCCGATTTTGGCAAAAAATCATCTTTTCAGATGAAGCTCATTTTGATCTTGTCGGGTATGTAAACAAGCAAAATTGTCGCAAGTGGGCCATAGAAAACCCGCACGCATATATTGAAAACCTGACGCAACCAAAACGAATCCCTGTTTGGTAGGGATTTTGATCCAAAGGCATAATTAGGCCATTACAGCCAATGATGATCATTATCGGGCCATGTTGGACGAATTCTTGTTCACAAAAATCAAAGAGGAGGATAATAGCAACATTTGATTTCAGCAGGACGGCGTTTACCGCAAGCAGCCGAAGCTACACTCAATGTTTTGCGTGTTGTTTTTGAACATCGCATTATCAGCCGCAGAGCTGATGTCGTTTGGCCACCTCGTAGCTGCGATTTGACTCTGTTAGACAATTATTTGTAGGATGACGTCAAAGATAAGTGTTACGCCGACAAACCAGAGACAATTGACGCTTTAAAGGACAATATTCGTGAAGCCATTGGTGAATTACAGCTGCTCACAATCGATAATGTGCTTAAAAATTGAACTGATCGTGTAGGCTACTGCATGGCTCTTCGTTATTCAAGCGAGAAAAGTACGTCTTCTATGTCATAACTTCTATGTAGGCTGCAATGATGAGCGCGACTATCAGTCACTTCTTCTAGTACGGTCCAGCATAGGTGGCAACAGGTTTTAAATGAATACTCTTTGTACAGCTTGGCTTATTTGGTGTCTGTGAATTTTAGAAGACATGAACATGAATTGACCATGAATTAGTTTTGTTGCGTAGTTAATTTATTGCTCTTTTTATTTTATTGGAGAGGAACTTTCTTTCCGAAATTCCAAATAGTATTACAGACAGTATCGACAAAAATGCTGATTATAATGAAAACAGAGAAAGCGAATCTGCTGATATAGATAAGAAAATCTAGATATTCTTTACTAAAAAACTCAATTTCAGTATCAATATCAACATGTTATTCTCATTCAAATCGTTTACAAATCTTTTATGGAAAATCTTTATTATATTTTAACAACACATAGAATTTTTGTTGGCAATCAAATAAAAAATAATTTCTTTATAGATTCCAGTATTCGGTACGAAAATTTCAATATTAAATTCTTAACTCACTGTGAAAAAAAAACCCAAAATTTTAAGATTAAATTCCTGTGCACAGCAAAAACAAAAAAAATGCTTTTGATCCTGTGCTAAATTCAATATTTGTTGTTCTATTGAATGTGTGTTGCATTTGAAAGACATTTTATTTTTGACATACTTTTGGTTTTCGTTTGTTTTTCTGAAATTTTGCTGTCAATGCTAACAACACTGTTGGAATGGATTTCACACCGTTTCACATTTCTTCTTTGCTGATGTAAATCAAAATGAAAAAGTTTTGCATTCTTTTTGTTGTATTCTCTTAACTTGTGTGTGTTATTGATTGTTAAGCTGGTGTTATGTGCAAATCGTTTTATTTGTAAACTAAAAGCGGTAACACGCTTTTAACATTTTACTTTTCATTTCTATTTTTGCTTGCTTGCTTCGTGAAAGTCTTTTGAAATGATGATGAAGCAAATTTTAGTCAATCATGCCTTCATTCATTCATGCATTCATACTTCGTATGTGATTTTACATACGTTTCATAAGCACGTTCATATACAAGTTTCCTTTTCTTTTTTTTTTTATAAGATTATTTTTCTTTTTATTTTTATTTTATTTATTGGCATCATTTTTGACATTTTATCGTGTTGCAGAAATGATGTTTTCCATCACCCTTGAGGAAATTTAGAAAAAGGATTGTTTTTCTCCATTTATGGCGTCATTTTCATTCAAAGTGTGACAGGATGTTTGAAAGAATAATATTGTAATAGACTTTAATGCTTTTCCTTATCTCCTCTCTTGAGTTTTTTTTTCGAATACCCTGAAAATCACTCAACTGTTTTAAAGTTAGAACTCCATTGAATTGTAACTACTGGCTTAATCAAGTGTGTTTAATGAATGCCTTAAAATAATAACTCACCAAAGGAAGAAAGGACATCAACAGTTTCTTTGCATATTTTTTTAATTAAACAAAGTTCGAAAGAAAAGCAACTTTTTTTATTAAGTAACGAAACGATATGAAAAAATTCGTTTCCTTTTTATTTTGTGCAGTGATGAGAAGTGATAAGAGGAACTTAAAAAAAGGTGATATTTTTCTTCTTTTTTTTTTCTTAGAAAAGCAAAAAATTTAATCCTGTTCCCTTTAAGTTTACATTTTCATAAAAGAGATTCTGAGAAAAATTTAACAAATAATATCTAATGAATACCTTAAATACCTTCATTCATCTTTTATTATTGGAACTGGATATGTATATTTAGACTAGGCACTGTAACCTAAAACATTTAATGTGCCAAATGCTTTAAAAATTAACTAAATTACATAGGCTCATGGGACATGAGGCTCATCGGGACATGTGGATAATAATGTATCCACAATGTTTTTTTATATAATCTTGCGCGTATTAAAATCGACCCTATTCGTGCCCCACTCAGTGATTGTTATCAGGTCAACTGTGAGTGCGTCATTCATGTTCGAATATGAATGAAAAATGTTGCTGTCATCCACATTACGCTGTGCATTACAACATTTCAATCAGGATTACGACCTAACTTCTTACACCATTTATGCTGAGTGGCAGGATCAGCAGCATAAAGTCGATTCCGAGCGACGAATTTTTAAGAAAAACTTTTCACGACAATTTTATGTTTACTGTCAGAGTTTTTGCCAGAAATCTGTTGAAGAAATATTTGTTCGTCTTTGATTTTGTCGGAGATATCTATCCTGGCCATTGAACCGGCTCCTCAAGTCTAATAAGCCAACACACTACGGAAAATCGTAATCATTTTTCCATTTATCCATCTTCCTTCTTCTGCGTAGTCTTACCGAGTTTGGCTATTTTTAGCGTTTTATAGAATACCCATTGCCGCTACCTTTAAAAAAGCCTTTTCGGTTCTTCTACTGAAGTTTAATCGAGAGTATTTCCATTCTGATCTTCACAGTCTAGCTTAATATTTTATTACAACACTTGGTGTTACATTTCCCTGTCTATTGTTCTGTTATTTACCATTTCATCATACTTGGCTCCCCAACCAATTTCATTCTTTTCATAATTTCGGTTTTAATAATAGTCAACTGCAATCCTTCTGAAATCATGTTTTTCTTCCTAGCATATTTGTCTCGCTTGTTGTAAACTATAAAACTGCATGATTAGTTCTTACAGTTGCAAAGTTATCTGGATAGACGACAGTTTCTTCTGGCTTTCTAAGGACACCGGACTTTTTTCCCCTTCTGCGAACTCTCCAGAGGTTAGGATAAAGGATAGATCCTTATGTGCCACTTATTAGCATTTCTATTCGGAAGACTTATTATCGTCATAAGGCTGCCCGGTACGTCATTGATTTTCTCTAGCACTAGCCATAAATCTCAACACCAAAGTCGATTATGAAATATTTAGTCGGCAAGTGTAACAAGAAGAACGATGATCATTCTATTCTCTTGCCTTTAATATTATATTAATGAAAAGAGTCCGCATCTTTTCTGTTTTAAATGAGTGTTGTTTCTTTGAAAATTCTTTCTTATGCTTACTATCTTCTGGATATCGGATTTAAAATTTTTTCTACTAATATACATATGGTTCTACGTAACGATGAATTTTCATAACAGAGATCAGCAATGAATCGTTTTTCTGCTACTCATAAGCACTCATGCAATTTTGAGTATGAGTGAATCAATGGAACTGAAATTTAACTATTCTGATTCATTCGTACTGGCTACAACATTGATTTATAAGTATAAGTAGCAATGAGTATGAGTACAACGTTGACATCAAACTAAAAACATTCAAAATATGTTTGATTCATACGGCTCATTCATTCTGATTCATAAATTTAGAAAAATACTTATAATACTTATAAGTCATTCGAGTGGCTCGAATCATTCATCAAAATTTACAGCCTTTGTCGTTGTTGCATATACAAACAAAGAAAAAAGGAAAGACAAAGACACAATCTTCTTGTGAGTATTGTAGTGTTCGTACGCGAATCATACTTATTTTGAGCTTCGTGTAAATGTTAAGTAGAGACGAGTCGAAGCCAATAACATGTATGAATACGACGAGTACTTCTAACTTTGAGTATGAGTAGTATGAGTATGATATTAAAATAAGTATGAATGCGTATTTGTATCAGAAATTATAATTATGATTTGAATCTACTCATCGTTTTGAATACTCGTTGCTGGTCTCTGGTTCATAAACAATTATTTTTGTTCCTTGCATTCCATTATTAAGACAACAGTTATACGTATACCACAGTAGAGAAAGCAAAAAATTTTTCATCGTGTTTATGGAACAAATGCTTTAGAAATTGCATGTGAAGCCCAAAAACTTGTTGCTCACTTATGTACTTCACGTTAGTTTACAAACATTAGCGTTACTTCCGGCTTTGTAGTTATTTTTATAAAAAAAAAAAAACATTGTTTTGAAGTGTAGAATACCATAAAATCGATCAAGAATAAGTCAGGATACTCTCTGCTGGTTTTCTGCAAATACAAGCAGATAGGTAAGGAAAAATCGTTTAAGAAAAGAACTTAAAATACCGCAGGAAGAGTAAAACAATACACTTCTTTTATATGGGTAGTGCATGTTAGGAAAAACAAAAAATAAAACAAAAACAAGAAAATCAGAGAAAATCCTAACAAAATTCAACACGAACACAATTTACAATTCCTCTATGCTTCTCTGTCTGTTGTTGTATTTTGCTTACGGTGAATTTTTGTGAGAAGAGTAAATAATTTTTTATTTTTTTTTCTTACAAACAAAACAATAACAAACAATAGCAAAGAGATGTAAAACTTTTAATATTATTGTTCAAAAGCATTAATAATTTGACTCTCGCAATACATAGACAAAAACACACACCGTTAGGTGGATGGATACATCGTTGTATGTGTGCATAAAAGGAACCCATTTTCAAAATAATCTTTCATTCACACAAATGACTTTTTCAATGATAATCAAAATGATAATGATTGTTGTATATGCTGTTGCTGCTGCTGTTGTTCCTGATAATGATGATGATGATGGTTGTAATAATAATGATGTCATTGGTTTTTTCTCATTTATTGTTACTTCATATGCTTATGCGTGTCTGTACGTGTGCGAGGGTTACTGCAAAGAAATAAATTACGTGCATTTACATTAAAAGTAAGTGTTTTAATACACATTTTTTTTTTGTTATTATGATTATTATTTACACTTTTACTCTCTTCTCATTCTCATGCTTACACTGCCTCTCTCACATTCGGCTGCCTCTCTCTCTCTCACATACGAAGATTGTAACAATTTATTTATTTAATCGCATACTCAAGTGAGAAGTAATAAAATTCATTAAAATTTTATATTAAGAGCGTTAAAGAGTGGAAAAAGGTGTTCAAGTCGCAAATACACATGCATGTACAACACCGGTAATCCTGTTATTGTTACCGATGTAAATAAACAAATGAAAACATTAAATATTTTTGCAACCTTAAGCCAGCACTTGGAGAAATGAATTGTGCGATTGATTGTGGTTTGAAATTGAAAAGTGCTGCTATTATTTTCGAAAATAAAATTTTTTCATTGTAATTATGTATTTAAAAATGTGTAAGCATTTGTTTATTCGCATTTATTTAAGCTTAAATTGTACATTTAAAAAAATAAATCAGTTTTAATTTCACAAAACGTAAAATCCGTTTTTACAACAATACAAATAATCTCAAACGAACTTAAATAGAATGAAAATTACAAGAAAAAAAAAAAGGAAAAAATAATGATGGAATGTGTGAAAACAATCTCAATTAAACTGTAATAAAAAGGACTCAACAAAGGTACTGTTTATGGTTTTATGAACTCTTTTGTGAGAAATTAAACAATTTCGACACAAATATGATTGAATTTTAAGCCCTTTTCCAGTATAAGCTATTTACATAGAAAACTGAGTACTCATATTGTGTGCTCAAACATAAAACTTTTATTTCCCTATAAGATTTGCCGGTTTTATTTAAAATTATTGCTTTTTAAAGGGTTTCTGATTTTTGTTTTCAGAAGTTTGAAGGAGTTTATTCATTATTTATTCGGTGACATGATATGACGTTAGTTGAGAATGTGTCTAAGGTTAGTCTTGTTACTTGTGTATTGATATCCTGTGGTCTGGCTTAATATAACTTCTTATTCAGGATAATTAGCCCATAAAATTCGGAGGATGGGTTTGCAGAATCTGTAAATAGTATTTTTTTGCATGATAGCATCTACTAAATATAGAGGGAAAATTCATTATATCTTCGCCGCCATCCTTCACATGGTCTCTTTGAACGTGTGTTGATTGTGTTCAAAGATACCATGTGAAGCAAACTGTTAAACGTTTCATCGAAAATATAATGGTTTGGGGATGCTTAATATGGTGGCATGTTGGCCATATAGCGAACATTTGCCTATAGTCGACTCCGAACAACAGATTTTTGAGAAACTTTTCATGGCAATTTTATTTACTCTCAGAGTTTTTGCCAGAAATCTGCTGAGAAGAAATCGTCGAAAGAATACTTTTTGTACTTTTATTTTGATGTCTGGCCTGGGATTCGAACCCTGGCTTTACGTCTAATAAGCCAGCACACTACCTACTAGACCACGGCGACTTTTTATACAAACTGTTGGTTAAAATTCATGAAATTTTCAAAACATATTGGAGTTCTAAAACTTTTGCTGTACACTGTATATACACTTATCTTATAGTATGTATGTCAGAAGAGAATTAACTCATCACGTTATCATAATAATGACTGTGTCTACATCAACATTGTTACTGACCAACTAAGTAGATATTAAACAAGAACCCCTAATTAAATGATCTTTTTGGTGGACAAACTCAAAAATCAGTATTTATATGCTTCGAATTTAAGTTGGCTTAAGGAGTATTTATTGCCCCATAACTTTAGCACCATCAGCAAATAAGTTATACGGCCGTAAAAGCTCCTTAATTAAGCACTTTAAAATCAAAATGTGACTTACAATTATTGTCTCGTTATGCCCATTGAACTAAAAATTTATTTAAAAAAATCAGCTCTTTATGCTACAAAAATATGCATAGATTGATGGCAGCAGACAAGACAAATTGGAAAATGTCATTGAGTTTCGTGATTTTTTTTTTTGTTTTAATTTAAATAATCGATTAACGTAACCATGACAATTTTTAATATCTGAAAAGCATTTAAAATCATTTCATCTCAACGAATCTGATTTTTGTAAGAAATTTCAACAAATCGTGGCCATTAGTTTTGTTAATTGTCGATAAATACTTATTACGTTGCCATGAATACGAAATGAATAATTTCATAGAAAAAACTTAAGTATTTTAAAGAAAAAAAAAAAGCAACAATAACAACACCTAAGATTAACTGAAAATGCCAAGAATTTTAAATGAGACTGCAATTCCATGAAATTAATGGAAACAATTACGGAGAGAAAATATCATTCGCTAATTAAAGCATTAGCTGTGAGCGCAGTCATTAGATGATTGGTATTTAAAAATGTTAATGACGGATGACTGCTTATCATTAAAAAAGAAAAAAATTTTTTTTTTTTATAAAAACCAGCACTCAGGGGATGGCCCCTAATCATGCAGTGAATTGTGCAGGTTTAGGAAAATAGGTTATGGGAAGGTGGAAAGAGTGTTTGTGGACATTTGATTTAAACTTACCAATATCGTAAATGACGAGAAAAACGGGATCATTCCACAAGCGAGTAGTGCGGGCAAAAGATTAATTCTCCCTGTAATGCATTGTGCGGTTCACAGGACAATCAACCACAAAATTATGCGCTCTGCGAGAAGCACGAGTGCCACGTAAAAATATCTCTCGAGTACTATGAAATACACAACACTTGCGACGATGCTCCAACAAATCAATAGAGTTGCATACTCTACTGTCATTAATAAGTACCTGCACCCTCTCCTGTACGCGATCGAGAAGCTTCAAAATAGACTTTGAAGCAGCGACGCATACATGAGAATTGTACTCTATCCGGGGTCGGTTCATCCGGACCTGTAAATAGTAAGAAGGTTGGATGGAGTGAAGTATTTTCTGCACCGTTTCAAAAAATCAAGACACTTGAATGCCTCCTTTAACACTCGAAAAATATGATCGTTCCAACGAGCATCGCTACTAATTCTCATGCACAGAACATCAAGAGCATCCGCCTCCTCAATAATTACATTACCCATAGACACAGATGAAGTTGCCGTGGTCTAGTAGGTAGTGTGTTGGCTTATTAAACATAAAGCCAGTATTTTTTCAGCGATTTCCTCTCAGCAGATTTCTGGCAAATATATTTGCCATGAAAAGTTTCTCAAAAATCTGTCGTTCGGAGTCGACTTTAAACTGTAGGTCCCGCCACTTATGTTTAAAATTAACACACACAACATAAGTAGTGCGAAAAACTAGGTCAATAATCCTGACTGAGGGGTTGTAATGACCAATTATGTATATATAGATAGAGATGACAGAACACCATCGCTAGCAACACGCCGGTGTGACAAAAAACAAAATTGGGTATTGCGCGCATTAAAATCGATCCTGTTCGCGCGGCCCCACTCAGAGATTGTTATCAGGTCACCTGTGAGTGCGTCGTTCATGTTCGATCTCCTTGCCCCAATCTCCTAAAGGCTCGGCCACCGATCAAATGAATATGAATGACAAATGTTGCTGTCATTCGCAAAAGAGTAAATAGGATACGAAGTAATAGATAGAAGATCATTAAGAAAAATAAGAAAAAGAGTAGGAGAAAGAACAGAGCCCTGCGGTACCCCTGAATTTATCCCGAACTCATCGGATAAAAATAATTTAAAACAAATATTTGTTATATCTTTTAATTAATTGCGTTTAAAAGGATCTTCAAACTCCTTTTGACTCCTTATCGCTCCCTTCAAGGACTTGAGTCTGTCAGCAGTAAGCCAGTTGTACGAGCAGTGTAGCTGATGGGAATACTTTACCAGTTTCTATGTCAATGATCCTATCATTAATTGTTGCCTAGAACCAATTCTCTCCTTCTCTATCTCCTTTTTTCTATAAAAATGTGTCCGAGAGGCACACATATTGTTTCCTAAGATACACTTTAACCTTTCTATAATGTACCTCATTAAAGTAATCCTTACTGGCATAGTAGGAATTAGGCAGTCTATCCTGTAGGGAAGTCGCTGTGGTCTAGTAGCTACTGTGCTGGCTTATTAGACGTACAGCCAGGGTTCGAGTCACAGATCAGACATTAAAATAAAAAATAAAAAAAAAAAAATATTTTTCCGGCAAAAATTCTGAGAGTAAAATAAAATTGCCATGAAAAGTTTCTCAAAAAAATCTGTCGTTCGGAGTCGACCTTAAACGGACCCCTTATATATAAAATTAACACCCACAACATTAGTAGTGTGAGAAACTAGGTCAATAATCCTGACTGAAGGGTTATGTATGTATCCAGTAGGGATTGTAAAGTTAAATTAAATATTTTACTACGAAAACTTTTGTGCTAATGTCTGCATAATATATGAGAGGGTTTGTTACACGCATTCAATTTACATAAAAATGGAGTGAAGGAAAATCGATTGATATCCCGATTGATATTTGATCGAGTTTCGTAATTTTGATATGTAAGGAGTATAGGTTCGGTTAGTTTACACTGCAATATGCTGTTTCTGGTGCACTTTCTAGAAGATGATGTGTTGGCCTTGCTTCAAACCCAAGATCAAACATTTCCAAAGAAACGACTTTTTCTCAGTAGAAACTCTGACAGTAAATAAAATTGCTCGGTGTTGAATTTAAACTGTAAATACTGCCACTCCTGTATAAAATTAACATAAACAACATAAGTGGTGTGAGAAGGTTGGTTATAAACCTGACTGAAGGGTTTTAATTATCAATTATGTATGTAGGTATTCCCTTCTGTAAATGTAATTCTTTCCATTGTCAGTGATTGCATTTTTATCAATCAATCAAAGGATAACTAAGCCTGAAAACAAATGAACCCAACAAGCAGCAGCTATTAAAACACAGATATTCATGCACTGTAACCATGTTAAATGGCATTTAACTTGAAGGTGTGGCCTTGTTGCATATCATTTTCAGTGTTTAAATCTTGATAGCTTACATGAAGGTCATTCAATATCAAAGGCGAAACGCATACAAACCTACAGCCATGCATGATTGTGCATGCAGTCAAACTATAAAGTAAATTTAACGATTACATTTACAATCGATATCAATCATAATAGATTTGTTGAATCCTTATATGTTTCCACTTGCATGCCACATGCCACAATGCCACATGGCTAAGCGAACATCATAACATTTCAATAAATCTGAGGGACATTTTAACAGGAAATATGCTATATAATTAAACGCTTATGCCCTTACATTTGATGATATTGTGCTAAAGGCAGTAATATTTCCATTGAAAGTTTTTATTGCACTATTCTTTATTCTTTGTTAGTGTTGATTGTGCATTTTCTTTCATATTTTTTTTATAGCGAACGCATATCAGGGATTTGACATGCTTAAACGCTATTCCAGTAGTAGTTGCGTTATACTATAAAAGTTTTAAATCATAAATCTCTTGTTGTTTGTATTGCATAAAATTGAAATCCTGTTGGTTTTTACGAGCCAAACAATATAGCGGAAGAACAATTTAGTTGTTAAACTGTTAAAACCGCCAGTATGTAACAAACATCCATCCATCCACTGTGTAAAATGCCAAAAGTTTATTAGTTTTATGCACACATTGGTGTTGCTCATATAAAAAACATGAATTCCTTTAACCTTTAAGAAAAGTGTCGTTAATTTTTTTTTCTTTAACGCATAAATATGGGTGTTAAGCCGTTTATTTATTATGCAAGTAGTATAAAGATTTATTTTTGTGTGTTCAAAAACTACATTGTGTTACAAAAAAAAGTTTACATACACATAGTGTGTGTAGACCAAAGATCAGCAATAAGTATTCAAAACGACGAGTAGGTTCGAGTCGTGCTTGTAATTTCTGTAATACTTATACGCATTCGCACTTATTTTAATATCATATTTATACTACTTATACTTAAAGTTGGAAGTAACAATATGCTTGATGTTATTGACTTCAACTTGTCTCTATTTAACATTTACACGAAGCACAAAATAAGTATGATTCGCGTACGAACATTACTATACTCACAAGAAGATTTGCTTGTTGTCTTTATCTTTCCTTTCTTCTTTGTTTGTATGGATATGCAACAAAAACAAAGGCTGTAATGAGTCGATGAATGATTCGAGCCACTCGAATGACTTATAAGTATTATAAGTATTTTTCTAAATTTATGAATCAGAATGAATCGAATATTGTAAGTTTGATGTCAACGTTGTACTCATACTCATTGCCACTTATACTTATAAATCAATGTTGTAGCAAGTACCAATGAATCAGAGTAGTTGAATTTCAATTCTATTGATTCTCTCATGCTCAAAATTTCATGAGTGCTTATGAATAGCAGAAAAAAGGTTAATTTTTGATCTCTGCCATTTTTTGTTTGTTTTTTTTTTCTAATAATTTTTGGATTATTTTGCTTTATATTCGATTTTGTCTTTCCTTTTTGTGACTGCCTTAAAAACTCTATAACACCTCTCTTAAGACAACGTTGTATGTAGACTTTTTTTCTTGAGTGTATTTAAAGGTTAACATGCATATTCACAGCAATGTTTAAAGGATTACTTTCAATAATTTTTGTTATATTTTCTTCTCATTAGCAAATGAACGGAGGAGTTACGAGGTATGCTGGAAAAATTCATTTACATTGCAAAGACGTAGACTTTAGTTGGACTAAAAATGTTAATGAAGTTGCTAGGCAGACATGAGGCTGCACTTTAGATTCCAGTTCCAAGTAGATTTCTGGGAAATAAAGTTGCCATGAAAAGTTTCTCAAATGTCGTTCTGAATCGATATTAAAGGATAGGCCCCCACCACTCATATATGAAATTAACTTGACACTTAAGGTCCTTATGCCTTAAAGAATTGAAAAAATTTTAAAAATATTGTTGAAACTGTACCAGCAAGATTGCGACTGGTTTATGTATGACATAGGCATCTAACATCTGTTTTAGATGTGAGAACTCGGTTCAAAGCCCAGGTCAGACATCTGCAACAAATAGAATTATGAAAAAATATTTTTTCGGCGACAGCCTTTTAATAGATTTCTAACAAAAACTCTAAAATATTGTCATGAAAAATTTCTCAAACAATCTTCCGTTCCGTGTGGTGTGAGAAACTAGGTCGCAAGCCTAATTGAAAAATTGTATTGACCAATTATGTGTGTATGGATGTATGTAAGTGATCCCAAACATAGCCAAATGAAATGTTATCATAGCATGTAAATTGTTTTTCGGAAACCGTGGATTCACTGCAGCATACATTCATACATACAAGGTTGCACATTACAATCCTTCGTACAGGATTATGACCTAGTTTCTCCCATCTTACGTCGTGGCGGTATTAAAATCGGTTTCGAGTGGCAAATTTTTCAGAAACTTTTCAAGGCAAATTCATTTACTCTCAGAGTTTCTGCCAGGAATCTGCTGAGAGGAAGTCGCGAGAGTTTAAGCCATGGCCTTATGTCTTCGTACTTGACTGCAACATACTACAGACAAAACTGCAGCTAAAATAATAAGCTTCTCAGAACGACTTTTCCCAAAATAGTACTTGCTGTGTATATTCAAAATTGAATCGAAATTCCTTGACCTCAATAGTGTTATCCTAACCATCGCTTTTAAAACACTAACTGAAGAGTTCCAAGTTTATTTAATCAGACTATGATAACTACACTGAAAGTAAATAACAATGATAAACACTAAAATTAAAATTTATTGTCAATGCAAAATCAGTACAAACAACAAAAAAACGGCGATAAAAATATCACCCAAAACCATTTTTTAAATCATAAAGCCAAACAAAAACAGAAAGTAATATGCAAATGACAGTGAATGACAAAAAGCTATTGAACTTTAAATGTTTTTAACTGCATTCAGATCTATTACATTTGTAATAAAAATTAAATAAAACAATGAATTTTTATGCTCCAAAAAAATCTGTCATAAATAAATCCATAAAATAAAGCCTTCCACACGCGTGGTTATGATACTCAAAAGCGAACAATGACAGTCCAGATAATAACACACAAAGATTAAATTATTATGAATAAATATGGTTTCAATAATAAAAAAACAAAGAATTGCAGAAAATAAAACACAGGCCGCTAAACACTGAAGTCATTGACCATGTTTTTCTACTAGTATTGATAGAAGTGCTTAGTGCTAGTACAGCTACAAATAAAACGATTCCTTAATTAAAGATAGACGAGAAAACAAATGAAATTAAATTAATTGATGAAATGGTACATGAAAGTTAGAAAACTTGTCGTATTAATGCGATGTTATATTGATTTTGCTTTGGCGGTTGTGTATTAAACAAAATTAAAATACAGAGTGGGCCATCTATTGGTTTAAATTTGAATCATTGGTTATTTTGAATTTGGCAATACTTATGTCATTCTATTCTGTTACAATATTCAGTGTATTATCACCACTGAACGTAATGATTCGATTTATTCTTAAGCAACTTTGAGATTTATTGGGCCTACAAGAATCTACATGATGATGTCGTTTTTGCCAAAAAAAAAAACACCTTCTCGGATGAAGCTCATTTTCATCTTGGTGGATATATTAATAAGCAAAATTACCTTATTTTGAATCTTCTTGACCGCGTGCAGGAGTGGGTGAAGGTTAATGACAGTAGGGTATCCAACTCTATTGATTCGTTGAAGCATCGTCGCAATAATGGGAGCTGTTCTCGAGAGATAAGGGGCTTGGTTCCCGATAACTACATATTTTAACGTAATACTCGTACTTCTCGCAGAGCACATCATTTTGTCGTTGAACCGCACAATGCATTACAGGGAGAATTCATTTTTTGCCCCTACTGCTCGCTTGTGGAATGATCCTCCTGCGGAAGTTTTTCCCGATATTGGTAAGTTTAAATCAAATATCCACAAACGCTACTCCACTTTCCACCATCCTCTAACCTATTTTCCTAAACTTGCACATTGCACTGCATGAATAGGGGCCATCCCCTAGGTGCTGCTTATTAAAAACAAAAAAAAAAATTACGAGTGAAATGTTTTTGGTGGGGCTTGTGGAGTACGACGCTAACATTACCGGCAATGGAGACACCATGGAAATCGATTTGTTTATCCCCTCTTCATGGTATTGGCTTGCCCGGTGTTTGGTTGCAACAGGATAGTGCAATTCGCCACACATCGAATGTCACAATTACGTTAAACGTTTGATGGCAGTTAAATTAGCCGAAATGATGATGTCGCCGTAGTCTAGTAGGTAGTGTCTTGGCTTATTAGACACGAAGTCAGGCTTCAAAAACGAAATATGAAAAAAATATATTTTCGGCGAATTCCTCTCAACAGAAATCTAAGAGTAATAAAATTGCCATGAAAAGTTTCTCAAAAATCTGTCGTTCGGAATCGACATTAAACTATAGTTTCCGTAATTGATGTCTGAAATTAATACACACAATGTAAGTAATGTTAAGAATCTAGACAGTAATTCTGAATGAAGGATTGTAATGTATTATGCATGATGCCAATTTACCACCAAGAAGCTGCGAATTGGCACAGTTGGACCAATTTCCGGGGGACGCCGTTAAAGAAAAGTGTTATGCCTACAAACCTGAGACAATTGAGCATTGAGTTATTGCCTAGGCAGGACCTAGGCATAAATTAGTAAAAATGGACGAAAATTGGTCCAATCGAATGACCTCCAGAGTGGATAACTGTGGCATCCATATGATATTCCATTTCTAACCAGAACAATTGTTCTTTACAAAATGAAAATTAAATAAATTTGGAAAAATTTCAAATTGATTATTTGAAATTAAATTTTTTTAAATTTAAACTTTTAAATCAGCCACCCTATAGTAACTAGTCAGTTATTTTAATACACTGTTAATGGTTCCAAATTAGTTCTATGCAGTAATGAATTGTCACAAAAAATGTTTCTATACGTAAGAGTTTCCACGTGATTCTCATTACATCCTACAGATTTTGTTGAATGCTACACCTTAACGAGCTACACCTTATTTCGTTGAGTTTATTGACACTTTTTTTTTAATTATTTCATCAGATGGCCACGTGGTTTCTTTATTTCTTTTCTTTTTCTTTTTTGCTGCAGTCTATACATGCATGATATTTTTATGGATTTTTTGTTTTGTATTTAATAATTATGCCAGCCGCTTTTCTTTATGACATCTCCTCTTGCTTTTTTTGTATTAAAATTCTTAATTTATGGAATTTTATGAACCGTTTTATATTCCTTTTTCTCCGTTTGCGCACTTTATGCCTTTTTTTTTTGTTTTCTTTAAAACATATTCGTAACACAAGCATGAAATTTTTAATTTATGATCTTTATTTACAAGTTCAATTCACGAATTTTATTTTTCGTAAATCTTACGTGACATATGAATAGTTTCTAGTGTTGGGGACTCCTAAATACAGTTAAAGGGTTTTCAATAGATTTGTTTTTCTAAATGATTAATGATTTCTTAATTTGTTATAGAGAAAGAGAGAGACTAAGACAAAAGGCCTGATACTATTAATATGTCATCTGAAACTGTATACATATACTTACATACATAATTGGTCATTGTAATCCTTTAGTTAGGATTACAACCTAGATTCTCACATCACTTATGTTGTGTGGATTAAATTTGTCTAAAACTGGCGGAATCCTTTCATGTCCTCGTTATTTATTCCCAGAGTTTTTGCAAGAAATGTGCTGAGAGGTAGTCGCCGAAGAAATATTTCTTTATAGTATGTTTTGTCTGAGATGTCTGCCCTATATTCTAAACTAAGGTGTTGATATGAAATGAAATGGAACGCTGTGAGAAGATACGTTAAATATATACTCCGCAGAAAAAAGTTCCACCATGACACAATACAATGGAATGATACATGAGAAGGCGAGCCAATAGCATGAAGCTGGCTTCAAATATGGCATACATAGACCAACGGTCCTTAATTGGACGTCGTTCTAGGTCCTTCCCCAAGTAATGTAGATTGCCCAAAAGGAGGAGGGATTGTTTTAGTGGAAGCACCACTCGACGCAGCTGACGACGGCCACTGCAAGTGCAAAGGCATTTTGAACCCTGCCTCACACGTTAAAAAAGGTTTTTATACTGTTGGTATGAAATACATTCAATTGTATTGGTAGTACTGTATTAGATAAGAAATATGATTTAAGTGCAACCCTAATATCAGAATAAGTGCTTCCAATGAGAGTCACTGCCGATCCATTTAAATACCACCTGGGCATAGCTGCTGTATTATCGACTTATCGTCATTTTGGCGATGGCGATTTTATGCCGTCAGCGTATTCTAGTAGTGGTAGGTAGTGTGTTGGCTTATTAGACATCTAGCCAGGTTTCGAGTCCCAGACCAGACATCAAAAGAAAGTATTTCTTCGACAATTTCCTCTCAGCAGATTTCTAGCAAAAACTCTAAGAGTAAATAAAACTGCTATTTAAAGTTTATCAGAAAAATTTATCTTTCAGAGTAGACTTTAAACTGTGGGTCCTGCCACGTATGCATAAAATTAACACATACAACAGAAATGGTGTGCGAAGCTAGGCCGTAATCCTGACTAAAGGCTTGTAATGGCCGATTATGTTATTTTAGGATTTTATGCTTTCAAAATATCATATGGACCACATGACGATTTATGCCCTTATTTTGGTGATTTTTAGAAATTAAAAACTTTCAACATATTCTTTACTTTAGTAAATTAAAAGCCACTCTAAGCTATTTATTTACCTTGAAGTTATTAAAATTGCAAATTTAAGTGATGAATTCATACCTTAAAAGCCTTAAGGCATACGTAAGCTTCATTCCGAAAGAATGAATTTTGTCTGTAATACAGTGTGCAATGCAAATACGTACGTGCTCGTCTAAAAAGGCGAGTATTAAATAGGGATACATGATTCGCCGTAACAGGTTCCTTATTTCGTTCGAGCAAAGTCCGTTGTAATAGCGATAGGACAATGAAACACAAACCACATTGCAACAATGCTCCAGTGAATCAATGGAGTTTGATTCTCTGTTGTATTTAACGGGCAACTTCGCTCTTACCAGTACGCGGTTGATAAATCTTAAAAATGACTTTGAGGCATCGACTTATACATGAGAGTTGTATTCCGTTCTCTTCTTCTCAGAGATATAAGTGGTGTAAATAGTAATTAGATCAGATGAAGTTAAGCATTTCTTGCACATGCTTCAGAAAGCTATGGTACTGAAAAATGTGTCGAACATCACACTGAATGCCGATTTTGTGATGATTCTTTTTACGATTTCCATAAATGTCATGAAGTCGCCGTGGTCTAGTGGGTAGTGTGTTGGCTTATTAAACAAAAGGCCCTGGTTCGAATCCCAGGTCAGACATCAAAACGAAAAATATTTCTTCGGCGACTTCCTCTCTGCAGATTTCTGGCAAAGACTCTGAGAGTAAAAATTGCCATGAAAAGCTTCTCAAAAATCTGTCGTTCGGAGTCGAATTTAAATTGTAGGTCCCGCCACTCATGTATAAAATTAACGCACACAACATAAATGATGTGAGAAGCTAAGTCGTAATCCTGACTGAAGGGTTGTAAAGGCCAAGTATGTATGTGTGTATAAATGACGTGGACGATTTTGACGATTTTTTGTTTTAATATTTGACGATTTGATGCTTAATTTATCCAGCAGCTGTGCGCCTGGGGCTTGTGCTGTTTCATCGACAAGAGAAAGTGTTCATGTAAAATAAAGAGCGTTGGGCCCGAAAATCAAACATAATTTAAAGACAGACACATTCTTTTAAATGTTTTATAAATACGGCCGTTAATTATTTGTTTGCATAATTACTGCATATAATGTTATAAATATTTATTGACCCCAGTCGACCCAGACTAATATTGCTTGGGACCAATACTGACAGTGTCAACACTGAAGTCGTCAACTTTGACAGCGTAAAAACTAATGACATTTTCCTTAATGGTGTCAGCAATTAAGCCACAACACCAACTCCAATATAAACCGTTTGAACAATTCAAAGATTACGATTAAAGTAAAAGAAAGAAATTCATGTTGATATGGTTGTCGAAATTAAAAATTTAATTTTCTATTGCATACAATAAAATATCTTTAAAAGTAAGAACAATACAGCAGTGAAAATTATCCGCAACAATTTTCGCGCGCTTTTTCACAACGAGTACAGTCATGCGCATTTAGTTCAGGGGAACAAAATTTATCTAAATTTGTTTCTGATGGAGAAATGTTTTGTTTTGTTAATGAAAAAATATGAGAACAGAACTTAAAAAACATCTGTTTAATGTTTTTCTTATAAATTCTTAGTCTTTTCTTGCATTTGGTGTTCAACTGGGAACACAAAATCGGAAAGTTTTGGGTTCCTTTAAACGGTTTTGGATTTTACACAATCAGTGTGCGTGGCAAAGTTACTTCTGTAATATTAACGAACGGAATATTTTTGAAACAGAGAAATAAAATGAAATTCAAAACGAAAATATTAAGAAAGTAGCACTTTGTCGACATTAAAACGATTTTCAGTTAAAATTCGAAAAGATAAAATCAACTAGAAGTGCTTGTTTGGTTTCAGTTGTTGTGAGTTATTAAACATAAACGGTTGTGCTGAACAAAACTGAAAGAAAAGAAATAAATCAAGAAATTTTTTTCAATTAAATTTAAAGAGATTTTTTGTTTGTTAAAACGAGCGTTAATTTGAGGAATTAAGTTTTTTTTTTTGAAAAATTTAAACATTATTTAATGTTTTTTTTTCGTATAAATTATATAATAAAATTGTATATAAAAATTGTAAAGTAATTGTATAATTATGGAGGAAATTAATTTAAAAAATTGTTTAAATAATTAATAAAAATTAAAAAATTAAAAAATTAAAAAAAATTACAAACAAACAAAAACGTTTTCAATATAAAAAGAAAAAAGTTTTTAAACTAAATAATTATAAATATTATTAAATATAAAAAATAAATAAAAAATTTTTTGATTTTCTGAAGAGTTGTAGCTTGATATATTAAATGAATTTTCTTGACGTTAAAATAAATCAAAATAAAAAAAAATAAAAAAATAAAACTGAAAACTAAAGTGAAATATATGTGAACAATTTAAATAATTGATTAACATTGTTGTGTGCAAAGTTTTTGGTTTTTTTTTTGGTTTTTTGGAATAAATTAAAGCAACTTTCTCCCTTTTTAATGGATTATAATACAGGTGAGTGTTAATTTTTCTTAAATTTGTGTTGAGTTTTTTAAAGATAAAAAAATCTGATTTAATGAAACAGAAAATTATGCTTTCGTGTGTATTTGTTCTTATCCATGCATCGTATAGGAATGGAATTAAATATTAATCATACGTCCCATATGTTAAAGACTTAAGATTCATAATTATTTATCAATCATACGCCGTGTGGTATTGTTTAAAGCTGTTATCAGCAATATTACGAGTATTAGTTTCATATTTTAAGCAAAAATTATTCAAAATAAATCGTTTAAGGAAAAATATTTTTTTATTTAATTTCTTTTAAAGTTAAAATTTCAAATCGCTTTATTTTAATTTCTATTCCTTTAGTTTTTACATACATAATTGGCCATTACCACCCTTTAGTCAGGATTACGACCTAGCTTCTCACACCACTTATGTTGTGTGCGTTAATTTTATACATGAATGGCGTCGACTCCGAACGACTGATTTTTGAGAAGCTTTTCATGGCAATTTTTACTCTCAGAGTCTTTGCCAGAAATCTGCTGAGAGGAAGTAGCCGAAGAAATATTTTTTCGTTTTGATGTCTGATCTGGGATTCAAACCCGGGCCTTTTGTCTAATAAGCCAACACACTACCCACTAGATCACGGCGACTTTAGTTTTTAATGAAATTAATTTTTTGTAATCATTGCCTTCTATAATTAGTGAGTTCTACATCAATAAAATTGTTTGTATTTTAAAGAAAATAAATTAGTCATCCAATTTACGACTTCCTTGTAGGAATCGAGGTGCTATTGGATATTACACGGAAGGAACAACGATTATGTCGGATGAGTTAGCAGTTAACAGCAGTTAATGCTTGAATTGCACCCTGAATAGGTTCTGATTTGTACAAATGTGGATTGCCATTTTGCAGGTGGATTGCCTTATGCTCTATTCTGGACATTTTTCGATCAATGCATTGTTTGAATTGATTCTTTTTTGTCGCGGACTATCTGTATTAATGATTTTCCAAAGTTTAAAAGCTCGTGGTTCACGACACTTTTTACAGTATTGTCTGCCTGCCGAAACGATCTGGTTTTGCATGGTTACCCTGGTTTAACTCAGAATTTTTTCTATGAAAAACTGATTTTCTATTTTGGATTTGATGCAAAATTTCACACATAGCTTTTCGCTCGCCTGTCTTTCTGACATTCAATTTATGGAGGACTAACTTTTAAGACTTTTCAGTTTTTGCCTATAGCTTTTAAGCGCTCAGAAACAATTTATGCCCAAGAACGTCATCTTCATCGAATATTGTTTGGAATTCGGCGTTTACAATCTTTTTTTATGGTTTTCCATTTTTTTAATTTTTTTTTTGAAGTCACCGTAGTCTAGTAGGTAAAGTGTTGGCATATTAGACGTAAAGCCGGGGTTCGCGGCGCAGGCCAGACATCAGAACAAAATACAAAAGGCAAAAACTTAAAGAATAAAAAGAAAATTGTCATGAAAAGTTTCTCAAAAAAATCTGTTGTTTAGAGTCGATTTTAGACATAAGTGGTGTGAGAAGCCAGGTCAATAATCCTGACTGCAAGGTTGTAATGACCAATTATGTATGTGTGTATGGTTTTAATTTTTCACATCAAAATCGTTATATTCAAACCTTTGAAATCACTTTCTGAATGTTCTGAAGCGAGACCAGCATATGCCTCGACAAGCATTCGGTGGAACTCTTCTGCACTTTAATTTAATCGAAAACAAAAAATTTATAATTACAGCAAGTCACCATTTTCTGGTACAAAATTTGCTATTTTTAGCATGAAAAAAAATTGTTTGCTTACAGATTTGATACATCATAAACTCAATATGTTTGACTGATGTAATTGCTCATAAAAAAATTTAAAGGCTTGTTTATTAATGTTTTCCATGGAGACAATTGTAACGTGACATTTTTGATCATTCACACTGCCTGCCACATTTTTCATGGTAGTTACCAAAATCATTTTTGACCAAAACCCTTTAAATTAGGATATCCTATTTAAATTTGTGTATTGGACAGTTAATATGCATTCAAAATAAGTAGCATTACTGCATCAATCCATTCGAATTAAAATTTTCTTCTTCCTGTAAACTTTCTACTAGATTGTGTGCCAATATTTCTGCTAACAATTCATGTTCTTAACGAAGTTATGAGAATGTGCTGGATTTCACTTTCCCTACTGGCTTTCACATTTATAGCTTTAGTTTTCAGTTTTTCTAAACATTTAATATAGGGTTGCATTTAAATGAAAATGCAGTTTTAAAAAGTTTTATTGCTTCTGTATATTGCTTTTTTGTTAAAAAAAAAATCAACGTATTTGCTTTTGAAAAAAAATTCATGAAAATAGTAATAATTTGATTAAAATATAGTGTGAGAACAAGATATTCCATCGCGTCACAGAGTGATATTTTTGTGGCATAAACGCAGAAACTTTTGGCTTTTTAACTTATCTTAACTTAGAAAATATCGTAAATATTGTTAAACGAAAACTTATGAAAATTTTATATGCGAATCAGAAGGAAATGCGTGCAAAATATTTTCACTTATGACAGTTTCATGTGGTTTTTATTGAAATACAACAGCATCTTATTCATAAACGAAAAAAAAAAACAATAAAAAAATTGTTTGCAAACGTAGTTTATTGGACATGAGAGATTGATTTATAAAACACAGCATTTGCATTTCTTAATTGAAAAATAAGAAGACAGAAGATAAAGCCACCTCCATCTGCTTACTGAAATAAAATGATGAAGTAAAGTTTACTCTTTCAATTTAGCAATAAAAAAAGAAAAAGGAAAAAATCTACCGGCTGTTATAAATTGCTTCTTTAAAGTGATAAACCAAAATGAATTGTATGGTTACGCATGCTATGCTTATTTTAGAAGCATATTTTCCAAGTTTAAGGACATATGCATGCATATAAAAAATGTAATGCGAACAAATCCATTTAAATTACACAGGCGATGAGCTACATATGTGCGGTATTTCAGAATGCCAACGTTCAATGTCCAAGCGCCACTTCTTAAATTTTTTTTGTACAACAATATGGGAAACCATCGTTTGGAGAATACATATGAATTTTAAATTTTAAAAAATGTTTTGAAAAATAAAGCGAAACATGCATTTTCACTTAAATACCTTGACTCTGAATTACAATGATTGCCTTTATGTGTCCATAACAAGTTCGCTGAGCGAAGCTTTAAGCAGTAAGCAATTGATCTTAATTTTCATTGAAAATTTATGTTCAGCAATATGGTCTACTTCTGGATAACAGTGAATATAAATAAATAAATTTTTCGAATTTACAACGATACTAATTCACATGAAATCCAAGAGCGTCTAATGTTTCCCTAAAAAGTGACAATTTGGTGTAGATTTAGGGCAGACGATATCATCGGTCCATATTCTTTTCAGAACAATATTGCCTAGGCATTTACTATCAACGTTTAGTACTATGGTTTGATGATTGTTAACACCTTTTGATCTAAATTTGATTATTTGGACACCAACAGCATATGGTTTAAACAGGACTGCCATACAGTTCATGGAACAGTGAATATTCTGCATGTGGAATTAGAGGGCATGTTAATGTGATGTGCTCGTATGATTTAAAGATTTAAGAATAATTCTTTTGGCATTTTCCTAAGTCGTAGATGTAAATAAGATGCAAATAAGCTAAAAAAATACAGTTGACTTTAAAGACAATATAAATCATGCCATCGATTTATCGAAATTATGATTTTTGCACATATTTAATATGTTCTATTTAATTCATTTCTAATTTCTGTTGAAGCTATGTATCTGAGGAGGAGGAATACACTGCCTTATGTTCCGATGCCCTGCTCTTGTCATGCAGAAACCTAGGTTTCATCTCTCTGTCTGAGGTTTCTGATATAAAAATTGTGGCAATAGCAAGATTTATTACGGATTCGGGATGATTTTCATTAGTGAATGGTTGACCCTCTGGTAGAATATATTGTAGTCATAACTGCCAGATTTGACGAATTATTGTCATTTTGACGATTTTGATGATTTTGACGATTTTGAGCTCCAAAAATATCGTATTGACGATGTAACGATTTATGTCCTCATTTTGACGATTTTTAAAAATTAAAAATTTACATCATATTCTTTTCTTTTCATTTCGTTAGTACATTAAAAGCCAATTTAAGCTTTGTATTTACTTTGCGGTTATTACAATTGCAAATTTAAATGATGATTTTTTTGCATCTTATGTTTTTTTCATCCCATAAAAGCGAAAAAATTACAACCTCTACACGAAGGGAGTTCCACAAACGAATAATCCGCCTAAGGATCAAATATTGTCTGCAATGCAGTCATGCATGATTCTTGGCAACAAGGCCTTTATTTCACTCGAGCAAAATCCGTTAAAATATCGACGTAAAGGTGACACACAACTCACATTGCTATGATGCTCCAATGAAACAATGGAGTTAGATATCATGCCGTCATTAACGTGCACCTTCGCTCTCTCTTGTGTGTGGTCGAGAAGCCTCAAAATAGACGTTGAGGCTCCAGCCTATATAAATGAAAGTTGTATGCCCTTCTCTTTCGGCGCTGAAAAATGTGTCAGCTCTAGAGAACAGCTCCGAATTCGTGGCGATTATTTTTACGATTTCCATGAACTTCTTTGACGATTTTGATGATTTTTTTTGTATCTAATATTTGACGATTTGATGCTTTATCTATCTGGCAGCTATGATTGTGCTGCATAGTACAGTGGTGTTAAATGCTCGCCTAAGTGGAAATGTCTTCTTAATAGGAAATTGAATATTTAGAAGCCACTCCGCCTAGGGACTCCCTTTTAAGGGATTTTATATTCCACAAATAGTGGCATCAATAAGTCTTTCAAACGAATATCGATGATATCTAACACAAATAGTTGCTTTATTAAATTTTAAAGATAATGAAATTTATTAAAATCTTCCGTGTTTTGTTTAATATTTCAAGATTTCTCATAAATTTTTATTTCAAAATACTTTTAAAGTCAATCAAACGTAATGAACTTTATTAACCGGAAATTAGTTGTTTAGAGACGAAAAAGTTCAGTTAAGCGTATAAATAAATTATTCTGTTAAATGGAATCTTCTTCCAATAACTGTTTTTATTTTAATTTTGAAATTTCCAAAAAATATATTTAAACTTCCCTTTGCATAGCAAATGATGGACTTAATTATTTAATATTTTGAACAAATTTGAAGAAATCAAAAAATTAAAAAATATTTTTGTGGTAATTCTAACTACAGGCTTGGTAATCAATAGATTAAAATAGAAAAATTATTGAAATTTTTTAAATATTAAATTTCAATAAAAAAAAAAATAAATTTTGAAACAAATTCACACAAACTTTTTCGTTTTCAAGTCAAAACAAATTTAAGTCTTAAATTCAAAAAAATTTGCCAACAAAACTACCAAAACCAAAAAAAAAAAAAATAAATAAAAATAAAACAAGAAAAATGATCAACGTAAGTATACAACCCTCGGGGAATAAATGGTATTAAGCCTTTCATACTTGTTTACAAAACATTTAGTTTTGTATTCGATTCTGGCATATTCAAATGCAAATATCATGTGTGCTTTTCCTCGGAAATAAAAACAGTTTTACTGCCCAATTGGCCAACTATTTGAAGCATTCGAAAGAGTTGATGAAATTTTGTTCTTTTTTTTCTTGCAATGTGCCTGTGGAAAACATCTACAGTTGATGTCGGTTATTGTGGTTAAGGATTCTAAGAAAAGGCCATATGCTAGCCTGAAAATGAAGGAAAAAAATCTTTAATGATAGGAAATGTTATGCTTTACAAAGCGTAAAATGAATTGTTGGACATTCATTGTGAATATTAAATAACTTTAATAACTTTACTCCCCCACACCACATGAAAGTTTTATTGTCCCAAAGTCATTATAATTCCTTGTGGCTAGGCAAGCTATGACGCTGGCTTGAATAGAGCATGTAATTAGCGGTAGTTTTCAGATAAGACAGACAGTGACAGTGGGCCATGAGCAGGGTCGTTTTGTTGAAAACATATTTAAAATCTTTGTGAAAAATTGCATGAATGAACATTCCCTCCCGGATAGTATTAATTGCCGAGGAGCTCTGAAGAATGTCTAATAAGAACGCTTGCTGACTCTCTCAGATGACTAGAAAATGAAATCGCCCGCATAGAATATCTATTGTAGAGTAAGCTGAGTAGACTGTGGTGCCGTCCTGCTGAAACCACATGTGATTTGTGTCCAAATCGTGGAATTTGATAATCACCCCAACATCTCTACAAAACAATGACTTTTTGAGATGCATAGGTCGGATCTAATGTATAATAAACTAAACCCATTTACGGAGCCCATATCATTTAATTTCAATTTCTTGGTTGTATTGAGTTTGAACGGTTAGTTTGATATTTTGTGCTCGTTGTTGGCAGTGATTACCTCCTAACCGTGTTCTCAACGAAATATGGATCTCTGACAGCACCAGCGCAAAATCAACAAACAACGCCTTGTTTTTGGATCTCATCTGGATTGGTATCGTCCTTAATTTGACAAGATTGTTTCTTTAAGTAATCATTCATCTAGGAGCGGATTTAATTACATTTTTTTCGATCAAACATTAGGAGCCCTATTGCCGTTTATTTTCAATTTCTTGGTGAGCTGAATTTGAACTGTTGCATATAAACCGTCAAGACGATGTCTACAAAATGTCGACTTCTTGGGATTGACACGAAATCAACTGCTTCGGATTTTCTTACACACTTTCAAGAACAACGAATTTGTGTCCCAAAAATCTTACGTAGGTAGTGTGTTGTCTTATATCATGAGGCCTCGGTTCAAAACAAAATATAAAAAAATCTTTCTTCTTTCAAAATTTCTGGCAAAAATTCTGACAGGAAATGAGATTACCATGAAAAAGTTACTCAAAAGTAAGGAGTGCGCACAAAAAAAAAACTGAATTTACACTTTTCGTTATAGAAATAAAACTAAGTGGCGGATTTTTTTCATTTTATATTACAATTAAAAAAAATAATATTTGAATTCTTTTGTGTATAAAATTTTTTTTTTTGGAAAAAGGTCTCAGAGTATCCAACTTTTTGAGTCACTTTTCTTTCAGAGATGTTAGGGTGTTTTAGAAAAACACGTATTATTTTACTTGCTTTGTTTTGATCCTTTTTTTCTTTCACTTCCACGCTTTCTCTCAATACTCAAAGACTACTTATATTGCATTTTATTATTACCTTAAAAACTGGTTTTTGGTTAACTACCTGCGAAGCCTAGCAATCGTTTTTTGTAAGCGGCGTGGTTTCTAATTGAAAATTTGAATTATTTTTTTAAGAAATTCTTGTTGGGTGTCCATTTTCAAAAAACTAATTTTCCTATTGCAATGACATTTAGCACGTGGATTTTGAAATAGATGACTAACAAAAACAATAAAAGTTATAAGCTTAAAAGTAGGCCCATATTTTTTTTTATGCCCACTCCTTATGTCGTTAGGTAGCGACTTTAAACTGTAGTTCCTGACACTAAAGTGTGAAAATTAACACACACGACATATGTAGGTGGTGAGAGAAGTTGTATGTTGAAGGGTTGAAGGGTTGTGATGACCAATTAGGTGTTGATAAAATCTTAATTAAAGCATTGTGAATACATTGTAAATAGTTCTTTCGGTAGAATGTTAAAGTTCAATTTAATTTCAGATTTTTTCCGGATTGCAGGAAATTAGAATAGTTTTCACAGGATTATTGACAAGTGAGTGTTATAATCGTGAAACTATGTTCTGTTTGAAAAAGCCAATACCAACTAGAGAATAATTCTTTGATTAAAAATAACACATGCATTGAGCTCTTAATCATAATAGGCCTTGTTAATCTCTTACACAAAAATTTTTTTTCTTGAGGAGCGATATTTGAAAAAAATTCAGCATTGCCGAAGCAGGAGTCCAAAAGTATTAATTTTAATAGAAATTTTACGTTTGATATTAAATAAGTATCCTTTTTTTTTGTGTTTTAGTACACAGAACATGTTTCTAAAGACAACAAAAATGTTTCGGTACAAGTGGAGGGGGGAAATCAATTACTGCCTGTAAGCTCTTGACAAATTGAATAATCATGAATTACCGTCGCTTACGTTTATAGTCGATCATTGCGAATAATTTAAATTTTGTTGTTGTGGAATCTTAATGTAAAATAATATTAAATTTCCTATCACATTACATTACAACATCACAACAACATTTCGTTTGACTTCATTTAAATTAGCGTAATCAGGTTTTAGCTCTTGAATATTATTGTCTGGGCTTAACTGTTATTTCATCTAAAAAACATCATAAAATTAATGGATGTGTCTGCGTCTACGAGCAACTAGATAATGTGCCATTAAGCCCCATCTATTTTATTTTCTATTTCTATGATATTCAATCGAAACAATACCTGTGGAAAAAAATAATCAATAATGGATTTTGTTTCTATAAAAAGGATGTCTGTCTACAACACCTTTAAACGTATGTATATACGATGTAACGAAATGTGTCATAATGTGAAGAGGAAAAAATGTCTTTCATTTTATTCGATAGAAACGTATGTTCATATCGTACATATTTGTTATGTAAGACGCACACTTCCAATGGTAATGGATTGCTTTAAATGTGTCTACATATGAAATTTGAGGTAGCATAACGTTTTTATAGTATCTTGCAGTGTGAACAGGTATAATATTATTTTTTTATATTGTTCCTTGAAGCATCTTACGATCCTATCATAAGAATAATGTCTTCTATTTTTATTCCTCCCTTTCATTGCTTAATATTTACTGGAGACTGAGCAATTGACAATCAACATGTTTGTCTTTGAAAACCTGCAATAAAATAGAAAATGCTTAGGAATAGCGCCGTAAAGGTCTTCAAATAATAATTGTATTTACACCATACAAGACTATGGGATTGTATCTTAGATTAGAAAACAGAAAATATGTCTAATTCTTGTATTTTTTTCTTTCAACTCGTTTACACTGCAAACAGAGGTTGTTAACCGTACACATGGTGCGTCTTATGTTCTTATTACATTCTGTAGGTGGTAAACCATAGTCACAATAGTCTAGGGAGTACAGTTTTGCCTTAATGATTGACAACTTGGAGTAAAAATTCAAAAAAAAAAAGAAATTTTTTTTTTAATGAAATATATTTCTTAAGTTTTCTAATCGGAATCGAATTTAAACTATAGGCACCTATACTCACATGTGTTGAGTAAGAAGCTATAATATAGGCTTGACTAAACGATTGGTAGTGTATATATGTACAGGGTATTTGATATATAATGCATCAAAGTATTATATATTATTTTTTAAAAGCAAAAAATGTTGGAAATAACATCACATTTTAGAATCAGTTCAGATTTGTACGAATTGGCCACCTTTAGTACGGATTATGGCATTCAAGCGGCCGACAAAGCCATCACAGGATGAGCAAAAGTGCTTCTGCAGTATTTTGGCTCATTGAGATGATCGACACTTTGGTATTTTTTATTGAGAACCTTACTCTCCAAAATGCCCCAGGCGTAAAAGTCCAACGGATTGAGATTCGGAGATTTTGGTGGCCTTTTTAAGCCATTCTTGGTTGACGCGTGCTGAGTACGGTAGTGCTGACTTCTGTTGGAATGTCCATGGTCTCCGGCCGAAATCTTTGTCTGGCCAAGGCTTTAATACTATCTTTAAGACATTTTCCCGATAATATTTGGCATTTATTTTGACCCCACGGTCGATGAATACGAGCGTGGAGCAACCATCGGCCGTTACGGCGGCCCACATCATTGCCATCGGCGGTGCTTGAGTTCTGGTTTCCAATCGCAGGTGTAAATTTTCAACTGACCTCTTTGGCATGTAAACCCGATCATTTTGTTTGTTCACAACAATACTCAATTTGGAATGGCTTTTAATCGGAGAAAATCAAATCTGATAACTGGCCACTTTCGTGCAAGGGAAGTAACTCTTTGGCTCCTTTTTTTTTTGTCTATCGGTGAGCTCTTGCACTTTTTGGAACTTCAATGGCTTTAGTCCAAACTCATTTTTCAATATGTGTTGGATTCGTTTTAGCGATATGTGCAGCTCCACTTTTCTATCACTGCGGCATGGATTTCTATAAAATCTGGCAAATCGGATTATTTCTGGTATTGTTACCGTTTTTTTTTCGTCCACTTTTTGGAAGCGATGTAATACTGCCAGTATCACGGTAACGAGCAATGGTACGAGAAACAAAAGATTCACATTTAAATGCTTGAGGGCTCTAACAATAGCCACTTGTGGTTTTCCAACCAAATATAAAGCAATCATCATCACGAATAACTTTTTTTCTAAATCCAATAGATCAGAATGCTTTTGTAAGCTTATAAATAATAAATTGAACTATCACTGGAATAAATCTGTCAGCTGTCAGATGAGTGGTTTACAAATGATAACAACCTGAAGTTGGTTGCAATACATATCAGCCACCCTGTATGTATGCTACCTTAAGCTGAAATTGAAATAGAATCCCAGGGATTTCGGAGTTCGTCTTTACAGATAGTGTCAGATAAAATATTGAAACATCTCTTCCCGCCATTCTTCTATAAAATTAAATCAAACAACATAAGAGGCGTGAGAATCTTGGGCGCAATCCTGACTGAAGGGTTGTACTGACCAATTATGTATGTATGTATGTAAGTATGTTTTCAATGTAAATAAATAAGAATTTCTTTAAGCAAAAAAAAAAAAAAAATTAAAAACAGTGAAAGGTAAACAATTCTCCAAGTTACAAGCAATACTCCTGTTTTAAAAGGCAATCACGTAAGTATATCCAACGGTGCCATAGCAATTGTATCATGAGTTTTCGAGCTTACCAGTGCGAACTAAAGTACTTGTACATCTGAGATTAAAAAAGGAAACATCAGGTGCAAACTTTAAATAAAATTTACAGGCTGTGAATTTTCTGTGAATTTAAAAATTTTCACAGAAACTTTATTAAATATCGCACGAGACTTTATTCTCTGGGAACTGTCAATTTTGCATTACCTTGTATGCTAATGGAACAGCAACGTGATGATGACAATTAAACCGCATTCCTGGAATAATAAAAAACGGAAAAGGACTTTAACTGAAATATAGGCCCGGTAACTACGGCAACTGTAGGTGTTGGATATGAGATATGCTGTGCTCAACATGGCATATTTTAAACAGAATTTGTTGCAATAATTACATTCAGGAGATAACAGTAATATTTATTTCCATATAACGGGAAAAATTTCCACGTACCTCTTATTCCATTAAACTTTACTTATTAAACTCACGAGTTTAACTTCGTTATTCATATTTAGTATTCATAAAATCAAATAACATGTTCTCGAGAAATCTGAATATTCAATTGACTTTTGCTTTTAATTACAAGAGAATTAATTGTTTTATTAAATTTTCAAAATGTTTTATTTGTTTATTTATTGTTACAATATTTGTTTTTTGTTCATTTGTTTATTTTAACTCTTGCTGATCAATAATTGAAATCCTTGCAGAAAAAATGAAGTATTTTGAGCACATACTTGAACTACTTGCATATCGCTGCTGTACAAATGTACTTGAAAGTGAATATTATTGTGTTTGTGTGTACACAATATTCCTGTATATGCATGCACACACATACATAATTGGTCATTACAATCCTTTAGTCAGGATTACGATCTAGTTTTACACACCACTTATGCTATGAGTGTTAATTTTATACAGGAGAGGCGGGAACTACAGTTTTATAATCTACTACGAACGACACATTTTTGAGAAACTTTTCATGGCAATTTTTGTCCATTCTTGCGCGCCTACGCCAGTTGATCACACCAATCTATGACACGGCATCCTCGATTTCGTCCTTCAAACGGATACAAGGTCGTTCTCTTCGCCGACTTCCGCAGATCCCTGGATCAAATACTCGTCTCGCCGGCACATCCTCCTCCATTCGAACGTCATGGCCGAGCCAGCACAGCCGTTGGATATTAATACGCTGTACAACGTCTATGTCGTTGAGGAGCTCTTACAGTTCACTGTTGAATCGGATGCGAAAATCACCGCCAACTCTTACTGGACCGAAGATCTTACGAAGGACTTTTCTCTCTCGAATACTCTCAAGGCGGCTGCATCATGCTTCTGCGCTATAAAGAAGCACGGATAGGATGAGCGTCTTGTAGGGCACTAGTTTTGTCTTACGAGGTAGGTCTCTGTAACTCAATTGCTTATTGAGACCATAATAGCACCTGTTGGCAAAAGTAATCCTGCGCTTAATCTCCAGACTGACATCATTTTCGGTGGTAACTGCGGTCCCAAGATAAATGGGATACTTGACTGTATCAAAAGTATAGTTATCGCCCGAAATTTATGAATCAATATGCCTCACGGCTCTAGTTGTCGATAACATATACTTTGTTTTGCCCACATTTACTGCCAGATCCATCTTCTAAGACTCCCGTTCAATAGCACTAAAGGCAGCAGTGATATCTCGCTTGGTATGCCCTATAATGTCGATGTCGTCAGCGTACGCAAGTAACTGAACACTTTTTTTTGAAAAATAGTGCCATTGTGATGCACTCCCGCCTTTTGCAGAACATTCTCCATGATGAAGTTGAAGAGGTCGAATGATAAGGGATCGCCTTGTCTGAAACCTCGCACGGTATCAAAACGTTCGGAAATGTCCAATCCTACCTTAAAGGAGTTGATGGAATTGCTCAACGTCTTTATGCATAGCCGTATCAGCTTTGCAGGTATACCGAGCTCAGACATTGCGGCAAAAACACGATCCCTTATGGAGCTATCGAAAGCAGCCTTGTAGTCGACAGATGGTGTGTGTCGACTTGATTTTCGTGGGTCTTTTCCAGGATTTGGCTTAGTGTGAAGTTCTGGTCGATAGTAGACTTGCCAGGTCTGAAGCCACACTGATAAGGTGCAATCCGTGATTTGACGAGTAGCTTCAGTCGTTCACACAATACGCAATGGGAGGTATTATCCAATGGCTGTGCAAAGATTTTTGTTGGATATTGTTTCTGGCCGAAGGTATTCACATTTCTTCTTAAGCATTCTTCTTCTTGATCAGAACGTTTACCATATCAGTGTCTGCATTCTACGACTTTTAACCAAAGAAAAAACTTTTAAATTTTATCTTAGAATTGATAATTGCGATTTTAGTTTGTTCTGCTATATGCGCTAAGTTCAAGAGAAGGATCAGTTCCCTATGTACATACATACATAATTGGCCTTTACAACCCTTCAGTCAGGATTACGACCTAGCTTCTCACACCACTTATATTGTGTGCGTTAATTTTTATACATGAGCAGCGGAACAGTTTAAAGTCGACTCCGAACGACAGATTTTTGAGAAGCTTTTCATGGCAATTTTTACTCTCAGAGTCTTTGTCAGAAATCTGCTGAGAGGAAGTCGCCGAAGAAATATTTTTCGTTTTGATGTCTGACCTATGTGCTAGACATTATTTACTTGGAGAGCGTTTGTATATGTACGGTTCGATTTCTGTATATTGCTGTTGATATAAAGTCCCACTTAAAATGCAGTTTCTTTACGCGATTTAAAGAAATAAATCGTTTTGTTCCATGTGCGAAACGGATTCTGAAGAAAAATTCTCATTTTTCAGGAATAAGTTCCTGTTAAGAAATATGGCCATAGCGAAAGCTATATTTCTAAGGACATGTGATTTACTCCAGGCTGTTTACGTTAGGAGCCATAGTTTCAGACAGTGTAGAAGTTTCTAGTGAGTTTAAAATCTTGATTCTGTTTATCTTCTGAACTTTTTCTAAATAATTCAGATTGAACTTAATTCCTAATGCTTACTGTAGGCTGAAGTCACTACAGTCTAGTAAGTAGTGTTTCTCGAACAAAAGGAACTTAAAAAAATATTTATTCAACGAATCCCTTCAGCAGATTTCTGGCAAAAACCCTGAGAGTATATAAGTGGTGCGAGAAGTTTGGTTACAATCGTGGCTGAAGGACTGTAATGTTCTATTGTGTATGCATGCATACTTAATATACTGTTCGCAAAGAGTCCGAAATTATTGCTCTTAAGAGGGCTTTGGTCAATGACGCGCTTAAGAATGTTTTATTGCTCATCACTTTTCAGTGACTGTCTTGTTTACGTGCTTTCAATGCTTTCTCTTATCAAAACGAATGCTTTACTAGAGTATTTTTAATATTAAAACTTGTATCTTATGGCTGCAATCCCAACAAATACCAACTGATGCTTTTTATACCACTTAGAATATGTTCCTTACAGGGTGGCTGATATATAATGCAACAAAGTAAAGCGATATATTAAATTTTTTTTTTTAATTTTATTATTCAAAAGCAAAAAATGTTGGAAATAGCGTCGAATTTTGGAATCAGATAAAGATTTGTTCGAATTGGCCACCTTTGGTACGAATTGTGGCCTTCAAACGGCCGACAAAGCCATCACAGGCTGCACGAAAGTGGCTCTGCGGTATTTTGGCTCATTCTCGGCAAAGCGCCGTTTTGAGATGATCGATACTTTGGTATTTTTTAGTGAGAACCTTACTCGTAAAAGTCCAACGGATTGAGATCCGGAGATTTTGCTGGCCATTGTGCGATAGAAATGAAGCGAGGAACTTCCTTTTTAAGCCATTCCAAGTTGACGCGTGCTGAGTGCGGTGGTGCTGAGTCCTGTTGGAATGTCCATGGTCTGCGGCCGAAATGTTTGTCTGCCCAGGGTTTCAATATTGTCTTTAAAACATTTTCTCGATAATATTCCGCATTTATTTACGTCGGCCCATACCATTACTACCGGTGGCGCTTGATTTCTTGTGGCCAATCGCAGGTGTGAAATTTCAGCTCTTTGGCAAGTTAACCCGATCATTTTGTTTGTTCACAAACTGCTCAATTTGGAATGGGTTCTCATCGGAAAAATCCAAATTCGGTAACTGGCCACTTTGGTGCAAGCGTAGTAACTCCTTGACTTTTTCCAGTCGTACTTTTTTTTGTCCAACGGTGAGCACTTGCACTTTTTGGAACTTCTATGGCTTTAGCCTAAGCTCATTTTTCAATATGTGTTGCATCCGTTCTCGCGGCGTGTATTTCGATCAAATCTACCCTTCACTTTTCGGATCTTTTCTGGTATTGTTATCGTTTTTTTCGTCCACTTTTTCGACGCGATGCAACACTGCCAGTATCATGGTAACGAGCAATGGTAAGAAAAACAAAAGATTTATTCACATTTAAACGCTGGAGGGCTCTAACCATAGCCACTTGTGGTTTTCTAGCCAAATAAAAAGCAATCACACTATCCTGCTTAAATTCCATTACGAACAACTTTTTTTCTGAATCCAATAGATCAAAATGCTTTTGTAAGCTTGTAAATAATAAAATGAACTGTAACTGGAATAAATCTGTCAGCTGTTAGACGAGCTGTTAGACAACCTGAAGTTGGTTGCAATATATATCAGCCACTCTGTAGACTAAAGCCTGAAGAGTATCGATTGAAATTAGTTGGGAAAAAAGACCCCACTCGCACACAAAATTTTTTAAAAATTTTTTTATAATCATGTTCTCTTGCTTTAATATCTTCATTTTGCTGTATAGTGTATGCAGAGTATATTTTTATCGTTTTTTCGTTTTAATCATCTTGTAACATCTTCTTAAGAAAAATGGTTTTCTATTCCGCTTCATTGCTTACATTTTTTTTTTTTTTGTTGGCACTCACATCATTAAACTGTTGACATCATTTTTACCTTTAAAACTTGAAATAGGAAAAGAAAAAAGGAATCATAAAGAGAAGCAGACAGAAAGAGAAAAGGACATCATAATTATGTTGAACATGGTGCCTTTTGTTTATTATTTTAAATAGACTGTAATATCTTGATAATGAATGCCATGTATTTTAAAGAATACATTATTTTAATACTAGGAGTACTTACAATAAAGTTTATATTACGTTTGCTGTTAGGTTTGACTGTCTTGAAGCTGTAAGTCATTTTGTGTAGCGATAGAAATACGTCATACACTGTAGAAGCTTTATAAAGACCTATCATCAAAATTATTAAAAAATTTTAATACTATCAATAAGAAAGCGGCTTTTAATTCCTCTTTTATAAAAGAACAGTATTTTGGGAATCACAGTTTTGTTACGCACGGCACCAATTTCTGTTAGGAAGACTAGGTTTTATTATTGTAGCTTAATTACCGAATAAGGCAAAGCCTTATGAATGAGTGGATATTAATACGCTCCTTAAATTACTTCAAGAAAGAAGAAGAAAAAAATCACTTATTACCGGGCTCGTTTTCTATGAAGCAAGTTCGTGTGCAAAAAAAACACAATTCAAGTATCGAGTAGGTCATCTATTGGTATAAATTTGAATCACCGGTTATTTCGAATCTTACGCTTGATTGGGGCAACGAAATTTTGCACGCCGTCGATTTTGCAAAAGAAATAAAATCATATTGTCGGATGAAGATCATTTTCATTTTGTTGGGTACGTTATTAAACAAAATTGCCGTATTTGGGGCTCAGAAAACCAATACATATTCTTTTAGAAGCCAATGCACTTATTATGAGTGACTTTTTAATGCAGTTTGCAAAGTGTAGGCATCATTTGGTCATATAATCACTGTGATGCCATTGCCGAGATACTATCCCATACATTCAAAAAGTACACGAAAATTTGGCCATTTCTAGGCGAAAAAATTTTACATCATTTTCAAATCGTTTTTGTTTTATTGCATTTTAAAATTTAAACTTGAGTGAGTGATTATTTAGAATTTTTCAGTCTGTTAATCCATGGAAGAAGTGCAGAAGTGCACTTTTCTGGTTAGGTATTCCGTAATTCTGACAGTCTTCCCTGTTAGTTTCTTCATAATTTACAGGTGACCCAACATACAGGATCTCACTACCTACTGCTACCTTCCTTACATATTCCTCAATCGGGATAATGTAAAGAATGACATCCAGAGCTATCCGACGTTTTCTTCTATTGGCCCTTGGAATGTCAACAGAGATACTGCGCTGTACTTTAAAAATTTTTTATAAAATATAAAGCAGGCTATTAAAATATCTCTTTTTATAATAATACGGACTACAATACCGAATACAAACTAATTACTTTTGATAGTTTCAGGAAAAATATAACATTTAAGCAAAAAGAAAAAGAAAATAAAATGAACTAGATAAGCCTAATTAAGCGTAATAAGCTTAAATCCAATTCTTTTATTTCTATTCATAAAATACTTTTAATGCTGCTTGAAAATCTTATTACACAAGAGTGTCTTCACATATACAAAGCCAAGTTGTAATTGGTATTCTGAAAATGTGTCATTCCATAAGGTTTTTTTTTTTATTTTTTGTCTATTTAAGAGACCCTTTTGGAAAATAATTAGCAATTACCAGAACATCTTTTCAAAATGCTAACAAAAATTCACACAATTCACATGAACATTTTCTAAATGAATTAAATGGAAAAATATTTGAAAATGTTAAACACAAAAATACCCCCCTTGAGAGCTCATTACTGAAAGGAAATTATCTGAAAAACAGCAGTCAGCATTACAATTCTATTCATAATGAAACCCTTAGATGCACATAGAATTGAAACTTGGTAAACTTGGTAAATATCAGAAAAAATACGCATTAATGAAGCTAATGTTTTTGTTGAACGGTCATGTAATTTATAATTTCTATTTGGCTGTACTTTTTATTTTGCCTTTACTGTAAACTTTATTTAAATACACACACACACTCACACACACAGTTTTCTATTGTATTTGTATTGTTTACTTACATACGTTAATACTCTTCATCATACAGAATAGCACATTAAGAATGGCTTCATTGATAATTACAGTTGGCATATTATGTTAACGATTATAGTTAAGGAAACATTTCTATGTCTTGACATAATGATAAGGGATTCAAACAAATGATATCTTGTTTGTTACATTTTAATTTTATTTCCTCCTCTGGCAGAGGCATGCTATTCACAAAATAGCAATTAAAGAGGAGACTAAATGTGTATCACACTATATTAAAGCAATTCCATAGAAATGTTTCTAACGATGTTTTAATTCATTTTAATGATTATTTCTTAAATTGTTACAATGTTTACAAAACATAAATTTACACCCACAATATAACGAAACATTATTTTATTATTTTAGCTGAGAACAGGATGACATGACTTTGAGTTTGTAGTTTATAGCACTAAATGAAGCTAAAATAGTCTAAATCAGCTAAAACCTCCATCAATATCGGAGACAATAGGACACAAAACACACATAATTGGCCATTACTAATAACCTTTCAGTCAGGATTCTTACACCTCTTATGTTGTGTGTGTAAATTTTATACACGACGACACAAGATTGGTGAGAAACTTTTCATGGCAATTTTATTTACTCTCAGAGTTTTTATTAGAAATCAGTTGAAATATTTCACTAATATTTCGGTTTTGTGGAGATGTCTGACCTGGGATTTCAGCCAAGGCCTCATGTCTAATAAACCAACACACTACCTACTACATTACGACGACTTCTACAAAATAACAATAAATTCGCTGATAGGAAAAATTGTGGGATCTTTTGATTTATGTTTGGGATTCCCATAAACCTTAAACCATGAACAGTTACCATTAGAATTTCTTGAAATAGCTCTTTCTGAAATTTGTTGTTGCAAACAATCGATTGTTGGATAGACAGTGTGACTGTTGACATTCTCTATCCAAAACAGAATATCGTTGAGATCTATGGCTCCATTTGTGACCATAAGAACCTTTTTGTTTGTCATGTTCCTGTCATTTTTGAAAATGTAAAGTCCAATCAGTCGCCGTAGTCTGGTAGATAGTGTGTTGGCCTATTAGACGTAAAGTCAGATGCCAGACCTGGCATCAAAACAAAATACAAAAAGTATTTCTTCGACGATTGCCTCTCAGCAGATTTCTGGCAAAAACTCTGGGAGTAAAAAAAAAAAATCTGTCGTTCGGAGTCGACTTTAAATTGTGGGTCCCGCTAATTATGTGTGAAATTATCACACACAACATATGTGGTGTGAGAAACTAGGCCAATATTCCAGACTAAAGGGTTATAATGACCAATTATGTATGTATGTAAGTTCCAATCACGTTGCCTGACCAAAAACCGCTTCAAATACTCGTAGTGATTACATTTACTTCTCATATATGGCACGAGGATTTTCTGTGTCCTCAATTTAGCCAAGCCTTGTTATCTTGACTGATTAATCATCCATTGATGTTAAGGACATTGCATCGTTTATTAAACTTTCTGTTCAGCATAATGTAGTCGTACTTTTAATATGCAGTCCTTGTGCTGACCAACATCTTCCCTAAGTTGGTGGAACTCGGTCAGTACAGGGATTACGTTTAACAGCGGCGTTAAAACGGGAAGCTATCACTCTAACCTATCTACCTAACTACTAAGTAATACAAATGGAAATGCGCTTCGTTTGACTTTTGCCAATGACTTATCATTGTTCATTACCCACTGAATAAATTCCCGGCGTTTATAGTCTAGAGGTAAGTACATATCAGCTCTTAAATAAGTTGAATATTTTGGCGAGACCTTTAATCAAATTCACTAAGTAGTGTTTCGAGTTTTGCAATACGATGCGTTACTAATATTAACGCGTTATTGCTGATACTTTCTAGATACCGATCGTTACACCCGTATCACAGATTGTCTCTTGCACTAACCGATTATTGTAGTACTATTCTGTCTGAAATAACGTCAATAAAAATTGTTGCTGTCTTAATTTATTATCAGAATCTACTTATATGGTGCTATACATCACATCTTAGATTATTTTAGGAATATCTGGTTTCCCTATACATTCGATAATTAACCTTTTAGGAGTCCTTTGGCAAAGGAACAACATAGCCAACTTGTTTGCAAAAGATTTTAGAAAGGAAAAAAATCAATTGAATTCAGGCATTCCTCTACCATGGAGTTAATTAATGGTTCCACAGACATACATACATTATTGGCCATTGCAACTCTTTAGTCAGTATCACAACCTTTTTTTCTCACATCACTTGTGTTGTGTGTACTATATTTATACATAAGGGACGGGTCCTACATTTAAAGTCGGTTCCAAACAACAGATTTCATAAACTTTTCATGGTAATTATATATTCACACTCAGAATTTTTGCGCCAAGATTGCTGAGAGGAAGTGGTCGTAGAAATATTATTTCATATTTCCTTTTGTTGGAGATATCTGTCAGAGGTTTTGAACCATAGTCTCATGTCTAACAAGCCAACTCACTACATACCTTGACTACGGCAATTAATCTCTCAGCATGTTACTGATAAAAATTCTGAAAAAGTTTCTCAAATATCTGTCGTTCAAAGTAAAGTTTAAACTGCAGGTTCTACCACTCATGGATAAAATTAACACACACAAAATGGGTGGTGTGAGAAACTAGATTGATTTGCTGACTAGAGGGTCTTAATGACCAATTACAGGGTTACTGTTATATAGTGCAACAAAATAAAGCGCTATATTTTTTAATTATTTTTTTTAATTTTATTGTTCAAAAGCAAAAAATGTTAGAAATAATATCAAATTTTAGAATCTGTTTAGATTTGTTCGAACTGGACACCTTGGGTACGAATTGGCCTTCAAACGGTCGATAAAGCCATCACATTCTGTACGAAAGTGGCTCTGCGGTATTTTGGCCTATTTCCGGCGAAGCGCCGTCTTGAGATGATCGATACTTTGGTATTTTTTAGTGAGAACCTTACTCTCCAAAATGCCCCAGGCGCAAAAGTCTAACGGATCGAGATCCGGAGATTTTGGTGGCCATTGTACGGTAGAAATGAAGCGAGGAACCTCCTTTTTAAGCCATTCTTGGTTGACGCGTGCTGAGTGTGGTGGTGCTGAGTTCTAATGGTTTTTTTGTCCATCGGTGAGCTCTTGCACTTTTTGGAACTTCAATCGCTTTAATCCAAGCTCATTTTTCAATATCTGTTGCATCCGTTCTCGCGATATGTTCAGCTCACGAGCAATTTTTCTACCACTGCGGCATGGATTTTGACCAAATATGGCGATGGTACCGTTTTTTTTTCGTTCACCTTTTGGACGCTACGCAACACTACCAGTATCACGGTAACGAGCAATGGTACGAGAAACAAAAGATTTATTCGCATTTAAATGCTGGAGGACTCTAACTATAGCCACCTGTGGTTTTCCAGCCAAATATAAAGCAATCACACTATCCAGCTTGAATTCTATTACGAATAACTTTTTTTCTGAATCCAATAGATCCACATGTAAGCTTGTAAATAATAAAATGAACTGTAACTGGAATAAATCTGTCAACTGTTAGATGAGCGGTTTACAAATGATAACAACCTGAAGTTGGTTGCAATACATATCAGCCACCCTGTATGTAATTAAATATGTATGTCTGTCGAAGACAGTAATGATAAATAGAAATATAAGACCACAGAAAATCTTCTCTGTCAGTGTCCCATTAAGGCGACTTCCAATGAGTCTAACCCAACCTAAATTAAAGTCTGAGGCAGTTCCTATCAGAAGTTTGTTAGGGAATTTCGTGCAATAATAACAAAAATCTATGAAATGAGCCACGAATTATTTGCTCATTCCAGTAAAAGTTTTTTGCTTCTAACCCTGTAGAAATGTTTCGCATAAGCAAATCTATAAATTGCAAGAAGTGTTGGTCGAAGTATACAATACTCACAGGAAATTATGTTGGTAAATAAAATGGTTGTTATTGAGAAATTGTGAAATTGAGTTTTATTGACAAAGTTACGACCATACAGGAGACTAAATTGCAAATGAACATATTTCTGTGTATTATTTGCGTAATTTTTTTGTTAAAAAACTATTGCTAATACAGCTTAATACAGGATAACCAACGAAATGTTAATAAAAAAGTCACTCAAGGCCATACTCGCTCCCTCTTACAACAAAGCACAGTAAATGCAGAATAGTTTTTGGCTCATAACACAGTAGGATGTATGACAGAATATGAATGATGCAGATACTGATGGAAAATTGGCAATAATAATCGTGATTTGAGTTGTGATAAGATTCCTTGAAATGCGTGATAAAGTATTATTTGCATCGTTATATTTTGTCGTTTTTATTTTTGAATTTAAAAATAAATCTAAAATAATTCTTTCAATATTTAAGCCAAGCTTTGTTCATAACAAAATACAACAAATATTTAAATTTTATTCACAATTCTATCAATTCTTGAACACAATAAATTGAAAAAACCATGAAATAGAACTTGTGGCAATTATTTTTCTTTTTTACCTCGAATGTGTTGAACAAACAATTGCGTTCATGTAATTGAAATTCTGTGAATGAACAAAAAAAAGAAAATCTTCATTCCATTAACTCCTGCCATTCCAAAAAGGCACGTCCCTTTACTGCTTATGGTTGGTCCACTCCTATTAAAACAATAAAAAAATATTTATTTAAGAGATCTTTATTATACAACAAAATAATGAAAGTAACAAAAAAATAATTTGTATGAGTTCTCCAGTGTATATTAGAACATGTCAAGCTTCATTATTCCTCTACTTTATGCTTCAAATTACAACAAAATTGCCAGGGATGACAGCAGAAGAAAAAAGAAAAACACAAAAATTCCCCTTGATATTGCCAGGCATTGTAGTGTCCTTTTTAAGTAGCTTAACGTCATTAGGAGGGAATATAACTCACAAAAAAAAAAAGTGCAGGCAACCTTTTCAAATGTTTTATTTCAAATCATTTTTATTGTTGTCTTTGAAAATTGGGTCAATGGAGCATTATAAGGGCATGTAGCGTGTTTTTGAAAATTATAAAAGAGTAGGCAGTTACACATAAAAGTAGATATAAGCAGCCGGTAGCTGTGGGAAACATTTAAAATTTTAGAAGACCTCTAGAAAGGCAAAACATGTTTTATTGTGTAACATCACACTTAAGTGCATGTTTCGGAATACTTAATTATATCAAAATGCCTGAAATTGTTTTTTATTGCATGGGAAGGGGGTAGCAATGAGCTGTTCCACTTGGACTGTGTTTTCCATTTCTACATGGGTATCTAACATGCTGTCACTTTGAAGATGCTTATCTATGACATCTTCTGAGCATTCCTTATTTAAACCAATGTGGACTGATGTTATTGAATTCGGATGTTCAGAGGAGTTTGGTGCTAAGCAGTCTAGACAGCTTCATTCCTAATACATGCAAACCAAAACTTTCCGAATGCCTAATGAAGACAAGATTTTAAGGTAAGCCTTTCCATGTTTCATTTATGATCTTCGTTCTGATGGAAAGTTGGAAGGGATCTCTTATAGTGTTAAACGTTCTAAATAAAATCGCCAACTAGGGAAAGCTAATAGTGGATCCATGCCAATCAAAAAGAATTAGTGGCATAACTGACATCAACTGCAAAATTAGTTGATTCAACTTTATGCGCTAACACTTCCGTTCAGTTATCGGAAGTACAGGAAATAGAAAAAGCTATTAAGGGGATGTTGGCCAACAATATATTTGGCAAATTACTATTCGAGTACAGACACCATTATGCAAAACTGTTTATGTCTACTTTTCAATTAAAAGTTTTTAAAGAACTCAGTCCTATCGAGGATTTTACACCTATTGGATGCAACTGGTAAGCACTGTTAATCAATAGGTATGCTGAAAATGAAGTTTGCCACTTAAAGATTTACTCTCCCAAGTTGAGGTTAAGGTTAAAGCCACCGTACTCTAGTAGGTAATGTGTAGGCTAGATTAGACAATTCCACGAACGTTGCTGGTGAAATGAAATTGCCATGAAAAATTTCCCAAAAATCTGTCACTCGGAGTCTACTATAAAGTGTAGTCCTGCCACTCATGTATAAAAATTAACACACACAACTTAAATGCTGTGAGAAGCTAAGTAATAATGTCCTGACTGAAGTGTTAGATTAGATTAGGTTAGATGACGTGTACTTGTCATAGTTGGTAGTTCCCTGAGGTCGAATTGACCCATTGTACAATGTCCTAGCTTCTCAAACCCCTCGTGTTGTGTGCGAAAATTTTTATACATGAGTGGCAGGATCTACAGTTTAAAATCGACTCAAAACGAAAAGCTTATCATGGCAATTTTTACTCTTAGAGTTTTTACCAGAAATCTGCTGAGAGGAAGTCGCCACAGAAATATTTTCATATTTGATATCTGACCTGGGATTCTAACTCGCACCTTTGGTCTAATTAGCCAACACACTACCTGCTAGACCACGGCGACTTTACGACTAAAGGGTTGTAATGGCCAATTATGTGTGTATGTTTGCTGAAAATGAAGCCAAAGAACGCTACAATAGAGTTCCGAATTGTCAATACATTCCGGATTGACAGTTTGTTATGAATGGACATCAAAAAAGGTTTTTGTAAATAAGTTACCGAAATCGGGTGACAGGCTGGAGGTAATTTTTCAGAGCGTGGAATACAAGAGTCTTAAGATACATTCCCATGTGTTGAACTAGGACAAGGGCGAGCAGTTGTTACGATAATAGAGGAACTAAGCTGTTCAACATTTTATTTAGCATTTCTTTGCGGACCTAGCTGCTGTAATGAATACTGTCTGGCCGGATTTTCTGAAATTCATTATATTTTTACTTAACTTCCTAAACAGCGTTATGACAAGGGAATATTCCTTTTTTTCTAAAACCTACTTAGGAAACATATTGTTATGCAGGAGCTCAATTGTCTGGCTTGACCGACTGAAATATATTTCCTTGTTTACTTGTTTCCTTGTTTCATCAAATAAACAAGGAAATTTTAGTTTGCATGGAACTCTATTGTACAACAGAAATTCCGAAGAAAAGGTTCAGAGATTAAGAAGGATTTTTTTCCCTATTGCCTGTCATCAAAACAAACAATTAAAATTTATTTAAAAATTGTAAAGAATTTGGAAAAAGTTACGGAAGACTTAAATTTATTTAAAAAAAATAAACCAATTTATAAAGGCCTTGAATTTTGAAATGGAAAGGAGAATTTTTCGAAAGGGTCATAATAAATCAAAAAATTTTCATTTTAAATAGAAAAATAAAAACAAGAAAATTACTTTCGACACACAAAACACGGTAGATAATATTCATAGACCAATAGAAGGTCCTGTAGAGAAATAGGAAATATTTTAAGTAGTTCTTGAATTATTTGTAAAACTTATTGTTTAGTAAGAGAATGAGTAATTGATAGCATAATACGTTACAGGACTTTACATTATTTTTCTGCAGAAGTCTTAGTCAAAGCCACTAATTATATTGTGCCTGAGGCTATTTTCCTATCTGGTTTAAGAATACTCATACCGGATATGGCACAATGGAATGGTGCGGTACTCCAGGGGTAAAGTGGTATACCCATCTTCACAGATGGTTCTAAGTTAGGTGGATGTACAGGTGTTGGGGTTCTCTGTAGGGAACTCGGTCTTGAACTCCACTTCCGGTTAAATGATGACAGCAGCGTTTTTCAGGCGGAGATTTTCGCAATATTCGGATTCGGAATCTTACATGATCTTCGTTGACAGTCAGGCTGCCCTTAGGGCTATTGCGTCGGTCTGGTGCAAATCACGGCTCGTTCGCGACTGCAAAGAGCCGTTGAGGAGTTTTGGACCAGATGGTATTCGTCTATGCTGGGTTCCGGATCATAGCGGAATACTGGGCAATGAGACGGCGGATGTCCTCGCTAGGTTAGGTTCGTTTTTAGGGAGCGATTTGATAGTTGGTCCTGACCTTCCAGTCTGCCACCTCTATGGCCTCATCGATGGATTGATGGATCAGTGAAGAAGAGCAGATGCGTTGAGGGCAAGGATCTGGTTGTTCTATTTTAAGACGTCTATGGCCTGCTGTCGACAGTAAGAGAACAGATTGGCTGCTAGGCTTGGTTAAGGGCAGCTTTAGGTTGGTTGTCGGTTTTATCAGGGGGCACAGCGAGATTAGGTCGGGAACCGGTATCTGCAACAGATCCTAGCCGGACTATTGCAGGGTACGTTGCGACGAGGAAGAGTTGGAGACTGTCGAACACCTCCTCTGTAACTGTCCAGCCCTTGGATGGTTGAGTTTGAGGACCCTTGGCAGAGCTTTCTTTGAGAGTTTGAGTTCTGTGTCGAGAGCCAACATCAAGGCTCTCCACAGATTCGTTAGCAGCTTGGGCTGGTTAAAGGTGTAGTCGCGCTCTCACTCTCTTTTTTTATTTTGTGTCTATTTGTTTTGTGTAATTCCTTCGATTCCCATTCTCATTCCCTCTTTCATCTTAAATCCTATATTTCCTTCCTTTTCTGAGGACATTGTACAATGGGTCAATTTCGACCTCCGGGTAATGTACTTGTCTTAACCGACAAGTACACGTTCTCTAACCTAACCTAACCTAACTTAACCTTAGTAAATATTCGGTTAATTCGGTTAATTGAGTGCAATATTTTAAGTGTTCAGCCATAATAATATACGCATTTCAGTTTACTCAATATTCATTTGATAGATGGTAAACAAAAATATTGTTTTGATTTTGATCTGGTCGCTTAAATTAGTGTCTTTTATTAGTTTATATGCTAACTAAATACACTTCTGACAATGATGCATTTTAAGTTTTACTCAATATTATAACAATTTGTGTATTTATTAAGGAATTATTAATTGAAACTTTTTATCCGTTTTTATAATAATTTCTGTGCAATTTGACACTACATATGATACATTTTTAATTTATTCTTCATTCAAGTAATTAAGCAATTAGAAATTTATTTAATCTTCAGTAAACAAAAACTTAAGTTGGAAATAAATCGTTCAAACTTAAGCCATTTGCCATATAAATTTTTATTTTTTCCCATGTGATTTTAGTTCTTAAACATTCCGTAGATCTTAAAAGTGCATACGGCTATGCAAAAACTTTTCTTCAACGTGTAAGGCGTGCAAGCCTTTTTCGGTATGCCAAAGTATTTTGTCATATATGGTAGGTAGTTTGGCTTCAGGTAAAAGTTTGCACTCATTTGCATTTGTATATGCAGCAGAAGTTTTAAATGACTTTCAATTAAATTATGGCATTAAAAATTGTTTAAACTAAAAATGTTTGTTTTCTCTTTTACGTTTGTTTTTCTTTTTCTTTTTTAATATTTTAAAACAACAAAAACGAAAACAAAAAATGCCATAAAACTTTTCCAAAGACACAACAGAAATAATTTTCATAACCAGAGGGTCACGCCTAAGAGTTTGTAACCACAAAATAAAATCTACCTTTTATGACAGCAGGTATTTATAGTTTCTGCCGGGTAAGAAATGAGGCAAAAAAAAAACCCATCAACTGTCGTAAGAAATATTGTTTAAAAATAGAAATGAAAGCAAACAAATTTTTATGTGGATGCCATTGGAATATTTTTTTTCTGGCAAAAATAAAAGAAAAAAAGTAAAGTTATGACAATAAAACCGAATTTTGAACTTTTAAAAAATTGTGTGTTTTTAAGAAAAATTAATTAAAATGAGGCTGAAAAAAAAAACCAAATCAAGTCCATAAAATATGAAAATTTTTAATAAATTAAAGTACTTAAATATGAAGGCTTTTAGGGCTTTTCCATCCAGCATTTCATTCATGGAATTTTAATTTCGTTTTTCCACATTTTGTCTTATAAACTATAAGGCATTAAATAACAGGCAAAAAACAGGCTTTATTTTTATAACCCAAAGGATATCGTTGAAGAGAAAATTTTCATGAAATTTAACCACAAGCCTTACCAAAAGTATGTTGGCTTAATAGAAAAAGAAAAGTTTTAACTGAAAGAGAGAAAAAAACAGTCTTTTTTTCTTTAAATTTTTTAATGGATTAAACTGACATAAATTTCCAGTAAAAGTTTCTTAAAACTTGAATAATTCTTTAGATATGTATACTACATATATCGTATGTGCATGCAGAATTATTACCAGCACAAATCTGTAAAAATAAATCAAATTTTTTAGTTTTTTTTTTTGTAATAAAATAAAAGATTTAAGGTGTTGTGCACAAGTGTTATAAATTTTGAATATCTGGTATGTAAATTAGTTATCAATTAATCTTTTTATAAAGTTATAAGAAGTAAATACAGTGGCGAGCAGAAGTGAGTATTTGTTGGAGCTGTTTTCGATAGCAGTACAGCTTTCCATTTGATTGGAAACGTGTTATCTGGTGTGATGAGTCCAAATTTAACCACTTTCAGTAAGATGGAATGCAGTACTGTTAGCGAATACCCGGGGAACGCGTTCAAAAATACCATACGAAGCAATAATGGCGAAGATATAATGATTTGGGGAAGTTTAATATGGTGGCATTTTCGCCCTCTATATTTAGTAGGCGGTTTCATGCAAAAAAAGATTCTGCAAATCCATCTTCCGAATTTCATGGACAAATGAAATAAAATTGTTTTCCAACAGGATGCTGATCCGAAAAATACACCAAAAATTATAAAGATATGGAGTGGGAAACAAAATTTACAATTGATGGAATGGCCCGCACAAAGTTCGGACCTCATTCGGATTGAAAACCTTTGGCCATTCTTGGAAATCCGGCTCGGGCAGTACGCAACAGCCTCAACAAATATGGACTAACTTTGGAATCGTATAAATACGAAATGGAATCGAAAGATGTTTTTGATAATTTGGTAGAAACCATATCAAACCTATCCATGGACCAGATATTGACATTGAGTTAATTTCTCGAATTTTCTTGAAACGTGTAAAATTGAATTTATGTGGGTTATTTTCGGTTTTTTCATTCAAACTCATTGTATTCATTTTATTAATTATTGGCTTTTTACTGCTATTTGTTAAGAATAAAATAAAAAATTAAAATTAATTTTGTTTTTCTGTTTTTGCTTGTATGCGAAGATGCACTTACTTCTGCTTGCCACTGTATGTTTAATTAAAACAAATTTGTTTCCTAATAATCTATAAAGTAAAGACTTACTTTTAATATATTTTAACCTCCTTATGTTATAGCCAACTTTTTGTATTCTCTGGCATTTTAAGCATTTTTTATTTCAATTCGTCTATAAACATACATACATACATACATAATTGATGATTACATCCCTTCAGTTAGTATTACGACATAGTCAGCTTCTGACATATAAGAGTGACGAACTACAGATTTTTGAGAAACTTCTGATGATGATTGTATTTACTCTTAGAGTTTTTGGCGGAAATTTACAGCAAAGAAGTTGCCGGAGAAATATTTTTTTGGTTTTTCAAGATGTCTGACCTGGAGATTTTAACGATGGCCTTACATCTAATAAACCATCACAATACCCAGTAGATAACAGCGATTTACCTTCTCCACATACCCTATAATATTATCTATCATGCTAGGGCAGTTCAGATGTACATGAAAGGAAAGGTAAAGTGTTTTATGTATGAATGCTAACCAGTGTTGTTGTTACACAAAAGTCTACAAGGTGGATGATATGTATTGCAACCAACTTCACGTTGTTATCATTTGTAAACCGCTCGTTTAACAGCTGACAGGTGTATTCCAGTGACAGTTCATTTTATTATTTATAAGCTTACAAAAGCATTTTCATCAATTGTATTCAGAAAAAATGTTATTCGTGATGGAATTCATGCATGATAGTGTGATTGCTTTATATTTGGCTGGAAAACTACAGGTGGCTATCGTTAGAGCCTTCCAGCATTTAAATGTGAATAAATCTTTTATATTTCATACTATTGCTCGTTACCGTGATACTGGCAGTATTACAGCGCGTTCAAAAAGTGAATGAAAAAACAGTAACAACATCTGAAATGATCCGAAAAGTGAAGGCCAAATATGATCAAAATCCATGCTGCAGTGGTAGAAAAATTGCTCGTTAGCTGAACATATCGCGAGAACGAATGCAACACATATTGAAAAATGAGCTTGGATTAAAGCCATTGGAGTTCCTAAAAGTGCAAAAAAAGTTAGACTGGAAAGAGCGAAGGAGTTACTTGGCTTGCAAGTAAATGGCCAGTTACCGAATTTGCTTTTATCCGATAAGAAGCCATTCTAAATTGAGCAGTTTGTGAACAAACAAAATGATCGGGTTTACATACCAAAGAGGTAAGCTGAAAATTTACACCTGCGATTGGCCACCAGAACTCAAGCGCAGCCCATGGTTATGGTGTGGACCGCCGTAACGGCCGATGGTCGCTCGCCGCTCGTATTCATCGACCGTGGGATCAAAATAAATGTCGAGTATTATCGGGAAAATCTCTTTAAGACAGTATTGAAGTCCTGGGCAGACAAACATTTCGGCCGCAGACCATGGACTTTTCAACAGGACTCACCACACGCCAACCAATAATGGATTAAAGAGGAGGTTCTTCGCTTCATTTCTACCGCAAAACGGCCACCAAAATCTCCGGATCTCAATCCGTTGGACTTTTGTGCTTGGGACACTTTTTAGAGTAAGGTTCTTACTAAAAAATAACAAAGTGTCGATCATATTAAGACGGTGCTTCGTCGGAAATGGGCCAAAATACCGCCGAGCCACTTTCGTGCAGCCTATGATGGCTTTGTTGTCCTTTTGAAGGCCATAATTCGTACCAAAGGTGGCCAATTCTAACAAATCTAAACTAATTCTAAAATTTGATGTTATTTCCGACATTTTTTTGCTTTTGAACAATAAAATTTAAAAAAGAAAAAATTAAAAAAATTTAGCGTTTTATTTTGTTGCATTATATATCAGCTACCCTGTATATGAAATTTTCGTGGAATTTAATATTGATTTAAACAATTATTGTTATACTGTTTCATATGACATATTCTTAATAAATAATTGAAAATAAAATAAATTGAAATTGTATGCAGTTTTGGCAATTTTTTTACTCAAAATTTTTTAAAAGTTTTTCTGTTTCATTCATGTATTCATTTGTGCTACAGTTCAGGCTAATGTATTCGTATAATAGATTTAAAATAAAATTATTTATAATCGTTCAAACAGACATTATTGCAAACAGTTTTGTAAAGTTTTTTTTTTTAGATTATTACACTTAGTCATGTGTGTGTGTGTGTACAACACATGCTTTTGAATATGAATTATTTTCTGTGTGTTGCATAACAAAATTTATTTAAAAACTTTGTAAAATATTGTGTGAGTGTTTTTGTTTTATAACTTTTTTACAAAAGTGTTGTAGCACTGTGGGCATCTGTATGTATGAGTAAGTAAATTAATATTTAATATTTTTAATAATATTTTCTAAATGAAATATCCATCAATTTCTCCATACAAATAAACCCACCATCCAAAACAACTAAACCAACCAAGCCATACAATAACTTATCTTATCTGATATGTCAACAGAGATTTTATGAATTTGTGAAACAAAATTTTTTCTTTTTACAATTTTTAATAGAAAATTTTCTTTTTCTTTTCCATTGTTCGCATTTAAATAGAGCCGAGGTTCGGTATACATTTTCTATAAACTCAATTTATACTATAGCACACGCACACTCGCACACACGCTCACACGCTCACACACACACGTGGTGTAATGTTTTTAACGGAAATTATTCTATATTTTCCTATTATCTTCCACTCAGGCTTACTTTCTCATTCTCTCACTCTCTCTCTCTCTCTCCCTATCTCTTTCTTTTTCTTTGTCTACATAAAAATTGTTTATGTTCGGTTATACATTTTAATAATAAAAGAAAGATATTTTCTCTTTCAATATTCTTGTAGTTTTTTCTTTTTCTATTTTATTTTTGTTTTTGTTTCTGTTCTCATCGTTTATGCATATGTTGAGTGCTAGAGTATAAACTTAAATGGATATTTTTGCTGACATTTGCATTAGAGTAGCAACAATAGTGGCCTGTTATACATACATACATATTCCGTCCATTGTATTATAAAAATAGATGAGAAAACAAACTAAAGTATACTTTTGAGAGCACTATATCTATACATACACATGTGCATGCATATATATGTGAACTCAAATGTATACATGTATGTAGATTTTTAAGATATGATGGATAGTGTGTAGCTCTTATAGATTAAGAATAAAAAAATTTGCACATTTACAGTGTGATATGAAAAGTGTGGTATGAAAAGAGTAACTTTAGTTTCTATTATTTAAATTGGAGGACGTGTACTTGTCGGTTAAGGCAAGTACAGTACCCGGAGGTCGAAATTGACCCATTGTACTTTCTATCTATATCAAAATTAATGTCACTTATCGTTGTCATTTTATATCTCAAGAACGGGCTCACCTATCTAAGCCAAATGTTTAGGCTTTGTTCGGACTATTAAGTAGATGGTTTATGTAAGTTAAGTTAAGTTTGCCACTCCCACATTTTCTATTTATCTAAAATCAGAAAATGTCTCCATCGATTTGATTAATTTTTCTTTCAAATGTTTGTATTTATCCATTTAAAGTTTTCATCAAGAGAAAATTTTGCCCCGCCCACTTTTTTAATTTACCTACTATCAGAAAACGGCTCCATCGAATTGACTAATTTTTCTTTTAAATGTTCGATGCAATTCAATTTAAGTTTTAAAAATTTTGAATCAAAGGGAGAAAAATGGGATAACGGGAGAAAAATAGGGCAAAAATTAGTACTTTATGCATAACTACAAACATAATTGGCCTTTACAACCCTTCAGTCAGGATTACGACCTAGCTTCTCACACCACTTATGTTGTGTGCGTTAATTTTATACATGAGTGGCGGGACCTACAGTTTAAAGTCGACTCCGAACGACTTATTTTTAAAAATTTGGGATTTATGCATAACTGCTGTATTTTATTTGTTTTAAAGTTATTTTTTTTTACAATTTAGCTAGATTGTGTTTCCCAAATAGCTATTGGAAGTATTCCGTTTCTAAAGTTGAACCAAGAGGTGTCAAAAAAAGGGAGAAAGGGCGAAAGAGCATGCATTTATATTTAGGACTTAGAGTATTCAAAAAACTGGGTTTTCAAATAATTTGAAAAATAGCATTTTTTAAGAAGCCGGTTTCGAAACCGGATTTTTATTTATTGTTACTTTTATAACCCGCGCAACGTCGGGTACAATCCGCTAGTTATTTATAATTTTTAAACTCATAAATGGTAGTAAATTTTTAGAGTCAGAATTTCTTCAGAATCAGAATTTAATCAGAGAATAAATAAAACATATTCGTCTATATAAGCCAGGTTTTGAAGCGAATCACTGTAGTAGGTAGTGTGTTGGCTTATTAAAAGTAGGACCATGGTTCGAATCCCATAGCAGACGTCAAAACGATATGAAAAATTTGAAAAAATATTTATACGGCGATTTCTGGCAAAAATGTAGAGAAAATTGTCATTAAATGTTTCTGAAAAATCTGTCGTTTGGACTCGTATTTAAAGTGTAGGTCTCGTTACTACAACCTAACTGAAAGGTTGTATTGACCAATTATGTATGCTTCACATAGACACACTCAGTACGACTGTTGGGGTCATTATGGCTACGCATGCGAGGCGTACTGATTTTCAATACCCTGTTAATGATTTCTGCAAAAGTTAGAAAGATGAGAGACTGTCTTTTACACGCCTATCCTGGGTATATGCCCAGCATGCTGCCAAAGGAGAAATAGGAACTGAAATGCCAATCTTGAAAATTTATAATTACAGTCTACAATATATTTATTGTTTCTCTAACAACGGTCTTACTTATTTTCAAAAATTTTTAAACTTCAAAACACTATCACAATCTTTTAGTGCATTTAAGTGGATCATTTAAAAGTTTTAATTTAAAATTGCAATAAAACAAAACAGGCTTGAAATTTTCCTAACTTTTTTACTCTTTTGTTGTGAAGTACTATTGTTCCGGTTAGTGATGAAATATTATTTCATTAATCTGGCTGCCTCGACTGACCTCACAGTACCTCTTTCGATCGGACTAATTTTCGTGCCCTTTTTGAGTGTATGGGATCGTATTTCAGAAATGCCTTCATTGGTGTTCAAATGCAGTTGTAATTCAAAGGTGGAAAATAGCAGCTTTTTGGCGGCCAATTGGCATCACCATTCGGATATACTTTGTTCCTGTACAAGATATACCGAGCTTAAAAACTTATAATCCATGGTTCCCCTAACGTTAGTCCTGTTGCAGTTACTTACTTCTTAATTTTCCCGCAGATTTGCGAATCCATTCGAAAAATTTCCGCAATCTAACAGCGGATTTGGGTGTAAGAGAAAAATTTACTAATTTTTGCAATTTTATAAAGAGTCTAATGACTTGATCACCACTGAAAGTTATTTTCTGGCCTCTGTTGTTGAGACCAGCTACTAGCCTTATCCACTCGAGATGAAACTAATACGTACATACATACGTAAATGTGTAATGACCATTTTAGCCAGGATTATGACCATAGCTTCTCATACCACTTATGTTGTGTGAGTAAATTTTTTTTCATAAAAGGCGAGACCTATAGTTTTAAAGACTACTCCGAACGTTAGATTTTTGAGAAACTTTTCATATTTTTTCATATTTCATTTAGTTGGAAATATTTCTCCTGGGTATTGGCTCGTTACCTCATGTTTAATAACCCAACACCCTGCCAACCAGACTACGGCAACTATAGAAATAAAATTTTCTTTATATTAATTTAAGAAAACATATTTTAAAAGACACAATAATTGCTTTTGTACTTAAACAGTTTAAGAACACACAATTAAAGTTAAAGTGTTGCTGCATATTTTAATTTTTTATGTGGCATTTGAGTGACTCCCATGGCGTATGAGTAATTTATTGAATTTCCATTCCTCATACAGCAGATAATAATGGTCCACAAGCGTATGAGTAATAATTAATTACGGGTTAAATACGGTGTAATAAATTAATATTGTTTGTATATGTACATACTTACGAGTCTATTTGAAATGTATAAGGGCGTGTTTGTATATGTTTTTATGGGTATATGCGGTTTGTTGTATTCTCTTAATAATTATTTATTATTATATTATCGTCAAATAATTAATAATTCATCTGAATGTACATTACAGAAAAGAATAATTTATTTACTCTTAAACGAATAGAACATAAAGTATGAAAATTAATTGAAATACGTAAAGGCGGTAGATATGGGAGCGTCATAATGAATATTTATTAGACAATAAGTGAACACCCTTAATTTTGTTTGTAGGTGTTGCTGTTTGTTCTGTTTCTATTTGGTTTCTTATGATGAACAACAAGTTGTTGTTTGGGATGATTATCAAAATTAATTGAGAACGCGAATAAGAGGGAATAAGAGAATATCCCAAACAAAATAAATTTATAACAGAGATATTATTAAAGATTAACTGAGCTGCAATTACAAAATGGAAGAGGACCACTGTAAAAAAAAAGTTTGCATTAAGAATTCTTTTGTGTCTTAAAAAAACATCTCAAAAGTACATCAAAAAGCAGTTTTTCAATGCAGACATTCGGCTAGGGAAATGTTCAAAAGTAATAAAGAATAAATGGTACAATCGAAGACGGTGAACGATCCCCAACTTTGAATCAAATGAAGTATGAAAAAATATATTTCTTTCACCAACAAACTCTGAGAACATCAAATCTGTGGTTCGGAATCGACGTTACACCGTAGGTCTTCCAACTCGTTGTTAAAATTAACACACACAACAGGGGTGGTGTAAGAAGTTAGGTTGTGATCTAAACTAAATACTTGTGTATAGGTAAGTAGGTAGTTTGTTAGTTTATCAACCACGAAGCCACGCTTTAAACCCCTGATAAGACATGTAATATAAAACGAAATATAGTTCTTCAGCAACATTCTCTCAACAGATTTCTGGCAAAAACACAGAGAGTAAATAGAAAATTACCATGAAATAATGCAAAAAATCTGCGTTTTGGTATCGTCTTTAGACTATAACTGCTGTCGCTCATGTATATCCAAAATTCACCAAAATTTCATTATGAACAGGCCTATTATTAGCCATTAGCCGTTTATGGCCGTATTCATAATTATCTTACAAAGCAAGTAATTTGAATAGCAACAGAATGATTACGAATGACGCTTACACTTATAGATAATGTCAACCAGCTATAGTCGTTGCATTGCAGAACACATACGTCAATCAAAACGTCGTCGTGATTAACAATTGGGATTGTGTTATTCTACTTCAATGAAGATTTTAGAAAATGATTTTGCTTAAAAAGTTTTTAAGATTAAATATGAAATACAACGTAATATTGAATTTCGATTCTAAATTTTGTTTCTCGGTGAAGCTCGTTTCTGATTGTGTGCATAATTCATCGCATAATTGTAGTGTTTAGGGTGAGTATAATCCATAAACTTTTGTCCAAACACGGTAACATCCACTGAATATAGTTTTAAAAACCATGTTGATCAATTATGATTAGAAATAAATGATTCGAAGTGTTCAAAAGCGGCCGCTTTCATTGATTTTCTCAAAAGAACTTTCAATGAAAGAGTATTTTCACGTTATGATCCAATAATGAAGCACATTTTTGATTTTAATTGTCACATTTGAAGTTATCATAACTAACAGTTACATCTAAAAAAATTACTGTTTGGTGCTGACGATGTCGTTGGTTCATATGCCTCCTAAAACCATTTTGGTCAGAACGATACTGCCGATGTTAAATATTATGAGCAAATGAATAAGAGATTAGAAATTTTGTAAAGGACGAAGCCACATGCTACTTTGTGCGCGCTATTAAAGAAATAATCAATTAAAGTCGCCGTAGTCTAGTAGGCAGTGTATTAGCTTTTTAGGCGTAAAGCCCGGGTTCGCAGCCCAGGTCAGACATCACAACAAAATAGAAAAATTATTTCTTCGGCGATTTCCTCTCAGGAGATTTTTCGCAAAAACTCTGAGAGTAAATAAAAACCTGACACGAAAACTTTCTCAAAAAAAAATCTGTCGTACGGAGTCGACTTTAAACTGTAGGTCCCGCCACTTATGTATAAAATTAACACACACAACATAAGTGGTGTGAGAAACTAGGTCAATAATTCAGACATACAATTATGTATGTATGTAAGCTCCAATCACGCTGCCTGACCAAAAACCACTCAAATACTCGTAGTGGTTACATTTATTTCTCATATATGACATGAGGATTTTCTGTGTCCTCAATTTAGCTATGCCGTGATTTCCTCTCGGCAGATTTCTGGCAAAAAATCTAAATAAAATTGCCATGAAAAGTTTCTCAAAAATCTGTCGTTCGGAGTCGTCTTTAAACTTTAAACCCGCCACTCGTGTATAAAATTAACATACACAATAAAAGTGGTGTTAGAAACTAGGTCAATAATCCTGACTGAAGGGTTGTAATGACCAATTATGTATGTAATAACTTCGCCGTAGTCTATTGGTAGGTAGTGTGTTAGCTTTTTAGACGTAAAGCCAGGGTTCGTGTTCCAGGTCAGGGATCAAAATGAAATATGAAGGAAGCAGATTTCTTGCAAAAAGAATAAATAAAACCTGCAGCATAAAATTAACGCACAGAACATGAGCGGTGTGAAAAGCTAGGCCGTAATCCTAATTGGTCTAATGGGCAATTATGTATGTGTGTATGTGATAATTTCTTTTGTCGATAATTGTTTTTAGGGCTTATGTAAAGATTCTTGTTCATACCAAAAATATTCGAAGACCCTTTTGGCGAAATACGGTTACAAATGCATCGAAAGGTTTGAATTCTACGTTGTGCCATGCGAAATAAACAAATTGGGCGTATTGGCGTAACTGATTGAACAACAAAATTGATACCAGTTGTAAAAATATTAATTTTATAGAATTTTATATTTGAATAAATTCAATTAAACAAAAAAAATTTAATTTGACATTTTTTTTCATTTTTTAGGTACGTTGAAATGTGGAACAGTCAGATATTTAGAATGGAATGGTAAGTTCTTCATGAATTTGTTGTAAGATGGAGAATTAAGTGGTTTGAAAAGAGGTTTTATTATCATTAGACAGAATTTGAATAATTTTTTCTAAGGAAGATATTTTTGGAGTATAAACTAGCAACAGAATTACAGCGATTGCTTTCTACGTGACTCATTTCTATGTCATGGCCTTACATGCTCAGTATAAGAAAAGTTATATCCCTATATTCGTATAATTTTATTCAAGTATTATTTTATATGTTTTGTTTATATTTGAAGATTATAAGCATTTCCTATTCACATCGTACAGAGGCAATAAGGATGTAGTTTCGCGTCAACCTAAGAATATACGCAAGTGTTTATATCCACAAAAAATCTTCTAATATTTCCTTTTTTGTTGTTCAGACTCAATAGTGATGATATTAAAAGAACAACTGAAATGAATAAATATTGCTTTAAGTGATCTGTATAGTTATGGTGTATGCCAATATGATTTGTTTGCTTTCATATGCTAATTCTGCCAATATAAAAGGACGGCATAAGTTTTATTGAAATTGCGTTTCGAATATAATTTCATAAGAATGTTCTGTGTCTCACATCGAATAAGCTAACCTACTACACTCCGGCGACTTTAATTGAAATCTTGTGTTCATAAATTCAAACACTTCTTTCTAGGATTGCCTATTTCTTTACAATAGTATAGTTTTAACTTTAATTTTCGAAACTCTAGAAAATTGTAAATCTATATCCACTTCCAATATAAGAAAAACCCTTAACTACTACGTAAAGCATTCCCGTTTTATATTTATCATCAATAAAACTCAATTTTTTTTTCCAAAATAAAATTGAAAAAATTAAAATTTTGATCACAAAAAAATAAATTCAAACTAAACTTGTGCCGTTTAAAAATTGTTCATATTATTTTGCATTTTTTAAAAAAAAACTTTTCAATATTTCCATAATCAACTCAATTTTATTTTAAATCTCTTGTAAGTATCATAACTTTCTTCCAAAAATTTCTTTCAAATCTCAATGCAATGCAAATAAATCTGTTTTTCATTAAATTTTAAAATTTTCCACACAATTTTCCACATGTTATCTTAAACCAAAATGTTGTTCGTTTCCTTTTTCTTTTGAATTTTATTTTTTAATTTTAAATGTAATAATCTGATATAAAACTTCTCTAAGATTTAAAGCTTTTAAGTAAACTTTTGTTGAAATGGAAAATAACAACATGATGAGCATTCTCCAACAATATGGCTCGACATTATAATACTCTGCAGAGGGTTTTTATTAAAAAATGTATTTTGTTTTATTGCAAACGGAAGCAGTAACATATGAGCAAAATTTCTTACAATAACAAAGGCTACAAGAGAATTTTTAATTCAAATTTAAGCCGTTCTGTTGAGGAAACAATGTAGAATATTAGGTATACTTAAATAAAATTCCATAACTACCTATAGCCGGGGTATACACACTTAATTGGTCATTACAACCCTTATTACTTATTTAATCTCAGAGTCTCTGCTGAGACTCGAACCCTGGCCTGGGACTCGAACCCTGGCTTTACGTCTAATAAGCCAACACACTACCTACTACATCACGGCGATACCGATAGCAAAATAATTAAGATAGATATCCTATGCAGATGTCTTAGAATTAAAAAATTTACTAAAGTTATAAGCTACATAAGGATTACTCCAATCAGAACTTTCAAACTTTGTCAGAAGTTAACGGGCATCTTAGTGCAACTATATCTGTCAAATTCATACATACATACAAAAGCGGTCATTACAACTCTTCAGTTAGGAATACGGCTTAGCTTCTCACACCACTTATGTTGTATGCGTTATTTTTATGCATCAGCGGCGGGACCAAAAGTTTGAAGTCGACTCCTAACGACTGATTTTTTGAGAAGCTTTTCATGGAAATTTTTATTTATTTGCCAAAAATCTGCTGAGAGGAAGTTGCCGAAGAAATATTTTCATATTTTTGTTTTGATGTCTGACCTGGGGTTTGAACTAAGTTCTTACGTCTAATAAGCTAACATACTACCTATCACAGATCAGCAATAAGTATTCAAAACGATGAGTAGGTTCTAGTCATACTTATAATTTCTGGTACTTATACGCATTCGTACTACTCATACTCAAAGTTGGTAGCACTCATCGTATTCATACTCATGATGTTATTGACTTCGACTCGTCTCTACTTAATATTTACAGGAAGCGCAAAATAAGTACGATTCACGTACGAACATTACAATACTCACAAGAAGATTGTGTGTATGCTTTGCTTGTTGTCTTTGTCTTTCCTTTCTTCTTTGTTTGTATATGCAACAACAACAAAGGCTGTAGATTTTTATGAATGATTCGAGGCACTCGAATTACTTATAAGTATTATAAGTATTTTTATAAATTTATGAATCAGAATGTGTAGGCGTATGAATCAAACATATTTCGAATGTTGTGAGTTTGATGTCAACATTGTACTCATACTCATTGCTTCTTACACTTATAAATTAATGTTGCAGCAAGTACGAATGAATCAGAGTAGTTGAATTTCATGATGAGTGCCTATGAGTAGCGGAAAAACGATTCATTGCTTTTCTCTGCTACCTACTAGGTCTCGAAAAAGTCACTGTTTGGTGTGGATTTTGTGATGAGGACGTGCTTAGTACTTAAAAACTTAAAAGTCGGAGTCGACTTTAAACTGTAGTGCCCACCAAGAATGTATAAAATTAAATCACATAATATAAGTGGTGTGAAGAGCTAGGCTTTAACCCTGACTGAATGCTGTTGTAATGACCCACTATGTAGATTTCAATACATTTGATGGAATGCTACTAATTTGACTTGAAAGGAAAAAATAAAGTAATCATCTAAGAAAAAGGTGAAGTATGCGATTGCCGAAGGCAAATATACTATGCCATTAGAGCATTATCACCTGTAGTTTCTATAAAACATTGGCAAAATATTGCTGTAAAGTCAAATAAAAATTCTGAAGTATTTTTAATTTCTATGGTGAAAGAAATTCTTGTTTATTTTTTTTTTTAAATTAAAATATTTTAAGCGAGAATTACTATGTAAATGTCTTTCAAAAATTTTTTAAATAAATTTGTTCTTAATGAAAATATTTTAAATATTTGCTAAATTTTAACGTCCTCTATAAATTTTGAATTTGACAAAATTTTCTATTTCCTAAGGCAAATAGTCGTGTACTGGTATGCATATTATATTTGCAACAAGTGGCTGTTTGGCAAATCTACATTGAGACCAGAATCTACACACATAACGTATTCAAATACATAGCAAAATTTTGTAACCCTGAATAGTTTTGCTACAGGTTCAAAATAGTTTTGTTTTTGTCATGCTATGCTATGCTGGCAGCCCTTTTGAAATAAAATTCCATTTGGCTTCTCTTGAAATTTATCAGGAATGATAAAAATTTAATAAATTTTTGAAAAGTACAGCATTGCAGTAAATTTGCTTTTTTCGGCAAATTAAATATAAAATTTAAATCAAATATTACTTTCCTTTAATGCTATTCTAAAATTTAACAAAAATTCTATTTGAATCATGCTAAAATTTTTCAGCATTTATAACCTTGTCATTCAAATGCTTTCCATTACTTTTTGTGGCCTTTTCTACCATCTTCAAGGCCATGCCAAACCCTATGAATAATGGCATGTTTAACATGACACACAACAATTCCCGCGGGGTTAACGTTGAGTGCATACAAAATAGCAACAACAAAAACAAGATGATTCTACTGCCATGACTTTTCATTCAACAGAATTTATTACCCTTAAATAGAGATTCTCGCTCAACGTTTAATACAATTTCTGTACGATTTTATCAGAGGTTTTGATGTGTGTGTAGCCACATGCCAATAGAGTTGAAAAATTTATTTAAAAAGAAAACCATTTGATATTTAAGCATGCCGGTTGTGTACAAATTGTTAATATTTTTCCTTTTTTTTTGATTAAATATCTCTGTTTTAGTCAAGTCTAAAACAGCACAGCAATTATTTTGTGGCCAATAATAGAATCGACCAGAAGAAGATATTCAGTGTTTATTACAAATATTTTGAAAATAAACAGAGAGCCATAAATATGGCCAATAAGTTTTCACATGTTAACTTTATCTGATAAACACTGTTCTACAAAAGTTAGAAAAATATGAAATTTTTAATGCAGATTTGTTGAAATAAATATAAAGAAGAGTCGTATTGGCAATTTTGGCTAGTCAAGTTCAAAAACTCTTTTCTAGTTCTGAAATATTATTTAAAACACAAAGCAAAACAATCTCTAACACATGTTTATAGATCCCATCGTGTATCTACAGATGTCCATTCTTCACACTGCTGTTTATCTGTAAAGTAGGGAGTTTAATTTCAGTGACTATCACATACAGAATTAGAACAGAAAGAATTTTATTTTTCAAATAGTCAAGCGAGCAAAGTTACGGATGCAATGTTTTTATGACTAATCCGTAATTAAGTTCTTAACAAGAGGACAATATAAGACGGAAATAATACAAGATATAGACTCTTTAGTTGCTAGATTTGCAAAATAAGTTTTCAAATTTAAAGATTCTACAATAGATGCTTGATTGTGATTTAAGAGAAATGATTTTATACCCTAGCTCTATATATGGCACTTATATAAGGAGTGCGCACGAAAAAAAAAATGGGCCTACTTTTAAGCTTATAAATTTTATCATAATTGAAAAAAATGAATACCGTTACATTGTTTTTGTTAGTCATCTGTTCCAGAATCCACGTGCTATATTTCATTGCAATTAGTTTTTTGAAAATGGGCACCCAACAAAAATGTCGTAAAAACTAATTGAAATTTTCAATGAAAAATTGCTCCGCTTACAAAAAACGCAGGTGTTAACCAAAAAACAGTTTCTGAGTTAAGAATAAAACAATATAAGGATTCTTTGAGTATTGAGAGAAAGCGTGAAAGTGGAAGAAAAAAAAGGATTTGCCGACCAAAACAAAGCATGTAAAATAATACGTATTTTTCTAAAACAGCCAAAAATCTATGGAAGAAAAGTGGCTCATAAAGCATTGATCATAAAAAAATTTTATACACAAAAGAATACAAATATTATTTACTTTAGTTGAAATATAAAACGAAATAAATCCGCCACTTGGTTTTATTTCTATAAAAAAAAAGTGTAAGTCTAGTTTTTTTTTGTGCGCACTCCTGATATGAACTGTAACCATGGCAAATTGGTTAAGGGAGTTACAAACTAGAAAAATGCTTCTAAAATTTTAATAATTCCACCGGGTTACTGTCTGTGGTGTACTTCATTGTACATGAGAGACTTGAGACCAAAAGTTTGTGCATCTTTTTAACTAAGTATTTCTTGCTACTATCCTTGAACTCTTCTTGCAGTGAATATAGCATAGAAATATGTTAATATGTTATAAATATGTCAGAAGAACTTCATGTAGTTGTAAAAGTCCATTCACGGTCCTCTAAATCATTCCAATTGAATAAACTGCCTCTGACATCTTTAAATTTACCAAAACACTCAGCGTTGTCTGACAGTGACAGATCAAAATTTAGCTCACTTACAAATTCAAGCAGAATTTTGGCCTCTACCAGTCCATATTACTTAATTGCTCATTACAAAGCTTCAGCCAAGACTCCAACTTTGTTCATCACACCACCACTGCTGCGTGTGATAATTGTATTCATGAATACTGGAACATACAGTTTGAAGAGAACGCTGAAATCCAGATTTTCTTGAAAAACTTTTCATTAGAATATTATTTACATTCAGTGTTTTTGATAGATGGCTGCTGAAACAAATTTTTATTCTCCATTTTGAACGAGATGTCTGTGCTAGGGTTTTCATCACGGGTTTGCATCTACTAGCCAATATGTTAGCTACTAGACTACTACTACTAGACTTCGCCAAAATACACTCAACAAAATAAAGGTCAAAAAGTAAGAGTTTATCTCTTAATTAACATGCCAACCATGGCCTTACGTCCAATGAGCTAACACGCTACCTACTAGACTACGGCGACTACTGGATTAGCGTGTGGCTTCTGGATTAGCGTGTGACTAGACTAGACGACAGCGACTTCTAGACTTCGGCGACTACCAGTTTATGGCGTCTGCTAGACTACAGCGACTACTAGACCACGGCGGTACTAGATTACGGCTACTGCTGGACTACAGCGATAACTAGACTTCAGCGACTAGGGGCACTACTAAATAATGGTGTTTGTATGCTACAATGACTACTAGACTACAGCGACAGCTAGATTACGGCGAATACTAGACTACCATTGTCTATTAGTCGTTATACCAATTAAAAACCAGCTGTTAAGCTTATATATCACTATCAGAGATCAGCAATAAGTATTCAAAAAGATGAGTAGGTTCGAGTTATACTTATAATTTCAGATACTTATACGCACTCATACTTATATTGATATAATACTCATACGACTCATACTCAAAGTTGGAAGTACTTGTCGTATTCATACTTAACAATACGCATGATGTTATTGACTTCCACTCGTTCTCGTTAACATTTACACGAAGCATAAAATAAGTATGATGCGCGTACGAACACTGCTGTACTCACAAGAAGATTATGTGTATGCTTTGCTTGTTGTCTTTGTCTTTCCTTTCTTCTTTATTTGTATATGCAACAACAGCAAAGGCTGTAGATTTTGATGAATGATTCGAACCACTCGAATGACTTATAATTATTATAAGTATTTTTTTAAATTTATGAATCAGAGTGAGTGGGCGTATGAATCAAACACATTTCGAATGCTGTGAGTTTGATGTCGATGTTGTACTCATACTCATTGCTATCATCAGTACGAACGAATCAGAGTAGTTGAATTTCAATTCTGTGGATTCATTCATACTCAAAATTGCATGAGTGCTGATGAGTAACGGAAAAACGATTCATTGCTGATCTCTGATCACTAAGTCTAAAATAATAAATCTGTATAGAACCTCGTAGTCGGAGCTTCTGCCACCAGGAAAAGAATTCGAGGGCGCATACTCTAGACGGACACGTCTTCTGTGTATTATAAGTCCAAGGATACTAAGGAAAGCATGTGAAAAATAGATCAACTGCACCCACAAAATTCCATCTTTGAGCTGTACATCATACCATCTTCATTATACGTACTTATACTTCATTACAGCTAATGAATATGAACGTTTATTGGCTAATGAACGTCATTGATTGATTTTTATTTTCTTCACAATATCTTTCTGTAGCCTAGTGTATTATATTAATTTATCTCTTGCCATAGTTTTCAAACTTCTTCAGCCAGTTTGTTTAGTTGTTTTCAATAACTCTGACGTCAGTTTGTATAGAAATTTAATCATCTGTGATTGACAGTGTGTTAATTTGTTTAGTGGAGAGATAAAATAAATGATTTCGAATCGTTTAATAAAATTAATTTGACTGATAACGTACATATGTGCCATGTGCCATCTTCATATTCAATATACATAGACACAGAAGCCTATTTCCTATAGGAATTACGAAATGGTAAATAGTAAATATTTGAATTCATAGATAAATAATTAATCGATTCGGAATTCAATAGCACAAACAAATTAGTTGAGGAGTAGAGTAAATTGATTTATGCATGTGACATTTAAATTTGTTTTTTGTTTTTTACTCAAATGACCTGTAGATACTCGTATTTCGAATATTTTTCTTTGTTTTTTCTTTTCTTGTTTCTTTAAATATTTTCTTTTTGATATGTATTTTGAGAATTTTTATAAAACAAACTTCAATATTTTAGGGAGTGGTGTGTACATAATAATAATGGAACTTGTGGAATATGTTTGCATATGGCATCTGAAAAATTTAAGTTAATTGAAATGGAAGGCTTTTTTGTCATTTAAGAAGAGATGTGGTAGCAGGTGGAAAACATTGTTTGCTGTACGTTTTCTTTTTCTTTGAAATGTTATTTACTTTGGAACTATAATTATAATTCATAAGAATTGTCAGAAATTGTTCAGCACACCCCCCTAAAGGTGTGCTTTATAAAATGTATATCATATGCCGCCCTTAGTTATGCTTTGATATTTACATTCAATATTTAGTTTATTTCTGTATAGGGTAGACAATTGATAGGCTCGAAGGGTTAAGTATCCATTAGAGTTTTATTTAAAGACGGGTTGTGCTTGAAAGGTCGCCTATTTTTGGGAAAAAATGTGGCGTATAATCTAAACTTCGTACTCGGCTATAGAACCTACTTTAGCACTCATTATGACATGTTTTGGATTTACAGTTCCATTCGTTTAAAATTAAAAACAGACAATAATTTAAACTGTTTCATCATTCAAAGGGTCGTTTATATGCTCATGACATTTGCAGTCGAAAGTTACGGCAAAAAGTGTAGCTGTAAAGTGATGTGATCAAAAGCTATTTCATAAGACTCAACTTCTGTATGCAATAGAGAGATAATGTATTGCATTCAAAATGGTAAGGTCCACGACTTACTTTTGTGTGTGTTTATTGAACTTTTCTTTTGAAACCACGAAATGGGTAACCATTTATATTATTTACTTTTTTTCTTTCTCCTTTTTTGTTTGTCTTTGTTTGTTTCTTTTCTTTTCGTTGTCATTTTATTAAAATAATTTTCATTTTAATTGTTGGGGTTTATTTTAGCGTCAAACCCATGAATTCTTGTTCGATAACCATGAGCGCCATAGGAAACCCATTCCATTATTGTTTCCTTAAATTTTCTTTATGAACTTATGGTAAATAACTGAAATCGAAAGAAAACGTTGCTTAAACATTGTTTAGGAAAAGTACGAGGTATGTCCTTGACAATTAAGTTTGAATTTGTCGCGAAAATTTAACACCACCTATCAAAATCTGTTGTGTGTTCTTCAAACTCTTGCCTTTCATATGTTAAATGTAAACAGGATGGGCCTGTTAAAAATTTAAATTTGAAAATACAATAAAAAAAAAATGGTATGGAATTGTCTCAAGTTCATTTTTTTTTTGTTGTGAATCAAAATTGTTCTGGGTGGAGATGGAATATTATTTCAATTCATATGACTGCAGCAGCTGGCCTCACAGTACCTCATTCGATCGGACCAATTTTATGGGGTCTAGTTGGTCGACACAAAGCTTTGTGTTAACGGCGCTCCACAGTAAATAGGCCACAGCTTGTTGGTGGTCAATTGATATCACCCATTTCGGCTAATAAAGCAGCCATCAAACGTTTGACATAATAAATCGATTGTGGGAAATATCCTTCACATCAATACCATGATAGCGATAGGTATCTCCATTCCGTTTTCAAAGAAATATGGCCAAATGATGTCTATGCTTTACAAGCCGCACTAAACAGTCACTCATAGTAAGCTCGAAACATGCGCCAATCCTTTATCTAGCGCTTCAATAAAGGTATACCGTGTGTATTATTTGAATTCTTTTTACAGTTCAGAGTCCATTGTGTTCTGTCGTTGCTTATTTTTTTTGCTTTTATGAAAATCTGCATCTTTGGATGATGTGAAAGAATACATACATACATACATACATAATTGGCCATTACAACCCTTCAGTTAGGATTACGACCTAGCTTCTCACGTCTCTCATGTTGTGTCTTTTAATTTTATACACGAGTTTCGGAACCTACAGTTTAAAGTTAACTGCGAACGACAGATTTTTGAGAAGTTAGGTTGGTTTGGTTAGAAGTGGTAGTTCTGATATCACAAAGCTCACTTGAGCACGCACATCGGCCGGTTGTGATGCCACGGGTCCCTGTATTAACCAAGTTCCACCAAAATGAAGGAAAAGGAAGAAGTTGGTCAGCGCAAAGGCTACACAAGAAAAGCACGACTACACCGCGTTGGAAAACCAGCCAGAAAGTTTGATGAACGAAGCTATATCCTTGATGTCACTAAATGATAGTTCCGTTAAGCTAACAAGAAAAGGAGAGCTTAATAACCTATATCTAAACCTAGCACTGACAAAGAAAGTGAATAACAGTCTCCTCTTCCCCAGCTGACCTGCATGCACGGCAGAAGTCGTTGAAAGGGAATCTCAATCTTTCCGCGTCTACCCATGACGCAATGACCTGTAAGTATGGCCACTATAGTCGAGATGACATCACGACCTAGACCAAGAGATCGGTTGGTACGCCTTCTATCCATCTTGGGCCAGGTGAGTCTATCGGTGGAGCAGGACTCCTAATTGACCGAAGCAAATGGCATACTGAATTCAACGTAAGAGGCTTTCGGAAGGAGCGCACCAGCTCTGGCGTGCTCGCCGGCCCTACAGTTTTGCGGAATTTCACTGTGCCCGGGGACCGACACCAGAGAGACACTGATGAAGCGCCCCGGGAGAAGGTCGAGACAACGGCGTCATTCCCTAACGATCCTAGATTTAATAAAGTTAATAAAGAAACCCGATAGAGATCTTATCGCGGCCTGACTATCTGAAAAGTTCGGGACGCGAGTGAATCCATTGAGGATCCATAAATTGCCATCACTTCCGCCTAAAACACGCTGCAGATTTTTAAGAAACTTTTCATTGCAATTTTATTTACTATGAGAGTTTTTGCCACAAATTTCGCTGAACAAATATTTTGTCATATTCCGATTCATTGATTTGAACCGCGGCCTGACGTCTAATAAAAATAACACAGAAGTTGGCCCCTAAAAATCATATAGTACAATATGCGATACTAATTAACAAAAGTCGACAGTCGCCGTAATCTACTAAATAGTGTGCGGCTTATTTGACGGGCAAAAAGGCGAAAAACAATATCTATTTCGGGCGGATTCTGTATGCAGATTTCTGTTAAAAACTTTGAAAGTAAATAAGAGTGCCATGAAAAGTTTCTTAAAAAAATTATCGTTCAGAGTCGTATCGTTAGACTGTAGGGCTCACATGGAGGCTGACGAAAACTAAGTCGTAATCCTGACTAAGAGGTCATAATGAATAATTGAGTAAATAAGTAAGTCGGTTCGAAGCTCTTATTGGGAGAAGATAAATTCACTCTACATACGTAATGCCGTAACCTGAAGTTAGTTATTTGGATACACATACTGATAGATGTGTGGTGTATTAGGACTTGTGTTGTTTTTTATCTTCTGTTATTGACTGAAGACGATTTCTTCTACAAAAATCTCTTGATGCAGAATCATGGTTTACTATTCCTGAAATTGCTTTCCATAATCAGGCACGATGTTAATGTCAATTTCTCTGGGAGTTTGGGAATAAAACGTTTTAATGTGAAATTTGAAAAACCGTGTCAAAAAACTGTTGATACATAACACCATCTCACTTGAGTGAGTGCATCAGCGTTAAAAAAAATGTGAAAGCATTTGATAAGAGTTTATTACGTAAATTTATTGAAATTACCTTACTTCACGAGCATACCTCGTAGAACTTTAATAATTGCAAAGGACCTTTAAGTTTTCATTTTCTGTTTTTTTCATTGAGTATCTATGCTCAGCTGTGTTCACTTTAAATGGTTTCTGTGTCACTTATTTCTCTTAATTGCTTGTCTTTTATTTCTTATTTTCATTTTATTGTTTCTATTTATTTAACACACACTTATGTTGTCAGTTTTTTATTTATTTATTTATTATCGATAAATATTTAATTATGCAAACACAAATACAAATGCAAATACGAAATATTCTGTTAATTTATTTTTGTGCCATTTCAATATTATTGCCGTAATTATCGTTTCATTCATTCTCTATTATTTTCCGTATAATAAATATTAAATTTTATTATCAGTAACGTTTAATGTTTAATAATATTTGTTTGTTTGATAGATTAATAAACAATTTGTCATCGTTGAAGTTTTTAATTGAGAACAAATACAAGCACTATACTCGTAGCGTATACAAATAAAAATGTTGTGCGTTAAAACTTGAAAACTTAATTGCAAGTTCCGCCTTGACTTTAAAGTAAAGAGAGATTGTTTTATTACAAAACTTTTGAAGTTTATGTAGCAAGGCGTCATATATAAGTACCAGAGATCAGCAATGAATCGTTTTTCCGCTACTCATAAGCACTCATGCAATTTTGGGTATGAGTGAATCATGAGTGATTTGAAATTCAACTACTCTGATTCATTCGTTCTCGCTACAACATTGATTTATAAGTGTTAGTAGCAATGCTTACAACATTCGAAGTATGTTTGATTCATAAGCCTGCTCATTCTGATTCATAAATTTAGAAAAATACTTATAATACTTATAAGTCAATCGACTGGCTCGAATCATTCATCAAAATTTACAAACAAAGTAGAACAAGCAAATCATACACACAATCTTCTTGTGAGTATAATAGCGTTCGTACGCGAATCATACTTATTTTGTGTGAGTAGAGACGAGTCATAGTCAATAACATCATGCGTATTGTTAAGTATGAATACAACGAGTACTTCCAACTTTGAGTATGAGTATTATATTAAAATAAATATGAATGCTTATAAGTATCAGAAATTATAAGTATGATTTGAATCTACTCTTTGTTTTGAATACTCGTTGCTGATCTCTTATAAATACCATAGCTTACTGCCATTTACTTTATATTTGTGGGAAATTATTGGTGTTTGCAATATTCTTAAATATTGATAGAGATAGATAGATATTGTGTGCCAGAAGGTAGATGTTTTTCGACAGGCGACAAAGGTGCACTAATTTTATTTTCATTCCTTTTATACCACGCTTATGTAGATACCATTTTGTGTTTCCGTATTTTTTCAAAGCCTATACAGCCTATTCGGTTACCCTGATTCGTCCCTTATATTACATACATAATTGGTCATTACAATTTTTCAGTTACGATTATTGACCTAGTTTCTCACACTATTTATGTTATGTGTGTTAATTTTTATACATAAGTCGACTCCGAACGACAGATTTTTGAGAAACTTATCATGGCAATTTATATTTACTCTCAGAGTTTTTGCCAGAAATCTGCTGAGAAGAAATCGCCGAAAAAATACTTCTTGGATTTTATTTTGATGTCTGGCCTGGCTTTACGTCTAATATGCCAGCACACTGCCAACTAGACCACTGCGACTTCATTATATTACTGCTCTCTTATATTACTACCCTGAAGACCTGAACAACCTTGCGTTCAAGGTCTTAGCATCCGCTAGACTATTTGAGAACTATTAATGCATCAGACATGCTACCACTTTTCTGGCGCACTTTTTTGGTGGGTAGTAGTTCCTCGTGGATAGATGAATAAATGCCTCTACGAATATTCAGTTTTAGAAATAGTGTCTGAGTTGAATCACTTTTCAGTAAGTCAATAGCTCGATAGTTTTATAAAGTATCTTCTAACAGGGACTTCCGAGCATGTAATAACAGCCATCTTATCGTTGCTCACTTATTTACATAATTCGTCATTACAACTGTTCAGTGCGGAGTGCGACCTAGTTTCTAACACCACTTATGTTATAGATTTTATTCATGATTGGTGGGACCTACAGTTTAATGTTGCCTTCAAACAATAGATTTTTAAGAAATTTTCTTGGCAGTTTTATTTACTCTCAGAGTCCTTGACAGAAATATATTGAGAGGAATTCGCCAAAAAAGTCCATACGTCCAAAAAGCCAACACACTACCTGCTAGGCTACGACTTTCATAGTTTTTCTACAAAGGTTATAACCAAAGATAGTGGTAAGATAGTTTTACTTGGAGGAATATGAAAAGATTCTCGAAGGAACATAAAATAACGTCTTATAAGCCAACTATATCCATCATTTATTGAATCTATTTCTATTCTTCAGTGAACCAATCCACTTTGCCAACTTTGATGAAATATGAATAATTTGACTCAGTTAGACTTTTTCTTGTGGGGGTCTAAGGTTTATGCGAATATATCTTAAGCCATAGCAATCCCCAAAATCAACATAACTTACGCTATTGATCAAATGTAGTGTTACTTCTGTGTCAGAGTAATGAAAAATTTAACAGTTCGTATGTACTTTACCTACAGAAGCCGTGACAGTAGAAAGTATTTAACAGAAATTAAAGTAAAAAATGAAATAACTTCGAACGTCCTCGTCCTCACACTAACCCACCCTCACCCGACCGCGGAGGGCTCGTCCCCATTACGTAGGGACACGTACACACTACATTCCGGACTGTAGCGGGTAAAGGAAAAGTTATGGCAACGAGAAAGATAATTCCAAAATATCAGAACAGTCTTGTAAAAATTCCATCAATACGTATCTCATTTCCCATTTAATAAATCCAATGAAATTCTTTTATTAAAATTCCCAAGTATTTTTAATAAAAATCTTAACGAACATGATGCATGGTGTCTTATCAGAAAATCTTCTTTACATAACAATGCCGCATAATTCAAATAATTCATCTTTAACGTAAACTGCTAAGGAATCTATAAGGGAACATATTGAATGTAGACGTTGTCTAAATACATTTTCCTCAATGGGATTATGAAAGAAATGAAGCAAATGTTTTAATTAAATTTAATGTGTGTGATTGGATTTTAGTTAATTTACTGTACAGACAAATTTAATAACCGACCAGAAAGATAATGAATAATAATTTAATTAATTATACTCATATCGTATACATGGTATCGTATAAAATAATAACAACAATTTGAATCAACATACATATTTGGCTTTGGAAAATATTATCTCATTATGTGGGATTTTAGGTATCACTATATGGAAATAAAAATAATTAAAATTTTTAAAATTAATTAATTATTATTACATTGTATTATAAACATAAGTAAAAGCCTACTGTTTCACCCCGAAACAAAAGAAAAAAGTAAATAAAAAATAATATTTCGAATACTTTAAAATCCACTACACTTATTGAATTTGAGACTAGATACTGCTTTTACCTGAGACAAAATGAATAAACATACATATGTACCAGAAATCAGCAATGAATCGTTTGCCCGCTACTCATAAGCACTCATACAATTTTGAGTATGAGTGAATCAACAGAATTGAAATTCAACTACTCTTATTCATTCGTACTCGGTACAACATTGATCTTTGAGTATAAGTAGCAATGAGTATGAGTACAACGTTGACATCCAACTCACAACATTCGAAGTATGTTTGATTCATACGCCTACTCATTCTGATTAATGAATTTAGAAAAATACTTATAAGTAATTCGAGTGGTTTGAATCTTTCATCGAATCATTACAGCCTTTGTTGTTGTTGCATGGACCAACAAAGAAGAAAGGAAAGACGAAAACAACAAGCAAAGCATACACACAATCTTCTTGTGAGCATAGTGGTGTTCGAACGCGAATCATACTTATTTTAGTATGAGTATGATATCAAAATAAGTATGAATGCGTCTAAGTTTCTGAAATTATAAGTATGACTCGAATCTACTCATCGTTTTGAATACTTATTGTTGATCTTTGATATGTAAAATATTGGCAGTACTTATGTCATTTTATTCTGTCATAAAATTCAATAAATTATCTGCACTTAACATAATGAATTCCTTTACACTTGAGTAACGTTGGGATTTACTGGAATAGATGGGCCAACTAGAAACTGCACGATAATTTTACAACAACAAAAAAAAAATAATAGTTTTGTATGATGCTCATTTTCATCTTGGTCGTATTTGGGGCTCGGAAAACTCACACATGGTCTATTACAAGGAACTGTATGATGCAGCTTGTGTAGCGAAGACTTCATTGACCCATATTTCTTTTAAAATATGACCGATGCAACCATTACAGACAACGAAAACACTTATCGCACTATGATAACCGATTTTTTTGTACCCATTTTTCATGTTATTGATGTGAACTATGTTTTATTTCAACAGGATGGTGCAATTTGCAACACATCTCATGTCGGAATACTTACTTACTTAATTGGCCATAACAACCCGATTAACGGATTTCGGCCTGCCGCAATACATCCTTCCAGGCGCCTCTGCTTCTTGCGCGCCTACGCCAGTTGGTCACACCAATCGATGACAGGGCTTCCTCGACTTGGTCCTTCCAACGGATACAAGGTCGTCCTCTACGCCGACTTCCGCAGATCCCCGCATCAAATACCCGTTTCGCCGGAGCATCCTCCTCCATTCGAACGACATGGCCGAGCCAGCGCAGCCGCTGAATATTAATACGCTGTACAACGTCTATGTCGTTGAGGAGCTCATACAGCTCACTGTTAGATCGGATGCGGAAATCTTAGGCAGATCGTACTGGACCGAAGATCTTACGTAGGACTTTCCTCTCTAATACCCTCAAGGCTGCTGCATCAGTTCTTAATAGGGTCCATGCCTCATGTCGGAATAGATTTATTGAATCAAACGTTTGATGGCCATTTAATTAGTTGAAATGGTGATGTCATTGGTTGCCAAAAAGCTGTGATTTGACATCGTGAAAGAAAAGTGTGATGTCGATATACCAACATTTGTAATGCCATTGACGAAATACGACCCCATACACTCGAAAATTTGCACAGAAATTGTTCCGATCAAATGAAGTACTGTAAGGTCAGTCGCAGCAGCATAGCTGCCATTTTGACGATTTTGTGCTCCAAAAATATCATATAGACGATTTGACGATTTATGCCCTTATTTTGACAATTTTTAGAAAATCAAAGCATTGTATTTACTTTGCAGTTATTACAATTGCAAATTTAAGTATGTTTTTACGTTTTGTGTCTTTTTCATTCCATAAATGCCAAAAAATTAAAACCTCTTCCCAAAAGGGAGTTCCATATCCACGTTTCATAGTCCGACTAAAGATCAAATTTTGTCTCCAATGCAGTGGCCAATCGACCACATATGTATGTGCTTGTCGAGAAAGCCGAATGTTATGTAGAAATACATGATTCTGGAACAAGTCCCTTATTTCGTTCGACCAAAATTCGTTAAAATATCAATGCTACAGTGAAACACAAATCACATTGTAACGATGCTTCAATGAATCAATGGAGTTCGATATGCTGCCGTCATTAACTAGTAGGTTGGCCCCCTCTTGTACGTGGTCGAGATGTCTCGAAATAGATTTTGAGGTACCGGCCTATACATGAGAGTTGTATTCCATTCTCTTTCGGATATAAGTTGTGTAAATAGCGAGATGACAAGAAGGTAAGGCAGTTAAAAATTTATCGGTTCTAGTCGATTTTGTGACGATTATTTTTACGATTTCCATGAACGTCCTTGACGATTTTGACGATTTTTTTCTAATATTTGACAATTTGATGCTTTGTTTATCTGGCAGCTATGCGCAGCAGGCATATAAATTAAATAATATTACATTTCTAGCCGCACAATTTCGAAATTCAATTAAACTATGTATGAGCCATGAACAATATCCCAAAAATCTATCATTTGAAGTGGATTATAATCTCTAAGTCCCGCCACTAACGGATAAAATTATCACAAATCATATAAATAATGGGAATAGTTAGGTTTTAATCGGAGCAAAAGGATTCTAATGGCTAAAGAAATTGTCTTTGTTACAACCGATCTAAACAATTAACGATACCATCTGATTTATAATGTATTCAAACAATGTGTTGTGATTATAAATTCATTATTGATTATATTATTAAATTTATTTCATCATTTACAACACTCACAAACACACACATCTACTATTACAATGTATTATGCTAATAATGAAGTGAAAAATTATAGAGAAACCGATTGTTATTAGTCTGAATTAATTAATAATAATAATAACGTTTTAATTTGAATTAACTCCTCTTCTTATCATAAATAGTATTACGCAGCTGAACAAGAGATGTGATTATGCATAAAAGGTTTGGTTTAATAATTTGTAAATTGGATGATATGGATTTTTATTTATTTATACCATAAATGTACCGCAAAGGGTGTCTCAGTAGAAGTAGACGTTTCCATTTAAATAATAAAAACAGTGATGTGAAATATAATAAGAAGACCTTTCCAATAAGAATGCCATCCAAAATATACTTTAAAGGCGGTCAAACATGGTGCTGGTAGCATCATGCTATGATAGACATTCTCTCGTTTTGGTGTGAGTTCTCTATATCGTATCTAGAACATAATGTAATCGGCTAATTATACTGAAATTTTGCAAAATACAATGCTGCCGAAGAAAATATGCCACTCAAATGGGTCTTCCAGCCTGATAATGGCCTAAAGCATACGGCTTAGAATGGCAATCACAGTTCCCTGATATGAACCAATTGAAAATCTGTGGAATGAAGTTAAAACCGCAATCAGGGAAATGTGTCCAGAAAATTTCGACGGGCTTTGGATAATTATAAAGGATGAGTGCAACGCAATACCGGTACATGTTTGTCAAAATGTGGTCAACTTGCTACCTTTACGAGGAAGGGGAAGTAATTGATGATGCGGAACATATGCACGCTGGCTGAGCTATTGCTCTGTAATGACTTTAACGATTGGAACGATCACGACCGCTAACATTGTCGGAGTTATGATTGCGAATAGAGATAATTGGGCCCCAGTGGCGAATTACGTGGAGCGTATTTTGAGACTAAAGAAGAGAGATCTGGAGACTGCAGAACATGTAGGCACGCCAGCATGGATAACACTATCTCACGTGTCTAACGAAATCCCAGTCGGGAACCTGGACGAAAGGAATAGTGGAGACACTTAGAACTATCCACAACCTTCAAGACGTAATCCGGACGCGGATATGAGCATGACCAAAAGGACTCCAAGATATTAAAGCATTTTTTTTCCTTAAAGTAATTTATTTTGAGTAGTCGGAATAAACGTATGTCATAGCTGCTACTTACATAAAACATCAGACAGGGCTGCCTTTTTAGGAGGAATAGATTTCAAACAGTACAGCTCTACAGACTACAACAGATGGCAGATCAATTATCCGAGGATCTGCTATAACAAACCAATCATCTGCTTCGATTCATTTTTACCGCCTGCTTCTTTTCTTTAGGTTCCATTGCTGTCTACAAAGATTTCATAGTTTATTGAAAATGCAAGTAAAGTCAAGTAAAACGTAAACATGAGCTTTACATTCATTACATCCCTTTAGTCAAGACTACAACCTAATTTCTCACACCATTTATGTTGTGTATGTCAATTTTATACTTGATTGGTGGGATCGACAGTTTAAAGTTGATTCCAAACGATAGATTTTTGATAAACATTTTCTATTTGCTCTCAGAGTTTTTGCCGAAAGTCTGTTGAAAGGATATATTTTCTCATATTTTCATATTATTGGAAATGTCTGACCTGGGATTTGAACCATGATCTCACGTCCAATAAATGAACACATATTACCTGCTAGAATACGGCGACTGAAAACTATAACCACTGAATTTTCCCAGAGACAATAATATCAAGAAAAACTCCAATAATAAACTCTTCGGCAAGAGAAAGAATCAATTAGTAAAAGTTTCCAACCATTATACCCAACCCAATTTCATTGAGCATAAAGATTCTAGGCGGCCACAGATTGATTTGCTTTTATTCTTGCGTTTGCTATGATAGACCAATCTTGATATTTCATACTGAAACCAAGAAAAGAAATTGTAATAATATGGTGAGGGAGGGGGGATACTTTGTAACAATCCAATTTCATTAAATAAACGAGAGGAGAGATGTATAAAAAAGATCATTTACACATAAATAAGGATAATTTTTGAATTTGCCAAATTTGTGAAACTGGATTAAAATAAAAATGAACAAGAGAAAAAAAAATAAAGAATAAATTTCAATGATTTTGCTTTATTTTGTATACTTTGTTTCCTTCTTGCTTTTTTACTTCCTAAGTATTCTAACAGGCATGCCAATATGCAAATTTTTGTAATCAAATCCACAACAGAGTGGCAACTTACATGCTAATTTAATTGTAGTATGTGGGAAAAACTTTATTTCCCCCAATAGAACTTTGTATGTTACAAATAGTCTTTCTTTTATCATTACATTATCATGTATGTACGTATGTACATGCACATCTTTTTAAATAAGCAAGAAACAATTCTATTCCTTGAATATTAAATTATTTTTTAGAGTCTTCTACTTTCAAAAATTTTCCACCAGGCTATACGGCAGTAATTGTGATTGTGCCGCGTTGGTGGTATTTTCCGAATTAATGTAAATCATGAGGAAATGAATTTAAACAAAAAAAGAGTTTTCATTTTGGTGGTTTATTTAAATTAAATTGAATACAACACAACACAATACACCAACAACATGAACAGGACACAAATTATGGATGAATAAATGGAATGAAATTCTTAAACTCTCTGGTTTTCTGCGGCTGTTTCGTGCCAGCATTTTGTGTATTTTTTCCGCTGGTGATGGTTCTATGTTCTTAATTTGTTGATTATTTTGTAGAAAATTATCGCTGTTGAAATAAAATTTAATGAATAAACAAAATATTTACTTAATTTATTCATATTCCAACATTAACACAGTATGGAGGAAGAATAAAAATTATTTTTTTTCTCCTGTTTTTCTGAATTGTTGTAGTAAATTGTTGACTTAAATAAATTGATTAAAAAAAAAAATAAGAAAATAATGAGTGATAATTTAACACAATAATATTAAAAAAAAAAAAAATATAAAAATATTGCCCATGATAAACAATAATTGAATGGAAGAAGGTCAAGGTTAAAATTCTAACCAAAATTCTTACTTCATTTTTGTTTCTTTTTCTGTAAAGCTTCCATATATGTATGTACAGTCAACTCTCCTATAACGCGGTACTCTCAGAACACGGTTTTCATATAACATACATACATAATTGGCCATAACAACCCTTCAGTCAGGATTACGACCTAGCTTCACACACCACTTATGTTGTGTGTATTTTATACATGAGTGGCGGGACCTACAGTTTAAAGTCGTCTCCGAACGACAGATTTTTGAGAAGCTTTACTTGACAATTTTTTACTCTCAGAGTCTTTGCCATAAATCTGCTGAGAGGAAGTCGCCGAAGAAATATTTTTCGTTTTGGTATCTGACGTGGGATTCGAACCCGGGCCTTTTGTCTAATAAATAAAAAATAAAGCGGTACTCTTATAGCGTGGTTTGCGTTCAATTTCATCCCATAAGTTCCTTCCGCACAGCCTATAAATGAATAGTAACTAGATATTGTAAGAGGGTTTAATATAAGTTTCATTTACAAAAGCCCATCCGAGATAAAAAAACAATGAACCAAGTAAGGATAAATATTAAAAAATTACATTATTTTACAAGTCTTTCTTAATTTTGTTGGAAATCAGTCTAAACTGAAAGTTTTTATTTAATTTTTTTTATCAATTCTTATATGAATTCTAGAATTCAATAAAAATAATTTTTTAATTTATCTTGTTTTTCGTATATCTTTGTCTCCATATAACGCGGTACGAACGATGTGATTTGTACTAATTCTGTGTTTCTTATAGCTCGGTTTCCATAGAATGCGCTACAAATTAGCCCGGTTTGTATCTGAAATCCGAGTTTCTTATAGCACAGTTTCCATAAAACGCGGTACGCCCTTACCGCGTTATAGGAGGGTTGACTGTACGTGGTATTATCAATAGCATTATGTAAGTTGTGTTTTTCAAAGACTAATTAAAATTCACTGAACAGGGACTATTAGGAATGCAATATTATTTCTTATGTAGCCCTAGACTAGAAAGTAGTGTGCTGGCTTATTAGACGTATGCCCACGGTTAATTTCCCTGGTCCGACATCTCTAATAAAATGAAATTTTAAAAAAATTGTTCTCCGGCGATATCTGCTCAGGAACTTTCCACGAAAAGTGTCTTTAAAAGCTCTGTCATTCAAAGTTGACTTTAAAGTGTAGTTCCCGTCACTCACGTATTAACATACATAAAATAATTGGTGTGAGAAGCTTTGTCGTAATGGTGATTGAAGGGTTGTAATGACAAATTATGTATTTATGTTATGTAATATTATTTGGTCATAAAATAGTCATAATTGGTAGCATTTCTGAATTACATCCATTTTTTTTTTTTATCTAAATAGTAATAATTTTTCTTTCTTAATATAGTTTTCTCTGAGCTCTTTGAGCCGAATACAACTTATATGACTTAAACTTTGATAGGATAGGCTTTAAGAACCATAGGCTCTTGCGGTAAGATCGGTTGCTGTAACCACCTTTCAAACAATTTTGGCTATTGATCTATTTTACCTAAAATTTTAGGTTCGAGCCAGAAATGACCAATGAGTATTTAAACGATGAGTCGACTCGAGTCATACTCATAATTTCTGATACTTATACGCATTCATACTTATTTTAATATCATACTCATTCTACTTATATTCAAAGTTTGAAGTACTCATTGTACTCATACTTAACAATACGCATCATATTGTTGATTTTGACTCTCCATGCCTCAACATATACACGAATCACAAAATAAGCATGATTTGCGTACGAACATCTACAATACTCACTATAAGGTTGTGTGATTGCTTTGCGTGCTATTTTTATGTTTGTCTTTTCTTTCTTCAACAATAACTAAGACTATAAATTTTGATGAATGACTCGTATCTATTATGAGTATTATAAGTATTTTTCTAAATTTATGAATCAGAATGAGTAGGCGTATGAATCCAACATATTTCGAATGTTATGAGTTTGATGTCAACGTTTTACTCTTACTCGTTGCAACATGTACTTGGATATTAATGATGTAGCGAGTATGAATGAATTAGAGTAATTGAATTTCAATACTATTGACTCACTCATGGGTACTTATGAGTACCGAAATATTGATTCATTGCTGATCTCTGGTTCGAGCCTAAGCTTCCCACTTCCTTATTTTTTAAACCATGACTCTGGTGGTTTATGTATATGATGCGATTCGAATTAAATGCTGGAAGCAGTTTTGTTTGTTTGTTTATTTGTTCAGTATGTGACAGAGATCTTCCAAACCTAACAAACGACAGGGAAATATTGAAGTTATTATAGACTATATGAGGCTTACAAAAGCCTCTTTCAAAAACTGATGACATGATTGCCATCACGCAGATGACACTCATGGACTAACCATAGTTATGATACACTTTTACACATTTACATATAATTGGTCATTACAACCCTTCAGTTAGGATTATGATCTCGCTTCTCACACCAATTATATTGTGTGTGTTAATGTTATATATGACTGGTGGGGTCTAAAACTTAAAGTCGACTTCGGACCACAGATATTTGAGAAACTTTTCAATCTGTTTAATCAGTTTTTTGCTAAATTAAGTACAAACTGATAGTCTGACTTATGCAAGATTGCTGTCAACACAATCTTAAGCACCGGAGGAAATCTAAAACGTATATTCTGTTCATAGGCAGGTAGGTAAAGGTGGGTGTCTGCCTAAAAAGAATGTGGACAGAAACTCTTCGACTACATGAGGCCCTTGGTCATGCCACAGTTTTCCATTTTTCTCTATTTCCGATATCAATCGGAGCTTCTGATAATGATGAAGGTCAGGTTGCCAATGTCAGTTCGTTCAGATTGTTAGCGTGGTAGACTTCAATATGCCCTTTCCCTTTTCTTGATAATCTGTGTCACAAGGGCATATTTTATCTTAAACACATCGCTCAGGGAGTATAGAATGATGCTGGCGTTGATACCGGTTTCCTCCAAATAGTTGTACATGGGGATGATTGGCGGATATAAGTATTTATCTTAACAATACAGCTTCTTCTTAGAAATCGATTATTCAGATGTGACGTTTATCAGAGCAGTACAGTGGACTAGGAACCCTGACCACATTTTCAAGTGCAGCATAATTTTCAATTTATTTGCAAGAAGACTACAAAAAAATTATTTCATTTATTCTTTCAATGGCAATAAACTGACTCCACTGATACTTAGTTTAATACAAAATGCCCTTGAAACGACCGAAATTGATTTTAAGCGTGGCAATCTGTTACACATTGTGCTTTAACAGTGTGTTTCTCTAAATTTTTGTCACACTGTGTGTGTGTTCTATAAGAAATATTTTTACTGTGTGCATGTGGGTACCATAATTGTGTTTATTTTTTTGGCTGATATCAGAACAATGGTATTGTATTGGCACAATTTATTTGTTTGCCTGATTGTTTATTTTTATAACAACCAACAATTTATTACTGCCAACAACGTAATGGTAATTGTAATGGCGGTAATTAACTTGAATTAAATGCTCATAATGTAATGTAGAATTCTGTTTGGTTGGCCCACTTTGTTTTTGGAATTTAAATTTAAATTTTAATTCGAATTTAAATTAAATTTTTTCATTTCATTTCATTGTTATAATTTGTTTTCATTTCATTTTCATTTTCTTTACTTTACATTTATATTTTCCATTTACACATATGAATTGCTTTTAATTTCTTGTGTGTTCTTTGCTTTTTCAAGAAAACATTTTCTGCCTCAACCAACTAGAAATGATTTCATAAAATTTATGTTCGCGTTAAGTGGTTTATAAACATGAGTGTATCTTCTTATGAATTTTTTTTTTTACTTTTGTTTGCTTTTCTTTTCTGTGGATGAATTTTATTTTCGAAATAAACCAATAAAACGGCAAATAAAATATTCTCAACCAGAACAGAGTCTCTGCTGTGAATGGAGTGTTTTTAAAAGAAGAATTTTGTATTTGTGCAGCATTTCATTTTTCTAAATTCACACATGCGATTGGAATTAATTTTTTCTTCATCATTTTTTATTTCATTTACTTTGGTTTTATCGGTTCACGTAACACAGCATATAACAGACGTTGTTTTCTGTTCTGTTATATTATGGGGAATAATGTTTTTTCTGAAAACCATGAACAGAAGTGATAGCATTGCACTCAGATTATTGCCATTAGAATTACTATCTAATTTCTCACACTCATTGCACTCACTCTATGGGCGCTAATTTCATTCATGAGTGCACGACAGACTAGTCTTGACTGGTAAGCAATGAAGCTACCCGCTGTAGTACAACGACCGCCATGGAATGATATTGGGACCATTGGTTTCTAAAATTTTTTGCATTTATACTGGAAGCTTTCGCATTTTTCACTTCTAGAAATTTATTAAGCCTTAAGACTCAATATTTTGTAGATTTTAAAAATTGGTAAAATTTTGACTCATGCTGGCTGTAATCTTATGTCTTTCCAGTAAAATTTTATTAAAAGAGCTGGGAAAATGAAAATAGTCTCAGGAAAATATTGGTTTTCGACAAAAGCAGATAACTGTGGAGCTCTTAAGACGAAGAAGAGGGTTCATAACCTATTGGTTATATGCTCATCAAATACTGTATTTCTACTACATAAACGATCCTAATAATCCGTTCAGAATACATATTAGGAGTTTGAAAGGAGAAGGGATGAAGCCACCGGGATCTAGTTAGTAGTGTCATGGTTTACTATACGTGATGTCGTAATGCATTCCCTGGGTTAGACATCTCGAGAAAAAAAGAGTAAAAAATATTTCTTTGCGGCTTTCTCTCAGCAGTTTTCTATGTGAGTAAATGAAAATTGCCATAAAAAGTTTCCCAGAAAATCTATCGTTTAGAGGCGACTTTAAACTCTAGGTCCCGCCACTCTTGTATGAAATTAACATACACAACATAAGTAGTGTGAGAAGCTAGGTTATAATCATGCTTAAACGGCTGTAATGACCAAATGAGTAAGTAAGTCAGGGAAAATAGTAACTTTACCTCTCTGTCCAGCATTTTTAAACCGATTGCAGAGGTCACTGAGATTGCTCTGTTATTAAAAGGCTTAGACAGGACAGGCAGACTGAAGCACCCAGGCTAAAACTGACAAATCTGATATGTTATCTCATAAAATGGCCATTTATATTGAATTTGCCTGACATTAGGCAACTGCAAATGTACACACAGTGTGAAATCCTAAAGGTTTTCATAAGATGAGAATTTAAGACACTTAATACATGCAACATGACTATGAAGTATTAGGTTAAAAGATTACAATTTAATGGGAAGCGTTTACGGTTCTTGAAGACTACTTCTAGACTACGGCTGCTACTTTCTAGGTTTGTTAGTATGGGTATATGCTGTTAATGAAGTCACAGTAATAAATGTCTTCATTGGACAGACTCGGTAAAATAATGAATCTTTCTTTACAGAATTAATCGATTAATATTTGTATGTCGCTCCCTAGTGGAGATCTACTGGAATTGGTCTGCCAGTAAATGATATGGAACGGTTAGAAATGATATTTTGCGTTATTTTTTTGTTTCAATATTTACATTTACTTTCCTAAGAGAAAGCTTTTAACGAACTGTTATAGAAATTAGAATTTAGATACCCATATAGCCTAGATTCCCATACATAGCTTTTACAAAGCCCTCAAATTCTTAATGGTACCCGATGATTTTTCTAAACTCATCTGATTTTATGAAGGTGATGAATTTCTAATTTCTAATTCAATTTTAGCTGAGAGAACAAATAATTCTTCGGAAAGAGCAGTGTTTGACTGAAATAATCGAATACATTTAAACTGACTGAACTGATTAATATTTAAACGTTTAAATAGTTTTTAATTAAAAAAAACAAAAAATAAATATTAAAAACAAATAAATAAACCATATTACAATATAATTTAATTATTTTTCCAACTCTATGGTTTAAAACCACAAAGATGATTATATTTTTGCGTTTGAAATTTTTTTTACAGCTTTATGGATATAAGCCATGTGTCATATGAATAATTAACAATGCGCACTACTTAACAAAACCGGCGTGTATTGTTTATGGTTATTTAAATAAAACAAAAAATTTAATGCAACATGTTTCATATAAAATACCAGGTCTACTGGTATGAAGTGAGCGTCAGTTGAGGACTGAAGAATGTGTAAAATCATCCAAAAAGTATGAAAACACGAAATTGGATAAATATGACACTACGAATTAAAAATCAATGGCAGATGTGTTAAATGTTGGACAACAAACAATGGAAATAAAAAAAAATGCAGATGGGAATCCGAAAAACTACGTCAGAAATTTTGCTTCAAACACACAATAATAATCAGTGTTGTACCGAATTGCTATTATTGTTAAAGAATTCATTCTTTTTCAAAATGCTGAAAGAAAAAAATCTTGGATTAATTCGTAGCAAATATAAACTTCGACTCCAGTTCGATAGGAAGGGAATGCTGTGTCCCTGATGGGACTAGAGAGGTGTGATGTAATTGGATTTCATAAAACTGTGAAAGTGTTAAGACAGACAGCTATCGCAAACAAATGATTAATTTGAATCATGTATACATATATACCTAGTTTGTTTTTACAATTCTTCAGTCAGTATACTAACTAACTTCTCTTACCACTTATGGTGTGTGTGCGTTAATTTTATACAAGTGTGGCGGGACCTACAGTCAAATTTTTTTGAAACTTTTAATGGCAATTCTATTTACTCTCAACGTTTTTGCCAGAAATCTACTGAGAGGCTGCCATCTTTCTGTTAGAGATGTCTGACCTGGGGTTTGATGCATGGCTTCACGTCTAATAACTCAACGCACTACTTACTAGACTACGGTGACTTACATTTGAACAATGCATTGATAGAAAAACCAAAAGCAGGTTACAAAACATGGAAATATAATTCTACAACATGACAATACACCTGCACTCAAAACAAAACCGGTGCAAAATACAATCAAAGACTTAGGAAGCGAGCTACTTTCCCTGCTCGCTGTATTCGCCAGACTGTAGTCAATAGGTAATGTGTTGGCTTATTAGGCGTAAAAGCCGGGTTCGTGTCCCAGTTCAGGCCTCAAAACGTAATATAAAAAAAGTATTTCTTTGGCGATTTCCTCTCAGCAGATTTCTGGCAAAAACTCTGCGAGTAAATAAACCTGCCATGACAAAGTTTCCCAAAAATCTGTCCTTCGGGGTCGATATTAAATGATAGGTCCCACATCTCACATATAAAATTAACGCATACAACATGAGCGGTCTGTGAAGCTAGGCCGAAATCCTGACTGAGGGATTGTAATTATGTATGTATTCCGACTACCGTGTATTATAATATGAGCAGCACTTGGTTGGCTAATTGGTTTGCTGTAAAGGACGACCAGTTTTTTATTGGGATGGAAATGTTTTTTTATTTTCCCATTAGAAATGAAAGTTTCCGTGTAAAACAAAATTAGTCGGCGTATTCTAGTAAATTGTATGTTAGCTTATTAGATGTTAGACGGCTCATACCCCAAGGCAGGAAAAATATTTCTTAGGTGATTGCATCTCAAAAGATTTCTAGCAGAAACTCTGAGCGCATATAAAATTGCCACGAAAAAGTATCTAAAAAAATCAATCGTTCGTTGACGACTTTGCGTTGTAGTTTCCGCCACTCGTGTATACAAAATTAACACACCCAACATACATAAGTGGTGTGAGAAGCTAGACCGTAATCCTAACTGAATGGTTGTTATGATGAATTATGTATGTATGTAAGTATACAAAAAACGGCTCAATTGATAGCGGTAAAACAGAGTAGATTACAATATACGCTTATTTTTTGCAATATTTCTGCCAACATAAGCCTAAATACCCAAGTTATTTAAACATACAATTTTAAGATACTAGCTGTCATACTCTGGAGAGATTTGGTAATAAACGTTCATTAGGTTTAGTATGTCCATGGTGTGAGTATTCACATCTATGGGTAAATAAAAATAAAAGCAAATTATGCTACGTCTGGGTATGCTAACTCCTACATGGTGGTAAATGATGTCAAAAATTTCTGCAGTAAGAAGCTTTAGAGCTTGTCCCCTAAACAAACAAACAAACAAACATTATTTATATATAAATACGTATATTTATGTATGTATGTATCTATGTATGTATATTATATAGTATTTATGTTGATAATGTACCATCACATTCGTATGTATGTATGCATGTAAAATTAATTACAATTTAAATATCAAAAGCTATTATATGCTTACATATGTATGTATGTACATATGTTCTTACAACATATGAAAGTTAAAAGGTGATGTACATGTGAGTACATCTATAAATAAATCATTTCTGTATGCAGGATAATTTATTAACATTATTAAAAATAATTAATTTAATTTCTTCCAAACAATGCGAGACAAAAAGAGTTTGAGTAAGAGGAATATAGATAGAGTAGCCTTATAATGAATGTTTAATAAGCAAATGAACACTATTAACTGAAAAAGAAAATACAACAGCTTGTTAACTCTTATTACGGACATGTTTAATAAAAATTTATTGCCTAAAAGACCAAAAAAAAAAAAAAAGGAAAAGAAAAGAAGAAAGAGGGAAAGAAGGGAAAAACTAAATGAAATTTGAACATGAAATAAATTAAAGTCCTAAAGAAATATCAACAAAAGGGTAATGAAATAAATATTCCTTGAAAACTAACATGAAAAGGAATAAAACTACAGTACATGGTTCGCAAATGAAAATTGAAAACAAAATTTCATATTTTCTGGCATAAAACTATGACAGTTTGTGAGTATATTTATTATACTGAAGAATGATGTAATAAATCTTAAGAATTAATGAAAAATTTTAAATTTTTGGTTTCGAAAACCATAGTTTTATCAGCTTTTGAGAGGATTTTTGCTATTGCAAGTTAATATTTACCTGTCATACAGTATTCCCTATTCCTTTCATTAGGCAAAATAATCTTGCAGATTTTCTTCGGCTAGTCGTAGTTGATTGCTTTTTCCAAGCTTCCAAGCTGTGTTAATGTAACCACACTAACCCACTCTCACCCGACTGCGGAGGGCTCGTCCCCATTACGTGGGTACACGTACACACTACAGTCCGGACTGTAGCGGGTAAGGGAAATGTAATTGGCAACGAGAACATAAAACAGCTACAGAACTTAATCACTAGCTGAATAAGGTTACAATAAACTGAAACTACCTAAGACAAAAACGAAAATATATTTTTTTATAATAATTTACAAATTAATGCCAGCATATAAGCTAAGTTTTATATTACAAACACTACAATTCAAAGCAATAAAATCATAATGTAAGTTAAAATCATTACATAATCTACGAAAATTTCATTCTATAGAAATCTTAAGAAAGAGGACGATAGTGCCATGAAAATCTTGCTCGAATACTGAAATTCAGGTTACAATGTAAAACTTCAGAATCGATATCACCTTTAACCAGATTAAAAACAAAACAAACCTATAAACAGTCCTTCTGCATTCCAAACTTGGAAGTTTTATCAATCCTAACCTAGTCTTATATGACGGAAGCCCATTGCCACAATCCCATCCTAAGCCACGTAAACAGAATAATAAAATCTGCTTCTCCACAGATTCTATTGAATCACTATGACAACGATAGTGTGGATACCAAATAACAGACGCATACTCCAAAATGGGCCTAACAAGTACAATGTACAGTAGTCTCGTTATATAAGAATCAAAGAATTCAATGGCCCATCTTTTCACAAAACCAAGAACAGCCCGAGTCTTGCCAATCATTTTCATGGTAACTTTTTCATTCTCAGAGTTTTTGCCAGAAAACTCCTGGTTGAAATCATTGAAGAAGATGTCTGACCTAGAGTTTGAACCGTGGCCTCACGTCTAATAAGCCAACAAACTGCCTCTATGAAGTGACCATCCAAGATCCCTCATTAAAGTTTGATTGAAATATATTAAGGAATACGCTGCAGAATACTTACTGCAAAAGTCGCAAGATGTTAAGTGTAAAGTTCGTTATCAAGTTGTATTCTCCTTGTACAAGAAGGCTTTTCGAAACGCCTTTGATAGTTAGCAAGCTTCCCAAGTTTATGTATTGGAAACTGTGTAGACATTTGGGTAAATTTGCTACGGAGCGCCCCGGAACAGTGTGATCACGTCTTTTATGGTAGCGTGTTAGAGTAGAATTGAAAGTCTGTCTCTTTATATTGTTGAGCACTATATTTATAATGTTTGTGTAAAAATTGCAGTTCATTATTATTTACAATGAAATTACAAATCATATCTTATTATAACGAGCTAAATAGGTTGAACCTTATGCTCGGTGTAGTGTAACAAAAAGAGAATTTCTGCTGGGTATTGAATCCACGATCCTTACGCTGATTGCCTAGGCCACTACACTCTGAGCTACTATTACACCTAACAATGGAGTTCTTATTGAAACAATTAAATTATTGAAACTGTTAAATTAGTTGCCATTTATTCAGTCAGTTTAACAAAAATCAACATGAACGGACTTAACCCATTTACACGTTTTGTTGTAAATAATAAAATTTTTTTTATCAAAATTGGTGTTCTGTTCGAGGATTCGTCTTCAACGTTGAGACATAATTCGAGATGAATGGATACGTTAATTTGTGATGATATCAGCCACATGAGATCCAAGTTCGTATAATATATTCCAAAAAAGCAGCAGCGAGTTTTATAGTTTGAAGATTATCAACTTCTTTTGCTTGAATTGGATGATTTCAAAACCAAGGGCTTTAACAGGACAGCGGAGCATACCACACCACTCATGTCATTTTGAATATACACGACCGATTTAAGGGCATGGTCATGACAACTGATTAGGCTTTATGTTGGCTTATTAAAAACGTAAGCACACGATTCAAAACCCATGTCAGATATTTCTAATAAAACGAAGTATAAAAAAAATATTTCTTCGGGGACTTCTACCCGATAGATTTCGGGAAAAAGCTCTGAGAGTAAATAAAGATTGCCAAGAAAAATTTTCTTAAAAATCTATCGACCGGAAATGACATTAAACTTTAGGTGCCGGCACTAATGGTTAAAATTAATACACACAACATTAGTGTTATGAGAAGAAGCTAGGTTGTAATCCTGACTCAGGGGTTGTAAAGACCGATCATGTATGTATGTTTAATGCTTTATATGCTTACCTGTTCATTTTATTTTATTATACAGTCAAACCCGGTTATAACGAACTCCGTGGGATCAGAAAAAATAGTTCGTTATAGGCAAAGCTCGTAATAAACGGGGTGAAGTCATAGAAAAAAATATAAAATACAAAGTTTTTTTTTCATTTATTATTAAACAAAAAGTATTTTTTTTTATTAAAAATCAAAAATATGTGATAATTCCTTTGATCTAGCAGCTGATTAAAGCTACTGAGTTATAATTTAATGCTGCCATATTAAATACAAGTAAAGACTATTGCCACACTTCAAAGTTATTTCTAAGGGTTCATTATAAAAAAGATAAACTGTATGGAATTTAATTACTGATTTAAACCGAGAATTCGTTATAAACGAAGTTTTTTGTATGAAAATTGTTATTAAAACGTTGGGACTTGAAAATATGTATAAAAAAGATAAACTGTATGGAATTTAATTACTGGGACCATTTAAAATAGTTCCTTTTAACTGACAATTCGTAATAAATGAAGTTTTTTGTATGAAAATTATGGGAATTAAAAATATGTACGTAATAACCAAGAATTCGTTATAAACGAGTTCGTTATAAACGAGTTTGATTGTATATCGCAAATTTGTTTTCGTCATTGAAATGAAAAGTTCCTTTACTCTAGATTAGAATTTTTTGGAATTAATAATTCAATACCAGCAATTTTATGAATTTCATCAAATTACTTTTTATATCAAAACAAATTCATCAAAAATTTCCCTTTAATATGGTATTCAACAAAATGTAACTTTTTCAAGAGAAAGAATTTTTCGTATAAAAAATTTATAGAAACTTTCTCTAAATCTTTTTGTAAAAAGAAAATTGTTTCCTATTCTTTTTAAAGAATTGAAAATTCTGTTTAAAGAATTTTGTTTTTAAATTAAAACATTAAAATCTTGTAAACAAAAATTGAAATTTGCTACTTTCAGATGAATACATAATAAGTTTTGCTTTTTATCATCAATTTTCCTGTGCTGCAAGTCTTCTAGGCCTTTCACAATTTCTTTTTGAAAACAACCTGCTACTGTATAGGCATTTTATGTGAATGAAAACAAAAAAGAAAGAAAAATTGTTGTTCAAAGAAATTAAGAGGAGGAAACATATAGGAAATGTGTTTAAATACAAATACACATACACAAATATATATCCAAACTGACATATATAAGCATGTACATATCGCTCCTTTATTGCAATATAGTCATATCTCAAAAAAACTTGAACTTGGCAAAATGCGATTTAAGTTTTCAAGATATAAGTCCTATGATCTAATTGCCGCAAACACTTTTTGCTATAACTTCAGTTCAGCTTGGGATATAAAACTGAAAAGAGCAGTATTGCTGAAGTAATAACAAATTTCTAATTTTTTGAGATATGACTACGTTGCAATAAAGGAGCGATATATGTGTATGGTTTTAACACGTAAACACGTTTTCACAACAGCACTCAGTAAAATAAAATCATAACCACCTCATTTGTAAGTAACAATAATTGTACATTGTATGCTTGTATGTGTGCATACATACATAGTACATACATACAAACATAGATAGTATACAAAGAGATAAAAACATACACTCCACTAACACCCTACACCTTAATTGTAAGAAATATTTTGTGACAAGCCAAGTAGACAACCTATTTATAAATACCTATACGGGAGTAGTAGATGTCAAAATATCAATGTGCGTAAAACGCAATAAAGAACATTTTTTCCATTTTTTTTTCTCTAACTTTAATAGCAAAACGGAAGTAAAAACTCTAGCATGCTCATACCTAGATAATGGGTGATTTTTTAAGAGCTATATGAAAATTTTTCAAAAAAAAAAAACACAGAAAAGTCAGAAAAATGCATGAAATCTTTATTTGAATCGATAGAACGGTCCATATAATTTAATGTTTGACTGCGACTCCGCCTCAAATGGTCCATCCGCTTAGTCCAATTCTGGCATACACTTTCCAATATTTTGGCCGGTATCTCACGAATAAATGCTTCAATGTTGTCTTCAAATGTGTGAATTGAAGCAGGCTTGTCTGTATAGACATGAACTTTAACATAGCCCCCCAGAAATAGTCTAAAGGCGTTAAATCGAACGATCTAGGAGGTCAATTGACCGGTTCCGAACGTGAAATAAAATTTTCAATAAACACGCCTCTCAATAACTCTATTGTTACGCGTACTGTGTGCCATGTGGCACCGTCTTGTTCAAACCACATGTCATGCAAGTCAAGCTCTAGCATTTTATGCAAAAAAAGGTTGGACATCATCTCACCCTTCACAGTTACGTTACGATTCGCAGCATCTTTGAAGAAGTACAGTCCAATGATGCAATCAGCCCATAAACCGCACCAAACTGTGGCTTTCTCTTTTATGTAGCTTTTGGATTAGTAGCTTTTGCAATGCTTCTCGCTGATCTTCACTACAAAATCGACAATTCTGCTCATTTACCTATTCATTGAGCCAAAAATGAGCTTCGTTGCTGAACATAATTTATCGATAAAGAAGTGGATCTTCGGCTAACTTTCCAAGAGCCCATTCATCAAAAATTCTGCTTTGCGGTAGGTCTTTTGAAAGGCTTCACAGCTAAATCTTTCCGCAAAATTTCTCTCATTGTTAAGTAATAGAGACTTAATTGCTGCGAGCGACGACGAATCGATAGTTGAGGGTCATCATTAACACTGTCCGATACAGCTGCGATATTTTCATCAGTTCGCAGTCTACATAAGCATGTTGGTGGTTTAATTTGCTGCGAAATTTAATCACAATAGCCCGAATAGCCGCTTCAGTGGGTCGATTTATTTGACCATAAAATAGAAGAAGCAGCGCACAGTATGATAATAAAATTCAATGATTTGCAAGCGTTGTTCGTTTGTAAGACGATTCATGGTTAAATTATAGACCAAACTGAAGATGTTTGACAGTGAAACAAAACACGAAACGTGCGTGAGCCAAAATCAGTGTTGCCAAAAAGATAATAGCTAAAAAAATCACCCGTTACGTATTTAATACGAAATACAATCACATATTTAGTAAAAATATTTTCTTCCTCACTTTATAGCCAAGGTTTTATTGTTTGTGTGTGTGTGTCTTTTATTTTATTATAATTGTTTATGTCATTCACATAAAAATGATTATTAAACAATAAATAAAACGTATATTGTTGTTATTGTTCTGTAAATCTTTTCTATTAAAATTTACTAGCACGTATGTGTATACCAGAGTGTCTGTTGGTTTTTCTATTGAAATGGGAACATCAATGGCATGTACAGTGAATGACAATATGAAGTTTGGTTACAATAAAAAAATTAAAGCAATTTTCTAAATGGTGTTGGTAATAAACCAGGTTAAGGAAAATCTATCGATGCCAACTGGTTGTTGTATGTCAGCTAAATGACCAAAGTGCGAAATAATTCATTTGTTTTATTCATTTTCATTTTATCCTCTAAAAGCTTTAATTTTAATTAATTTTGTTGAATGTTGTTCTGTCTTGTTGTTGTTAAATCGACACCAATAAATATCTATGTAATATGTATGTAGTTCCATTTCTCGGATTATTAAAGATTCTCATAACTTTCCTCTTTGTACGGTATTCCTATTGTGTTGCTTTTCTATCAGTTACCCTTCTAAACTACCATAGTGAAATCGGATTTCTCCGCAAGCCACAGTGCTTCAGTGACTGTTTTAATAAACTTCCTTGATGTGTCTTTTCGGACAACAATATCACCTGGTGCGAATTCCATTTGTAAAGAAGGAAAAATATTTGTTAAGGAGGCTTTAAATTGTTCAACAAATTTTTAAAAATTTAATTTAAAAAACCAGTACAGTACAGTTTTTGTCTAGAGCCTACGCCAGAATAAGACGCAACCATAACAAAACGAATATATGTAAAAAAAAAAAAAAAAACTATAATACAGTCAAGCCCGGTTATAACGAACTCCGTGGGTTCAGGAAAAATAGTTCGTTATAGGCAAAGTTCGTAATAAACGGGGTGAAGTTATTGAAGAAAATATAAAATAAAAAGAATTTTTTCCATTTATTAAAAACAAAAGTAATTTTTTTATTGAAAACCAAAAATATGTTTGAATTCTTTTTATCTAGCAGCTGATTAAAGATACATACATAATTGGTCATTACAACCCTTCAGTTAGGATTACGACCTAGCTTCTCACACCACTTATGTTGTGTGCGTTAATTTTATACATGAGTTGCGCGACCTACAGTTTTTAAAGTCGACTCCGAACGACAAATTTTTGAGAAGCTTTTCATGGCAATTTTTACTCTCAGAGTCTTTGCCAGAAATCTGCTGAGAGGAAGTCGCCGAAAAGATATTTTTCGTTTTGATGTCTGACCTGGGATATAATATAAAGCTGTCATATTAAATAAAAGTAAAGACTATTGCCACACTTCAAAGTTATTTCTGAGGGTTCGTTATAAAAAAGGTAAAATGTATGGAATTTAATTACTGATTTAAACCGAGAATTCGTTATAAACGAAGTTTTTTGTATGAAAATTGTTATTAAAACGTTGGGACTTGAAAATATGTACATAATAACTAAGAATTCGTTATAACCGAGTTCGTTATAAACGAGTTTGACTGTAAATGGGGCATAAGGAAATAATTGCCATAGTCTAGTAGATAGTGTGTTGGCTTATTAGACGTAAGGCCACGGTTCATACTTCAGCTTAGACATCTGCAACAACTATTTCTTCAATGACTTCCTTTCAGGAAATTTCTGGCAAAAATTCTGTGAGTAAAATAAAATTGCTATTGAAAAGATTCTCATAAATTTGTTGCTCAGAGTCGACTTCAAACTGTAGGAGACGCTATTCATGTGTAAACTAAAAACTCAGAACATAAGTGGTGTAAGAAGCGAGTCAGGATTACAGACTGAAGGGGTCTAAAGACCAATTATGTTTATATGTGTTCTATTAGCTTGTAAACTAACGTCAACAGAATTTAATAAGAGAATGTCAGAACTTCAGTGAAAATTTGAATTTAAAGAATCTTGGCCTTGATTGCGAAAGTAGCTTAATGACTTAAGAACATGACTACATATCCTAGCAACACATATTAAAATATGGTATAGAAAGTAATTTAGTTTTGTAATTTGTATTTTATTTACACAATTTTTTTTTTTTTTTATTTCAAAAATAATTTAATAAAATGTATTTGGAACCTCATATTGATTTTATAAATAATTTCCATAAATACTAAATAATAAACCCAAAGGGCTTATCTATAATCAATTAAAAATTAAAAATATCTATAAACCACAGAGTAATTGCTACGATAATCATTTATTTACTGAAATTATGAAAGAAACAAATATAAAAATTTCCAATATTTATATGTATGTATGTACGTTTATACAAGTAATGACGTCCATCTATATATGTACACTAATACCCCGGTTTGCGTCGCTAATTGGGCCTAAAGAAACACAACGAAAACTGAAACGAAGCACGATTTTCCATACATTTATATTGATTTTCATTTCATTGGTTCCGAAATTCATAATTTTAGCTGAAAAAATAGATTTTTTATAAAAAATTAAATAGTTTTTATTATCGTGAAAATATAACAATTCATTGGAATAATGCAAAAAAGAAAAAACATAACAAAGAAATTATAAAAAGATGCAACTTCGATTTTGCACTAGATTTAAACGGGAAATCCCCTTTTTCTGTTTTAGCTTTGTACAAACATTGTCGTGTTAAAGACGCAAATCGAAGCACTAACGATGCAACTTCGAAATATGTGACGCAAAGTGAAACAAAAACGATGCAACTTCGAAATCACATAAATTTTAAAAGGACGCAAACCGTGGTATTAGTGTACATAGAAGTAAACAAATTGTTTAAAAATTTTTATTAATTTTTCATTTTATTTCATTTTATTTATATAAATAAAATAAATAAATCAACAAAAACAAAAAATGAAAAACAAAAACAAAAAACACAAAAAACGAATGATTGATAGCACTTGGGCTAAATGAATATTTAAATATTGTGTTTCATAAATATATTTTGTTGTTATTGTTATAGTTTTTTGTATTGTTGTTATTTTTATTAAATAAACTGAAATATCGAAATATTTATGAAATAATCAAATCCATAAATAGAGTGATAAATCTATGTGTAAATAAATATTTTTCCACAGGCAAATAAAATTTGTGAGTGAATTTCATTTGTGAATATTATTATTAAAAATAAAGTTAAACTATTGAATAAAAATAAAATAATAAAAAATATTATGAGAAAGGAAATGTTAATTTGAATACAATTGCCACATCGGCCCATAAGAACTATTAGTTCCTTTTTAATCCAGGCACACACATATTCAGAGATTAGTGGTTACTGGTTTTAATGTCGTTGTCGTGTATTATTTGTAGACTATAATATCATAAATATAATAACATTTGGATTGAACAAGTTTCGTTAGTCTAAAAGTTAGTTCATTGGCTTTTTCGATAAGAACACCGAAGTTGCAATTTCAGCACTGACATATAAAAGAAAAATGAAATTGTTTGCAGAACGACAGTAGTATTGGGTGTTTTTTAGCAGCATAAGAACTATTGCCTTAGCCTAGTTGGTAGTTCATTGGGGGTATTAAAAACGATAATTCAAACCTCTGGCCAGAAAACTCGAACAAAACAAAATACGAAAAATTTATATATGTTCGGTGACTAATTCTCAACAAATTTCTAGCAAAAACTCAGGGAGTAAATAAAAAATTGCCTTGAAAATGTTCATCAAAATAATTTGCTGTTCAGACTCGACTCTAAACTTTAGTTCCTGCCACTTATATATAAAATTAATTATGTTAGTGTGAGCTGCTAAGTCATAATCCTCACTGAAGAGTTATAGGAGCTAGTTATGTATGCACGTATGTAAGAATGATCGATATTGATTATCATGATTTGACAATTATCATTTCCTTTCGATAAAACTTGGCAATACATCTTAAAAATATTGTTAAGGTAGAAACCTTTTATAAACGTTCGATTGCAAATAGTATATTGCAAATAAAAGTAACTTTGTGTTTAGTTTTAATTATTTTTTTTACTGTTTGTATAATTCTGTGTGCCACTGTTTACAACTGTTAACAACCTCTTTGCACTCTTTTGCGTAACAATAAAAATTACTAGTCAATTTGTTCGATAGATCTTTATAACGCAGATCTTCAAATTACGATTACTCTCTTAAACACACCGTGTCTTCACACAAGACTGACTGAATTTTTCCATTGCCTGCTATTATGACAGGTTAAACAGTCTAATGAATGCTATTGATGGCGAAAGGTTTCTCCTTTTCGAAATCACTATAAATGTAAACAAGTTGTTTACATTATTGTTGTTTGTGTATGTTGTTTATATTTATACTTGCAGTATTTGTTGTTGCATGTTTGTTTACTTTGTTTGCTTACTTGTTTATCATGATCATTGTTTTTATTTTTGTAGCTTTTATTTACAATTTTAAGGTTAAAGGTTATAAAAGCAAAACACCATTTCCATTTTCGCATTATAAATGAAATTCAAAGACCACTTCACCGATTTTAGGGTTAACGCAATCGGCATAGTAATCATGCAATTCATGTAGTTATTGGTAGTTTTTGCATTCATTTTACTGTTTTTGCTTCCAAATCATCGACTAGACTTAGAAAAGTGTGTACAGCACAGAGTATTGCTTCTGTGGTACAAGTTCCATGATAAAGACTCTTGAAATGAAAGAAAACAAGTAGTCATCATTGTTAACTTGTAAGAATTTTACTTTCAAAAACATCAGTAGTTTACGCAAGGACATTGACTTATGTGCCTGTAAATCGCAGCCGATTTAAGAATTAAAGTATAACGGCCATCACTTGCGTTGTATTTTTCCAGATTCGACTCATTGACAATTGGGGGAAAATGTGCGTGTTCCTCAAAGGTTATACTTAGAAATGAAGCTCATTTTTTTGTTTTTAAATGGCTACATCAATAAGCAACATTCTGATATTTATAGCGGAGACAATCCTTAAGTCGTCAACGAATTACCGTTGAATTATTTATTGTTTTTGGTGAGGTTTATTGGCTAGTGGAACTATTAGTCATTATTTCTTCTGAAATTAACTAAAGGTTAACGTTTAGGTGAATGGAAAGCCAAGAAGACTGAATTATTGTTTCCTAAAATTACTAACAAACCGGCGAAATTTACTATAAATTGTGTTTTACAACCGATTTATTGCAAAATTATTTTCGGTGAGAATTTTCTTTCCACTCATGTTTGTCCTCTGGTTCACTTATTTGTGCGATTTAAGGTCTTTGTATTAAAATTATGGCGCTATGCTTATTATGTTTATGCATAATACGTACGCATTTGGTTATTGCAACTCTTCACGCAGGATTACGACCTACCTTATCACATCACTAATGTTTTGTGTGTGTTAATTTCATACATGAGTGGCAGTGCACACAGTTTAAAGTCAACTCCGAACGACAGAGTTTTGAGAATTTTTTCAAGGCAATTTTATTTATTCTGAGAGTTTATGCAAGAAGTGAATATTGTGGTGTTCGTACGTGAATCATACTTACTTTGTGGTTTGCGTATATGTTGAGTCATGGATAGTTGAAATCAACAACATCATGCGTGTTGTTAAGTATGAGTACGATGAGTACTTCAAACTTTGAATAAGAGTATAAGCTTGAATGCGTATAAGCATCAGAAGTTATAAGTATGACTTGAATCTACTCATCGTTTTGAATACTCATTGCTGATCTCTGGCTTGAAGTCTGACTTCACGTTTAATAAGCCAACACACTACCTACTAAACTACACGACTACAACAGTGTAAAAGGATTAGAGTTATCCCCTGGAAAGTTTTGAAAGCTTTTCAATGATAGAACACAGAATGATACTGATTTCTTCCTAAAGCATTGCAAAGATCAATATGAACATCATTAATCAACCTTAAACAATGGTTATAGTGTAGGGTATACACAATTTATATTCATATGAAGTTATGTAAATACAATATGAGCGCCTTTTAAGCTTAAAACAATAAAAGAATGCAAAAACAAAATTTAAATGTTGAATAATGGAATTTAATGGCATTAAAGTGGCAAAGAAAAAAAAATGCAAAATCTATGCAAAATCAATGCCCAATCTGTGAAGTTTTTTTTTGGATTATTTTGTATTTTTTTTTTAATAAAAATCCATTAAAGCAGTCAAAGTAATTTTTTTGCTTTGCAAACTGAATAAAAATAAAAAGGAGAAATAAAAAACATACAAAATATTTTTTTTTCCTGAAATGCTAAATGATTGTGTACGCTGGTATTCCCAAATGAACGATAAGCCGAATGCTAAATCCAATACAAAATGTGTTTCCGTTTTTTCGGTTTTTTTTTTTTTTTTTGGGAATTAAATTTTTTTTACCACAGAAAAGATAAGAAAATAAACGGAAAACAAAAATTTGTTGAATTTAAAACAATGCTAAGCCTTTAACAGCAGCAGTTAAATAAGAAAGAAATGAAATTTAACTTCAGATTTTTGAGATTATCTTGAAGGCGGTTTAGTTAGTAGGCTGGTGGTAGAGTAGAGCACGTGTTTAAAAATGATATCAAGCTATGCGTTTTGTCCAGTCCAGTAAAATTAATTCTTTAAGAACTTTCTAGAAAAAAAAATATACAAATAAAATTTCCATTTCTTATTCAAAACGACTTCACTTAGACTAGACTGGGGGGAGAGGTAAAGAAATGAAATTAAATTTTTTTCTTTCCAAACTTTAGCAATTTCCTAAGAATTTCTTTCTAAGAAGTTCTTGAATTTCGTTAACATTTCATTATCCTTTATGGCAAGCATATTTCAAAAATGATTGTTGGTTTGATTTAGACAAACAACTGAAAATTATACTGCCATTCTTTTTTCGTTCCAAAGGAAAACTTTCCTTCTCCCCCCAGCCCCCAAATACATCCAAATAAACATACAAATTATATTTGAAATGGGTAAAAATTTTTTAAATTCAAATTGATGTCTTTGTTAAACAAACAATGAATATGGATATGGTATGGATAGCTCTTCCTTTTATATCCTAAGAAATCATTTTTTTTTTTATACTGGGGGTTGGACTTTCATATCCTTTTCTATTTGTTTTTTATTCTCTTAGATTTATATGTGGATTTCCTTTTTCTGCTTTTAAAACTATAAACACGTTTGATATATTTGGACCTGTTTTCTTATTTTCTTCCGTTTTGTTTTGCATATTTTTTCTCCATTCTAAAGAAATTAGATTTCATTTCTTGTGGTTATTTCTATCATTTTTCTTAGGTTTTTTTCTCCTTAGATTACGTTGGTTTTCCTGCTTGTTTTTGGTCGTGGTTTTGGGAGTGAGTTGTGATAACAAGACATGCATAATAAACGCTTGTAAATCGACAAAAGTTTGAACATATTTTTGTTTTTTTTTCTTTATGATCAACTTAAATCAATTTCAATAACTTTAACGAGTCTCATCTTTAGGTTTGTTTTTTTTTCTTTAAGGACCCATAAAAATTGTAATAAAAATAAACGAAAATTTATTTCATCCAATTATAATCATGTTTATTGTCAGTGTCTCTTAGTTTATGTTCTAAATTGTTCAATTTTATTTAAGTACAGTCAAGGATTAGCTATGACCCATGATCTCATACCCTATTTGTGAATTTTTAGATTAGCTTTGACTACAAATATTTCAAATCTTTATTAACATATCCTAAATTTTTTTTTTTTTTGTTTTTTGTAAATTATTTTGGGGAATATGTTCTAATTGCTTTGTTGTGCTCTATTTAAGGCACAATTGTGCCACATCCCCACGTCATTAATGGAATGTTATAAGGATAAGGAGTTATAAGAAAAATCAATACACATATCCCTACAAAAGTGGTATAAGTGGAAGCAAGGTCGTAATCAAGACTAAAGACTTGTAATGACTAATTATGTTTATGTGTTTAGTCAATGGTAATTGCGGCAGACAAAATATGTTTCTCAAAGACGTCATTTTCTATATCATTACACTAAAAATAGAATTTCCATATTCGTGTTCACTCAACTGCAATACATTTGTCTTAAACCTTTTAAGTGATTAAAAATAGCAACATAGGCTTTAAGTTTAAACATCTCAAAAAATATTTTGTTTACCTAGACCTCTTTAAGCCTTAGTTAGCACTTCTTTACAATTCTCCCATTACAGTTGACTGATCTGTTAACAGATTTAATGTGTTTGCAAGGGATAATGCTCCTTACCGTGATATTGGCAGTGTTGCATCGAAAAAGTGGATGAAAAAAAAAACGGTAACAACACCAGAAATGATCCGAAAAGTAAAGGCCAGATTGGATCAGAATCCACGCCGCAGTGGTAGAAAATTTGCTCATGAGCGGAAATATTGCGAGAACGGATGCAAAACATATTGGAAAATGAGCTTTGACTAAAGCCATTGAAGTTCCAAATGAAGTTCACCGATGGACAAAAAAAGTTAAACTGGAAAGACCCAAGGATTGATTTTCTGCGATTAGAAGCCATTCCAAATTGAGCATTGTTGTAAACAATTAAAATAATTGGGTTTACTTGCCAAAGAGGTTAGCTGAAAATTTTCACCTGCGATTGCCCACTAAAACTCAAGCGCCGCCGGCGGTAATGGTGTAGGCCGCCGTAACGGTCGATGGTCGCTCCCCGCTCGTATTCATCGACCATGGGGTCCAAATAAATGTCGAATATTATCGGGAAAATGTCTTAAAGACAGTATTGAAGCAGACAAACATTTCGACCACAGAACTCAGCACCGCACTCAACACGCGTCAACCCAGAATGGCTTAAAAAGGAGGTTCCTCGCTTCATTTCTACCGCATAATGGCTACCAAAATCTCCGGATCTCAATCCGTTGGACTTTTGCGCCTGGGGCATTTTGGAAAGTAAAGTTCTCACTGAAAAATCTTAAAGTGTCGATCATCTCAAGACAGCGCTTCGCTGAGAATGGGCCAAAATACCGCAGAACCACTTTCGTGTAGTATGTAATTGCTTTGTCGGCCGTTTGAAGGCCATAATTCGTACAAAAGGTGGCCAATTCGAACAAATCTAAATTGATTCTAAAATTTTATGTTATTTCCAACATTTTTTGCTTTTGAACAAGAAAATTAAAAAAAAAAAATTTAAAATATAGCGCTTTACTTTGTTGCATGATATATCAGCCACCCTGTATGTCATTATATTCTGTATATTATCACTACTGAATGCAATAAATCGATTTACGTTTGACCAACGTTGGCATTTATTGGAATTGATGGCGAGAATCAGTTCCATATTGGTGTGTACGCTATTTTAGGTTAAGTTAGAGGACGTGCACCTGTTGGTCAAGACAAGCACAGTACCAGGAGGTCGAAATTGACCCATTGTACATTGTCCTTAGGGGAGGAAGGAAATAGAGGATATAGGAATATAGGGAAGGGGAGGGAGAAAAGGAATGTACATTAATACACAAAATTGCTATATTTGGGGCTCAAAAAAATTCAAATGTTGTCTTAAAGAAGCCAATGCTTCCATTATGGTTGTCTGTTTTGATCCAGTTTTCCTCAAAAGTGAGGACGACTCAGCCATTACGCTCAATGGTGGCACTTATCGCACCATGATAGACGATTTTTTTTTTACACTCACTCTTTATGGTATTGATGTGAACGATGTTTGGTTTGCAAAAGAATTGTGGAACTTGCCGTATATCCCATGTTACAATCGAATTATTCCGTTAAACGTTTGATGGCCATTTATACTATACCTACCGATACTTCATGTATTTCATGTAACAAAGGGGGTCAAATGACCCCTTACGGTATTTAAGGAAGATTACATATATTTCTCAGTAAAAAATATTAACAAGAGAGGAGTAAATCTTGGAAAACACATTCGATGTATTTTGCAATAAAAGTCGTAAAGGCAAATTGCGATGTGACAATGATATGTTCAAGAAATTCTGACAAGAAGTTCAAAACTGGTCATTTGACCTGTCCATGGTAGGTTTAGTGTTAATTAACCGAAATGAAAGAAATTACTGACCATTCTGCATATTATTATTCCTTTAGTATATCCATATATTTATACTGGTTCAATTTCTTTCTATGCATAGCTTAAGAGAATTTGTTTATTGTGCCACTGTAACCTCAAGTATACCAATCTTTAGCTCTTAGTGTACCTTATATATTTTACTGGATCTAGAAATCTGGCAGTTTCAATTTCTATAATTCGTTTTAAGATTGAGTCAGTAGACTTCTCCAATCTTTCTGACCGCGTTAGACACTCAGAGACGTTTTGTCTAGTATCACCGTATCTCAGCTAATCCCACTTCATATACACTCAACAACAACAGAATTCCTATGGATTTGAATGTATAAAGTATGAAATGAAATTCCTTTTTTGTAGCATAATGGACTTCAATTATTCAAAAGTGTGTGACAAAAGATTTTTAATCAACTCCAACTTGCTTTTCAAACGTCTTCCTTCATACATCTTCGTAGTCGTTTACAGCAGATTTCTTTATTTATTGTTGAATAAACTACATACTCGGTTACCTTATTTTCTTTTCTGCATGAAAATGTCATAAATTATGCTGTGAAACTCAATTCATAGACAACCTGTATAAACGTGACAAATTGTTTTTACTTCTTGCTGTGAGAATAAGAAATTTTCCAATACAAACCAACACTTGTTGGCCACAGTCTTTCCGTCCATGGGGAAGAAAATCGAAGAAAAGTGTGTACTGTAAGGACAGGATAACAATACATAGAGGCTTTTATTTCGTGGAAAAATACAAAATTTCATTATAAGATGCTGTTTACACTATGAAATTTTAATGGAAATTTTGTTTCCTCACCTTGATGCCGTCAGTGACATTACTGTTGTTGAATACAAAAATTTTAAAAGAAAATTTTTTAAATAAATTCTATGGCAAATTGCATAGTGTAGACACCACAGAAATTATTTGCAAATTTTCTATTTATTTTATTGCTTAAATTTAAAAATAATTTAAATTTTTTATTTTTCTTTTCTCTTCTTCTGTTCCTTGCTTTTCTCTTTATTTGCAGACTGTGTAGAGTGAACAGACGAACGAAAACGTATAATTTATGAGGCTGTGTTTATGAACTTCCTTTCAAAAAGTGCAGAGAATACTTTTATTTGAAATCTACCAGCAGCAACAAAAAAATAAAAAACAAGTGAAAACTTTTCAAATGGCAAACATTTATCAAATTTTTTTATTACGGCGCTAACAGAGTATAAAAATTTGCTAAAAAAAAATTTATTTCGTTAAACAATTTCTGTTTTGTGAGGCCAGTTATTTGTGCGGCTGCTACTGCTGGGTAAGTACTACAAAATTAAGTTCTTTTCTTTTATTTGAGTGTGAAAAGAGTAAAAAAAAAGTGCAAAGAAACTCTCATAATTTTTCATGCTTAAAAACGTGTGAAATTTGACAGGCAAAGTGTTGAACGTTTTATATATAAAACGGAAGTGGTTTTTATTCTTCTGTACCCTAAATCCCTTTAGGGTTATTCAAATGAATAGGTTTTAGACGGTAATAATACAACTAAATTAAGGAAAATAAATGGAAGAAAACAAAAATAAAAAAATAATAATAATGATAGCAAGTATGCTTTAATAGATATTAAAAGGCGGAAAATTTTGGTAACATACTAACATAAATACGGGGGTTAGTATGTATTAGGGATGCCAATCGGAAAATCCCGAATACCGTAATCTCGAGATTTTTAAAAACTTGTCGCGGGATTTTTCGGTATTGTGAATTCATATGTATTTTGTATATCACTTGAGTTCGATAATAGCATCTCAGATCAGGAAAACCCTACTTCTAGTGATAAAAAAAAATTATTTGATGGCATCGGCAAAAGCCCTATAAAACGAATTAAAAAGGTAACTGATTTTGATACTCAACTCAACTGTCCAAAGAAACAAATTTATTTACATCAGGCGGTGGTAAAGGTTTACAAGCTGCATACTGCTATCTTGGAACTATTTTACCAAAAAATTTTGATTGCGAGAAGTGTTTTTCAACGGCAAAGTGTGTTGACAACAAAACTCGTTCAACCCTATCAGATCCCATGTTAGATATTTTAATATTTTTGTTGGTATTCAAATAATTTTCTTAAAACTAATGCATTTGCATATGTACGTATGAATAATTTTTATTTTTGTTAATTTAAGCTTTTTTTGTTACATTTTAGCTATATTTTAATGCCATTAATCTTTGTCAAAGGACGATCATTCATGTCCGTTTTTTAAGGATATTCTGTAAAAAAAATGGTTTTTGAATTATTTGTTCGGGGTTGTTCGTAATAGAAATGCCAAATTAACATATTTTAATCTTTAGACGATTTAATTAAATACGGGTCTCAGCTTTTTTTGAAATTCGAGGTAGTTCGCGTTTTGTAGTAGTTATAGTTTGTTGTTTTGTAAGTAAAAACAATAAAATATTATACATTTTTTAAATTGGGAAACAAATATGCCGCCAAAAAGTCATGGATCATTTCTTTTTTTCTTTATATAGTGCTGTATAAATCCATACATGATCTAGAAACTAATTTCGCTATTAAATTAGAGTTACCACAAAATTGCATTTTTATACATTCTAGAGCACCCTGTAAAATGCATTTAATTTGAAAAAATCTAAATTATTTACATATAAAGATGATGTACCTGGCAAAAGAAAAAAATTGATACCCAATTGACCCATTTACAACGAAGGGTTGCCACTCCATTGCATTTTTTTCAAAACGTGAACTTGCGCGAATTTCAAAAAAAGCTGAGACCCGTGTTTCATTAAATCGTCTAAAGATTAAAATATGTTAATTTGGCATTTCTATTACGAACAACCCCGAACAAAAAATTCGAAAACCATTTTTTTTTACAGAATATCCTTAAAAAACGGACATGAATGATCGTCCTTTGACAATTTGTATACACTGTTGGATGCGCCTTAAAAAAACCTTTCTTATGATATGGATATTGTATTTGTTGGTAATGCAACAGTCGTAACAGTTCAGGTAGGCCATTTAAAATTTAAAAATGCAATAAAACAGAAACGCTTTGAAATTTTCTCAAATTTATTTATTAGCAGTGAAGTACAATTGTTAGGGTTAGAAATGGAGTATCAATTCGTTTAGATGGCTGCCACGGCTGGCACCATAGTACCTCATGGAGTAGTATCTCAGTAAGGACCTTCAAACGCTTAATTGTCTGTGGTTTGTCGCCATAACACTTTTCTATCACGGCACCCCAATGCTGTCAATTCGCAGCTTCTACGCGAACAATTTACATCACGATTTTGGATATGTAAACTATCATCAAACGTTTAACGAAATATTTCGATTGTGGCACGGAATGTGTGACACGTTACACCGTCCAGCTGCAACCGAACATCGTCCACATCATCACCATAAAGGGCGGATACAATAAAATCGGTCATCATGGTGCAATATGTGTCTCCATTCATTTTTTAAAAAAAAAAAAAAAGAAAATGGGCCAATAATACCTTCACTCCACAAACCACATCAAACAGTTACGCGTAATGCTTGCATTAGCTACTGTTAGGCACGTGTGGATTTTCTGAGGCTTAAATAGGGCAAGTATACTTATTAACATACCCACCGGGATGAAGATTAGGTTTTATTTGAAAAGTTAACATTTGTTTGATATTATCTTGCAATTTCTTGTTGGCTTAATAAATCCGAACCTTGCTCAAGGGTAAATCGATTAATTACGTTTAGTGGTGATAATATACTGAATTTTTTGACAGAATAGAATGATATAGGTATTGCCAGATGCAAAATAAATGATGATTCACCCTGTAAACAAGGTTTCCGAAAGATATCACGTTCTGTATCAAACAATTTAAAATAAAGTTTGCATGATTCGAAGAATATTCGCAATATTTGTGCCAGATGCGAAATAAACGATGGTTCTCTCTGTAAACAAGGTTTTCGATAGATATCACGTTCTGTACTAAAAATTTAAAATAAAGTTTGCATGATTCGCTATAGTTTTGTCTCAAACCGTTTAAGTTTACAATTAAATATAGCAACCAACAGTGGCTTTAAGTTTAACTATTTCAAAAAAAAAGAAAAATATTTTGTTTGCCTAGACCTCTTTAAGCCTTCGCTAACAATTTTCTACGATTTACCCATTACAGTTGAGTGACCTGTTAACAACTTTAATGTGTTTGCAAGCGACAGATGCAAATTGTCTCAATTGTTTGTGTGGCTGGCTTTTAGCAGACAAATTTTGGGTCATTTTCAAAACAACAAAACATATGATACCATTTTGGAGTATCCTTTAGAAGGAGTATAAACCATACTTATTCAATAACAGAGCAGTTAGAGAAGTAGCACCGTTTGTTGTGTAAAGGTCTATCCTAAAATTAGCACACTATTGTTTGATTAAGAATGAATGAATGAATGAATGAAAGAAATCCCTTTTCTTCTTAGAAGTGTAGTGGAATAGAAATTTCCTCAACGTAATGTTTGTTTTTCTAACGTAGAGGAAACTTTTCTCTATTCTATTCTATTGTTTGCTCTTTTATTTATTCTTGTATTATATTGTCTCATGGCATTTGTTGTTGTTTCTTTTATTTCAATTTTTTTTTTTCTTGAAATAAAACTTTTCTAAGAAGCCATATACCATCCAGTGGCCTTGGTTGTTGTGGTGATGCTGCACAAAAGACAGATTTGCACAAAATTTTTAATGTTTAGTAAATATTTGTATTGGACACGTGGTTAAAATTTTCCACAAAAGCCGAATAACCTTTTATTTGTCATTTCTTCATACACAATACAATACATATGTATATACACATATACAAATACATATAAATTATATTACAATATTTAGTTTGTTATTGCTGAAGGAATTTTTATAAATTTTTATGGTTTTTCTCGCATTACGTACGGCAGCATGTCAGTCATATGGTAGGCAAGTTGTGGTTGTCAAATATTTATAAACTTTACACAGAACATAGTACATGTGCAGCTGGCAGACTGCCTCTGTGTCAAGTCAAATTATAAGGATTTTTCGTAATGGTCATAAAATGCTTGTGGAATATTTAAAAAAATAAAATCCCATAGAAATACTTTCAATTAAGTAAAGATGTTTATTTGTTGGTTGCCCCGGCCCTATCTGTTGTGTATGGAAAATAATAAAAAATTTTTTATAGTTTCTCGGAAATGTCAATCAAATTTTGCTACTTGAATGGCATGGTAAAAAGGATATTGTAGTTGGAAAAGTAATTAACTTCCAAAGGAAATGGTTGCCCTTTGTCAAATTGGCCACTTTAATAACTTTATTTCGATTTTATGACCCAAATTCGCAAAGCTGATTAAAATTTAAATGAAGAAATCCTACGACGCTACGAAATATGTGTATTGTGCTCCTTTGGCGTATGAGTAATGACCGAATTCAATTAAATATGACTAACACGTATATACTTATTTTTATTTATTTATTTATTTTAATGGACAAATTCCTTACTGACTAATAACAAAAATAAGTACGAGAAAAAAAATTTAATACAATTACAAACAGTTTCTTCAAAAACACAATTAATTGTTACAATAAAAATATAAAATGTTACGAATTAAGAAAAACAATAAAATTCCGTTTTATTATACAAGAATTTAATGAAAAATCAACAAAGTCTTGACAGCAAATTCTAGTGAGCGGATCAGCAACAGCATAATCAGTTCCACTGAATTGAAAAATAAATAAGATTATAACAGCGGAAGTTACGACCAAATATGGTCTATTTCGTAATATATGAATCAGAAAATTATTTTGCCTAAGGTTTTATCAAGCCAAGGATGCTCCTTATTTACAGTCTGAGTGATATGATCATTAAAGTTTAATTTTGGGTCTAATAGGATCCCAAGATCCATAAAAGAGCCAGCATTCTCTAATTGATGGCCTCCAAGCAAGTAATTAACCGCAATAAAATTATTTCTCATTTCTTGAGATATGCTCGATTATATTATTGAAGAAGAGAAAAACTTTTACATCGTCAGCATACATCAAAATATTGGCAAAATTAATTATGTTATGAAAATCGTTTATAAACAACGAAAAAAGAAGTGGACCAAAAAGGCAGCCTTTGAGGTCCACATAAATATTCTTAGATAAGCTATTGTTCACACATACGGTCTGCTTTCTAACGGTCAAATACGACTCTAGCCGTCTTAAACTCCTATGCTTGACATCTATTAAATCCAGTTTAGTTAAGAGAAGTTTGTTATTTACTTTATCAAATGCTTTGCTAAAATCCGCAGAAATTACATTAGTTTATGCTAAGAAAAGGCCTCATTTATCATGGATGTTAACTGAAGTACATTAGTCGTTGTTGAGCAGCCCTTTCGGAAACCATATTGATCAGGTGATAATAACGATGAAGTAAGATGAATCAAAAAATCGGAATTATTACTTCGTAATAATGAAGAACAAATGGATTATATTGAAACACTTGAGTATTATTCAGCGTAGACAATTTAAATTGAGATTGCAGTTATGGCAGCAAAACCTTACAAATAATGGTCCATATGTTGGAGAGCCATGGATTCCAAACGGGGCCACAATCTAACAAAAATACACTGGGATTACAATAACATGGAGTAAGGGACCTGGATGTACAGAAATGTAACATTTAAATAACTCAAAATCACCTACAATAGCATTCGAAACAATAGAAATACCGGTTCGGTATGACGCACTACTTAAGACGTATCAACTTCAGGCTATGTGGAAAGCCAGAGTATAATTGTTACTCTGGAACACATTCTCGTTCGATGCCCAGCAATCATATCTTATGTCTGATATATTAATTGCAACCAAATGGATCACTTTAATACATATTCCTCTTTATTAATCAAACGGATAATGTGTTCAAAAACTAGAAACCAAAATATACCTCTTGGTATCTTCACTGACAAATATGGCAATGACAACAATGAATCATAGGCAGTCCTGAAGTGTAAATACGCATTATGTGGATACCTAGTCACCAAGGAATGATCAAACATGAGGAAACGAATGCGGGCAAAGCAGTATATGTATACCATACCCAAATTGATGATTACAGCCCTTAAATTAGGATTACAACCCAGCTTCTCATCATGAGAGGTGAGACCTGCAGTTCAGAGTAAACTTCGAACTGCAGATGTTTGAAAAATTTTTCCTGATAATTTTATTTACTCTCCGAATTTTTGCCAGAAATCTGTTAAAGTTTTCATTTTGTTAGGGATGTTTAATCTGGGGTGTGAACCGTTGCCTCACGTCTAATAAACCAACACATTAACTACTAGCCTGCTGTGACTTCATGTATACCATAAGCGTAAAGAAGATAATTATTTTGCTTAAATTGAAGACCAAGCTGATAAAGTGCACAGAAACAGTAATTATTACAAAAGATACACTAAAGTGATGCGCTTGAGGGGAAAGCAAAAGCTAAATTCAGAGCAGGTGGTATCAAAGGTATCAAAGCAGTGGTACAACTTTTATATTAGTGCTTAGAATTTATAAGCTTGAGATCGCTGTAACTTATTAGGAGTGGTAAGAAGATACAGACGTCCTACTGTATAGTTGGTATTTCTGAATGATGAGTATTCAACAAACCTTTTTGGTGGCTTAGATGTTTGCCAATAGTCAAGCGACCCTTGGTTGGTTTACACTCCTTGAACTTCTTGCTAATGACTACATACTACCACTACTCGAAATTGTATTTACACTTGTTGTATTGCTGTTCTTCTATACTTTCTCAATTTTCTTGCTAATAATTAATAGAACTAAAAAATCTTTGGAATGCATAAAGTAAAAAGAGAAAGACAGGAAAAACCTCCCCTTTTTGCTAATTGCCATAGTCACGGAGTGGTCAACCATAGCCTCTGATCCTTAACATTTTATAAAATAACTGAATGAGAGTGGAAAAACATAACGGATAACATACACATACATACATACATACATGCTGCATGTATAATTATTACATCTATTCAGTCAGGATTACGACCTAGCTTCTCACATCACTTATGTTGTCTGTGTTAATAGTATTCATGAGTGGTTGGACCTATAGTTTGAAATTTGATTTCTGAAAAGGTTTTCATGGCGATTTTTATTTACTCTCAGAATTTTTGGCAAAAACCTTAAAAAAAAAATTTTTTTTTTTAATATTTCGTTTTAATGGAGATGTTTGACGTGGGGTTTGAACCGTGGTCTTATGTCTACTAAGACAACTTGCAAGAATACGACTACTTACTAGATAAATATTTATTTTACTTTATTTAAGTTCGAATTAAGCGACAATAATTTCAAAAAACCAAAATTGAAGAAATTAATTTATCACATGACGTATGATGAATATCTAATTCACTAAAGTTCAAAAGTGTTCTACGTTACGCATACGTATTGGGGGGGTATGTATGTTTAGTGTATACTTTACGGGCTTGTACTGTGTTACTATACACAATGCGATTATTTTTAGACAATAAAAGGAAAAGATAAAAATAATAATTATAATAAACGCTTTATCAATTTACAGTAAAATATTTACGCAATAAATACTTAAGAATAACAGAGAAGGATAAATGATGATAAAATGAGGTAATTTCATAACAGCATAAGGGTGATAACTATAGAATAGCAGCATTTGCTTTGTTATTATATGCAATAAATTGATAATTAGATTTCTGAATTTGGTTGCTGAAATTTAATATCCCAACATAATAAAGTTTCATAATGTTTCCGATATTCTTTACGATTTTATGAATATTTGACAATCTACTCACTTTTGTTTGCCAGTGTATGTATAAGAAAAACTAACTAACTTTTAGTGGTTCATAATATCCTTCAAATATCACACTGATGTCGATACTATATGTCTTCAAACATTTGATGTTGTGGTATTTGCCATGTAAGATAAAGAACAACTGGGCGTAGTTGGGTACAAATGAGTGTGAATAAATGTCTTTTGCCACAGTATTTGGCATAGAAAGTATGCCTTAATTTTAGGAGTACATAGTTTAATTTATCGTAAACAGTATCAAGACAATGTTCACTGATAGTCGGCAACAGCAACAGCAACAGCAACCATTATTTATCAAATGTCTAGTTGCATCAGCATTTTTATTTTTATGGCCCCACCCCCTACCAAAGCTAATCAGTGATAAGAAAAATATAAAAGACTTCCATAACATTTTGTTTTTGCTTTGTTTTTTTTTTTTTGTTTACATGAAACAAATACTATACAAAGCAAATAAATGATGAAAAAGAAAGAAAAAAGTGGAAAAAAAATATCCAAGTAAATATTGTTTTTTGGTTGTTTGAAGTCTTTGGTTTTCCCATTCCTATCGGCTTTATTTTTTGCAGAGAAAAGCCAGTGTTTTAAGTTTTTTGTTTTTGTTAAACATTTGATGGTTGTTGTGGAATTTTTTCACGAACCCTCATAATTGCCAAAATGTAATTGCCAACATCATTTACAACCAACAGATTTACCCACCCACCATCTCCCTGTTGTGTAATACACAAGAAAGTAAGGCAAAAAAAAGATTAGAAGGAATAACAATAAGTTTTCTGACACATTCTAAATTTATATTTGGAAAACTTCCAAAAAGGTAAGAGATTCTATTTCTAGGCTTTTTAAATAGAAACCTCCTTCTCCCCCCATTCAGAAACGTATTCGATGAGTGTTAACAAAAAAAAAAAATCAAAAGTTACTAACATGTATGACAGCAACATCAATAGCAACAGCAGGAAAAGGAAATGCTGTTATAATGCTTATATGTATACTTCTATAAACACAAAATATACCGTTTAACGCACGTATAAATATTTATACTCCTCGCTGTTGCCGTTGTCGTTGCCTATGTATGCATGTCTCTGTGTGTTTAAGGTTTAGTAAAGTTATGAATGTATGTGTACGTATCAAAAATACTTTGTAAATACAATACAATATGCGTATGAATTTAATGTTGGTTGTGTTTGACTTTCCAACTAACTGACTGACAGTTTAACAACAAGAATTCATGTTTTATCCGTCAGGGCTTTACCATTCATTTCTACAATTTATTTTTCACTGGTATTTGCGTTTGCAATACCGGAAGCAGATTATTTTTATGCTCCCCCAAAGCTCGATAAGCGGTGGGAGGTTTGTTTTGTTTGTGCTGGTATAGGCAAGGATTTAAAAAAAATTTTTTTTGAAGATTTAACTTTAATTATGGTATGCCAGTATATATAAGGAGGGCGCACAAAAAAAACTGGACTTGCACTTTTCGTTATAGAAATAAAACTAAATGGCGGATTTTGTTCGTTTTATATTTCAATTCAAGTAAATAATATTTGAATTCTTTTGTATATAAAATTTTTTTCTGACCAAGGTCTCAGAGCATCCAATTTTTTGAGCCACTTTTCTTCCAGCCACGTTAGTGTGTTTTAGAAAAATACGTATTATTTTACTTGCTTTGTTTTGGTCGGCAAATCCTTTCTTTTTTTCTTCCACTTCCTTGCTTTCTCTCAATACTCAAAGACTTCCTATATTATTTTATTCTTACCTTAGAAACTGTTTTTTTTTCATTGAAAATTTCAATATTTTTTTTTCGAAATTCTTGTTGGGTGCCCATTTTTTAAAAAAAACTAATTTTGCTATTGCAATGACATTTAGCACGTGAATATTGAAACAGATGACTAACAAAAACAATGTAACGGTATTCATTTTTTTCAATTATGATAAAAGTTATAAGCTTAAAAGTAGCCCCATTTTTTTTTCGGGGGCTCTCCTTAGTTTGTATTTTTGCCTATACAAACTTTAGTTTTGTTAAAACAGATTCAAATGGAAATTAAAGGAATATTTTGCTTTGGTCCAGTAGTAATGGACTCTTTTTTTTTTATTAGAACCAATAAAAAAATTTGTATATTTGTCAAGAAAGCTACTTGGGATTAGTCTTTTGAATATTTTAGCCATCTTATTAAGTTTGATCGCTCAATGAGTATTCCAAAGCAAACAGCACTAGTCAAAGTCTAAGATAGGCAACCAAAGACGAATTATAGTGTAAAGAGATTTTAGTGCCTTTCGTTTAGTATGCTATTTTAAATTTTGTTGTTAGAATAAATAGAATTCTTTATGAGTTGAATAGGCTTAGGTTTATTGATGACTCAAAATTAAAGGCTATTTTTCAACTCGCTTTAGACTTTTAATACTAATAGGCTTTAAAGAACGACTTTAAGTTCATATTTAAATCAATGCCTAACACTTCACATGAAATCATTGAGACCAATAGTAAAATGAAAAATTAAAAAACTTTTTTTCTGCGATATGCTCTCAGCATATGAGAATGAATAAATACTTTCAATAAAAAAGTTTCTCAAAGAATCTATCGTTGGGAGACGAATTCAGGCTGCAGGTCTCGCCACTATTGTATAAAATTAACACACACAACAGAAGTGGTGTGGGAAGCTAGGTCGTAACACTGACTGAAGAGTTGTAATGACCAATTTTGTATGTGAATAAGAAGGAATTTGATGATTGCCGTGTCTAGTAGGTAGTGTGTGCACTTGTCAAATGAGAGACCGTAGTTCTATCACTAACAAAGCGGAATACGGAAAACAAAAATATTTCTTTGAGTGAATGAAATTGCCATAATATTATTTCCGACCTATAGCCGAACCAAGTGATAGATTTATCTAAATTCTTGAATACTGTTACTTATGTGTACATAGATCATTTTAAAATATTAAGTTTTGTTAGTAAGGATTCAGGATACGCACATTTGTTGCAGTCCGGTTATATTTCCAAATAAAAAAAAAATCAATCTATTTGAAACAATGCTATTTATTTTTATTTTTCACTGTGGTATTTCAAGAAACAATTTTGTGTTTTACTAAGGCACAAATATACCAGACATTTGGAACAATATGCACGCGTTCTTGATTTACATCCAAGAAGTCAGCAGTATCTTGGTAAATGACAAATCAAGAGGCCAGTGTTTGTTTCCATGCAATATCCTGGCGTTCTTCATCTTCATCTTCGTCTTCACATTCATATTCAATATTTTCTTTTTACCCTAACTTACTTACTTACTTAATAGGCCATAACAACCCGATTAACGGATTTCGGCCTGCCGCAACACATCCTTCCAGGCGCCTCTGCTTCGATTTGGTCCTTACAACGGATATAAGGTCGTCCTCTTCGCGGACTTCCGCAGATCCCCGCATCAAACACTCGTCTCGCCGGAGCATTCTCCTCCATTCGAACGACATGGCCGAGCCAGCGCAGCCGCTGGATATTAATACGCTGTACAACGTCCATGTCGTTGAGGAGCTTATACAGCTCACTGTTAAATCGGATGCGAAAATCATCGCCAACTCGCACTGGACCGAAGATCTTACGTAGGACTTTTCTCTCGAATACTCTCAAGGCAGCTGCATCAGTTCTTAATAGGGTCCATGCTTCTGCGCCATAGAGAAGCACCTAACGCCATTATAAAACTGACTTGTTAATTAGTATTTTTCCGATGTTCGGAACTAATTTTACAATGATCTCTGTATTCCATCCAGGCGTTACAGCACATAAGGTCAATAAAATGATTTTTAAAAAATTTTCTGTATGATTCCATTAATTGCTCGCAAAGATCAACGCCACTCATACACTTATTGTATTCCCTGACTATTCTAGGAGCTGGAACTTCCACAAACCTTTTTTGTTTCAGGGTTTGACGTATTCAAATGGACCGTACCCGTAAGCTGAATATGCATGAACTACCGACTTTGAGTCCTTCCATATCACCGTTTTTCATACATTTTTCATTTATGAAATGTACGGATTGTATCCTATTTCTCATTATCGTACCAGTACTACCAAAACTACCAAAATGGTATGAAAAAACAAATGCTGATAATGATGGTTCTTCACAATGATCTACAAAGACAGAGTATACACCATTGTTTTTTGCAGGTCATGTCACATAACGTCATATATTAAAGAAATTATAGAGACTTAAGCACAATTGTGCGCATTTGTTCGGACAGGGATAAAAAAACAATTTCAAAAACTGTCTTTCGGAGTCGTCGTTAAACATTAGGTCCCCTCTCTATTATGAAAAAAAAAACGGATATTCCAGGCTATAATCCTGAATAAATGATTGTTATGACCAATTAGGAAAGTAACTAAGTAAGTAATTAAGTAAGTTGTGTATTATATGATACTTCGAAATACTTCTTGAAATCGCATACTGGTTATAGCGAATTTTCTGTTTACTACATTGTAGTTCATATAGCGAAAAGAATTCGAATTACGCTGAAATTTTAATAATAAATTCTCTTCCCTAATTAAATGGATTTGTTTGTGAACCAACAGTGGTGAGTTAAAATATAGACGCCTTAAAATATTAAATTTCAAATAATTTCTGTTTTTCTTTATGTTTTTATCAAATTTATAACTTTTTCCCACAATAAAAAGAAATCAAACTAAAGAACTACATTTCATAATTCATATTTCATCGTATACATAGTCCCATTTAAATAACTTAAAACGTTTATTTTTGTTTATAGTTTATTAAAGGAAACAGTCTTAGCATATTCGTACCTTATCATACAGCCAACAAGAAACAGTGAGCTTAACATTCACGAACAGAAAGTTTTTTGAAGGAAATATGAAAACAAAAACTTTGATGAAGATCCGCAAAGACTGTCATAAAACTATAGAAAAATATTTTGAAAATTCCATAAGCTTGTTTCCTCTTTCTCTTTTAAATTTGTTTTTTTTTTTTGTTTTGATGGAAACTCTAATAAATTTCGCTATGAGAAGAATCATAATAATGTCAGGCAAGAAAGTTTTTCTATTTGTTTAGAAGAGTTGAAGTGTTTTTGTTTATTTTTTTTTTGTTTTTTTGTTTTTGGATTAAAAGCTTTAAATTGCTTTAAAATTTTAATTTCTTGTTAAAGAATTGACTAGAGTTTGATTTGTTTTACAATTAAGCGATGTTAAGCAATATTATTATACGTACGTAACGGAGATACGGTGTTTGGGTATGTAAGGAATATATTTCAACATTTGCCAATTGAAGTGTAAGGAAAAAATTTAATTCAAGTTATAATGGAGTAGACATGTTATCCTGAATGACTACAGCGTTCCTAATAGCCTTAGTTTCATTCAGGTGGCAATTCTGTTCAATATGGACAAGTGGAGCGAGTGGATGGATCATTGCATTGGAAGCCAAGGGGATTCAGGGAGGCTGATATATAATGCATCAAAGTAAAGCGCTATATTTAAAATTTCTTTTTTTAATTTTAATATTGAAAAGCAAAAAATGTTAGAAATAACAACGAATTTTAGAATTAGTTTAGATTTGTTCGAATTGGCCACCTTTGGTACGCATTATGGCCTTCAAACGGCCGACAAAACCATCACAGACTGCACGAAAGTGGCTTTGCGGTATTTGGGCCCATTTCCGGCTAAGGGCTGTCTTGAGATGGTCAACACTTTGGTATTTTTTAGTGAGAACCTTACTCTCCAAAATGCCCCAGGCGCAAAAGTCCAACGGATGGAGATCCGGAGATTTTGGTGGGCATTGTACGGTAGAAATGAACCGAGGAATCTCCTTTTTAAGCCATTCTTGGTTGACGCGTGCTGAGTGCGGTGGTGCTGAGTGCTGTTGGAAAGTCCATGGTCTGCGGCCGAAATGTTTGTCTGTCCAGGACTTCAATACTGTCTTTAAGACATTTTCCCGATTATATTCGGCATTAATTTTGACCCCACGGTCAATGAATACGAGCGGGGAGCTATCATCGCCCATTACGGCAAATCATATAATTACCATTGGGAGGCTTGGGTTCTGGTGGCCAATCGTAGGAGTAAGTTTTCAGCTGTCCTCTTTGGCAAGTAAACCCGATCGTTTTGTTTGTTCACAAACTGCTTAATATGGTTAGTTAGAGAAAGAGAGAGATATGCTTAGTCAAAATGTTTTGATATAAGAAAAGAGATATCGGGTTTTTCTTTCTCTGTAATTGCCACCCAGAGAGGATGGCAGCGCTAATAACCACAATGGTACTGAAAGGTAGATTGCCTTAAACGCCTTAAGGAAGCTTACATTTCACAACACATACATACAAACATAATTCGTCATTACAACACTCCCGTATCGTTTACGACTCAGATTCTTAGACCACTTATGTTGTATGTGTTAATTCTATACATGAGTGATAGGACCTACAGTTTACAGCGGATTCCGAAAGATAGATTTCTGAGAAACTTTTATGGAAATTTTATTTACTCTCAGAGTTTTTGCCAGAAATCTGTTGAGAGGACAGTTTTGTTTTCATTGAAAATGTATGACCTGGAGTTGGAACCAATAAGCCAACACACTATCTACTAGACTACGGCGACATTTCCTGAGCTACATTTACTTCGAAGCAATGTTATGTTATGTCTTAGCTATGGCAGAGAACAAGGCTATCATTCTAGGGTCTGAAGCTTTAAAATTTAACTAAAACTCAACTGAGCGAGATTGTGAAAGATAGAAAGATGAGTAGACTTAAAGTGAGACCAGATTTGATTGATCGAAGTTTTGTATTTAAATTGAATTTAGAACAGAGATCAGCAATAAGTATTTAAAACGATGAGTAGGTTCGAGTTATACTTATAATTTCAGATATTTATACGCATTCATACTTATTTTCATATCATACTCATACTACTTATACTCATTCATACTTAACAATACGCATGATTTTATTGGCTTCGACTCGTCTCTGCTTAACATTTACACGAAGCACAAAATAAGTATGATTCGCGTACGAATACTTCTATACTCACAAGAAGATTGTGTGTATGCTTTGCTTGTTGTCTTTGCCTTTCCTTTCTTTTTTGTTTGTATATGCAACAACTACAAAGGCTGTAAATTTTGATGAATGATCACTCGAATCACTTATAAGTATTATAAGTATTTTTCTAAATTTATGAATCAGAATGAGTAGGCGTATGAATCAAACATATTTCGAATGTTGTAAGTTTGATGTCAACATTGTACTCATACTCATTGCTACTTATACTTATAAATCAATGTTGTAGTGAGTACGAATGAATCAGAGTAGTTGAATTTCAATTCTGTTGATTCACTCATACTCAAAATTGCATGAGTGCTTATGAGTAACGGAAAAACGATTTACTGAAACTCAATTAAGTGAAATTGAGAAGATAGAAAGATGAGTAGACTTAAAGTGAAACCTGATTTGATTCATAGAAATTCTGTATTTAATTCGAATTTAGACTAGAGCTCTAACTAAAAATAAGCGCTTGAATTCAATTTCTATTGAAAAATAAATGAATTTTAAAGGCTGTAGTAGAAAAATCGACAGAGGTGGTGATTACTTTTCGGTTTTCCTTTTGTAATTGATGTTAAAACGTTTCTTTTGATATCCTTTTTATTTTATTTTAATTTCATTGTTGTTATTATTGTTGTATTTATCTGTTATAATTTTCACTGTGAAATTCATGCTTCCCTTTTCAATAATTCCTCAATAATTTGTTGTTTCCGACAAAAATTTTCCATTTATTTTCTTTTTTTTTTAAAGTGTTTTTGCTTTGCACGTTAAATTTTATTTTTTAACGCGCCATATTTTGTTTTGATCTCTTGCACCCAAAAATGCCTATATTTTTCCACGTTTTTTTTCACTTCCTTATTATTTTCTTCCTGTTTCTTGCTTTCGGTTAAACGTTACGGTATTTATTTGCAAATGAATATAAAAGCATACGTTTTTTCTTTTTTTTTTCAAATTTTTATTTTTCTTAACATATTTGGATTCAGAATTTTTTGTTATTTTCTACATCACAGCATCTCGTGCCATCAACAATTTATTTGGTCGCTCAAGCAAATAGTCAAGCAAACCATTCAAGCATCGTTTCATCGTTTTCCTGTTTTTTTCTTTATTTTTATTATTTTTGTTTCTTATCTTTTATTTGGTTTTTCCTTTTCCCCGTTTTCTTTATTTTTTTTCTTCTTCTTAAATTAATTTAGATTTCTTTGCTGGCTGTTTTGAAATTGTCTTTTTATGGTTGCCATCTATACATATATGTATGTGGGCAGAATCTTAATTAGATTCTTCAGATTTGTTTTTTATTTTTTATTTGTTCTTAAAATTGTTGACATTTGCCGCAGGATGAAACGATTTTTACATTTTGGTTTACAAAGAAATATATTTTGGGAAACTTTTAAAAACGCATGTCGTTTGACATCTAAATTGTTTTGTCAAACCACCATTTCAATAGCGTAAACGTGCATGACAAAGTCTATCTTTTTTTTGTTTTTTTTTTGTTAAAGAATTATTTTTATTAGGACTTGAGCTTAAAAAGGGAATTTTCAAAACATGATGATATTTATCGAAAAAAAAATTCATTGGGTTATAACCTATGCGATGGATTAGAAAGCCAATGTATGGCTCAACAAATAGGCTGTAATGCTATTATTGGTTGTCTCCAGATCTATGCTCTACAACAAATCGTTTAGTTGTCGTAGACAAATAGGTGCTTTATTAGACACAAGGCCTGGGTTCAAACAACTTGCATAAATAATGAAATTGATTTGTCAGAATACGACATTGGTCTAGTTATCGTTAACGATGACAACTAAACTCCCAAAGAATGAAACTTTCTAGTTGAAAGTGGGAATGGTAGGAATTTTTTTTATATACACTGTGGCTGATATATAATGCAACAAAGTAAAGCGCTATATTTCTTAATTTTTTAATTGGTCACCTTTGGAACGAATTATGGCCATCAAAAGGCCGACAAAGCCATCACTGGCTGCATGAAAGTGGCTCTGCGGTATTTTGACCTATTCTCGACTAAACGCCGTCTTGAGATGATCGACACTTTGGTATTTTTTTTAGTGATAGCCTTACTCTCCAAAATGCCCCAGGCGCAAAAGTCCAACGGATTGAAATCCGGAGATTTTGGTGGCCATTGTGCGGTAGAAATAAAGCGAGGGTCCTCTTTTTAAGAAATTCTTGGTTGACGCGTGCTGAGTGCGGTGGTCTGCGGCCGAAATATTTGTCTGCCCAGGGCTTCAATACTATCTTTAAGACATTTTCCCGATAATAGTCGGCGACACCATTACATTCGGCGACGCTTGAGTTCTGGTGGCCAATCGCAGGTATAAATTTTCAGCTCACCTCTTTGGAAAGTAAACCCGATCATTTTGTTTGTTCAGAAACTGCTAAATTTGGAACGGCTTCTCATCGGAGAAAATAAAAATCGGTAACTGGCAACTTTCGTGCAAGCGAAGTAACTCCTTGGCTTTTTCCAGTCTAACTTTTTTTGTCCATCGGTAAGTTTTTGCACTTTTTGGAACTTCAATGGCTTTAGTCCAAGCTCATTTTTCAATATGTTTTGCATCCGTTCTCGCGATATGTTCAGCTCACCAGCAATTTTTCTACCACTTCGGCGTGGTTTTCGATTAAATCTGGCCTTCACTTTTCCGATCATTTCTGGTGTTGTTAGCGTTTTTTTTTTTCGTCCACTAATTGAGCGCTATGCAACACTGCCAGTATCATGGTAACGAGCAATGGTACGAGAAACAAAAGATTTATTCACATTTATAACTAAATATAAAGCAATCATGCTTGAATTCCATCATGAATAACTTTTTTTCTAAATGCAATAGATCAAAATGCTTTTGTAAGCTTCTAAATAATGAAATGAACTGTCACTGGAATGAATCTGTCAGCTGTCAGATGAGCGGTTTACACCTGAAGTTGGTTGCAATACATATCAGCCGCCCTGTAATTAGGGAAGAATGAAGAATGTAAAATACAAGCAACAAACTCAGTTCCCCGCAATCTGATTGCGATAATTCGCCTTTATGTTATTACATGCGTTCAGGATTACGACGAACCACCTCACACTATTTATGTTGGTTGTGTTACTATTATTCATAAGTGGCGGGTCATACAGTTTAATTACGACTCCGAGTTTTTTTTTTGTTAGAAATCTGCTAACAGGTAGTCACCACAGATATATTGTTTCGTACTTTGGTTTGATGAATACTTTTGATGTGATGTTTGAATTGTGATCTCAGTTTAATAATTTATCATGTCAAACAGGTCTCAGGATATTTGGGTTGCTTTCGATCTTTGTACAGCGTACTGGTTTGTTGTATTGAATGTAAGGCTCTCTATATCTTACTCTTTCTGTTTTAAGGTCTATTATTTTTTTTAAAATTTGGAAAATAATTATATCTCTTTAGCACTGCACTAGTCTTTATTCAATTTAGTATATCTTGGGAAAGTTTTCTTCGCACTAACCTAAAAATAATAATCTAAACTTGCGGCTGAGGGGCTTTGAAATACTGTAATAACATCAGGAATAATAAATCATTGTTGAAAGAAAATGTAAACGAGAACCCTCTATATGGATTCCATAACGTTTTATTTTTCATTGGAAAACTATTTTTCACTTGTGCAACCAAAAATTATAAGAACTGCTGAACGTTTAAGTAACTGTATTATCGAAAGGTCCTTTTCATTCTAGGAACTATAAAGCTACAGTGCATGAAACGATAAACTCTGTATAGTGGAGGTGCAGTGCAGTACATATGTACAGTCGTAGATATCGGTTTAAAGGCATTTCCATCAATTTTATAAATTTTAGAATATTCGTATTAAATTTTTGATTGCATTTGTGTATGATAGCAGCGTTTTAGTTAATACAGTGTACAATGTGGTGGTCTATGTTTTAAACAAAATTTAACTGCTGCTAACTGAATATCGCTACAAACATAAAGTCCACAATGTTTTTGTGTAAAATTACATTACAAGTGCATTTACACAGAAATAATGCATACACATGTATAAGAGGAAAACAACAGGAACATATATTACTATATAAGGACATGGAAGGACAAGTACATAAATGTTTATATAATTGTACTTACATATGAGGCATTTCACTTTAACTCAAAACAAAAAAAATAAAAAATAAAAAATTATAGGGATTTCATAAGTGGTAGTGTGTTGGCTTGTTAGAAGAAATTTCATTGTTCCAACACCAGCTGAGTTATCTCGAACAAAACACAGTTTTCTGGCAAAAATTCTAAAAGTAAATAAAATTGCCATCAAAATTTTCTCAAATTTACTGTTCAGTCCCGCCACACACTGATGTCATAGCAGTCGAGTATGTAGTGAGTTGGCTTAACCCTATCCGTCCCTGCCTACACAAATGTGTAGGAAAATTTAGGGCATTTTGGAGAGAAATTTGTAAATTATAATTTAGCTTCTTCTTATTGAATTAAATGTCCTCAAGTTAGTGGTTATCTCTATTTTGTTCTGTTAAAAGTTTTTTCTTGGTTTATTTTAGTATTTGTGATTGAGAGTGCAATAAAGGAGATCATGTTTCACAGTGCGGGAGACAAAAAATGTAAGAATTATTATTTTATTTAAATAAAAACAAATATTTAAAAATTTTGTTACTATTTTGTAATAGAGGCATTAAATATTTAAATAATATTTTAAAATGTGTTAAGAATTGTTTAGTTTTTGTAAGCATAATATGTGCATACACAGGTAGGTTAGGTTTTTAGTAAAGCAATTTATCGTCATTACAGCAAAAAAATATAATTTGGAAAATGAAGAAGTTATAAAAGAAGTACTCAAATAATTAGTGATTTGTCGGTTGAAGTTGAAGGCGATAGTACATCAGATGAATTCGATGATGAATTGAGTATTCCATCTCCGTACTCTGACAATGAAAATGAGAGCAGAACATATTCAGAATTAGTCGACGCAAGTAATATCAACGTAGACGTTGTCTATACAAATATCATCCAGACTAATTTCGTAGAACCAATAAATAGACCATTATTATGGAAAAGAGGAATTTTCTCAACTCTTTTAGTAGTCCACTGCATGACAACTGTCAGCAACCATTAATACCGCTTCTGGCAATAAAGTATTTATTTTGAACGATATTTTAGTGATAAGCTCTTTCAGCAAGCAGCACAGTTCACCAATATGTACCACTTGAAAGCATTTGGAACAGAATTGAAGGCAGATACATCCGAAATTAAACGATTATATGGTACCTATTTATATTTTTGTTGCGTCAAACTTCCCGGTTTAAGGATGTGCTGGGTGCAGAAGTTCGGCAAAAACATTGTTTCTGGAAAGATGTCATTAAATCCTTTGTTTGTTTTACGAAAATGGCTACATTTTGTTGATACTGCAAAACCTTCAGTACAACCACATTCAAATTACCTCTGGAAGGTTTAACAAATCATTGATGCTGTCAGATCCCAATGACTTATCATTCCCCAACTACTCTATAGATGAGCAGATGATACCGTTCCTTGGGAGATTATCAGAAGATCCTTGGCAAAAGGTTTTAATATTACGTATACACACATACATGTGCACATTGTCTACTACAGTAGTTTATTTTTTGAGTAATCTTAATTTGTTTATTGAATGAAATAAGAAGTTTGTTCTTTTATTATTATATTCAAATTTTTGTATTTTGGCTATGTGGAAGCCCAAGGTACACGTCCTTTTGCTAAGGACTCCAATTTTGTATGGACATAAAAAATTTATGTTCGTGTTTCTTAATGGCAAATTATCACACACAAAAAATTTCATTAAAATCCTTCAATTTTTGGATTGCTTGGGACGAAAAGGGTTAATAGACGTGAGGTCACGGCTCAGGCCACCATCTTCAACAAAACCAAATATGAAAAATACTTCTTTGGCATCTTCCTCTGAGCAAATTACAGGCAAACACTATTAAAGTAAATAAAATTGTCAAAATTCTGTCGTTCGGAGTCTTATGTTTTATTCTTAGGTCACCCCCCCACCTCATGGATGAAATTAACATACACAAGCCAGATTCTAGTCCTGGCTAAAGGATAGTAATGGTCAATAAAATTTTATTTTCAAAAAATTAAAATTGTTTGTTAGTTTCATGTGCAATTACCCATAAATTTTGTAGAGACTTTATTTGTTTAAAATATTTTCAATTTTGTTTAGTTAAGCAAAAAGGAAAAAGCAGAAAATTTTCTTTCTTTCTTTTATTGTTCTGTCTAGTAAGTTCCTTTCGACAGCTGCTTCCTGTGTCTAGAGTTGTAATAAGATATTGTTGTCATATTTTGTCCTTTAAAAATTCATATTCACATGATGTATGAGCAGCATGTTTAAGTTCTTCGTTAATTTACAGCAAGGACTCAAGAAAAAAAAAATGCAAGAAGCAAATGAAATTCCCGACAAACTGACAAGTTTTAAAAGAGACTTGTCTACATTAAGGTTTTTTTTTGAATATTTTTGCATTTGAAAAAATTTATTTGACAAGTAAAAGGCAAACAAGAGATAAAGTGAAAAAAAAATTTTCAATTAAGGTCTTTAAATGTTAATTAAGTTAAAATCTTATTCTTAGAAATGTAGATAAGAAATAAGAAGTAATATTAAAATTAAATCCATTTTTCCTAGGATGATCTCTTGCCTATGAAAATTATTTAAAAATATTCTACTTCACTTGTCCAATATCAATAAAAATATTGGAAAATTTTTCTTTAAACAGAGAAAACATCAACAAAATCACAATAATTAAAAATATTAGGAAAATAAAATTAAAAGCAAAAAAGAAAATGTTTCAAACTCAAAATTATTAAACAAGCATTTGAGAAAATAAAATAAATGCATTAATGTATACAAATATGATGTATCCACATGTATATACACACCTCTATATATACAAAAATATTTTAAAGATTCCAACAGATTGATTGATATTCTGCCATGATTGGCAGTTATGATATGAAAACCTCAACCATAATGAAACAGCCTAATGTCATATGTCCATCAAGGATAATTTTGAAAAGAATATAAAAGAGAAAAAAAATTGTATTATTTTTAACAAATATTGATGAGAAATTGATTTTTAAAAAATATCTAATTTTTTAATTACAATGCAATACAAATATAAAAATAATACAAACGTAGAAAACAAAACATGCCGTTGTTTTTACAAATGTTATGTTTTTGCTAAGAGTTCACAAATGATTTTTTCTTTATCTTAGAATATAAGCATGTTTTAGTATGTTTGTGGAGTCACATCATCCTTAATACAAACAAATACGATAAGTCCAGAATTTTTATGTTCTTGTGCATATAAGAACAAATTCCCTTATTCATACATACATAATTTGTCAACGTTTAAATTAAAATTACAACCTAACTCCTCGCACCATCCATGTTATGTTTGCTAATTTTATCCATGATTAGCGGAAGCTATATTTTAAAGTAGACTAAAACGGGAGGTTTTTCAGAAAGTTTTCATGGCAATTTGATTTACAGTTTGAGTTTTTGCCAACAATCGTTTGAGAGGAAGTCATCGAAGAAATATTTTTTCATATTTCATTCTGTTGATGATATCTGACCTTTGGTTTGACTTGAGCATCCGATATGCACAGGTATTTCCTTCTTACAATCTCATAGATTCCATCTATAAGTCTCGTTAGCACAGTTCCATCATCCCCGAATCTATGTATTGTTGTCGGGGTGATTGGGAACCAATGCTCTTTAAAACTACAGGATCTGTTTGCAGCACCGGTTAGCAGCATTGTTTGCTCCCGAATAATCTGATGCATGACTCAAATAGATTCCTATTGTAATTATCCATTAAACACTTATATTGCCTCAAACCTATTGCATTTGAAGAGAGTCTTCACCTCTCCCTACGTTCTCTTAGACTGAGCTTGCCTTTTACAATATCGTCTTACTACCCCACGAAGATCCTTATCCTTCCAGATCTTTCCTTCAAGTTCATCTCCATGTTAATTGTCACAAATTTGATATGTGACTTGAAACCAAAGAAGGTAACCCTACTACTTTGGTAATGATTACTTACATTCCCCATAATTTTTTTTTATTAATAAATCCCGAGAGTTCGAACTATTAAATATTATTGCTTTTGTAACCCATATGCGCCAATCCTTACACTTTCCGCTCAAGTTTAATTGAGCATAGCTGAGCATAGACTTCCCCTTAGCAGTTACTACATTTCTAAGAATAAGATTTTAACTTAATTAATGTTTTAAAAGCTTAATATAATTTTTTTTACTTTATCTCTGGTTTTCCTTTTACTTGTCAAATAATTTTATTCAAATGCAAAAATATGCAAAAAAAAAATCTTTAATTTAGAAAAGTCCCATTAAAATTTGTCAGTTTGCCAGTATTTTTTCTACTTCTTGCATTCTTTTTTTCTCGAGTCTTTTCTGTAAATTAAAGAAGAAATTAAACATGCTGTTCATACATCATGTGAAAATGAACTTTTAAAGGACAAAATATGACAACTATTTCTCATTACAACTCTAGACAGGAAGCAGCTGTCGAAAGGAACTTGCTAGACAAAAAATAAAGGCAAACGTTCTGTCTTTCCTTTTTTGCTTTAAAAAACAAAGTTGAAAAGTTTTAAACAAATAAAGTCTCTACAAAATTTATGGGCAATTGCATAAGAAACTAACAATTTTTTTGGTAATAAAATTAGTTGTTAATGTTGTAACTTCACTTTTAACATAATCAATAGGACCATTACTATACCTTTGTCAGGACTATAATCTATGTAAGTAGCTTATCACATCCCCCAAGTTTTGTATGATAATTTCATCCATGAGTGGCGGGACCTAAGAATAAAACACATCTCTCCGAACGATAGATTTTTGGCAAGTGTATTTACTCTTACAGTGCTTGCCTGAAATGAAGCCGCCAAAGAAATTTTTTATCTTATTTAATTTTGTTGGAAATGGGATTTAATCCATGGCCTCACGTTTATTAACCCAACACACTATGTACTAGAGTGCGATGAAATCAATGATTGGCGGAATGTAAAGTAAAAACTCAAGTTTCCAAGCAACAGATTTGAGAAACTTTTGATTGCAATTTTATTTACTCTTAGAGATATTATCACAAAACTGCTGAGAGGAAGTCCCCGAAGAAATATTTTTTGGCGTTACCAAGAATGATAAACTAAAGACTACGCCTTGCACATGATTTCTCGTTGCATATGGGAAAATAGTTGATGTGAAAGTAGTTGACAGCCCTGCAATATAGCTTACATTATCCTTAGCCAATAGGAACATAATTTGCGTGACGTCATTGATTCAATATGCGCAGAAGTTTTAATGTTGTGTGCATGATGGCGTTACTGCCTATTAGACTACGGCGACTTCAACACCTTACTAATCCATAGAGAAGATCTGAACTCAATAGAGGTGTGGATGTTCTCTTGCTTCAAGCTTATCTGAATGTCCTTATTACTTATAATCTCTGTTTAGTTAATTCGTCAGCCAATTCTAGATAATTTTCCAGTTAACCTAATAACAGCCGAGTGGGCTCGGACTGTTAAATAGTTTAATAAAGCACATCGTAATATTTCATTGTGTATTCGAAAACCTCCGCTCATGTCTCCCAATCTTTCTTTGATGCATTTGTGTACCACAATTATTTCCTTTTTAAGAAAATTATGTTATCACCGAATTGATGCAATATTAGGTTAGGTTAGGTTAGAGGACGTGTACTTGTCTGTTAAGACAAGTACAGTACCCGGAAGTCGAAATTCACCCATTGTACAATGTCCTTAGAGAAGGAAATAGAGACAAATAGAATGATATAGGATGATGGCCATAACAAACTTTTAGTCAGGATTACAACCCTGTTTCTCACACCACTCATGTTGTGCGTGTTTGTGTGGTTCTACACACAGTTTAATATCTAATTCGTACGATAAATTTGAGAAACTTTTATTGGCAATTTCATTTTATTCACAGAGTTATTGCCAGAAATCTGCTGAGAGAAAATCGTGGAAGAAATATTTTTTCATATTTGGTTTTTGTTCCAGATGTCTGAGCTAAAGGTTGAAACACAGACTCTCGTTTAATTAGTCAGCCTATATAAAAGTTCCGCCGCAATACACTCCCTAAAGTTAAAGAGTCTACTAGATCTGTACAGCAATTTTTGACTGTCTCTCAATCGGAGACTCCAGTTAATCTTGTAATATGGTAAACTTTCCTGCTTTTATTCTAATAATGGTCTTCAAAGTTCTGATCCTTACTGCAATTTGCATGAATTTATCGTGTGTAGGGTTTTTTTTATAGCTATGCGGGCTAAAGGTTGGAAAATCTTCGAAAGACCTTGATAGCCCAGCCTACCAAAGTGCACGATTCGCCGCAAGACTTACTCTCGGCTTGCTAAACGCATACGTACTAAAACCAACCTAATTCGACACACACTTTCAACCACACTTTCAATCAAGTATTGCTTCGTGGGGGTGGAGATTCAGCGAATGCTTCCTTCAAATTCCGCTGACCTTGTTCTCTCAGCGAATCTTTGCTGCGTCAATACATTCCTTGCGAAAACAAATACTGCGTTCCAATTTTAACGTGAGATTAACATCAGGTTAACTATATTCTCGAGCGTTACCTGGATCGCGGGCAATTAAAGAAAACATGCTCCGCCGTCTCCCTTTCATTTCGGCATTCTGGGCATGCCTCATCCACGTCATGACATAACTTATGGAGATAAGACCTATAACATCCATGACCCGTTAGGAACTGCGTCAGGTAGAAGTTCACCTGACCGTGTCTTCTTTTTGTCCATAAGCTCGGTATGAGTCTGTGGGTCCATCTTCCCTTAGTGGAATTGGATCAATCCTGCTGCCATCTATCCATAGCATCATCAGATAGCTGAACAGGGTTCGAAAAATCTGTTCCTCTCTTTACGTCATATTTTCTCCTCTCTATATCCACTACTAGCTTCAGGAGCATCATACCCGCAATCACCAACGCTGCCTCAGTAGACACTGTTCGGAAGGCAGAAATCACCCCGAGAGCAGATCTCCTGTAGGCCGCTTCTATTCCTGCTCTATAGGTCCTCTTCTCCATAGCCCCAGCCCATACGGGGGCTGCATATATAGCAATCGCTGTCACTACCTTCATCAGTAGCCGTCTCCTCCCCTGTCTTGGGCCTCCTAAGTTTGGCATTAATCGGGCAAGTGCACCTGCCGTCGCCGCACATTTTTGGCCGATGTACGACAAGTGTTCCCTAAACGTGAGCCTGTTGTCAATTATCACTCCCAGATATTTAATCGCCTCCTTTGATGATATGCGCTGGTCACCTACCGTTATGGTAATAAATTCTATCTTCTTCCTACTGCTTACAAGGAGTACATCCGTTTTGTGATCAGCTAGTTTGAGACCTATTTTCGTGATCCAGCTCCTGATTATAGGGTGTAGGGTGTCTACAACTGTCTGTCAAAATTCAAACAAGAAACTTAAACAATTTCTTTGTTTAATTAGAAATAAGGCGACATATGTCTGAGAAAACAAATACATTCTTTACTTCTGCCATTAAGTGCGCATTAGATTTGTGTTGTTTACTTTAAAGCGTTTTCGAAAAGAAAAACGTTTCCCAAACAAACTAATTAAAAAGTCAGTCTCATGACAGTAAATTCTTTTCGTACAGTTTACAAATAAGATTTTGATCTGATTTTGAGAAGATTTTCTCCCCCTATTTACTTACTACCTAAACGCACGCGAATTGTGGCAAATTTCTTCTCTGCTATTCTCCAATGTAATCCATTATGTTTACAGACAAAGTTTTTGTTTTCTTTAATAGAAAATATTTTAAGAATTTTTTTATACTTTTTTTTCTCTAATACTTGAATGCATTCAAGTCAGCTTAAGGATGATACAAACAAGCACATAAATATACCTACGCTAACATTTTGCATTGGGGTGAAGTGAAAGATTTATAAAACGAGTGACAAAATCTCATTGAATTTCTTACCAAATGACAGAATAGTCGTATTTGTATGATACGAACGCTATTTAAGGAGGTCAACTACTTACCAGGAATAATGATGAGTTTTAAATCGATTTTAAAGCCATTTCACTTACACATGACATGTGATTATTATTTGAAAATGAAAAATTCGTTTTATATTCCTCTGCAACAAATATGTTTGTTTGTGTGTTTTTGTTTGCACTTAAATGAACATAAAATTTTTTATATTTTAAGCCAAAAGTCTTAAATGATTTTATAAAAAAAAAAATCAGTCTTAATTGTCTGCATGATGTCACAGAGAGAAAACATTTGATTTTTTTTTCGTGCAAAGAATTTCAACAGAATTAAGACAATTTAAGTCTATTTAAGTTTATTATACATTTCTAATTTAATTTTATTTATTCTTTCTGAAATAAATTTTCTTTTGTTTCTCGTATTTTTATGGTAAAGAATATTCCATGCTGTTGTACTGTGTATGATACTAGCATGGCTCTGATAAACAATTTATCTTTAATAAGACAAATAATTTTTTTTCTTTGTTTTTTTTGTTTTCATTTACTGGAATTTTTTTTTTGCTTTTAATTAAAATTTTAATTTAAATTTGATTGAAATTTTTTAATTGGATACGAAAAAAAATCTCTAACAACTGTCAAATTGAGACAGAAATTTTTAAATTGCATAATATGTGTCCAAGGAAGAAACATTTCAAGTGTGACTCCATACGTAAAATCACAAAACAAAGTGAATATTTTCTTCCTCAGTGGCATCCTCTCTACATTTGTTTTTCCATTTCGCAAGTTGCCATAGTCTAGTAAGCAGTGTGTTGGCTTAATAGACCTGTGGCAATGGTACAAACCATAGGTGATACGTGTTCACAGACTTACTCTGAGCAAAATTCTGGCAACAACTCTAAGAGCAAATAAGATTGCCAAGTTTTTTAAAAATTTCTTTTTTGGAGTTAACTCATGTATAAGGAGTGCGCACAAAAAAAAAAAATGGACCCACTTTTAAGCTTATAACTTTTATCATAATTACAAAAAAATGAATACCGTTACATTTTTCTTGTTAGTCATCTGTTTCAGAATCTACGTGGCATTTAGCTATTAGCAAAATTAGTTTTTTGAAAATGGCCACCCAACAAAAATGTCGTAAAAAATAATTGGAATTTTCAATGAAAAATCGCACCGCTTACAAAAAACGATTGCAAAGCTCGCAGGTGTTAACCAAAAATCAGTTTCTGAGGTAAGAATAAAACAATATCAGGAGTCTTTGAGTATTGAGAGAAAGCGTGGAAGTGGAAGAAAAAAAGAATTTGCCGACCAAAACGAAGCAAGTAAAATAATACGTAATTTTCTAAAACACCCAAACTTGTCCGGAAGAAAAGTGGCTCAAAATGTTAGATGCTTTGAGACCTTTGTCAGAAAAAAATTTCATACAAAAAATTTCATTCAAATATTATTTACTTTAATTGAAATATAGAACGAAAAAAAAATCCGCCACATAGTTTTATTTCTATAACGAACAGTGTAAGTCCAGATTTTTTTCTGCGCACTCCTTAAATTTAATACACACAACAAAAATGGTATGGGAAACTAGGTCGTAATAGTTACTGAAGGATTATGTACGTAAATAAATATGTTGCCTAGTAAATATGTTGTGTTGGCTTTCTAGAACGAGAGTCCATTCCTTCGGTCATTTGCGTTCAATTGTTATTTGTCCAAAACCCTGTAAGTTATTAAAATTGTCACATTAAAATTGTCACCGAACTTAAGTGGTGTAAACCTGACTATTAGTCTTCTCTAATATGGCATAAATGAATATAAAAGAATTGTATTTGAAGTCGCCGTGGTCTAGTAGGTAGTGTGTTGGCTTATTAGACGTAAAGCCCGGGTTCAAGTCCCAGGTCAGACATCAAACCAAAATACAAAAAGTATTTTTTCGGCAATTTCTTCTGAGCAGATTTCTGGCAAAAACTCTGAGAGTAAATAAAATTGCCATAAAAAGTTTCTCAAAAATCTGTCGTTCGAAGTGGACTGTAAACTGTCGGCTCCACCACAACATAAGTAGTGTGAGAAACTAGGTCAATAATCCCGTCTGAAGAATTGTCATGACCAATTATGTAAGTATGTGTAAGAATATTATTTCGGAGGATTATAAGACCTTTTTTGACTCGCCGTAGTCTAGTTGGTAGTGAATTGGCTTATTAGACGAAAGTACCGAGTTCAAATCCCAGGTCAAACATCAAAACGAAAGTATGAAAATATTTCTCCGGCGACTAAATAAAATTACCTCTAAGAACAGATTTTTGAGTAGGCCTTGCTTGGGAATTTTATTTACTCTCAGATTTTTTGCCAGAAAGCTGTTGATAGGTAGCCGTCAAAGAAATTTTCTTTTTCATAATTTCATTTTGAACCGTGGCCTTACGTCTAATAAGCCAACACACTACTTACTATACTACGGCGACCACAAACTGTTGTTTAAAATTCTTGAAATTGTCAAAATATATTGGAGTCCTAAGACTTTTGCTATCCACTGTATATACAAGCGTCTATAATATTCGAGGACCAATAGGGCATATGAATCCGTATGCGAGCCCAGCTATGTTTGAAGCCGAAGAGGACACAAAGAGTTAATAGTGTTTTCAACTGACGATATTACTGGTCCGCATTATACTATCGTGCCCTAAACAGCATAATTTCCTAAGAACTTACAAGGTTTCTTTAATAAAGATCACTTAAGAGTCAATTGTACAAATGATTGAATTAAAAAATATCAGATTTTCATGGTGATACATAATAAAATTTTTCACAAATGGAAAATCGTTGAGATTGTTATTAAAAAATAAAATAAAAATCTTTGCATTTTATATAAAAATGCCTGCTTTCCATTGCAATTTGATTTCATTTCAATTAAATATTCTTTCACTTACGTAAGATACGTTGGGGTAAATATCAAGCAAATGAACGTTATGGCCAGCAACTGGACAACTGAATGCAATGGCAATACCAATGTGCCGAAAAACATTTGAAATAAAACAGAAAATTACTCTTTTGAAAATGTTTTTACGGTGTTTTTCTCTATTTTTCTCTTTCCTGAAATAAAATTGGTATTCTTATGGTTTGATTTTGCCAACGAATAGTTTTTCCTGTGATGAATGGCAATTTGTTGGCTTGGCAGAAAAATTTTCCAACGCAAATCAAGTTTGTTCATTGAATTGTTTTGGAGAAACTGTTTTCATAACGAATATATTTAGAGTTACAATGAAAATCTTATTTGGTTAGCAATTATAATAAAATGATTCAAATCTGCTTGAAAGATTAAAGAAAATCTAGCTCAAAAACAATTGAACAATGAATTGAAAATTTTTTTCAAACAAATTTTTAATATTACCAGCCCTCTATGAAAAAGCATATTTTCCAGAATCCTCAAAATTTTTATAAAAGAAAAACTTATTTTAAGTGTTAAGAAACCACTGAAGTATGGTTAAGGAGAAAAAAATTCTAATATAAATTATGTTAAGAAATCGTCGCTGAGGAACATATTATTCATAAAAATTTTGATGCTAAATATGCAAGGAATGCTCGAAACTGTAAAAGAACTATAGAAAATCAAATTTAAAGTATTTGTGTTCCTGCTTATCCACTTATCAGAAATTTTCTCGCACTCCATCTGACTTTTCAAATACGAAACAAAAATAACAACTGTCATCATTGAATTTGGTGTAGGGTGCCTTCAAACTTTACTTTTAATTAGCAATGATATGATGCACACGTATGATACTTTTCAAACGCTGCAATTGACCGTCCAATTATCATTACGTACACGTACACGTACACAGTCCCATAGCACATAGAAATTGCTGTCAGTAAAAATGAGAAACATCAATTAAATTTTGTATATTCACAGCTCAAAAACAATTTCAATTATACAGTCAGAGAAAACTGCAATGGAATCCCACTGCTATGAACGTTAAATGACACCTTTTTCAACGTATATGTATTCCGCTTGCAAACTACATTGCATTGGTCACTTATTTCCCTGTTCCACAAAATGAGTGAGTCTGATAAGCAATTCAATTGAATTAAAGAGACTCTCTCTCTGATGCAATTTATTTGAAAGTAAAAATGTAGCATGATTTTTGGGGTGTTAACACACAAACATACACACTTACACACAAGTATATTAGTAGAATGTCATCCAGGCTCCTATGCTATACAAAAAAATTTGTGATATTTTTTGAGTTTACAGATGAAAAATAGCGGTGAGTGTGATTGGAAATTATGGATTAAACTTTTATTGTGATACCAGATTGTGATTGTACCATAAAATATAGCATTATTTTCGATGGTTATATAGAATGCCGATCAATTACAATAAAGCGCCAGTTTAGAGACTTGCAGAGGAATACCTTCATTTCCCTACCTAGGCGTTATAGCTTCTATAACTAATTTCATACGATCTTCAATTTATGCCTTATAAAGACCTAGTATATGACTGTCGGATAGTCTTAACATGTCCTCAATTTTGTATCTCCTATCCAAACTGTATTAAGCACATCTTTCGATGACATAGACCCCCATGATAAGAAAATAATTGCGAGTTTCACCATAGGCTCGCCATATTTCATTTTAGGACCAAAAACTCCCGCTGCTGTCTCTAAATCAATCTGTTCTTGTTAAATTAGAATGTAACAAAGTTGTTTCTTTTTTAAAAGATTCTATTCCATTTCCAATATCATAGAGTGTACTGATTATGTCTAGGGGATAGCAAAGCAGGGAGCTCACAGCCAATCGATTCCCTAAGGAATTTAACGTTTAATCTTTGGTTTTCGTAACCATGTTCAGCATCAGAGATCAACAATTAATTGTTTTTCCGCTACTCATAAGCACTCATGCAATTTTGAGTATGAATGAATTATTAGAATTAAAATTCAACTACTCTAATTCATTCGTACTCGCTACAACATTGATTTATGAGTATAGGTAACAATGAGTATGAGTACAACGTTGACATCAAACTCACAACATTCGAAATGTGTTTGATTTACACACCTACTCATTCTGATTCATAAATTTAGAAAAATACTTACAATACTTAAAATTAATTCGACGGGCTCGAATCATTCAGCACTTATACTTATAATACTTATGCATAAGTCATTCGAGTGGCTCTAATCATTCATCAAAATTTACAGCCTTTGTTGTTGTTGCATATACAAACAAAGAAGAAAGGAAAGACAAAGAGAGACCAGTCGAAGTCAATAACATCATGCATATTGTTAAGTATGAATATGACGATTACTTCCAACTTTGAGTATGAGTAGTATGAGTATGATATGAAAATAAGTATGAATGCGTTTAAGTATCTGAAATTATAAGTATGACTCGAACCTACTCATCGTTTTTAATTCTTATTGCTAATATCTGTTCAGCATATTGAAATGCAACAGAGCTTCTAACACGGATGTATAAAAGATTCGTATTGGCACTTTTTATGCCATTATACACTAGTGTGTATCTATTGTCCACTTCCGTTTGAATTGCTTACAGATTATTTATATCTGCTTGGCCAATTGTCATATAGGTCACCGATGATCGGTACATTACATGCAATTCATTTTTTCTGAGTTGTATCTGCAGGATTTTCATCTAAGTTTTCTGGCTACCATTATGCTTTGTCTTGTGTTTTTTGAGATGCATAACGCTCCATGTCAATTTACTACCCAATAAATTCTAACAACAACACAAGCAATGTTTATATTAGAGTGGCTGCACTCTGCACGTGTTGCTGCGCCCCCAACTAAAATAAATTTGAAGGAAAGGCATTACACAAATATCATAATTAATTTTGAATCATTTTATTGATTTTGTTTCCCGTTGTCCTGATGAATAGGCTTGAATAGTACGCATTCGATCAGTTTCAAATCCCACTTCTCCTTGTTCAAGTGGTTCATGCGAACGGATCTCAGCGACATATACTCGAAGATTTTCCAGTCACAGTTTTGGTAAAGATCATAACATGATTAAGTGCACAGTTTACGATTTAATTGATCTTAAGTAATTTTCAGTGGCGCCACCTGTCGGAAATTAGTCATATCAACTTAGAAACCTACCCCGGCTTATGCGCAACAAAATTTTCTAAAGATCATAACATGATCAAATTCATATCCGTACAAAATTTGAGGGCTTTAGCTGTTGCACTTTATGAGGTATGCGATATTAAATACTTATTGGGTATGTGAGCGGTGCACTACGCCTACTTGAAATTTTTAAATAAAATATAGGCTATAGTCTCTTCCAGACATACAGGAAGGTACAGTTAAAATTTCAAGAAAATCGGTACAGCCGTTTAGCCGTTTATATACTTCAAACAAACCCACAAACAACTTCACAAACAAACCCACAAACAAACCCACAAACAAACCCACAAACAAACCCACAAACAAACCGACAAACAAACCCACAAACAAACCCTCAATCAAACCCACAAACAAATAAACACACATTCATTTTTATATATAGATACGGCAATTATCATTATTACACCCAATACAGCTATAGAATGGTAGGTAAAGTACTACCATATCAGCCTAGTAAATGCTATAGTAAGCCAATCAGCTGATTAGCTAGTTTCTCACATCACTTATGTTGTGTGTATTAAACTTATACTTGAATAGTGGAGCCTACAGTTTAAAATCAACTCCGAATGACAGATTTTTGCGAAACTTCTTATCGCACTTTAATTTACTCTCAGAACTTTTGCCACAAATTTTCTGAGTGGAAGCCGACGAAGAAATAATTTTTTATATTTCGTTTCATTTGACCTGTGGTTTGAAACGTGACCTCACGTTTAATAAGTCAAAGCACTATCAACTAAATTACGGCGACTTTTATTACTTTTAAATTACAATACTTTAACAGACGTCACGACAACACTCAATTTCTAGCGAATGCTTCAAGTCATAACTCAGTTTTTTTTATCTGTCTCATAAAAAAATTGGGAAAAAACCAAAAATGCAATCAATAAGAAAAATTCATCATAATAAAATTTGCCGAAATAGGGTAACCTGAACTGTAAAAGCTGTTGGAGAGGCTTATCAATTATCTCTCTCTATCGCCTTCTTTCTCTCCGTCTATCTTATGATATTAAATTTTAAATGAACGCAAGCATAAAAAAAAATAATTCAAAGCATGACTAATGGTCGTCAGTGTCTAATGGTCTCTAAATATTATGTTTTTCACTGGGTTATACAGGGTGGCTGATATATAATACAACAAAGTAAAGCGCTATATTTTTTTTAATTTTATTGTTGAAAAGCAAAAAATAAAATAAAATTTTTGAAACAGTTATATGTATTCGAATTGGCCACCTTTGGTACGAATTATAGCCTTCAAACGGCCGAAAAGCCATCACAGGCTGGACGAAACTGGCTCTGCGGAATTTGGCCCATTCCCGGCGAAGCGCCGTCTTGAGATGATCGACACTTTTAGAACCTCTCCAAAACACCCCACGTGGCCATTGTGCTGTGCAAATGGAATGAATGAAGCGAGGAATCTCCTTCTTAAGCCATTCTTGGTTGACGAGTGCTGAGTGCGGTGGTGCTGAGTCCTGTTGGAATGTCCATGGTCTGCAGCTGAAATGTTTGTCTGCCCAGGGCTTCAATATTGTCTTTAAGAAATTTTCCCGATAATATTCGGCATTTATTTTGACCCCATGTTCGACGAATACGATCGGAGAGTGACGATCGCCCGTTACGGCGGCCCACACTATTACCATCGGCGGCGCTTGAGTTTTGGTGGCTAATCGCAGTTGTTAATTTTAAGCTGACCTCTTTAGCAAGTAAACCCGATCATTTGTTTGTTCACAAACTTCTCAATTTGGAATGGAGAAAACCAAATTCGGTAACTGGCCACTTCGGTGCAAGCGAAGTAACTCCTTGGCTCTTTCCAGTCTAACTTTTTTTGTCCATCGGTGAGCTTTTGCACTTTTTGGAACTTCAACGGCTTGAGTCTAAGCTCATTTTTCAATATGTGTTGCATCCGTTCTCGCGATATGCAATTTTTCTACTTCTGCAGCGTGGATTTCGATCATTTTTTTCGGATCATTTCTGGCATGGTTACCATTTTTTTTCGTCCACTTTTTGAACGCAATGCAACACTGCCAGTATCACGGTAACGAGCAATGGTACGAGAAACAAAAGATTTATTCACATTTAAATGCTGGAGGGCTCTAACGATAGTAACCAGTGGTTTTCCAACCAAATACAACGCAATCACACTATCACGCTTGAATTCCATTACGAATAAGTTTTTTTTTCTAAATGCAATAGATCAAAATGCTTTTGTAAGCTTGTAAATAATAAAATGAACTGACACTGGAATGCATCTGTCAGCTGTCAGAAGAGCGGTTTACAAGTGATAAAAACCTGAAGTTGGCTGCAATACATATCAGCCACCCTGTATTAATGATTGTAAATGTAAGTGTTTACCAATTTGAGGAATAAATAAAAATTAAACGACAAAAAGAAATAAAATCAAAATCAAAATGTATATTGCATGTGCATTATTGCCATTTTCATTGCTTACTTAAGTAATGTCCACATTTAACAAAGAGCCTGTGATTCTATTTACCTTCGCTATTTACAATCCCAACAAAATATGCAGCCACGCAAAAAATGTTTAAAATTCACACACAAAAGAGAAAACAAAAACTAGAGAAGGATAAACAATGTGATATAAAAAGACCAGCATAAATTTTCGGAAAACAAGCAGACCAACAACCACTAAATCATAAACAAGAATTATTCTATAAACAGAGAGCAAAAAAAAAAAAAAAGAAGAAAACCTTTTAAAAGTCCTTCACAGTAAGTGAGTGAGTGCATGAGTGGTGAGGGTGGTGGTATCGTTTTACTTGTCCTTATACAATGAAAGATTTGATTGAAACAAGAGCTGGTAGAACACTCTTGTTGACGCTTTCGGATACTTAATGTTGTCTCTGTTGTTGGCGACAAATAACAAGAAAAGCGTGTAGAAAATGACGGTTATAAAAATATATTTTTCGCTACAAATATTATTTCTGTCTCTTTCTATTTTCCATTTTCCTTTCTTTTTTTTAACGCTTTTAGCTGTTGTGCATAAATTTAGAAAGCAATAATGCACAGCAAAAAAAAAGAAAACGAAAAAAAAAATGGTAATAAAGGTTATTCAGAAGAAGAGAGAGAGAGAGAGAGAAAGCGAGGTTTCTCTAGTGATTTCGCATGACATTTAAAATGTCAGGCATTGACCTGCTTTTATTCGCATTGAAGACTGCAAATTAAATGACACTGTGATTGTGACTGTAACGGTGACGGTGACTATCAATGCCATAATTAGAGACAAAATATAGCGCAGTTGATGCCTCATGCATGTTTGTATATGTTTTGCTGTTACTGAAATGATTCATTTTAAATTAATATTCACAAGCCATGTGTGTATATAAAGATTGCTTTACTGTTTCATATTGAAATCCATAATTATTGATTCAATAGAATCTGCAAACAGTTGCCTAGATTATGAAATTTAATTCATGCGTTATTATCACAAGCATTTCTCTCCCTCTCTTCCTCTCTCTTCTATCAGTTTTTGTCTGTGCTGTGATAGATAGAAATTTTATAACACTGAGTTTATGGTTGTTATTTCAATCCATACTTCGTTTAAAAAATTTTTTGCTGAGTAGAATATTTCGCTCCTTTCCTTTTGAAAAAAAGGAAGGCTATGCATATTTTGCTGTTTCCTAACCATATAAGCGTAATAATGATTTTTTATAAGCAAGGATATGGCAAAAACTATGGTATTGATTGGATTATTTTAGTAGTCGTTCGTAGAGGGGCAGGAAAAAATAGTTTTTGATTGTGCTTTAAATATGAATTGAACATAAATTTCCTTTTATGATTCCACTCATTGTCTAAAGAATAAGTAATTGAGAGTTTTAAAGATTAAAGTCGTTAAATATAAAACTAAATTAAAAGATAAATTCTTATAGCGTGAAATAAATTAAGAGGAAGAAACATAAAAAATTGTGTAAAAATCCGACTTTCATACTTAAACTTTCAGGAAAAACAAAATCCTTGATGATCTATCATGTAGGAACGTCAAAAGCCCATTAAAGTAGTTGTGCGTGTATAGTGCTTGAAATTATGAGACTTTTAAAAGTTCTCTAGGTGACCCATATTGCCCATTCTCTTATTCTCTCTTGTGAAGTAGGCATCCTTAGTGATGAATTTGAACTAGGGATGCCAATCGGGAAATCTCGAATAACAAATTTCCGGGATTTTCGGGATTCACAAATCCCGAATTTCAAAATTTTTAAAAACTTATCCCGGGATTTTTATAATTGTCAATTCATATGTATTTTGTAACCTTTATCACTCGATTTCGATAATAGCATCTGTGATAAGGAAAATCCTACTTCCAGTGATAAAAAAATTATTTGATGGTATCGAAAAATGCAAAAGTGCTACAAAACGAATTAGTGGGATAACTGATTTAAATACTCAACGGTCCAAAGAAATAGATTTATTTATATCAGGAGGTGGTAGAGGTGAATATTTACAAGCTGCATACAGCAATCTTGGAACTATTTTACCAACAAATGTTGATTGCGAAAAGTGTTTTGCAGTGGCAGCTAATCTTGACAACAAAATTCGTTCAAGGCTACCAGATCACATATTAGATGTTGAAATTCAAATAATTTTTCTTTGCATATGTATTAATAATTTTTATTTTTGTTAATTTACGCTTTTTTTATATTTTATTTTTAAGGACATATAACTCTGATATACATAAGTGGAACGCAAATGATTTTGTTAATAAAATATTTTTATTATTAAAAGAAAATCGCGATTTTTCCTCTGATTTTTCGGGATTTTTGGATATCGAATTATCCCGAAATATTCCGGAATTTCAAGATCGGGATTTATAAAATTCCGAATTCCGGTATTTTTAAAAATCGATCACGTTTGGCATCCCTAGTTTGAACCACCCCGAGCTCCAAATAAAATCCGCAAGTTCTCTTAGTGGCGCCACATTCGCCATTGTGCCGGGCTCTTCAAAGAAACCGATAATGTTTGTTTTGAAATGCAGCGTACTCATATCAAAGTTGTTCTACCCTTCAGTCAGAATTATTGACCTAGTTTCTCACACCACATATATTGTATGTGTTGGTTTTATCCATTAGTGGCGGTACATGCAATTTAAAGTCGATCCCGAACAACAGATTTTTGAGGATCTTCTTCATGGCAGCTTTATTTACTACCAGAGCCTTGAGGAAGGCGTTTTGTTAGCTATGTCCAACCAAGGGTTTGAAGCGGATAAGTCATTACACTAACTATTAGACTACGACTACAGTTTTGGATATTTCGTTTAAAAATATGTATTTATAAAGACTGGCATTTCAAAAGCAATTTCACTCAGCAACACAAAGGGCGAGTATCCGGTCTTTTCTAAGAGAAAAAATTTTTGGGTGTTACATTCAACCAGAATATATTCTTTGAAAAAATTATTCACATGGCCGGATATTAGAGACTGTAACTTTTATTTGATATATGTTTTATGACGTCCCCTTTTTTGAAGAGAATTGATTTGGTTTGTAATCTATTATGAAAGTATGCAAGAAACACACACAAATTTTTGTATACTTGCTTAATCCCAGCCAGCATTTTTGAAAATTTTTAATCGAATTCGAATCTTTTTTTTATTCTTCTGCGCGATTAAAAAGCTCGAGTATGCGCTCATTTTCTGATCATAAAAGACTCTTTCGTCGGGAGAAAAAAGTGACTACGAGTGACTCTTCTTAAAAAGTCGTTTGTGAATCATTTTCTATATTATTTTAGAGTAATTTTCGACCCTTTCTCTAGTAGCTTTATAATAATTTTCGAATTCCTTTCTGATCTGGTCTTATATACCTTCGCTTATGATTCTTTTTCGGGTCGTCTTTCAGTCATCGTTTAATCGCATATGAGTCTTTTATGAGTAATTTTTTATTATGTTTCGGAGTCCTTTTATGAGTCATTTTCTATATCAGTTTAGAGTAATTTTCGAGCATTTTCCTAGTAGTTTTATAATCATTTTCGAATCGCTTTCTGTTCCATTTATTAGTCATATTTAGGAATCCTTTTATTGTCATTTATCAGTCATGTTCGAACTAATTTGAATTCCTTTTTGCGTCATTTATGATTATAATTTGAGTCATTTTTGTTAGTCCTCTTTTAAAAGGCATTTTTCTCCCTTAAAGTGTTTTAAGTCGGTTTTCTAAGTCCTACATTTACACTGCGGGAACATTAAGTAGCAAATAAAGAATATATGTTTGCATTCGTGATATGGCGTGTATCAGACATTAAAGTTTATTTAAGAAAATATTTTTTTTTTTTCATTAAAAACCAAAGAAAAATTTTCTATTTAAAACACAATTATAGTGTATTTCATAACCTTCTTTTAAATAAAAGAAAATTTATACAAAGAAGCAGTGTTTAATCATCTATCTGCCCAAAATATGTTTATAAAATGCGTAATTACAATCACTTTTCAAACCCATGCATGATCTTTTTTTGATTAAGTGTTTTTCAATCTTCAGTATAAGTAGAAAATAATGGAAATAATATTGACATTTTAAACATCTGGATGATTAATTTACGCTTGCTGTTTTTCCTTAAGAGTTTTTAAGGAATTAATTAAATTAAATAAATTAAAATTTAATTGTCTATGATCGGGCACTTAAACACTGACCGCGAAAGACCAAACTTTAACCAAATGAAAGGACCGAACGAGTAGGATTACATTATTCAACTGATTTATTCACTTTCTTTTCTTACTTAATTCTAACATATGTTTACTTAATTCTAACAGTTGCCTACCTATTTATCTTATTCTATATATTCAATAACCTTATTCTATGTATTCATAAACCTTAAGTTTACTTAATATTAGGGTGGTACTAATTCATGTTTATATAATTTAATTGTAGATATATAAATATGTATATAATATATAAGTATATATAAACCAAATATATAGAATGAATGCATGAAGCAATTATGGCGCAACACTTGCTATACAATTTTTTATTGTATTTTAAATCGAAGTCATTTAACTCATTCGCGCGAATCATTTTTGAGTACATTTTTAATCGTGTAACTGACAAATAACTTTTTCATCACCGAAAGTGCTCTAAAATGACTCAGGAAGATGATTTTTATAAAAGCAATTTTTCAAATGCTAGCTGGGGTAATACAAAAAACCTTTAAAATTTAAAAAATACAAATATTTTCTTATAAAATTTCTTAAATAAAAAACCAAAAAAAAAAAAAAATAGATGAAGCCTATGTTATTAAAATGCAAAACACAAGACAGTTAAAAACAATATTTTATAGTCAGACACACAATTTCAATTTTTATCTGCACAAAATCTTTAAACGATAAAATTTTTTTTTTTCGTTTAGCAAAAGTAAATTTTTTTTGTTCTTTGTCTATGACACAGATACGTAAGTATATTATTGAAAACATGCCATATACATACATACATACCTACATACATACATATGTATCTCTGTATTCGTATATAAATCTGCAACTTGTCGTTTTATTATTATTTTCGAATTATTTGCCATTACGAAAAATGTTACCGCTGGGAGCAATATTTGTGGTCTGTCGAGTAGTTTGTCGCGTTAAAAGTGATTTTATTTTCACTTAATGCCTGCCATAATACCCAAAACGCACTGCGGTAAACTGAAGGGGATACGGATACACAGAAATAAAATTGACACATACACCGTTAAACATAAAACAACAATAAAAATCGGAAATTTTTTTTTTTTAGAAATATTTTCATACCAAAAAAAAAAAAGAGTGATAAAAACTACAACAGAATCAACAAACACTTGTGCTGTGCATACATAAAACTTTAGTTTCGATAATATTTGCTTTCCTAGATGCTAAGCACGTGTTTGTAAAGTTTATATGCATTGTTACGAGGTTTGGGCAGAAAGTTATTTACATAATAGCTTATAACCGTCGTACACTTTTTGGTTAAGTAATGCGTTTAACGACGGAATTACTTCTTCTTCTCTTCTTTGTTTTTGTTTCAACACAAAAACTTTAACGTAAATCGTCTGCCACAAGTATTGCTTGCTTTTGTGGCTGAGTGTGGCATATAAATATTTTCATAAGACCGCCACCACCTTAAGAGACACTCAAAATATTTGTTTAGCATAAGAAATTCTAAAAACCGTTTTCTAAGAATGCCTTATCAACCATGGCGTGTGTATATGAATGTGTGTGTTGGAGAAGGCAGCGTACGATTATTTTGTTATTTTATGGCGGATTAAAGATTTTTTTGCTGTACACCAATATAAGATGGCGTGAAAGAAATAAATTAATTGAGAAATTAAGGATTTAGTGAAGGTTAATGCTCTAAAATATCAACAATGGAATGAGAAATAAAAGTCATTTATCGTGAAGTATTTAATATTTTTAATTGCATTGAATTTAATTTGTATGCATAGAATTATTCAGTAAAAATTGTCTGCTGCATTATTAGATTTTAATATTTACAATCTAAAAATAAATGATAGAAATCGATTCAAATAAATCACCCCCTCTCTCACATCGCATATGGGCATTCCTTGGCTACAGCGAATCTCTGGTACCTGGCTGACGTACTCTCAGGCTAAAGTTATGTGAAGAAAGGCTTGAACCACTTTCCTTGTCTTAATAGTAGTGCTCAAAATGTCTACAATGTGCTCATCTTCTTGGTGTGGAATATTGAGGCCTTTAAGCTTATAACAGAATGAGCTCATAGTGTGGCTTAGGCGTCAATAATTGCAAAACAGTAAGACACGGAATCATTACCATGGTCGTGCTGCATACTTTCGGGACAGAACATTTGATATTTGATTTTCATCGAGTAATTTCTGTCCGAGAAGATCTGCAGCATGTCGATAGCACCGCTGTAAACAGTAGACTGGGTTCTAATATTAAACTGTTGCATAGGCGGCCAGACTAATGCAGTAGTTTCCAGCCGTTATGACCACTTTGAAAACGATGTGTTGGTTGCCTTAATTTACCCGGATAGTCATACTCAATCACATATCCTAACCAATGTCTACTCAATGCCTGCTCTTAAATAACCTACTTAGTTGGTCAAAATTACAACCTAGCCTTTCACACCACTAATGTTGTGAGTGTTTATTTTATCCATGAGTGGCAGGACTTACTGTTTAATGCCCACTTCAAACAACAAATTTGAAGAAGTTTTCATGGTATTTTTAAGTTAATTTTACAATTTTTAAAAGAACAATGCTGAGTGGAAGTCATTGAAAGATATATTTTTTTAGAATTTTCTAAGAGAGCTTTGAGCTACTGTCTCTTATTTAATAAACTAACATAATACCTACTAGACTACGGTGACTTCTACGTCCGTTTTTGTTCATTAATGCCGGCGTTTTCTCAGGGAAATGTCAGATAATTCAAATATATTCATACATACACACATAATTGGCCATAACTTAAATAAGGACTATCATCTAGCTTCTCACAGCATTTAAGTTGTGTGTGGTAATTTTATATATGAGCGGCGGCACCTACAGTTTGAAATCAACTCCGAACGACAGATTCTTGGGAAACTTTTTCATGGCAATTTTTGCCATGACGTAAGGCCCGAATTCCGACATCTAAACGAATATATGAAAGTATTTCTTCGACGACTGTGAGTAAACAAAATTGCCATGAAATGCAATTCCGAGTCGACTTTAAGCTGTAGGTCCCCGCCACTCATGTATAAAATTCAGGGCAACATAAGTGGTGCGAGAAGCTAAGTCGTAATTCTAAATGAAGGGTTGTAATGACCAATTTGTAACATATTTTGTTTTGTTATAAATGTTTGATCTGGGGTTTGAACCGTGAATTTACGTTTAATAAGCCAACATGCTTTCTGCTAGACTACGACTATAATTCAAATGCAAGTATTATGTGATATTCAGAAGGAACTGTTTATGAATTTCCAGCGGTGTTTCTATTAACCCAGAGATCATTTTGACGAAATTCGTGCTTGTATGCCTTAAGATTACAAAATAATTTGTTTTTTGGTAGCGATTTAGATGGTAATTTGTCCGCTTTTCTTATGTGAACTGACTATGTATGTGGTTAGCAAACAGCATTCCTAACATTATTAAAAGCAAATCAAATGCCAGAAAATTCCTTATCAGCATAAGATGAACAGCGATCGCTACCTATATACACTGAAAGTCAAAAGTGAGTAAATCACTCGCTGAAATAATTAATTTTCTTAGGATAGCGAAAAAAGTAAATGAGAATAGTTGAATAAATTTCCAAAAATAAAAACGTTTATTTATTACTTATAAAATGTTAAAACAAAAACAACAATTCAATGATTGTTGTGCTACAAGTATATTTATTATAAAAGAAAATTTAAAATTATAGTGGGTGTTGACTCACTTACGGTGCTCAGAGTATGTGTTAATATGGAAAGGAGAAAATAAAACTTTAAATTTTTATCTCATATGAATTTCATTACATTTTTAATGTTAGTAGTCGATTGGTGATGCCACAAATGACTAAAAATCTGCTTAATTTTGGAAATATTTTCAACACAATTTTATGACTGACAATTTGGGGGGGTTTCAAGAAATTAATTTTTTTGTACAATTCCCTTTGGCATTGTACGGCGTTTTTAAATTTTCGAATAGAAGCAGAAAATGTATGTTAGGAAATGCATGAAGTGTGAAGAAGAATAATAAATAATTTGCTTCTAAGCTTCGAAAGATTTTTTAATTCTCATCTCCATTATTTATTAATTTTGTTGTAAATTTTAATCAACATTTAAGTGAAGTAAAATAGCACAGAAAATAGCTTATTTTGTAAAATCTATAATAAATTCTGCTATTATTTTATGCAATGCTATTCAACTGTTGTACAGTATGTATAAGGAAAATATTTGATTAATCGAAAAGGCAAAGCGAGAAGTACAAGATGAAGTATGAAGAATTTTATGAATTCACGCAGATACAAACATAATAAGATAAGATAAATAAATCAACCACGTACAACGCATAGTATAAAAACATTAAATAAAACAAAATCCATATTGATTCCATTACGTTACACGGTGCCCATTTCAACACCCAATATGAGTTTCATAGGAAAAACACCCAGAAAAAAAAAATAATAAGAAATGCTGCTTTATTGCTGCAATATATCATCGCAGCAATTCATAAATCAATTGAAAACAAGATAAATAATGAAGAATTTTTTTTCTATTATAATAATAATAATAACATCTTATTTAAATTGAAAATTTCCAAAAATAAAAAAAATTATTTACATTTCTTGTCTTTATTTTTTTATTTATAGATGGCCTGGCCATATGCTGGAAGTATGTATTTCTAAACACTAACAAAAGGTAATTATTTTCGATTAATTATTTTCAAAAAACAAACAATTTATTTAAGAGTTCTTATTTTAAATTGAAAATTGCATTTTAATTGTAAGTACATTTGCATATAAATGATCAAATTAAAGAGTTTATGTGTTGTTTCAAAAACCTCTTCAAAGAATTGACTTTATGATTGGATTTTCAATTTAATTTTGTCTTGTGAATAATTGTCTCCGTTTTGATTTGTTTTTGTTATTTAAGAATTCATATTAACTAAAAGGAAAATTTAATTTAATTAAATATGCAAACAAAAACAGAAATAAACAAACAACATTATGAAAGCCTTTTACTTCAAAATAATGTAGATCAACTTGATTGTATAATACCCTACGAAATCAAACTCGATTATAACGAACTAAGTGAGACCAGCATAAATAGTTCGTTATAGGCAAAGTTCGTAATAAACGGGGTGAAGTCATAGAAGAAAATATAAAATACAAAGAATTTTTTTCATTTATTAAAAAGAAAAAGTATTTTTTTATTAAAACCAAAAATATGTTTGAATTCTTTTCATCTATCAGCTGGTTAAAGATGCTGAGTAATAATTTAATGCTGCCTTATTAAATAAAAGTAAAGACAATTGCCACACTTCAAAATTTGTGAAATTTAATTACTGGGACCATTTAAAGCAGTTCCTTTTAACTGAGAATTCGTTATAAAAGAGATCGTAATAAACGATGGTTTTTGTATGAAAAGTGTTATTAAAATGTAGGGAATTGAAAATATGTATTTAATAACCAAGAATTCATTATAACCAAGTTCGTTATAAACAAATTTAACTGTATGTATATAACTTAATTATTTCTAAGACTACAATAAGTTGTAGAGTTACACAATTGATCATTGAAATATTTAAAATTTTTGGGATTTGAACTCCCATCCGCTTTTTTCAGTTTAGTTTATATAGTGCTACTTAAAATGAAGCCTTTTGAAGGATATAATAACCACAAATGGTGTTTAATAACTAAGTTGGTGAAAGTAGCGATCGCCTTAAAGAATGAACATGTCATTTATCTGACCTCAGTCTACTTGGAAATCTTAATACAGAAAACAAAATTGTGATAAGAAGTTGACGAAAAATTCAAAAAAACTGGGCACAATAAAATCTCTGGCAAATTCTCTGGGAGTAAAGTTTCTGAAAAGTTTCGTTCAGAGTCGACATTAAACTGTAGGTTCTGCCACTCATGTATAAAATTAACACACACAACATAGGTAGGTAGGTAGGTAGGTATAAGTGGCCATCACCCTAAACGAATCGGATTGATGCACTTCCCACATGTGGCCCATTATGATATTACAGTTCATGTTAACTACCCCCTAGACCTAGTACCACGTAGAGCTTACAATGAAGTCACTCAAACTGCCGACTTCAATGTTCGACAAATCACTTGGATCATCGATATAGTAGGCACTAAGATGTCTCTTTCTTCTTTGACAACATAGTGATGGGCATGTTCCCAGCAGATGAAGAAGAGCCTTTTCTTCCTTATTGTCCATTCAGTTTCTAAAGAAATTTTACGCGACAAATCCCAGACCAATGCGCCACACACAACATGAGTGGTGTGGGAAACTAGGTCGTATTCCTAACTGAAGGATTTCATTCTGTACTTTATGTGTGCAATTTCACCTCGCTTAGAAGCAACGCAAGTAAAAAAAAAAATACTTTAAGTGAACTGATGGCCAATTTTGCATACCCTTTTCGCTTGAGAGCGCCGTGGTCTAGTAGGTAGTGTGCTGGCTTATTAAACGTATTCCCAGAGTTCGAGTCCCATAAATAAGACTCCAAATAAATTAAAATCTCTTCTCAGCAGATTTCGGGCAAAAACTCTGAGAGTAAATTAAATTGCCATGAAAAGTTTCTCAAAATCTGTCGTACGGAGTCGAATTTAAACTGTAGGTTCCGCCAATTATATTTAAAATTAACACACACAACATAAGTGGTGTGAAAAACTAGGTCAATAAACCTGACTGAAGGGTTGTAATGACCAATTATGTATGTTTTCGCTAGAGATGGATCTCTCTACCGTCCCTCATTGTTCGTTTTGTTAATTGTAGCATCAGAGAGAATTATTTTTTACTGCAGCATGTTTCATTTATTTCGAAATATCTTTCCGGCAAATCGAAGCTGTCAGATGACACTTTTACAGTAAATTCATGTATGAAAAATATAATCTATTGAGAGTTCTGCTCCAGCTAGATTGGACAGAATATGTACATAGATATGGATACAATTGGTTATTACAACCACAAGGAGGAATACGACTTAGGGTTTTACACCACCTATGCTGTGTGTGTTAATTTCTAAACATAAGTTGTGAGATCTACAGCGTAAAATCATTTCTGAACTACAGATTTTTGAGAAACTTTTTTTTCGAATTTTCTGTTTGCTCATAGAATTTTTGTCAGAAATCTGCTGAGAGGAAGCCACCAAAGAAATTTCCTTTCAAATTTCTTTTCTTTCGAGATGTCTGACCTGGAACCTATGGCCTCACGTCTAATACACTTCTGTACTAGAGAACGGGGTCTTATTTATTCCTTTTATTTCCTTTTTTTGCCTTTAACAAATATAATGACTAAAACATAAAACATGTCCGCCATCTTACCATTTCTTTGCTTTATGTTATGGAGTACGCTGGCGACCGGTATTCACTACGTTTTAGCACATTTATCTCTAACTAATCCATTAATGTTTAGTGAGGTATTAAAAGACTAATTATTTAAAATACAAATGCTTTATTCGTAACTATTTTAATTTAAATTCTCTACTGATGTTAGTTCAACACTACCTATCAGATTGAAATGATATCAATGAAAGTAGATCTTTAATTAGCTAACAAAGCTTGGACATTATGGTATTCCGTGTAAAAGATATCGAAATTAATTCGTTGGGTTGCTGAAGTTGATGTACAGTCAACCCTCCTATAATGTGGTGAGTTATATGAAAGTCGCGCTATAAGAAACTCAGATTTCAGGTACAAACCAGGCTAATTTGTAGCGCGTTCAATGGAAACCGCCCTATAAGAAACAGAGAATTAGTACAAATCACATCATTCGTACCGGGTCATATGGAGACCATGAAATACAAAAGTCAAGATAAATTACAAATTATTTTTATTGAATTCAAGAGTTCATATAAGGATTGATAAAAAAATTAAATAAAAACTAAACTCAAAGATTGGTTTCCAACAGAATTAAGAAAGACTTTTAAAATAATGTAATTTTTTAATATTTATCCTCACTTGGTTCATCTTCAATCATTGTTTTTTTTTAATTGAAAAATCCAACTGCTATTGTTTTGTACGGTACTGTATTTCGCTGAGCTTTTGCGCTAAAAATATAACTTATTTTAAACCCTCTTACAATATCTAGTTACTATTCATTCATAGGCTGTGCGGAAAGAACTCATTAACTTTCTGAAAGCACCGCGTTACAGGAGGGTTGACTGTACATATATGATTGCCACAAACCATTTCCTTCCATTTCATTTTCTTTGCTTTGTTTTAGTTTCATTAATCAAGTGTTTCCATCTAAACAGATGATGAGAAAATGGATTTGATAGTAATTTTGAAGTAAATGATTTAAAATCATGATTTTTAAAAAGAAAGGAATTAACACTCATCCTTGCAAGTGTGTTATCTTCAAAAGGGAATCGAAAAGCATGTTTTAAAAATAAATTCGTAAAGGAATTGAATTGTAATATGATAAATGCAATTTAATTAAGACTTTAAGAGAAATATTTTGAAAAACTAAAAAGAAAACAAATTAATCAGAAGCCTTTATTAAATGATCCAAAAATAAAAAATTTTTTTTTACTGTGACATTAATGCCTTCCAGCACTAAATTAAATCCTTTTAAACAAAAAAAAAAAAAAAACAAAGATTTCAAATTTTGATTTTCTCTAAAGCCTTAAGCAAAATTGGCAAATTGAATTTTGCAAAAATTTTAAGCTTCAAATTAATGTGTCTTTCATTCCGACACTTGTTAATTCATTCAATTACAAATAAAATTTGTTTTTGATTTTCCCTAAAACACGATAGTGAAATAATTAAGAAATTATTTCACGCCATTTACAGCAAAGGCATACTGATTTGAATGTGAATTGCTTTATGGTGGCCTTGAGAAATCCTTTTTGAAAGTGTCTGTTCTTGGTTGTGGCCTTGTCTGTTTAAGTAAAGCAATTTATGGAATTTGAATTTATTGTTGTTCTTGTTGTTGTTATATCGCTTGTATTTATAACCTTGTCTTTTGTTGGTTGTTTAGTTGAAATTAATGTCAAGTTTGCAATTTAAATGATGAGACTATAAATAAGATTAAATTGCTTTGATAGGCGAAAAAGGTTTCACTTTCGGAAAAGTTTTGGTATTAAATTCAAGTGAATATTTTTAAAATATTTTTAAAGAGTTGAAATTAGGGATGCCAATCGGGAAATCCCGGGGTTTTCGGGATTCACAACATTCCAAATCCCGGAATTTTTAAAAACTTGTCCCGGGATTTTTCATATATATTTTGACCCTACAAATGGTCCTGAAAAAAAAATTCTATATCACTTGACTTCAATAATAGCATTCCAGATGAGGAAAAACCTTCTTCCAGTGATAAAAAATTATTTGATGCCATTGAAGAATGCAAAAGCCCTATAAAACGAATTAACTGATTTAGATACTCAGCTGTCCAAGGAAATAGATTTATTTACATCAGGAGGTGGTAGAGGTGAACGTTTATTTACATGCTGCATATAGCTATCTTGGAATTATTTTATCAACAAATATTGATTGCGAGAAGTATTTTTCAACGGATTTACAAAATCCCGAATACTTGGATTTTTAAAAATCTATCCCGTTTGCCATCCTTAGTTAAAAGTGATTAGAAGAAGGGTAGTTTAAAACATAATAAAGACATTTTCAAAGAAATTTTGCAAATCATTGATTATTTCTTTCTCACATTGAAGCGATAGGGATGTTTGTCAGAAGCTCGTAACTAATTGAGGGTAAAACTAAAAAAGAAAAAAAGATTGCTTTTAAGTAAAGTATTTTTGTTTGCCAGATTCTATTTCCATTGCTTTGATAATTTCATTTCGATTCACATGTGAATTTGAAAATATTTCCCATATTCTTCGATTTAAGTTCGATCTTTTTATGTGACATGATGGTTCATTGGGATAGTCACCATTGTTTATTAATTGTTTAGAATACCATTTAAATGAGCAATAAATTTTTGCCAACAATTCAAACAACAATTTTCTATAGAAAGAATTCTTTATTAGGGCCATAAATCATTTGACACTCCATGTGGATCTCATTTGGTGTGAAATATGTTTTCAATTTTAATTCAAAAAACGATTAGGCCAACGACAACGATCTTAAAACTTATTTAAAAGTCTTTAATGCGTAAATAAAAAATATTGAGTCTTTCATTAAATGGTTTTCTATTCGTAAATTTAAATTTGTTTCAAAGACATATTGATCCCAAAATATTTCATATAACATTTGCTTAAATGTCCACCATGGCTTCTCTGTTTGGAGCGCATCCAAAATATTGCCAAATTGCCCAAATTGCCCATGATTCTTGATCATAAATTTGGTAGAATTTGGTTGATGTGATGAGTAATGCTGGCATATTTGCATATATCTGAGACTTAACAAAACCGCCCAAGTATCTCAAAATCTCTTACGGCAATGCACCTCACAATGTTAGATTACCGTGCCTTCAAGTAATATCGCATGTGCGATGCCTAATATCGAATATGGCATGAACTATGTGATACATAGTGCTGTCCTGTGGGTACCACATACCGTTGGTGTCCAGGCCATCCAATTCAATCTAAAATAATTTGGATGTCCTCGACCAACGTCTTTCTCACGGAAATATGTATACCTATCCTGGCGCCTGAAAAAAGAAAATCCATACCACATAATGACTTTTTTGGGATCAATTGGGCGCTTTGAGTTGCCGTAATCTAGTAGATGTTGCATTAGCTTATTAGACGTGACGCCACAATTCAAACCCCATGTCGGATATCTCGAATAAAGTGATTTCCTCTTAGCAGATTTCTGGCAAAAACTCTGAGAGTAAATAAAATTGCCATGAAAAGTTTCTCAAAAGTCTGTCGTTCGGAGTCAACTTTATACTGTAGATCCCGTCACTTATGTATAAAATTAACACACACAACATAAGTGGTGTAGGAAACTAGATCAATAATACTGACTAAAGGGTTGTAATGACCAATTATGTAGGTATGTATGTATTTGGAACCAACTTTATAATAAATCGGTTAAAAGCTCCGAGCTTGTTCTCTACCCTTTTGGTAACATGTGACATCCATAAAACTTCTCTATCCTATATCAAATTTCGTCTGTTATTTTACACTTTCCTGCATCAAATCCCAGCATTCTTTGTTTTACCTAGGCTCTTTAATTCTCAAAAACTAGACTCTTGTTATATTATTGCGCTTCCTGCTCAGATTTTGTTAAGATGTGCTTTCTAAGAGTGTTTTCATAGGATCATGATTGGAAACGAAATGATTGAGCAAACGAACGCATTACTTAAAGGTTTAATTTGAACCTATACCATGCTTTTATAGGTAAGCGATGGTTGTATTGGGTCTACCTATAGATCGACATCATCAATTATATTTATTTTTGATTTTCAAGATCAACCTGCTTGTAGTCTAGAGAAATATTTGCAACGAAAAATAGTGTGTAGTAGTATGTTTTGTATTACGAATTCCACATAATTTTAATAGAAAACATTATTTTGTTTTATTTTTATGGGAAAACATGTGCAATTTCAAAAATTATTTACTATTCAGGTGGTATTCGTAGAAAGCACGGGTAATGACATTAAATATTTACAAGTTTAAGCAAATACCGCCACTGTTTTCTATCAATTACTTGCCATAAATATTTATTATTTTTACAAACGAATATGGTCCGTAAGTAGTATTGTTGTTTTGAAACAATTTTATGAAAATAAATAAAATATTTTATTTCGTTTCGTTTAATTTCAGTCCATTTCGTTTATAAATCGTTTATAATGGGGCGGCCAAATCGACTCAGCAGAGAATATCAGCAGAGTATAGAATTATAATAGAATGGTATTCATAGTATTTGTTGTTTGTTTGTTTGTTTATCGTTTTATTTTTATTTTGTGGTTATTTTGTATGGTCAATTTAAATTGAAATTAATTTTTCACAAATTTTAATTCCCTCCTGATTAAAATTATTTTCTTATTTGCTACCACATGCTGTTTATTTTCAAAAAAATAAAAATTTCAATTTTTTTCTTTTTTGTTAATTTTTAATGTAATTTTCTTTAACTATCGTGCGTTTAGAGCAAAATGGGGGTGGGGGGCAGTGAGATTGAAGTTTCGGTTGTAAATACGCGTTTTTAATTAAAATATATTGTGTATGTGCTGAAAACAAATTTCATTTATTTACTCAAACTTTTCAGCATTAATTTAACGATTTAGTCAGTTGACCACAATATTATTCCATTATCCGCCTTGTGACTGTAGCGAAAACCAAATTGAATTAAATTAATTTTTTTTTTTTTTTTTTTGATTTAAAATTTGTTTTTGGTTTTGTTTTTTAAATTAAATTTAATGAATTTTTGCTTATTGTAATGGTGTTCAACAGAAATTAAATATCAAACTGAGAATAACACGTTTAATTGTGCGAATAATCGCTTCCTTAAATACACTCTGTTATGGACGAATCGCCATTGTATTAAAGGGTGGAACAAAATGAAATGGTAAATTACTTATAATAAAAAAAATTGTACACATTCAACGTTTTGGAATTATTTTCTAAATAAAATGTCGTATATAATTTGGAGTAGAAGAGTTTTACGCTTGATTCGAATGCGCGATGTCTTGGATTTTTAGCAATAATTGAAACCAATTCAATATAGCAGCTTTTTTAAGCTTTTATAATACTTTACAACACAAATTTTAGTATTGACGCACTGTGACGCATGTTGACGCATGTTAACGCATATTGACGCATATGGACGCAAGTTGACGCACGTTTTATTTAATAAATTTTTAAATTTTTCGAAATCATCTATCCAATTTATCCACATCAATATGAAAATAAAGTTACATTTCCATTTACAAAAGAAGTTATTGGAGAAGAAATTCTCATTGTAAAATTTGAATTAATTTTATTCAATTTAGTTGTATTAAATTTAATTCATTTAATTTTAATTTTATTCAGCTTTGACTAATCTTTTTGAGGACCTTTGGCAGGGTCTTATTTGAGAGGATTAATTTAGTGACGAGAACCGACATTAAGGCTCTCCACAGGTTCGTTATTGGATTAGGCTGGTTGAGAGGTGCTAAAAGTACATTGGTGTTTTTGCGCTCTCCCACCGTTTCAGTTGTGTCTGGTATGTGTGATTCCTCCGTTTCCTACTCCCCCCTTTCTCCTACATACCCTCCTTTCATCCATTCCCCTCCTTCACTCCTTTAGGACGTTGTACAAAGGTCTGTTCGACCTCTGGGTACTGTACTTGTCTTCTTTGATAGGTACACGTCCTCTAACCTAACCTAACCAATATTTTCCAATGGAATTAAAGTTCGTTTTTTAGATGCATTATTTTACCTTTCTTCTTTAATAATGTTATTTTTTTTTTTAATATTTTCGTAATGCACTTTTAAAACACGGTAAAATATAGAGCAACTGGATATAGTTGCCGTTGGTTAATGTGTGATATATTGGATTACTAGATCAAAGGCTTTCGATGCCCACATTCCATCAGTCTTCTTGCAAAATCGATGGAAATGTCTAAATGACATAATAAAGTTTTGCAACTCTTGTTGGACATCATCTTGATACTTATGAACAAAAATGACTCTGGTCTGGTTTGTGATTTGCAGTCTTATGATTTATATTTCTTAAAAACTTCTTTTCCTTCATTCAGACGTACACTGTATACTATACTGCTTGGTTTTAAAATTTATAAGGCATGCATCCAATTATAACATCAACTGTGCTCTAATATATTCTTTCACAATTTAAATTGTTTTAACACCCTGTGCTTTTCGTTCTTACGAAATTTATATAATACCTATGTATGTGCGTCAGTGTACTAGTCGAGTACGAAAAATATCGTATTCTTTATTTGCATTCAATTGTGTTTTTTTTAAATCTCTTCATTACTTTTATTCTCACATGCTTTTTCCTCGGGTGTGAATATATTTTTTATAAAAATAATCATTTTAAAATTAATTACAAGCAATTAAAGCAGCTAAAGGAAAAGCGGCAACATTAATGACAACAACAACAATATTAGGAGAAACAGGTTAAGTATCACATGTACAATTAACACCATCCATCGCTTAATTAAATTTGTACGTTGCATGCAATGAATTTCATTGGAATTCGAAGTTAACCGGATTTTAAAGATAGAAATGAAAAGAGAATTTAATTTCGTTTCATATCGTTTTTGTTAATAAAAATTACGCGCGTGTGGTTTATTGCCCATTTGTAAGGAATCACATGCTGTTTGTTATACACTCATATGATGGGAATATTAATCGAAATTGTATTTTAAAAACAATTTACAAAAACATAAAATTTTTATTCTCCTTTTTTTTTGGAGAAATTTATTTCCCGGTGGAAGTTATTATTGAAAAATTTTTGCGATATTTTTTTTTTGGCCTTAACATCGTCCATTTAAGGCTGTAATAAGAGTGGTAATGGAAAAATTTAATTTAATTAGTTTGGTATGCCCCACAACGTAAATATACTTCTAGGAATATTTGTACTAATTGTTTAATAGCCATTAGATTCTATTCTGACTTTTTATTGCTTTATCATTGTCATGTGATGGCATGATGTTGTACTAGCAAGCGGTTCGAAAATGAAAGAAATTTTTTATCATCGTATACTAAGGAGTAACAGGCTCCATTGGCCTTACTAAATAATCCATTCAAGAATAGGCCGAACATAAATAACGAATATCATATGAAGGTCTGTTGAGACCAAAGGTTATCGCATTACACTCAACGTAACCACCGAACACTTCAAGTTTAAGGAGGGCACTTATTCTACATACATATTTTTTCTTGGCAATTATATTTTCTTTCAGAGTTTTCGTGCGTTCATGTTACGTTTTGTTGGAGATGTCTAGAATGGGCTTTGAACTGAGGCTTCACACACTATCTTTTTAGGCAATTATAATTGACAGTCCTGTTATCTTAAGACATAATTTAAAAGATAAAAAGAGCAAGACAATAGTAACAAAAAAAAGCCTAAATTAACAAAAATAAAAATTATTTGGATTCCAGCAAAAAGCTTAAAGCATCTAACATGTGATCTGATAGGCTTGAACGAATTTTGTTGTCAACATACGCTGCCGTTGAAAAACACTTCTCGCAATCAACATTTGTTGGTAACATAGTTCCAAGATAGCTGTATGCTGCGTGTAAATATTTACCTCTATCACCTTCTGATGTAAAGAAGTCTATTTCTTTGGACAGTTGAGTATCTAAATCAGTTACCCTATTAATTTGTTGTATAGGGCTTTTGCATTCTTCAATACCATCAAATAATTGGTTATCACTGGAAGTATGGTTTTTCTCATCTGAGATGCTATTATCGAAGTCAAGTGAACTAGAATTTTTTTTCAGGACCTTTTTTAGGGTGAATTCCCAATCCCGAAAATCTCGAAAAATTCCAAGACAAGTTTTTAAAAATCCCGCGATTCGGGATTTTGTGATTCCCGAAAATCCCGTGATTCAGGATTTCCCGATTGGCATCCCTAATATATACATAATTGGTCATTATAACCATTCTGTCAGGATTTCGACCTACCTTCTCACACTACTTATGTTATGTGAAAGTAGACTTCGAACGACAAATTTATGAGAAGCTCTTCATGGCAATTTTATTTACTCTTAGAGTTTTTGCCAGAAATCTGCTGAAATATTATTTCATATTTCCTTTCGATGCCTGACTTGGGATACGAAGCCGGGCTTTACGTCTAATAAGCCAGCACACTTCCTTCTAGACCACGGCATCGTTGCTCCCAATAAATACAAAATTGGCTTCATGGCATCGGCTCATACAAGAGCGTTAAGACGTCGAAGAAATATTTTTTCGTATTTCATTTTGATGCCTGACTTGGGATACGAACCCGGGCTTTGCGTCTAATAAACCAACACACTACCTACTAGACTACGGCGACTACCAAAATTGAAGAACAACATTTAAAAAAGGTCTCGTAATTATTAAATGTCAAATAAGGGAGAATAGTCACTGTCAGGTTTGAATAGTCAGCTAGTAGTGAAACGTATGTTGTAATAAAAAGTGAATAAAATTGGTTATGAATATTCAACAATTCTGTCATGAAGAATTTGTATGGCTTTGTGATGGATATTCAGTGGTCTAGGGATTTCATTCTAGGATTTTGCTATAGAAATTGAATTTAGACAAAAAATATTGCGGCCAATATTTACATCACATAGTTGGTCATTAAAACCCTTCAGTGAGATTTATGACCGCGCTTTTCACACCAATTACATATGTTGCGCGCAAGAATGATAAACTAAAGATTATGCCTTGCCCATGATTTCCCGTTACATGACGTAGTTGGGCTATTTTAAAGGTTTCCAAGTCTTTTTCATATGTGAAAATTAACATTACTTCTGAAAAATGTGTGCGTGACGTCATTGATTCAACATGCGCAGAAAGTTTTAATTTTGTGGGCGTGATGGCATAATCTTTAGTTTATCATTCTTGTGTTGCGCGTACTAATTTTATACATCAGCGGAGGGAACTACAGTTTAAAGTCGATTCCAAACAACTGTCTTTTTTCGAAACTTTTCATGGCAATTCCTTTAACTCGCAGAGTTTTGAGAGAAAGTTCGCCGAAGCAATAGTTTTTTCATAATTTGTAATGGAGATGTATGGTCCAATTAAGAGCTATTTGTGAACTAAAGCGGACCAAATCCTTTATGATATCTAATTTAATTTTTCATATTTATCCTGGCAAAGATAAGGGATTTCGTAATTTTATAATTTAAACTGATCATTGATTTGAAGGACATTCATGAAAACGTAAATATGCAGGTTTACTGAATTTTTTTAAACTGGTCTGCCTGCATTCAGTATAATCCTTTAATAACTTTACCCCCTTCCTTCAATTTATTTTATTCATTCCTGTTAATTTGATTTTAAAAATTTTCAAAATTAATTTAAAAAAAAAAGGAAATACAATTTTATAAATGAAAAAGGTTGTTTAAAGGCAACACAATAAAGTTTATTAAATAATTAAAGCATTGCAATACATTTCATGCATGGTTTTGCCTTTTAGTTTATGGCTTGCATTGAAACAAAAAACAAAAAACAAACAATACCTTAGAAACACATAACCATGGTAATACGATATTTTTTTTTTGTTTTTATATCCTCAAGTTCATTAGAAATTTAAATAATTTAATACGATATGTACACAATGCAAAAGTAGCAAAACTTTCATTGTGTTGGTTATGCACACAAACTTAGAAGAAAAATTAGAATAGAAAGATCTATGGCAATGCATTCGAATATAAAGTTCAGTGAGTCAGTATAACAAGGTGGAAGTGAAACTGAAAGAGGTGAACTGATCATGTGAAATATTCACCTCTTGACAATACCTTAGAAACATTCACTGCCAATAATTAATACGGATGTAGCTTATGCTTAAGATGTTGAGAAATATGTGCATTGAGCGCAGACGAAATGTATAATTTCCCACAAATATCGCGCACAAGTCAACCTGAATTGAATTATGTTAGTCTTGTGGTCCGCTGTAGTTTGTGACTTATTCGCATACAGCTGCGACTTCGGAATACCCCACAAGAAAGGGTCAAATTGCACAATCTCAGTGGCCAGTTGGCGCCATCTCTAAGTGCAATCGGTGTACGACGCTCATCGTTGACTCTGATGGCCTGCCCAACTTCATTTGCAAAGGAATATGAATCGATGACGCCGGCAGTTCAAAATCCAGACTAAACAGCAACTATTCCGGATGTATTGAACGGATCTTCCTCTTGGATCTTCTATGTATTCGTATTTTTTCGAACTCAACAATTTTGTTTTTCACGTACCCATTCATCTAGAAATGGGAGAGTTTGGAAAGGATTATGTTTTTGATGGAAATTGTGCTCAATTGTCATATACAAAATTGAATCTAAAAACCTTAACTTGTTTTTTACGATCTACACTTAGGCAGTGAGCCTACTCATTTAGAGCATTATGCATAATTGGTTATTACAACCATTCAGTCAGGATTACGACCTAGTCTTTCACAAAACTGAAGTTGTGGGTGTTCATTTTACACATGAGTGGCAAGAACAACAGTTTAAAGTCGGCACCGAACGACAAATTTTTGGATAAACATTTCATGGCAATTTTATTTACTCTCAGCAATCAGGTGAGGAAAAGTCGCCGAAGAAATAATTTTTCATATTTCGTTTTGTTGGAAATAACTGACCTTGTGTTTGAACCAAGCAAGTACACTACCTAATACACAGCGGAAAGTTTGAATAAGATTGAAATCTGGCCTGATTACAAATGATCGAAATTAACTTTACAGGAAGAGAGAGTTACAAACTTCAATCACTCGACCATTTTCCGTTAAAATAGCAATTAATTAGTGAAAAGTACTCTAATGGAATAAGGTTGAATGCAATACTAACATTAACACGCACCTTCGTCCATGGTTCTTACTGGCTTATTAGAGGTAAACCCCGGGTTCGTATCCCATGTCAAAAATCAAAACGAAATATGAAAATAAAATATTTCCTCGGCGACTGCCTCTCAACAGATTTCTGACAAAAATTCTGAGAGTAAAGAAACTTGCCATTAAGAGCTTTTTAAAAATCAGTCGTTCGGAGCTGCTTTAAACTGTAGAACCCGACACTCATCTATAAAATTAACGCATACAACATAAGTGGTGTGAGAAGCTAGGCAGGAGGCTTGTAATGACAGGAGGCCTGTAATGACCAATTATGTATGTCGTCCTTGCTCCCTATACGTAACGTAATTGGTCATTCAGTCATGATCATTGACTTAGTTTCTCACACTACTTATGTTGTGTGTGTGAATTTTATACATAAGTGGCGGGACCACCTACAGTTTAAAGTCGACTCCGAACGCCAGATTTTTGAGAAACTTTTCACGACAATTTTATTTACTTTTAGAGTTTTTGCCAGAAATCTGTTGAGAAGAAATCGACGAAAAAATACATTTTGTATTTTTATTTTGATGTCTGGCCTGGGTCTCGAACCCTGGCTTTTCGTCTAATAAGCCAGCATACTACCTTCTAGACCAAGGCGACCTTGCTCCCTATGCTAACAATAAATCTTAAAATTGGCTTCATGGCATCGGCTCATACATGAGTGTTGGTAATATTGAATTTTTCAAGTGAACCTATTTAGTTAGCGGCTACTGTTAGTTTGAGTGTAACAAGGAAAACAAAACGATTTTGATGTTAAACAACTTTAAACAACTACTTTTAAACATACTCATGTAAACGCTTACACAATCATAAATTTCTCCATTCTTTAATAAGTACAAACAGCCAGCCATACAAGTTTACAAGTTTTGGTCGAGATCGAACTTTCTATTTCTATCATCTCTGTCGTTGGATATCATTGTTAGTTTATGTAGGTTTACTTATGCGTACAAACAATTTCAAACAAAATATGATGGCTTTTTGAGAGAATTTATTTCAATAGCTTAGTTTTTGTAGTTTCATTTCAATCTATGACAAATCGTTTTTGTTTCGTAAGAAAAAAAAAAAAAAAACAAAAAAACAATAAATTTTTGTTTCTAAACTAAATATTCTTTTTTTTTATAAAAATGTGGAGCTAAACCTTAAAAGGCAATAATTTAAAATTAAATTCTATTAAAGGATACCAGCACATCATACAAAAATATTGTTAACGAAACAGATGTTTAGTAAATAAATAAAATCGAATACACTAATACCCCGGTTGGCGTCGCTAATAGGGCCTGAAGAAATGCGACGCAAAACGAAGCACGATTTTCCATACGTTTGTATTGATTTTCATTTAATTGGTTCCGAGATTCATAATTTTAGCTGAAGAAATTGATTTTTCAATAAAAAAATATCTAATATTTTTTTTAAATAGTTTTTATTATCATGAAAATATAACAATTGATTGGAATAATGCAAAAAAACATAACAAAGAAATTTTAAAAAGACACGAATTCGAATTTGCACTAGATTTAAATGGGAAATCCCCTTTTTCTGTTTTAGCTTTGTACAAATATTGTCATGTTAACGACGCAAATCGAAGCACTAACGATGCAACTTTGAAATATGCAACGCAAAGTGAAACAGAAACGATGCAACTTCGAAATCACAGAAACGAAATCAGAGAAACGCGCAGACGCAACTTCGAAGCAGACACAGAACGAGGCGACGCAAACCGGGGTATTAGTGTAATTTTAAAAGTTATTTTAAAATTTAAGAAAAAAATACAAAAACTGTCTTGTTTTATGTAAATTTTGTAAAAGTTTGCTATAAACGAAAGGCTTTATTTTCAGTTGCTGCAGATCTAAATAGAATAGTAAAGTAGAAGGATAATAAATAATGGAAATATTTTTTTTATCCTTATTAATTCATATGTACATATGTCGTTTGATATTGAAAACATCTGTAAGTTATTCTCGGTTAGTTATTGAAGGATACTTTGTAAATAAAGTTTTTCTTTTTTTTTTGTTTAAAAAATGTTTCATATTCAGAACGTTTTGTATTCTTTCTCTTAAAAACCCTGCTAACCCATGATTATTCTAAGCATGTTTATAAATTTCAATGTACATGATTTAGTTTCCATAGTTCAGAAGTAAAGATTTTGATATTGAATCGATAATACTCAACCAAAAAAGTTCATAGATAATGAAAAGATGACAATAATCCGTAGCAATTAATGTTAAACCCAAGAAAAAATAGAAATTTCATTGAGTAATGCTTAAAGAGTATAAAATTCAAATTCATTTATAGGCAGAAGCCAATTTATAAGCGCATTATTGATTGTGTTCAGTGGGTCATGTTGAACGAATTTTTGTTCACAAAAGTTAAAGAGGAGGATATTAGCAACATTTGGTTTAAACAGGACGGCTCTATGTGCCGCACAGCCGAAGCTACACTCGATATTTTGCGCCCTGTTTTTGAAGCTCGCATTATCAGTCGCAGAACTGATGTCGTTTGGCCACCTCGGAGCTACGATTTGGCAGCGTTGGACTATTATATGTGGGGTAGCGTTAAAGATAAGTGTTACGCCGACAAACCAGAGACAATTGACGCTTTAAAGGACAATATTCGTGAAGCCTTTGGTGAAATACAACTGCACACAATCGATAATTTGCTTAAACACTGAACCGATCGTGTAGGCTACTGCATGGCCAGTCGAGGCAGCCAATTGAATGAAATTATTTTCCATTATTAACCGGAAGGATTGTACTTTCAAATAAAAAAAGAAATTTGAGAAAATATTCAGTATTCAGTTTTTTTTTATTAAAGTATTTTCAAAAAAAAAAGTTGTTTGACGGACCCTTCAGTATGTTATCTTATTAGACATGAGAGCAGGATTCAAACTCTACTTCAAACATCTGTGCCAACACGAGAAAAATTATTTTTTTGGCGATTTCCTCTTAGCAGTTTTCTGGCAAATATTCCCAAAATATCTGTGGTTTGGAATCGACTTTAAACTGTATGCTTCCGCCACTCATGCATAAAATTAACACCCACAACATAAGTGGTGTGAGCAGGTAGGTTGCAATTCTGATTAAAGGATTGTAATGACCAATTATGCATGTGTGTATGTATGCTTCTCCAAATCTTTTCATTAATGCATCAACTTTGGCGATGTGATGTAGTATGAGTGTCCAAGTTATTTAAGTATCCAACAATAATTTATATTGTTGAAGTGGCTCATCTCCCTTTATTTGATATTTCGAAGTATTATGTATATCGGATGAAAATGATATATGAATGGTAGTCAAGTGGACTAACACCACCATTTACACAATATTCAGAACTATTATACTACTAACGCATAGATGTCAAAGTAATTTGACCATTCAACTGAATCATGGAATTTATAACGGTTATAATGACTGGAAAACGTATGGGACACTAATATTGTGGCTAATACTGTAGCTTTCAGCTTAAGGAAGAGGAAGCATTTGTACAACGCGTTCTTTGCCACCGTTCTACACTATTTTTTTATAATTGTAGCAAAAATTTAAAAATCTGGTTCTACCATTGCTGTTCTACCTTTTGACTGACTGTCAGCGTCTTCATAAGACTAAAAAATATATACCCTAATTCCGGACGACGCACAACTAACCCAATTGGTTTAATGCTTAAATGCTTAATGCTAAGCTTAATATTGATTCTTAATTCTGGTGCTAATGCGTAATGCTAATACTAATCTTAGTGAAAATGCTTTTTGATAATGCTTAGTACTAATGTTAATGCTTTTTTTTTTTGGCGTGTGAGGTAGGGTTCCAAATACCGTTACATTTGCAGTAACCGTCGTCAGTTGCGGTGAGTGGAACTTCCACTAAAACAATCCCTTCTCCCCTTCTGGGAATAATCCCTTCCCGGGACGGCGATCTGCATTACCAGAACGACATCCAGTTAAGGACCGTTGTCTACTCTCCCACGTCTGGGTACGCCATATTTGAAGCCAGCTTCATGCTATTGGCTCGTCTTCTCATGTATCATTCCGTTGTATTGTGTTAAGTTCAGTTCGACCTTTCTGCGGAGTACATATTTAACGTATCTTCTCAAAGCGTTCCATTTCGTCTCGCTTTCGATCATTACGTCCACAACGGTGTCTGATGTAAATTCACTAATTTGCTCTATAAACATGTTCTTCTCATCTTGCCATTTAATGCAATGGAAGAATGTGTGTTCAGCGTTGTCACTCATTTCCTCGCAATAAATGCAGCCAGGATCAGTCATCTCGTCCATGTGGTATAGGTATTTTCAGAAATAACCATGACCCGAAAGAAACTGGGTCAGAAAATAGTTTGTTTCCCCAAAGTTTCTCCGTATCCATGCGTCTATAGACAGAATAAGTTTATAAGTCCATCCTCCGCATGTTTTCTCACTCCATCTACTTTGCCATCGCCGTATTGTTTGATCTGCGCTTCTAATGGAAAGATTTTTCCCCCTTCGTTCTCCCAGATTTTCTTCGCTCAAATGCCAGCAAGTCAATAGGTATCTCACCGGCGAATCACTTGGACTGCGGCGACCGATACTGTGCGGTAGGCAGAGGCAACTCTCAGTGCTGCTGTTCGCTGCACCGCTGCTAATATTTTCTGCTTAGATTTAATCTTCAGCGTATCTCCCCATATCTCGCTTCCATACAGCAACATCGAGTTTGTCGCCGCCATAATCAATTTTCGTTTCGCCTGTGTTGGTCCACCAATATTTGCCATCACTTTGCTTAGCATGCCCGTTAATTTCGCTGCCTTGGTAGCTGCATGCTGTATTTGGGCCCAATAATTAAGTTATACAGTCGAGTTTTATGCCCAAAAATCTAACCGCCCTTTTTGTGACCAGTAACACATCACCTATCTGCATACTTACGATACATTGTCAGCCCAAAGGGTCATGCAAACTTACAAAAAAATTGCCAAAGAATTTCACTCGTATAAAATTAAATTAAAGGCTTGAACTTTACACTTTTACACCACATGTGTTTACCTGCATACCAAATTCAAATGAAATCCTACATAAAGACCAACACCTGCAGTTTCTTGCCGATACAAAAGGATCTTCATTAAACTTGTTTAAGTTAGTTTTTGTCATTTTATTTGCTTTTTGAAACTTCTTTACTCACATGCCATGACACTTTTGGCAAGCATCATGCAAAAGTTTATTGAAAAATAGCCGAGAGCCAAAAGCATATGAAAAGGTAAAGAAAATAAAAATTCAGAAAATTAAGTTCCGTTTTTCCAGTAGAATGAAAAACTAATTAAATCAGTTGATGCAAATGCCATGGAAAAGATAAAAAGTTAATAAGAAACAAAAGAAAGGCTCCTGTTGACATTTGTGTACTGCAACTGAAAATTAAGTTAAAGGTCCGTCCCACATTAACTTACCAAACGTAAGCAAATAATTGCTAATGACTGAAGTTTTTAAAAAGAAGAAAGGAAGAAGTGGAGAAAAATTTTCCTTTTAATTGAAATGTACAGATGCAGATGGAAGGCAGATTTACAAAGAAATCATATGAACGAATTAAAATAATGAACGATAAAAAGATGAGGGAATATAAAATGATATTTTGTGACAGCTGACGTAATTTACAACCCACATTAAAAAAACAAAAAAAAAAAACATGGGAAGAAATTCTTTAAAACAGCCTTCTGGTCCTTAATAAAAATGAAAAACAAGCAACTCTATTATCGCCATTACATAAGTTATCACAGTTTGTTTGGTTTAATTTAATTATAAATTGTATCCTTCTAGGTATATTAAGCACGGAATAGGGATATTCGATTTTGATATTAATTTGATAGGTTAACCAAGTTAGCTTAGGCTAGGGTGTTGTATTTATATACAAACCACAGTTGAAAACGCATGGCGGATCGAGTTATGTGAATAATTTTTTCATTGAATTGCCGTAATGAATTCATTTCTCTTTGCCGATCATGATTTCATATTTTATATTTGCTCGCACATGCCAGTGAACTACGCTAGAACTAGTGTTGCTAGCAAACACAAAAAAAAATACGTTAAGAGGAGAATAATTTCAGCACTCTCCGTGGGGACAACAAGGAGAATACCGTCCTCGTTGTATCGTCTAAGCGCAATTAGACGGATAAGTGGCTTCAGGACAATATCTGGTACATCGATATTGGAAAGGCAATACCAATATTCATATTGGCGGCTGAGATGAGGCGAATATACTTGGATATACTATATCCAAAACGGACAGCGGATATAATAGCGGAGGAAAGAGGGACTTCCATGCACAAATGGCAATCACCTCGTCCCTTCTAAAACCCTTTGAATGGAGCACAGCACAAACATTGCGAGCTGAATTACTTCGTGACCCAGTTTATAACTGATCATGAATGTTTTAGGAAGTACCTGCACAGATTTGGACATGATACTTCCTCTATATACCCAAACTGTGTACATTCTAACATGCTGCCCCAGATTTAAATGGCCCGGAGAAACTAGATTAGGATCAAACCGGCTCATGGAGGAGCTGCTGAATTCTATGGCTATGGAGCCAGAAAATGGCCCAAGTAATGATGGATAACATGATAAAGCTTTCGAGCTAATCAGCCCTCCGCGAAGTAATACCTTACGGAGTCTCGCAGGGGGTGGGTTTAGTAAGTAGGCACCATTGATGGTGAATCGTGCATGCTTTTGTCGGAACAAAAGTATCTATCAAAGATTTACCAAAAAAAAAAAAAAAATTCATTTAAATAATGAGTGCATTGATTGCAAATAAAATAAAAATAAATTGGTGTTTAGTTTCAATTAAATTCTTTATTGTTCGCACTAGTTTTGTGTGTCACTGTTTATAACTTGACGTATACAGCAATAATTGTTTGTTCGCTATTCTTCTTTGCTTACACCCTTTGCGTAAACATCAGATCTGTGTAGCAGAGATCCTCAGACTACGACTGTTTTCTTCACACAAGTCTAACTAAATTCTTACTGCTTGTTGCCAGCTTTGTCTTGCCCTTTTATATGCCTGATGGAAGTTGAATGTTCGTAGCTTCACCTTCTCGAGAATTTTCGTAGTTTCATTGTTGTTTGTGTATTTTATTTGCGTAAACATTATCGCTTACTTGTGTATCACCTTTTATTTCATACAAATGGTTTTAGCTTTAGTTTGTTTTTAATATTAAATGATGTTACACTGTTTCTATTTTAGTGATAATATGTTAGGTTGATAGAATATAATATGTTGGGAACCTATCCATTTTAATACCGATAACATTTATTCCAGCGTTGGTCTTTAACTCCAGCAGGAATTACTTAGGGATGCCAAACGGGACCGATTTTTCGGTATAATTCGGGATCCAAAAAAATCACGATTTGCTCTTAATAATAAAAATATTTTGTTAACAAAATCATTTGTAATCCAATTATGTAGGTCAGAATGATAAGTCATTAAAAATAAAATATAAAAACAGCAAGACAAAATGAAACAAAAAAGCGTAAATTAACAAAAATAAAAATTATTCCTACGTACATATGCAAATGCATTAGTTTTAAGAAAACTATTTGGATTCCAACAAAAAGCTTTAAGCATCTAACATGTGATCTGATAGGCTTGAACGAATTTTGTTGTCAACATACCCTACCGTTGACAAACACTTCTCGCAATCTGCAATTGTTGGTAAAATAGTTCCAAGATAGTTGTATGCTGCGTGTAAATATTTACCTCTACCCCCTCCTGATGTAAATAAATCTTTTGTTTTGGACAGTTGAGTATCTAAATCAGTTAAACCCTATTAAACGAATTCAAAGTTTAATAGGGTTGTTTTTGAATTCTTCGATGCCATCAAATAACTTTTTCTTACTGGAAGTATGGTTTTCCTCATCTGAGATGCTATTATCGTAGTCAAGTGACAGGACATTTTGTAGGGTTAAAATACATATGAATTCACAATCCCAAAAATTCCCAAGGACAAGTTTTAAAAAATACCGGGATTCGGGATTTTGTGAATTCCGAAAATGCCGGGATTTCGTGTTTCGGGATCTTCCGATTGGCATCCCTAATGCATACATAACATTCGTAACTGGTCATTACAATCTTTTAGTCAGGATTACGATCTGCTTTAAAGGGTCTTGAGAATCTTTTCATGGCAATTTTATTTTCTTTCAGACTGTCTAATGGTGAAGGCCATTTTATAGTCACCTAGCAGCACCTCGTTTTCTTGACGTTCGCATCTCCCCTCTTACTACCTTTTCTAAACCTGCGCAATGCACTGCATAAGTAGGGGCCATCCCCTGAGTGCTGGTTTCACAAAAAAAAGACATAATCTCAGATTTATATCTGCATTCACACAGACTTCACACCGACTTATCCATTCGTCTTTAATAAATCCTTTTTATAAACTTTCAATTTCACAGTGTTTACCTCTTTAAGTAACTTAAAAAATTTTCATTTCATTGTCTTCTTTCTTTTGTTTTTATTACACTTTCTTTTTCACAATTTCCATACACAATGAAACAATGGAAAATGAAAGAAAAAAAGCTGCTAACAACATAAAGTGGATATAATGGTATACACTGGGGTTCCCTTTGTCAGCGTTTGTTTTTAAAGGAACAGCAGTTGTTTGAATTCTTTTCCGCTGTTTGTTAACTTTCGCCATAAAGCAAGTTACAGCCATTGGTACCTGCAGTAACTACATTTGCAGTGCATTACTCATATAAAATATTTCCACGTTTTCAAGCCATAATCGTGTATTTTTGTTGCTTACTTTTCTGTGCGTTAATAATTTATTCAAAAACTGGCCTCTGGGAGTTGTATGTAAAAAATGAAACAAAGAGTTTCTTTCTTTCCACACTTGCCTTAAAAGGTTTTTTTTGTTAACATTGTTGCAACTCTCACTAGTAAGAGTTATAGTTTCTCTAGTATTGTTTGCATGATGGCGTGTAAAAATAAAAAGTTTTTTTTAAACATTAAATACGATTATACGGATCCCAGTTATTCTTTCTTTAATAACCACATTCAAGTTTTGAATGAACAAACTTTCAGTTGTTTTAAGTTCTTTCTCGTATTTAATTATTCAACGTGTTTGTTCTATTTGCTGAATAGTTTTCTTTTGTTGATTGTTAAGTTTGTTTATAAACTTGCCGGTAGTTTTTAAGCCTATCTCCTCCTCTACACTCTCTTACACTTAAGGCTGTAACTAATCAGGAGGAGTTTGGTTTAAAAATTTTCTTTTGGGTTTCACTAGCAATTTGTTTTCTTCGCTGCTGTTCAGTGCGTATGAGTGTTCACTACTTGGAAATACTCAACACTTATACGCCGTGCTGTATCAACGTAAGTTGGCTTAGAGTTTTTGTTTTGTCTTGTAATTTATTCGAAAAATTCATCACAACCATTTTGTTGAATCCGCTTAAGGCTTTAAGGCTTATTGTATTCATAGGAATTTTCGTATTTGTCTGATAAAAACAAAAAAAAATTTTATCAGGATTTACTGCGTAAAACATGATTTATTTCTTAAATATTTAACTGACTAAACAATGTGTTTATTAAATTTGATTTAAGCATAAAACATTTAAAAATATAATCGATTATTGAATTTGCTTGTGCAAAATATATTTGAATTAAAATTTATTTATTCTCTTAGACTACTAGAAGAACGCAAAACAACCGCAATCAAGTGTCCATTCAATTCCAATTCACTGTGTAGGTGTACATGTCTTAATCTGTAATAAATTGCTTTACAATAAATCGTTTTTCCGCTGCTCATAAGCACTCATGCAATTTTGAGTATGTGTGAATTCGTACTTGCTGCAACATTGATTTATAAGTATAAGTAGCAATGAGTATGAGTACAACGTTGACATCAAACTCACAACATTCGAAATGTGTTTGTTTTATACGCCTAATCATTCTGATTCATAAATTTAGAGAAATACTTATAATACTTATACATAAGTCATTCGAGTGGCTCGAATCATTTATCAAAATTTACTGCATTTATCGCTGTTGCATACACAAACAAAGAAGAACGGAAAGATAAATACAACAAGCAAAGCATACACACAATTTTCTTATGAGCATACTAGTGTTCGTACACGAATCATACTTATTCCTGTAAATGTTAAGTAGAGAAGAGTCAAAGTCAATATCATCATGCGTATTCCTAAGTATAAATACTGCGAGTACTTCCCACTTTGAGTATGAGTAGTATGAGTAGGATATCAAAATAAGTATAAATGCGTATAAGTTTTTGAAATTATAAGTACGAACCTACTCATCGTTTTGAATAGTTATCGCTAATCTCTGGTACGAAGCTTACTTTTAACTCCTTTTAATTCATAAGAATTTAAATTTATTTCATAATACCAACCGAAACCAAAGAAAGATTAAACAAGAACGGAAGCCATAAAAATAAAAATTTTTTACAACCACATATGGTCCTCTCGAGTGTGAGTAATAATCCCAGAAGCTTCCTTTCGTGTTCCCCTTACATCATTTTAATAATGCTAACAATCATTTTAATATTTAAATCACAATAATCTTGAGTGAATATTTTTTCGCTTTTCTTATTAGATCATAATAAATTAAAAATTTTCTAAAAAAAAAAATGTTAAATTTGCCTCAAACCAAATATTATTAAAAATTTTAATGGATTTTAAGTAAAGCTGCTTTCCCTAATAATAATACAGTCTTTTGTCCTGTTCCATTCTGTTACATTTTATTCGGTTTTATTCATGCTAATGGCATTTGTAAAAGCATTCTTTTATTACGAATTATTTCACTTATTCTTTGGCTTCTTGTTATTTCTCTTCATTTCTCATACATACATACTTCTCATATGTATTATGCAATTTAATAAAAAGAACAGAACAGAACAGAACTCATAAGCATACTTTTAAATTTTGAATTCATTATATATGTACTAGGGATGCCAATCGGTAAATCACGAATCCCGAAATTCCGGGATTTTCGGGATTCATAAAATCCCAATCCATGTGTATTTTAAACCCACAAAACCTACACTTGACTTCGATAATAGCATCTCAGATGAGGAAAACCCTACTTTCATTGCTAAAAAGTTATTTGTTGCCATCGAAGAATGCAGCAGCCTTATAAAACGAATTAAGAGGGTAACTGATTTAGATACTCAACTGTCAAAAGAAATACATAGATTTCTTTACATCAGGAGGTGATAGAGGTGAATATTTACACGCAGCATACAGCTATCTTGGAACTATTTTACTAACAAATGTTGATTGCGAGAAGTGTTTGTCAACGGTAGGGTATGTTGACAACAAAATTCGTTTAAGCCTATTAGATCACATGCTAGATGCTTTAGTCTTTTTGTTGGAATCCAAATAATTTTCTTAAAACTAATGCAATTGCATACGTATAAATAATTTTTATTTTTGTTAATTTACGCTTTTTTGTTTCATTTTGTCTTGCTGTTTTTATATTTTATTTTTAATGACATATAACTCTGGAATACACATGTAATTGAAATACAAATGATTAACAAAATATTTTTATTATCAAGAGAAAATTGAGATTTTTCCCATGATTTTGTATGATTTTTGGATTCCGAATTATCCTGAAATATCCCGGGATTTCGGGATCGAGATTTACAAAATTTCCAATCCCGGGATTTTTAAAAATCGTTGCCGTTTGGCATCCCTAATATGTACATACATGAATAAAATTTTTGTATGCATGTAATTTTAAGCATATCCCAGCTAGCATTTGGAAGATTGTTTATAAAAAAATCACCTTGCTGAGTCTTTTTAGAGTATTTTTGGTGATCAAAAACTTATTAGTCAGTTACACGATTAAAAAAGGACTCAAAAATGATTCGCGCCAATGAGTTAAATGACTTCGATTTAAAATACAATAAAAAATTGTTTAGCAATCGTAAATTAATCATCCAGATGTTTAAAATGTCAATATTATTTCCAATTTTTTTCTACTTATACTGAAGATTAAAAAACACTTAATCAAAAAAAGATCATGCATGGGTTTGAAAAGTGATTGTAATTACGCATTTTATAAACATATTTTGGGCAGATAAAAATTTTCTTTTATTTAAAAGAAGGTTATGAAATACAATACAATTTTGTTTTAAATAGAAAATTTTTCTTTGTTTATTTGACTAAAAAAATTTTTTCTTAAATAACCTTTGATGTCTCATATATGTCGCAGTGTAAACGTAGGACTCAGAAAACCGACTAAGAACACTTTAAGGGAGTTAAATACCTTTTCAAAGAGGACTAATAAATTACTCAAATTATAATCATAAATGACGCAAAAGAATTCAAATTAGTTCGAACATGACTGATAAATGATAATAAAAGAATAACTAAATAAGACTAATAAATGATCAGAAAGCGATTCGAAAATGATTATAAAACTACTAGGAAAATGCTCGAAAATTACTCTAAACTGATATAGAAAATGACTCATAAATGACAATAAAAGGACTCCTAAACATAATAATAAATTACTCATAAAAGACTCATATGCAATTAAACGATGACTGAAAGAAGACTCGAAAAAGAATCATAAGCGAAGGTAAATAAGACTAATAAATAATCAGAAAACAATTCGAAAATGATAATAAAGCCACTAGAGGAAGGATCGAAAATTACTCTAAACTAATATAGAAAATGACTCATAAACGACTTTTTAAGAAGAGTCATTCGTAGTCACTTTTTTCTCCCGACGAAAAAGTCTTTTATGATCAGAAAATGAGCGCATATTCGAGCCTTTTAATCGCGCAGAAAAATCGAAAAAAAGATTCGAATTTGATTAAAATTTTCAAAAATGCTGGCTGGGATTAAGCAAGTATACAAAAATTTGTGTGTGTTTCTAGCATACTTTCATAATAGATTACAAACCAAATCAATTCTCTTCAAAAAAGGGGACGTCATAAAACATATATCAAATAAAAGTTACAGTCTCTAATATCCGGTTATGTGACCGGACACTCGTCCTTTGTGTTGCTGAGTGAAATTGCTTTTGTAATGCCAGTCCTTATAAATACATATTTTTAAACGAAATATCCAAAACTATAGTCGTAGTCTAATAGTTAGTGTAATGACTTATCCGGTTCAAACCCTAGGTTGGACAACTCTAACAAAACGCCTTCCTCACAGCTCTGGTAGTAAATAAAGCTGCCATGAAAAAGATCCTCAAAAATCTGTCGTTCGGGATCGACTTTAAACTGCATGAACCGCCACTAATGTATAAAATCAAAACACACAATATATATGGTGTGAGAAACTAGGTCAATAATCCTGACTGAAGGGTTGTAATGACCAACCATAACACAAATCATAACACTCAATTAGAGATATTAAATTTGGGTTATTTTCCATATGCATTCCACTGAAAAATCTATTAAGTTTCTCTAAGGTCCTTGTACATGAACTTAAGAATTTTGGCAGTTGAGCACAGCCATTTTTTAAATTCATTACGATTTATTCAACAATATTTATGAATAATAAAATTGTTTTATCAAAATGGCGACTGTTCCTAGTTCTCATTAACGCATCATCTTGAGCAATGGCGCCATTTCTGAGTGGTTGACAAAATGGAAGCGCATTCTGAAAAAGTTATTGCACGGCGTGGATTTAAGATTGGCTGCATCATCGCTTCGTATTGCCTTGAAACAACGATAGTCAGGCCATCAACGGGTGATAATTAAGTATTTTTTTATTGTTTTGAATTAGCATTAGAATTAACATTTTGAATTAGACTTAAAGTGCTTAAATCACGTAAAATCTGTTAGATACGTAAATTTAAGGATTAAGGCAAGTAAGGGAAATATTGATGATACTAAGATGGGTCTGGCAATAAATGAGGACAAAACAAAGTGTATTTTATCGACTAGTAGACACGTGAGGCCTATTGAGTATCTCGATAACCATATTTTTGAAGTAGTCAAGCAATTTATTTATCTTGGCTCCACCGTTACAATCAAAAATTCTATCTGTCGGCCATGTCGTTCGAATGAAGAATGCTCCGGGGATCTGCAGAAGCCAGCGAAGATGGCGACATCCAAGCCGTTGTAAAGACCAAATCGAGGAAGCCTTGTCCTTGGAACACAGAATTAATACAAATCACATCATACGTACCGCATTATATGGAAACCAAGAAATATAAAAGGGAAGATAAATTATAAATTATTTTTATTGAATTCAAGAGTTCATATAAGGACTGATAAAAAATGAAATAAAAACGAAACTAAAAACTAAGAGACTGGTTTCCAACAAAATTAAGAAAGACTTGTAAAATAATGTAATTTTTTATCATTTATCCTCACTTGATTCATCTTCATTCATTGTTCTTTTTTTAATTGAAAAATCCAACTGCTATTGTTTTGCACGCTACTGTATCTCGGCGGAGCTTTTGAATGAAAAATAAAATCTAGTTACTATTCATTCATAGACTGTACGGAAAGAACTTATGGGATGAAGTTGAACGCAAACCATGCTATAAGAGTATCACGATATAGGAGGGCTGTCGCTCCCCCCGCGTTATATATAAACCGCGCTTTGAGAATATCGCATTATAGAAGGGTTGACTGTACTAGGTTAGGTTAGGTTAGAGGACGTGTACTTGTCAATTCTGACAAGTACAGTACTCGGTGGTCGAATTGACCCATTGTACTACGTCCTAGCTTCTCACACCACTAATGTTGTGTGCGTTAATTTTATACATGAGTGGCGGGACCTACAGTTTAAAGTTGACTCCGAACGACACATTTTTTGGGAAGCATTCCATGGCAATTTTTTTTTACTCTCAGAGCTTTTGCCAGAAATCTGCTGAGAGGAAGTCACCGAAAAATTATTTTCAAATTTTCGTTTTGATGTCTGACCTACTAGACCACGGCGACCTCGATTGACTGTACTAATACTTTCCCATATTCTATTCCACGTTGGAATGAAAGACCTATAGCGTGGTAAATGTCTGTTCTTAACAGTCTTATGGTGCTCTTATGCTAACTTCTGCAGTCAAGCAAAGTTCAAAAATGTTGAAAACAAAATGATAAAAGCGCTGGGTAACCTCATTCATGCGAATAGATTTTGATATATAAGTGAAAACGATATCTCCTCCAAAGGCTTGAAGATGTCGTAGTTAAGATCACTCCAAACGACTGCTTAATCCGCCAACTGAAGTCTCATCTATGATAGTAAAAGCAATACGAGAATTTACTCATTGTCGTTTTCTGTTTTAACTTTTTATAATGAAATCAAACAAATGAAATCAAATGAAATTCAATTTTTTTTTTCTAAATTCCTAATAACTTATGTGTACGTTCACATAACAAATTAAAATATTTTATTTTATTGCAAAACAACATTGAAAACAAACTAATTTATTTATTTCGGAATTTATGTTTGTTTTTGTGTCCATAAATGAGTTTTTGATTTTTAAATGAAAAGATTTATAAATTTTCCGCCTGAATAATATGTTTTAATTCAGTGAATAAATAAATAAATTTGTTTATTCATCATGTACACATACTAATTGGTTAGAGGGGGAGGGAAAAAGTCAATAAAAAATAAGTCAACAAAGTAAACAAACTTTATCACGCACTCTGTTCATTTAATTTTTTTCCCGCTTGTGTTTGTTTGTTATTGACAAATTAATTTGAGATCTAATTAGCAATTATTATTATTATAAATTATTGGACATAGCGTCGTTGATTGATAATTTTAGGAGGAAAATATTTTTTTCAATTAATTTCAATCATTAGTTCCATTAATGGTTGATTAATTCAAACATTTGCATGCTTTTTTCCGCTTTGTTTCCTTTCATTTGGTTTCCTCGTTAAGAATGCATTTCTCTCTTGGATACCGCAAATACTGACTCAGTTAGATCTGATAATGGAAAGGTATGATATGCCCAACGAAACGAAAGGTAATAGGAGGTAATAACTTTTCTAAAACTAAATGGGTTTGAGGGAATCGTTTCTTTTATTTAGAAACTACAATAAGAAGTAAAAACATATATCAGAGTATTAAGAAAAGCCGGTGATTGCTAATCGGTGTTTTTAAACTGTGCAATATATCCAGGATGAGGGTTGTCTTAAGTCCAACATATTGACTTTGTGACAATGAGAATGCATCATCGTAACATATTCTTCAAATCTGTCAGGCTTTCTACTTACCAGAAGGAAACAACTGCGCGTACTCGTATATCAAGTACTTACAACTTGCAGTCAGGATTATGACCTCATTTTTCATGCCAGCTATGTTGTGTGTGTTACAGTTTACAATCGACTTTGAACGACAGATTTTTTGAGAAACTATTCACGGCAATTTTATTTAATCTCAGAATTTTTACCAAAAATCTGTTGAGAGAAAGTCATCAAAAGAAATATTTTTTTTTACATTTCGTTTTGTTGGAGATATCTGTGCTGGGGCTTTTACAATGACTTCAGATCTAGAAGCCAACACACTGCCTACTAGACTAAGGTGACAACAACAGGACAATATTCTTACAGGAATCATAAAATTTTAATAAAAGGCCATTTGATGTCAGTACTGTGCTGTGCCGAGCGAAGCAATTGCTTTTGTTTTGTCAATAGGTACCTTTAATCCATAAATAGAGCAAGAAATTTATCGTCACTATATTGAATTATGCTGCCAATAACTTAATCTTGTTTTATATTTAGTCAGTAGTACAAGCCAGAGTGGAGTCTTCCTAAGTGACAGTAAGCAAATTGATTTAGTCGACATATATCACAAACTATCTATATACTGGGAACATATCTCCTTTTTATCTACATCATTGCAATCCTTGGCCCATTTTTCAGGACTGATAACACCTATGAATGGTTTGGTTATTACAATCATTCAGGATTATGTCAGGATTACGACCAAGCTTTTCACACCACTTATGTTGTGTGCAATATTAGACAAGATTGACCCAATCTACAGTTTTTAAAACGACTTTAACGAAAGGTTTCATGACAATTGCATTAACGGTTCAGAGCTTTTTCAGAAATCTACTGAGAGTACCGCCATTCACAAGGTCTATGTATTCATGGTCTATGTTATGAAACTAGAGTGAGGAGTTTATGAAATTTCTAAATTAAAATTCAAAGCTTTTAAAGGAAAAGAAAATTTAGAAAGGAAACTTTATGTACCATATAGGGTTATTAAAGATTAAAGAGTCATAATTTAATTTAAAATTTCTTCAAGTTCTTTTTCCACTAAAACAAAAATAAAAAATAAAAAAAATGAACTTAAAACATGAAAATATCTCCGTTGCAACAGTTCGCCTCCAACAGTTACATGTGCAGGCGTAACATATTGTTAAAACGTGCCGCCACAAAAGTTCATCGCATTGTGTTGTTACACTACTTTCTTCTTTTAATTTCTTTTGCGTCTCTGGGTTTTTTTTTAGATTTTGAGGGAGAAAAATAAAATACTCGTAATGAATTTAAAAAGTAAAAAAAGCTCCCTTCAAGGATGGGTAATGAAAAATTTAAAAATAAATTTAAATGAAAGAAAAATTTGCTAAGGACCCGACAAAAGGAGCCTAAATAAAGGAAAATAACGAAAATGAAATGCAAGAGTGTTAACAATGAGTCCTTGTTATACACTCACATTACCATGCTTTTTATGGTGGTGAAACAGTTGTAGGACTAAAAAAGGAAGTCATTTATTTTGAAGTCATTTAAAATGAAAATTATTTCCTTTTGAATCAATCATTTACAATGATCGTAAGCCAAACATAATCAAATTTGGCGTTAATTGATGACCCAAACCCAACGCCAAAGTCAAGGCAAGGCAAGCTAAATCATTATGTTGCTGTAATGAATTTTAATTATTATAACCTCTCCAGCCAGTCGAAATGGTAATGTTGTTAGCAACTCATAATTCATGTTAATATTATTAGGCATTTACGCATTTACGCTTTGATATTGTAGCCCCGAAAAGAAAAAACAATAAACATGGATTTCTGTTTGCTTAATTTCATTCTACCGGCAGACTGTCTACATCCATGACTCCAATTTTATTTTCTTTTTTTCGGCAAAATTAAAACAATTAATTTTTCTGTTTCGTTAAGTCTTTAAACCTAAAAGTACAAGTCCAGTATTGGCAACAATAACAACAGAAATGTTGCAGTAAATCATTTCATAGTCATGCTAATCTCATTTATTAAATTTCCTAAAATTATGGCAAGTCATAGTATAATGCCCGCAGCACGTAACACAAGTTAATCATGCCCTAAGAAAATTCAAACATTTTTTCTTCTTACTTTTTATAATTTTTTTTTCTGTTTTTGCTGCTGCTGTTGTTGTTGTTGTTGTTGACATTGTCACAATATTTATTGTCAATGTTTTTAATAGTATACGTTTCGTCCATTATTTAGCCGGGAGCAATATTTTTAGTATTTATTTGTTGGTCTCGTTTGGCATTCTTCTTTTTTGTGTTTGTTTTCCTTCTTGAATTTCTTTTTGTTTTTTTTTTGTCCTTTTTTAAGTTCTTGTTTTTAGGAATTTTGTCTTTCTTCTCACTTAAATTCAATTCAATTCAATTTAATCTTTACTTGTGTTAATTTCTTTTGTTTTTGAGAATTTGTAAGCAAATATGCTTGAAATAATTCAATTTTAATTCGTAATGACATTTTGGACTTGTGGCGATTTAAGAAATCGATAATCTCAAGGTGTTAGCATAGCTGCTAGATTTGACGATTTTGAGCTCCAAAAATGTCATTTTGACGAAGTGACGATTTATGTCCTTCTTTTGATGCTATTTATCTTCTAATATTACCATCGGATGAACAAGGCACTCAGGATTTGGTTTTTGGCACAATGAAAATGTATTATAGGAATGAGGAAAGAGGGAGCAGTGTTTATGGAGTTCTGCATACGAATAATCTGTTTAACAAACAAACTTTGTCTGTAATGCAGTGTGCGATTGCGATTCTCTATTCAATCGACCACATATGGATGTGCTGGGCGAGAACGACAAGTGTTACGTTGGAATACATGATTTTCATAAACAGATTCCCTTATTTCGCTTGAGCGGTATCCGTTGTAGTAACGAAACACATGCCACATTCTAACGATGCTGCAATTAATCAATGGCCAAAAATACTACAGCCTCAACTGTACGCGGTCGAGAAGTCTCAATATAGACTTTAAGGGAATATCCATTCATGAGAGTTGTATTCCATTTTCGATCGGTTAGAAGTGGTGTAATTTGTAAGTAGATCAAATGAAGTGCTGTATTTATTGCAACGTCTTAAAAACTCCCAAGGCACTGAAAAATGTGTCAGTTCCAGCGAGCTTCACACTGAATTTTCATGAGCATAACGTCAAGATCTTCTGACTCCTTAGTATTTACACCACACATAGGTATAGATGATGCAATATTATCGCTGCTTAAAACCTTTCAATTTATTCATTCATTTTTTCTGACGATTTTCTTTTTTACGATTTCAATGAACGTCTTTGACGATTTTTTCTCAAATATTTGACGATTTGATGGTTCGTTTATTTGGCAGCTGTGAGCGTGAGGTTATTTAACGCAAATTCTGACCATCAGTTTGAAACGAAGATCCTTTAAGTACATAAAGTAGCGAGCACAAAAAATGCAACGTTGGGTAAAATTATCTTTAAGTGCGATAATTTTAAAAAAATGGTGACCAGTTCAAAATATTTTTTTGGGTTATTAATCCCTACAGTTATAGATACCTATTATCAATAATATTATGTAAATATTTTTAATTAATGATATATTATTTCGTCATTTATTAAAAAGAGTGCGAATTTCATGGGAGCAATAAAAATGCAACAGCATAAATGTTAATGTGTTTATTTAAATTAAATAGTAATTCTTACAAAAGAAATCTTAAAATTAATATTTACTTCAATATTCACTTTTCAAAATTTCTTCTAATTGCCTCTTATTTGACTGATCTTTCCTCTTAACTTCCCGATCTAATAGCTCCCATAGATTTTCTATGGAGTTTAGATCGGGAGACTGTGATGGTCAATCCAAAACATTGACATCATTGTCGCTTAAAAAGTTTCGAGCTAAGCGACTTGAGTGCTTTGGATCGTTATCCTGTTGGAATATGCTACCAGGAGGCATTTTTTCCCGCAGATGAGGAAGCATGAGTTCTCCAAGGATTTCACAGTACTTCTTGGCGTCCATTTCTCCTTCGATTTGAGTTTGAGTTTCCCGATTACGGGAAAATGCACCTGTAAATACATGACGTAAAATCAATATTTTTTTTTAAACATATCGTTCCTTACCCCACACCATTATTGATCCACCGCCATGTTTTACGGTTGGAAGTTGATATCTTGGAGAATATCTCTGTCCAGGCGGTCTTCGAACAAAATTTATCCCATCGGAGCCAAACAAATTAAATTTGCTTTCATCGCTCCACAAGACTTTAGCCCATTGTTCATTTGACCAATCCTTGCAACGTTTTGAAAATTCCAGGTGCTTCTTCTTATTGATTGCACTGATGAGAGGTTTCTTTGCGGGTCGTCTCGCATGCAAATTAGCCTCTTTCAACCTACGGCGAACAGTGTGAACGCCTATAGAGACTCCCATTTGCTCATTTGCGAAATTAGCAACGTCCACTGTGGTCTTTCGTGGATCTTTTTCAACCAGTGCAATCATCTGGCGGTCTTGGCGAGAGGTAGTTTTTCGAGGATTACCACTACCTGGTTTCCTTTCCACACTATTTCTCAAGGAAAATCGAGATTTAATCCGACATACGGTTGATTGATTTATACCAAAGAGGTGTCCAACTTCACGCATGGATTTTCCTTCTTCTAAGGCTTTAATGATTGCAGTTTTGCTGTCAGCTGAGGGCTGCTTCTATTACAAAACACATGTTGTATAACTTATTTAAGAAATTTTCAATTATAATTAAATAAATAACTTACTTTAACTATTTTTTTATTATGTTGCATTTTTTTTTGCTCTCTAAAAATTTGCACTTTTTTCACTAATTCAAAAATATTTAACTTTTTAAAGCAGAATTTGGAATAAACTGTGGTTACTTTGAAAACTTATAATTGAAAGAATTAACAGCCAAAGAAAATAGATAAATTAGTTACCGTTATTTTGAAACAGATCTTATTAAAGATCATATGGCACAGTGTTGCATTTTTTGTGCTCGCTACTGTATATCACAACGCTCGATTGAAATTCCCAAAGTCACAGTCCTCGTAAAATATTGAAATTCAATACGTATAAGCAATAAAATTGTAAGCAATTCAGTGTCATAAAATATTGCTCATACGCAGTGCAGTGCCAGCCAATGCTATTAGATTTTTTTGAATTTCCTTCAATTTCTATTTTAAATTTGAAATTATTAGAAAAGCATTACAGCAGATAAATTATGTGTTTAAAATTTAAGTGGAATGGCTTTTGGTAGTAGATTTTATTCCGAGTTTTGAGGGCATGGAATGTCCTTAAAATCAATTTAAATTTAATTTTTTTTTTTTCAAAAATTTATTGACAACACAAGCCTTTAAATTAAGATCAAAAACTGAATTTATTAGCATTAATGCATTAGTCCAATTAATTCTCCACTCCAATATATGGCTTGACTTTGAAACCACTATAGTGCAAGCAAGTTTAAAAATATTTTAGAATTTGCTTTACAAGAAAATCGTAAGCCAACTACCTTTCCATCTTGACCCAACACAATCAAATTAAAAATTCCTCTCGAAAAGCGCAAATAAAAACTTTTCTGTAAAACATTTGTTATAAAACGATGTAATTAAAGGAATTTATCCAGTAGCACTAAAGCCATGAATATGTATGTAAGTATGTGCTGAATTCCATTGTTTTCGTAATGGAAAAGCACCATTTACCATCAGCTAGAGCAGCTGACACAAGCCATAAATAAAAAATAAAAAAAATAAAAAGAATAATTGTTTTGTTTCAACAACAACCAACGTGAAGGTAGAAAATTGTTCAGACGTCAAACTGTCAATCAACAGTAAAGAACAGATTCATTTGGCTAAAATGGCTGTAATAGTTGGCAAGTAAAGTGTGTTGGTGCCCCTCTGGTAGCAACGTAAGAAAAGATGAGTTGGCCTGTAAACGAAATAATCTATCAATGGACCAACACTATTACACTCAATGGGGGAATGAAAAAGCCAGGCAGGTAGAGAAAAAGCCAATAAAACCAAAAATCGATTAAATTTGTCGCAATTGCAGGGGCTAATAAAAATTACACACATGAATGTATAGCCAGGATATAAACTGTCAAGCTTTTAATTGCAAACACATTTATACGCTTTTAAAGCTGAGATGCCTTTATAAATCGTAAAATATAAACAACAGTATTTTTTTTTAGAAATTGAGAATATAAAACAATAATACAAGGAAGTAATAAAGTTGAGATATTTTCTCCTACATACCCTCCTTTAATCTTTTCCCCTCCTTTCCTCCTTTAGAACGTTGTACAATGGGTCAGTTCGATCTCCAGGTACGGTACTTGTCTTGTTTGACAGGTACACATTCTCTAACCTACCTACATAAATAATTAAACATTACAACCCTGCAGTTAGGATTATTGACCTAGTTTCTCACACTACTTATGTTATGTGTATTAATTTTATCATAAGTGGTGGGACCTACATTTTAAAGTCGACTCCTGAACGACAGATTTTTGAAAAACTTTTCAAGGCAATTTTATTTCCTTTCAGAGTTTTTGGCAGAAATCTACTGAGAAGAAATTGCCGAAGAAATAATTTTTGTATTTTATTTTGATGTCTGGCCTGGGACTGGAACTCAGGCTTTTCGTCTAATAAGCCAGCACACTACCTTCTATACCACAGCGATCTCCTAACCTAACCTAATAAGTTGAGATGGTAGACATTTCACGGTGTTTATTTTAGGAAAATAATTTCCTTCATAACTGCATCGTGGATACAAATAACGTAGTATACCAATAAAATTCATCGTATAACATGAATATTGGCTTGTAATATTACAAGAGACGTTGGTTTGTCGACCTAAATCAATGACTTTACATTGTCCTATAAAAAGTAATCGAAAGCTGTTAAATTTCACGAACGAGAGGTCAGTGGATTGGACTTCTTTTGGAAAGAATCTTGCCATCAAATTGATGGCGCATTAATTCGATTTTTAAGCATACTGTATAGCTTGTTGCAAACGTATGTCGATGATGTTTAAATAAATAATGTTTGTAAACAAAAATTCAATCATTATGCCCTTCACTACTAGTATAACATCATCATCTTACTTATTTTGCAAGAGGTAGGCAAACATGTTAACTGAATAATTTGCTTTAATGAATACAATGATGGTTCGGTAATGAGTAGAGAAATTTCTGCACTTCAGCCAGAAATAACCTTCAATAGAACCTAATCTCTATATTAGCAGAGGCCTTATAAGTATCCTCTGACCACACCACCTTTCTATTTCGTTCTGTACGTATGTATGTTTCCTTAGATAGAGCGGCAACGAACTTCGCCATCGATCTGAATTAATGTTGTCTCTACGTTCGAGGACTGCTGAATGACTCCCACTTAATCTGTATGAGCCTTCTCTATATACTTAGAGAGTAATGGTATCCTTTTAATCATCCCCATTCTTATATAGTTTGCAAAAGCTGTCTTAAAATTTTTTCGACAAAAGAGACCTGAGGTTAATTGGTCTCAAGGGCCTGTAATTAAAATTTTTCTCCTCTTTTGGAACAAACACTACTCTCTCCCGAAACTATTAATATAACCCCTAGAACCATAGCTGCCAGATTTCAGAATTTATCGCCATTTTAACGATATTGTCCTCCAAAAATATTTATGCCCTTATTTTGACGATTTTTAAAAATGAAAAATTTACATTATTTTCTTTACATCAGTACATTAAAAGCCACTTAAACCTTGTATTTACCTTTGCAGTTATTACTAAAAGCCAAAAAACTACAATCTTTGCACGAAGGGAGTTCCACACAAGAATAGTCCCACCAAAGAACGAATTTCGTCTGTAATGCAGTAACCGATCCACTGGCTAATCAACCACCTACATATGTTTGCATATGCCGGCGAGTGTTGTGTAGGCATACATGATTCTCGGAGACAAGTCCCTTATTTCGCTTGAACAAAATCCATTAAAATTTCGATACGACAGTGAAACTAGATCACATTGCAACAATGCTCCAATGAATCAATGAAGATCGACACTTACCAGTCGTTAACGGGCAACTTCACCCTTCCTTCTACCCGGTCGATAAGTCTCAAAATGGTCGTTGAGGCACCGCCATATACATGAGATTTGTATTCCTTTCGCTTTCGGATATAAGAGGTGTAAATAGTAAGAAAATCAGATGAAGTGAAGAATATAAGAATATAAGGCACTGAAAAATGTGTCGATTCTAGCGCACATCACACTGAATTTTTGTGGCGATTAGTTTGACGATTTCCATTAACGTGTTTGACAATTTTTTTTTTTTCTAATATTTGACGATTTGATGCTTTATTTATCTGTTCTTCTTATTCGTTATCCAGTACGTATAAAATGCTTAAGTTGTTGGTTTATATTTCCGGAATGAAATGGCATGTTGGTCCATATTGCAAATTTTGACCTCCATTTTAAAACAAAAGCTGACTTTACAGATGTCAAATCTGCAGAAGGAAATTGAAATGTGTCGAACAGTACTAATGACATTTCTAAAGCAATGCTCGATTGAAATTCCCAATACAATGCGTATGAGCAACAAAGTAATAAGCAATTTGGGGTTATAAAATATTACTCATACGTCGTGTAGTACCATTCTAGGATAAAATTAATCACACACAATATACGATTGAGTGGGCAGCTAGGCTGCAACCCTGACTAAAGGGATTGTAATAACCAATTAAGTAATTAAGTAAACAATGTATGTAATTCAGTTGCAGAGACTTTGAAGTTGTTTATAATGAACATAGTTTTTGGCAATGTTTTCCTTAGCTAGATAATAATTGAGGGAAAAATTGTGAAAAAAAGGAAAAAAAAACTTTAAATAATGCATTGCTGTTCTATACATTCAAGCCTCTTAATGGGGATGTCATCCTTTTCTTTTGTTATTCCTTTTATGAAGTTTTAATTTTATTTGTTTATTTATTGTTTAATTTTTTAATTATTTTTCCAATGAAATTTGTCTTTAATATCGTTTAAAACAATGATAAGTGAAATGTGTTGTAATCAGAAACATTTTTAATTAAGGATTCCTTTGTTTCGCAGTTAATTGGAAAACATCAAATTCTTAAAACAATTATAGTTTTAAACATTCCATTTTTTATAATAAAAAAATTTTTTAAAACAAAATAAAAAAATAAAAGAAAAACATTTCGCTTTAGGGAAGGAATTAATTTATAATTCGTTATGTAATGTTTTGTTTTTGATTATCTTTTTTCTTTGTTATAGAAAATTAAAAAAAATAATAGTCACAAATATAAGTTCTGTATTGCACATCTATTTATATGTCATGCCTTCATAACCATTCTTTTAATATGAAAAGTCAATATTTAACCTTAAATCTAATCTGGAAATGTTTATGTTGGTATAAATGGCCACCCGGAAACTCTGAGAAATTTAAGTTGTGTCATGGGCTACCGTTCAGAATCGTTACTACATGACTCGAAGTACTACATGAGTACGAAGCAACTCAAATAAATAAGGAGGTCCCTTCAAATCACTACACAGTACGCCGTTATGTAGGAACCACACGCTAAAATCCTCAAGACTCAAGAGAGATGCATAAGAAATAATTCACTGTTTCTTCATCTGCCGCATCACATCATAGCAATGTGTAGCTGAATTCCTCGGACGGCGCAGTCAATGGACTAAGAACGATAAATCCAACTTCTCTGTGATATATTAATAAACTGAACGTATAATACCTTTTTTGCTACACAACAGTTATAAATCCAACGTCCCCGACTTCTAAAATTTGCCATTTTAACATTATACTGGAAGTCGCCATGGTCTAGTAAGTAGTGTGCTAGCTTATTAGATATTAAAGCCAGGGTTCGATCTCCAGGCCAGACATTAAAACAAAATACAAAAAGTATTTCTTCGGTGATTTTCTCTTAGCAGATTTCTGGCATAAACTCTGAGAGTAAAAAAAATTGCTATGAAAAGTTTCTCAAAAATCTGTCGTTCGGAGTCGACTTCAAACTGTAGGTTCCGCCACTTATGTATGAAATTAACACACACAACATAGGTGGTGTGGGAAACTAGATCAATAATCCTGACTGAAGAGTTTTAATGACCAATTATGTATGTAATATTATACTGGCTATTCTAAGTACAACTCATCGATCATAGTGATTCATAAAATGGGAGAATTGAAGCTATTTAATGCATTTTTGCATTCTCTAATCAACCGGAATGTGAGAGATAATGTGAGACAGGCATTGTTAATAACGACAACAAATATGCTTAGAAGTGCTTCAATCTGATATAGTGGAGAACATGCCCTATTACAAAATCTGTAGTGTAGGTTTGAATTGACTAAAGAAACACTGCATCTCACGCCACAATTCATCTTTGAAATCAATGACGAGTCTTCCTGAATTTAATTACGATCGTCAAGAGATTTTCGCTTCACACCAGTCGCAGAATATAAAGTCTCAAGTAAACAATGACGATCATGGAAGGTTAGTTAGTTAGTAGTTGTTCTTGATGAGAATCATTGCATGAGCATGTACTCAAGCAACCGTTGCTAGAATGAACAGAAGGGTCGGTAATAGAAGCAGCAGCCTAGGAAAAGAAAATTATGATCACCCCAGTGGTCTTAATGCCGTCCGATCTTTGCATTTACCAAAGCATTCTGATGCTCGTGACACGCTAGGCGTGTCTTCTCTCTTTGTTATCAGTGTTGGCCTCTGAAGATACTCAACAGAGTTCAGCGTTGACTATTTTTGGATTAGACCATATACAGGAAAGGTTGCGTACAATATACCGTGACATTAGCTTTCCAAAATATATTGATTTAATGAATTACTTACTTACATTCTAAGTCGATCATTACAACCATTTCGTTAGCATTATAGCCTAACTTTATGTTGCATGGCTTCCAACAAAAAGATTTTTAAGAAACTTTTCATGGTAAATTTCATTTATTTCCAGAGGTTTTGGCAAAAGATGGTTGAGAGAAAGCTAAGGTATCTGTGAGTTAATGGTTCAAAAAAAATTATTATCCTTAAAGAAATTTCATAGCTTCAGTGTATAATGTTGATATGATATCCGTAATTGGGAATGAAATTATACATTTTTCGCAATTATGGAAACTATTAGTTGATTCGTTGAAAATTCATTAACGTCAAGCAAAGTCCCAAAAAAAGCTTTCTATCTAGGATTTCTTTAAATATTTACTTTTAACGCGAAGTAACTTTCTCCATGAGCTGGACTACATCCATAATAAAACGACACAAAGCAGAGCAAACCTCAAATTCCTAAAAAATTTCTGCTTGTTTTTATTGTAATCGCAAACCATTGATTCAATCTATCCAATTTCTACAACTTCAAAGGTAAAAAGAAATTTCGTTACATAAAATAAATACAAGCACAACAAATCATTGCATTTATAAAGATATCCGTCAAGGCATGAAAGAAAAAAAAAGTAAGTAAATCTCAGCAAAAATATTTTCCATTGAAATGTGATTAAATGTGGAACGGAATTGATGAAAACGGAAATAAAATCAAATAAATGGTATGCCAAATACAATCGTAAACGCAAAAGCTGTAATGCAATGGCTTTCGAAAAACACGAATACAAACAAGAAAATCTTATTGTTGTTGTGGTTTATTTACTAGCAATGCCAGCCACCCTAAACCACATTTCCAGAAAATTGCTATTCACTTAACCGTAGAATTAGTTGATATCTGTGGTAATTGGATGCCAAGTTCAGAAAAAAAAAACGACTAGAACGGAAAAGAAAATAAAAATTCTTTTATAATAAATACGCAGTTGAATAGGATAGGAGATTTGTAAAACATTAAATTTTTATCGGATGGCGTAAAGTAAATGTCATAAATGGAATAAATTCTCAGAAATTTACAAAGACCTTAGAAACTTGTCGTCGTACAGCAAATGCATAAACTGTGAAGCCTAAGATTGCATTACCTCTGTCAATTGGTTCTATTTAACATTACAACCTTTTTGCCATAATTACAGCCTAGCTTCATATACCAACCATGTTTGGTGTGTTAATTCTTATCCCTGATTTCCAACAAAAGATTTTTAAGAAACTCCAACAACGACATTGTTTTTGCCCCACCTTGTTCTTTCCACTAACACATTGAGGTGATTTAAGAAATAAAAAAAACATTTTATATCCCTCTCTGCAAACTTAACAGTTCCATAGTAGATAACAGAGTTTATTTTGAAAGTATTGTACATTGAGTAGTATTAAGAAGTCTTGTACTGGGATTCAATGAGTTACTTTAAAGCAACCGAGAATCTGTTCTTTGATCAGGAAAATATGCCCAAAAAAAGTTGTTAGAACAGCACTGTCACACACTTTTTGAGTCAAAAAATATTTGATGTGTTTGAATCACTTCTTTCCATATTTATTTTTTTCAATTTTGTTCTTTACGCAATTATTGAAAAATTTGCTACAGCAGGAGAATATATTTAAGGAAATCATTGTTAGCAAACCATGTTCTCTAAAACTGTTCATATTTTGCAGTCTAGCGGATTAAAATTACAGCTAAGTAGTAGCAAATTGTTTTAGAGTGAGTTTGTTTTGGATCAATGAAATGCTGCAGAATATTACTGGAAACAATACACCCGGTTTTAGAACATAAAGTGAGCAAAGGATATTACAAAAGCCTCGAAAACGGTTCCTTGATAAACTCCGGCTGATGCCTTTCTTCGCAAATATGGAAGTAAATGACCACAAAACTCTAACCATGACTGAAGCCGGGAAAAAGATCTTCTTGGATATGAGGAATGCTCCCTAGGTGACCATACGTATACACTATCATCTGGTTTGTTAAATTTTCTACACGTAAAAATCATTTTTTTTTTTTGTGAAAGTCCTTCACCAAAAGACGCTGACGGTTCTTCGTCGTCTTTATTATTTTCCTTGCCAAACCAAATGTCCTGTACAATGTTTGAAAGTGTCAAGTTCCGAGCACTTATTTAAATGGTCTTTACAATTCTTCAGTCAGGATTACAAAGTAGTTTCTTTCACCAACCATGTTGGGCGTGTTTATTTTTTACATAAGTGCCGTCATCTATGGTTTAAAGAAGACTTCGAATGCACGGACTTTTGAAAAATTTTCATCGCAATTTTTTTTCTGCCAGAATTTTCACAAGAAATCTTCTGAAAAAACTCAGGGGATGGCCCCTCCTAATGCAGTGCATTGTGCAGGTTTTTTAGGAAAGGTGGAAAGAGAGAAAATTCGTACGGCAAGGAAACGAGTTGCTGCTAGGTGACTATAAAATAGTCAGTGCCATATAAAATATCGTATAAAACGTATTTTTGTTCTTGTCTTAGATAGTTCCGTTTTTTTATTGTTACCTTGTTCAGCTTGTGATTAAGTTCTGTAGCTGTTTTATGTTCTCGTTGCCATAGCTTTTCCCTTTCCCGCTACAGTCCGGACTGTGGTGTGTACGTGTCCCTGCGTAATGGGGACGAGCCCTCCGCGGTCGGGTGAGGGTGGGTTAGTGTGAGGCCGGGACGTTCGTATAATACCTTCACCTTTAGACAGTCTACAGCAATCGTCCCCAAGAAGCCCACAGTTTTTCACACTACTTATGTTGTGTGTGTTAATTTCAAACATAAGTGGCGGTACCTACAATTTAAAGTCGACTCCGAATGACAAAAACTTTGAGAAACTTTTCATGGCAAATTTATTTACTCTCAGAATTTTTGCCAGAAATCGTCTTAAAAGAAACCTCCGAAAAAATATTTTTTGAATTTTTTATTTTGACTGTGACTCGAACCCTGTGTTTACGTCTTATAAGCCAGCACACTACTTACTAGACCACGGCGACCCCCAAATTTACGGTGTTCCAAGTTTATTTCAATAATATGACACATTTCCAGGGCCGCAGGTATTTTACGGAGCGCTTTTCGTAGGACAGCTTAGATGAGTAAAGGTGTTCAAACAGTCTCCTCGAATAGTTTTAAGCAGCTTTAGATGAACATATCACTAATACCAAACAGACGGTGCGTTTAAAAGATATCAACGCTATAACAACGATTCAATTCTTGTTCTCTGACCACTCCCTGGTGAAATCTGAAATGACATAGATATTGATGTTTTAGGGATTATATTTCATACCCCATATAGTAACAATATGCTACGTTAAATTTTTCTATTATAATCAGTGTGTTCCAATGGTTTAACAATATTTATGCACACCCCCCTACTAAATAGTAACAAATTACTATGAAAAATTCCAAAAGAATAACATCAGCTCTGTATTATTTATGCAAATTAGACAAGAAATTAAATTCAGTCGGACATGATTCAAAAAATAAAAACATTTTTAAATATTCATGTCGAATACCCACTACATATTGATAAATGAACAGCAATTAGCCGATAAAAACATTTTCATTTTTAAAAAAACACGAATAATTTATTAACATGGCAACATGAATAACAGCTGGCAAGTAACAATCGATATTCCGTCTCTTTGTGTTACGTTTTGTTGCTTTAATTTAAGAAAATACATGAAATATTTAATATTATCGATAGGAGGATATCTCAAAAGGATAACATTGCATGAATAGCAAGTAAAGGTTAAAAAGTCCAAATCTTTAATAATGTTTAAAAACACAATAGGATCTAACTCCCATGGCCATTAGGAATACAATTAATAGTCCATTTACTTAATCGGTTTCCATATATACTCGTATTCTCTGTAATCTATCTGACAAGTCGCCTACACTAAGGCGCATTAGTCTAGTTTCCCCTTCATAGAGAAAGTTCAGAACTGACATTTCTCTTACTTTCTTATTCAAATAGCTTTTAAAAAATTCGTAATGTTTATATCAATTTACTCTCGCCATAGTAAAGCAGAGAATGCCAATGTCTTTTCATAAAATTCGAAACCAACACTCTTCTCTTTGGGTCTAGTTTAAAGATCTGAATCATTATACTCAGTGATGTCGATTTAGTTCAAAAAGGGTTTTTCATATTTGTGGGTATGTTAATAAGCAAAATTCCCTTACTTGGTGTTCAGAAAAGCCACACGTCGTCTTACAGGAACCAATGAATAAATTACGAGTGAATGGAGCAGAGACATCATTGGCCCATATTCCTTTGTAAATGAGGAGGATGCAACCATTACAATCAATATTTATACTAATTGATTTTATTGCCCCAGCTATTCATGGTACTGATGTCAACCATGTTTGGCTTCAACACAATTGCTTTAGTTCAAATTTCAATTGCCGAAATGATAATGTCAATTAGCCACCAAAGGGCATTCAGTAGTATTTTTGGGTTTCAGGGTGGCTGATATGTAATGCAATAAAGTAAAGCGCTATATTTTTTATTTTTGGTTTAAATTTTGATGTTCAAAAGCAAAGAAATGTTGGAAATAACATCAAATTTTAGAATCAGTTTAGATTTGTTCGAATTGGCCACCTTTGGTACGAATTAAGGCCTTCAAATGGCCGACAAAGCCAACACAGGCTGCACGAAAGTGGCCCTGCGGTATTTTGGCCCATTCCCGGCGAAGCACCGTCTTGAGATGATAGACACTTTGGTATTTTTTAGTAAGAACCTTACTCTCCAAAATGTACCAGACGCAAAAGTCCAATGGATTAAGGTCCGGAAATTTTGGTGGCCATTGAGCGTTAGAAATAAAGCGAGGAATCTCCTTTTTCAGTCATTCTTAGTTGACGCGTGCTGAGTCCTGTTGTCCAATACTGTTTTTAAGACATTTCCCCGAGCATATTCGACATTTATTTTGACCTCACGGCCAATGAATACGAGCGGGGAGCAACCACCGGCCGTTACGACGACCTAAACCATTACCATCGGCGGTGCTTGAGTTCTGGTGGCCAATCGCAGGTGTAAATTTTCAGCTGACCTCTTTGGCAAGTAAACCTGATCACTTTGTTTGTTCACAAACTGCTCAATTTGGAATGGCAAACTAAATACGGTAACTGTCCAGTTTCGTGCAAGCGAAGTAACTCCTTTTTTTGCCATCGGTGAGCTCTTGCACTTTCTGGAACTTCAATGGCTTTAGTCCAAGCACATTTTTCAATATGTGTTGCATCCGTTCTCGCGATATGTTCAGCTCATCGAACAATTTTTCTACCACTGCGGCTTCGATTTCGATCCAATCTGGCCTTCACTTTTCGGATCATTCCTGATGTTGTACCCGTTTTTCGTCGACTTTTTGGATCTGGTACAATACTGCCAGTGATACTTAACGAGAAATAGTACGAGAACCAAAAAATGTATTCACATTTAAATGCTGGAGGGCTCTAACGATAAGCAATCACACTATCACGCTTGAATTCCGTCACGAATAACTTTATTTCTAAATGCAATAGATCAAAATGCTTTTATAAGCTTGTAAATAATAAAAAGAACTGCCACTGGAATAAATCTGTCAATTGTCAGACTAATGGTTAACAAATGATAATAACCTGAAGTTGGTTGTAATACATATCAGCCACCCTGCATAGTATCCCCTCTCCGAATGTACTTTTTCTGGTGTCCAAAATGTTTGTATTTATTTTGCTGTTCAATTTAATTACTTTCCCAATAATTTCATAAATTTACCAATTAACGTCCTGGACAACTAATTCACTCTTTTAAAAATTCTGAAGTTAATCGATAAAAATAAAAATTGATTTCTAACTTTCATATTATTTTTACAATAATTAATTAGAAAAGCTTTAGGCATTTTTCGAATTAATAAATAACAGACAGCATATTATTATGACAAGAGGATAATTTTTATAGAAACAAAAAATTTAATTGAATTAATGAAATCAATAATTGAATTAAAATTTAAACCTTTTTGTGTGGCTTTTGAAATAAAAACTAAAAAATTTATTCATTCCTCCAGGGATTACAACAGACAATACAGCGGAAAACCGTTAATAATTGTAATTAATTGAGGGAAATTTTGTATACATTTTGTTGAAAGAATTGACAAACGATGACAATTGCAAACCAATTAAATAATTTCAACAAATTTTTGTTTTGGTGCTGTCAACTGTCTGTCTGTCTATGGCCACTTGAAACAATTGAACACTTTGTTGATTTTCTAATGACTTAACGATTGTCTTGCTGTCAAGGGGCGTATTAAGAGATGCGAAGCAAATAAAAACGCCATTAGCACTGACTAATAGAGGTAAAATTATTAAGACTAATTATGGCTTTTACAGCTTTAGTTTGGTGTCATAAAGGGTATTTATAGGAAGGTGCAGTAGTATTTTCTTTGTTTTCTTTTTTTATTTAACCCTGTTGGAAGACCCAGTATTTAAACTGAAATTTTATTGCTTAGATTAGTTTGTAATCAAACTAAGTATAAAAAGACTCCTGCAGTGAGTCTTCTTTTAAAAGTCTCATAAAGGCTCTTTCAGTCGATTTAACTAATGTTTCATATTTGGCATACAGCCAATTTACGGAAACCTATGGTTTCAAAGACAAGATAATTTGAAATCATTTCGACTCAAAAGTATTATTGTGTTGAAGTTATTAATTTTTATATGTCTTAAGATGTCTCTGGATATACTTTATTGTTAATTTGACCCTCTACCTTTATAAATGTGGGACAAAATGCTTCAGCTCTGTAACTGCGGCTCTTGGAAACTATTTTTTGGAGTGTAAAAGTCGCCTCTTCCACTGTTACTTTGTGAGTTCCATAACAGGGCAGGGAAGCCATCTTAGTCTCGTAGGTAGTGTGTTGGCATATTAGACGTGAGGCCACAGTTAAAATCCCCGGTCATATAAATATCTCCAAAAAAAATTAAATACGAAAAATATATTTCTTCGGCTAGTGCCACTCGGCAGGATTCTGGCAAAAACTTTGAGAGCAAATAAAATTGGCATGAAAAGTTTTTCAAAAATCTGTCGGTCGGACTCGTGTTTAAACTATAGAATGCGCCACAATATAGATAGTGTGATAAACTAGGTCGTAAATTGTAGGGCTCGCCACTTATGCATAAATCATACATAATGGGTCATTACAACCCTTTAGTTAGGATTACGACCTAGCTTCTCACACCACTTATGTACTGTGCGTTAATTTTATATATGAGTGGCGGAGCCTACATTTTTAAAGTCGACTCCGAACGACAGATTTTTGATAAGCTTTTCATGGAAATTTTATTTACCAAAAAAATGCTGAGAGGATAGGTTCGGTTAGGTCGGTAGCTCTGAAATCACTAAGCTCACTTGAGCACGTGTGGCGACCCGTTGTGATGCCACGTGTGAACAGAATCCCTGTACTAACTAAGTTCTGCTGAATCAGGGAAAAGGAAGAAGTTGGTCAGCGCAAGGGCTGCACAACAAAAGCACGACTACTCCGCACTGGAAAACCAGCCAGAAAATTTGATGACCGAAGCTATATCATTGATATCACCTAGCAAGAGATGGGCACTGACAAAGAAAGTGAATAACAGTTTCCTCTTCCTCAGTGGACCTGCATCCACGGCAGAAGTCGTTAAAAGATAGCCTCATTCTCTCAGCGTGTCTACCCATGATGCAATATCCCGTAAGCACTACTATTACAGTCAAAATGACATCACAGTCGAGATGACATCACGACCGAGACCAAGTAATTGCTGAGAGGAAGTCGTCGAAGAAATATCTTCATATTTTCGTTTTGACCTGGGGTTTGAACTTGGGCCTTGCGGTGGCTTCAAAGAATTGGTCAAAGCGCACGTGGCATTGTCATCAAGAAAGATATTGTGGAACTTTAATTACACTATCCAGATTCATTGCAAACACCACCTGATAGGAGAGACAGTTTTGCTACTACACTATTCACCCAAATATCAAACACGAGTATGAATGTCACCAGTAGTTAGTGTTTGCAGGCGAAATTCGATCGTGCAGTCAGTGCTTAAGGAAAGATCAAATCTTACTATACTGTACGTACACGGAGAGAATATTTTGCTTATGACAACAAGGAACTTTACTTCATTTTCTGAGCATATATTTGACTATGTGAAAAATTAAAGACATACTCTTTCAAATAAGAATATAATAGCCCTTGAGTGAACCATAAACTTCAGATTTTTCGAATGTCATTAAATATTGTAAGCAAAAAATCTGTCTTAATATTTCTCAAATGTGTCTTTAAATCAAAAGATAAAATTAGCAGCTATGGTGCTTACAATAACTGATTGATTTCATTACCTAGAATTATTGATGCTGCATAATTGCTTTTCTTAGAAATTGTAAAATTAAAAATAAAAATAAAAAAACAATAAACAAAAATTAATTAAAAATTCAAAATTTTAATTGAAATCCTTTTATTGTTGCTTCTCTTTACAGAATTTTTTTTCGTTCTTATAAAATAAAATTCTCAGCTTTGAAACTACGACTACCGAAGCTGTAATGAATTACAAACAACTATGAAAAAGGAAAACTTATTAAAATTTTATAAATCAAGTTATTAAGGATAATGAATATATGAAAAGTTTTTTTCTTTTCTCCCATTGAAATTGTTACTTAACAGTAAGATGAATTTACAGGAAACGTTTAGTACGGCAATTACCGAAACTGTAGCAGCTGTTATGGATCCCTCAGTGGCGATGAGTGTTAATGCCTTGAAAAATAATACAAAAATGTATTCATACGACACCTCAGCACCTTCTGGTTGGACGGGAGATGGTGGTGGCGGAGGAGGAGGAGGAGGTGTTGATGTTGGCAGTAGAGGTGGCAGCAGTAGTATTGTCAGTGATACGTCCAACAGTTTAGGCAGTAGTTCCAGCTACGAATCTAGTGGTGGTGATATTTTTATTAGCTCGGCTAACAATTATCTGAATAATTTCGATCATAATGTTAGCCATAATCATGGCCTAATGAACGAAAGCGATATGTATTATGGCGATGGCAGATGTCAAAATTATGATTATGCATCGAATAAAACATATTGGAATGTAACATGTGATTCACCGGTAGAATATATTGTGCCACTGTATGGCTATACCATGCCTTTCCTGCTTATAATAACCGTGCTGTCGAACTCTTTAATTGTGCTGATATTAAGCAAAAAGAAAATGTCAACACCAACCAATTTCGTGTTACTGGGTGAGTTATAAATATTTTTTTAGAAACCATAAATTATTACTTAAAACAATTTTTTATTTTTTAATTTTTTATTTAATAAACCATCTCCACCCATAGATTCCTGGTGTGTAATGCACTCTTGACATATTTCATAAAAAATTTAGAACTCTAAGGGTCATTCTGTATTCATTAATCTTTTCAAATTCTATAAAATAAAATTCATTTTAAACTTGTTTTTTTGTTTTTTTTTTTCAATGCATTGTGGTAAATTCTAAAGTGCTTCTCCCATAGATTTTTTCATTTTTTCATTTTTTTTTTGGCTGTGGTTAGAAAATAGATAAACTTTCATAACCACAAACAATGAATATGGATTTGCAGAGTTCTTCTTTCCAGTTTGTTGTAATATAATCTACTTCTAGTTTTTTTTTTTTTTTTTTTTTTTGTTTTGTAGAGAGGGTGTAGAATACAGTGGGTAGCAAAAATTAACGACAATGCAAACAGATTTCATCATGTAAAATGATAAAAATTGTGATACAAAATGAAACTTAGTCGTCTAAATATGGTATATCCTTACACTGCTTTTACTTACTTAATTGGTCAACACTAGTACATCCCCTTTAGTCTTTGTTACGAGCAACTTTCTTACTTCACCTATGTTGTGTGTGGCAATTTAGATCCGTACGAGGATTCCAAGCGATAAATATTTGTGAAACTTTATTAATTTTTGTCTATAAGTGGGGGTAGATCTGCAGTTTATAGTCGACTCCGGATGATAGTTTTTTTTAGAAAATTTTCATTGCAATTTTATTTACTCCCAGAGTTTTGCCGGAAATCTGCTGAGAGAATGTATCCGAATAAATATTTTTTTCATATTTCATTTTGCTAGAGAAGTCCGACCTGTAGATTAAACCATGATTTCCCGTATAACAAGCCAACATACTACCTACTAGACTGTCTTATCTTTCCTTTAAAATAATCATTACCATCTACACCCATGTATTTTATTTTTGAAAGATTACAGCACTGCATTTATTGTGTTTAGAGGATAATATTGCAATGCGATAGATTTTTCACGTTTCTTACAACTATGGATACTCTTCAATATATGTACTATTTTCTCTTGCCGTTCACCACTCATCCCCAAAGTGGCCAAAATAAGTTTATAATCACCGACCAATAGAGTTCGTCTTTTACCATTCATTCCTAATAAATCATGAGATTTGTGTCACGTAGAGTCATCCCGATGAAAGCACATATCGTCAAGGAAATATTTACAAACGATTCCGCCAAAGAAAAGTCCATAACACGAGTCGCCGTGGTCTAGTAGGTAGTGTGCTGGCTTATTAGACGTAAAGCCAAGATTCGAGTCTCAGGCCAGACATCAAAATAAAATACAAAAAGTATTTCTTCCGCGATTTCTTTTTAGCAGATTTCTGGCAATAACTCTGAGAGTAAATAAAAATGCCATGATATATATCTATATCGTAAGAAACTGCGGGCTTCTTGGGGACGATTGCTGTAGACTGTCTAATGCTGAAGGCCATTTTATAGTTACCTAGCAGCAACTTGTTTCCTTGCCGTTTGCATCTTCCCTCTTTCCACCTTTCCTAAACCTGCACAACGCACTGCTTGTGTAGAGGTCATCCCCTGAGTGCTGGTTTTATAACAAAAAAATGCTTTTCCAAGAGCATCCAAGGCCCTCATGTAATTGGTATTATCCCAAATGCGACAATTTTGTTTGTTCCCCTACATATACTCACACAGAAATCGACTGAAGAGAATTTTTTTCTTTTTTATGAAATTTGAATCGTTTTTGAATTGCTCCAGTGTCCGCTCAGCGAATACATGACATTTTATATGGTCCTTCATGATGATTTGGCCTCATCTAGATGGCCCTTATCATCGTGCAATGTTTGGAAGTCCGTAGTCGAATGCCCTTGAAAAGTTTTTACAATTTCGCTGATCTGATCGTCAGTTTCATTATTTAAATCCTTCGGTTATTTAATGTAAAAACATAAAAACGCCTTGTTTTGTTGCCTTTTATCTGAAACTCTAAAGGAAACTTGTGCAGCATTACTTTCTAACAGTACTTCTCAGTTTTCTAGATTTCCTGAGCTTTAATGTAATTATTTACCCTTTCTTTACTACATCATATACCCAGTGCAAGATAACTGAATGCTAAATCGTGCCAATCATAATTTCTTGTTTTTTTTTCAACAACTTGGACGTGGCAGTAGCAACAACAGTAGCGTAACTAATATATACGTACGTAGACAATCTTAAAAGAGTCCATAAAATAATGATAAAAATTTAAAAAAGGGGGAATAAGAGATAAACTCTGAAACATTGCAGCAATCATGGTACTTGGGGCGAACTAAATATACGTTAAGTGGATAAGTCCAGTAACAAACAACAATTTCATGCAACAATAGGGGTTGCATGTTTCAGCTTAACTCCACTCTTGTAGGAAATGATTTAGAAAAATCAAAAGGGATGAAAAACAAAAAAAAAAAAAGAAAATTGTAGTGGAAATTGTTTCAAATATCATTTTAACTCGAAATAATTTATATTGAAATAATTGACATCATCAACAGAGACAACAACAACACAAGCACTATGGGAGAACAGTACCAATAGAGTAACAACGTTTTTAGTTATTTTTTCATAATCCTTTATCCCTGCTGATATGGTCTACTTTCTATCAATGGCGTGCGCTATCAGGCACTTGTTGGTATATTTAGTTGAGGCTGATGTTTGGCACTTACTTGGTTAGATATTGACGTTGCAAGATTCGGTAAGGTTGATTAGACTACATTAAGGATTTTCTGATTTTCTGTAACAAGGATTTCACCTCCAAAAACTCTAGATTTCGTTAGCCATACTTACAATGATTATTGTTCAGAATCTGTAGCACACACAAACATAATAATCATTATAACTCTTCAGTCAGGATTACGATCTAGTTTCTCTCACCATTCTATGTTGTGTGTGTGTTAATTTTATCCATAAGTGGCAGGACCTACAGTTTAAAGTCGATTTAGAATGACAATTTTTTTTACTTTATGTCGTGGCCTGATGACTAATAAGCCACCTGACATGTAAGATAGACCCAAATGTATAAAAATCGGAACAAATTTAAATGAAACGATTGAACTCGAATGTAATTATTGATGTCTAGTCAGTATAACAGTCTAGTTTTTATACTATGGGTGCAGCGAAATCTAAAATATAAATTCACCTTCGAAGGATTGATTTAAGGAACAGGCTTTCCCATGGCCTTTAGTTACACTTTCAGAAGACTGCCACATTTTTTGTTTCTTTTAAGATTCAGGTTTAGCACGCCACTGCATTGTGCAGTTTTTGCGCAGACCAAATTCTTCGATGAATTTGATGGAAGTTGATCAGTCCACAGCTTACCTGTGGCCTGAACAAGTTTTTTGATAAGTTTGGTGGAAGTTGATCAGTCCACAGTTTATATGTGGAATCACAACGGGCCGTTATGTGTGCTCAAGTATGCTTTGACCAAATCTAACCCTTTCAATAATTTTATGAAAATTCTTTTGCAATTTGCCTACTTTATTTAAAAATTTTGTGTAAAAAACTCCAATGTAATGTAAGTCACTTTATAGCCATGATTGTTCAACTTAAGATTTGTAATGAATTTAAACCCTGTTGACTCAATATTCACATTCTTTAGCAACATTTTCTCTCTATTCCTGGATAATTTCATAAAATTATCATGAAACCATAGCCAAAAGCATAATAAAATAATTTCGTTTATTATTCTTGGTTCGCCGTCAGTAATTGACTGAAAATGAGAAACGATTCTAATGGAATTTTTTTTTTATTTTTTTTTATTTTTCCAAACAGCAATTGCTTGGCAACAGTCTTGCATTATGATTATGAATAGAAAATATGATGATGGTAATCAAAATCAAGCTGCCACAACACACATCAGTTGTGTTCCATTGTATAATAGGATTATTAGAACTGTTTTGGGCTTAGTCTATATCTTGGAATTAAAATGCTATAAAACAAAAAACACTATTTACACACATAAGAAGGGAAGTGTATTAAATTTAGGGGCGGGCACTAGTGGAGGATACTTGTTAAAATGTGGTTAAAAGAAAAAGTGGACATTTTTATGGATTGTTACAATCAATTGTTGCGTAAAAATGTATTTAAGACATACATTCATGAGAAACTTGTCACGGCAATTTTATTTACTCTCAGAACTTTAGTCTGCTTTATATATTGAGAGATGGCTCAAGCCATTAATAAAACAAAAAAGAGCACAATAACATAAAGGAGAAGCTTTTCGAACGTCTCGCTGTTTCTTAATACACTAATACCCCGATTTGCGTCGCTAATAGGGTCTGAAGAAACGCGACGCAAACAGAAACGACGCAAAACGAAGCACGATTTTCCATACATTTGTATTGATTTTCATTTAATTGCTTCCGAGATTCATAATTTTAGCTGAAAAAATAGATTTAGTTTACTAACGACCTACAACTTGAAAATCATCAGACAACATAAATACATACGTATGACCTTAACGGGAAATCCCCTTTTTCTGCTTTAGCTATGTACAAACATTTTCATATTGACGAAGAAATACTTTTTGTATTTTGTTTTCATGTCTGGCCTGGGGCTCGAACCCAGTCTTTACAATACAAAAAAAAAGTATTTTTTTTTGCGATTTCTTCTCAGCAGATTTCTGGCAAAAACTCTGAGAGTAAATAAAATTGCCATGAAAAGTTTCTTAGAAATCTATTGTTTTGAGTCGACTTTAAACTGTAGGTCCCGCCACTCATGTATAAAATTAATACACACAACATAAGTAGTGTGAGAAACTAGGTTAATAATCCTGACTGAAGTGTTGTAATGACCAATTATGTATGTATGTATGGAATCATTTCAATCCTTTAAAAGCTTTTTTTAACTTTTGCATAAAAAGTCAAAATAATTTTTAATTTAAAATTTTTATTTGTTTTTACTTTTTTTTTTAAATTTCAGCCATGGCCATTTACGATATGTTAACAGTTATATTTCCTGCTCCTGGTATTTGGTATATGTATACTTTTGGTAATCACTATAAGCCTTTACAGCCTGTATTTGTATGTTATGCATATCAGATATTTAATGAGGTGAGTATTCCTTTGATATGTTTACGTCTTTAGTATTTCAATTTTTACTTTACAAGTGTAAATTATTTTCAATATAACGATTTCAGTTATTTTTACTTCTGTTTGATTTTTAATTACACCGAAACGTTTATTTTAATTTATTTTATTTTTAACTTTGACCATATGCCCGGTGTAGTGTCACAGACCAGAGCCTCTGGTGGGAATCGAACCCACGACCCTCACGCTAATAGTCTAGCACACTACCCACTAGACTACTAGGGCGCTACTTATTTTAATTTAATTTTCCTATAGTTTAAAAACATAGAACGAAATCAATACGTCGTTAAAAATAAAGTTAGTTTACATTAATTAAAGTTATAGCATAAATAAAAGTTTAAAATGTTAAAATTTGAATGGAATTCAAGATCCATAAAGTACTTTTCAACAATTTTATAATCTCAATGTTGGCTGAGGTACTTACTATAGTTGTATGTTATGGCAATTAAATAAGAAAGAGAATTTTAGACTTAAATCGCAGTCATGAGTTTCTTATAACAAGATAAAGTTTATTGGAAAGACTGAACTTCATTCGGGATGACTTTGCTTCTTTCTATTGGATGTTCCAAACTTTGACCGTTGATAAAGGTCATAGTGTTGAAGCTACATAAGTTAGTACAATCAACCCTCCTATAACGCGGTAAGTGCGTACCACGTTTTATGGAAACCGCGCTGTAAGAAACTTGGATGTCAGGTACAAACCAGGCTAATTCGTATTAGTACAAATTACATCATTCGTACCGCGTTATATGGAGAGACCAAGAAATAAAAAAGCCAAGATAAACTAAAAATTATTTTTATTGAATTCAAGAGTTCATTAATGATTGATAAAAAAAAGGAAATAAAAACGAAACTAAAAGACTGTTTTCCAACAAAATTAAGAAAGACTTGTAAAATAATGTAATTTTTTAATATTTATCCTCACTTGGTTCATCTTCATTCATTGTTTTTTTAAATTGAAAATCCAACTGCTATTGTTTTGCACGGTACTTCAATAATAAAACTTATATTAAACCCTCTTACAATATCTAGTTACTATTCATTCATAGGCTGTGCGGAAAGAACTTATGAATGAAGTTGAACGTAAATCGCGCTATAAGAGTACCGCGTTATAGGGGGTCGTCGTAATTTTAGCCTCGCGTTACATGGAAACCGTGTTCTGAGAGTACCGCGTTATAGGAGGGTTGGCTGTAGTTAGTAGTAGTCACTTTTCTTCGGCTATTTAGCCAATTTTCCATGGATGACCAAGACTTCAAAGGACTTCTGGATGGTTGGGTCCATGAAGAAACAAAATGATCAAATTTGGAACGATACCAATCCCAATAAGATCCAAGAAAGTCACTGTTTGGATTTTATATCCACATTTCGTAGAGAACTCTGTTGACCCAACCTTCCACGGCGAACACTACAAATTAAGGAGAATCAACATCGTTTGGCCTGAATTTACTGATACGCATATAAACGATACAGACGGCAAACGGTACGTACAAAGGAATAGGATGGCGCTAGGATAGAATAGGACAACTTATGCAACATTGAATATTTTAAACTAGCATTGTGAGAGCACTTTGTGATGATGTTAACTGACAAGCGTAATAGTACGATTTGACCTAATTATACCATTTCTTGTAAAGTTGACTTAAGTCGCAGCTGAATGTAAGTAAACAACAACTAATCAATGGCATCGGTTAAATTATGCCTGAGTTAGGTCAAGATAAATTTGAAATATCCAATGTGCATATCCATGCAGAAAATTTGTATTTCAAGAAAATAAAAAAGTCTTGATTATATTTCCAACACATTTGGTTTTATTAAAATTCAAAGAGAGGAAACGCTTAATGTAACTCTTGATTTTGAAGTCTTTTTGTGAAATGTCTATTAAGGTTTCTATTAGCTTTGGAAATTTCTTATCAATTTGTATACAAAAATTTGAAATATTTGAAAACTTCGGCTACAATTGTCATTAAAAATAAAACACCAAATTAATGTCAAATTAATGGGATCCATACCCCAGATCCGACATCCCGTACAAAACGGCAGCAACAGATTTCTGGCAAGAACTGTGAAAATAAATAAAAACTGCCATTAAAAGATTCTTAGAAATTTGCTGTTCGGGGTCGACTCAAACTGAAGATCCCCTCCGAATCACGAATGAAATTAACACATACAAACATAAGTGGCATGAGAAACTAAGTCAAAATCTTGACTAAGGGATTGTAATGCAAAATATTTTATTTTATGAAACCTATTACGTGTACTAAACGCTTCAACTTTGCGGGCTATTTGATTATCAAAGTTTTTTTTTTTCCAGTTTGCTAAAGTTAAGACGACTATTTTGGACACATCACACTTTCGTTTGCTTTAAATTGATAGTATTCACCCTGAATAGATGTCAATAAAACGAACATGTAATAGTTTTATGATCCTAAAGGGTTGCAAATCAATATACCAAAATCAATATCACCTTCTATGTTTACGATATTTCACTCGATGACTATGGGTGACATAATAAACTGAAGCTTAAAATCAAGTGAAAGAGATTTTCTATTTTTCATGCATACGCTAATACTCCATGTCATTATATCATAAAGACACGTTAAAGCCTGTAATTAATATTAAATGTGTTTTCCTTTATAGTTTAAAAATCTCAACCAATTATTAACCACCTATAGGATGCTTCAAGGTTCTCAAACTTAATTTAATTTTGCTCTTTAACTCTGGATGTATGTACACATGCAATATTAATAATAATTCAGTCATTAACATTCAACAGTCAACCATACAATCTTCTTGGTGTGGTTCAATTAAAAATTTCATACTTTTTCTTCCACCTTCTTTTGTGTATGCATCCCTTTCATTATGTTTGTATTGGCATTGCATCCTTTTAATTAGAAAATTATTTTAATGACATTGAAAATCATTCAAGAAGAACAACAATTGTACAGTGTATGGTAAGCTATAAACCACACTAAAGATGTGCATTTAATAATGGAAATTAAATTTTACTCATGCACACTCACACATAACCACCAGCGCCTAGATAGTCTTTAAAGATTTTGCTCAACTTGATACGGAACCCATTTTAATGTGTGCATAAGCATAACATGTCAATATGTTGTTACAAATACAACTACTCGTACCACCACTACTTCTTTCACTGCCTGCAGTAACTGTTCTGAGATGCAGGATAACATCAACTATGAAAGCTATCAGAAGCAGAGACCGTAACAGTAATAAAAACCATAACACCACAACAAATGAAAACAATGACAACAGCAACATCATCATCATTATCATCAATATATTTAACACTGCCAGAAAGAGAAAGTCAGTGTGAAAATGAGTGAGAGAAAGAGTGCAAAAAGAGAAGTGAAACTAATTTTTGTATAAAGTATGTATTTAAACCTAATAAGAGAGCAACAAACACTAACAGACACACAATACAGTGACAGTGATAAATGCATTTGCGGTGTGATGTTATATTCTGTTCGGTACTGACATTTCAGAGAACAATTCTTTTCAAGAATTCAATTCAGTTCGGTATGCCTTGCTTTGCCTTGAGAGTGACACATGACAGCAATAAAATGAGTTTTTAAAAAATTATATCGAGAAAGTTTTCCATCACATTTTACTGTGATGCTTTTAAAAAATTATTTAAATTTCCCAGCTGAATAGTTTTCTTTATTTGTTTTGCACTCTTTTCCTTATAAATTGTGTGTTTTTGGTTTTTTTTTTATTATTGCACACTTCCTCGTTATTTGTTTTAGTGTCTTCCATTAATCAAAATAAACTTTTAAAAATTATTCGAGCTTCACAAGAAAATTTTATTTTTTTTTTTTCGTCACTAGTCAGATGACAGACTTGTGTCAAGTGCTTTTAAGGGTTAAAATATGGGCTGTTGTAACTAGAAAGAAGAATCAGAGAAAAATACGAATTTTAAAAACTAAGTTTAACACATTTACAGAGGGTGTTGGTAAAGCGGTGCAGAAAACTTTGATGCAATGTCTACAAACACGTATTACCCTTCATGCCTTTAAGGCACATAGTGCCTTCTCTTATTTTGCTGAACTTACTTAAGTGACTATTGCAATTTTTAAGTCAGCATTATGACCTAGCTTCTCATACTACCAATGTTGTGTGAGTGTTGGTTTTACCCACGAATGGTGGCATCTACAGTTTAAACTTCACTCCATATGACAGATATTTGGTAATTTTATGAGTTTTTCCAGAAGATTTCTGCTGGATATATCTTTAACAGGTTTTGAACTACGTAAGGAGTGCGCACGAAAAAAAAATGGATTTACACTTTTCGTTATAGAAATAAAACTAAGTGGCGGATTTTTTTTTTGTTTTATATTTGAATTAAAGTAAATAATATTTGAAGTGTTTTTTGAGCACTTTTCTTCCAGACATTTTAGGGTATTTTAGAAAAATACGTATTATTTTACTTGCTTTGTTTTGGTCGGCAAATCCTTTTTGTTTCCACTTCCACGCTTTCTCCCAATACTCAAAGGCTCCCTTGTATTGTTTTATTCTTACCTTAGAAACTGTTTTTTGGTTAACACCTGCGAACCTAGCAATCGTATTTTGTAAGTGGAGCGGTTTTTCATTGAAAATTTCAATTATTTTTTGACGACATTCCATTTTCAGAAAACTAATTTTGCTATTGTAATGACATATAGCACGTGGATTTTGAAACTGATGACTACCAAAAACAATGTAACGATATTCATTTTTTTAATTATGATAAAAGTTATAAGCTTAAAAGTGTATCCATTTTTTTCGTGCGCACTCCTTACTTTCGTCTAATAAGCCAACACACTACCTACTAGACGCAGGTGACTTCTCTGGCAACATTCTTCCATATTTTTGAGTTTTTAAACTCCACTTTTTTATTTAAAGTTCTTAAGCTAAGCAAGTGATTGATGTATGTACCGTAAAAGGCCCTAGCTATCTATTGCTTTTAAGCATGAAACTTGTCTAATTGAATCTTTCTTAAGATATGGTCGTTATTGACCCTATCTGCTCTGCGATTCTATTCGAATCAAAAGGTATACCATACTCCAGTGTGGTATACAAATCCTCTTAAATTTAGGTTATGTTTAATTTGGTATGCATATCCCAAAAAAATAAAATTAGATTCTGCAATATTTTCTCACACTGAGGTATGGAAGATGTACTGTATTGTACTGTAAAAATATTTTCCGCTTACAACTGACTAAATTACTTTAATAAGCATCAAAACTTCGCATTAAAGCTAATACCAACATACAATTTTAATGAATTTTGTGATCGATCTAGTATCCCTAAGAAACTTCACTAGACAATCGGGAATGATATGAGAGTAGACTGCATTGGCCCAGTTTCGGTTACCAGTAAATTCCTCAATCGATCTACAATATCTGCACAACTTATTAACAGATTAGCAAGGTTTATTCGCCTACGTATTTATGACGCAATGCCCCTTGGGAATAACCTGATAGAGATGTCTCTACCATTTGAATAAGTTATTGGAGCGATTTCAGTCTAATGGATCGCCTAGCGTGGGCAAGAACTTTATTAATTTTTCTTTGTGTTATTTGGTTATCATCAATTATCTGTTATACCAAGACAAGAAATGCTCTTATAATCTGGAATATGTATGAGGTTCACACAAAGTACTACCGAACCAGCTTCTCACAGCACTTATGTTGTACATTAGTGGCAGGACCTACAGTTTGAAGACAACTCCGAAAAACATTTCATGGCAATTTTATTTACTTTCAGAGTTTTTACCCAGAAATCTGCTGAGATGAAGTCACCAAAGAAATCGTTTTATATACTTCGTTTGGAGACCTCTGACCTGTGGTTTGAACCGTGGCCTCACAGCCAACTTATTACCTACTAGCGAATTTATACATATTTAGTCATTACAACCGTTCAGTCTACAGATGACGACTTAGTTTCTTACAGTGGATAATTGGGTTCCTTGATATCACATATTCTGGACTTAATTCCTTTTCTATTCGCCTATAATAGATTGACTAGCTTCTCACACCATTTAATAGGGATAATGGGGGTTGATTTTTATACATAAGTAGCGGGACCTACAGTTTAAAGTTGACTCTGAATAACAGACTTTTTGAGAAACTTTCCATGCCAATTTTTACTCTCAGGGTTTTTGCCAGAAATCTGCTGAGAGGAAGCCGCCGAAGAAACCGAACCCGGGCCTTTCATCTCATAAACTAACATACTACCTTCTAGACCACGGCGACTATAGAAGTACGCAACACCTTAAAAGGGAAAACTAGTTTTTGAGTTCGTTTAGCAGTCACTTGCAACAACGTCAAGTCAGATTTTCACCCTGTCTTGAAAGCTGAGCCCTTAATAGACAAGACAAGCATCTCTTAGTTGCTTACTGTGGATGCCATATATAGATGTGTGGTACAGCAAAGCCAACAAAAGACAGTAGAAGTCAATGTTTTTGCCACTCATTAGTACTTTACATAATTGATTTCGTTTTTGTGGTAGGAAAACGTTGCCAATTTGTGAGAAGAAGAAAAAAATCTCGCGAAATAATGAAGCGACTGCTTATCTCCGTAGCCCAAAATAATTGAATTGACCAGTATTCTTCTTTTTTTGTATTCCTCTAATTTTTGTCAAGAAAATAACCACAACTTTACGTCTGAATGTAGGGGAAGCAAATTTTTAGAAATTTTAACAGAGTGGGAAGGAATTTTGATTAAAAGGTTGTATTTTTAAGAAATCTTCCTGTCTAGAGTTTAACATCTAACGAATGCTTTTGTATCTTAAGCATGTACATTCAAGATTAACTTTATTTTACATATGAAATGTTCTTGCATTTTAATATCAGGTCTCTGGGCAATGCTTTAATAGTCCGTACATTATTGTTACTCACTTCATCAATTCCAATTATAATTTGTTGGATATGCTGTATGTAGTCGACCTGTTTTTATTCTTAAAACATCCTCTATTACAATTATAATTTGCTTGTAAATGCACAACTACAATTGTAAGGAAGCAAATAATACAAATACGTACACTTTAAGTGTAGCTCATTTATTAAATTGACCCCTTTAGGCGAACATACATACAACCCTGTTTAATAATAATAACAATAATAATAGCAACAACAACAAATTGCAAAATGAACACAATAATTTCATTGTTAGAAACAACAACAACAACATCCAACAACCGAATTCTTAAAATGGAAAGGGTTAACAGGCATTACAAGCTTAGTAGAGTGTCATGTAAGTTCCCCTTGTAACAAATAATGAGCATTTTAAATATGTTGCCAACATACACATACGATCACAACAACATTATTATTTTCATATGCAACAAAGTTCAAATTGTTGTCATCATCTACATCATCATTATTGAAGCAAAAGCTGTTTTCATAACACTTTTCCCACCCCCCTTTCGGAATTATAAAGACTAAAATAAGGAAAATAAGTATGAGAGGCAGTCAAGAGGCAGTAATGGTTAAAGCCAGTTACATACGTATGTACGTTTGGGAAAACATGAGCATGTTATTAGTGTTAAATTAAAGGCGTTCGTACACTGACAAACAAAACTGTTTGTTCGCTGATTTTTCATTGTAAGGATGGAGGACGCGTTAGGCTGCTGTTGATGAGAACATGTTCACAAACACCATCCCTAAAGCTATTCAAGCATTGCCATCATAGTCATAGTAGTAGGGTAGATTGATTTGAAGGATTTTGAAAAAATTTTCTTCGTTTTTTTTTTTTATTACAATCACTGATGAGTTTTCATCACTAATGGGTAACGATTTTAATGTGTAACTATTGATATTTATTTCTACTTAAACTTGTCAATGTTATTAGAAATTGGAAAATTTATGGAAATAAATAAACACGAGAAACATAACAGCATTATCGATAATATCAACCTAATAGCAAATAACTATAAACACAAAAGGGTGATGAAATGAGTGACTTGTTGTAAGACAAATGTTGCATAAAGATAGTAAAACAGTTCACAGTTTAAAAGTTATAAAAAAAAATTTTTTTTATTTATTTCACTTTACTTTTATGTTGAAAACATCCTTTCATAAACACATCAAAAACAAACCTTCTATTGGCATTAGATTCTGCCCTGTACATGCTGTAATTGAATAATTTATTTCGTCTGCAGTAAGGTAAGATTTTCTGTTGATTTTTAATATTAAAATTTGCATTCGCGTGCATATTTAAAATATACAATAAAAATGGTATTTAACAGCGGTTGGATACTCTAGTGCGTTTTAATTTAACCCCATTTTTTTTTTTATTAATTTAACCTTCAATGCTATGAGCATTTCCCAGCACTGCGGTTTTATTACTCATAGCACTGGTTTGAATAAATTTCTGAAAATAAATTCATATTAATATTTGTAATTAGAAGAAATTTAATTATAAACACGGCTCGGCTGCAAAATAAAATTGGAAAATTTATTAAAATTTAGTAAAATTACAATGCCTTACAATTAAAACCATTTTAAATAATAAATTAGTTTTATTTTTTAGTGCAATATTCAGTCTAGTATATAGTGTGTAGGCTTATTAGGTATGAGGTTTTAATTCAAAAACTCTAAGGGCCATTATTACAACTTACCTTTAAAGTTGGCGTCAGTTAAAGGTACTTTTAAGCTAAAGTGAACGACAAAGTTACCTTTAACTTATTTTCGTTATTACAACTTACCGATAAAACAAAATTAACTTTTTCAAAAATATGGCAGTACTGGCGCAATGGCGATAAAACTGCTCAATTAAACAAGTTTTTTTTTAACGTAGTGGCAACAGCGGACTTTTGTTGTATATACTCATTTTCTTTAAATTTGTATATGATATGGCAAGTTCAAATATAAAGTGACCTTTAAATGTTAAAGGTAAGATGATCATCCCTTTAGCTTAACGCTCACTGCTATCTAATTGTGTACTCGTAGTAATAAAAAACAATTTATATCTCCATTAAAATTCCTCCATTTACTTAACGGCAAGTTGTAATAATGGCCCTATGAGTAAATAAAATTACAAAGAAAACTTTCTTAAATCTATTGTCACTTATGAATAATACCAATTCACACAACATAGTGATGTCAGAAGCTATGTCTTAAACTTATCTGAAGGGTTGTAATGATCAATTATGTTTGTATGGAATCAAATACTGGCGATTATATCTCTATAGCGCTTTGTAGGTATTGTTTTGATTTACTAGACGAGAGTGAGTCTAAAGCTCAGCTATGACATATCAAAAAAGAAAAAAGAGAAAGATAAAAAGCTACACATTTCTTTTGGCAACCTCCTGTCAGCAGTACAGTATTCCCTCGATTTACGTAGTAGAATGTTCCGGAAATAGGCGACGTAAATCGAAATACCGTAAATCGAATTTCAAAGAACTCATACTATCTGATATAAGATAATAAAATAAAATTTTTATTCTACGTATTGCATTCCTTTTACAACGTAACGTACAACGTAAGGTAACGTAAATCGAATAACGATGCAAATCGAAGTTTAAGGGAACAAACTATTTGACGACGTTAATCGAAACAACGTAAATCGAGACGACATAAATCGAGGGAATACTGTATTCTGCTCAACCCCTGAGAGTGAATAGAATTGCCATGAAAATGTTTCTCAGATTTGTAGACTGGAGTCGAAATTAAATTTTAGGTGCCAACAATCATGGATAAAATTAACACACACAACATAGATGGTGTCCGAAACTATGTTCCTCACGTATGCATGAGTGGCAGACCCTACTAGTTAGCTCTTCTTAAGACTACAAACTGAAAAATCTTTTTTAAAGAAATTTTTTTAATTCAATCAGTTTTAAATGTGTCAAATCAGCGAAAATTCGTTATCTGTAGGTAGTCTGTTAGCTTATTAGTCATGAAATCACGGTTCATTCTCCAGGTCAGACATCTCGAACGAAACGCAATATAAAAAATATTTCTTCGGCGACTTTATCTCAAGAAATTTTTGGCAAAAACTCTGACAGAAAATAGAAAAGTGCCGTGAAGAGTGACACAAAATCGATATACTCATGTATAAAAATAACCCACTCGACATATGTCGTATGAGAAGCTAGGTTGTAAGTTGTTGACTGAAATAATCCTAATATTTTCCATGTAGTTGAAGGACAATGGTCAAAAGGTTAAGAATGACAACAAATCGATATTTCGAAGTTTTTGTCAAAGCTTTCTTAGCCTTGATAATAGTTTTGAAACAACAATAGTAAAATGAATGTGTTGTTTGTTAGTAAAACGATTATAAGTCGCCATAGTCGAGCAGGTAGTGTTTTGGTGCTTAGGTTAAACATCGCCAACAAAACGAAATATGGAAAAATATTTCTTCGACATTCTCCACTGAATTTCACCGCTCACGTATGTATACAATTACTGGCGTAAGAAACTAGATAGTAATCCGGACTGAATGGTTGTAATAATCATTTGTTTTAAGAAAATTATTTGGATTCCAACAAAAAGATTAAAGCATCTAATATGAGATCTGATAGGCTTGAACAAATTTTTGTTGTTAACATTCTCTACCGTTAAAAACACTTCTCGCAATCAACATTTGTTGGTTAAATAGTTCAAAGATTGCTGCTCTTCCAGTTCCTGATGTAAATAAATCTTTTTCTTTGGACGGTTGAGTATCTAAATCAGTTACTCTATTAGTTCGTTTAATAGGGTTGTTTTTACATTTTTCGATGCCAACAAATAATTTTTTATCACTGGAAGGAGAATTTCCCTCATCAGAGATGCTATTATCGAAGTCAAGTGATATAAAATTTTTTTTTCAGGACCCTTTGTAGGGTCAAAATACATATAAATTCACAATCCCGAAAATCTCGAAAAATCCCGGGATTTCCCGATTAACATCCCTAGTATGTATAGATATAATATTTTCCACGTAATTGTAGAAGTAAAATTAGTATGAAATCGATCAATAAATGCATGAATTGTTTGCTTAACAAACCGATTTTGTTATTCTTAAAGCGACCTAGTGCCTATTTAAAGTTCGCAAACAGATTTTTTTTCTTTCTTTCCATAATTTTGAAACATTGTTTTGTTGTAAAACGATTCATGATGAATTGCCAAACCTGAATTGAAATATCAGCACAATTGGACATTCTCAGCTGTCAAAACATGGTTGTGGCTATCGAAAGTAAAAAAATAAAAAAGAATACCCAATAAAAGTATTCTCCCTGGAAAACTTACATCTCATCCGATGTATCAATATTTTATGTTTTTCCATGCCCTAAAGAAGGTTTTGCTGTAAAATATTTTGTAGTTGGTTTCTAGGGACTAATAATAGGATTAAGGATTAGAGTTACTTATGTAAGCGTAACCCTTTTCAATTACAAGAAAACTTATTTAAAAATTCAAACAAAAGAATTAATTTTTTAAGTTTAAAATTTATAAATTTAATCCCTTTCGGCAAAAGCGTGTTTCTTTAAAAACATACTTTCTCCTTCGCTTTATATTGTTCGTTCGTTCAAAGTAAAGACCAACTTAAAGCAATTTCTCCATTAAGATCTTAAATAGCCGTCTATTTAGTAAAAGTCATAAACTGACAGACTGACAGGTTAACAGACATTTATTTTGATTTCCTTATATTATGACCTTCACGCTCGGCATTTGATTTCTTTTGTTTGATTGCATGAAAAATGATAAAGAAAAACGACAAGCAAGACAAACGACGATAAGACCAACCACTTGCCAAATCTATGGTGAATGAAACATCACTTACGACATTCAAAAGGAAAGTTTTTCTGGCAACAGTAAATTGTCTGTGTGCGTTTTTCTTTTTTCTAAAAAAAAGAAAAAAGATTCGAAATATTTGTCTCATTTTATCTTTACAGTTGTGAGTTGCTTTTTTTTATGGTATTTGTTGAGGAAGTTTTCCACAATTATTTCGTATTTTTGTTTGTTTATTTTGTCATAAAGTTTCACTTAAATTTTCCTATTTTTTTTATCACTATTTTCCAGATCATGCCCACAATGTGTCATACAGCTTCGATATGGCTAACGGTGGCTTTGGCAGTACAGAGGTATGTTGGAATTTTATTTTTGAGTTTGACAATGATTCGTTTAAAAATCAAAAAAATAAATGAAAAGTTAAATTAAAAATTAAATTAAATTAAATCTTAATATTGTCATTACATAAAATTTGTTTTAAGATTTCCCAAATTATCTGTTAAACAATTATATTACGAATTTTAATAAATTGTTTAAATAGTTTTAAATTCAGGCATACAAGCGAAATTACTAGCGAAATTACAAGGGAAATTACAACCGAAATTATCTGCCATATATAAGGAAAATGTTACATTCATAACGGGTGATTTTTAGCTATTATTTTTTTTTTTGGCATCACTGGTTTAAACAGTTCACGCACGTTTCATGTTTTGTTTTACTGTCAAACATCTCCAGTTTAGTCTATAATTTAACCCTGAATCATCTTACAAATGAACAACGCTTGCAAACTGCGTGCATCAAATCGCATCAAATTTACATTGTTGAACATTAAACCATCAACACGCTTACGTAGAGTGCGAACTGATGAAAATATCGCCGCTATATCGGCCAGTGTTAATGATGACCATCAACTAACGATTCGTCGCCGTTCGCAGCAATTAGGGCTCTGTTACTTAACAACGTGAGAAATTTTGCGGAAGGATTTATGTGTGAAGCCTTTCAAAATACAGCTGGTGCAAGAATTGTAGCCGTACGACCTACCGCAACGAAGAAGGCTCTTGGAAAGTTGGCCGAAAATCCACTTCTTTATCGAAAAATTGTGTTGACGAAGCTCATTTTTGGCTCAATGAATACTTAAATAAGCTGAATTATCGATTTTGGAGTGAAGGTCAGCCAGAAGCATTGCAAAAGTTTGGTGCGGTTTATGGGCTGGTGGCATCACTGGACCGTACTTCTTCAAATATGCGGCGAATCGTAACGTAACTGTTAATGGTGAGATGATATCCAACTTTTTGTTGCCCAAAATACAAGAGTTTAACTTGCATGACATGTGGTTTCGACAAGACGGCGCCACATGTCACCCCGAACACGTACCAATGGGCTTATTGAGAGGCGTGTTCGGTGAACATTTTATTTCACGTTCGGAACCGGTCAATTATGGGATTTAACGCCTTTGGACTACTTTTTGTGGGGCTTTGTTAAAGCTCATGTCTATACAGACAAGCCCACTTCAACTGACGCATTGGTAGACAACATTGAAGCTTTTATTCGTGAGATACTGGCCGAAATATTGGAAAGAGTATGCCAAAATTGGACTAAGCGGATGGACCATTTGAGGCATAGTCGCTGTCAACATTTGCATGAAATAATCTTGAACATTAAATTATATGGAACGTACTATCGATTCAAATACAGACTTTATTCATTTTTCTGAATTTTATGTGTTTTTTTTTTAATATTTTCTATACCTCTTAAAAAATCTCCCTTTATATAAAGTGTTTAAAAAATAAAAAGACTTGGTTTTGGAAATCGATTTTATTCACTCATCCAAATAAGTATTCACGCTTTGGTATAAAATTGTTCAAGTGAAAAAAGTTTTTGAATTGAGTAGCTTAGCTAAACTCAACTGTGTATTTTACTGTATATTCCACTGTATATTTCACTGTATATGACTTTATGAGAGGAGAGCTAGAAATAGCACTTTAATACACACGCACACAATTGATCATTACAACCCTTCAGTCAGGATTATTGACCTAGTTTCTCACACCTCTTACGTTGTCCGTGTTAATTTTATACATAAGTGGCGGGACCTACGGTTTAAAGGTCGACTGTGAAAGACAGATTTTTTTGGGAAACTTTTCATTTACTTTCAGAGTTTTTGCCAGAAATCTGCTGAGAAGAAATCGCCGACAAAATACTTTTTGTATTTTGTTTTGATGTCTGACCTGGGACTCGAACTCTCGCTTTTACGCACACTACCTACTGGACCGCGGCGACTTCATACTCTTAATACCTATACTTAATACTCAATATACAAACACTCTTGTATTCTCTGACATCAGCTTATATTCTGCTCTGTAATATAGAGTAACAGATGCAACTACATATTATATGTAGTAAGTGTTCAGATATGCCAAAATCTTCCAGTCATCCTCAGGATGTCATATTAAAACCATTTTTTACATCCAATTCGATTGCTGTATAGTACATTATTTTATTGTGACCACCACTGTATGTTTCCTGCATTATCACTGTTCTAACAGTATCGACTGTAGAGCTGACTTTGCAGATCCCAAATTAATATTCATTGAGATCTGGTGAACCTTCTGGTCTGCATGTTGGGGACTGCTATGGTTTCTTAATTCTACCAATAAGTTATTCCACAGGTATATATATATACTCGTATGTATATTAAATATTAAAATTGAATTTTAAAAATTAAAACAAAACAAAAAAAAAGGAAAGGCAAAAACTAAGTCAATTGTAAATGACATAAAAAGGAAGTCTTGCAAGCAAACTGTATATTGCAACAATTGTTTTAAAAATGTACTGAATATGTATGAGATGAAAGCAAAAACCATTTACAATTTTCTCACACTTGTGATTCGTGCATTTGTTTGGTATATATCTACATGCCTTTGACAATTTCTGTTAAATAGTTTGATTATCAAACAGCATGTATGGTAGTAATGGAGATAAAAATTCTTGGAAAATTGTCAATAAAAGGAATTGAAAAAATTCGAATAGTTTTTTCAAAACCAAGTGTCTTTCTTCTTTGGAATACTGTTTTAAAATGTCGAAAAAATTATTTTGAACTTTTTTTTTTATTTATACTGTAGGACTTATAGTCACATACACTTAACACATTTCCCTTCTAAAGCATATACTTGCAGCAGAATTGTGAAAAAAATGTTTTCAATTGAAACGAAAATATGAAGAAAAAATTTTAAATTGAAAACTGAAAACTGGAAACCGACAGGTACACATTGGCAGGCTCATAAAATTTTATTGACAAAAGAACAAAAGGACTAGTAGAAAAGAGAAACAAAGCAAAAAAAAAATCAATCCCGGGCTTGATAAGTTGGAAAAGTGAACCAAAATAAAAAATTATTGACAAGACTTTATTGACAAACTCAAAGCAAATATTGCTCTTAGTCAAGTGCATTAATAGTTCAAGCTTTTTTCCTTTTTTACTTACTGACTGACTTTAAGTGCATGTTTCAATAGTAATTTCATATAGCTTAGGTTTTACAGTAACTACAGGGTATGCAATAATACGATGGACAAACGTTTTTCCAGTTTATAATTTTAACTTTGATTTCGTTTGTTTTTGTATCTATGCATCTGTGACTATTAACAACATAACAGGTCCCATAACTACGCAAGTATAAGTCTAGGTTTCTGGCAAATCTCTCATGCATTAATAACATCAATGGCTTGCAAGTAATAATAGAACAATGCATCGAATTCAACATTACTTCATACGCCGTATTTGTGTCTTAGAAGAAAGATACTGTAAGTCAATGGCTAACAGACTATACCGTAAATAAGAATAAACTACGAACACTCGATTTGGAAAGTAAGGTATCTTTAGAACCCATGAGAAGTGTCAAAATCGGTTGTATTGTAGAACTGAATGCTTGAAATACTTTTGCTTACTTTGAAAATCTGCTTGCCATAGATGAAATGAACAGAATACAAACAGCAGAACAATAGTGTGGGCTTTACTGAACTAAATATGTGGCATTTATATAAAATATGGACATATTCAGGAATAAAAATCAAAATGGAAATTAATGTTAACCGTTGCTTAAGCTATAAAGTGAAGTTATAGAGAGTTTTACAGTGTGGCTGATATGTATTGCAACCAACTTCAGGTTGTTATCATTTGTAAACCGCTCGTCTGACAGCTGACAAATTTATTCCAGTGTTAGCTCATTTTATTATTTACAAGCTTACAAAAGCATATTGAGCTATTAGATTAGAAAAAAGTTATTTCTGATGTAATTCAAGCGTAATAGTGTGATTGTGAAAATCACAGGTGGCTATCGTTAGAGCCCTTCAGCATTTAAGTGTGAATAAATCTTTTGTTTCTCGTACCATTGATCGTTACCGTGATACTGGCAGTGTTACATCGCGTCCAAAAAGTGAAATCCGCCGCAGTGGTAGAAAAATTGCTCCTGAGCTGAACCTATCGCGAGAACGGATGCAACATATATTGAAAAATGAGCTTGGACTAAAGCCATTGAAGCTCCAAAAAGTGCAAGAGCTCACCGATGGCCAAAAAAAGTGAGACTGGAAAGAGCCAAAGAGTTACTTCGCTTGCAAGAAAGTGGCCAGTTACCGAATTAGGTTTTCTCTGATGAGAAGCCATTCCAAGCAGTTAAATGAATGAGCAGTTAGATGTCAGCTAAAAATTTACACCTGTGATTGGCCAGAAGTCAAGCGCCGCCGATGGTAATGGTCGTATTTATCGACCGTGGGCTCAAAACAAATGCGAAAAATGTCTTAAAAACAGTATTGAAGCCCTGGGTAGTCAAAAAATTCGGCTGCAAACCGTGCTCAGCACACGTCAACCAAATATGGCTTAAGAAGGAGATTCCTCGCTTCATTTCTACCGCACAATGGCCACCAAAATCTCCGGATCTCAATCCTTTGGACTTTTAAGCCTGGGTCATTTTGAAGAATAAGTTTCTCACTAAAAAATACCAAAGTGTCGATCATCTCAAGACGGTAGTTCGCTGAGAATGGGCCAAAATACCGCAGGCCACTCTCGTGTAGATGGCTTTATCGGCCGTTTGAAGGCCATCATTCGTGTCAAAGGCGGCGAATTTAAACAAATCTAAGCTGATTCTAAAATGTGATGTTATTTCCAATATTTTTTGCTTTTCAACAATAAAATTAAAAAAAATTAAAAACATATAGCGATTTACTTTGCTGCATTATATATCAGTCATCCTATAGAAGATAATCGAAAGCATACATTCTTATAAGACAGTCACCTAGTAAAAATACAATGCTGCAATGGATGAATATGCGATTTAAGAAACTAAAAAAAACGAATAGACGCCTTCGTGTTCATATCAGTTCACAAGCTCTTATCCACTTTAACAAATCTGTACCAACTATGGCAAGCGTATTTTAAATATCCTTATGTACAACAAGCCATTTATGAGTTTCTATTGCATGATTGGACATTTAACCAAGAACTTCCTAAAAATCCATATACGAGGACAGTCATCGGGATGATATTCGTGATGGACCTGATCGCAACCTCATTGTATCAAGAGATTTTTCAGGAGAATCCCATCAACCAACAATCATAATGCATTGAATATGGCCATAAACCCTTTACATCTATCCCTCAGCCCAATTTGGCCAAATGTTTTGAATTGTGGATATATATCTCAAGTGCCCTACTACAGTTTAAAAACTTTTGCATATTTTTCTTTCCCATTTAAAATAAGTGTTGATTTTCCCAAAAAAAAAAAAAACTGTATACTTGGTACCGAAAGAAACAGATCTCATCTTATTGATCAAGCTGTTCATTGAGACGACAAATGATACCTCTGTGCGCTCTACGCTCTCATGCTGTTTATTGAGAAATCAACTGATGCATCTATTAGCTCCAGAATTTCATGTTAACTATTGAGACCTCAACTGACGCCTCTATTAGCTCCTCACCTCTAGTCTTTCAAGCTGTTTATTGAGACATCAACTGACACTTCAATTATCTCCAGACTCTTAAGCTGACGAATGAGACCTCAAATAACGCCTCTAGTAGCTCCAGGCTCTCGACCTAATGATTGAGATCACAACTGACACCTCACCTCTAGTCTCTCAAGCTGTTTATTGAGACATCAAGTGGCGCCTCTAGTAGCTCCAGGCGCTCAAGCTAATGATTGAGATCACAACTGACACCTCTATGAGCTCTAGGCTCTCAAGCTGTTTATTTAGATATCAACTGACACATCTATTAGCTCTAGACTTTCAAGTTGGCGATTGAGACCACAACTGACGCTTTTAGTAGCTCTAGGCTCTCAACTGATGATTGAGATCACAACTGATACCTCTATTAACTTTCGGCTCTCTAACTGATGATTGAGACCACAACTGACGCCTCTATTAACTTTGGGCTCTAAATCTGTTGGTTGAGAACTTAACGAACGACATCTAGAGTAATTCATATATTTAAGAACACTGAAGACAGCTCTGACGGATGTCAACTATGACATGACTATGACAATGGCATCCATTTACTTACAAAACCATTCCATATTGCTATTTGCTTACAAATTTTTGAATTAAAATAATTTTTTTTCATAGAAAATAAACAGATCTTATATATTATTACTAAGCCACTTAAAATTATGGTCAATAAATTATAATTTTTAATATTAATAACGCTTTCAAAATTAATTACCAACTATGAAAATATAAATCGCAATAAAGAATACATAAATATAGTAGCTACACAATATTTTATTCTAACATTTCAAATGCAAAAGAGAGAAAAAAAGAGGGAAACAAAAAACATAGAAAATAAGCAAAGAATTCCAAAGATAATCTGATAATAAATTTTTATGACATTCTCATTATTGAGCATATTTAGAACAGGATCTTTATAAATGAATGCTTGTCATCCATCGATAAAGTGACTGTGTCATGTTCGTGAGCTCATATCTGATTGTCTACTTGGTTCGCTGTACTGCATGCCTGCCTGCTTGTCTGCCGTCATTCATTGTATGACAATATACTCGTACTTACGTGCTACGAAGACAACGTGCTACAAGACAACGGAGTAGAAAAGGACACTCTTTAGCAAATTATTATTGACAATAATTTATTCAATAAGAATTTTAACATTTCTGTTCTTTATTTTTTTTTTTTTTTTCATTTCATTCTTTACCAAGAGTAGCATTCCTTTCTATTGTATTCTGCATAAGTTTTTCATTGTCATTGAAAAGAGTTTCATTCCTTATGCTCGTATTATTATTGAGTAACGTAATTGCCATTGCCATTGTTGTTGAACAGTTTTAGTTTCACTACAAAGTTAATGCCATTCGATGGATAGATGGATGGATGGATGGATGGTTGAATTGAATTGAATTATAGAAAAAGAAAATGAGCATTACATTTAGTTTGCAAAGAAAGAAAAACAAAAAAAAAAAAAGTGTTGAAATCAGCACACAATCATAGTCCATCATAATCACAATAAAATTAAGCATTATTAGTGTAATTCACTTGTAAGTTATCATATTATTGATGATGTTTCATTAACATTTTCATCACTTTCAATGAAACGCTGTCACACACACAGTTTGTTAATGACATCCTTTTTCATACAGTGAATAAATGAAATAATTTTCTACTTTTAAATATGAATGAACGAATGAATGAATATTATATCCTGTACCATATAATCAATGCAAGAAAGAAAATATGAAATGTCGTTAGTAGACGTTCATAGGCATTATCAATTTCAATCAGCATCCATTCATTATTGTGTATAAGAAATTGCATAAATCAGATTACTTTACTGAAACATACATATTACATATGAAACATATCGCTCCATTTCAGATTGCATTACATCAAGATACATCATAAAGCCTTATTATTTCATATTAAAACTATTATTGCCAGTGTGCTGAAGATACATATTTTTATTGTAAGAAATTTTCAAATTTCATCAGAGTTTATAATTTCATTAAAAGCGAATTGTAAAGCGAAACCAAAAGTTCTTGTGTTGTATTCAGCAGGCTTTATATAAAATACTGTTTACTTTCATCAAGTTTACAGATTATAGTCACCGTTGCCTAGTATGTACTAGGGATGTCAAACGGGATCGACTTTTAAAAATCCCAGGATTCGGGATTTTGTATTTCGGGATAATTCGGCAACCAAAAAATTCCGAAAAATCACAGGAAAAATAGCGATTTTCTCTTAATAATAAAAATCTTTTGTTAACAAAATCATTTGCGTTTCACTTATGTATATCAGAATTATATATCCTTAAAAATAAAATATAAAAACAGCAAGACAAAATGTAACAAAAAAGGGTAAATTAACAAAAAAAATAAAAATTATTCATTAATATGCAAATGCATTAGTTTCAAGAAAATTATTTGGATTCCAACAAAAAGATCAAAGCATCTAACATGAGATCTGATAGGCTTGAGCGAATTTTTGTTGTCAACATACTCTACCCTTAAAAAACACTTCTCGCAATCAACACTAGTTAGTAAAATAGTTCCAAGATAGTTGTATGCAGCTTGTAAATATTTACCTCTACCTCCTCCTGATGTAAATAAATCTATTTCTTTGGACAGTTGAATATCTAAATCAGTTACAATTTTAATTCATTTTATAGGGCTTTTGCATTCTTCGATGCCATCAAATAATTTTTATCACTGGACGTAGGGGTTTCCTCATCTGCGATGCTATTATCGAAGTCAAGTGATATAGAATTTTTTTTTCAGGACCTTTTGTAGGCTCAAAGTACGTAAGAATTCACAATCCCGAAAAATCTGGCAAAAAGTCTGAGAGAAAATAAAAATTGCCATGAATAAGTTTCTCAAAAATCAATCATTCAGAATCGACTTTAAATTGTAAATTCTGGCTTTTTTTATGGCTTTACGAGCTAAAGGTTGGAAATCTTCTAAAAACATTGCTTGCACGGCTTGTAGATTGGTATTTTACAATCGCGTTTAATTCTTCCGCGAAAAACATACTGCACTTCTCAGGTAACATCTGATACATCTATCGGTGTACCTGTATTTTAGGCATATTTCCTTGACAGATATTCGGGCAATAAAAAACACTCGCCATCTCCTTCATTACATCTGGCATCTTTGTCCAGGTCAAACTAAACTATATATATCCCTACAATGATACACTGTGTTGTATTGTATTACTATTCTTTATATTTTATGTGTAAAAGTCCTTCAGGGCTTCTCTAGTTGAAGCGCATACGAAATGTTCAATTTCCAAAGACTCCGGCACATAAATCAGGCTAAATTAGGGCGATTGCATGGGTTTGATTAGCTGTGAGTCCAATTTTGCTTTTTGTCATATTCACATATGCCTGGGACTTAAGAAAATCTCACAAGTAGAAGTCTAATGAAAGTCAAGTCTCACGATTCCGGTGGCCAGCATGTTTCACCTGAAATCCCTCATGCAGAATACCTATTGTTGAAACCTCATCACTTTGGTGCCCACATCATTTTACTTAAGACAAAAGAAGTTGGTAGTGATGCCGTTGAAAGTGATGCTCAATATCAATGACTGATGCTGTAATTAGTACATAATCCACAGCAAACAGTGACTTTTCCCGGATGCATTGGCTGCTCTTGTATTTCATGTGGATTGCTATCCTTCTACATTCGAAAAATTTGTTTGTATACGTACTTATTCATAGAGAAAAGGGCCTTATAGTTTATGAGCGTTATGTTGCGCAAGTAAAGAATAACTCATTTCGATGAATCAATTTTAGTACTTACACTTGGTGGTGAATGCTTAATCTGTTCAAAGTGATTTAGCAGTACACACTGAATAATTGACAGAAATTACTTCAACAAAATAGCCGTTCTTAAGCGTGAAAGTTGAACCTCTTTGAAAAGGTATTGGGTTATTGTATGTGGTGTAGTCCTAAGTAACCGGTTGTCCTACTTTCTTGACCTTTCAATGCTGTTTGATTTTTGTGTCATTTTCTCTGTAGAGTGTGAGACTTTATTTGATATAGTCTAAGAAAAAATTATGCCTTAAAACCCATAATTTCATGTTGTATTCATTATTTTTGTTGTAATTGATTATAATCACGTTATAATGTGTGTGGTGCCATATTGTGTGTCATATTTCTAATCTAATAATTTCTAATCCATTTAAATAATTAATTTTCATTTATTTCGATATTCATTCTACGAAAATATGAAGGAAAGTCAATGCTTTGGCAATACATATTTTCTTGAGGAATTTATTCTCCGAATTTTAATTATTTTATCACTAATTGATGGCTTTTGTGGTTAAATTATAATAAATTGCTACAGTGTCAAATGGTTTCGTTCAGGCCTTTATTTATATGTCTACACCAGTGGACAAAGAATTAGGCTAATAAGTCTGGCAAGCAATAAACATAAAAGAAACATGCCTTCTGGTACTCGGAATACATTCTTGTACACGAGTTTTCTTTTTTACGTCTTATTTTGGTTAATTTTTGCAGCTGATTAAATAAACAAGAAATGGAAACTTTATTAATAAACAATTTGTTTAGAAAGTCCTTAAGTATTAAGGGATCTAGTATAAGTAACCAGAATGTTATCAGCGTAGGCATACGGATAATCCAGTAAATAAATACGCAAAAACCTTGACATCAAATAAAGGGAATATAAATTAAAGTCCTTTGTTAAAACAGCTTAACAACATACTGATACAATTTATAAAAACAAGAAAAATATTGTTGTTATTAAAATCAGAATTCGACGAATATCGTATTATTTTTTCGTTTTTGTATTCTTCTCTTCTCTCCTCCTCTCTTTTATTTTGTTTTTTAACCCACTGGTCTCATGGTCATGGCCATCATTTCTAGGTGGTTGTTAAATGCAAACTTTTCCAAGTCCGTCAACCTTTTTTTATTCATTTTGTTTTAGTCAGTAACTGTTTTTTAAATACAACCTTTGGTACATAAATTTAAAAATTACTTGCTGTGCTAAGGGAATTAAATTTAAAACACTAAAACACAAAACACTAAAACTCATAAAGAAACTTGTTCCTTCAAAATAATACTGGCAACATAATACCCACAAGAAACGGTAAGTCTTGGATTGGTGTCTTTCGAATTCAGAAATTTTGTTATCTCACGTTGCAAATGATTTTTCGATGGAAAGTAGGTTTGAATACATGTCATTCTGTATAGTTGCGATATGTGACTTGACAATTAAATCGTATGTCGACTATGACATCACGAAAGTTGGCCTTCAAATGCTTAATTGCTTCTGGTTTGCCACCATAACACTTTTCTTTAATGGCGACTCAGAAATAATTCAAGACTGTTGAAAATTTTTAAAGAAACTTGTTGCAATAATGCTGCCAACAAAATACCCACAAGAAACGGTAACTCTTGGATCTTATGTGGATTGGTGTCTTTCCAATTCCGAAATTTTGTTAATTCACGTTCTTATTCATCCAGAAAGGGGTTTCACGTTGCAAATGATTTTTCGATGTTAATTAAGTTGGAATACATGTCGTTGTGAAATGAGACTCGGTAATCAAATCGTATGTCGACAATGGCATCACGAAAGTTGGCCTTCAAATGCTTAATTGCTTCTGGTTTGCCACCATAACACTTTTCTTTAACGGCGGCTTATAGAAAATAATTCAAGACTGTTGAATTGCAACGTTTGATGCAATAGATCGATTATGGTATGAGATGTGTAACAAGTTGCACTATCCTGTTGAAACTAAACATCATTCACATCAATATCAAGAAAAGCGGCTACAAAAGAGTTAGTTATCATGGTACGTTATGTGTCTTCATTGATGAGTGATGCCTCCGCTCCACAAGCCACACCAAACAGTCACTCGTAATGAATACTTTGGATTCTGTAGGACCACGAGTTTGCTTTCTGGGCCCCAAATACAACAATTTTGCTTATTAACGTACCCACTAGGAATGCCAATCTGGAAATCCCGAAACCCGAATTCCCGGGATTTTCGGGATTCACAAAATTCCGAATCCTGGGATTTTTGAAAACTTGTCCCGGGATTTTTCGGGATTTTCGGAATTGTGAATTCATATGCATTTTGACCCTACAAAAGATGCTGAAAAAAATCGATATTACTTGACTTCGATAATAGCATCTCAGATGAGGAAAACCCTACTTCCATTGATAAAAAATTATTTGATGGCATTGAAGAATGCAAAAGCTATATAAAATGAATTAAAAGATTAACTGATTTAGATATTCAACTGTCCAAAGAAATAGATTTATTTACATCAGAAGGTGGTAGAGGGTAGAGGTGAATATTTATAAGCTACATACAGGTATCTTGGAACTATTTTACTAACAAATGTTGATTGCGAAAAGTGTTTTTAACGGCAGGGTATGTTGGCAACAAAAATTTGTTCAAGCCTATCAGATCTCATGTTAAATGCTTTGATCTTTTTGTTGGAATCCAAATAATTTTCTTAAAACTAATGCATTTGCATATGTAGGAATAATTTTTATTTTTTTTTTAATTTACCCTTTTTTGTTACATTTTGTGTTGCTGTTTTTATATTTTATTTTTAATGATATATAATTCTGATACACATGATTTCGTTAACAAAATATTTTTATTATTAAGAGAAAATCTCGATTATTTCTGTGATTTTTCGGGATTTTTGAATCGCGAATTATCCCGAAGCATCCCGGGATTTCGGAATCGGATTTTACAAAATTCTGAATCCCGGGATTTATAAAAATTAATTCCATTTGGCATCCCTAGTACACACCTAGTTGAAAATGACCTTCAGCAGAGTTTTTTTTTTTAAATCAGCATCATCGTTGGGCAGTTTCTTGTTGGCCCAATAAATTCGAATGTTCGATTCATTACGTTCAGTGAAGTTCATACACTGAATATTGTGACAGAATAGCATAATATAATGATAAATGAGCCACCAGATAACTTCAATACGATGCCTTTTATCGATTTTTGCTTTGCCTTGAAATAAACTTTTTTCTTTAGAGTTAATACTTCCGTTATTTATCACAGAATAGAAGATTAAAGATCCAATACATTCAATTTTATCCTCAAGGCTTTCTATGGATTTTATTTAAAAAATAATGCCATTAAATATTAATCAAACGCATATCCTTATTCCAATCCAATGACTGTTTCAAGTTTCCAAAACGATTTTTATTTTAACAACTTTTTTTTTTTATGACGAAAGCATGTCTTGCTTAACCCCTTTGGCCTTTAGCGTGGAGTATCTGGCAAATGGTTTTTTATATTTCATATTATAATTGCTGTCATAAACATAAAATTTTATACAAATTTCTTAAATTTCTATTGTAATCATAAAATCTAAATAGAAAACGAAAAAAAAAACAAGAGAAACAAAGGAAACAAAAATAGACTCTATATGTACAACGTATGAATGCATGTGTTCGTAGAGTAATTTTGAGTGCCAATAAAAATCAAATAACATTTTTGGCCATCCTTGTTAGTCCTTTTATTACATTCTCTTGAATAAAAATATCAGCAAGAATATCTTCAGAAGTCATTCGTTATGGTAAAGAAACACTTCGAAGGGTTTATGTTAAGACATAAAAAATAGCACATGAACGCATATAAAGTCTATAAAAATTTTATCTATATATATATATACACACACACACATACATATATTATATTCTAATAAAAATATAATTGTATTATATTTCTTAAACAAAACCAAAAAAAAAGGAAAAAAAAGAAAGTGTTGATATCGATATCTAATGGCTGAAGTGCAGTGCAAACGATAAAATTTTTTAAACATTCCATGAATTTTATTTGCAGCAACAAATGTACATAAAAAACCATTTAAGATTTAAAGTCAAAATATTTGAAAATCTATTGGTCATTTGCTACAGAATGTAGAATTAAAAAGCAAAAAAGAAAAATATGTCCAATTGGTGGCCGTTAAGGGGTAAAGAGAAAATCTGGGGTCATTATCACCAGATGACCACTTAAGAGAGGGTAAAAAGAAAGGGTTTGCCTTTGGATAGTGTCATATGTAATGATGTTTGTAAAATTTTATATTCATTTTTTTTTTCTTTACCTTTCTTATTAGTCATAATTCTTTTTTAATCTTGGATATTGATATGATTCCAATGGGTTCTAATGCAAACTGTACTTGTCCTCAAACCTAAGCTAACCTAAGCTTAATTTGTTGAAAAATAAATTCTTCGCCGTTCAATAAATACATGCATACATTATAAGCCTTCAGTCAGGAACACGAATTATCTTCCTCCTCTACTTATTTTATGTGCGATAATTTTATACTTGATCGGCAGAAACCACTTTTTGAAGACGATTCCGAACGACAGAGGTCAAGGCAATTTTATTTACTCTCAGAGTTTTTGGCAGAAATCTGTTGATAGACAGTCGCAATGGAAATATTTTTCCATACTTTATTTTGTTGGAGTTGGAACCGAGGGCAATACACTATCTACTAGACTACGGCGACTTCTTCTCTTTTCACAAGTTATTCCCTTTTATCAGTAAACCAAATCAATAAATCAAATCAAATCTGATTGCTGCTTATTTCTGAACAATAATTTTCTTCCAGTTTGTTCTCTGAACACAGCTCAAACAATAATTCTACAAGAGTTAAGACAAACAATCTCGCCGGCCAGAGCAAATCATCAAAAAGACAATTTAATTTATTCGATATGCTGCCCTTAGTATTTCGGCCGTGTAGTATACACCAGGCCGAAATCCGTTAATCGGGTTGTTATGGCCTATTAAGTAAGTAAGTAAGTATACACCAAAGATCAGCAGTGAATCGTTTTTCCGCTACTCATAAGCAGCCATACAATTTTGAGTATGAATGAATCCACAGAATTAAAAGTCAACTACTCTGATTCATTCGTACTCGCTACAGCATTGATTTATAAGTATAAGTAGTAATGAGCATGAGTACAACGTTGACATCAAACTCACAAGATACGACATATGTTTGATTCATACACCTACTCATTCTGATTCATAAATTTAGAAAAATACTTATAATACTTATAAGTTATATGAGTGGCTCGAATCATTCATCAATATTTGCAACCTTTGCTGTTGTTGCATACACAAACAAAAAAGAAAGAAAAAACAAAGACAACAAGCAAAGCATTCACACAATATTTTTGTGAGTTTAGTAGTGTTCGTATGCTAATCATACTTATTTTATACTTCGAGTCGAAGTCAATAACATGATGCGTATTGTTATAATTGTATGAATACGACGAGTACTTTCAACTTTGAGTATGAGTAGTTAGAGTATGATATCAAAATAATTATGAATGCGTATAAGTATCTGAAATTATAAGTATGACTCGAACCTAGTCATCGTTTTGAATACTTATAGCTGATTTCTGGTATATACAATTGCTTAATTCAGTTGTAACAATGATGACAGTTCATGAAGTTGGGGTAGAATAAGGTCGTTAAGCTTTACCCAAAGTACTTAGTTGCTTGGTGCGTAGCATTCTTGAAAAAATAAATTCTGTTGAGAAATTCAAAACAAATATCTCGTTTTATACTAAATTTAAGTTCATCTATGGTTCCTAGTACGTTATAAGTGGTTTTTGGAGCACTGAAAACGATAATTTTGTTCATTCAGAAATAGGCCCCATCGCTCATCATTTACTATGAAAAGTTGTCTTTATGGAAATTTAAATACTTGGAGTGATTTGAACATGGTTTTCAGGTCCTCCACAGCGGTCAAAAGCACATACGAAGAGAACAATTTTTCATAACTCTGATGTATAAATTAGGCTGAATTAGACCTATTAAATGGATTAGATGGCTTTGAGGACCATTGTGGTTTATAGCATACACCGCCGACTTAAGAAAATGTTACCAATGGAAGTCTAATGGAGTCAAATCTACAATTTTGGTAGCTAGTATACATCATCTCCACGACCAAGGTCTCAAATTTCTCAGTTAGAATATCCAACATTGAAACCTCATACCCACATCTTTCTACTCAGCTTAAATGAAGTTGGTTATCATTAAAGCTCTCCGTTAAGAGTGAATACCTGCTCAATGTTAGTGACCAATGACGTAGTCAGCACTGACTTTTTCCAGATGCATTGGATTCTTTTGGATTTCATATGCTTTAGTGTTGTTCATATTCGACAATGGTGTTTTTTCACGTAGCCTTGATCCAGATAAGAGCCTCCTGTAAGGCAGTACATGGACAGAATAGATGAAATTGTTGTTGAATACCATATTTATCTATGATGATTTGGAAGAACTGAACAAATGACAACTAATTTGATAGAAGTAGCTTCAACAAATTGACTGTTCTCAACCGTGAAAGCTGGCTCTGTTGAAAATGTATTCGATTACTGTGTGATAGAAATTTAAATGCTTAGATTGATTTGAGTGTCGCTTATATGTCCGCCACAGGGAGCAAAATGGGCAAAAGCCAAAGTTCTCTGTGAGGACACGTATGTTATATTCAGCCATAGTCGCAGAATGATTGTTTCACACCGATCGCACCTCCAATATTTTTATACAAACTCCAGGCGTTCGCCTGAGTTAGGCTTAAATGTTACGTTACACCGTTATTGAGATCCAAGTAAAAAGTTCACAACTTTTTTACTGTCAGAAAGAAAGCAAATGTGAAGGTAGCCAAGCAAATATTCAATTTGGCCTTCATGTATAGGTCGCTTAATATATGTGAGAAAGCTTTTATATATTCCGGAGAATTTTTTTATTCGATAGGATCGCCTATATATTAACAATACGTATAATGATGGAGAGCCTAAGCAATGTTGAACATTTAAAATTTAAATTAAAAATTTTTAACTTTAAGAACTTTCCTAAATTCCTTCATTCCTTGTGATGATTTCAATTTATAAATTTGCTTCTCCTTCTTATTTTACTTCCAGATATATTTACGTTTGTCACGCTCCCATGGCCCATACTTGGTGTACGATGCCGCGCGTTAAACGTTGCACGCTCTATATAAGCATAGGTGCCTTCCTGCATCAAAGTACGAAACTGTTCGATCGAACCTACGAAGTGATTGAAATCGAATGGGAAGGAGAAACGGTGCAAGTGTGCCATATGGAAACAGCGAAATGGGTAGACACATATATCGGCGAAGACTTGTATTTCACCAGTTATTTTCTGTTTCGCGTTATATTTGTACATTTGCTGCCGTGCATAATGTTGGTTACCCTGAATATACTCCTTTTCGCTGCAATGCGTAAGGCCCAAGAGAGAAGGAAACTCTTGTTTCGTGAGAATCGTAAAAAGGAATGCAAAAAACTACGCGAAAGCAATTGTACAACTCTGATGCTGATTGTGGTGGTGACAGTGTTTTTGATTGTTGAAATACCCATTGCTGTGGTGACCGCCATGCATATTGTGGCCTCATTGTATATCAATTTTATGGATTACGACAGTGCCAATATTTTAATAACCTTTACGAATTTCTTTTTGGTTGTCAGTTATCCCATTAACTTTGGCATCTACTGTGGCATGTCGCGCCAGTTTAGAGAGACATGCAAAGAGATCTTCCTGGGCGATATGGCTGTGAAGAAAGATAGCTCGTCCAAGTATTCCATTGTCAATGGACCACGTACATGTACGAACACCAATGAAACTGTCCTCTAGTAAAGGTTTCTTTTGATGCCGTTTCGCAAGAGTTGGAAACAACGGAGACGGCATTCTAGTTTCTGCAGCAGCATAACTGAAATACCCATAACAGGTCGCGGTGATCATCTTACGGCCACTACAAGTATAAGTACTTGTGGCTCGGCTGCTGCTGCTGTTGCAACTGGTGGTCATAAGAAAAATATTAAAAGTACTGTAGATAATGTAACAATTGTTACTGCTGGTGCAGGTGCTGGTGCTGGTATCGGTGCTGCTGGCCTCAGGCGTTTTAGCGAACAACCAATGCAGCCGCAGCAACATTTCGTTGTCATGGATATTATCAACGAGGACAAAGTGGAAGTTTAGATTTTTAAGTGTATCCCTCGCTACAACTACAACAACTTTATTGGGTAATTAAACTAAGAATTAATAATGAAAAAAATAATACCGTTATAATTATAAGATAATAATTCCTAGTAAACTAACGGTAACATTTATTTGATAACTACTAACTAACGTTTTAGAAAATTTTTAAATTGAAAAAGGGAGGACAAAAAAATCTTTTACAGCGTTTGTAGTATATTGAATAATATTTTTAAGATGAGATTAATTTGTACGTTTATGTGTGTACAGTTAGTAATATTAATACTTAACATAATTTATTTTAATTTTAATTTAATAATTTTTTAATGGAACCACTATGAATAAAATTGAATTGAAAAATAACACGAATTTAGTAACACACGTAATTTATATTCAGGAAAAACAAAAAGAATAAAAATTAATAAAATAAACTAAACAACTATTCCACGAAGTAAATAAATTTTATAATGGAATGTAATGTAAAGAATTAAAAGGGTCAATAGACCATAAAATTGTTGGAAAAAAATCGTTTCTTTAACAGTTTAAATTAATCATAAATTCCAATGACATTTAAGTTCTTGTAGAATTTGTAAATCACTGCAAAAAAAAAAAAATTTTTTTTATTACGAAGGGAACTTTTGTTAATTTTAACGATAATATGTTTAAATTCATCACTTTAAAAACGTATTTAAAAAAGTTCTATAGAAATACATGTAAGCCTCTTGTTTTTTAAAATATTGTAAAACTTATTCGTTATATAATTTGAATTGCGTTTAAACTTCTCTACTCATCAGCAGAATTTATTTTTCTTAACTCTTTAACATTTTTTCTGTGTGCTTAATTATTTTCCAGACGAAGACGAGTATACTCGACATACACACAGTAAAATGCTTATGCTTTATCCAGAAGATATATAAAATAAATAATAAAAATACAATTATTTTACCTTATGACGAAAATGTACTTGACATTATGCAACAAAAAAAAAATCTATACACACTGACGATTATAGCCGACATAACAGTTAAAGGGTTAAGGCACTGAACTATAATTTTATTGCACATGCAAATACTCCATATCGTTATTCGTAATCAATCGTGACAACACCACACCAACCAACTCATCAGTTTCTGTGTTACATCCTTGTTTTTGTATCAGCGTATCTAGAACAATGTAAAATACTAAAAAAGAAAGAACATTCTCTTGGCATACCACGACTACATAGTAAAAGTTGTTATTTAGATCATCCTTATCTGACATGACATAATAATTGTGACAGTGGTTAGTTTGTCAGTGATTAACTTTATGAAGGTCATTTTGAGGTATACGCTATTTCCTGCAGGCATAGACCATAGCAGAGTTTAGCCAAAAGAGAAATTTAAACTATACCAACTAGCAATTGCTTAAGGCTACTAAGCAATAAATTTAAGGACATAATTCTAAAAGCACCTGTAGTCATAATCTTATTAATCCTACAAAGTAGTTTCAATTATTTTTCTTTTCAAAAACAAGCCATACAGAGGATATTCTCAATTTTTTTCACTTTGCCCATCTCCAGAGCTAGGGATTTGTTCATATCGTGAGAGTAATTCTACCCACCTACCTTGGGCATAATCATTGAACCAATATAAGTTAGAAAGTAGAGAACATTAATTTAGTGTTGGAACCCAGTTTGATTTTCTACGAAAAAGTAGGTCTATAGTACCATGGTATGCGTTACAATTTTAGCATAAGTGTTGTGTGTTCTATTCCCACCAGAGACTCCGGTCTGATATAGTACATCAACCACATGGTCGAAGTTACTCAGTTCATAAATAATTAAATATAATTTGTAATTGTTCTGTAATTAAGAAATAAATAAATAGTTTAACTAATACGCTATGTCCTTCCTTAGTTTTAAAGTTTTTTGCCCTGTTTTATTGGCCAATATAATGCTTTAGTCAAAATTATCGACAATCTTCGAATAAGGAGAGCGCACACAAAAAACAAAAAAACTGGACTTACACTTTTCGTTATAGAAATAAAACTAAGTGGCGGATTTTTTTTTCGTTTTATATTTCAATTAAAGTAAATAATATTTGAATTCTTTTCTGTATAAAATTTTTTTCTGACCAAGGTCTCAGAGCATTCAACTTTTTGAGCCACTTTTCTTTTCCAGACATGTTAGGGTGTTTTAGAAAAATACGTATTATTTTACTTGCTTTGTTTTGGTCAGTAAATCCTTTGTTTCTTCCACTTCCACACTTTCTCTCAATACCCAAAGACTCCTTATATTATTTTATTCTTGCCTTAGAAACTGTTTTTTTGCGAACCTAGCAATCGTTTTTGGAAAGCGGCGTGGTTTTTCATAGAGAATTTCAATTATTTTTTACGACATTCTTGTTGGGTGCCCATTTTCAAAAAATTAATTTTGCTATTGCAATGAAATTTAGCATGTGGATTCCCAGGTCAGACATCAAAACGAAAAATATTTCTTCGGCGACTTCCTCTCAGCAGATTTCTGGCAAAGACTCTGAGAGTAAAAATTGCCATGAAAAGCTTCTCAAAAATCTGTCGTTCGGAGTCGACTTTAAACTGTAGGTCCCACCACTCATGTATAAAATTAACGCACACAACATAAGTGATGTGAGAAGCTAGGTCGTAATCCTGACTGAAGGGTTGTAATGGCCAATTATGTATGTATTTTGAAACAAATGACTAAGAAAAACAATGTAACGGTATTAATTTTTTTCAATTATGGTAAAAGTTATAAGCTTAAAAGTAGGCCCATTTTTTTCGTGCGCACTTCTTATCACATATACATACATAATTGGCCATTATATACCTTCTGTCAGGATTACGACCTAGCTTTTCACGGCACTTTCGTTGTGTATGTTAATTTTATACGTAAGTGGCAGGAACTATAGTTTAACATCGACTTCGAATTTCATATGTTTGATAAACTTTTTCATGACAGGTTTATTTACTCTCATTGTTTGTGGCAGAAATATGGGGAGAGAAAATCGCCAAAAAAATATTTTTGTTCTCGTATTTTGTTTTGATGCCTAACTTGGAATAGAGGCCGGGCTTTACGTCTAATAAGTGAACTTACTACCTGCTATACTAAGGCGACTTCATCTTCTAATATCATCCATATTGAAAAGGAATAAAACGAGAAAATGGAAAAGATTTAATGCATCCTGTTAATATTCAGAATTATTTTATAATTTTTTTTTTTTTTGATATGAAATCATCAAAGTCTAGTAGATAATATGTTGTTTATTTCGACCAGAGCCCACGATTCAAATCGCAATTATTTTTAACAAAACCAAATATGAAGAAATATTTCTTCGCTGACTTCCTCATTTTCTTTTTTCGTGATCGGCTGCTTATGGATAAAATTACACACACAACATAAGTGATGCAGGAGTTCGGACAAAATCCTAACTGAAGTAATAGAAAATTATGTATGTATGATACAGTCAAACTCGTTTATAACGAATTCGGTTATAACGAATTTTTGGTTATTACGTGTATATTTTCAAGTCCCAACGTTTTAATAACAATTTTCATACAAAAAACTTCGTTTATTACGAACTCGTTTATAACGAATTCTCGGTAAAAAGGAACTACTTTAAATGGTCCCAGTAATTAAATTTCATACATTTTACTTTTTCTTTATAACGAATCCTCAGAAAAAACTTTGAAGTGTGGCAATAATCTTTACTTTTATTTGATATGGCAGCATTAAATTATGACTTAGTATCTTTAATCAGCTGATAGATATAAAGAATTAACACACATTTTTGGTTTCTAAAAAATATCGTTTTTGTTTTTAATAAATGATAAAAATTCTTTGTATTTTATATTTTCTTCTATGACTTCACCCCGTTTATTGCGAACTTTGCCTATAACAAATTATTTTTTCCGATCCCACGGAAGTTCATTATATCGGGGTTTGACTGTATCAGAAAATTGTCGACATATCGCATATTTATGTAATAATTTTGACTAATTAAATTGATTTCATTGTCAGATTACAAATTTTCAATTTTTTTATTTCAGTTTCAAATTTGTATTTAAAACAATTTTACAATTTAAAACAATTCGAATCGTCTAATAAAAATGAAACAAACCAATGAACATTAATTTCTATTCATTTATTCCAACAATAACTTGCATTGCTAAAATTAACGAAAAGGGAAAAACGTTTATAAATTATGAATAAAGTTTTTAAAAATATTAATAAATTTTAATAAAAATAATTAATCGAATTATTGAAAAATAATGTTGTAAAATAAGTAACAAATTAAGGCATATAAAAAAAGAAAACGTTAATTAATAAATAATAAAACAAAACTCGCTTATTTAAATATAAACAAAAAGCATTTGAATTTGTAAACTTAATAGAGCCCCATAGTTTACAAATGTTCAAATGTCAAGTGTTTTAATTTAAATGAAATTTTAATAAATATGAACAAATTAAACATAAAATCTGTGTAAGAAGCAAAAAAAAAAAAAAAAAATAAAAACAATAGTAATTCATTAACATAATTAATCATTAAGAAACTAAAATAAATTAATAATAATAATAAAAATAATATTGAAAAAAAAAAAAATTGGTTTTTGTTTTTAAATTTATTTCGTAAAGTAATATTAAGTATAAATCCTATATATTGTATACAAAAATTATAAAAAATTTTAGAATTAAAATTAAAAAAACAAAAAATTAATAATGTTAAGAATATAAAGAATACATGTACAATATATAATGAAACATGTAAAATAATAAATATTTAGATTTTTATATTTTCTTTTTGTTGTTTTAAATATACGCAATTATTCTTACTTTTGTAAATTTTTTCACAAAATAATGTTATTTTTTAAGTGTTTAAAATTAACATCACTGTTATATAAATAATTTCAAATGTAAAAAATTATGATAATAAAATAATAAAACAAAACAAAGAATTTCAATTAAATAACATTAAAAATAAAAATGTTAAAAGTATATTATTGTAGTAACGGCTGATATTTTCAGAACTTAACCCATTAACGCCTGACCCCAGAATTCGTGGTCCGATTTCGGTTGAAATTAGGCACAAATAGTATTTGGAGTATTTGTATTGATATGAATACTTTTATTTTTTTTAAGTCTTGTGGGGACCCTACAGAGGCATGGATATTTTTCTACTTACTTCGGCATAAGTTTGTTCTAAAATAAAAATTTTTTCTATTTATTATATGGCGGCTAAACAACATAGTTAAGATATTTTTGAGAGTTTTATTGAAAATATACTTTTACGTTTTTACCTTTTAAAAACGTTAAAAATATGAGTTCGTAGATTGCCAATAAAATAAAAATAAATATGTGTTTAATTTTAATCAATTCTTTATTATCTGCACAGATTTTGTGCCACTGTTCCAGCTTATTCCACGTATATAATGATAATTTTCGCAATATGTGTTTGTTCGTGATAATTCTCTGCTTACAACCTTTTTGTAAGCACAACACTAACTACTGCTTCCTTCAGACGCAACTTGTCTGCACACAAGTCTAACCGAATTATAGCTCGATGTCGTGTCTTCACACAACCGATTGATTTATCACTTCAACCAATTTAACGTCGTTATACACGACTAGCTTAATTTCAACTCCGAATACAACGTGCCGTCTGCACACACGACTGATTCAACTCAAACTCTGAATTCAGAATCCTCCTTACTCGCTTTGTCTTGCCTTTTATATCATTGGATCATTAGTGTGATAAATGCCCTCGAAGGATGAAGATGGCGTTCGGGAACAATCTAAAAATGTAAACAACTTCTTTGTTTGTTTATATTCGTCCAGGTAGATTAGTTGTTGTCGGTTTATTTCTCTATCCGCTATTTTATACTGCACATTGTTGTTGCTTGTTTACTTCTTTGTTCCCTTCATTTTGTTGTTGGTTATTTACGTCTTTTAGCCCTTATTCTTGTTTATCATCGATCTTGTGAACAAGCGCTTTATTTTTGTTGCTATATTTTTTTACTCATTCATTGATCATGTGAACAGTGCGCTGTTTTGTTTTTGGAGCTTTTGTTTATCACTTTATGCATGATCAAGTATATTGTGTTGTTTTTGAGGTTTTGTTTATTATTTTAACAATACCATTTCCACTTTCGTAACAATACAATAATAATTTAGACAAGAATGATAAATTTACAAAAATTACTCCGTTAAACAATGCACTGAATAAGAAATTCATGCAATTTGTCATATTTTCTCATAGTCTTTCTGTGGATGAAGAGATGATCGCATATTATGGTCGCCATTCCCTAAATATGTGCATAAAGGGTACTAACTTCTATGCCAGGCTATTGTTATTCCTTTATCGCATATACTGGCGCTTCTGCTAATAATAATATTGACTACGGTCTTGGAGAAAACGTCGTACTGCAATTATTAGAGAATATTTCAGATCCAAGACAATAAAATGTTACATTCGACCAGCCATAATTTATTATGGACATAATCTCGAAAAGGTTGTTTTGCAACAGGTACTACTGATTCGAGATAATCGTAGCAATCACGCATTTTTTAATGATATTATCGCAGTTCGCTGTAATGATAATTCGGTAATCACCTGTACACATGTTTATTATCAAGTTATCCCTATGTATGTATGTATACATTTTAAATCTTTCTGAAAGCAGTGACTGTGATGTCTAATTTGTTGGGTGTGGAGTCAATGTACAAAACAAAAAATATATGACCATAAACATCGTGTGATGGCTATCGTTGAATAACCACACTTAATACATGCATATAATCAGCGAATTGGTAGAGTTGACTTATTCGAAATGGCGTATCGTATTCGAATACGCGGAAAAATGTGGTATTGGCGATTACTCACTAATACTATTGACGTAGCTTTGCTAAACGCATGCAAACTATATTGCTTGTGCAGAGAATGTGAAGGTTTGCCACCTATGAGCCAACTCGATTAGCATTCTGGTTAGCGTTGTTGAAGCGTTGAAAATCGACGCCGTGATGGAAAAGTGGTCACAAATGCACAGCAAATAGCAAAATGCACTGACAAATTCGACTACATGGTTGATCAAATTAGAAAACACGGCGGTAAAACAGAGTATGGTTGAAAAACATGCGGCTTGAATGTACATTCAAGGGATTGTTTTGCACAATTTCATGCCGAAACTCCCAAAAAGATAGAATAAATAAAGAAACATAAATTATTTGAAATTAATTTTTAAAAGTTTATAATAAAATGAATTGTTTTCTTCATACCAATGTGGGTATTTTTATACCCATGTGCTTTAATCGCACCTGTAGCTTAGGTATCTAGACCAATTTAAGTTAAAGTTTTCTCATTGGTTAGAAGAGAAATAACATTACATAGAATCACAAGGTTTTTCTGATAATATATAATATAAAGAACTTTTTTTGTCGATTGTAAATATCTCCCATACCATCGCATCAAATTTAATGAATGATATCTCATTTTAAAGCTCATATCTAACACTAATGACGAAAAATAATTAGAAATTAAAAAATTAATATTTTTACTGATAAAATTTATATTTTATATAGAATTGCATGATAATTCTGTTGTCATTATGATTATATGTTTTTGTTCAAGTGTAGTAATACAGAGTCGCTTAGTAGTAATCCAGTTCTACATAATATAGTATGTATTAAAATCCATTCTGACAATACCGCTATTTACTATAATGCCGTTTACTACTAAGTCTTTTATATATAATATGCATATAAAGTTATAAAAAGCTGTTTTGGCAATACTTTGCAGTAGTTGTTAGATCAAGTGCTAAAGTACGTGTAGCTGTCGAACAGACAGTACCCGGAGGTCGAACTGACCCATTGTATGATAGGAAATGAAATTATGAATATTCGTTTGTTAGTCTGCCACGGGGAAAGGGCAAATCACTTTTTTTGCATTGTTCGGATGTTATCGATTTTTTTTTTAAGAACAAAATTTTACGTTGTAAAACGGTGTTGTAAAATTGAAAAAACAAATTATCAGTAGTAATCGAAATAATTTCTAATGGGAGGTTTATTGTTTAATCTTTTATAAAATGACTGTAGTTTTCATTATCAGCAAAAGTTTACTTACTCGCCTACTTATTACAACCTTGCAGTTAAGATTACAATCTAGCTTCTCAGATCACTCATGTTGTGTATGTTCATTTAATTCATGAGTGAGTGGCGGGACCTACAGATTTTTCCGAAATTCCTCATGGCAATTCTAATTACTCTCAGAGTTTTTGCCAGCAATCTTCTGAGGGGAAGTCATCGAAGAAATGTTTTCACATATTTGGTTTTGTTTGAGATGCCTTGGATAGAGATTAAATCACGGTCTCATTATAAACTCGCCTTCATAGGACTGATTCTGTTTCTGAATAGAATGAATAGATTCGTGAAAAATCAAAATTCGTCAAATTTGTGAGATACTAGCTTACATGAGATACAACAGCTTAAATACACCCTGAAAATATTAGAGTTTGGTGGGGATTTTAGCCTCGCGGCAACTTCGGTTTATATTTCTTTGAGAACAACGTTGTGCATGAATATGCCGATTTTATAATCCTGAAAACTACAATCTAAGTCGTAAAAGTGTGTTTTGGATAATGAGCTCTCAAAGTTTTCACGCGACATACGACTATATGTGTATTCCAAGTAGATTTTTCCCAATAACTGCGGAACGGATCGGCATAACTTAACCAAATTTTGACAGTATTTAAGTTAGAGAACGTAAAGTTTAAAAATGCAACGTTATAGAATGGAAGCGTCGATATAATCTGCATCTATCGGGTTTAGGTTTACCTTGATAAAGAAGAGTAAAAAAGTCATACAAGGTCGAAAAGTTCCATGATGAAATGGTTAAATGGAGCGTCAGGTAATCCCGGAGACACAATGCTTTTTTTAAAATCAACTGTCAGGAGAAAAATGTCAGGGGTGAATATGTTTTTAAAACCTCTGTGATTTTACCCAGAAGTCGACGTAGTCTAGTAGGTAGTGTGTTGGCTTATTAGACATAAAGCTAGGGTTCGAGCCTCAGGCCAGACATCAAAACAAAATACAAGAAGTTTTCTTCGGCGAGGAAATCGCAGAATATCTGGCAAAAATTCTGAGAGTAAATAAAATTGCCATGAAAAGTTTCCAAAAAAAATCTGTCGTTCGGAGTCATATCAAATCCCAATAATTCATAGTTTAGTACGATTATCGCAAAATTGACACAACAATCCACAGAGACCAAGAGTCCCTTGGTGGGGTTCGAAATCATATCTTCGTTATTCGTACTGTAGCACACTACATAAGACATATAACAAAATTAACTGAAGGTGAATTACTTTTAAAGCAAGAGACATTAAATGAAGTTTAGTAAAATAGTTTCAAGCGGAATTCAATCGAAATCCTTCGAACTGGACCTGAAATGTACATATTTTTTTTGTGACCCTTACCACGCGCACGATAACTGTCTTATGACACAACTTCAAGGAAATGACCGCCAAATTGCAAAGTTTTTACTCGCTTGATAGTAAATGCCAGTGAAATGAAAATATTGCATACGCACGTTATTTTCTTGTTTAAATTTCACAAATATTAAAGGGAAAAAAAATAAATTTTACAATTGTTTACAAATCAATGATTCAATTCTTAATATTCACATTAAAGCTGGATTTAATAGGACAAATTACGTCGTTATGTATATGAAGCAATAAAACATACTATGTTTCTAATCAGTTTATTAGGCGAAATACAGTCTAAGATTGTGGAGAATTTCAAATGTAAATTCGAAATAATTTTAATTTCCAATTATTTGGGGCGTAAATTCTATTGAAAATATTTTACAATAATTATTATCTGTTTGTTAGTGTAAAAAAATAGAAAAAAAAAACAAAATAACAATAAAACAATATTAACCCATAAATAATCATCTTTCCAGTAATAAGAGTCGTAACAAAAACTAAAATATTTTACCTTTTAAGCTTAACAAACTTTCATTAAGTTAAGCAAAGGTTTGTGAAGAACTAGAAATTAAAAATGGATAAAAATAAAAATTTTTTTAGGAATTAATGAAGCATTTAAATGGAGCATTAAATTCAAATAATGCCATAGACATTCAGAACCTAACAGTAACCAAGTATTTCAAGATAACTAAAGGAATTCTGTTGTTGTTGGATGTCACATGAATCGACTGTGAAAAACTTAATGACAGAGACTTTCGAACTCTGACAGCTAATAACGGCCATTCTTGTTAAAGTTAAATAATTTATTCAATGTGTTTCGCCAACACCTTCCTGGACACTACCATTAAGGCCAAGACAACGACATGTGTTCGCAGAATGAGATCAGGAGCATTCGGCAACTGTCCCTAATTTCCATTGAAAAATCATGCTCCGCGAAGAGACTTTTTTGATGATTAATGTTTACGTCAACAAAGGGATTGTGAAAGGGATTGCATTGACTAAAGCATCACTGCCAGAGTTGAGCACTGTAGGTCAATGATTAACAATTAATTTTTGCCTAAATTGTATGATCTGAACGCCAATGTCATATGCTTAGAACAGTACATTGTCACTTGTCTTACAGTTGATGCCATATTCGATATTCTCCACGATCGATATGAGGGCATTGGCATAATGTGAACTGGTCACCGAGAAGATGCGATTTGTACTCTTTCAAATTTTCTTGTGGAGTTGTCGTAAGTCAGTGGGTGTATGCGAATATGACAAAAATCGCAGAATCTGCCATCTGTAAAATTTAACCTGATCTATGTGCCAGAGGCCAAATGGGGAATATTTTAACGATGTTATGTTCTACAAATTATAGTATCCATAAGTCCAAATAAAAAATATCGATGATGTCGCAAGCATATAATGTATTAGATTTATAGAATGTAGGCATTTGGTGAAAAACCAGATATAGGGCCTGAAGAAGTGCGACACAAACCGAAACAATGCAAAACGAAGCACGATTTTCCATACATTTGTATTGATTTTCATTTAATTCGTTCCGATATTCACAATTTTAGCTGAAAAATTAAATATTTCAATAAACTTGCAACCATCAGACAACATAAACACATATATGTATGTACGTTAGAGAGACTCAAGTTGTATGGAAGCGAAATTCGTGCAAAGCTGAGACCCCTAATTAATTAAATCGACTTAAGATTAAATATGTTAATTTGGCATTATTTTACACACATCCCCGAACAAAAAATTCAAAAACCGGTTTTTTACAGAACATCCTAAAAAAAAGGACATAGGTGATCGTCCATATTGTATACACTGTTGGACGTGCCTTAAAAATATCTTTCTTATGATATAGATATTGTATATGTTGGTAAGGAAACAGATCAAATTAATAAAACATTCAAAAATAGACCCTTTTTCAAAAAGGTCCAGCTTACGAGAGGTCAAAGCTGGAGCCGAAATATTTGAAATTTTGTCTTAAAAAAGTCCAAGGTTCATTTTTAGAAGGGTACATCGAGCACTTTTTTTGGTGAGTCGCTTTAATGTACGTATGTATTTACATTAGGCTTAAACGGGAAATCCCCTTTTTCTGCTTTAGCTTTGTACAAACATTTTCATATTAACGACGCAAACAAAATAAAACGGCGCAAGTCGAAGTCACAGAAATATTAAAAAGACACAACTTCGAATTTGAAGCAAATATAAACGGGAAATCCCCTTTTTCTTTTCAGCTTTGTATAAACATTTTCATATTAAAGACGCAAATCGAAGCGCTAACGACGCAACTTCGAAACATGCGACGTAAACTGAAACAAAAACGACGCAACTTCGAAATCACAGAAATTTAAAAAAAAACGCAACTTCGAAGCAGACGCAGAACGAGACGACGCAAACCGGGGTATTAGTGTACACTAGAGCCCCGACTTGCGTCGTTAATGGGGACCGGAGAAACGCGACTCAAATCCAAACGATGCAAATCGAATTACTTTTTTCTATATAAATGCACTTAAATTTAATTTATAGGGGAAAATATTCAAAACAAAGCAAAAAAAAATTTGTATTTTTGATAAAAAACAAGTATGAATATATTTTTATTTATTTCAATTATTGCAGCATATGTTTATATTATTATAAAGAGATAACAAAACAATAAATTAAGAGAAAACGTAAAAATTTTATTAATTTACGTATGTATGTATGTATGTATATTCAAAAAAGTAGGTGCATTAAAACTTCCAATTTATTCAGCTTACATTTCTCTTCAGGTGACAAATCTAAATCATAAACACTTATATGCATTTGATTGGATAGTTTTACTGTTTTTTTTTTTTAAACAAAACTGTCCAAAGTTTGTTGAATTTTTAAAGATTTTTTTTGTTGATATATTTTTTTGTAACAACCAATGGCTTCATCAACAGATGGTGCCTACGCCCGTGCTATGATTTTCGTTAGGATCGTTTTCAGAAAATATATCCATTGCATGGGAAATTAATGGCAAAGCTTTGGAAATATTGGCGACTATTAATTTTTTTGTCTTCTAATGTATCATCTCCTGTTATGACAGGAAACATGCTGAATATTAATGGCTAATAAATTTTCATTATCAAGCTCATCATCGTGAGAAAGCAAAAATTCATTAACATCATCAAATAAAAAAATTTATTAACATCATCAGTAAAAATTTAACCGTTTTTAGCGACGCAAATCGAAATCACAACGATGCAACGATGCAAAAGCTACGCAAATCGGGACGACACAAGTTGGGGCTCTAATGTATTATAATGAACTTTGTTAAATAATATGCTGTCTTACTAACCAATGACTAGAAAGTTCAAACCTCAGTGCTACTATCTTAAAAAAAAAGCAAATACAAAACTAAAGCTTAATAAACTCATTTTTTGGATTTTTAGAGTGTTTCAATGAATTTAGCCCCCTAATGGGTTAAGCAGAATTCAATTGCATATCAATGTCATGACATTTTCAGTAGATTTTTTATTTTTAATTAATAGACATCAACAAAAAAATTTTTGCAAGAAAGACTTTTTTTTTGTATAATTTTTAAAGAAAATTAATGAAAAATGAACAGTATGACCAGTATGAAATTACCCTATAAATCATGTGTTACAGATATAATACGCATATAATACGTAAAACTCATATGAGTCATGGAACGTATTAGTCAGAATTACGACCCAGCTTCTCACACCACTTAAGTAGTGTTTGTTAGTTTTATACGAGCCACAGATTGTTGAGAAACTTTTCAATGACAATCTTATTTACTCTCAGAGTTTATGCCAGTAATCTGTTGAGAGGAAGTCGCCGAAGAAATATTTTTTTTTTTATATTCATTTTTGGTGAGTATGTTTGACCTGGATTTCAAACCGTGGTCTCACGTCTGCAAAGCCAACACACTACCTACTAGGAAGTCCTTTGTGGAGAAAGAAGGACACTAGAAAACTTACCAATATTGTTGAGAAATACACATTCGTAATGCCTATTACATCCGCATACATATTTATGCCGAATGTACAGCTTTTTTTAAATGTACACCAAATTACGTTATCAATTATTTGCAAAAAAAAAAAACAAAAAATATTGATTTATTGAGAGAAGTTCGCTACAGTTCATACAAAAAAAAAAACCCAGATGATGATATTGTATAAACTGAGGTATAAATTGAAAAAACAACACCAACAAAAAAACAAACTACTGATAAGAATAAAAATAAATATTTTAATAATAAAATAATAAAAATTACAATCGCATCACACCTCTTAAGCTAAGCAAAGCGACTAAATTTAGTCTTTACTTAGCAATTTAATGAATAGGTACTGACAATCTTAAAACTCGCTTAAATTCTCTTAACGATGGATATTTTCCATCGATTATTTCAAATATTTTTGCTCTGGCAGTGTTGTCTGCAATGTCTGCAAGCGGCTACGACATATAGCAGCCTAATCGCAAGCAAAAGAAACTCATTGAAAGCTCTATGAATTTAACGGCTGAACCATGTAATAATTTCTATAACTATGCTTGCGGCAATTGGGATCAGGCGTATGAAGGGGCGAAAACAAATTTCGAAGAAGCCGTTTCTATGCTCGACTACAATGCTGATATGCAAATGTATCGTGTACTGGATCGTTTTACAATGAAAAATAAACCAAATTTTTTACATGAAGTCCGAAAATACTATGAATCGTGTAGGAATTTAGATAAATACGAGTCCATTAAATATCTGCACTGGTTAAAGCGCAATGATCACTTTAAATGGCCTGCCATATGGACTGCTCCGAAGAAAGACAATCAATTCGATTGGGTGAAAACATTGGCGAAAATGCGTACCTATGGCTTCAATGATGTGTTCATACAATCGATTTTCACAAGAAATGTAAATGATGCAAACGCCTTTGTTGTGGATTTGGACAAGCCCGTTATGGATGGTGGTTTTAAGGCCATAACAGAAAGCTATCTAGATGTTATAATGCGCTCTTTGCCAGCGGCAATACAAGAAATAGAACTTACAAAGCTATATCAAGAAATCAATGAATTTGAAGAACTTCTTTTAGGGTTGGATCAAATTGATGATATCTCGATAGAGGATGAAAGTGATTTTGAGAAGGAACATGTTATTAAATTTAAAGATTTACCTTTAGATTGGCTAAAGAACTATCTACGTATAGTACTTAATCAAACCATTATAAGTCCCGATATGTTATTGTATATACAAAACAAGCCCTATATGTTGGCTTTGGATACGCTGCTGCAAAAGTACGATCAACGTTTCATAAACAAATATTTAGAAATTCGTTTCCTTTGGTACTTACATTTACAGGGACCAACCAATTTCTATGAAGTCGACTGTTTATCCAATATCAGAGGTCTCATGCCCACGGCCATGCATTGGTTGTACGAAGAACAGAATCCCGGGCTACCCAATGAGTATGACAGTATTTATGAAATCTTCAATAATTTACGTCAACTGTTTGGCAAAACCATACAAGAAAATAAGCACGGCTTTAATACCACCATAGTGCAGCACTTGAAAAGTAAACTCGATCATATGAAACTTAAACTCAATAATATACCACGTGTGGATACTGTAGCCACCTTGGAAAAGTTCTATCAAGAACTAGATTTGAATGAAAATGATTTCTATGGTAATTTTTTAAAACTCTTACGATTTAATTTTAAAGCCCGTTTGGCTTTGTTGGACAAAACGAAGACTATATTGGATTTTTCGTATTTGGAAAGACCGGACACTGGCCCGAGTTCCTTACCCTTTTTTGTTCAGCAAGCGAATACTGTCTTCATACCTTTAACTCTACTCCAGCAACCGATTTATCATGGCGATTTGTCGGACATCTATAAATACAGTGGCTTGGGCTTCTTAATTGCACATGAAATGTTTCACGGCTTTGATGACACAGGCCTTCTGAGAAATGCTGATGGCACTGTAAGCTTTATTGATTATGAAGAAAATCCCTTATTTAATGCCAGTCTGAATTGCCTGTTGGAAATCAATCCCACCGTGATTAGCGAGAAAATTGCCGATATAAGTGGCTTACGTTATGCCTATCTGGCGTATTTTGACAACCATCCCGAATCGTTAAATCGTACACTTCGTTTATATGGCAACGAAATGCCCATGACTCAAGTTTTCTTTTTGAATTTTGCCCAATTTTTCTGTGGCGATTTATCCGTTGACCAGATAGATGCTGTGGTAGATCATGGCTCGGATAGAGAACGTGTTATGGATGCTCTTGCAAATTTTCCCGAATTTTCAAAAGTATATCAATGCTCTCAGCATCACCGTCTTTATCCACATGAAACCTGCCACTTGTGGCGTAGATAAAAAAATATATTTGAAAATGTAATTGAAATATTGGAAATAAAATTTTGTTGTTGTGCAGTTCTTATACGTTAGTTTTAAATTATTTTTGCGAAACAAAATCTATACATATATATAAATTAATGTGTGTTTATTTGTTTGTGGGTTTGTTTGTGTGTTTGTTTGAAGTCTAAACGGTTGGACCGATTTTCTTGAAATTTTAGCTGTACCTTCCTGTATGTGTGGATGGAACTATAGGCTATAATTTAATATCGCATATCTCATAAACTGCTACAGCTAAAGTCCTCAAATTTTGTATGGATGACTATGAATAAAATGGGCGGATTAGCTATGGTGGGCGTGTTACCTCTATATAAATGAATGTTTGTTTGTATGTACCTTATAGAATCATAAACTATGCATTTGATCATGTTATGATCTTTAGAAAAGTTATTGCGTATGAGCCGGGGTAGGTTTCTAAGTTGATATGACTAATTTTCAGCAGGTGGTGCCACTGAAAATTACTTAAAATCAATTAAATCGTAAACTGTCCATTTAATCATGTTATGATCTTTACCAAAGTTGTTGCGCATGAGCAGTTGAAGATTTCTAAGTTGGTATGACCAATTTCCAATAGGTGGACCCACTGAAAATTACTTAAAATAAATTAAATCTTAAACTGTGCATTTGATTATGTTGTGATTTCTAAGTTAGTATGACCAATTTCCAATAGATGGTCCCATTGAAAACTACTCAAAATGAATTAAATCTTAAGCTGTGCATTCATTAACAAAGTTGTTACATGTAAGTCGACGGAGATTGGTGCTATTAATTTCCGATGGATGGCGTCACTGAAAATTATTCAAAATGAATGACAAGCAATTGGTCGACCTACACCCCAAGCGCGGAAAAGAGAGCATTACAAGCCTCGGGATCAGGCGAGCTCTGTGACTGGAAAATCTTTTTGCATATGCCGCTGAGACCCGTTCGCATGAACCACTAGAACAACCAGAAGTGAGATTAGAAAAAGATCGAATGCGTACTATTCAGGCCCGTTCATATGAATCATCAGGATAACGGGCAACAAAAACAATAAAATGATTCAAAATTAACTGAACATTTGTGTAATGCCTTTCTTTCAAATTTATTTTAGTTGGGGGCGCAGCAAAACGTGCAGTAAAATAATGAATGTTTTTAACTGAACAAACAAGTCATTTTGTATACCGTACTGGTCCTTAAGAGTGAAATTATTTAAGGAAAGCAAGCAATATGGAATTATTTTGAGCTTTTAGGTCACTCGCGAACCTAAGCAGGTGTTTAATTATCAGCTCGTTGGCTAACATTAAAGGGTACCTATGAGACGAATTCTGTCTTCTTTGCTATTCTTTCTAGCTTACGAAATTAATGTAGAATGATATTGTTTTGTGCATGCTAATATACATTTATAATTGGTTAATCAGGATTACAATCTAGCTGTTCACACTACCCCTCTGTTGTATGTTTTAATCTTACACATGAGTGGCGCAAACTACAGTTTAAAGTCGTTTCCAAATGACAGATTTGTAGGAAATTTTTCATTACAATTTTTCTTTACTCTCATCGTTTTTGCTAGAAATCTGTTGAGTGGAAGTCGTCGAAGAAATATTTCTTCATTTTTCTCTTTACTGGAGATTGTCTGAACTGGTGTTTGAACCGTGGCCTAAACGTACTATGTACCTACTATACTATGGGGTAAGTTGAGCCTTCAAAAATACCTACTATACCTATGCGGTTCAGTTGGACAAGTAAGGCAAAACGTTCTGAAAGGACGCTTGGTTATGTAGTCAAGTACTCTTCATATACTCATGGTGTTCCACGTATCAATAGGTGGAATTGGATTACATTTCGTGAATATGTTAACTACTGAGCCATATTGCGGAAAACCCCAGGCATTGTTACATTATACTGGATCTTGTAAGGAGCATTGGGTCGGTAAAAATTATTCCCAAGCTGTATTTATTCTTCGTTAATCGATTTTTGTCGTTCAATCGTCACTTCATAACTCTTCTGCGACTACTTTGTTCTGTAATTGTTTCGTGGTATGTGCCCTCCGTAATTCTTGGTTTCCATTAACATAAATCTCATTATTCTAATATGAATGCAATTCTAAGGCATCGATTTCAAGATAATTTCCTCAATTTCCTGTCTTAAAAAAATATTTTATTGAATACACGAGTTAATCTAGGTTCCCTTAGAAAATCTTGCAGAATTGTACAAACCTCGGTATTAGAATAAGAGGTCAAGTGAATAATAACCCCTGTTGCTATCAGTAGGCTGGCGAGATAACGGAGCACAAAAATATTTCTTGTTTGGATGGTCTGTGGTTTGGGGTATTTATTCTAATGCCTTTATTCTTTGCGATATTTTATCTCAGTTCTGTTTCGACACGTACTACTTAGTCTATGGGTTTTCACCAGCATGTCGCTTTAGTTACGGGAATGTAGGTAACAGTCTTAATTGAGATTTAGTATGTGCATGTTAGGATCATGCGAAAATTTTGTTCAAAACATTATTAAACGTATGGTATCATGCTCCCTGCTTTGATTGTTATTTCTGTGCTAAAACAACCTCTTGGAAGATGCGGTAGTCTTGTATTTTTCCGAAGTTGCAAACAGCCGAGTAAATTACCGCGTTAAAAGTCTTTAGGAATAGAAAGACGATACTGTTCAACTGAATGCTCGTCAACAATATGCAACAGTTGAGCAAGCCACGACTTCTATAGTTCGAAATCTGACGATTAATTCATCTCGATCAGGCTGAAATCAGTGGTGTTGTCAAGCCTGAACGCTCCGGAACGTCGGGTGTGAACCGAACCGGAACAAAAACAGGAAAGAACCGGCTTGTTTTTCAGAACCGTGAACGGGAGTACGGACACCACTAGCTGAAATATATTCTGCATTAGTTTCTCGTAAGCTCATATTATCTTGACGAATTTACAATAGCCTGAGCATTGCAAATTCATATGACACTCATATGATACATGGAACGTACAACTCTTCAGTCAGAATTACGACCTAGCTTCTCACACCACTTATGTTGAGCCACAGATTTTTGTGAAACTTTTTCATGGTGATTTTATTTGTGCCAGGAGGTCGCCGAAAAAATAATTTTTTTCATTTTCATTTTTGGTGAGTCTAACCTGGATTTCGAGCCGTGGTCTCACTTCTGATAAGTCAACACACTACCTACTAGGAAGTGCTTTGTGGAGAAAGTATGACATTGGAAAACTTACTAACATTGTTGATAAATACACATTCGTAATGAGTATTACATATTTATGCATACATCCGCATACATATTTATGCCGAATATATGGTTTTTTTTGTTGTACAAGTTACAAATTACGTTATCAATTATTTGAAAAAAAAAACAACAAATATTGATTTATTGAGAGAAGTTCGCTTCAGTTCATATAAAAAAAATCCCAGATGATGATATTGTCTAAGCTGAAATTTAAATTGAAAAACACCAACAAAAAATCAAACTACTGATAAGAATGAAAATAAATATTTTAATAATAAAATAATAAAAATTTTAATCGCATTACACCTCTTAAGTTAAGCAAAGCGGCTAAATTTAGTCTTTATTTAGCAATTTAGTGAATAAGTACTTACAAGCTTAAAACTCGCTTAAATTCTCTTAACGATGGATATTTTCCATCGTTTATTTCAAATATTTTTGCTGTGGCAGTGTTGTCTGGAATGTCTACAGGCGGCTACGACATATAGCAGCCGTTTGGCTAATCGCAAGCAAAAGAAACTCATTGAAAGCTCTATGAATTTAAAGGCTGAACCATGTAATAATTTCTATAACTATGCTTGCGGCAATTGGGATGAGGCGTATGACGGGGCGAAAACGAATTTCGTAGAAGCCGTTACAATGCTCGACTACAATGCTAATGTGCAAATGTATCGTGTACTGGATCGTTTTACAATGAAAAATAAACCAAATTTTTTACATCAAGTGCGAAAATATTATGAATCGTGTAAGAATTTAGATAAATACGAGTCCATTAAATATCTGCACTGGTTAAAGCTCAATGATCACTTTAAATGGCCTGCCATATGGACTGCTCCGAAGAAAGACAATCAATTCGATTGGGTGAAAACATTGGCGAAAATGCGTACCTATGGCTTTAATGATGTGTTCATACAATTGATTTTCACAAGAAATGTAAATGATGCAAATGACTTTGTTGTGGATTTGGACAAGCCCGTTATGGATGGTGGTTTTAAGGCCATAACAGAAAGCAATCTGGATGTTGTAATGCGCTCTTTGCCAGCGGCAATACAAAAAATAGAATTTGCAAAGCTATGGCAAGAAATCAATGAATTTGAAGAACTTCTTTTAGAGTTGGATCAAATTGATGATATCTCGATAGAGGATGAAAGTGATTTTGAGAAGGAACATGTTATTAAATTTAAAGATTTACCTTTAGATTGGCTAAAGAACTATCTACGTATAGTACTTAATCAAACCATTATAAGTCCCGATATGTTATTGTATATACAAAACAAGCCCTATATGTTGGCTTTGGATACGCTGCTGCAAAAGTACGATCAACGTTTCATAAACAAATATTTAGAAATTCGTTTCCTTTGGTACTTACATTTACTGGGACCAACCAATTTCTATGAAGTCGACTGTTTATCCAATATCAGAGGTCTCATGCCCACGGCCATGCATTGGTTGTACGAAGAACAGAATCCCGGGCTACCCAATGAGTATGACAGTATTTATGAAATCTTCAATAATTTACGTCAACTGTTTGGCAAAACCATACAAGAAAATAAGCACGGCTTTAATACCACCATAGTGCAGCACTTGAAAAGTAAACTCGATCATATGAAACTTAAACTCAATAATATACCACGTGTGGATACTGTAGCCACCTTGGAAAAGTTCTATCAAGAACTAGATTTGAATGAAAATGATTTCTATGGTAATTTTTTAAAACTCTTACGATTTAATTTTAAAGCCCGTTTGGCTTTGTTGGACAAAACGAAGACTATATTGGATTTTTCGTATTTGGAAAGACCGGACACTGGCCCGAGTTCCTTACCCTTTTTTGTTCAGCAAGCGAATACTGTCTTCATACCTTTAACTCTACTCCAGCAACCGATTTATCATGGCGATTTGTCGGACATCTATAAATACAGTGGCTTGGGCTTCTTAATTGCACATGAAATGTTTCACGGCTTTGATGACACAGGCCTTCTGAGAAATGCTGATGGCACTGTAAGCTTTATTGATTATGAAGAAAATCCCTTATTTAATGCCAGTCTGAATTGCCTGTTGGAAATCAATCCCACCGTGATTAGCGAGAAAATTGCCGATATAAGTGGCTTACGTTATGCCTATCTGGCGTATTTTGACAACCATCCCGAATCGTTAAATCGTACACTTCGTTTATATGGCAACGAAATGCCCATGACTCAAGTTTTCTTTTTGAATTTTGCCCAATTTTTCTGTGGCGATTTATCCGTTGACCAGATAGATGCTGTGGTAGATCATGGCTCGGATAGAGAACGTGTTATGGATGCTCTTGCAAATTTTCCCGAATTTTCAAAAGTATATCAATGCTCTCAGCATCACCGTCTTTATCCACATGAAACCTGCCACTTGTGGCGTAGATAAAAAAATATATTTGAAAATGTAATTGAAATATTGGAAATAAAATTTTGTTGTTGTGCAGTTCTTATACGTTAGTTTTAAATTATTTTTGCGAAACAAAATCTATACATATATATAAATTAATGTGTGTTTATTTGTTTGTGGGTTTGTTTGTGTGTTTGTTTGAAGTCTAAACGGTTGGACCGATTTTCTTGAAATTTTAGCTGTACCTTCCTGTATGTGTGGATGGAACTATAGGCTATAATTTAATATCGCATATCTCATAAACTGCTACAGCTAAAGTCCTCAAATTTTGTATGGATGACTATGAATAAAATGGGCGGATTAGCTATGGTGGGCGTGTTACCTCTATATAAATGAATGTTTGTTTGTATGTACCTTATAGAATCATAAACTATGCATTTGATCATGTTATGATCTTTAGAAAAGTTATTGCGTATGAGCCGGGGTAGGTTTCTAAGTTGATATGACTAATTTCCAGCAGGTGGTTCCACTGAAAATTACTTAAAATCAATTAAATCGTAAACTGTCCATTTAATCATGTTATGATCTTTACCAAAGTTGTTGCGCATGAGCAGTTGAAGATTTCTAAGTTGGTATGACCAATTTCCAATAGGTGGACCCACTGAAAATTACTTAAAATAAATTAAATCTTAAACTGTGCATTTGATTATGTTGTGATTTCTAAGTTAGTATGACCAATTTCCAATAGATGGTCCCATTGAAAACTACTCAAAATGAATTAAATCTTAAGCTGTGCATTCATTAACAAAGTTGTTACATGTAAGTCGACGGAGATTGGTGCTATTAATTTCCGATGGATGGCGTCACTGAAAATTATTCAAAATGAATGACAAGCAATTGGTCGACCTACACCCCAAGCGCGGAAAAAAGAGCATTACAAGCCTCGGGATCAGGCGAGCTCTGTGACTGGAAAATCTTTTTGCATATGCCGCTGAGACCCGTTCGCATGAACCACTAGAACAACCAGAAGTGAGATTAGAAAAAGATCGAATGCGTACTATTCAGGCCCGTTCATATGAATCATCAGGATAACGGGCAACAAAAACAATAAAATGATTCAAAATTAACTGAACATTTGTGTAATGCCTTTCTTTCAAATTTATTTTAGTTGGGGGCGCAGCAAAACGTGCAGTAAAATAATGAATGTTTTTAACTGAACAAACAAGTCATTTTGTATACCGTACTGGTCCTTAAGAGTGAAATTATTTAAGGAAAGCAAGCAATATGGAATTATTTTGAGCTTTTAGGTCACTCGCGAACCTAAGCAGGTGTTTAATTATCAGCTCGTTGGCTAACATTAAAGGGTACCTATGAGACGAATTCTGTCTTCTGTGCTATTCTTTCTAGCTTACGAAATTAATGTAGAATGATATTGTTTTGTGCATGCTAATATACATTTATAATTGGTTAATCAGGATTACAATCTAGCTGTTCACACTACCCCTCTGTTGTATGTTTTAATCTTACACATGAGTGGCGCAAACTACAGTTTAAAGTCGTTTCCAAATGACAGATTTGTAGGAAATTTTTCATTACAATTTTTCTTTACTCTCATCGTTTTTGCTAGAAATCTGTTGAGTGGAAGTCGTCGAAGAAATATTTCTTCATTTTTCTCTTTACTGGAGATTGTCTGAACTGGTGTTTGAACCGTGGCCTAAACGTACTATGTACCTACTATACTATGGGGTAAGTTGAGCCTTCAAAAATACCTACTATACCTATGCGGTTCAGTTGGACAAGTAAGGCAAAACGTTCTGAAAGGACGCTTGGTTATGTAGTCAAGTACTCTTCATATACTCATGGTGTTCCACGTATCAATAGGTGGAATTGGATTACATTTCGTGAATATGTTAACTACTGAGCCATATTGCGGAAAACCCCAGGCATTGTTACATTATACTGGATCTTGTAAGGAGCATTGGGTCGGTAAAAATTATTCCCAAGCTGTATTTATTCTTCGTTAATCGATTTTTGTCGTTCAATCGTCACTTCATAACTCTTCTGCGACTACTTTGTTCTGTAATTGTTTCGTGGTATGTGCCCTCCGTAATTCTTGGTTTCCATTAACATAAATCTCATTATTCTAATATGAATGCAATTCTAAGGCATCGATTTCAAGATAATTTCCTCAATTTCTTGTCTTAAAAAAATATTTTATTGAATACACGAGTTAATCTAGGTTCCCTTAGAAAATCTTGCAGAATTGTACAAACCTCGGTATTAGAATAAGAGGTCAAGTGAATAATAACCCCTGTCGCTATCAGTAGGCTGGCGAGATAACGGAGCACAAAAATATTTCTTGTTTGGATGGTCTGTGGTTTGGGGTATTTATTCTAATGCCTTTATTCTTTGCGATATTTTATCTCAGTTCTGTTTCGACACGTACTACTTAGTCTATGGGTTTTCACCAGCATGTCGCTTTAGTTACGGGAATGTAGGTAACAGTCTTAATTGAGATTTAGTATGTGCATGTTAGGATCATGCGAAAATTTTGTTCAAAACATTATTAAACGTATGGTATCATGCTCCCTGCTTTGATTGTTATTTCTGTGCTAAAACAACCTCTTGGAAGATGCGGTAGTCTTGTATTTTTCCGAAGTTGCAAACAGCCGAGTAAATTACCGCGTTGTTTTTCAGAACCGTGAACGGGAGTACGGACACCACTAGCTGAAATATATTCTGCATTAGTTTCTCGTAAGCTCATATTATCTTGACGAATTTACAATAGCCTGAGCATTGCAAATTCATATGACACTCATATGATACATGGAACGTACAACTCTTCAGTCAGAATTACGACCTAGCTTCTCACACCACTTATGTTGAGCCACAGATTTTTGTGAAACTTTTTCATGGTGATTTTATTTGTGCCAGGAGGTCGCCGAAAAAATAATTTTTTTCATTTTCATTTTTGGTGAGTCTAACCTGGATTTCGAGCCGTGGTCTCACTTCTGATAAGTCAACACACTACCTACTAGGAAGTGCTTTGTGGAGAAAGTATGACATTGGAAAACTTACTAACATTGTTGATAAATACACATTCGTAATGAGTATTACATATTTATGCCGAATATATGGTTTTTTTTGTTGTACAAGTTACAAATTACGTTATCAATTATTTGAAAAAAAAAACAACAAATATTGATTTATTGAGAGAAGTTCGCTTCAGTTCATATAAAAAAAATCCCAGATGATGATATTGTCTAAGCTGAAATTTAAATTGAAAAACACCAACAAAAAATCAAACTACTGATAAGAATGAAAATAAATATTTTAATAATAAAATAATAAAAATTTTAATCGCATTACACCTCTTAAGTTAAGCAAAGCGGCTAAATTTAGTCTTTATTTAGCAATTTAGTGAATAAGTACTTACAAGCTTAAAACTCGCTTAAATTCTCTTAACGATGGATATTTTCCATCGTTTATTTCAAATATTTTTGCTGTGGCAGTGTTGTCTGGAATGTCTACAGGCGGCTACGACATATAGCAGCCGTTTGGCTAATCGCAAGCAAAAGAAACTCATTGAAAGCTCTATGAATTTAAAGGCTGAACCATGTAATAATTTCTATAACTATGCTTGCGGCAATTGGGATGAGGCGTATGACGGGGCGAAAACGAATTTCGTAGAAGCCGTTACAATGCTCGACTACAATGCTAATGTGCAAATGTATCGTGTACTGGATCGTTTTACAATGAAAAATAAACCAAATTTTTTACATCAAGTGCGAAAATATTATGAATCGTGTAAGAATTTAGATAAATACGAGTCCATTAAATATCTGCACTGGTTAAAGCTCAATGATCACTTTAAATGGCCTGCCATATGGACTGTTCCGAAGAAAGACAATCAATTTGATTGGGTGAAAACATTGGCGAAAATGCGTACCTATGGCTTTAATGATGTGTTCATACAATTGATTTTCACAAGAAATGTAAATGATGCAAATGACTTTGTTGTGGATTTGGACAAGCCCGTTATGGATGGTGGTTTTAAGGCCATAACAGAAAGCAATCTGGATGTTGTAATGCGCTCTTTGCCAGCGGCAATACAAAAAATAGAATTTGCAAAGCTATGGCAAGAAATCAATGAATTTGAAGAACTTCTTTTAGAGTTGGATCAAATTGATGATATCTCGATAGAGGATGAAAGTGATTTTGAGAAGGAACATGTTATTAAATTTAAAGATTTACCTTTAGATTGGCTAAAGAACTATCTACGTATAGTACTTAATCAAACCATTATAAGTCCCGATATGTTATTGTATATACAAAACAAGCCCTATATGTTGGCTTTGGATACGCTGCTGCAAAAGTACGATCAACGTTTCATAAACAAATATTTAGAAATTCGTTTCCTTTGGTACTTACATTTACTGGGACCAACCAATTTCTATGAAGTCGACTGTTTATCCAATATCAGGGGTCTTATGCCCACGGCTATGCATTGGTTGTACGAACAACAGAATCCGGAGTTACGCAATGAGTATGACAGTATTTATGAAATCTTTAATAATTTACGTCAACTGTTTGGCAAAACCATACAAAAAAATAAGCACGGCTTTAATACCACCATAGTGCAGCACTTGAAAAGTAAACTTGATCATATGAAACTTAAACTCAATAATATACCACGTGTGAATACTGTAGCCACCTTGGAAAAATTCTATCAGGAATTGGATTTGAATGAAAATGATTTCTATGGTAATTTTTTAAAGCTCTTACGATTTAATTTTAAAGCCCGTTTAGCCTTGTTGGACAAAACGAAGACTATATTGGGTTTTTCGTATTTGGAAAGACCCGACACTGGCCCGAGTTCCTCACCCTTTTTTGTTCAGCAAGCGAATACTGTTTTCATACCTTTAACTCTACTCCAGCAACCGATTTATAATGGAGATTTATCGGCCATCTATAAATACAGTGCATTAGGCTTCCTAATTGCACATGAAATGTTTCACGGCTTTGATGATACAGGCCTTCTGACAAATGCTAATGGCACCATAAGCTTTATTAATTACGAAGAAAATCCCCTATTTAATGCCAGCCTAAATTGCCTGTTGGAAATCAATCCCACCGTGATTAGCGAGAAAATTGCTGATATCAGTGGCTTACGTTATGCTTATCAGGCGTATTTTGACAATCATCCCGAATCATTAAATCGTACACTTCGTTTATATGGCAACGAAATGCCCATGACTCAAGTATTCTTTTTGAATTTTGCCCAATTTTTCTGTGGGGATTTATCCGTTGACCAGATGGATGCTATGGCAGATCATGGCTCGGATAGAGAACGTGTTATGGATGCTCTTGCAAATTTTCCCGAATTTTCAAAAGTATATCAATGCTCTCGTCATCACCGTCTTTATCCACATGAAACCTGCCAATTGTGGCGTAGATAGAAAATATATTTGAAAATATGATGGAAATATTGTAAATAATATTTTATTGTTGTAGAATTCTTATACATTAGTTTTAAAGTATTTTTGCGTAACAAAATCTATATAAATAAAGATGAATGGCCCACATACCCAATAAGTATTTAATATCGCATATCTCATAAACCGCAACAGCTAGAGTCCTCAAATTTTGTATGGATGACTCTGACATTTATATTAACAAAATGGGCAGATTGGCTATAGTGGGCGTGTCACGTCCCATGAATCCTTATAGAATCGTAAACTATGCATTTGATGATGTTATGATTTTTAAAAAAGTTATTGCGCATGAGCCGGGGTAGGTTTTTTAGTTGATATGACTAATTTCCAGCAGGTGGTGCCACTGAAAATTACTTAAAATCAATTAAACCGTAAACTGTGCATTTAGTTATGTTATGATCTTTACCAAAGTTGTTGAGCAAGAGCCGATTAAGATTTCTATGTTGGTATGACCAATTTCCAATAGGTGGTCCTACTAAAAATTACATAAAATTAATTAAATCTTAAACTGTGCATTTTGTTATGCTGTTATGTGCTTTCTAAGTTGGTCTGACCAATCTGCAATAGGTGGTCAACTCAAAATGAATTAAATCTTAAACTGTGTATTCTTTAACAAAGTTGTTGCGTGTGAATCGACTGAGATTGGCGCGATTAATTTTTGATGGAAGGCGTCACTGAAAATTATTCAAAATGAATGACAAGCAGTTGGTCGACCTACACCCCAAGCACGGAAGAAAAGAGTATTACAAGCCTCAGTACTGTGGCTGGAAAATCATCGAGTATGTGCCGCTGAGACCCGTTCGCATGAACCTCTAGAACAACGAGAAGTTGAAAACTGATCGAATGCGTACTACTCAGGCCCGCTCATATGAATCATCTGGACAACGGAAAACAAAATCAATAAGATAATTCAAAATTAATTGGTCATTTGTGTAATGCCTTGCCTTCAAATTTATTTTAGTTGGAGGCGCAGCAACACGTGCAGGGTACAGCTAGTAAAATTATAAATATTTTTAACTGAGCAAACAAGTCATTTTGTATACCGCAATGGTCCTTAAAAGTGAAATTGTTTAAGGAAATCAAGCAATATGGAATGATTTTGAGATTTTAGCTCACACGCGAACCTAAGCAGATGTGTAAATTGCCAGTTCACTAGCTAACATTAAGGGGTACCTATGAGACGAATTCTGTCTTCTGTGCTATCCTTTCTAGCTTACGAAATTATTGTAGAATGATGTTGTTTGCGCATGCTAATGTACATATATAATTGGTTAGTCAGGATTACAATCTAGCTGCTCACACCACCCCTCTGTTGTGTGTATTAATCTTACACATGAGTGGGGCAAGCAACAGTTTAAAGTCGTTTCCATATGATGTATTCTTTAGGAAACTTTTCATCGCAATTTTTCTTTACTCTCATCATTTTTGCTAGAAATCTGTTGAGTGGAAGCCGACGAAGAAATATTTCTTCATTTTTCTCTATGCTAGAGATTGTCTAACTGGTGTTTGAACCGTGGCCTAAACGTACTATGTACCTGCTAGACTATGGGTTATGTTGAGTCTTCATAAATATCTACTATACCTATGCTGTTCAGTTGGACAAGTAAGGCAAAATGTTCTGTAAGGATGCTTGGTTAAGTACTTCAGTACCCTTCATATACTCATGGTGTTTCGCGTATCAATACCCTGGAATTGGATTACATTTTGTGAATATGTTAACTACTGGGCCATATTGAGGAAAACATTAGGCATTGTAATATTATTCTTGATCTTGTAAGCAGCATTGGGCCGCTAAAAATAATTCCCAAGCTGTATTTATCCTTTGTTAGTAGACTTTTGTCGTGCAAACGTCACTTCATGACTCTTCTGCGACTACCTTGTCCTGTGATTGTTTTGTGACATTTGGCTTCCATTAACGTAAATCTCATCATTCTAACATGAATGTAATTTTAAGGCATCGATTTCAAGATAATTTCTTCAATTTCCTGTCATAAAAAAATATTTTATTTAATGCAGGAGTAGATCTAGGTTCTCTTAGAAAATCTTGCAGAATTGTGCAAACCTCGGTATTGCTATCGGCAGGCTGGCGAGATAAAAGAGCACAAAAATATTTCTTGTTTGGATGATCTGTGGTTTGGGGCATTTATTCTAATGCCTTTACACTTTGCAATGTTTGATCTTAGTTCTGTTTCGATATGTACTATTTAGTGTATGTTTTTCTACCAGCACGCTGCTTTAGTTACGGGAATTTAGGCAGCAGTCTTAATTGAGATTTAGTATGTGAATGTTGGGATCTTGCGATAACTTTGTTCAAAATTATTAAACGTATGGTATCATGCTCCCTGCTTTGATTGTTATTTCTGTGCTAAAACAACCTCTTGGAAGATGCGGTAGTCTTGTATTTTTCCAAAGTTGCAAACATCCGAGTACATTATCGCGTTAAAATTCTTTAGAAGTAGAAGACGATACTGGGCAACTGACAGCTAGTCAACAATATACAACTGTTGATTAAGCCACGACTTACGTAGTTTGAAATCTAACCTTTTCATATTAATTCATTCTGATCAGGCTGAAATCAGTGGTGTTGTCGAGCCCGAACGCTCCGGCACGTCGGGTTTGAATCGAACCCGAAACGGAACAAACACCGGAAAGAACCGCCTTGTTTTTCCGAACCGCGAACGGGAGTCCGGAACATGTTCCGGTAAAAAAAAAATTACCACAACACCACTGGCTGAAATATATTCTGCATTAGTTTCTCGTCAGCTCATATTGTCTTGACGAATTTACAATAGCCTGAGCATTGCAAATTCGCGTAAATCCTCTTAAAGACAAGCAAATTTTGTTCCTTATCGAATAATTTAATACGATGAAATTTAAATGATGAAATTTAATAATTCACTATTAAATGAATATTATTTTTCTACGTCCACATTTCAATCGCATCGTCTATCCTTGCCAGTGCAATCAATAATAACGATGTGTATGCCACACTATTTGATATCGATGTTCAGCTTATAGACTGACTCATTGAGTATTGTCGGTGACATTCACAAGTGAATGATTTAATAAATTAGCCTGACATTCAAATATGAAATTGCATTCAATCTTATAAAGAATGCATCATAATAAATCAGCAGTTTACACCAGAGATTTATATGTACTGTACTTGTATTTAACACTGAAGGTTAATTTCAAATAGAAAGAAATTTTTATAGAATTTTATATTACGAGTGAAATAGTTGAACGGGAATGTCAGGAAATGATTATCAGTTAATTTGAAATTCTATTTTTTTACTTTATTAAAATATGTGTACCGGCATATGAATTCATGCATTTAAATGTATGCATGTATTATACTCAAATTAATTTTGACATTTTCAATTGCTCAAGCAATGAAAACGAATTTCTTATTCCACTGGGCTTTAGTAAGGGTTACAGCCTAGATTCTTACAACACCCATGTTGTATATGTCAAATTTAACCATGAGTAGCGTGACCTACAGTTTAATGTCGCCGATGTAAATATATTTCCAATTTGATTATGTTCATGATGACTGAGTAGGGGTTTGAACCACTGGCTCTAGATTAATAAGTCAACATACAACTTGCTATACTACACTTCGTAGTAGCAACTTAGAAAATAGTGACATGGCTTTCTGCAGTAAATTTTTTAAGCAATTTCATCTTCAGATTCTTCACTCTGAAATTGCAATGCAAGTATTTCCCAACAGTAACACAATGTCAAATTTAATCAAAAGTCCTCCTGAAACAATTTCTAACCAATTTCATATCACTTCGCAGAATATCCCAAGAAAACAATAGAATTCATTCTTTAAATACTCTACTGCTCTATTTACCTACAAAATTAATACAAGTGGAGACAATTACAATAAAACACAAACACCAACATACACTCATACCTAATTAAGATCAAGCATACCTCCATACATATATCCTAGTTATGCTCGTAACGCCGTAACTCTTATATTGAGTCGTTACTGTTGAAAATTCTATCAGAATTTATCGTCATCTGCAAATGATATTAAACACCAACAACAAATTGATTGCATTTGTTAAATGGCTGTTGGAATATTAAAAATATTTAAGTTTATTATAACGTTAAATGACAATATCATCACGAACAACAATAACTACTTGACTATTATAATGAAGTTTAGGAAAGTGAAAGGAAAAAAAAGAGCAGGGCTCTGTATTTTAACGGCCTTAATAAAGTTTTCACTCAATATGTATATGTATATATAAACGCATTGTGTGTTGTTTAGTGCGAGCTACCGCTTCCTGATGTACACCTATGCTATACACTCAAGAAAGAAATGAAAGTCATCTACCAAAAAATGTATGCCATCCACAAAAGTAATTCAAGCCATCAAGCAAAGTAAAACTGGTCATCTACCAGAGAAAATACAAGTTATCAACCAAAAATGCAAGTTATCAACCAAAAATGCAAGTTATTGTCCAAAAAAATGCAAGTGCAAATCGTTGCCAAAACACAAAAGACACCAACAATTTTGCTCTATTTATATAGAGATCCTTTTTGATCTTTTGATGAAAACTTCGACGCCGTCCGATCCCTAGTAATGTCCAATCGTAAGGAAAATTCGTACGAACCCTGGAATCCTCGAGGCAATTTCTATCCAACCCACTAGCTACATTTCTCCCACAGCATCTATTTTTTACCCGAGTAAATACCATTAGACTCAAGTTAAATTGTTTCAACAATAATTCGAATTTATACTCATTATTTTTGCCTGCAAAGACATTTTCAAGGATTGAGAGTCCTATTACTATTAAATATTCTTGAGCCACACCACTCATGTTGTGTGTGTTAATTTTATATGTGAGCGGTGGGACCTACAGTTTAAAGTTGACTCCGAACGACAGATTTTTGAGAAACTTTTCATGGCAATTTTATTTACTCTCATAGTTTTTGCTAGAAATCTGCTGAGATTTTCATTTTGATGTCTGACCTGGGTCTTCAGTCTAATAAGCCAACACATTTCCATATGGACAAGGATATTGAAAAGATATGAGTGCACTAGTATACATTGAGCCTCAAAAAAACTGTACATTAATAAATTATCGTTATTTTTATTTAATATTGTTTCATTGCCACTTAAAAAAAATTGAAACAAAAAAATTATAAACAATTTCTTAAATTGCCAAACTTTTTTGGGTAGTTTCCTTAAGCGGTAAAAGTTGAGTTTAGTGATGAGACAGAATGTTGTGTGTAGAGATTCTGAAATCGCCGTGGTCTTGTAGGTAGTTTGTTGGCTTATTAGACGAATGAAATCAAAATGAAAATATTTCTTCGGCGACTTCCTCTAAGCAGATTTCTTGCAAAAACTCTGAGAGTAAAAATTGCCATGAAAAAAATCTGTCGTTCGGAATCGGCTTTAAAGTGTAGGTCCCGCCACTCATGTATAAAAATTAACACACACTACACCAGTGGTGTGAGAAGCTAAGACGTTGTACAATGGATCAATTCGATCTCCGGGTACTTTACTTGCCACAGTTAACAAGTACACATCCTCTAACCTATCCTAACCTAACCCATAAGTAGAGATTGCCGTAATCTAGTTAGTAATGTGTAGGCCCGTTAGACGTAAGGTAACGGTTCAAACTCCATGTCAGATATGTCGATCAAAATGAAACATAAAAAATATTTCGTTCGCCACTTTCTCTCAGCATTTTACTGGACCAAAATACGGTAATAAACAAAAATTGCTATGGAAAGTTTCTCCAAAACATCTGTTGTTCCGCCACTCATGTATAAAATTAATACACACAATATAAGTGATGTGAAAAGATAGGTTGTAATCCTGCCGGAAGGGCTGTAATGACCAATTATGTATGCATGGATATATACCAATTGCTACACTGCCTAGTCAGCGAATAAATATCTTTTTTTTATTGTCGTATTCGAATGTCCCCGGCTTCACACTAACCCACCCTTACCCGACCGCGGAGTCTCCGTCATCATTCCGTAGGGACACGTTCACACTACAGTCCGGACTGTAGGGGGTAAGGGAAAAGTAATGGCAACATGAACATAAAAGAGCCGCAGAACTTAATCACAAGCTAATGAAAGAGGACGACAGTGCTGTGAAAATCTTGCTGGAATACTGATATTCAGGTTACAAAGCAAAAACTCAGAATCGATATCACCTTTAAATAGATTGAAAACAAAACAAACATATAAAACAGACCTTCTACATTCCAAAGTTAGAAGCTTTTGCAAACCTAATCTAGACTCATATGACGAAAGCTCATTGGCACAATCTCAATCTTAAGCAACGTAAATAGAATAATAAAAACTGGTTCTGCACAGACTCTATTGAATCGCTATGACAACGATAGCATGAATTCCAAATAACAGACACATACTCCAAAATAGGTCATCTATGGTCTTTTCTCAAGCATACTGAATAAATCACAAGTAATTTAACAAATATAGCTTCAACAAGATGGCAGCATATCAACTGTTACAATTCTAAAGTTTCTATTGAAAGAACCTACCCATATACAGACAAACTCGTTTACAACGTACTCGGTTATAACGAATTCTTGGTTATTACGTACATAACTCGTTTATAACGAATTCTCGGTTAAAAGGAACTACTTTAAATGATCCCAGTAATTAAATTTCATAAATTTTACCTTTTTTTATAACGAGCCCTCAGAAAAAACTTTGAAGTTTCTCACACTACTTATGTTGTGTGTGTTAACTTTATACATAAGTAGAGGGACCTACAGTTTAAAGTCGACTCCGAACAACAGATTTTTTGAGAAACTTTTCATGGCATTTTATTTACTCTCAGAGTTTTTGCCAGAAATCTGCTGAGAAGAAATGGCCGAAAAAATATATTTTGTATTTTTATTTTGATGTCTGGTCTGGGACTCGAACCTTGGCTTTACGTCTAATAAGCCAGCACACTACCTACTAGACCACGGAGACCTCCAAATTTACGGTGTTCCAAGTTTATTTCCATAATATGACATATTTCCAGGGCCGTAAGTATTTTTCAGAGCGGTTTTTACAGGACAGCCATAGCTACCAGATTAACGAAGCATTAAATCGGCAATAGTTTTTACTTTTATTTAATATGGCAGGATTAAATTATAACTCAGTATCTTTAATCAGCTGATAGATAAAAAAATTAAAACATATTTTTGGTTCTGAATTAAGAAAAAATGGTTTTTGTTTTTAATAAATGAAAAAAATTCTTTGTATTTTATATTTTCTTCTATAACTTCACCCCGTTTATTACGAACTTTGCCTATAGCGAACTATTTTTTCTGATCCCACGGAGTTCGTTACATCGGAGTTTGACTGTAATTAGCATTGTGAACATGGCCACAAATTTAATGCTTTTATGTTTAATGTTTATTAGGTAACAAATAAAATCACAGAAATAAATTTCCAAACAATTAGTGAATTGTTCTCTTTTATATTTAATAGACCAAATAAAATCAAATATTTTGAATCATAGTCCATATGCGTGCATTCCACGTTCAATGACAAGTTCATGAAGGTGAAATAAAAACCTCCTTTGATTCTTCTTCGTTGTTGTTGTTATATGTATTATTTATTGTATGAATGTATTTTAATTAATTTCTAATTGTTTTTGATTAAGTTTATGTTCGATTTTTATACGAATTTTATTAAAATGAAAGCCATAAGAACAATAGAAATACAGTTTGGCACGCATGCCGTATTATGTTAAACTTACTATTGTTAAACTCAATAGGAAAATGTTTACAACAAAAACAATAAAAAAACAATAGAAAACAAATAAAATAAAATGAATTTTTGTTAATTTATTTTATATTTAATTTAACCTACAATATGTTGTGTATCAATCAAATTTCTGATTGATTACACATGCCACAAATCAAATGAATACCATCAATACCATCATCACCATTGCTGGCACACCATTACCCCATAAGTTTACCAAAGTAATCCAAATTAATGTAAAAAAGTTTTTGAAGGCAGTTTATTACAAAATCGATAGTAAAATTAGATTTAACAAATAAACCTGATGGTATATTACTGCGATGTTACAATAGGTAATGAAATGTAATTGATATGGAGCAATACAAAATAATTTTAGGTACAGTACCCAGCTGGCATTCGGAACATTGTTTAAAAAAAAAATCACATTGCTGAGTCTTTTTAAAATACCTTTTGGTGATCAAATTCTTATTAGTCAGTTACACGATTAAAAATAGACTCAAAAATGATTCGCGCCATTGAGTTAAATGAGTTCGATTTAAAATGAAACAAAAAATTGTATTGCATTTGAAAATTAATCATCCAGACCTTTAAAATGTGACTACTATTTCCATTATTTATTATCGTATTCTACTTATACTGAAGTCGAAAATTACTCTAAAATAATATAGAATATGACTCATAAGTGACTTTTTAAGAAGAGTCGCTCGTAGTCACTTTTTTCTCCCGACGAAAGAGTCTTTTATGATCAGAAAATGAGCGCATATTCAAGCTTTTTAATCGCGCAGAAAAATCAAAAAAGACTCGAATTTGATTAAAAAAATTTCAAAATTGCTGGCTGGGTAGTAGACAATAATATTACGTTGAATACGAAAATATTTTGAGAGTTCATAGTTTAATTAATAAAACTTCAAGCTGAAATTGTTGTGCGTGTGTGTTAATTTTATTCATGAGGTGAGCCCAACAGTGAGCGTTAAAAGGAACTGTATATTACAAAAATATATTAATGAATTACCATTATTTTTAATTTTAAGAATGTTTCATTGTCTGTTTTTAAAATTGTAAATAAAAAAATTACAAATAAATTTAGAAAACTTATCAAATTTTTTCGGACACTCCCCTTAAATGTTATAAGTTAAGTTTGGTGATTGTTAGAATTTTATTCTAAGTGTACAGTTTCTTTTAACAGTCACTGTATGTCAACTCCTACTCAGAGCAGATAGAGTATGGCAAGAGCAAAAGCAGCTAGAATTACAACACAGCCGAGTAGACTAATGGCGAATATTGGAGGACCACTCCCAAGTAGGAGGAAGTTACTCATAGAAATAGCCCGTTATGGCTCTGCAATCTAGGCTTCTACTTTGGAAACTCGAACCAGAACCATAAAACTACTATCCGCATAGAAAATAGCAGCTTTACGGGTCACATTCTCGTGTAGCATGGTATCGACACAAGCCGCCTTAATAATAGCTGGAATGATTCCCAAAGACCTTCAAGCAATTGAGTGCCAAATGATGTACAACGCTAGACAGAGCACGACTCAGTTGCAGAGTATAGCAACGATATAGCACTAAGTCCTCTTAAATGGCAATACCGATGGGAAAATGAACAGGCATAGGTAGGTGGACACATAAATTGACTCCAGAATTAAAAGTTTAGGAAAAACAGAAAAAACGGTAAAGTGGACTATTATATAACCCAAATGCTAACCGGTCATTGATACTTCAGAGAGTACCTGTATCGCATGGGAAAATGTCGCTCGCCATTCTGCATCCTACCGGAGGAGGAAAAAATGTTAGACGATGCCGAACACACTTTCTTCAGTTGCAGTCGCTGGGACGAAAGACGTCAGGGTCTCGAGGGTCAAATCGGCATTATTAGTATCACTAACATACATACATAATTGGCCATTACAACCTTTCAGTCAGGACTACGACCTAGCTTCTCACACCACTTATGTTGTGTGCGTTAATTTTATACATGAGTGGCGGGACCTACAGTTTTAAAGTCGACGATAGATTTTTGAGAAGCTATTCATGGAAGTTTTTACTCTCAGAGTCTTTGCCAGAAATCTGCTGAGAGAAAGTCGCCGAAGAAATATTTTTCGTTTGATGTCTGACCTGGGATTCGAACGCGGGCCCTTTGTCTAATAAGCCAAGACACTACCCACTAGACCACGGCGACTTCGCCGTGCCGAAAATGTTAAACATTTTTTTGTTTTCCTGCAAAGGAAAAAATATGACCTAGACACATTAGAATAATGGAAAAGCGGAGCCTGGACGTAGGCTGACAATGATGAAATAGGTACAGGTGCCAAAATGGGGCCCACATCGAAGTAATACAACCGTGGTTCCGAGGTGGAATAATACCCTAATGAGTTGATAAGGCGGGTTTTTAGTCGGTATACCTAGTGGGAGAGTCCGACATACCATGTATGTTGACGACTTCCATAAATGCAAAAAAACTGTCTATCAACTCCAAATCGCAGATGTATGCTGTTCGAAAACCAGCTTGGAGTTGAATTAACTAATTTAATTCAAATACCTTAGGCCTCGCATGCCTTCAATGCTGGCTTGAATACTAACTAGTTTCTATTGCTTCAAAAGTGTTAAAGACCGCTAATGGTTGCGACGACCATGCTTAGTTTGGACGACATGAAGAATTCAACAAAATTTGATTCGTATACAAAAAATTATAACCGAGCAGATGGATGTTTTGGATGTACTTGGGACTTTTCTTTTTCAAAAGCCGTACCATCAGAGCTGCCAGATAAATGAAGTATCAAATCGTCAAATATTTGCGAAAAAATCTTCAAAACCGTCAAAGACGTTTATTGCAATCATAAAAAAGTTGTTAGAAAAAATAAATTAATAAATTGAAAGGTTTTTAAAAACAAAAACCTATATAAAGTCAACGATAAGCAGCGAAATAATTAATCATCTATACCTACGTATGTGTGGTTTCATTATTAGGAAGTCAGAAGATCCTGACTTTATGGGCATAAAAATTCAATGCGATGCTCGCTAGAATTGACACATTTTTCAGTCACTTGGTTTCTTAAAACGGTGCAGTAAATACAGCACATCATCTGATCTAGTTACCACAATCATCATTTACAACCGACCGCGAATTAAACACAACTCTCACGCCCGTTTACAGAAGAGCTGTAGTGACTTGTTAATAAAATGACATCGTTGCAATGTGGCTTGTATTTCACTATTTCTATCGCTACTACAACGGATATTGCTCGAGCGAAATAAGGGGTGTCGTTTATGAAAATCATGTATTCTTACGTTTTTCTCGGCCAGTACATCCGTATGTGGTCTATTAGCTAGTGTATCTCACACTACATTACAGACAAAGTTCTTTAGACGGACTATACGTATGTGACACTACCTTCCTGCAAAGGTTTTTCGTGTTACTTATGGTATAAAAATAATCACACCTAGAGTCCATAAACAATGCTCTTCTGAGTGTTTGAGTCGTATGAAAAAAAATAATGGCACTAGCCTTTGTTCTTTCTATGGTAATATTCGAAGCTATAATCGTATTTTTAAAACTGTCTACAAAGGTGTTTGATAATTTATTATCAACTACGATGTTATTTACGAGTGGAATTTTTTTGGTTTTTAAGGGATTAAAACGGTATAAAATACACAAAAACTATCACAGGTCTTCCAAAAAATAACTTAAAAATATAATACTTCACACTTGGTTATACAAAGCCTAAGGAAGCCCTTAATGTACTAAAGTAAAGAAAATGATGTCAATTTTTAATTGCTAAAAATCATCAAAATAAGGGCATATATTGTCATATCATCAAAATGAAATTTTTGGAGCTCAAAATCATCAAAATAACGATAAATCGTCAAATCTGGCAGCTATGCATAAATATTTACCGCACAGAAAAAATTTTTAGAATAAAAATGATTGGGCCAAAGTAAGTCATCAAAGCAAGTCTCCGAGCAGATGCCTTGTATACAAAGACGAAGTCAGTCATGGCTTAGTAGGATTTCGTCAAATGTTTAAGAAAAATTCTAACTTTAACTTCAAGAGGAATACTGTACTTATATTTGTAATCGCAATAAAATTCTATGAAGTCACCGTAGTCTAGTAACTTGTAAGATGTCACATTGGACATGGGGCTATGGTTCAAATTAAATGCAATATGAAAAAACTATTTCTTTGGCAACTTTCTCTTAAAAGATTTCTGTAAACACTCTGAAATGAAAATGAAATTGCCATGACAAGTTGCTTAAAAATTGTCTTTCGGAATCAACTTTAAACGGTAGGTGCCGTCACTCATAATTGGCATGGCATTGATTGAAGGGTGGTAGTGACCAGTTACGTAATATGATGCTATATGCTTGCCATAACGTGTCATTTCTATAAAATATTTTATTGACATTAATAGCTAACCCCCGGATATGTATAGCGAACACAATAACAAATAAAATTTTAATAAAAAAATTTTCCGTTACAACCTACCTTGTTTAATTATCCATCAATTTATAGCGTTTGATACGTTTTTAGCATTTTACGTGGGCTTTTTTCATGGACAACTTTTTAGTTTGTTTATTTTGTTTGTTCTGTTTTTATTATTCATATTTTTTGCTAAAAAGTCAACTTTTTTTCATGTTTGCATAGATTCCAAGTATTTTATAATACTTTTTGTACTTTTTGTTTATAAAACACGGCCCATGTTTAAAAATGAAAACATTTTCTACCGTTGAATATTTTTTAACATGACTTCTCATGTCACTAAGCTAAACAATATTTGTAAAATGAGGTGGCTCTTATTTCTGACATGACAGACATGGCAAACATTACACAAAAAACAAAAGATGTTCGAAAATTGAAAACAATATTGCAAAAAAATTTCAAATAAAATTTTACAGAATATTAAAGAAGAAATTTATTAATAATTCATTAAGCCACGGCTAATAGTAATCGAACTGGAATAATTTGCTAAATAATAATGATGATGAAATAAATCTTAATGGCACCCAATAGAAATCATTTGTAAACTTTCCACCTATTGTTACTAAAACCATGAAATATTTAATTACACCTTCAGAGCAAAGCATAATATTTAGTTAAAGAAAATCTCTTAAAACTTAATCTTCTTTGTTTCCCTCGGTAATAAAACATCTCTATTTCAAAAGAAATACGCTTTAGAATACTTTTATGAAGTTTTTTTTTGCCACTAAATAGTTTTCTAAGCGAAAACATAAGTGTTAATTACTTTTACTTTCTCTCCCTCTCTCTCTCTCTCTTTGGTTTAACTTCATCTAATAAGGAGTGTGCACAAAAAAAACTGGACTTACACTTTTCGTTATAGAAATAAAACTAAGTGGCGAATTCTTTTCGTTTTATATTTCAATTAAATTAAATAATATTTGAATTATTTTATGTATAAAATTTTTTTCTGATCAAAGAGTCAGAGCATCCATCTCATTGAGCCACTTTTCTTCCACAGATTTTACGGTGTTTTAGAAAAATACGTATTATTTTACTTGCTTTGGTTTGGTCGGCAAATCCTGTTTTTCTTCCACTTCCTCGCTTTTTGGTTAACACCTGCAAACCTAGCAACAGATGACTAACAAAAACAATGTAACGGTATTAATTTTTTTTTTCAATTATGATAAAAGTTACAAGCTGAAAAGTAGACCCATTTTTTTTCGTATGCACTCCTTAGAACTGCAAATTAGAATGAAGGAAATAGATGTGAGGTAATACAAATGAGAAAGACAAATTTACGAGAAGATAATAAACTTACCGTGGTCTAGTAAGTAGTGTGCTGGCTTATTAGACTTAAAGCCACGGTTCGAGTCCCAGGCTACACATCAAAATAAAATACAAAAAGTATTTTTTCGCCGATTTCTTCTCAGCAGATTTCTGGCAAAAGCTCTGAGTGTAAATAAAATTGTCATGAAAAGTTTCTCAAAAATCTGTCGTTCGGAGTCGACTTTAAACTGTAGGTCCCCCCGCTTATGTATAAAATTAACACACACACAACATAAGTAGTGTGAGAAACCAGGTTAATAATCCTGACTGAAGGGTTGTAATGACCAATTATGTATATACGTATGTATGTAATAAACTTAAGTTTTTACCTTAGATAGTAGACTATAATTGAAATCTCGGTAGTCTGCTAAGCAGTGTGTTAGTTTATTAAATGTAAGATCACGGTCCAAACCCTGGCTCAGCAGTTTCGCTCATAACTATGCATTTGAAATAAATAGTCAATACAACTCTTAGAAGGTTTTATAACGATTTACTGCTATATTAAAATATACGTTGTGTTGTGACTAGGAGTAGAGGTCGCCGTAGTCTAGTAAGGCTCATTAGATGTCAGGCCACCGTTCAAACTCCAGATCTGTTATGTCGACCAAAATGAAACATAATAATTATTTTTTCGGCGACTTCCCCTTAGCACTTTTCCAGCAAAAACTCTGAAAGTAAATAAAAATTGGCATGAAAAATCTGTCGCATGTAGATCTTGCCAGTTATGGATGAAATTAACACATACAATATAAGTGATGTGAGATGCAAGGTGGTAATTGTAACTGAAACGTGTAATGACCAATCAAATCAATTCTTTATTGTTCGCACACTTCCGTTTGTCACCTCTAACGATTTGACTCTAACGACAATAATTTGCTTTTATTGTTATTACTCTTTACACTCTTCCGCGTACACAATAACAATTGTTCAATAGATCTTTATAACAGAGAGGTTCAATCCACAATTATTCTCTTCACACGCAATGTGTCTTCACATAAGACTGACATAAGACTGAATCATCGTTGTCTACACTGGCTTGCCTTTTATACCGCAGGGTAAGCAGTCTGATGAATGCACTTGAAGCAGAATGTCTTTGCCTTTGCGAAATCTTAATAATTGTAAAAAAGTTGTTTACGTTATTGTTGTTTGAATATTGTTTTTCCTTAATATTTTTTAAGGAATAATTAAATTAAATAATTTATAATTTAATTAAGTTCTGTTGGACATATAAAACAATGACCGCGAAGACCAAACTTTTTCGAGATAAAAAAACACCGATCGTTTATACTGATAATAATCAACTAACTTTATTATTTCATTTCTTACTTAATTCTAACATATTTTACATACTTAATTCTAACTGTTGAATTCAATTCAGCAACTCTGTTGCTTATATTTACCTACTTACTATATATTCAATGAACTTAAAATTAACTTAACAGTAAGGGCATTCATGCAATGAAGTAATCAATAAAATGTAAATATTATAAAATAAATAATTTAAAATAATATATGAATGTAAATATATACATATATATTTATATATAATAATGAATTCATTAAACATAATAAATACAGCAAAGGATAACACATAATGGCCCAAGATTCCGGCCCCATTGAAGGACTGGAAGTCTTCAATCGAATGGTAATGGAGCCAGTTTATATTTTGGGCTATTAAAAACGCTGTTGTGCGTTGCATCATCAGCCACTTTGACCTTGTCGTTTTACCCGTGGTTACAGCCACGACTCTCCCGGTCAGCGAACTCAGACCGACTACTATCAGCAGATGAGCTGGAGTTAGTGCTTTTCCGTCGTTGGGGTCTGGAGACAGCGGTGCGATGGGTCGTGTGTTGAGCACCGCCTCTACTTCTGCGAGCATCGTTTCCATTTCCTGTGGAGTGAGCGCCAAGTTGATCACGGCTCGTAGAAGTAGGAATTTCGCTTGCTTAAAAGCGACTTCCCGCAGTTCTCCAAAGTGCGGCGCCCGAGGTGGAATGAAGCTGAACCTCACCCCGGACGACGCCTGTCGACTCCTGTCGAACGCTTGTTGAAGCTTCATGAGAATCTGGTTAACTCCGACGTAGTTCGTCGTGTTGTCGCAGTACAGCTCTCTGGGAAAACGTCTTCTTGCAGCAAACCTTTTGAACGATAAAAGAAAGGGTTTAGTGGATGAATTAGACACTAACTCTAAATACACATCCTTATATGTGAAACACGCGAAGGCATCTTGCTTCGGTAATAAAAGTGGGATTTTTGTTGCGTATGGCAAATTTGCACTAACCAATCTCCCACCTACCCTTAAAAGTGAAAATGTAAGAAGGGACTGAATAAGTCCCCATATATTCGAAGGTAGGATCAGAGATTTCTGCAATTTAGAAATCTCCTCAGAAAAACTAGATTTCTGGATAGCCAGAGAGAGAAATTGTCGCCTGGCAGTTATAAACGAAGATCCTAATAATTTTGGAGAAGACTTAAAAGGTAAAGAAACCCCAAATCTTCCCGACGGAAGACGTTGTACTATAGTCTTGGACTCGTTCTCACATTTTCCATGCTCCTCGTCTTCGATCGAAGTATTTATATGAAATACTTTAGTGTTACAAAAGTCCTTTAAATAATTGTATCTTCCAGTAACAATCCAACCAAGAGAAGTTTTTTGAAGGACTGGAAGACTCGGGCCCAATTTAATTTGGCCAGCACATAATAATTCGAAGAAAGGACCTGCGCCAATTAATAAATCGATTCCTTGCGGCTCATAGAAGTAAGGGTCAGCTAATTCCACGTTTGACGGGATATTCAAACTAGTTATGTTGACCCTACGAGCAGGTTGCAAGTTCGTTATTGATTTTAATACCCAAAACTTTGAATCAAATTGGGTAGAGTTGACACTCGAAGTAACCGTTAAATTGACGCGAGATTTGGATACTGAATTTGTTACATCAATGCCATTCAAATTCAATCTGCCTCCTTCTTTTTCCAAACGTAGTAGTTGCGCTAGTTCCTCGGTTATCAAATTAGGTTGAGAACCGGAATCTAAAAGAGCTCTGGCTGGTATAAGTTGACCAGAACTACTTCTTACTCTTACCACAGCCGTCGCTAGAATTATGCGTTCATCTGACGCCGAAAAGTTCACCGAAGCGAAAGAAGTCGAAGGCTGTTCGGAGTAGTTTATCGATGCATTATCAGAACTTGTAGTATATCGGTGGAGTAATGTGTTATGTGCACCATTACATATCCGACACTTAGAGGATGGACACCTGGCAACTGTATGTCCTTTTTTCAGACAGTTTATACATGCTGGCACGGATTTTATAAAACCGAATCGGTCGGCTATAGGCTCAGCAGTGAAAGAAGGGCAATTACTAATCATATGTTGCGTCGATTCGCAAAATAGGCATTTGTAAACAGATTGTTTTGATTTCGTACAATTTAGTGATGTTCTATTGGTTCGAAAATTGTAATGTTCATTCCTAGGTTTAGTAACCCTCGGCCTTGAACTGGAGGACTCGTCAGCCGCAATATGCTGATATCGCTTGTTCAAGGCGGATTCACAGTCTGACCAAAGTGGAAGTTTCTCGAAGTCGAGCTGCTCTTCCCATTTCGATTTGGTGACTGGATCAACCTTTGACATCACTAAATGTATCAGAATGGCATTCGTAATCTTTTTATCATCACCAATTGACAATAAAGAATCATATACCGCGGATACTGCATCTATCATGCTTCGCAAAGCAACTGCTGAAGGCTTGATAATTTGGGGCAAATCGAAAAGTTTTGCAATATTATCGGAAAATATCAAGCATTCATTATCATAAACTTTTTTCAAGCTTGCCATTGCTTTGGGGTAATTCTTCTCGGAGATCTGAAAGGCCTTTACGGTACCCAAGGCCGATTCGGACAAGCATGAGATCAAATGGTTGAATTTTTCAATATCCGTCAACGTCGGATCATTGTGGACCAAGTTCTCAAATAAGCTCATGAAATTCTTATAATCAGAATATTTTCCACTAAATTTCGGGAGCTTCATATGTGGGAGTCTTGACTGGTGCGCTTGTATGCTGAACGAAGTTTCAGGCACGCTCGATGGCCGATACTTGGCCAACAGACTCATAAACAAACTTTTCGAGGTTACACAAAGATCCTCAAGCTCGGCTCTATCGTCATTAACGGGATCTAAATTATCCACTTCTGACTGAAGCTTCGTTGCTTGGTCAATATATGTCTTTAAAATTTCCAATCGACATTCGAGTTCCATTGGATTAAAAGAAATAGTCCTATCTACAATGGACTGTCGAATTCTGTCGATGTTCTTAATGACCTTCGCTTTTTTAGCGAGTAATTTCTCCAAGTTTTCCACTCGGGAAGGAGAATCTTGGCGTTTAGAGCCTCTGGTGGTCATTGTGCTTTCAATTTGTGTAGAATTCCTCAAAACAAGAATAGAAAAGTGACCAAAGTAAATTATTGGTCGAATTATAAATCTATTACTTGTTTTGGACAACAGAATTTAATTAATATTCTTCGGATACGCAATATCCAAAATTTCCGATCCACAAGTGGCGTTAATTGAGACAAGAATAACTTACTTGATCTCAGAAAATATATAACCGCTTTAAAAACAGCCTTCGGTATTAAAAGCAATTGACCGAGTAAAATAGTAAATAATCGATTTTTTATAATAAAACAAAAATCATATTTCAATATGAACACACTATTACCAATAACAATAATCGAAAAATTATTCGAATTTTGAAATTTGTGTGAACAATTTTATTGAAATTTTATGTAACTTGATTTTTGTTACTAGTGTGAACGGTCACACTGTACACAGCTGTAATATGTAATTTATATTCAAGCAGTATAGGAACGCGTGGAACGAAACACTGATCGAAACGAAAGAACGAAAAAAAAATAAAAAGAAAACAAACAAAAGCAACACAAATGGTATGCTGAATGTTTTCTCACTAACAAAGAGAACAAATTGTTAGTGTAAATACGTATTAAATTAAATATTAACACTCGCGAATATGTTTCACTAATTAAGGGTGGGTTTTTCTCAATATTATAAATCACAATATTTAGGGAAATATTATAAATATATGAAATAATACGGAAATATAATGTTTCGAAAATTTTAAAATGTAAAATATATTATTATTGTGTTCTGCTTTTAAAAAGATTCCAAAGCGATTAGCAATTCTTTGTCTAATTTACAAAAAATCTCTTAAATTTGAATAAATTACAAATTTAAGGATAGAGAAACACAAATATTTTACATCTTTTTACTTGAAGTACTTCCCTTATTTTTCTCCAACCGCCACAAATACAGGTGCAATGGGGCATCTAGGCAGAATTCCTGTCCTGGATTGTAGGGTTCTTGAAGTCGTCCAACGCTGTGATGTTTTTTGTTTGTGTAGAGTGTTGATATGTTATGTATTGTGTTCCTTTATTAAATGGTTTTCACCGTATATGTAATTTATTGTTACACTGTATGTATTCGTATTTTTATTTTGTATATTTTTGTTTTTATTGTAATTGTTATTTGTTCTATTTTTGATTCTTTCTGTTTTGTTTTGTTTGTTTATTGTCACAACACTAACCAGCGTATGTATATTGTTATTTTGTATTGTTGGTTGTTCTTTTATTGTTTGTTGCGATTATTATTATTATATTTTATTTTATTTAGTATGTTTTGTTTATTACTTTTATTTTTATTCTCAGAGAATTTTGTTTTGTTTTTATGTGATGTTATTTTGTAAACTTTAATTAACTTATAAAGTTTATCACCACTGTTTTTATAATTTAAATTTCAAGTACTTTATAAAATTTTCCGCACAATTCAGTTTGAAGTAACTTATCAAACGCGCGAACTTCGGTCTTTTTATTTTTGTAAATCTTATCCAATTTTTAAGACTTTACTTTTATGTATTAAGTTTTAAATAATTTATAAAACTTATTTCACACACGAACTAACTTTTTAAATAACTTGTAAAAAATTATTCACGAGTTTGGTCTTTATACAAACACGATCACTATTTATGTCCCTGCTCGGGCGCCAAAATGTTTTTCCTTAATATTTTTTAAGGAATAATTAAATTAAATAATTTATAATTTAATTAAGTTCTGTTGGACATATAAAACAATGACCGCGAAGACCAAACTTATTCGAGATAAAAAAACACCGATCGTTTATACTGATAATAATCAACTAACTTTATTATTTCATTTCTTACTTAATTCTAACATATTTTACATACTTAATTCTAACTGTTGAATTCAATTCAGCAACTCTGTTGCTTATATTTACCTACTTACTATATATTCAATGAACTTAAAATTAACTTAACAGTAAGGGCATTCATGCAATGAAGTAATCAATAAAATGTAAATATTATAAAATAAATAATTTAAAATAATATATGAATGTAAATATATACATATATATTTATATATAATAATGAATTCATTAAACATAATAAATACAGCAAAGGATAACACATAATGGCCCAACAAATATTTTTTTTACGTTTCTCCTTGCAGAGTTGTTGCTCATCCCTTTTTATGCTACACTGTTGTTGTTGCCTGTTTACTTCTTTACCCAGTTTTTATACTGATGTTGTGCTGTATTTTTGTTCATTCGTTAATCATGTAACAAGCTTTTTGGTGTTTTTGTTTATAACACCATTTTCGTAATATGTATGTATGTAAGAGCACAGAATGGGCTGCTCTAATTCTTTTCGAATTTATTTCCTAAACGTATATTTTCAACTGCACCCCTTCATATATAAATTTTCCTATTAATTCCTATAAAATTAACTTGGTCCATAGCAATTAGTTATTGATTTCGTTATTCTGAATTCTAATTGATACGTCTATAATCATTTGATTCAAAACTTTATTACTTAGTTAGGAATAGTATCGAGAGAGTGCATCAATTCGGAGTATTTGTTTGGGATTCGAATATACCCAATGGACAGGCAGCTATCAGAGCTGTGAGCTGCAATGTGAACTCAAGGATGGTTTACGGATGTCGACACATCTTAAAAGGGTGGCGAAGGCATAATTTACACATCATTTGGGCTCCGGGACTTTATGATATCCCTGGCAACTGCAGAGCTGACGGACTGGCCAGACACGCCACGACCAGCAAACTCTATAGAAATCCTTTTTGGGGAACTGCCAATTCATAATTGACAACAAGATCATGGATTCTGTTAACCACAGGTGGACAGCTTCGGATAAGGGCATAGTGACGCGTATATTCCGGCGGAGGCTGAATGGAGGGCGCACTGCAAGACTACTTAAATGTGCCTCAGTACGGTCATTGGAGTTGTGACGCGGCACTACATTATGGGTGTTCACACTAGGCGCATTGGTCTGGGATATCTTGAGAAAGATTTCTGTACAAGAAACTGGGTCTGGGAGGAAAAAAATACTGTTTGCATTGCAAACTGGTGTAATCGCAATGTTGTAACCCGATAGACGGTAGAAAGCTTTCTGTAGGTAGCCTTTCTTGCTACAAATCTTATGCTTTCTAGGTGACATTCAGACTTTTTATAGAGAATGTATTCAATATCTCGCTCGCCTGTGAAGTGAAATGCAATCATACAATCACCATTTTCTTCTTACAAATTTCGATAATTCAAAGGTGCGCCATAAACATACTTCATTGGACCTAAACAGAATTCCAATCAGTTCAACAAAATCATTACCGGTTCCTCTAGTAGCTCACTTGTCCATTTGTTAACCTTTACAGTTTTAAGCAGGCCCTGGCCCGAACCTTTTGACAAGGCGATCCCTTATCATGCGATCTCTTTCTCTTTATCTGCGAAAGGCGGGAGTGCAGCGTAATGGCACTATTTTTTAAAAAAGTGTCCAATTGGTTGTGTACTCCGACGACATCGACATCATAGGGCGTACCAAGCGAGATGCCTTTAGTGCTACTGAACGCGAGTCTTAGAAGATGGATCTGGCAGTAAATAACGGCAAAAGGAAGTATATGTTATCGGCAAGTAGAGCCGTGCGCCATATTGATTCTCAGATTACGGCCGAAAACTATACATTTGACACAGTCAAGGGATTAATTTATCTTAGCTCCGCCGTTACCACCGAAAATGATGTCAGTCTGGAGATTAAGCGCAGGATTTGTCTTGCCAGCAGATGCTATTATGGTCTCAATAGGCTATTGAGTAGCAGAGACCTCTCTCGTAAGATGCAACTAATACTCTACAAGACGCTCATCCTACCCGTGCTTCTTTATGGCGCAGAAGCATGGACCCTATTAAGGACTGATATGCAGTTGCCTTAAGAGTATTCGAGAGAAAAGTCCCACGCAAGATCTTCGATCCAGCTGCGGATTGGCAATGACTTTTGCTTTCGATTCTATAGTGAGCTGTATGAGATCCTCAACTACACAGACGTTGTACAACGTATTAATATCCAGCGGCTGCGCTTGCTCGGCCATGTCGTTCGAATGATGGAGGAGGATGCTCCGGCGAGACGAGTATTTGACGCGGGGATCTGCGGAAGTCGGCGAAGAGGACGACCTTGTATCCGTTGCAAGGACCAAATCGAGGAAGCTCTGTCATCAATTGGTGTGACCAACTGGCATAGGCTCACAAAAAGCTAGAGACGCTGGGAAGGAAGTGTTGCGGCAGGCCAAAATACGTTAACCGGGCTGATAATAGCCATTTAAGTAATGTAAGTAAGTAAGTTTATAATCGGTACTACGAAAAATTGTGAAACTCTATCTGGCCGATGTTACTGAATAGTTTTTAATTGAATTCTTCAGTGTTCATTTTGCTTCAGACACCATGTCATACTAAAATTAATTAATTTTCTATTCATTATGATAATAACTGATTGGTTTTTTGTAAAAAAAATAAAGGATTTCATTGCCATAGCTGCACTGTATAAGCAGACACTTAAGTGCTGTGATACTTAGTTTAACTGTATATTAATATTATGAAAGTCCTTCATAACATTGTGGTTATGTTTAACCATAAGAAGAACAAACGAATGTACGTAAGTAAACGTGCCTTAAGGTTCTAATTTTACTTTTTTTGTTGTTTCTCTTTTTAATTATATACTGACTATTGACGTGATTTGTCCATATTTACGTAGCTCTTAAGAAACACAATACGATTATATTAATAACAATTACAGTAAGAATGTCTCGAATGGAATTATAATACAGAAGATTTATTTCAAGCTTATTTGGACACAGGCGTCTTAAATTCTATTCCATTAGATTAAATAATTGTTTCTCTAAATGAAATGAAAGTGATGAAACTGAAGTTGTAATTGTATTTATTCAAAAATCTTAAATACCTACACAGATATTACAATATGTGTGAGGCCCAAGTGTAAAATGAAAAGAAAAAAATTTCTTTTCCATTTGAATATTAAATTTCTTTTCTATTTAAGCAATCCCTTAAAAAAATTATATTTCACATGTGATGTAAGTATATCAGACTTAGTTTGTATTGTAGCAACAAAAAAGAAATTATAATTTCAAAGAATTCTTTTTTATGTATTTTGTTTTCATCGAACGTACATACATAATTAGTCATCCTAACCGAGCTTTTCACATCATTTATGTACAGGATGGCTAATATATAATGCAAAAATATAAAGCGCTATAATTTTTTAATTTTTTTTAATTTTATTGTTCAAGAGCAAAAAATTTTGGAAATATCATAAAATTTTAGAATCAGTTTAGATTTGTTCGAATTGGCCGCCTCTGGTACGAATTATGGCCTTTAAACGGCCAACAAAGTCGTCACAGGCTGCACGAAAGTGGCTCTGCTGTATTTTGACCCATTCCCGGCGAAGCGCCATCTTGATATGATCGATACTTTGGTATTTTTTAGTGAGAACCTTACTCTACAAACTGCCCCAGGCGCAAAAGTCCAACGGACTGGATTTTGGTGGCCATTGTGCGGTAGAAATGAAGCAAGGAACCTCCTAAACCCATTTATTTTGTTTGTTCACAAACTACTCAGTATGAAATAGCTTCTCATCGGAGAAAACCAAATTCGGTAACTGGCTACTTTCGTGGAAGCGAAGTAAGTCCTTGGCTCTTTCCAATCTAGCTTTTTTTTTGTCCATCGATGAGCTCTTGTAGTTTTTGAAACTTCAATATGTGTTGCATCCGTTCTCGCGATATGTTCAGCAATTTTTCTACCACAGCGCCGTGGATTTCGATCAAATCTGGCCTTTTCTTTTCAGATCATTTCTGGTCTTGTTACCGTTTTTTTCATCCACTTTTTGGACGTGATGTAATACTGCCAGTATCACGATAACGAGCAATGGTACGAGAAACAAAAGATTTATTCACATTTAAGTCCTGGTGGGCTCTAACGATAGCCACCTGTGGTTTTCTAGCCAAATATAAAGCAATCACATTATCACGCTTGAATTCCATCATGAATAACTTTTTACCGGAATGTAATAGATCAAGATGCTTTTGTAAGCTTGTAAATAATAAAATGAACTGTCACTGGAATCAATCTGTCAGCTTTCAGACGAGCGGTTTACAAATGATAACAATCTGAAGTTGGCTGCAATACATATCAGCCACGCTGCAAATTGTGGGTGTTAATTTTCATGAATGGGGGAACCTATAGTTTAAAGTCGACTCTGCATGACTGATTTTTATGAGAAACTTTTAATGGAGATTTTATTTTACTATCTGAGTTATTGCTGGAAATCTGCTGAAAGGAAATCTGGCCTGAAGTTTGAATCTAATACACACTATCTACTAGGCACCTGCGACTTACAAAATATTAATATGGATCGGAGCTTTTCAAAGAGATCAAGAATATAAGGAACCCATATCATGGGAAAAACAAACCTACCATATAAAATTTCACATTTGTGTGATGAAATGTCTAAAAAGAATCAATAAAATATTCTGATTCTATAGCACGCTGAAATTGTTTATCAACAAATAAATTCGCCATAGATGAGTGGATATGGGTCATACATACATACATAATTGGTAATTACAATCTTTCAGTCAGGATTATTGACCTAGTTTCTCACACTACTTATGTTGTGTGTGTTAATTTTATACATAAGTGGCGGGACCTACAGTTTAAAGGTCGACTCCGAACGACAGATTTTTTTGAGAAACTTTTCATGGCAATTTAATTTACTCTTAGAGTTTTTGCCAGAAATCTGCTGAGAGGAAATCGCCGAAAAAATACTTTTTGTATTTTTATTTTACTATCTGGCCTGGGACTTGAACCCTGGCTTTACGTCTAATAAACCAGCATACTACCTACTAGACTTCCATGGACATGGATCGTATCAACCGCAAAAATATTGTCCTATGCAACCGTCTTAACGTAAACATTATGTGGACTCTAAAAAAACTATTCGACATTGATGGGTAGAGACTACAGGAATAAAGATTTTTCATTTTCACCAATGCGTCATGATGCGTTAAGATGCGTCAAGATGCGTCAACATGCGTTAAAGCCTCCCCGTTAAAGAGAAACACAAAAATTCATAACTATTGATTAAAGTTATTCGATTATTACTTGTTTCTGAAACAACTAATCTCTTCTGTTTCGAAGGTATAACATCCTAGTTATTATACGAATTGATGTATTGAATACTTCGGATATGTTTTTAACACAACTGTGATTAAAACCAAATGTTTTGGAAAGCTTTAAAACGTGTCCATATTTTTAACCTATAATAGTCGTTTTACCCACACATACATACGTATGTATTTTACCTTTTCATTTATTTTTATGTATATATTGGGTTCGATAGATAAATTTTAAAATCTATTGTAATCCTATTCAATACTGAACTGTCAGTCCGTTGTGCATGCTTTAAGAACTTTACAGACGGTATTAAATTTTATTTTCCTTCTTCTTTTATTTTTTTATGATTATTTTCCATTTTTTATTGTACCTTCTGTTCTGGCTTGATTTAAAAAATTAAAATATTGATTGGCATAAACCGAGAAATTTTAAATAAAATCAGCACTTGATTGATAGATTATTGATTAAAGCGATGAAAAGAAAAGCAAAAACCCCAAGAAATACAAATTTAAATAAAAGAAATTTCCATTTAAAGGTGAAAAGAAAACCAGAGTATGGATGATAATGTTGTTTGAATTTGAAAACAATTTTAAATTGAATTCTTTTGTGATTTGGGTTCAAGAGAATTTGCCATTCGATTTTTTGCTGCTATAATGGTAAGCTAAATAAGATTTAACTTCACTTGCATAGAATACAACACACAGATTAAGGTTTATTTAACATAAAAATTCTTTAAAGAAGGCTCGAATCGAATTGGCATTGAAATATGTGTTGAAAGAATTTCTGGAATATGAGGGCATCGCAGAATTCTAAGAATTAAATTCTGAGGTTAGGACTTTAGGCGTTTTGTGTTTAACAATTTCGGCAATAATACCATAAATAGTTATTATAAATTTAAATTGAATCGTTTTAATTTGTAAAGGACTTTGTGCTGTCACAGCCTGAGTGTTAAAAGGGTTGTGTAATGAAAAAGAACTTTGTTTGTACGTTTTTTTTTTTTACAAACTTTTACCAATTTTAACAATTTGAAATCAGTTCAGAGGTGATCATGGGCCTTATGAAGTGTATTTGTTTACAGCTACACAAGATCAAATCGTAAGAAAATAAAGATATAATGAAATCGACTTTTAATGGCACATGTAACCGTATTTCACCACTAACTCTTCAAATGTCAATTTTCATATGTTCAACTGCCTAATATCGAAACAAACAACCATTAGTTGAAATTAGTTCACTTGATTTTAATCCTGCTCGTATAATTCTAGGATTGTTAGGGAATGCCGCCTAAACCTTCTTTCTGGGCGATTCAGTGTCACACTTATCTGGGACCCCGGACACTGTGATATTCCGGGAAACTGCAGAGCGGACAAGCTAGCCAGACTGGCGCACTTCTTCCCGAATCCTCTTCAAATAACTTGGGAATGCCACTTACATCGCTTAAACTGGCCATCGCACGGAATTACTCCCGGGAAGCCAACTTATCCTGGATCAACGAGGAGTCCTGTTTCACCGCTTGGCTCTCAATGGATAGAAAACGCACCAACCAGTTACTAGGTCGTAACATCATTTCGATCACAGTGACCATGCTTACAGGTCACTGTATTATGGGTGGACACGGGGAAAGAATTCTGCTCTCATTTAACGGTTTCTGCCATGGATGTAGATCTGCTGAGGAAGAGGAGACTGTTATCTACTTTCTCTGTCAATGCCCATCTTTTGTGAGGTGCAGGTTGGCTCTCCAACCCTTGTCAACTTGACGGTGCTAACATCCATTGATGTCAAGGATATAGCCTCGTTTATTGAAGTTTTCGGCTAGTTCTCCAGCGTTGGGTAGTCGTGCTTTGAATATGCAGTCCTTGCGATGGCCAACTTCTCCCTTCTTGGTTCGGAGGAACTTGGTCAGTACAGGGACTGCGTTCACCTTTGGCGCCACAACGGACCGCTATGCATGCTCAAGTGAGCTTTTGGTATAAAGCTATCACACTAACCTAACCTAATCTAGTCCTGTTCGTTTTGAATTTACAAAGTTTTTAAAAATACATAATTGGTCATTACAGCTCTACAGTTAGATTTATGACCTAGCTTCTCACACTACTTATGTTTATATATGAGTGGTGAACGACAGATTTTTCAGAAACTTATTCATGCCAATTTTATTTACTCGCAGAATATTTGCGAGAAATCTTTGTTCTTTTGTTGAAGATGTCTAACCTGGGGTTTGAACCGTGGCCTGTTGTCTAATAAGCCAATACACTATCTACTAGACTACGGTGACTTCGCAGAATTCTTAATAATGCTAGGAAACCTCGAATCGGTGATTGCCATGAGAAAAGTCAAGCAAAACATTTTAAAAACTCTTTTGAAATACAGTATTCCCTCCATTTATGTCGTAGAATGTTCTGGAAAAAGGCGACGTAAATCGAAACGATGTAAATCGAATTTCAAATACAGTATTCCCTCGATTTACGTAGTAGAATGTTTCGCAAAAAGGCAACGTTGATTGAAACGATATAAATCGAATTTCAAAGAACTCATACTAGCAGATACATTTATTTATGTACATTTTACAAAAAAAAAACTAAAATAATTAAATTTTTATTCTGTGAATTGAATTTTTTTACCTTGATTTTGTTTATAAACAACAGCGGCGACGTAAATCGAATGACGACACAAATCGAAGTAGATGGTAACAAAATAACTTTAATCGAAACAACGTAAATCGAGGGAATACTGTATAAAATAGATAACGGCAAGGTTTCTATCGAACATTATGTAGCTGACGTCGAACACATCCTATAGAAAATATGTTTGTATGCCTTCAATACGTACGTAAATATTCTACAAAAATTGTATGCAAAATTTTGTAAGAATTTAAAAATGAAACGAGCATATGCGATATAAGTAACAGATATCCTTATTCATTTTTAAACTAAGAGAAGTTTCCATTTTACACAGGCTAGACATGATTATTGCCATACTGGTTTGCATTCTTCCATACGAACCAGCAGTATCACAGTTAACATGCAAATTATATTTGACATCAAGCATGACGATTGCTGTTTTCTATTTTCTATTTAAATTTTTGCATATTTCACTACGAACATACAAACATTTATTGGCGCGTGTATCTTTTAAATGAGCCTCAAAGTCAGACTCTAAATTGCTATTTAATATTATTGCATACAAATAACGCCTTGTAAAATGGTCTACCAACAAGACAAATGTCTACAAGACAAAAAAAAAAACAAAAAAAAAACAAAAAAAAGAACGAAAAAATGTCATTAAAATTCTTCTAAAATTTAATGGAAAAATAATCAAAGTAAAGTTTTAATTTTATTTTTTCTTTGGAATTAACCTTTGAAATACAAATGCCATCACATTGCAAACAAGATAAACATGTGAGAGGTTCTTATGTAAAATTTTAGGTGGCATATCAAACCAAAATACAATTACTGAAATGAAAAAGAGAAAAATATTGAAATTGAAATTCAAACTAATTCTTGTGGCAAACAGGATATTATAATTCGAATTTTTTTTTGTGTTTTACAAATAAAAACCAGCTGGATGTCATTCATTTAGATTGATTTGAATACATGCATTGAGTGAAAATTATTCCTTGGAATGATAATGTAAATCGAAAGTATTCATAAGTTAAATATGATTTGATGTATATCTACTGATTATGAAAAATTAAAATTCAACCCTTAACTCATAGATACCCATGGAGTAGTATTATGCATATGACAGACGTTTAGACAAGAGACTGAAAATTGATTGCATTTTTTAAAGATTTGTTTCCATCTTTATTAAACCAAATAATATATTTTCGTTTTATTTCAATACGAAATGCTAATAAGAAGGCAAATAATCAACCTCCTATAACCTCCTATAACCTCCTATAATTGCCAAATACAAGAACTGCATGAAATATTATTTTCTTTGAAATTTTTTAATGCTTTTCAATTTTTGTTTTAGTCATACATACAGGGCAGCTTATATATAATGCAACAAAGTAAATCCCTATATTTTATAATTTTATTGTTCAAAAACAGAAAATGTTGGAAATAACATAATATTTTAGAATCAGTTTAGATTTCTTTCGAATTGGCCACCTTTGGTACGAATTATGGCCTTCAAACGTCCGACAAAGCCCATCACAGGCAGCACGAAAATGACTCTGCGGTATTTTGGCCCATTCCCGGCGAAGCGCCGTCTTGAGATAATCGACACTTTGGTATTTTTTAGTGAGAACCTTACTCTCCAAAATGCCTCGGACGAATTGAGATCCAGAAATTGTGGTTGCGATTGTGCGACAGAAATGAAGCAAGGAACCTCCTTTTTAAGCCATTATTTGTTGACGCGTACTGAGTGTGGCGCTGCTGAGTCCTGTTGCCCATTCTGCAGCCGAAATGTTTGTCTGTCCAGGGCTTCTATAATGTCTTTAAGACATTTTTCCGATAATATTCGGCAGTTATTCTGATCCCACGGTCCAAGAATATGAGCGGGGAGCGACCATCGGCGGCGCTTGAGTTCTGCTAGCCAATCGCAGGTGTAAATTTTCAGCTGACTTTTTTGGCAAGTAAACCCAATTATTATATAGTTTTCGGATTATTTCTGGTGTTGTTACCGTTTTTTTCGTTCAATTTCTGGACGCAATGCAACACTGTCAATATCACGGTAACGAGCAATGGTACGAGAAACAAAGGATTTATTCACATTTAAATTCTGAAGAGTTATAACACAAGCCACCAATAGTTTTCTAGGCAAATATCACGCTTGAATTCCATCCCGAATATCTTTTTTTCTGAATGCAATAGATCAAAATGCTTTTGTAAGCTAGTAAATAATAAAATGAACTGTCACTGGAATAAATCTGTCAATTGTCAGACGAGCGGTTTACAAATGATAACAAACTGAATTTGGTTGCAATACATATCAGCAACCCTATACATACAATTTAATGATTACAACACTTCAGTCAGAATTACAAATTGGTTTTTCACGCTATTTATGTTGTGTATGTTACTTTTATACATGAATGGTGGAACTGACAGTTTAAAGACGTCTTCGAAAGACAGGTTTTTGAGAAACTGTTCATGGAAATTTGTATATACTTTCAGAGTTTTTGTCAAAAATCTGCTGAGAGAAAATCACCGAATCTCACATCTTGCTTTGTTGGAGATGTCTGACCTGGGGTTTGAATCGTGGCCTTACGTCTAATGAGCCATCATATAACTCACTAGACTACTGCGATTTCTTTGTTTCACATTAACTTTCAAATCATGTCCAAAATATATTTTTAAGTTTAATTTCTTAAATTTACCAGCTACTTACTACTTGCTTTATTTTTTAACAATTTATTTCGAGTATAAGGAAATCACACATAAAACTGTATGTCTACACTAACTTGCGTATTATGAAGTGACATCACATGATTCCGTTGTTCTGTAAATATTAACAAAAAATCTAAAGAAACTTCGTAGTTACCAAAAGTGTTAAAGATTTGAATTGAATATAAAGTGGATCCACTATGATTAATGATTGCAACTAAAAAGAAAACCAAGGAAAAATAAAAAAAAAAATTAACGAAAATCATAAAGTTTTAGTGGTGAAATCAAAAGTTTACTTTATGGCTCCATTTTATGGTCAATATCAATATATACGTCGAAATAAACAACTTAAGACCACTATTCGTTTTTTTCCTTTAGGCTTAATACAGTCAACCCTCCTATAACGCGGTACTCTCAGAACGCGGTTTCCATATAACGCGGGTCTGATATTGCGACAGCCCTACTGTAACACGGTACTCTTATAGCGCGGTTTGTGTTCAACTTCATCCCATAAGTTCCTTCCGCACAGCCTATGAATGAATAGTAACTAGATATTGTAAGAGGGTTTTTATTTTCGACGCAAAAGCTCATCCGAAATACAGTACCGTAAAAAACAATAGCAGTTTGATTTTTCAATTAAAAAAAAAAAAAACAATGAATGAAGATGAATTAAGTGAGGATAAATATTAAAAAATTACATTATTTTCTTAATTTTGTTGGAAACTAATCTTTTAGTTTCGTTTTTATATCATTTTTTTTATCAATCCTTATATAAACTCTTGAGTTCAGTAAAATTAATTTATAATTTATCTTTCCTTTTGTATTTCTTACATACATACATACATAATTGGCCATTACAACCCTTCAGTCAGGATTACGACCTAGCTTCCCACACCACTTATGTTGAGTGTGTTAATTTTATACATGAGTGGCGGGACCTACAGTTTAAAGTCGACTCCGAACGACAGATTTTTGAGAAGCTTTTCATGGCAATTTTTACTCTCAGAGTCTTTGCCAGAAATCTGCTGAGAGAAAGTCGCCGAAGAAATATTTTTTCGTTTTGATGTATGACTTGGGATTCGAACCCGGGCCTTTTGTCTAATAAGCCAACACACTACCCACTAGACCACGGCGACTTTTGTATTTCTTGGTCTCCATATAACGCGATACGAATGATGTGATTTGTACTAATTCTGTGTTTCTTATAGTGCGGTTTCCATAAATCTGAGTTTCTTATAACGCGGTTGCCATATAACGCGGTACGCACTCACCGCGTTAAAGGAGGGTTGACTGTATAAACAAAGAGATTGGGAGTATGAAAATAAAAACTTTTCAATAAAAAAAATAAGGAAAATCAATATTGTATACAAACTATTCCTATATAAACTATAATTTATATTGTATTTACATACTCATACATGGTATACACATAATCATAATCTCTATGAAAGACCAGCTAACAAATTATTATGGGACTCTCCAACAAAATAATAACAATGCTCTCTGTCCAGCATGTGTTACAAATATGAAGTAAATTAAGATAAAAACAAAAAGAAAAAAAAACAATAATTCAGGACGAAAATATTATAAAAGTCTAACCCAACATTCATTATAAATGACCTTGAACTCATATGGGGTTTGATTGGTGTTAGGAAAAAAACCCAACATCAGAACTCTTATATAAAGAAATATGAAACAAAAACATAGATTCATAAGAAAAGTTATTTAATTATTGGCTTATACATACAATAAATAAAATACCCTACTACCCTATCTTCCTGATTCGAATTTGGACAAGTTTATGTATAAAATATCATTGGCATTACGATACAGACGCATGCTGTTTCTATAGACGGCCTCATTAAAATGCATTATGAGGTAAAAGTCAAGTTAAGTAAATAAATTCAAACAAATACTGGCAATATTTAATAAAAGTCAACCGTATTTGTTGGCCAAAAGCATAAATAAATTCAATATGATGATGGCATGTGTACGTAAAAATTAATTTTTCTTATATGGCATCGTCTGCTTTGTGTTGCCACTTAAAGTACAGCTTTTGGCAAAATTATTGTACTTTTATTAACCGATATTCTCACATAATAAATCTGAAATCATTGCAAAACCACCGCATCATTACAATTACAATACATTACTGGTGTGATTTCATTTCTTTTCTCTTTTTTTTTTCAAAAACCTATTGGCAATCAGAAATAAAAATTTGCCCTTTGTATTGCAAAAAAATTTATTTTTTTTTTTGTTTATGGCGTCTGCAGTATGTGCATCCATGATTTGTCTGCTTTTTTTTTATCGCTTTATAAAATTTATAACAAATTAATAAAAAAAAGTAACTTTATTTTTAATTTTTTTTTATGGGCTATTGTAAAACGACTGTCATAATTTACAAAATTTTAATGTGTTTATATTACTTTTGTAAAGTAATGAAATATAGTTCAAGGATAGACAAGAAATCACTTAAAATTATGAAAAAATTTTTAATATTTTTCTCACACTTAAATATTTACAATGATTCACAATTGTTTTCTACTAGACTAATAGGTTTTAATGGAAGAATTTGAGAATATCACTTCAGCCCTAAGAGGATAAACATACCAGACTCAGACGTTACGTTACTATCCGAAGCGCATTGTTGTGCTTGCTACCTTCGATGTGAGGTATGCTTTCAACAGCCTACCCTGGGAGGATATTATTAAGGCACTAAGAGAAAGATTTCATATACCTAGATAACCTCTGCGAATATTACGCAGCTATCTATATGATACACCCGATGGACGAGAAGCCGTAGAGATCACGTCTGCTGCAGATCAGGGATCTATTCTTGGTCCTGCTCTCTGGAACCTCGGCTATGACGAATCTGGACTATGACGAATCTGGACTATGACGAATCTGGGCTATGACGAATCTTAGGTATAGAAATGCCAGAGGACACATACCTCGTGTTATACGCTGATGATATAGTGTCAGTCATTTCAGCGCGCGATATTGAAGATACCAGGAGAAAACTAAATCAAGTCATGATAAAGACTCAGATATGATTTGAACATCTCGCAGAGAACAAGAATGAGGTCGTACTGATGACAATGGCTCACATCCCACTGAAATTAAGTATGCAATTATATTTACTCTCAGAGATTTTGCCAGAAATCTGCTGAGAGGAAATCGCCGAAAAACTACTTTTTGTATTTTATTTTGATGTCTGGCCTGCGAACCCTAGCTTTACGTCTAATAAGTTAACACACTACCTACTAGACCATGGCGACATCCATGTGATGTGTTACTGGTCGCAAAATGGGCAGTTAGATATTTGGGCATAAGTCTCAACTGTAGACTTAATTATTAGGCCCAAATACAGCATGCATACAGCAAGGCAGCGAAACTAGTAGGCATGTTAAGCAGACTGATGGCAAATATTGGCGGACCAACACAGGTCAAATGAAAATTGATTATGACGGCGACGAACTCGATATTGCTGTACGGAAGCGAGATATAGGGAGATGAGCTGGAGATTAAATTTAAGCAGACAATATTAGCAGCGGTGCAACGAACAGCAGCACTAAGAGTTGCCTCTGGCTACCGCACAGTATCGGGCGCTGCAGACCAAGTGATTGCCGGTGAGATACCTATTGACCTGCTGGCATTTGAGCGAAGAAAATTTTGGAGAACGAAAGGGGAAAATTTTTACATTATTAGCGCAGATCTCACGCCTCATACACTACGGCGATGGCAAAGTAGATGGAGTAAGGAAACATGGCGAAGATGGACTTATAAACTTATTCCGTCTATAGAGGCATGAATACGGAGAAACTCTGGGGAAACTAACTATGTTCTTACCCAGTTTCTTTTGGCACGCAATGCTCGAAAGCGAGACGAAATAGAACGCTCTGAGAAGATACGTTGAATGTGTACTTCGCAGAAAGAAATTCGACCTTGATACAATATAACGGAATGATACATGAGAAGACGAGCCAATAGCATGAAGTTGGCTTCAAATATGGCGTACCCAGTCGTAGGTGAGTAGACAACGGTCCTTAACTGAACGTCGTTCTTGGCCCTTCCCGAAGTAATGGAGATAACCATCCCAGGAAGGGAGTATCCGCAGAAGAGAATGAGGGATTGTTTTAGTGAAAGCACCACTCGTTGCAGCTGACGAGGGTCACTGTAAGTGCGAAGGCATTTTGAACCCTATCTCACACACCAAAAAAATGAAAAAAAAGAATGATTGAAGACAATCAATCATATGATTGAAGTAATATAATTGATCATATGATTGAAAAATATTACAGACGAAATGAAAGAATTCCTGGCTGACTTTACGTGCATCATCAGTAATAGACACAATTAGTTTATAAACGAAAGCTTTTGTTATCTGATTTGAAGTCTTTTTTCTCTCTTGTAAAGTAAACAAATTTTCCTCTAGTGGTGGACTTTAAAAAGTGTCATTTATCAGGTCAGTACATTTTCTGCACCCCAAAAAAAACCCTGTCATCTGTGTTTCTACGCTGTGGACAAAACACCTGCTGAGGATCTCATATCTATCGGTATACACATAAGCCATCAAGTAGAGTAAATTTGTGTCCACCATAAGAGGTACCAACAATACCTTCCCTCCTTTTGTACATATTTCCTTATATCATTCTTTCTTTCTGTTTTGTGGTGAATTATATCTGATGCGACATATTTCTAAATCTGTTGAGATCACGAGCTTATCAAAGTTGAGACACGACATAAAAAGTCTTCCTTCAAAAAGTCTTGGCTTCAATATTATTTCTTATCACCGCACCTTTATCTGGAATTACATGTTACTTAATCTGTTGGGATCAAAAGCTTATGAATGTTAGGTTATGACGTAATAAGTTTACATCGTTTCTTCATCTACGTCTGCACCTCATTACCTGCCTTCAATATTATCTATTATCATCGGGTCTTTTAGGTTCAGGTATATGTATAAGGCTCTGAGAATCATGGTTCGCCGATGGTTTTATCCAAACAGGATAAAATATTCCCCCTTATCATATCTCCTATAGATTTCTTGGACTCATGAGTGTAAAAATATAATGTAGGAGCAATGAAACACACTTTTTTTCTTATTAAACCTGCACTCAGGAGATGAGCCCTACTCATGCAGTGCATTGTGCAGGTTTAGGAAAGGTGGGAAGAGGGAATATGCGAACGGTAAGGAAACGAGTTGCTGCTTTTGACTACAAAATGGCCAGTACTATACCTCCACCATTAGACAGTGTACAGCAATCATCCCCAAGAAGCCCGCAGTTTCTCACACTACTTATGTTGTGTGTGTTAATTTTATACAAAAGTAGCGGGACCTACAGTTAAAAGTCAACTCCGAACGACAGATTTTTAAGAAACAAATTTTTAAGAAGAGGAAGAGAAGAAATTGCCGAAAAAATACTTCTCGTATTTTTATTTTTGATATCTGGCCTGGGACTCTAACCCTGGATTTACGTCTTATAAGCCAGCACACTACCTACTAGACCACCGCGACCGCATTTTTCATTATAGTGAAACGTATTACAGTTGTAGTTGACGACCGTGGTCTAATGCGTTGAGTTCTCAGACATGAGCCCACTATTCAAACCCCAGGCCATGAAAAGTTTCTCAATAATCTGTAGGTCTCGCCACACATGGATAAGTAGTGTGAGAAGTTGAGTTGTAGTCCTGTGTATAAGTAACACTTACTTCACCACCGAGGGCATCAATATTTAAAAATTTATGCCTCTGCCATGTGCGTTCTGTGTTTTTGCAGACAAAATTATATACTTCGACTTGTGACTTTTATTTTCAAATAATAATAGCAACTCAATCACTAGCTTTGCTAGTGAGATAATGACCAAGATTTCTGCCTAAACTGGTTTTCTCAATTTTTTCACATTTAAAAAAATATTTGAATTGTATACTTGCTACAGCCATTAACCAAATAGCCAATGAATAGAAAGATTTTCTTCTACTGTATTTTTGATAAATTTCTTTTTTTCTGAAAGTATTTTTAAATTCTGTGTTATGTTAACGAAAAGTTTTTTTTATACCTGCAGGACTGTTTTGTCTTAATTAGGAAGCATTCATGAATTTCCAATTTCCGACATACATATAGACCCACACACGCACGAGATAAAGCAGGCATTCAGTTTACTTTACGACTGGATGTCTTATAGAGATGTTTTCGCAAACATTAAGGAAAAAACCGTTCATTAAATGCCAAAAAGAAAAAAATTTCCCCAAAAACTTCTATTTACTCAAATGTGGAAAGAACATAATTTACTGCTGAGAATAGAATTACCAGTAATGCTACGTGATCTGTTACATAAACTAGTAAAACTCCAATTTTCTATGTAAATATTAATACGTGACGAACTCCCTTTTTGCTTTTCGGCCCATACGAAAGCAAACAAACATGTTACAGTCGATCAATATCGATTATGTGATGCCCTATAGTAAATTGTGATAGCAATAAAAGGACTCCATGTATTTTCAGCTAGACCGGACAGATCAGAGCTAATCTGCATATATGCCTAACAAAATTTCCATTTAGGAACCTCAGATCTTAATACATTACAACAAGTGCTGCGGAAACTATAACAGCGAAAAAGAAGAAGAGACTACAGAACATCTGTGATTATCTGGTGATTAGATCCCTAAGAAGAAGAATTTTTTTTTTTTGGTAACTAGAGTTCTTTATACAGAAATCCTTTAAATAATGATTCAATATTAACCCTTAACCGTTGAAAATGTTTTTGTATTACCCTCAAGGACTCCAAAATAGGTTTCATTACGGTAGATCATTATTTATTTAAACGATAAAAAAAGCTCTCTATATAAATGGTGCGAATGGTATCTAGCGTTTTTCTGTCGATGACTTGCACTTTTTGTCGATGGCTTCCATTTTTTTTTTTTTTGTCAATGACTTGCACAGCCAATGACTTGCAATGTCAATGACTTGCATTGTCAATGACTTGCATTGTCAGTAACTTGCATTTTTCTTGTCTACAACTATAATTATTTGGTCAATGATTTGCATTTCTTTAGCAGATGACTTACATTTTTGGTCAATAACTTTCAGTTTTTGGTCGATGACTTGTATTTTTTTGCGTCGATGACTTTTATTTTTTGGGCGATGACTTGAAGTTTTCGATCAATGATTTGCATTTCTTTATGGATGGCTTTCATTTCTCTGGTCGATAATTAACATTCCTTTGGTAGATAACTTGCATTTTTGGTCGATAACTTCTTTAACCTTTTCTAAGTGAAAAATTACTTGCATTTTTGGTCAATAACTTTAATTTTTTGGTCGATGATTTGTATTTTTTTGGGTCGATGACTTTTATTTTTTTGGCTGTAACTTGAAGTCAGTGGATGACTTTAATTTCTTTGGTCGATCATTTACATTCCTTTGGTATATGACTTGGATTTTTGGTCGATGATTTGTATTCCTTTGAGCGATTACTTGCATTTTTTTGATCGATAATAAGGATATTAGCCTAAGCGCCTGTATTAGCTTCTTCACTAACATCTGCGATAACAAGTAATGCACGAGCTTAAGGGAAATTTGTTTTAGAATCCTTGATACCAGGACTATTCAGACCACTAAGATGTTTTGTGTTAGTCAAGCAAATTACTCCTCGAACTACGATCATTCGGGAGAATGCTTTCAATTTGACGTACACTCGGACCTGGTAAGTTGCCTCAAGATAATTTTATATACATCGTAGCTTATTCCCGTGTGGGTACTCTTCCGACAATTTTTAGTTTTAGCCTTTTAAACAAAGTTTCCATACAATTTAAGTAATTAAGAGACTCCCTACAGTGATGACTGAGTTAATTGTGTTCAATTGTCGTTTGTGATTACTGAAAACTTTTTTGACAAATTTTGTCATTTAAGTTAAACGTAAGTTGTTCAGAATGTCTGGCATAGGGTGTAATGGAAAGCTATAATTTTCCTAAATAATAAACTGCTTTGGAGAGAGGGCAATACACAAGGCAAAGTCAGACAATACATTCGTTACATCATTGCTGGCTTGTAGACTTAATGAAAAGGGCAAAAAAAAAAATCGATTCGTTTTAATTAAGTTTCTGCAAATCAGTGTCTAAGAACAAGTCAATCATGATGTCAAGCATCACCTGTAAGTCAGAGCTTTTGAAATTTGTGGGTGAAATAAATTTTTTTCTTTTTGTTTTTTGGCAAATATATTCAAGAAATTTATGACATTAATTTTCATTTCATGGAAAACTATAAAAACTTTAAAAATCAAGCCAATAAATGAAGGAAGAGAGTGTTTTATTTGCTCACGTTTCTTACAGTCCTTAAATATTTTATATAACTCTGGGCTGTTTGGTTTGGATTTAATAAATGAATTTATCGCACGAATTAATCCACAGCCAAGAATAGGCACAAATTTATAATCTTCCATAATTAGAGGAAATTAAAATTTTATTTGTTTGTATTACCATCCAGCCTTCCAGCCATCCACCCATCCTCTCTACTACCCAAGTGATTTCGAATACAGCTTAGCTTTATGGCCGTATTTTATGGTCATTGCCTGTTTGATGAATTTAGGAATTTTAACGGAATCATCGAAATCAAAAGGAAAAATTAAAAGATTTTTGCCTTTTTACATCATTTTGAAGATTGAAAAGACCAAAAACAAAAAGAAAAAAACACAATTAACACGTAAATTCTGAATAATATCCTTGGAATCAGTTGCTGTCTACTAATACTTTACGTCAGAGTGCCGTATCACAAATGGCGTAGGAGAACGAGAACATGAACGTCTATATAATCATGCAATTAATCGTGACAGAACTCATAAAATTAATTGGCAGCCATAAATAAAAGCAATAAAATACAGGGCAGGGGGAAAGAGATTGAGCACAACATAAGGCTCACGTTTCAAGAGTAAGACGATACGAATTGGAATGGAAATATGGATGCACGTGCAAATGCTTGTGGGTTTGGATATGATGAGATGAAATTTAAATTTTTTTTTCTTTTTAAATTATTTTCAAAATAAAATTAAAAATTTTAACAAATTAGAAGAGAACTTAGCCAAGTGCCCAGATCTTCAAACGTCTGTTCTGAAGTGCAACGGAGTTGCATAAAAGGTGTTGCATTGATTCCGTTTCCCCCACAACATGCCAGCTTCTGCAGTTATCCTGATGGGTTCAAACCGAGCTTGTCAGCGAAATTGCCAATAGCGTAGTATTCCTGTAAGAATTCCTGTTAGACTGCGAACCGTTCTGTTATCGTACTCAGGTAGTTCTCCCGCTGTCAACTGCTGCACAAAGCAGTTTTGAAATTTGGCAACCAGGTACATACAAGTATGTTTTACCACACACGATTTGTTGGGTTCCATGCTACTTTTTCCAATTTTGAAGAGTATTCTTGTAGAAGGGCAAGTATTCTCTCTATCGTCGTTCTGCTCCGTTTCCCTCTATGCCCGAAAGCCAATAGATAAGGGTCTTGTATCGACATTTACAGTGTGGAGAGTCCGTGTTACCCCTGATGCCCAGCACTTTTGATTGGTACTTGGTTTTACATACATATGGTCTTCGGTTTTAAGATTGTTCAAACAAGCATTACCCTCTTGAAATATGCTGGCGTAGTTAGGTAATCTGTTTTACCCGTTTAATATCAATATATCGGAGTAGACACTAGATTCAGTTCCACATTCCATTTTCGATCGAGCAGTGTCGGTGAAATCGTAGGATTACTGCCACCGATGACAGCTGCTGCGCCCAGTTTTTCCATGAAATAGATTTTGATCATAAAAGTAATTTGTATTCTATTCCCGAAAGTAGGTAGTGTGGTGGCTTATTTGACGAAATGTCCGGTTTCGTATCCCAGACCAGACATCAAAACAAAATATGAAAAATAAATTTTTCTTCGGCGATTGCCTCTCAACAGATTTCTTTCAAAAAATCTATCGTTCGGAGTCGACTTTAAACTGTTGGTCCCGCTACCGATGCATAAAATTAACGCACATAACATAAGTTGTGTGAGAAGCTAGATCGTAATCCTGACTGAAGGATTCTGCATTCCGGTCGGTATAAATAGTAATGAGATTAGATGAATTGCAAAATTTATTGACTGGTCTTAAAAACTCGAGGTACTTGAATTCTTGTTTTGACACTTGAAAGGTGTGCTAGTTCTAGCGATAATCAGATTTCTTTTGCTAACAATTCACAATCTCGGGAGCATAGCAAAGCCTGTCATGGCCAATGACATAGAATTACTGTTGCAAATAGCAAGCTCAAGAACAGGGGAACATGATGTACGTACATATAGCGAAATGGAAAGTGTAGATCTGCTGCTTCAACTGTAAGCCGTTATCATAGTTCGATCTACTCAGAATTCTCGTGTTAAAAGTCGCGAGATCACTTGCAATTACAGGGTGGCTGATATGTATTGCAACCAACTTCAGGTTGCTATCATTTGTAAACCGCTCGTCTGGTAGCTGACAGATTTATTCCATGTGACAGTTAATTTTATTATTTACTAGCTTACAAAAGCATTTTGATCTATTGCATTCACAAAAAAAGTTATTCGTGATGGAATTCAAGCATGATAGGGTGATTACTTTATATTCAACTGGAAAACCACGGATGGCTATCGTTAGAGCCTTCTAGCATTTAAATGTGAATAAATCTTTTGTTTCTCGTACCATTGCTCGTTATCGTGATACTGGCAGTGTTGCATCGCGTCCAAAAAGTGGACGAAAAAAAAACCGGTAACAACACCAGAAATGATTCGAAAAGTGAAGGCCAGATTTGATCGAAATCCACGCAGCAGTGGTAGAAAAATTACTCGTGAGCTGAACATATTACACACATATTAAAAATCGAGCTTGGACTAAAGCCAAAAAGTGCAAGAGCTCTCCGGTGGACAAAAAGAGTTAGACTAGAAAAAGCCAAGGAGTTACTTCGCTTGCACCGAATTTGATTTTCTCCGATGAGAAGCTATTTCAAATTAAGCAGCTTGTGAACAAACAAAATGATCGAGTTTACTTTCCAAAGAGGTCAGCTGAAAATTTACTCCTGCGATTGGCCACCAGAACTCAAGCGCCGCCGATGGTAAGGGCGTGGGCCGCCGTATCCGCCGGTGGTCGCTCCTCGCTCGTATTCATCGACCATGGGGTCAAAATAAATGCCGAATATTATCGGAAAAATATCTTAAAGACAATATTGAATCCCTGGACGGACAAACATTTCGGCCGCAGACCATGGACATTCCAACAGAACTCAGCACCACCGCACTCAGCACGTGTCAACCAAGAATGGCTTAAGAGGAGGTTCTTCCCTTCATATCTATCGCATAATGGCCATCAAAATCTCCGGATCTCAATCCGATGGACTTTTGCGCCTGGGGCATTTTGGACAATAAGGTTCTCACTAAAAAATACCAGTGTCGATCATCTCTAGGCGGCGCTTCGCCAAGAATGAGCCAAAATATCGCAGAGCCGCCTTCGTGCTGCCTGTGATGGTTTTGTCGCCTGTTTGAAAGTCATAATTCGTAGCACAGGTGGCCAATTTGAACAAATCTAAACTAATTCCAAAATTTTATGTTATTTCCAAAATTTTTTTCTTTTTAAGCATGTATGCAAGTTATTTATAGCGACTGTCAATCACTTAAGTTTATGCATAAACGAAATGAGGACTTTAGCTCAATAGATTTTTTAGATTACAATAAAGCTTTCTCAGTTTAGATTACAAAAATTGGATTGAATGTCGTGGTATTTTTTTTCATAACTTAATGCTAAATATCTATAAAATGTATGCTGCCACAAACAAACCAATAGAAACAAAACAAACAAAAATATTCTGGAGTAAACATAATGGCTGCCCTAATCAGAAACACATTCATTTTTCATTAAACCTCAAGTTATAGCAACAAGTACTCTGCTTAGCTCGTATTCCTGTAATTAACCTGTTGATGAACTTTTCGAAAATTAAAAGTCCTCAAAAATACATTTATTGCCTTAAAATTGTCTCCCACACAAACGCTATCATAGCGAAATATATTGGCTGACAAGTAAATCTGAAAGGCACGTAACTAATGGAAACTGCCTTAAAATAAATTGAACAATTTTTCATGTCAAGTTTTTGGATAGTTTTGCAGAGGACACATCTGTCTCACTGTCATGGCAATTTAAACGTGTCATAATCTATTTATACCACCAGGGATTACAAGTGGTAGCATATCCGTCTCTCTGTTTGTATTCACGGTATAAGCTATCATAGATTTGTGTTTGAATTTCATTTCTTCTTTTTTGATCTAAAAATTCTGTCGGCAAATTAATTTTTTGATACTTGCCGCATATGAGGTGGGGTGATATCCCTACCTTTCTCTCTTGATACGTGACTTTTAAGATTTAATGCTACGGTAAAAGAAATAAGTAAGAAAGTTATTGTCAATCATGGTCGGCTTTATTACACCGTGCAGTTAATATAAACGAACTGTAGTATGCTCTGAATGAATAGAATTTAAAAAATATGCGCTGTAAAGAAAGCCAAGCATCAGTAAAATATATCCTAATTAATACATTCGCATGACTCATACGCATATACAGTCATTGACAAATGTTTGCCCACACTTATTTTTTTGGTCTTAATTTGCTTCTTTGTTCACTTTTAAAACACTTCCTATTTTTATGTTCTGATTTTTTTTATGAAAAAGGAAATGGTGTTACATCGCTTAACATTAAAGTGATAAACAACAGCTACAAAAACAAAAAACCATGAACCAGTTTACATCATAAGCAAGTAAACAAAAATATACAAACAATGTCAGCAAAAAAATAGGGGATTAGCAAATAAACAAAAATGCAACAAGAAACAATATAAACAAAAAACACAAGCAACAATGAAACAACGATGTTTACAATTATCAAGATTTCGAGAAGGTAAAGTTACGAACATTCGACTTCAAGATCATTCATCAGACTGTTTACGTTGACATTTAAAATGCAAAAGCAAGACAAAAGAATCATCGTGGTTTGAAGGTCTCCTTTATAAAGATCTGCCAAATAATTGTTAGTGTTTACGTAAAAGAGTAATAATTAATAACAACAAAGCAATTATTGTTGTTTACATAAAGTTGTCGACAGTGGCTCTCAGAATTGTACGAACAATAAAGAATTTATCATCCTGGTTTGAAGATCTCCGTTATAAAGATCAGCCAAATAATTGTTAGCGTTTACGTAAAAGAGTGTAAATAATAACAATAAAGCAATTATTGTTGTTTACATCAAGTTGTGGAAAGTGGCACACAGAATTATATGAACAATAAAGAATTTATCTAAAACTAAACACAAATTTATTTTTATTTTATTTGCAATCTATGAACACGTATTTTAAACGCTTTTAAAAGAGTAAAAACCTAATAATATTAATGAATAGAGCCCTCCGGACTTTATCAGTTGATAAAGGCCATTTTGCAGAAGCTACATCTGTCATATTAATTTTTCATCTGTTCTGTCAAATCGCATGACGTATGTTTACTAAATAGATTGTAGAGCAGCTGACAACTACGCTCCAATAATTTTCTTAAAAAATAATGTTTAACGAGAGTTCAATTTCTGAAAAAATGAGTATGTGAGCAACTACAATAGACGATTTGGGCATGATGTCCATCGACATGAAATCCAATTCCAAAGAGCGTTCTATTCATCCTAAAAAGTATTTTTTGGATATTGATTTCGGACTGGAGCCGTCATTGATACGTATTTCTTTGAGGACGACATTAGCCAGCGCATCGCGGTCAATGACCAGCACTATAGGTCTAGGATTACCAACTTATTTTGGTCAAAATAGGGTGATATGAACACGAAGGGCATATACAGTAGTTTCAAGGGCACTAAAATCGCAAAAATGATTTATCGCCAGAGTCATGGAAAATTGGACATTTGGGATGCACACTATACGAAGAGAAGATATTCGACAAACACAGTTGACAAAGAATCCAAATCAGGAGGGGGCACAGAAAAAACTGGACTTACTCTTTTCGTTATGGAAATAAAACTAAGAGGCGGATTTTTTGTTTGTTTTATATTTCAATTAAAGTAAATAATATTTGAATTCTTTTGTGTATAAAATTTGTTTCTGACCAAGGTCTCAGAGCATCCAACTTTTTGAGCCACTTTTCTTCCAGATATGTTAGGGTGTTTTAGAAAAATACGTATTATTTTACTTCCTTTGTTTTGGTCGGCAAATCCTTTTTTTTCCACTTACACGCTTTCTCTTAATACTCAAAGACTCTTCATATTGTTTTATTCTTACCTTAGAAGCTGTTTTTTGGTTAACACCTGCGAGCCTAGCAATCGTTTTATGTAAACGGCATGGTTTTTCATTGAAAATTTCAATTATTTTTTTACGACATTCTTGTTGGTTGCCCCTTTTTTAAAAAACTATTTTTGCTATTGCATTGACAGTTAGCACGTGGATTTTGAAACAAAAACAATGTAACGGTATTTATTTATAAGCTTAAAAGTAGGCTCATTTTTTTTTTTTTTTGCGCACTCCTTAAATACATACATACATACATAATTGGCCATTACAACCCTTCAGTCAGGATTACGACCTAGCTTCTCACACCACTTATGTTGTGTGCGTTAATTTTATACATAAGTCGACTCCGAAGCGACAGATTTTTGAGAAGCTTTTCATGACAATTTTTACTCTCAGAGTCTTTGCCAGAAATCTGCTGAGAGGAAGTCGCCGAAGAAATATTTTTTCGTTTTGATGTCTGACCTGGGATTCGAACTCGGGCCTTTTGTCTAATAAGCCAACACACTACCCACTAGACCACGGCAACTTCACTCCTTAAATATTTTGTTAAATTGGTTGCGAAGAGTGTTTATATGAAACCGAAATGGGTATAAACGAGAATCAAAAGAAGTAATGCATGCTGAAACAGTTATAAGAAATTACTTGAAACGTGACAAAACTATGGAAATAAAGCTCCAATGAAAATAAATTCCAGAAGAAAAAATGAATAAATACGCAGATTTAACATAACAACAAAAAAATTTCCGCCATAAATTCACTATGAGATAAATAGAACAATTTTTAAAATTTTTTAAACGCTACCCGTTGATTAAATGGAAAAAATTGAGTATAAGCCACGATTAACTAAGATATAGAGAAGCTTTCTCAATTTGGCAAAACCCATATGCTATGGTCCAATGAACTTAAAAATCCATTTGTTTAATGGACGAACTTTAGGTCGTTCAAATTACGAGCAATGACCATTTGTTTTTCATTCTTACCAAATGTAGGGGTCCACATGTTTATTATTTACGACCTGTACGATTATTATACTTTGTGTGGCTTATAATAGTTTACAATTTTATAAAATATTTTACGTTTTCTATAGAGGAACATACAAATCGATACTAAAGACCTTTGAGTTAACTTTCCTTAGCAAATTGTAATTTTTCGTGTTGTAAAATCAATACACAAAACACCTGTCAACCTTCATTACGTTCTAATTTTATTAAACTTTATGTTATTTTATTCATATTTGACATCCTTGGTTTAATTACCTATATACACACTTTGGCATAATCAATTGGGTTATCCTACTAGTATAAAGGCAACAGTAAATTACGAAACGTAACGATTTTACAACCTTATTTTACACAGTCTGTCATTTATGAAAGAAATAAGAAGAAACCATGAAAAATATCCATCTGTGTATGGGTTCATAAGTATTACAGAGTGAAACTGTAAAATAAACAATCCCCCACAAACCATGCCATGCCAATAAATTAATTTGAACAACAACTTGTTGGTGCACATAGCCATATGGCTTACAAAGAACAATTTCTAATTACACAATTACATGGAATTGAATAGACCGTTAGCTAATGTAAACCATTTAACCAGTGGTTAATTTACAATTTGCTACTACAGGTGTTCGTATGTGTGAATTAAATTATTTTCAAAATGAAGGTGAAGAAAATAAAGGTCGATCACAACGGTGATTTGTTTCTTTAAATGCAGCCACTGGTACAGGCTTTCTTAATGATGGAGGAAATTGTAAACCAGTTTTGTATTTGCTCCCTTGTATTATTGCATTGAAATTTTAAATGTAAGCCCTGTATTGATTAATTTATAGATTCAACAATGATTGAATTCAATTTTCAGCATGTGTAGCACATTGGAAGTTGGCGTGGTCTAGTAGGTAGTGTGCTGGCTTATTAGACAAAAGGCCCGATTTCGAATCCCAGGTCAGACATCAAAACGAAAATATAAAAATATTTTTTCGGCAACTTTCTCTCAGCAGATTTCTGGCAAAAGCTCTGAGAGTAAAAATTGCTATGAAAAGCTTCTCAAAAGTTAAAGTTCGGAGTCAACTTTAAACTGTAGGTCCCGCCACTCATGTATAAAATGAACGCACATAACACGAGTGGTGTGAGAAGCTATGACGTTGAGCAATGGGTCAATTCGACAGCCGAGTACTGTACATGCCACATTTGATAAGTACATATCCTCTAACCTAATCGGTGAATGTTATAGTGTCTGATCCTTGCTGGTATTCAGTCGTGCAAATATTAAAGTGTTCCGTCGTCCGAGCCTCGTTTGCGTGACAGTAGACAACAAGCCCCAAGGACATAAAAGAAAGTGGATAAGGTTGACTTTTGGAAAGGATTAGCTGTATGAATAAGTACATGACTTTTGAACGCTTCACTTTCCCATTAGTCCCTCTTTTTTTCTTTGTCTATAATTTTTTCATATTTTACCAAATGCCGATAAACTTTGAAAATCGTCAAATATTTGAGAAAAAATTTTCAAAATCGTCAAAGACATTTATTGAAATCATAAAAAAATCGCCAGAAAAAATTAATAAATAAATTGAAAGTTTTTAAAAACAAAAATATATAATGTTAGCGTTAAGCAGCGATAATATTAATGCATCATCTATTCTCATGTGTGGTGTAAATATTAGGGAGTCAAAAGATCTTGACTTTATGGCCATAAAAATTCAGTGTGATGCTCGCTAGAATTTGGTTTCTTAACACGTTGCAATAACTTTATCTGATCGATTTACAACTTACATTATTTATAACCGATCGATAATGGAATACAACATGTGTGGGTAGGCCCATAAAGTCAATTTTAAGGCTTCTCGACCGTGTACAGGTGAGGCCGTAGGAGGTCGTTAATCACGATAGTGTTCCATCTCCATTGATTTATTGGAGCATCGTTGCAATATGGCTTGTATCACTGTTCTATCGCTACTACAACGGATATTACTCGAACGAAATAGGGTGATTTGCTTAAGAAACTCATAGATTCTTACGTGTTTCTCGACCAGCACATCCGTATGTGGTCGATTGGCCAGTATATCTCACACTACATTACAGAGAAAGTTCTTTAGACGGACTATTCGTATGTGGAACTGCCTTCTTGCAGAGGTCTTTCGTGTTACTTATGGTATAAAAATAATCACACCTAGTGCCTATAAATACTGCCCTTATAAATACTTATCTCTGTCCTATAATATATTTTCCTAGCTCTAAACACAATGACATCTCCTAAATATATGACTCGTATGAAAAAAAAATAATGTCACTTGCCTTGGAAGCCTTTAATGTACTAAAATAAAGAAAATTATGTAAATTTTTAATTGCTAAAAATCGTCTAAATACGAGCATAAATCATGTCATGTCGGCAAAATTACATTTTTGGAGCTCAAAATCGTCAAAATGACGATAAATTGTCAAATCTGGCAGCTATGGATATACGCCTTGTAGTAATAAGGTAAAGATTCCCAATATTTCTATAATTTTTTTATAGAGCTAGCAGTGCTCATACTCTTCTAACACTTAGAAGAAAAGTACGTTAAAATTTCTGGATTAATAGCTGCTACATGTATTTCAACTAGTACTCACCTAATATTGTTAGTCTCTGTGCTATAGTTTTAATGAAATTTTAAGGCCTCTATAAAATCTGTTCAGTTGGTTGTCATGGCTTTCAATTTTATGTTTAAATTTTATGTTTATTTCTTGAAATTCATTTCCATCCCTTACACTTTTCATGAGTTCTTCTTATAATTTTCTTTCAATTTGCATTCAAGAGATTTATATTTGAAAAGTTTTCTTGAACTGATACAATGTACTGTCATTCTCTTGAAATATCTTCATCTGCCTGCCTCCTAACTGCAACTATTCCAAAAGCACAGGGAAATAACGAAAAGGAAAAAAAGAAGAAGTAATTCAGCCATAGGACAAATGTAATAAGAATCTTCATTTTTCTTTTCAAATATGCAACGTAAATGAAGTACATGATTATGTATCTCTACTGGCCATAGCAGAGACATACAATTTACAGGCGTTATTAAAATTTTAATGAAGAAGGCAGCAATAATCAGAATGAAAGAATTTTACTGTCAATGAATCTGGCATTACTTTGTAAGTTTTCTTTGGAAATTAATTAAATTTTTTCAGGCCGTTCTTAAGATTCTACAGAGAATGTGAATAAATTTGAGTAGAAGGAAAAAATTCTGATCTAGTTATCATAGGAACTTCGAAACTGTTTACTTTAATATTAAAATTTTCTTCACTTTACTATTTATTGGATGTAGTATTTACAAACATTTTCTGGAAACCACACTAAATCCATTACACATGTACGTGTAAGTAATATTTTAGAATGAATAATTCCTCCCATTAGTCATACGTTTGTGTAACACAAAACTTTTATTACTTCCTTCCTTAAGGTAACATCCTCGAAATACTAGTAAATTTGATGGGGAACCCAACTGCAAGTAAGTGTAAACGTATAATTTAATTAACAAACTGCGTAATACAGATTTACGCAAAATAGCAAACTTTTTCCTGTTGTTTGTATAACTTGGGTAATTTTTTAATTAAAAACTACACCCAACTTTAAATAATGTCGATGTGATTTTATTTTTAGTTTAAAACCAATTCCTTTCAGTTTAATTTTAAGTTTATCCAGGAATTTTTCCTGTTTTATGGCATAATAAAAAAAAGTGCTATGGAAACTTTTTATTACGGTCATTACAAACTGTTGCTACAGGTACATTTATTTATTCGTTTAGTTTTTTGTTTTTTTCTGTTTGCTTAATAAAGGGTGTTCAAATAGAAGTTTAATTTTTTAATTTACGATTATAATTGTAAAAAGTTGTTACGTTGAAACCATCAAAAAATTTGAAGAGCAATCAAAAAATTTTATGAAACTGCATTAGCTGTGTACACTAAGATTGCTGTGCGCAATTGTAGCGAATGATTTCTTGAAAACATTACTACTGTAATCGGGACTATCATCAAAGTCCCGAAAATATCAATTCGGTCTTCAACAACTTTGAACTTCACGAAGTATTACTCAGCAATTTAACACAATACCTCCGACTTCATATGCTTAAAATTCATCTTACTTAGGCGTTCAATGATTCATTTATTCATCCAACTCTCTGAGATGAACAGCCACACATCCACCTGTACCCAAATCACAAAACACTGCAAATACGGCAATATTTTCCAAGCAGAAGTCATGCCAATTTTGAAAAAGGTGAAATGTATGTTAAGTCAAGACATTTTTCCTAAATACCTCTAGATTTATTGCGATTAAGTCCCTAAAGGACGTGGTTTCAAAATCCATCTTTATCCATGAATGCCAAAGATTATTTCAGAAAAATTTAGGACCATTAAAAAGTAAATCTTTTATGGGTTTCAGGACATAGGAATATCGCTGGGACTTGCATTCCTGTTGAGCTGGCCTGAGCCGATAAGGAGCTCGCAATCTAAACGAATGCCGAGAAACAATACATTCCGACAAATGACTTCTTTTGGAGATGTGGGTACAAGGAGGTGCAAGACTGTCTTTGAACTCATGTGCCAGTGTCATATTGGTATATTTTCATTCGTTATACTCTGATATTGGATACACGCGACTGCTAACTTTATTGCCATTATTTTAGCTTGAATCGTATTTGAGTAGTCGAATAATGCAATGGACAATCTAAAAATCAACTGGGCCCGTCAGACAATACTTGAATGGTATTCTCTGGGATACGTAAACCATTATTATCATAGCACCTACCCCGGTATTTTTGTCTAGAATCCAGTTCAAGTCAAATATCGTGTGGTCAGTAATTACAACTCAGTAAGCTAAACACAAGATTTTGTGGCACAACCATCGGACTCTCTGATTGTAAAACTGGCCACATTTGGATGGAGGGCAGTGAATTGCAAACTTGCGAGGCGCATTGATTGTGGAAACTTAGTTTGATCAGATTAAACCGAACTTATGATCGGTGTAGTGTAGGGATGCCAAATGGGATCGATTTTATAAATCTTCATCCCGAAATCCTGGGATATTTCCGAATAATTCCGGATCCAAAAATATAATCATAATAATAAAAATATATTGTTAACAAAATCATTTGTATTTCAATTATGTATATCAGAATTAGATATCATTAAAACCAAAAAATATTATTTGGATTCCAGCAAAAAGATTAACGCATCTAACATGTGATCTGATAGGCTTCAACGAATTTTGTTGTCAACATACGCTGCCGTTGAAAAACACTTCTCGCAATCAATATTTGTTGGTAAGACAGCTCGAAGATAGCTGTATGCAGCCTCAACCACCTACTGATGTAAATAAATCTAATTCTTTAGACAGTTGAGTATCTAAATTAGTAAACCTTTTAATTCGTTTCAAAGGGCTTTTGCATTCTTCGATGCCATCGAATAATTTTTTTTATCACTGGAAGTAGGGTTTTCCTCATATGAGATGCTGTTAATGAAGTCAAGTGATATAGAATTTTTTTCAGGACCTTTTGTAGCGTCACAACACATATGAATTCACAATCCCGACAAGTTTTTAAAAATCCAGGGATTCGGGATTTCCGATTGTAGTCTAACAGAATTGAGTCCTTAGTAGCACCAATGACTCTCATGCATATAATACTCCATAAGTTACAAGGGCGCCTAGACTATAGAGTGGGATACAATAGTTTGCGGTTCCCATTCGCATATATCCTAAGGATCACAGGTCTTTGACTTTGATTTCAGTAAATTTTCTTATTATAATCACGTTATCAAAATTATAAAAAAGGGAACAAAAATGATTGAAATATTTATAAATTAAATTAACCGCATTCTGAAAATATGAACGTATTTAAAGGAAACTCTCTTCAATCCAAATGTCCTCATTTCCATTTTATTTTAAAAAACAAAAAAAAAAAAATCGAACAAAATTGCATTTACCTTCGCATGCTTATTGAATTACAGAAAATATTATCGAAATGTTACATAAAAATTGTTCGTATTTGTAAATCGTATGACTTCAAATACTATTTACATGAGCATATTTGGTGCTGAGATAGATACACAAATACGTTCAATATGTTTCAATTGGAATGTATGCTACATGAGTATAGTGTTTGAAGTAGAATATAAAGGAAACTGGAACAAACATGATGAGGGTAATGGTTTTTAGTTTGAATGATTTTTATGTTTTTAAGTTTTCTAGTTCCATATGGTTTATGTTTCTTGGAAACTTTTACATGTTCACAGTACTGCTTGAACTTGTTCATGTTGTTGTTGTTGCAGGTGAAATATTTAAACTTTTCTATTGCCCTCTAGCTACTAAGTTAACCCTTCTGTTGGCTGGAAAACAAATATGACCAATACTTTTCGTTTGTCTTTATTTTTATAAGCTAAAGGAAATATTACAATTGTGCTTAAGCTAAAGACCAAAGCAGTGAATATAATACAGAGAATAACTAAAGAAAAGATTTTTTAAATAAAAACAAAAAAAAACTGTATTACCATCTTAAGGACTTTAAAAATAAATTTTAAAAGAAGAAAATTTTTAAAGAAAATTTAAGAGAGCGTATCACTCTACAGTCATTTAACTTTTGCTGTTTTACTGAAACGCAAACATCGATTCATTGACGAAGCTGTATAGTTTGCCATGTTCTTGCTTTAATAAATATTCGTTCTGGTCTGCAACTCTGACTTCTGTAATCCATTCGCTTGTTTACAATTTCATCTCTACTACAACGGCAACAGCAACAGCAATAGCAACTGAAATAACAGGGATAAAGTTTTCACTTTTTTCAACTCGTTACACATAAATAAGCAGCAAATAATAGCTGAAACTAAAAACTACTTTTCAAATGAACTTGTTAAGGAAGCAGAAAGAAAATACAAAAATAAAAAAAAGAAAAGAAAAACAAAAGGGGAAGAAAAAAAAAATCAATACAAGTACATGAAACATAAAAAGTTAAAGTGAAAGTAAAGAATTGAATCTATTGAGAAAAGGGAGAAAAGTTTTTAATAACACACCTTAAAGGGGAACTTTGAATTCCTTTTATTTTATTTTCTTTCCTTTTTTTTAAAGTTCTTCATAAAGCAACTGTTTTAACAAGTTTGAATTTAGCAAAAGAAAATCATTGGTTTAAATTTGTAAAATATTAAAACACTAGGCATTTCATAGTTTAATAAGCCATTTATATAAGGAGTGTGCACAGAAAAAACTGGACTTACACTTTTCGTTATAGAAATAAAACTAAGAGGCGGATTTTTTTGTTTGTTTTATATTTCAATTAAAGTAAATAATATTTGAATTCTTTTGCCTATAAAATTTTTTTCTAACCAAGCTCGCAGAGCATCCAAATTTTTGAGCCGCTTTTCTTCCACACATGTTAAGTTGTTTTAGCAAAATACGTATTATTTTACTTGCTTTGTTTTGGTCAGCAAATCCTTTTTTTCTTTCACTTCCACACTTTCTTTCAACACTAAAAGACTCCTTATATTGTTTTATTCTTACCTTAGAAACTGTTTTTCGGTTAACACCTGCGAGCCTAACAATCGCTTTTTGTAAGCGGTGCGGGTTTTCATTGAAAATTTCAATTATTTTTTGACGACATTCTTGTTGGTTGCCCATTTTCAAAAAACTATTTTTACTAATAGCAAAGACATTTAGCATGTGGATTTTGAAACAGATGGCTAACAAAAATAATGTAACGGTATTTATTTTTTATTATGATAAAAGTTATAAGCTTAAAAGTAGGCCCATTTTTTTTTGTGCACACTCCTTACTTCAATGGTGCAGACAATTCTTAAAAATTTTGCATTTAGTATACACAAGAGTGCTAAAGAGCATATCCTTATGAGTATGGATGCCACATGAAGTCTAAATATAAGAGAAACTGTGTGGTGCGTTTTCTTTATTTTTCTGTGAACTAAAAACCAGCTCCCTGGAAAAGTATTACAGAAAATTATCGAAAATATAGTCAATCTAATGTTAAAAGCATGGAAATCAAGATCAAAGAATTTGGAAAGCAGCACTGGCTGCATCACCATTATAATTACGGGAGTTTAAGGTCGATTGTGTGAAATAAGTGCAACCAAAAAATTACAATTTCGCAATACGAGTACTAGCACGCAGGTCATAAATAATTCATAGGGTTTATCCTTAAACTGGGAAAACCATGAAAACTATAACGGTAAAGGCAAGAGATAACTAAAACTCACACAGAAAACAGAAACATGTAAACAAATTTAGAATTGTTGTAGAAATTTTCCATAAACCGATAAAAAAGCAAGCAGTCGGAAAAGCATGCTACAATGAGAGACAAATACTACACTTGAAATTCCCAGAACTCATAAATAACAAACAAACACTCAGATCAACATGACATTTTTTTACCTGCACACTACTGAAGAAAGGGTAAAAAGCAAGACACGCCTTGCACATAAGCCTTATGCCATAGACAATATGGAGCATATTGATAAAAAATAATAAAAAAAACATTCAAACGAGTATAAAAATAGAGCTAATAGAGCTTTATTTTTATGCATTTCATCAACAACTGTTCAGTGAGTCATAACGTTAGAATTAAATTTAAAAAAAAGCTGAATTTTTCAATACAGAAAAGATTTTTAAAGCATGAAAAACTTTTCTGACAACCACCTTTCGAATAGGACGTCGTGGCCCATCAATTCCTAAGTAATTAATCGTATGGTGGAAAAGGAAATTCTACGTGTTCGCCAAAATTGCCACATTAAAGAAGAGCAATTTATCGAGTAAATGTTAGAAAATGCAATTTCAATAGAAAAATGCAATGACGACAACGATCAAAGCTTGGAACCTTCATGCCTTAACAACGACAAGAATGATAGCAAAGACGTCGCTGACGATGTTAAAAAATCGGATAAAGAGCAAAACTATAGATTATTGGAAAATGAGAAAAGCCCGAACCAATTATCGCCACCAATTTATGAAATACAGGTTGCAGGAAAGCCATGAAGCGTTGACACAATTGCAGGAGACAATTAAATTTCTTCGCCACCAATATGGTCTAGATACAGTATTCCAAAAAGTTCGTACCGGCAGCATACAGAGAACCATAAAAAGAGAAAAAAATTGAATTCCTCTACCATCAAATACATATTACCGCACTCTAACCAGTCTTAACTCCTTTTTCTATCAGCAATATTGTAAACACGTACTAAGTAATTAACGTTAATTTTTTGAAGCCATTTATTAATTATTTTTGTAAATCAAAGTATATTCATAATGTAAAATGTTAATTCCTATTTATTTTCTTTCTTATATTTCTGTATTCTTTTATATTCTAATTTTTATTACTTTAAAAATACTTGACTGTTGCTGCATGAAGCCTTTAAATAAAATTTCTTTTCTTAAAACATAAATTTTGAATTTCGTATTTAAATTGTAGGAAACAAAGTTAAAGTAGAAGAAATTCTTATAATGGAATATTAAGTCTAAAGAGTTCTCAACCACACCTAATTTCTTCCTCATAATTGTTCTATAAAATCATTTTGCTGTTGGCTAAAGTGCTCCTTTTGTTTCCTTTGGTGCCAGTGGATACTACGCTTATGATAACAGTATACCCTTAAAATATTAAAGAAAAGTATGCGAAATTTATTTATACCGGCCAATTGCGTTAATCAAAATTTTGATTAGATCCTTTAGGTAGGTCAAGTTGTCAATTTGAGTTAGAATCCCGGATCAGACATCAAAACGAAAATATGAAGATATTTCTTCGGCGACTTCCTCTTAGCAGATTCCTGGCAAAAACTCTGAGAGTATAAATTGCCATGAAAAAGCTTCTTAATTATGCTAGAATTCCCAAGAATTCATTTCAATTTAGTACTAGGTACACTGTGACTATGAGAAGCTAGGTCGTAATCCTGACAAAAGTGCTATAATGACAGAGTAAGAGTTAGTGATTCCAAGAATACTCGCATGACTTAAGTATTAATCGTTGTCTTGAATTGGTTGTTCAATACGGTACTTGTCTTATACATTATTTGGTAATCAGTTTACTCTGATTTTTCTTTGGAATAAGTGCTGAAGTCGCCGTGGTCTAGTAGGTAAAGCCAGGATTCGAGTCCCAGGCCAGATAACAAAATAAAATACAAAAAGTATTTTTTCGGCTATTTCTTTCAGCAGATTTCTGGCAAAAACTCTGAGAGTAAATAAAATTGCCATGAAAAGTTTCTCAAAAAAAATCTGTTATTTGGAGTCGATTTTAAACTAAAGGTCCCGCCACTCTTGTATAAAAATTAACACACACAACACGAGTGATGTGAAAAGCTAGGACGTTGTACAATGGGTCAATTCAACCTGCGAGTACTGTACTTGTCACAGTTGACAAATACACGTCCTCTAACCTAACCTGACCTTCTCTCAACAGCTTTCCAACACAAATTCAGAGTGTAAATAAAATTGTCATGCAAAAGTTTTTTAAAAATTTATAATTCCAAATCAATTGACGGTGGTAGGTCCCGACATTCAAGTATACAATTAACACACATAACATAAGTGGTATGAGAAACTATATCATAATCCTTGTCTAAAGGGTTGTAATGACTAATTATGTATGTAAGTAAGCATGACATTATTGGAGATCCCTATGAATGTACCTGAATTACACAAAAGGAGTCAATAAAATAATTTTAATAATTCAAGCAAAAATACATCACTCTAGCCCGTTATGTTGATTGTCTCAGATTTCAGAAAGACGTTGTTCAAATAGGCTATCATCAAGTATGCAATCTGGTCATGATATAACTTCCAAGTCCTTGGACTTGGGTATAATAAGCATAGTCTAGTATATTTACTAGGCTATGGCGACTTCAGATATATTACCTTGATAATATTCATAATGTCACTCGATGTCAACAAGTAGCACTCTCTGCCTTGCATATAATACGCATTCAGATATTTCGTTTAAAGATACGTTAATGTCTTCCACGTTTCAAGAATCTGTTCAAAATCACACTCATTCTAAAGCAAAAAGCTCGGCCAAAAAACGGTTTATTAGCCTCAAGTTAGTCCTGGGTAGTGATATGCATGATCTCCTCTTATTGTTATTTCCCATGAAAAGTTTTGAAAATTTCATGAAATTTGATGAATCTTCCAAAATCCTTTATAGTGGGAATCTGGCAAATTTCGGAGTTAATTTGTTATTCCCATAATTTTCTTTTTTGTTTGAGGAAATGTTTTGCTGTAATACCATCCTTCTTCGATTCGCTAAGAATGAGACGTATTTTGTCTATTTAATTGAATTTGTTTAATCAATTTTTTATAGTAATTTAGTCCTTATTTCCTCCGAAACAGTTGTTGAAGATTTCAATGAAACCATTTTAGGTTTTGCAGTTTCAACTACATTATGGAGTATTTTTCAGACAATCTGATCTCTTTTTTGTAGCTTGAAAGTCTGAGTTTTACATAAATAAATGCTGAACATATTTGGCCTGCTAGTTGAGAATTCGGAAATTCTACTGTAGTTGACGATCATCTAATTGAAGCTACATATCTGTGAAATTAGATGGCATTTTTTGAGTCCGTTTTGTCAAACACCAAAGATAGGGACAGCATTTAACAACACTTCCAAATGCTAAAATTGTTTATCGTTAAAAAATCATCTTCAACCTATGCCGATTTCTTCATGGATGGATAAGAATTTTTAATCGATGATTAACTCCTCTGACGTGAATTGAATGATATTGCCATCTAGGACATGTGGTTTCTAAAAGACGGCATTATATGCCACAAATGATGGCGTTATGTGCCTTAATCTTGTCAGGCTTTCTTCTGTGCCAGTTGTGTACGATTAAGAGACAAACCCTAGTCATTTCCAAAGTCAACATAATCTAAGCCATCGGTCTAATTTAGCCTGATTTAGGTTTATGGTTTAGGAAACCATAGCGTTCATTTAAACGATCTTATGTTTCGTATATAATTGCATCAATAGCTCTGTCAAATATAAAAAAAAAGTAGGAAGATATCTCACCTACATTTTGTTTGTTTAAAACGATAGACAGCGCTTAATGCAGGTCTCAAGAAAACTTATATCCCATACGAGTCCTACATAGCTACCATATATACATATATGCACCTGGTTTAATTAGATATTTTAAATAGGAAATTTTAATTCATATTTTTAGTTGAAATATGATAGAATGAGGTAAAATAATGAAAAAACTCTATGAAAACTTTTTGATGCATAATTTTGTCATTCTTAAATTAAGATGCTGTCTTCACAATTGCCTAACAAACTACCGTGGTTGTAAGGAATCTTACATGCCTCTGAATCACAATCATTACGTTAAGTGTAGGGAGCCTGGGCAACCTTTATAGGAAACTTTTATTCTCCTCATCCTATTTTGTACTCCAGTTTACAACCCGCTTGTAAAAGTAAAACTTTTTCATAAAGTAAAAAAAAAAAAATTTTAAAACCAACAGAATTTATGAAATGAGAAGAAATATTGTTTGATAGAAGCCAATAAATACAATAAAAAATTGAGAAAGAGTTGTAGTCGAATGGATGGCATTTAATGGTGATGGTGGTGGCATGAGCTGCTCTCATAATTTGCTGTTGGCAAAACGAAGATAGCATCAGAATGAATGAATGAAAAATGAAAAGTTTGTAATGAAATTCTGTAAGGAAAATTCATCAATAGAAGTACTTTAAAAAGTGCTTTTAAAGTAAAATGAGGAAAATTTGTATTCCAAATGTTTTTTTTACGGTAATGTTTTCTACGCGGTTGTTTGAAACTCCGTTTAGTTGTCAGTGAATATATCGTACGAGTATATGAAGTAGCGAGAAAAAAATTGCAACGCAATGTGTTAAAGGTAAAAGTAGATCAACTAGGGCAATTAAAATAAGATTTTAATGAAAAATATGGAAACTATGAACTTTAAAAAGGAAACAGCTGTCTGCAGGTAGCAAATTTTCCATTATAAAGGCTTTGTAAGAAGTCAAATCAATGAATGAAGTTGCTCATCAATTTAATATCAACAAATCAACGGTTTGTCGAATTTCACCGCGACATCGTCAAACAAATAACGCGAAAAGAAAGCCAAAAAATGGTCAACCTCGTAAATCAACTACCCGTCAATGCCGTCAATTGGTAAAAATAGTAAAATTTGACTTTTAGAAGATGGGCAGTAGATGCTACTAATTATGCAACCGACCAATTGGAGGTTCCTATTGGCGTCCACACAGCTAGACACCGATTAAGAGAGGCAAATTTACTAGAAGACCAACCAAGAAGCAAATTATAGGTAAGGTTAATAAGAAAAAACGACTTGACTTTGCTAAACGACATCTGCATTGGTCAAAAGAGCAGTGGGGCAAAGTTTTGTGGAGCGGCGAATCAAAGTTTAACTTATTTCGCTCTAATGATTTAAATTACATTCGTCGGCCCCTAAAACAATGATGTTCACAACAATTCTGTAAAATAGACAAGACACGGTGTTGAACATACTATAACATCCAGTTGCAATTTTTTTCTCGCTACTGTATACAGTACCTCACAAGTACTGTAACAGATTAGACCATAGTAACATACAACATTTGATATTTAATAAAGAATTGATAACATACTCATTAGCAAGTGCTTTAAATAGTTCTGTATCCATTGCATTGACCATAGTGACGCATATTATTGAATGTGTTTTGTTAAACTGTTGGCTTATTAGACGTGGGGCTAGCAGATTTCTAGCAAACACTCTGCGTGTAAATAAAAATTGTCATAAAAAGTCTTAAAAATTCTGTCGTTCGGAGTCGACTTTAATTTGCATAAAATTAATTCAAACAACATAATTGGTGTGAGAAACTAGTTCGTAATCCTGACTGAAGGGTTGTAATAACCAATGATGTTATGGTAAATGCTTTTCAATTGAAATTCTGTGTGAAAAATAAAAAATTATTTCATAAAGACTGTAGTTCATGAATTCAGATCAGAGAACTGCAACCGGTGATTAAAAAATAAACATGATTTAATCAGTACTCGTAAAATAATACTTTCACTCAACGAAACAAATTTGCATTAATACTCGTTGTGATCGTTCATTTTCAAATTAATCGAAACAATGATCGTTTGAAAATTTTGTTGATCAAAACATACATCGCATTCTAACGGATCACTTCGAGTGTTATGCGAGTGTTCGATTGACACTCATTTGAAACAGACATTATTTTTGCGGTGTCTGCATTGATGGAAACCACAAAGCAAAATGAATTAATGCAAAATATATTTTCTTTGCAAAGATTAAATATTGTATTGCAATAATCAAAAGAGTATGATTGTAATCATGTATATGCACCAGTCAGTGAAGACTCTAAGAATTTTCAATTTTACTATTTAAAAAAATTTAAATAAGACAAAAGTGGTTGTAAATGTATATAAAAAGAAATAAATTTATTTTTTTATGTATGTATATATAGGTATATACATAATTCTCGCTAATCACTTGATGCCATTCATTTATTACTGGGCATTCAAATTTTTCAGAGCAGCAAGATTCCTGTCAGCAATTACGCCAAAAGAGTGATAAAAGGGTCTCAAATGCTATGTTGGCTTTATGAGATCAGCAATGAATCGTTTTCCGGCTACTCATAAGCACCCATGCAATTTTGAGTATGAGTGAATCAACAGAATTGAAACTCAACTACTCTGACACATTCGTACTCGCTACAACATTGATTTCTAAGTATAAGTAGTAATGAGTATGAGTACAACGTTGACATCAAACTCACAACATTCGAAATATGTTTGATTCATACGCCTACTCATTCTGATTTATAGATTTAGAAAAATACTTATAATAATTATAAATGATTCGAGTGACTCCAATCATTCACCAACATTTACAGTCTTAGTTATTGTTGCATGTACAAAAAAAAAAAGAAGAAACAAAAGGCAAAGACAACAAGTAAAGCATTCACGCAATCTTCCTGTGAGTATAGTAGTGCTCGTATGCGAATCATACTTATTTTGTGCTTCGTGTAAATGTTAAGTAGAGACGAGTCGAAGTCAATAACATCATGCGTATTGTTAAGTATGAATACTACGAGTTATTCCGACTTTGAGTATGAGCATGATATCAAAATAAGTATGAATACATAAAAGTATCTGAAATTATAAATATGACTCGAACCTACTCATCGTTTTGAATACTTATTGCTGATCTCTGGTTTCGATGATTCAAACGAGTGTTGAACGTGTATCAATCGAATATAAGGTTTTGCATTAATGCATTTTGGTTTTTTTATTTTTTTTTTTTTTTTTTGGATCAACGCAGACAATGCAAACATAGTGTCGAACGACTGTCAATAGAACATATGCATAACGCTCGAAATGATTGGTTTGAATGTGGTATGTGCGATCATAAGTAGTAGTGGTTCGAGTGTTCTGATCGATTGTGCATAAAAATTTTTTCGCATAAATAAATCAATAATCTCTGATTCAGATATTTAAGTTGATTAAAATTCTCGTTTAGCTTGCGAAAATTTTCTTTCATTCATTTCATTCATATTCACAGTAAAACAAATAAGCCAACCATTGTATGAAAAGTTTTACTCTCCATAGCAACTAGAATAATTGCGTTACAAATAGTCCTTAAGGCATAGTATGTTGTGAGTGCTTTGAAATAATCAACAGGTTTTTTTTAACCATCACACTGTACTCCACCTATTAAACCAATGAAACCGAGAATTTTCTGAAAATACAAACAATGTATGCATAATATTATACACTATACATATCGCTCCTTTATTGCTACATAGTCATATCTCAAAAAAACTTGAACTTGGCAGAATGCGATTTAAGTTTTCAAGACATAAGTCCTATAATCTAATTGCCGCAAACACTCTTTGCTATAACTTCGGTTATATTCGGCTTGGAATATAAAACTGATTTTTTATTCAGCATTGTACAGAAGGTCTAAAAGAGCAGTTTTGCTTAAGTAGCTACAAATTTTGTATTTTCTTGAGATATGACTATGTTGCAATAAAGGAGCGATATGTATGCCTGTACAATAGCGTATACGTGTTTATGGCGATTACAGCTGTTGGAATAAAAAAACTCTTAAAAGAAAATACGTGTAAATAATACACGTAGTATGTCCTTAATACGCTTACCAATTAATCCTTGAATTGTGTATGAAATATTTGCCTTGAATTTCAGTATGTTGATAATCCTTACTTGCGTATAAAATAGGATTCTGAAAATAAAATTGTTCTTTAAGAATAAATTTTTTTTTGCAAATCCCTAAACATGGGTTAAACTACCGCTAACCTATATCAATACAGGCTTGTTTCAACTTTTTTTTTTTTTTGTGGTCACTAACAATAAAAAAGCGAGATAAAAATTTTTGAAATACTTTCGGAATTCCATTAAACTACTGCCGCTTGACAATGCAAACAAATAAAAACTCACATAAAACGTACTGACACTGGTAAAACTGTTGAAACTATTTTTAATGGGAACATGGAAATGAAAGACAGCAAACAATGCAGGATATTTCATAAGAACTTCTCTAATCGAAACCACATGCCAGCACTAGTCTAGTCTAACAATACAGGTTGAGAGAAAAATTCTTAAGCCCACTGCTGTACGTTAACGTGTGCAAAACTTTTTGTGTCGCTTCTACAAGTGACCGCATTTAACGTTTTTTAACATTGGAGTAGAGTGGGGAAAAAAATCTACTCGACACGTAAGTACGTGTTAAAAAAATTCATAGAATATTGCGTTCAAAATGTTTGGTTTTCCTATAACAGTTTATTGACTAAAATTCTTATGGTGGCTTATAGAGATAAGAGTAGAACAATTTCATAAGTTTAAAATAAAATAAAAAAGAAAATTCCTTAAATCTATAGCAACACAGTAGTGCCTGATCTTTTTAAGAAGATTTTACCTTAATTTCTACTTTTTTATTGCAAAGAGTTCTAGAATCAAAGGAATTTCATCCATCGTCTACGTGTAAATAACAGATTCTGTGAAAATTTAGAAAGCTGGTGTAAGGGTTTATTGGTAATGATGATCTCTATGATGTTGATTATGTTCCTGCTTTTATGAGTACAGGATAATATTCAACTACAACTATGGACTTCTGGTCTAAAATCTAGAAATTCCCTATTAGATGCTTCAGTTTATTATCGATGTTTCAAAGATCAATGGCAGTGTGGTTTATTTGTTAAGAGCAAAAGCTACAGAATATTCGATGGTTAGATTTTTTCCTCAAAGGATTTCTAAAGGAAATTTAAGAACATTCCAGGACAAAATTGTTAAGTTGAAAATAGCATTCTTAATAAGCTGGCCTTAACCGAAAGTTATTACAACTCATATAGGGGTATTGTACGATGAACGTCCATGCGATTTAAGGGTAGAAGTGAGTCGATCGTCATTTTCTCTATACGTGTGCAGGAGAATCTAGCAATATTACACATAAGGTTACCAACACGAATGGAAATATAATATCCTAATTAACAAAGACAATCGTGGTATTTGAAGTTGTCGTAATCATACCAAGACCTCGGTTCAAATCTCAGGTCAGACATCTCCAACTAATAGAAATTTAAACATTTATTTAGCCTTTCCCCTCAGCAAATTACTATGCCCGTGAAAAACAAATTACTATGAAAAGTTTCTCATAAGTTTGTCGTTCGCAGTTGAATTTAAACTAACACCCACAGCATAAGTGGTATGAGAAGCTGGGTTGCGAGCCTGACTAAACGGTTATAATGACCAATTGATCAATAACTTGTTGCAACTCTGCTGAGAGGAAATCGCCGAAGAAATATTTTTTTTTTCATATTTCGTTGCCTGCCCTAGGATACGATGATGCCTGTCCTAGGATACGAACCCGGGCTTTTGTCTAACAAACGAACACACTACCTATTAGAGTAGGACAACTTCAATAATTAAAATAATATTGAAAGCTATTAACTAATTACAATCAAACCTCCTATAACGCGGTACTCTCAGAACGCGGTTTCGATATAACGTGGGTCTGAAATTGCGACAGACCTCCTTATAACGCGGTACTCTTATAGTGCGGTTTTTATTCAACTTCATCCCATAAGTTACTTCCGTACAACCTATGAATGAATAGTAACTAGATATTGTAAGAGGGTTTACTATAAGTTTCATTTTCAACGCAAAAGCTCAGCCGAGATACAGTAACATGCAAAAGTAGTTCAATTAAAAAAAAAAACAATGACTGAAGATGAACCAATTGGGGATAAATATTAAAAAATTACATTATTTTACAAGCCTTTCTTAATTTTGTTGGAAACAAGTCTTTTAGTTTCGTTTTTATTTCAATTTTTTTTTTTTTTTGTCAATCCTTTTTTGTCAATCCTTAATGAACTCTTGAATTCAATAAAAATAATTTATAATTTATTTTGCCTTTTGTATTTCTTGGTCTCCATATAACCCGGTACGAATGATGTGATTTGTACTAATTCTGAGATTCTTATTGTGCGGTTTTCATACAACGCGGTATACGGTTTCCATAGAATGCACTGCGAATTAGTCTGGTTTGTACCTGAAATTTGAGTTTCTTATAACGCGGTTTCCATTTAACGCGGTACGCGCTCACTTCGTTATAGAAGGGTTGACTGTGCTTCTTTAATATTTTACAGTTTAAAAAATATCTCTTTTAATTTAAATAAAAAATAAAATAAATTAACGATTCATAAAAAGAAAAAAGTATGCTCAAATTTTTTCGTGCGCACACCTCTTAACAACACATTTTTTTTAATTAAAAGGCCTTAATATGATATAAAATAATAGACTTAATGGCTTAACTATGTATGTTTAACATAAGTTATCCAATGAGTTCTTAAGCAATAATAAATGAAAAATTTCTTTAATCTTCCATTTTTAAATTTATAAAAATAATCTTTATTTCTAAGAAATTTACAAAAAAAAAATGCTTACTTAAGTATTAATATTTGGTTTCTCATTTCATTGTGACCACAATTTACAGTCTTATTTCCTATAGCAATATACATATATTAACTATATATATATATAGATATACAGTGGATAACAAAAGTCTTAGTACGGCAATATATTTTAGCAATTTCATGAATTTTAGGTAAACGTTTACATAAAAAATTAAGGTTTTTATATTTATTTTATGAATTTATTTCTGTTTTATTATAAAACAAACAATTTTTTAATGTTTTTTTATAAAAAAAGAGAAAAATAAGGATAAGTGTCAGATGTGCCCTAAGTACCCCTTAAGTAAATCTAAAATTCAAAGGCCTAATATATGAAAATGTTATCCCTTGTATTTAGTAGAAATCCCTTAAGGTTAAACACTCTTTTTAACCTATTAGGAATTGAATGTACAAGTTTTGTTTAGTGTTTTATGATGGCACCATGAATGACCAAGTTTATGGGTTGACTTTTGTTTGAGATTTAGGTATTACGTAACCGTTCTTTCAAATGTTCTCCTAAATACTCTATGGAGACTCTCTATTATGGGTATTAAGGGAAATTTTTTTCTCAACAAATATGGGAGGATGTACTAAGATTTTTGCTGTCCATCGTATATGCTTCTTAAATATAATTCTTATTAAAATGTAAATAATCATTTAAATTATTATTCTACACAAAATTAACACGAATTATTATTATTCTTGGTAATCACATTTAAGCACAAGTCCTTATTTAACTTTAAAAGTGTTAGTTTAACAAAATCAATACAAACATGAGAGGAAGAAAAGAGGAAATATAAGGAAAACAAAATACAATCATTTACGCCGGTTGCGGTTGGGTTTGTGTCTGGGCATCACAAAGACGGTACGACCGATATCCCAAATATCCATCAAATGCATAAAAGCAAAAGGCGAGAAATGCAAAAAACTAAAAAAAAAGAAAATCAGAAAAGAAAATAGAGTGAAAAAAATCAATTTCAAATAAATTAACTGCAACAATATTGCCAGTTAAAGCCACAAATACATACCGTAGCTATCGTATAAGACAACATATCTAACGATACTGTAACACAGCCAGCCGTAAAGCAAGTAAATGCGAGGAAAGCATGGAGGTAAAATTCATATTTGACGGCATTGAATTGACAGAACTTACGCTGCCACAGCTGAAAAAGACGTGCCAGCAACACCAGTAACGTGCAAATTAAAGCAAATATTACGCAGATATTGTAGAAACAGCCGCGAAAATTGTTCATCTGCACTGAACTGCTAACAATGCACAGGAATCCAAGGAAACAGCATAACTGGAGGAGCAACAGATTAACAAACACGAAGAAAGAGGCCAACAGATGTTGTGTTACATATAACAGTAATGCACACATACACATGCCCATATCCATGCAAATAATGAAACGGAAACAGGTATATTGTTGTTTTTATTGTAATTGGTAGGTATTTCAGAGTTACCGTTGTTGGTTGCATCCCATATACATACATCGAGCCAGTACAAAGGAATACCAAAAAATAAAAAAGAAAAGAATAAACAGAAACAAAAAGATGCAAATTAAAATAAATCCACACTGGAAAAGCCACACAATAAATAAATATTTTTAAAAAATTTCTTTTGTATTAATTTTCGAACAAGGCAGCCGAAGGCCAACCATTGCACTGCACTGGCTATATAAATAAACGGCTTCTGGCTGGTTAAAAAGATTTGAGGCAATTGAAATATTTTAAGGATTTCAAAGAGAGGAAACTTAAATGTTTGTAAGTACGTAATAAGCGTTTTATGTTGCGGTACATTTCTTTGCCGCCATAAGGCAAATTAATATTTTCAATACTTCAGCACTATACATACATACTTAATTGGTCATTACAGCCCTTAAGTCAGGTTTATTGACCTATTTTCTCACACCATTTACGTTGTGTGTTAATTTTTATACATAAGTGGCGGGACCTACAGTTTAGAGTCGACTATATTTACTTCCTTAGTCTGTATTTTATTTTGATGTCTGGTCTGGGACTCGAACCCTGGCTTTACGTCTAATAAGCCAGCACACTACCTACTAGACCTACTAGAGAAATCAGAGTAAACTGATTATCAAATAATGTACAAAACAAAATGACTAATTAGACGTAAAGCCAGGATGTGAGTTCCAGGCCAGACATTAAAAATAAAAAAAAAAATACAAAAAAGTATTTTTTCGGCGATTTATTCTCCTTCTCTTCTTGAAAAGTTTCTCAGAAATCTGTCGTTCGGAGTCGACTTTAAACTGTAAGTCCCGCCACTTCTGTATAAAATTAACACACACAACATAAGTGGTGTGAGAAACTGCGGGCTCCTTGGGGACGATTGCTGTAGACTGTATATTGCTGAAGTTATAGCACTGGCCATTTTATAGTCACCAACAGCAACTCGTTTCCTTATCGTTCGCATTTTCCCTCTTTCCACCTTTCCTAAATCTGCACAAAACACTGCATGAGTAGGGGTCATCCTTGGACTGCAGGTTTAATAAAAAAAAAGAGTAGTTTGAGCAACCAATTCGAATCAATAATTGTTACTTCAGTCATACGAGTATTCTTGGAATCATTAATTCTTATACTCTCTTCTCAGTTTTTATATCGGTTTTCATAGTCACACTCATTTTCTCACAATGATCAATCTGCAGCATAGAGTATGCCGTATTGGAAGAACGCAATGGTAAAGAGTTTTTGCTCTTTTTGGATCAATAATCAGAATTGCCAGAAGTATCCAAATGCTGTTTAGAACCAGCTAATATACCCAGTAATATTGACTTTTTTGGATGTGCTTAATACATACATAATATAATTGATCATCAGAACCCTTCAAACAAGATTATGACCTAGTTTCTCTCATGGCGCTTACCTTGTGTGTGTTTATTTTATACACGAGTGGCAGGGTCAAAGAAATTTTTTCATGGCAATTTTATTTACTCTCAGAATTTTTGCCAGAAATTTACTTAGATTTCGTTTTATTCGAGATGTCTTGCCTGGGGTTTGAACCGTGGCTTTAAATCTAATAACCTGTCGAATAATAATTCATAAACGAATTAGCGCCGGAAGCAATTCAAGTGCTACTAATGCACCCAGGCAACTAAAGCCAAGAGCCAAGAAGAAAGCGAAGCGGCTCAAGGATCCATATTGCGATCAGACCTCTGGAGCGCAACTTAGGACGAAATTCTGAAAATCGAAATGCCGGAGGATATTTTCCTAGTCGGATACGCCGATGACATTTCGGCAGTCATTAGAGGTAGAAACACGGAAGTAGTTCAATGCAGGCTACAAGTCATGATGCGCACTAAGAACTGGCTGCAATCTCATGGCCTGCAGTTGGCCACGCACAAAACGGAGCTACTGTTACTAACAAGACGACATATTCTGACCGAGATCGAAATAAATATAGACGATTTGGTCATACCTACGAAAAGATCGATTAAATACCTTGGGCTTAGATTGGACTCGAGGCTGATCTACTCAGAGCAGATAGAGTATGCAAGAGCAAAAGCAGCTAGAATTACAACATAGCTGAGCAGACTGATGGCGAATATTGGGTAGGAAGAAGCTACTCATGGAGGCTTTATTGCTCTGAAATCTGGGCTCCTACTTTGGAAAACTACTATCCGCACTCACGTTATCGACACAAGCTGCCTTAATAATAGTTGGAATGGTTTCCATAGACCTGCAAGTAATTGAGCGCCAGATAATTTACAACGCTAAACAGAGCACGACTCAGTCGCAGAGTACAGAAACGATACAGCGCGAAGCAATACCGATGGGCAAATGAACGGCATGGTAGGTGGACACATTAACTAATTCCAGAATTGAAAGTGTAGAAAACCCGGAAAAACGGCGAAGTCGACTACTATATAACCCAGATGCAAACCGGTCATGGATACCTCAGAGAATACCTGCATCGCATGGGCAAATGTCGCTCGCAATTCTGCAACTACGAGGAGGAGGAAATGTTAGACGATGCCGAACACACTTTCTTCGGCTGCAGTCGGCATATATACATACATACATACATAATTGGCCATTACAACCCTTCAGTCAGGATTACGACCTAGGTTCTCACATCACTTATGTTGTGTGCGTTAATTTTATACATGAGTGGTGGGACCTACAGTTTAAAGTCGACTCCGAACGACAGATTTTTGAGAAGCTTTTCATGGCAATTTTTACTCTCAGAGTCTTTGCGAGAAATCTGCTGAGAGGAAGTCGTCGAAGAAATATTTTTCGTTTTGATGTCTGGCTTGGGATTCGAACCCGGGCCTTTTGTCTAATAAGCCAACACACTACCCACTAGACCACGACGAGTCGGCATTTATAGTGTCGCTAATGTCGAGCAGAGAAAACTAAAACGCAGTAAAACAATTTGTGCACTATGTCCTGCGAAGGTAAAATAGGACCTAGACGCAGTAGAATAATGGAAAAACGGAGCCCGGACGTAGGCTGACAATGATGAAACTGGCACAGGTGCCAAAAAGGGGCCCACCTCGAAGTAGTACAACCGTGGTTCCGAGGTGGAATGATACCCCGATGAGGTTATAAGGCAAGTTTCTAGTCGGTATACCCAGTGGGAGAGTCCGACATACCATGTGTCGTGACGACCTTCATGAATGCATAAATCATTTTTCCTCCTTCCCGCAAAAACAAAAAAAACGTACCCAAGATTATGCCTGGGCAGTATCATTTCTGCATTTTTGAGATAACAATGAAAATTGCAAGGAAATGATCAGTAAGAAGCAACCTATTGTGTGACGGTTATTGAGATTTTGTTTCAAAGGTAAAAAATTAGACTTGGTCTACATGATATTACACTTATGTATGCCACATACCACTTGGCAACCGTTACTTTGTATCTATTTAGAGGCGACAAGAGGGAAAGCAATAATTAATCATACATTTTGGGCATCAAAATTAAGTAATCTTCTGATCATCCTGGTCTATTTTTTTTTTTGTTGTGGGGTTACTTGTAGTTTCCCGTATAAAGGATTATGCTGGTCTTTATTGTAAGCCTGGAATACAAAACTATCGTTAGTGAGATACTGTCTGAAATGCTGGAAAAAGTATGCTAAAGTTGGATCTCAATGATGGATCGGTATTGCAGAAGTCAAAATTTAAAAGAAATAATCTAGAAAAGGCAGGCATTTATATTTCACCATAAATATTTCACCATTTCCTGCACTTTTATATATTTTCTGTATTGGTTGAAGCCCAAATGCTTAAAAGATCACCCTTTAATGAATTTGATTTCTATTTAGATTATATTGCGGTTTGTTCTGAATGGTTTTACTTTCGATTTTATTTCGTTTTCTTTTTGAATTTTTTTGTTTGTTTATCTCTTTCACAAATGTTTCATAAGTTTTATTTAAATTAACGAGTTCACTAATTTTAAAATAAAAAAAAAGAAAAGGAAAAAAATACACTCTCACTTATTAATCACTTTAACGAAAATAATAATAAAAAAACGAAGAGAAAACCATAAAATTTTTGCTTTCTTTTATATTTAATATCACAAAAATATGCAAAAGCAAATGCAGAGCTAGATTGATGATTTGAAAGAAGAATGCCAGGAAATATTTCTGTTGTGTTCTATGTGTTTGTAACTAAGCCAGGGTTTGGGAATTTTGTCAAGATAAAATCAATAGTTAAGCTAAGTTCTCCCTCCAGACCTTAGATGCTACTAAACACAGTTCAACGAATAAAAACAGTAACAACTGAATGCATTACATACCATGCAACAGATTTTTAAAATACCGGAAATGGATTTCAAATATGTCGCATCATAAGCTAACGGTGCTGACATTTTAGCGTATTATGTGTGTCAAACGATATGGGGGATGAGTAGCTACAGCTAGCTACAGAGAGAACGAGAGGTAGTGAGTAATGGAAAACAGAAATCCGTTAAAGGAAGTTTTTAACTCAAATTATTTATCACTGTTTTTAATATTCTTTAGCATTTTATTATTTCGAGTTTCTTTTCACTGCGAACTTTTTTAATCAGAGTTTATTGCACATTTTATGCACAATAATTTCTTCTTTTTTTCTTTCTTTCTAAATATTTTAACACTTGCAAATATTTTATTTAAATTTCTTTTGTTGTCAAACTTTTAATTTAACATTTTTTAATTAAATTTCATTCTTTTATTGTTTTTATTTTAATTTGTTTATTTTTTCGTTGTTGTTGTTTTTCTAGTTTTTTTTTTATTTTTTTTTAATGCTTCCACTTGCTTGGTTTTATTAATACTAAGTTTTTAAAAACCACTTGCCTCTATTTGATTTCCAGCGGCATGCGAGTCAGAATAATACACTTACAGATACCGAGGAAGAGAAAGAGAGCCAATGAGGCGTAGAGAGAATTGTATGGTTTTTAGATTTTGTTTTTTGCTTTTGTTTTTATTTTTTTTTAAATTCGTTTGCCTAAGTGTGTGCGTGAGTAAGTAAGTGACTGATTGATTGTGTGCAGTGCTGAGAATAAAATTCTTCATATATTTGCGTAGTTAAAGAGATTTTTTCGGGTGACTATTTAGTGTCTAACCCAACAAGCAAATAAACTAACGTTTTCATTTAATTTCATAACGTTTATATTAAAATGGAGTGCCATAAAATATAAAAAAGAAAAAAAATGTTTTCTTTTGTTTGATATTTTTTTATAAATTGAAAACTAATTCAATCCAAATGCTTACTGGGTTATTCTAATACTTGTTTATCTTATTGTTCTACATTAAAAACAATATCAGCATATGTACCCTAGAACACATGTATTATTATTCTTGTGTTTTCTGTTCTTGTTGATATTAAACATTATCCCGCTTGTTTCAATATATTTGCTTTAGATAGGTTAATGTTGCTACTTTTATTATTGTTTTTATCGTTTTTAGTTATTGTTGTTGCTCTACTCTACTGTTGCTGTTGTTACTTTTTGTGGCATAGAAAATTTTCACTGTATTGTTTGGTGATTATCTAGTGAAATTCAAATCCAAATAGAAAAACCACCCAGCAAACCAACAAAGCCAATGAATTAAAATGACCATTAAGCGGTCAATTAGAACAAATTTTAATTAAATTTTGTCAAAGGTTTGGTGTTTGTATGTAATGTTGTATTTAATATTTTTGTTTTATGGGTTTTGATAACAAATTTGGAATACATACGCATTTTTTTTTAATTTGTTCGTTATATAAAATGTGTTAATTTTGTATATAACTTAAGAAGAGCTAAATATAGTTGAGTAGAGAGATTATTTCTTAAGGTTTATTATAAAATATTTTTATATTTTATAACTGTATGAAATATATTTTTAATTTTGAAATTTTTTAAATTTAAAAATCGATTCATATTTTGTAAAACATTAAAAAAAATTGAATTTGGTTGTTATTTGATTACATTAGTCTTCTGAAATGCTTTAGTTCTATATAAAAGACTATAATATAGTAGCCGTAGTCTAATAGGTAGTGTGTTGGTTTACTAGACATAACACCCGAATTCAAATCTTTAGTCAGACATCAGAAAATATGAAATATATCTCAGTAGATTTCTGGCAAAAATTGCCACAAAATGCTTCTCAAAATTCTGTCGTTCCGAGTCGACTTTAAACTTTAGATCCCGTCACTCATATATATAATTAACGCCCACATAAGTGGTGTGAGAAGTTAGGTCGTAATCCTGACCAAAGGGTTGTAATGACCAATTGTATATGTATATATGTATATATGAATATCATACAAGATAAGGAAATATCAAATTACATTAACGACAACCACATAAAAAAACAAACAATAAAATTCTAGATGTTGCCAAGCCGAATGTACTAGAAATATAAATAGAGCGACTATTGATGCTGTCAGTAAGTACAGTTAAACTGCAAGTATGGCGTTTGGCTACCACTTTCCAGCTTTTTGGTTCAGGGGGTATAACTTTCTCTTTTAATATGGTCTTCACATATCGCTATTGTCGCATGCTGGAGAAGGGCTCTTTCCGGGGTCGCAGTTCTAACTTTTTTATGATGTTCCAGTTCGGTAGTGCTCTAATGACATTCTTCGGTCTCTTTGTAAATTTGTTATTTTTTGGTCAGGCATTTACACTGATGTTAGTATATGTATGGCCAAGAAGTAATTCTTTTGTTCTTTGGCGTTATGAATTTTCAGGCACCTTATTTACCCTGGGTTTTACTATGCTGCTCAATGATTTTGGGCAATACTATATGAGTAGATATTATTGGCATGGGTGTGGAACACATCTATTATTTTCTGGAAGATGTAGTTCCAATCCAAAGAAATGGTTACAAATTTCTTAAAACGCCAAATTTTTTGAAAGTTCTTTTCAATGAACATATTGATCGCAATTATCAGCCTCTTCCTGAAGATCGTCCCGGTGGTTTCAATTGGGGTGGTGATGATGTTGCGGTCGATAACAACGACACTGCCGCAGCTGCACTAAATCCAGATGATAACAATGACCAAAGAGCGGCAGGACTAGCATAGAACTAATTCTCAATTTTAGAGACATTTTTCTTTTAATTTAAAAAACATTAAAACACAAATAACTCGCGGTGTTTTGGCGTGTACAAAATAGCAAAAAATATAAAAAAAAACTAATCAAATGAAAGAAAAAGAACTCGGTTATGACGAATTCTTGGTTATTACGTACATATTTTCAAGTCCCAACGTTTTAATAACAATTTTCATACAAAAGCATCGTTTATTACGAACTCGTTTATAACGAATTCTCGATTAAAAGGAGTACTTTTAAATGGTCGCAGTACTTTGACTTTTTATAACGAACCCTCAGAAACAACTTTGAAGTAAGGCAATAGTTTCAATTTTCATTTAATATGGCAGCATTAAATTATAACTCAATATTTTTAATCAGCTGATAGATAAAAAGAATTAAAAGGTCAGTTGCGAAATTTTTTTGTTTCTAATAAATGAAAAAAATTATTTCTATTTTATATTTTCTTCTATAACGAACTATTTTTCCTGGTCCCACGGAGTTTGTTATAACCGAGTTTGACTGTGGCAGCAAAAACTAGTAGTGGATCAGGGAAAATAATTTTTAACTAAGTTAGATCATTCCAATCTTTAAGATATTCTAATTTTAACTGTAAGTAGTGAGTCATATGTATAGTTTAACGTCAACACCGGACGAAAAATGTGGAAATTTTCATGGCATTTTTATTTACTCTTAGAGTTCTTCCCAGAAGACTTGTGAAAAAAAGTAGCGGAAAATTTTCTTTAAGTTTTCCGATCAATTGAGTCCTATAATCAACTACGTTATTCTATTGTCATACACCACCAATATTACACCCTCATATAATTATAGGGTGCAGTGGTCGCTTTTCATTAATTGGGTTAAATTTAAAAAATAAACAACAGAAAATTCATAGAGTAAATAATTTAATTCACTCACTTGTGATAAAATCAAAAACAAACACATTCGTTACTTTGCTCTCTTTAATAAGTTGGTGCTCTCCACTCTCTCTCTCTCTCAGTCTTTCTATTTGTTTTACTTATTAACCCATTTGGCACCGGCGTACTCAATTGATTACAGGTAATCATTAGGTGAAATTTTTTAAAATTTGAAAGCTTTTGAAATTTTTTTGCGTTTTTAGCATAAAAGAAACATATTCTCTGTTAAAATAATACACAAACCTGACGACATACTTATATGTCGACTGTCACTGTATATATGTCTATACAATTTATACGTGGAAAACCAGTATGATTTGGTTTTAAGAACTGGGTAGCAGCTAGTTCCACAGGATATTGTTACACTTTCGATTTTTATTGTGGAAAATTGGAGAAAATTTCTATTGATCCCTAGGATCAAGAAGGATAACCAGATTGCTTGAGAAAATAGAGACTAGCTCGTATGAAGCATCGTGTGAAGTTTTTTTTTTTTTGATAACTCTTTTACTAGCTATAATCTCTTGGTGGACCTCAAAGAGAAAGAATTTCGTGCGACTGGAACAATTAAAGAGAATAGAACAAAAAAGTGTCCATTACGAAGTTCGAAAGAAATGAAAAATGAAGATCGGGCCTGATATAACTATAGGTTTGACAAGCAAAATGAAATTCTTTTGGTGAAATGGAAAAACAATAGCGTCTGTACAATGGCAACTAATTAAGACACAAGAGAACCATTAGGAACAGTAAAACGTTGGTCTTTTACACAACGACAAAAAATTGATGTCAATATACCAAAAGTGTTTCAGTCATATAACAAACATATGGGAGGAGTAGATGAACTGGACCAGTCTATTGCACTCTACAGAATTACCATTCGTGGTAACAAATGGTGGTGGGCATTGTTTCCCTATATAATAGATATAATCATTGCAAACGATTGACGGTTATACGGTAATGAGTCATAGCGATAGCCTGGATCAACTTTTATTCCGACGTTCAATTGCAAGGTACTATTTACGTCAACACGTTCAAACTAAAGTTCGACTTTCTACATCATTGGTCCTAGGGTTACCCCAAGATGGTATAGGCCACAATATTATGTCATGCAACAGTTCACTGGCAATGCAAGAAATGTTAAACAACATTAGGCATTGAAAAACAATGTTTTGAAATTTTTGCACCTATAACCCGCCGCTGTACTCAGTTGAGTACAACCTTCCTACACCATTCCTTTATTATTTTTAAAATTTGTTCATACTTTTATATTAATTTTGTATACAATGAATTAAAAAATAAACTTTTTTGTTAATTATCGCTTCTGGATTTATTTTGGCGGTTAATGGGTTAATCTCGTCAATATTGTTTCGAGATACGTTATTTCGGCAGAGAACAATAAAAAAAAAAATTGCTTACCTTTATTTAACAGCAACAACAATATTAACAACCAAATAAACATTAAAAAATTGTAAATAAAAAAATTTAATTTTAACAAACACAACAAATATGGAATTAAAGAATTTCAATGGTTTTGAACGCATTATTTTTGTTGGGAATATAAAATACATCGTCATGAGTAATCGACTGCTTTATTGTTGTATATAAGATGAGATTTGTTGTTTTTTCTTTATTTTTTTTACCAGTTTGCTGTTATAATAATAATTCGCGTATTATTTCCTCACTCTCAATAATTCTCGGATTTTTTTAAAATTTTTTACGCTTTTGTTTTTCGATTTTGTTTTCATAGACATCGCAACAATCGAGTGATTCACTTTATTGAAGAACGTGTATGTCGGGTTCGTCATTTCAAAAATGCTGGGCGCCAAAAAACAAAAAAAAAAATTCAGTCAGTCATTGACTGACCGCCAGTGATGGCTGCCTGTTGTTGCTGCCACTCGTCCATAATTAAATTCAAATTTATCTTAGAATTGTTGTTGTTGTGTTATTGTTTTTTTTTTTGTTGTTAATATTACAAATATAAAATGAATCTGTTAAATAAACATTCATTAGATTACAAACACTCATAAATAGACTTGTTTATACACCACTTGTGCGTTGTTAACACACGCATTTAAACATTTGTTTTGTTTTTTTTTTTATTTTTAATTTTATTATACTCAATATATTCGTTGTTAGTCAAGGTCATTGATTTTGTGTAAAATATTTAAACAGTTTTTGATTTTTTTTTATCAAATTTAAAGTATTTCGTGTAATTAATATCAGAAAAATTTTATATGTAAAGTAATAAAAGAAAAATGATAGGAAATGGAAACGGAAAAATGTAACCATAAGGAATTTTGAAATATTTGATCTATAACCGTATTTAAGTCTGAGCCAAATTTTTAAAAATTATTTCGATCCATACTTGTTTGTTTACAACATCGGGAATTTCAAATAAAATCTTTGATGATGGCTTGAAATTAATATTTCATTTAATTAAAGTTTTATGAAAGCTTTCCTAAGAACATGAAATTTCTTATTCATTATGTAAACACAGTATGAGCCTTACTATGAATATTCTTCTAATATATCGAACTCTTTTAAGTTTTTTCAACTGCAACACAGCAAAGATGAAAGAATTCATCGCACCATCTTTTTGTTGATTATAAGGCTGCTTTCGTTAGCACCATAAGGGATCGTGTTTTTGCCGCAATGTCTGAGCTCGGTATACCGGCTAAGCTTCTAAGGCTATGACGTTGAGCAATTTCTGCAGCTCCTTCAAGGTAGAAATGGACCTCTCCGAACCTTTTGATACCGTGCGAGGTTTCAGACAAGGCGATCCCTTATCATGCGACCTCTTCAACTTCGTCATGAAGAGTGTTCTGCGAAAGGCGGATGTGCATCGTAATGGCACAATTTTTCAAAAAAGTGTCCAGTTGCTTGCGTATGCTGACGACATCGACATCATAGGGCGTACGAAACTAATACTCTACAAGACGCTCATTCTACCCGTGCTTCTCTATGGCGCAGAAGAATGGACTCTATTAAGAACTGATGCAGCTGCCTTGAGAGTATTCGAGAGAAAAGTCCTACGTAAGACCTTCGGTCCAGTGCTAGTTGGCGATGATTTTCGCATCTGATTTAACAGTGAGCTGTATGAGCTCCTCAACGATATGGATGTTGTACAGCGTATTAATATCCAGCGGCTGCGCTGGCTCGGCCATGTCGTTCGAATGGAGGAGGATGCTCCGGCGAGACGAGTGTTTGATGCGGAGATCTGCGGAAGTCGGCGAAGAGGACGACCTTGTATCCGTTGGAAGGACCAAATCGAAGAAGCGCTATCATCGATTGGTGTGACCAATTGGCGTAGGCGCGCAAGAAGCAAAGGCGCCTATTTTCCATGACTCGCATAAATTTTTAAAAGAAATTGTATAAATTGAAGGAATTTTCATGCAAAATTTCTTTGTTGACTCATAAGAATATCAGATGTGTTGGCAAAGTCCAAAGTTAATACATGCCAACACTGTAAAATATCACATTAATCGATGTGCACTGCACTACAATAAGCAATTCGTTCATTCATCGAACGTAGTAATTTAATCTAATCCTATATAATTGTTATTAGAGGCGCATGAACAGCTGTTGACAATAAATTGGAGGTTTCTGAAAGCCTCACTTACCACCTAAACGAAATTATCTTTAAAAAGTATTTATGGCCCTGTATGAGTATTTAATTCTATCGTTTCATCACATATAATTACTCAATACAACCCTTCAGTCAGGATTACGACCTAGCTTCATACACTATTTATGTTGTGTGTATTAATTTTATAAATGAATGGCGAGATCCACAGTTCCAAGTTCACTCCGAATAACAAATTCTCGAGAAATTTTTTCATGGCAGCTTTAGTCTCAGATTTATTGCCAGAAACCTGCTGAGTGGCAGTCGCCCAAGAATTTTTTTTATATTTCGTTTTGTTGGATTTGTTACCGTTGTGGTCTCGTAGGTAGTGCGCTGGCTTATTAGACGTAAAACCAGGGTTCGAATCCCAGGCCAGACGTCAAAATGAAATACAAAAGGTATTTTTTCGACGATTTCTTCTCAGCAGATTTCTGGCAAATCTCAATCAAATCAAATCTTCTGAGCGTATCTCAAAAATCTGTCGTTCGGAGTCGACTTTAAACTGTAGGTCCCACCACTTATGTATAAAATTAACACACACGACATAAGTAGTGTGAGAAACTAGGTCAATAATCCTGACTGGACCTATGTCCAGAATTGCCTTTTTAAACATTCGCTCACGAAATTGTTCACTTTAAAAAATAAGATAATTTGATATCTTAATACTGCCGCAACAACACAGTACAAAGGCATGGACTTCAGTTAAAAATAGTGGAAGGATTCTGAATACATTTGAGGGAATAATACTAAAAATGGTTATAACTTATTATGTTACAAAGGAGAGATCAAGATCGCCACCGTTTGTTTAAAGATACATCAGTTACTAGAGAAATAAAGGAGCAAAAAAGATGAAGGGTGTCGTAAAGAACGAGAGATAAACCAAAGATTGTGGGTCTGTTGGTCTGGAATGGAAAGTTTGAATGAAAGTTGTCTGCTATAGCACAGTAAAATGAATAATCATGATGTAAATGTGGTGTTGATTGGCTGAAAGGTAAAGGTGGATACGGCTGCAAAATCTGTATTTTGGATATCGACAAAGTCCCCCTATAGGTTTCCTGTCCAGGCAGTTTCCGTCTGAGAAAACGGACTAAATCTATAAAGGTATTATTTTGAGTAAAATGCGGGATATCTATTGGACGAATTTAGTTACTCTGGCCATCAGAAATGGTGTCTATGATAATAGGTACATTATACAACAATGCGGTTTATCGGTGCCTTCAGACATTTAAATAAAGTTTGAAATAATTTTTTTATCAGATATAGCTTTGATAAAAAGAAAAATGCCTACGTAATTTTTTTTTGCGCATTCTTTCCGTATCTTTTAATAATATCACCGACCAACGGCATGTGTAGCGCTCAAGAATTATTCTTTTGTTATGAAAAATTTCTTCCAATATAAGTAATTTATTTAAACTCCTACCAAATTTAATCTTCAACTTCTTCTTTTTTGAAATACAAACATTCCAGATTTATTTGTGCAACACCTGGCAAGAGGTCAATGACATTAAACGATTTTAAAATACAAAATAGATGAGATAGTCGTCGTATATTTCCTTTCCGCTGTCAATGAACTACAATAAACAAAATAAAATTTTAATTCCACTAATTCTCTATTCTACTTTACCTCTCGTTTGTAAAATAAATGCGTATTATTAGTCCATCTGTACGTAATCAGTTTTGTTAGACAGAAAAGTTGAATGTAAAATTAAAGTGGCCAAAGTGAAAGGTTGGTTGCAGTTATCTTTTCAAATTAGACAGGCATACATCACTCTATAGATCGGTGTAGTATCACATCGTCTGTTAAATGGGCTGGTCTTGAAAAGTGAAATATTTTTATGAAAGACTGGACAATCGGACGCCTATAGTCTATGTTTTTACGTGATGACGCCGGAGATCTCTATACTGAGTAGTAAAATAATATTAAAACATTCTGATAGATCGCAGTGACGCAAGCAAAAGTATTAGATCAACTTATCATAACCACGAAATGACATTAGAAATGACATTAAGAAGGAAGTTAGAAGCATTTCATATATACCGCATGGACAGCAAATTTGACCATTTTTCCTTAATTATTTTTCCTTAATTGTTACTGAAATAATTGCAGGATAAAGTACATTCATGTGAAAATTATTGGTTGCATAGATGAAGAACAGAAGGAAAGTATAGTTTGTTATATTGTTGGATATATGAAGCCACCGTAGTCCACTAGGAAGTGTGTTGGCCTAGACGTGAGGCCACAATTCCAACAAACAGGAAATTCTGCACAAAAGGAAATATGAAAAAAAAAAATATTTTCTCGGCGACTTCCTCTCAGCACAAAGGAAAAAAAAATTGTCCATAAAAGTTTGTAAAACAATCTGTCGGTCCGGTCAGTCATGTATATAAAATTAACACATACTAGCTAGATCGTAATCATGATTGAAGGGTTTGAAATGGGTTCAGCATAAGCATACGGCATACCATGCAGTTGAAGTAACTAATATGTCAGTGGCAAACACCGATTCTGATGGTTCCAAGGCTTAGAGAATGGATGTAACCGCGGCTAAGAAATCTCGCACGAAACGAAATATAAAAAACAAGTGTCTTCCACACTTCCTCTCAGCAGCCTTCTGGCAAAAACTGTAAATAATATTGCCACCACACATTCATAAAATAAACTCACAACATGAGTGATGTGAGATGTTAGGTTGTTAACCTGATTAAATGATTGTGGGGTTTAGTAAGTAAGTAAGTAAAGAACTTTTGCTTCACTTTAGGTTTTTATATAGACGGCTACTTGTGCATCTGTTTTCTCTGCATGTCAGGTCTTCTTTCGTTTCTTGTCCACTAATTCTGTGGCCAGTGAAGTTTTCCTTAGAAATTTTATTTCATTTTGCCTGTTATGGATACTTCTGGTTTAATTTTTACATTCTTTTTCCTTCAATAGATCCCAGCATTAGGTTCAACAGCTTTTTGTGAGTCCTTGAACTGTTCGTTTGATGCCAATCGCTGTTTATGTGCATTCTTGCATTCTCAGTATATGCTGCAATATGAGGGTAATAAAACAATTCATGAGTTTTAATTTCAGTAGGTTGACCAAGAAAGTTTCCTGATTTTCAATAGCGGCTTATAAAAACAGGGCATCCAACTTCACATTGGGTTAATTTAAAAATATTATAAAAAAGAACTCAAAGTATTTCATAATTGTATGCAAAACAATAATTACAATTGAAAATATAGAACAGAGAAAACATGCTACGAGTTTTGGTGGCATACTTGAGATACATAAACAAAAAAGAAAAATAAAAAATGAAAACTTTTATTAAAAATAAAAGTTTCTCAGAAGGCCTCCTCATTTCCATTAACAATGTGGTCTCATTAATCACCACTGAAATGTTTTCTGATAAAAATAAGTGTGTTTTGTTTTGAATAAAAAAAAATTGTGCTCACTTTACTTTGTATTTGAAATGAATTTTTTCAAATTATTATCTCAACATTTAATATGAAGTACACATACTAGGAGTTCCGGTATGAAATGAGCAGTTTTTTAATAAGGAGAGAGTAAATTTTATTTTTCAAAATATTGGCCACATATTTATTCAATCTTTCAGGCAGTTCGTGTATTTCACGCTAATAAAACTGTTCGTCTCTTGAAGCAAGCCAGCTAGTCACCCAATTTACGACTGCTGTTCAAACAATACGACCGATGAAAAGATATAGTAGTTGGATAGAGCCAAAGTCTGGTGAACGGTCGTATCCTGAAGTGGCATTTCGTTATCATTTGTTTCTATATTTACTTATTACGAACTGAGTAACATTAAGTCGGCATAGTCTAGAAGGTTAGTTCCCGACCCCGTTCAGACATCGAAGCGAAAATATGAAAAAATATTCCCCGGCGCATTCCACTCAGCAGATTTCTAGCAAAAACTTTGATAGTATATTTTTTAAATTGTTCGGAATCGACTATAGGTCACACTACTCATGTATAAAATTAACGCACCCGACATGAGTGGTGTAAGAAGCTAGGTGGTAATCCTGACTAAATAGCTTTGAGAAAGCTCAAAAATCTGTCGCTCAAAAATCTGGCTTTAAATTGTAGATCCTGCCACGCCATAAGTAGCGTGAGAAACTAGGTCTTAATCCTGACTAAAGTTTATAATGGCCAGTTATGTACGTACGTATGTATATATACTGAATATGTCTGACAAATATCAATCGCCAACACAAAAAAATTGTGTCTTAACGCTCAGTTCATGGGGGTACACCTTGTAGATTAGGATACCAAAATTACCAAATCGAAGATAGCACATATTTCGAACCTCATACAACTAACCTCAGAAATGGAATATACATGGTTCTAGAAGTAAAGGAGAAAATCCATAGACTCATTTGTATACTCCTGATAGAAGTCTTGCGTATAATTGACAACTAAATCCAAGATAGATGGACACAGAGGCGTCTCGTTGTAAACATCTGCTTCAAATACGAACTCCTGAACGGTATCTGACATATCATATTAGCTCTGAAGGTTTATAAGCAAACATATTTGGGAAATTACTATTTCTCATAGCATTGATTGTCTAGTCATGTAATTTTTAATAAAGCTTTTTCCTTTCCAAATGAAATTAAAATCTGTTCCCAATTGAAAGGTTCATGTCTGTGTTGACTATAATAATAAAGAAAGCATAATGGTTCGAGTATTTGATAAATATTTTAGTATTTGAACAACAAAATTCTCAACAGATAGCACACACCAAAGTCTACATTCAATAACATTTCGCTGTTAAATGACTTGTATTCATAGAGATAAAATTAGTACCCAGTACAACATATTATGGAAAATTGAACACGAAAATTTCCCTCTTATATTCAACGGCACTATAAATCTTAATCAAAAGCATGGATAAAAAGAACCCTAAGATTATCAGATAAATTCGAATATCTAAAAAATTATGCCCAAACAACAACTGGTTGTATTTATTTTCATGTAAATTATTTTGCTTTTGTTTAAACCTCGAATTATTAGAAGTTTTAAATTTGATAAGGCAGTGTCCCATATATTCGATAATATATCCAGGATGGTTAATCGCTTTTGGAGGGGGCCCTATAAATATTCCTACTTGAGATGTGGTTTATGTGTTCCTTAGTTTGAAATCCTGAATATATTCAAATACGTAGTCTCTCACTTATACCAACTCGCCGTCTGAATTCGTCTTAAAATATCGGGAATTTTTGAGGAAAATTTCAGATAGTTCAAGTCCACTTTTATATGGATTCCGGGAGATATAAATATGGTTTGAAATTATATTGTTGATTAGCTGGAGATCACAATTTCTATCACGACTCAGATATTCTGTTTGCTATTGTTCGGGCGTTGAAGAAAAAGATTAAACTTTCTCATTTGTATTAGGACGCGGTCAGTATTACTAATCTTTGACGATACACGCATAATTGGGCATTCAGGATTACGAACCAGCTTGTCACACCATTTAATTGTGACCGAACCTAGTTTAGTCTAGCTTTAACTGCTATGAGATGAATATATTATTCACCACTCTTTCGAAGGCCAGACCTTACAATATACAAGATTTCTCACCATTTTACTCATAGGCAGTGCAGAGTTCTGATTATTTTCAAAATGTGCCCCTCTTTCGTTTTAATTAAATTCAGGCATACAGGCAGTAGGGAGGTATAAGTAGTCCGGTAGTCAAGTCAATTTAAGTCAAGCTTTGATCACGTAAGTCATATTATTTCAGTAACAGCTAGTCAGGGTTTAGTTTAGAAAATTTTGTAAAGCCGTAGTACAAACATTGCTCTATGATGACAGTGATGTAAAGTGTAACGACTACAGTGACTCTGCCTTGTCGGTCCCCATGTTTCAAACCTTAAGGAACAAACCGTAATAGTCAAGGCCGAAATATCAGCTCTGCGAGAAGATAAAAAAAAAAATAATTAAATACACCCGGCTAATGACATAGTGTAGGTTGTGAGTTTGGTTGAGTAGATCTCAAAATTATTTTTTTTTTATATTTCTCAAACCCTCCAAACTTGTTTTATTTGACAAAAAACAAATTTCTGGATTACTCAAACATTTCTGACCCGATTTCCAATATTTAAATCTTATTGGAAAGGGAAGAGAAACTTTAAAACGGCTTAATATCCTGCAAGATTTGAAGAGGTAAACTTGGAAAACATGAATTTTATTTTTTTTTTTTAAGTTTGTCCGTTCATAGGAGCTAACTTTACTTAAAAAATATAAAATAAGTGGTAACATTCTCAAAGTGTATTATCTTGCGAAGAGATTGACAATTTGTTTGATCAAATCGTACAGAAATTACCGTAGTTAATATTTAAAGAGTCTAACAGTCGAGTTATATTTGTTATATATGTGATCTTATCAAATGAACTTTCGGTTCAAAAATTTTCAAAATTTTTGATGGATCTTGATTGGTTATCGGAAAATGTGTCCATTCCAAGTTTAAGAGACCACCAGAAGTTGGCTAATATTTGCGCAAAGAGAAATAATAATATTTGCAAAAAAAAACACAAACATTAGCCAAGTAAGGGAAGAAGGGCAAACGTGAAACACTGTTAAGACTCTTCATTAATAATTACTACGGCGATTTTTGTCCGATTTGATCAAATGATGACTCAGTCTCTTTACAAGAGAACAGACTTTAAGAATATTGTCACTTATCCTACATTTTTTATTAAAGTTTGCTCATAGCATATTATGTTGAATAATAGCTTTATGTATACCGTTTTAAAGATCTATATCTACCCTTTTCAAAATGATTTTAGTTTCGAAAATCGGGTAAGAAATGTTTGAGTAATCCAGAATTTTGTTCGTAAAGTCGAAAAAAACTGTTTTTGTCAAATAAAACAAGTTTGGAGGGTTTGAGAAGTATAAAAAAGGTATTTTTGAGTTCTACTCAACTAACTGAACTCAACTGAACTGAACAATGTGGAATATGCTGTTACTCGGGTGTGTTTTCACTGTTATACCGTGTTATTAGAGCAAGATTATGATTGAAGCGTATTCTAACAGGTTAAAAGGGCAACACGTACTAGTTTAAGTAAATCACAGTTTAAACCATAAAAAGAGTATAAATGGAAAACAATAGAATTCTAAATACCATAAAATGTCATTGATTAAGTCGCGAATGTTAAACACTGACAGACATTAAATAATATTTTGTTATGCATCATAATTGAGTCCTTTTAAAAAGCAGGTTGAGGAACAAAAAAAACACTTCTCAGCTTATATAACAAATTATCGTTAATAACCTGAAATTAAATCATTAATGCTCACATCATAACTCAGTTTGTAACAAGTTATTAAAGATATTAAACATGATACAAATTAAGACATTTAACATGTGTCCAGCTGTCGGCCTGTTGTTTGTCTGTCCCTCTGCTTGTCTGTCTTTCTCGTGTTCCTTTGCTATGTTGTGGTTCAGTACGCATAACTGTCGAACAAGCTGTCTAGTTAAGTCAGTTGGCCGGTATGTAAATATTACATGGCATGCGTTACAATTTAAGATTTCAGATTAAAAGACTGACGCTTTCAATTCATGGCTGTCGGGGGCGAGGGGGAAAATCAGTTTATGGTGGCATTATTGTGCTTGAATTGAGGCATTAGAAAAATTAAATGTGAAAACACCTTAAAATTCACATTCGTCTGATGTAAGATGAATTAAAGCCGATAAAAATTTGAGTTGTAAAGTGAATTTAAATCAACAAAAACCAAAAAAACAAATATTTGCTCACTCACAGCAAAATGTTTGTAAAAATAAATTAAGGATTTCTATGTTAATATCTCAACGACAAATCAATTTTTCATTTTATTGCTTTATTGAATGCTTGTAATCAATTGAATGGATTTTCTTTGGAAATTTCCAATAAATTTTTAATCTTTAACTGCCGGTTTATGGGATACATATGCGAGGCACTAATTTCCAATAGTATTTCAAATATTGGAAATAATTTCTTCAATAATTGTATCGTTATGTGGAGTGAAGTGAGTATTTCTATATGGTTTTTTTTTTTTTTAGTTGAATATCATAAAACAGTCATCATAACATAAATCTTCAAAAAAAAAAACTTAACCTGTTCACTGGTGTAATAACAGATGTTCGTTTAAGTGTTATGGATCGTCTGTAAGAGGCTTCAGAGTGCAATAAAATTTTCTTTCGTTAATTACAGCCTGATTTAAATTTCACCATGATGCTAGTATTTATTTTTAAGCCGATTTCATTTATCGATTAATTGATTAAAAATCGCCTTCGCTTAAAAAAATATTTTCTTATGAAGACCGTTGTTAAAAGTAGCATTTGCAGTAAATAAACTAATCTTATAGGTTTCGCAATAAAATAAAACTAAATTAAATTAAAATTTAATAAAATTTCCTGTATCTTGAAATGGTTTATCTTTTGCTTCAAGTAAAATTCGCAATTAAATTATCACAAGAAACTTTTCATCTTATAGCCATTCTTTGTTTAATCTCCAAATATCTAAAAGAACAACAATATCAAACGTTTCCGTATTATTTAACAAGTAAGATCACCGGATAAGCATCATTAAGTAGCTTATGAGTACCGGCAATGATGTTCATGATTTGTTTCATACCATCTCAAATTCTAACGAAAGACACCAATTCTCTCCTTTCCTTAGAATACATTTCCATCCATGTATGAGATTGTAGTACTCACAGTCTACCGCTCTATTGAAAGCCAAAGCGATGAAGTTAGAGCATCTTTACCTCTCATTTCCACTTATCTTTGTCGGACCTGTCCAAAATAGGATTAGCGATGTATTTTAGAGTTTGGGTGTTTTTTTCAAGAAACTCATTAATCTCTGAGTTACATGTTGGGTTCTGGTGCCATAATGGGTCTAATTTCTATAGGGTGGCTGCTATGTATTGCAACCAATTTCAGGTTGTTATCATTTTTGTACCGCTCGTCTGTCAGCTGACAGATTTATTCCACTGACAGTTCATTTTATTATTTACAAGCTTACAAAAGCATTTTGATCCACTTCATTCAGAAAAAAAGTTATTCGTTATGGAATTCAAGCGTGATTGTGTGATTGCTTTATATTTGGCTGGAAAACAACAGGTGGCTATCGTTAATTTGAATAAATCTTTTGTTTCTCGTACCATTGCTAGTTACCCTGATACTCGCTAAAAACGGTAACAACACCATAAATGATTCGAAAAGTGAAGGCCAGATTTGACCGAAATCCACGCCGCAGTGGTAGAAAAATTGTTCGTGAGCTGAACATATCGCGAGAACGGATGCAACACATATTCAAAAATGAGCTTGAACTAAAGTCACTGAATTTCCCAAAGTACAAGAGCTCACCAATAGACAAAAAAAGTTAGACTGGAAACTCAAGGAGTTACTTCGCTTGCACGAAAGTGGCCAGTTACCGAATTTAGTTTTCTCCGATGAGAAGCCATTCTGAATTGAGCAGTTTGTGAACAAACAAAATGATCGGGTTTACTTGTCAGCTAAAAATTTACACTTGCGATTGGCCACCAGAACTCAAGCGCAGCCGATGGTAATGGTTTGGGCCGCCAGAATGGCCGTGGAGTCAAAATAAATTCCGAATATTATCGGGAAAATATCTTAAAGACAGTATTGAAGCTTTGGACAGACAAACATTTCGTCTGCAGACAATGGATATTCCAACAGGACTCAGCACCACTGCACTTAGCAAGCGTCAACCAAGAATGGCTAAAAAATGAGGTTCCTCGCTTCATTTTTACCGCACATGATCACCGTTGGACTTTTGCGCCTTAGGCATTTTAGAGAGTACGGTTGTCACTACAAAATACCAAAGTGTCGATCATCTCAAGACGGCATTTGCCAGGAATGGGCCAAAATACCACAGGGCGACTTTCGTGCAGCCTGTGATGGCTTTGTCGGCCGTTTGAAGGTCATAATTCGTACCAGAGATGGCCAATTCGAACAAATCTAAACTGATTCTAAAATTTTATGTTCTTTCCAAAAATTTTTTCCTTCGAACAATAAAATTAAAAAAAAAAAATTGAAAAAATATAGCGCTTTACTTTGTTGCATTATATATCAGCCACCCTGTAATGCCAGACAAACAATTACAAGCACCAGAGTTTTTAATGGAAATTGAACTAACGAACCCCGCACTGAAAATTAGTGCACTACCAACTGGGCCATCGGGACATGCCCGATAAAGAGGTAGTGGTGACAATTCGCTTGCTATCAGAGAAATAAAGTAGAGGAAGTACTATTGCCTACTAACGTCTTGATATATCTGATGTTTCAATCTTGGACTTAAATCTATTGAAGGTCATAATTGATGTTCCTATGCTGGGTATAAATATCCAAATACAGTACGGCAATATATTTTTAGCAATTTTATGAATTTTAGCCAAAAGTTTGTATATATAATGAAGGCTTTTATATTTATTTTATTAATTTATTTCTCTTTTTTTATTATAAAACAATCAATTTTTTAATGTTTTTCATAAAACAAGATTCAGATAACTCCATAGGTGCCCCCAAGGAGAACACTGAGTAAATTTACAATTCAAAGGCCTAATATATGAAAATGTTATCCTTTTGTATTTAGTGCAATATCCCTTAAGGTTAAGCACTCAATTTAACCCATTTGGAATTGAATGTGCAAGTTTTATTTAGTTTCTCGGTTGACTTTTGTTTGAGGTTTAGCGATTACGTAACCATTCTTTCAAATAATCTCCTAAATATTATCTTGAAGCCATATCGGGACTTTGTACAAGAGTATTAAGTGTGCGGGGGCTGAATATAGGTATAAACATCCATGTACAATTGCATTTGATCGCTCAATAAACAATCGGATAAAGAGGACGCATTCGTCTAATAGGTAAAGTATTGACTTATTAGACGTGAGGCCATAGTTCAATCCCGCCGTCGGATATCTTCAACAATGCGAAATAAGCAAAAATATTTATTCGGCAACTTGCTTCCCTCAAAAGATCTCTGACAAAAACTGTGCGTGAGTAAATAAAAATTTGCAATGAAAAGTTTCTCAAAAATCTGTCGTTCAATGTGGATTTTTAGTTGTAAGTCCCGCCACTCATGTATAAAATTAACACAAACAACATAAGTGCTGTGAGAAGCTAGATTTTATTCCTGGCTAAATGGTTGTAATGACTAATAAAATTTAAAAGAGACCAAAGGCCAAAGTCCATCTCTAAGTTTAAAAGATTTAAGTATTTGATATTAATTTTTAAAATTCTTAGAATATTTAAATAAGTCATTAGGCAAGTTATTCTAATACTCTTACATCACTAACTTATATATGAATGTACATACATAAGTTATCTAAGAAACTAACCAACAAACTTAAAACGCAAAGTGCGTTTTTGATTTACACAAAGTCTAATTGCTTTTTAATGAAACCATTGTGCCAGTTTTTCTATCCAAAACTACTACTAAATCGCTGTTATCAAATGACTGTTGTTACAACACGTACAAAGTTTTTGTTTGATGTCTCTGCTGTAACCGAGTACTTGAGTGACCAACTTGTATGGAAACTGAACCATAAGAGTTACACACTTCCTGCTTTTCGCTGGCAGATGTTTGTTTCTACACTTAACAAAATGTGTGTGTGGGTTCGAAAATATTTTAAGTGATGCTGCTGCATTCGAAATGTTCGAAGTGGTTGATTATTGAGCAATAGTTTGGAGATGAATTGAAAGGAATACCATTTATGGATTAAAAAACAGAAAGTATAATCGAAAATAGTAAAAACAAAAATTGTTTTAATCTCTTTTACTATATTTCCTGTCAGTGTATTTAACAAAAATTTTCTCCCAAAAGAAAACTTAAATTTCTTGTTTAACATATGCAATCGACAATATTTAAAAACTTTCTCTACTTATGACAAGTGGCATGGATTTGTTGTCTCTCTTTTATTTTTCACTTACAACCCAACCACATTTTGAAATTCATGTTCCCATGAAAAACACAGAAATCAATATTGGGTGCGTTAAACGCAAATCGAGTGTAAGTTTTTGAGTATCACATTTCGTTATTGTATTTTTTTTTTTTTTTTTTGTATCTTTATTTTCTTTCTATGATTTTGTAATTTTCTTCACCATAAATTACAAGTTTATGGGAAACCTTCAAGCTAATGTGAGTAATAAAAGGCGTTAAATTCAATTTACAAATTTTTTTTTTTGTTGATTTTTCAGACAGTAACAAAATTTTAATGTGTATGTGTGTGTGTGCCTTAGATTAGGCTTGTCTAATGTTGTCTTAAACTGCCTGTTTCGCTGGCATCATCGTCATACAAATCTTATCATATTTCCGACAATTTGTTTTAAGCTGCGCATAAATTTTTATTTTCTTTACTCTACTTTTCTTTACTCCACTTTTCTTTGCATTTTCGAAAAAAAGAAAACTGATATGGGCAGTGTCTGTGATTGGCGTCCAGTTAAACAACATTAAAGACTTCATCTTCCAACTAAAAGTGCGTAACTTGCGAACAGTGAAAGCTTAACAAATGGATCACAAACATTTTAAGCCGTCATTATCTAAATACATACAGGAGTTATCGTTGCCAACATTATCCATGGCACCTATCAAATTAATGTTATTTTCATGGAAAATTAGAAATTTTGGACTACAAAATTTTGATTTTTCATTCTCTTTCAATTGCCTTACCGATTCCGAATGATGAATTTATTTGGTGATCTTCATAGAATACAGGGCGATCTAAATCCATTTATATCGGTTTGGTCCACTTATATCAGTTTGAACAATTGATTCTTTCGAATCTGGCAATACTTATGTCCTTTTATTCTGTCACAAAATTTGTATTATATAGACCGAGCGTAATGAATCGGTTTACGGTTGAGCAACGTTAGGCTTTATTAGACCATTGAGAAACTGCATGATGGTGTCGATTTTTCAAAAACAAAATTTTTTTTTCGTATGAAGCTCATTTTCATCCTGATGAGTACGTTAATAGGGAAAATTGCCGTATTTTCAGGGTTCAGAAAACTCACACATGGTCTTACAGAAGCAAATGAAATACTTTACAAAGGACTGTTTAGAGCGGCTTGTGACGCGGAGGCTTCATTGGCTTATATTTCTTTAAAAAGGAGGATGGTGCAACCACTACGATCAATGATAACCGATTTTTTACACCCGCTCTTCATACTATTGAGGTGAATGACGTTTGGTTTCCACACGATGGTGCAACTTACCCCACAACTCATGCCAGAATCGATTTATTGCATCCAACATTTTATGGCCGTTTTCTTGACCTAGTTTCTCACATTACTTATGTTGTGTGTGATAGTTTTTTACATAAGTGGCGGGACCTACAGATTAAAGTCGACTCCGAATGACACATTTTTGAGGAACTTTTCATGGCAATTTTATTTACTTCTCCGAGTTTTTGCCAGAAATCTGCTGAGAGGAAATCAACGAAAAATACTTTTTGTAGTTTATTTTGATGTCTGGCCTTAGACTCGAACCCTGACTTTACGTCTAATAAGCCAGCACACTACCTACTAGGCCACGGCTACCTCCAAATATGTATTTCGTATCTCGGGAATGGTATCACAAATGTTGGCCTTTAGATGATCAATTGTAATAGGATTGTCAAAATAACACTTTGAAATTGCAACTACATTAGAAGTCGCCGTGGTCTAGTAGGTAGTGTATAAAGCTAGGGTTCGAGCCCCAGGCCAGACATCAAAACAAAATACAAAAATTATTTCTTCGGCGATTTCCTCTCAGCAGACACCTGGCAAAAACTCTGGGAGAAAATAAAATTGCCATGAAAAGTTTCTCAAAAATTTGTCGTTCGGAGTTGACTTTGTGTATTAAATTAACACACACAACATAAGTAGTGTGAGAAGCTAGGTCAATAGTCCTGACTGAAGGGTTGTAATCACCAATTATGTATGTATGTATGTATATACATATTTATATCACAATATCGAACATCCTAAGTTTTTCCAGATCACTGTAAGCCACCTTACACTGTATCACCACTTTACTTTCTTGTTTTATTTCTCACAAAACTGATTACGTTAGTAAACATTATAACTACTTAAAGCTTTTTGTTTGGCATATTAATGCATTTTATTGAGCATAATCAAACATATTTATTTTAAAGAAAAAAAAAGTAAAATTGCAAAAAAAATCTGCATTAAAATATTGAATTAAAAAAGAATTAAAAAAAAATTAAAATGAAACCAAAATAAAATAAATCCAAATCTAACAAACAAGTGCGTTACGCATAATGGCTTACAATATTTCATGACTCAAAACATTTGTAAATTTTTATGGTTATGATTTCTTTCGTATTCTCTACCAACTATTTTTGTTAACTGTCCATCTGTCGCTTTTATTTTAACTGCCCATACTTATATGTATGTATGTACGAGTATTAAGTATACCTGCCGAGATACAAATACAAAAAAAATTTCATAAATAAATGTTTAAATTTGTAATTTGTCTCAAGTAAAATGATCATTCCTTAACAAATTTGTTTTCATACAAACAGATATCAGCTTCAGCTGTATGCCATTGTGTTTGTATAACTTTTGAATGAAAAACTAAAAAAAACTTTTTCAGTTGTTGACTTGTGGCGAACGCAATGGGTGATCAGTTTTCATAAAAAACTAAAATAATAAAAAATTATTATTTAAATTTGACCATAAATTTAAACATCAAGGAAGAAATCAATGAACGTTTTAAGTGTTTAGGTGGTGGAGTGGTTCACAAGAGGTCTCTCTCTCTCTCTCTCATTCATTACAAAAGTCACAAAAATTTGTTTAAGTTTCACATGTAGGTTTACGGAAAACACACTTTTTGTTAAATAATCCATTAAGATTTTTTTAATTTTTAAAAATAATGAGTCTTGTTTCAATCGCAAATATTTGTGAGAAAAAATTTCTCAAGAAAATATAATAAAATAAACAAATTAAAGAATATGGTTAGGGGGGCAAAGATCATATTCGTTATAAAATAATACTCATTAATAAAGATTAAATATTTTAAGTAAAGATGTTTATTTAGGAAAATTAATTGATTTTAACACATTTTTTGTTTTGCCTTAAGTTGGCCAGAAAACATATTTAAATAGTTTAAAAAAGTTTGTGTCTTAAGTCTTTTGTTATTTCGGCATTTCCTCCTTGTATGCTTATTGGGATTAAATTTGTTTGTAGTATTAAAAGAATACAACAGAGATTATAATTCTAATATTTTTCCAGCAATATTTTAAAAGAACTTTTTAATCAAAAAATAAAAAAAATAATTCCATACAAATCTATGACTGCTTATGGAATAAAGTTTTTCGATTTAAATTAGATCCCGTTTGGAATTTGTACAGCGTGATTAAAAGGAAATATTTTTAAAGCATGTATTATTAATAGTCAATACAGACAGTGGTGGCCTTATAATTAGAAACGTCGTAGCAATTTGTATGTTTGTTAATTTATTTTCAAAATTTTGTTACTCATTTTAAAACTAGTAGTTAAAAAAGATAATGCAACATATTAGCTTTAAGCTTAAGTTAGAATGAGTAACAAAGTTTTGAAAATAAATTAACAAACATACAAGTTGCTAAGTCGTTTCTAATTGTAAGGCCACCACTGTATGTATGGACTATTAATGATTCATGATTTAAAAATATTTAATTTTATACGTGAGTGTTTAGAGTTTAAAGTTGACTTTAGCTCTAACTTTTCATCACAGTTTTCTCTATCCTCTCAGAGTTTTTGCTAGAAATCTGCTAGAGGGAAAGTCGCCAAAGAAAAATTGTTTCTGTTTTTAATTTTGTTTTGTTTGAAATATATGACTTGCGGTTTGAACCGTGCCCTTACGTCTAGCAAGCCAAAACAGTACCTACTAGATGACAACGACGTCAATTAGACGAATTGTTATTTAAATTTATGAATAAATTTCAATGTCCTTAAACAACTTTATGAAAGATTCACTCCCTATATGTATAATATAATTGTGTCGATGAATAAATCATCATTACATCGATACTTTAATTTTTTGGCAGAGAAACAGATTAAGTTCTGTTATATTGAGGGCCGCTTTAAGCAGACTTCACTTCGTTTCTATTGAAGGAACATCTGTAGTTCCATCTAAAGTTTCTCAAAAATCTGTCGTTCGGAGTCGACTTAAACGAGATGCTCATCCACCCGTGCTTCTTTATGGCGCAGAGGCATGGACCCTATTAAGCACTGATGCAGCCGCCTTGAGAGTATTCGAGAGTGCGTGTTGGCGATGATTTCCATATCCGGAAACAAGCTTCAGTCTGTATAGGATATATTCGAGTGATAATATTGTGGCGCACATAGAATAATGGAATACATACATACATGCATAATTGGCCATTACAACCCTTCAGTCAGGATTACGACCTAGCTTCTCACACCACTTATGTTGTGTGCGTTAATTTTTATACATGAGTGGCGGGACCTACAGTTTAAAGTCGACTCCGAACGACAGATTTTTCAGAAGCTTTTCATGGCAATTTTTACGCTCAGAGTCTTTGCCAGAAATCTGCTGAGAGGAAGTCGCCGAAGAAATATTTTTCGTTTTGATGTCTGACCTGGGATACGAACCCGGGCCTTTTGTCTAATAAGCCAACACACAACCCACTATACCACAGCGACTTCATAGAATACACATTAATGAAAAATAAACAACAATAAAAAAATCAAGACTTTAAAGACATAAAAAAATTACACTAACAAAACTATAATAAAAAAAATTGGGAAGAACAATCAACAGCATAACATAGAAACACCCCGAAGGGGTGGGCCATTTAAAAGTTTAAATTTAAAAATGCAATGAAACGAAAACGGCTTCAAAATTTTCCAAATTTATTCTTTTGTTGTAAATTACAATTGTTCCGGTGAGAAATGGAATATTTTTTGATTCATATGGCCGCCATGGCTGGTCTCATTCGACCAGACCAATTTCATGCACTTTTTTCGTATCTCAGCAATGGCATCAGGAGTGTTGACCTTTAAATACTAAATTGTCTCTAGTTTGTCGGCATAACTATTTTCTTTAACGGCGCCCCACAGAAATCAGTCCAACGGTGTCAAACCATTGCTTCTCGGCTGCCAATTAATAGCACCGTTACTACTCGACTAATTATATGGCCATTAAACGTTTGACACAATAAACAGATTGCGGTTTGACATACAAACCAAACACTGTTGTTTGTACTATGTAGAGAGGGTAGAAAAAAATCGGGTGTCCTTATGCGATAGGTGTCTCCATTGAGCGTAATAGTTGCATCTAGCAGCAACTCGTTTCCTTGCCGTTCGCATGTTGAGGTAGGGCGTTTGTCTTTCAATTGTTCCTTATCCCGTCAATTACAATATTGTAAACACTACTCCCTCTTTCTCCCTTCCTATAATCTATTTTCCAAAACCTATACAATCTACTTCATGAGTGGGGGCTATCCCCTGAGTGCTGGTCTTATAAAAAAAAAAAAAAAATTGAATAGAAAAATTTTTTTTGAATAATGGAAGCATTGGCTTCTTTAAGACCACGTCTGGGTTTACTGAGCGCCAAATTTGTCAATTTTTCTTGTTAATGTTCATGTACATGAACTTCATTCGAAAAGATGATTTTTTTTTGACGTCATCGTGCAGTTTCTTACTGACGCAATTTCTCAATAAATTCCAACATTGTTTAAGCGTAATTGAATTCATTAAGTTCAGGGGCATAAGTATTGACAGATTCGAAATAACCGATGGTTCAAATTTAAACCAAAAGATAGCCCTCGCGATAGAAATGAAATGAATAGCGATAGCAAAAAAAAAAAATTACAATAAAGAATAATTGCAAAAAAACAACCTTTTTTTATATTATGTTGAGTTAAACATGCGCGCAAATACATACTAAACATCAATATTCAATGCTTTGAATTGTAAATAAATTCTAGAATATTTTGTAAAACAAAAAAAAGAAACGAACGTTCTTGTAAAACAAAACTGTTACATAAATACCTTGATTGGTATCAATTTCTTCTAAAGCTGTCATGCATGTGCATTTAAATATCAGGTAAAATTTAAATAAACATCGTAACTGAAACTAGCATTTAAACTCTAGAGTCTAGAGTAACTACTACAGTAGTTGACCGCAAAATTGTGAATGACTTAGTTGTTGCTTTGGATCGTAAGATATTTTTTTCGATATCAAATAACATACTCTTGCTATTAGCATCACAATTACATGTTTGCGTGTACTGATTTATTTGACACAATTTAAGTAAAAGATCTGCGAATTGATAAGAGAAATCTTGTAACGAGTAATTAAATTTAAAACAAAACAACAACAACTATGTATACAAACACCATAATACATATTATCTTATGGCCAAGTAGACAATTACTTGAGCAGATAAAAGAAATTAAGTACTGGACAAAAAAAAAAGAAGGAAACAAAAACAAAATATTGGCCAATATAAAGAGCGGGTTAATGGCCCAACAACACAAAAAAATACGAAATAAATAAAAACTAAAAGAAAATCTTAAAATACGCAAATACAACATTAAGACAAGTGATATCAGCCGCCAACATTACACCAAGAACAACAACAACAACAACTAGTGGTCACTATAATGATATTGACCAAGTAACATGAATATGCATTGTATCATGTAATAACAAAATTTACTCTCCGTATACATCTAAATACTGAAAAAAAGCCGCTTATAAAACAAACAAACAAAAAAAAAACCGGGCTTTCATGTAAAATTTATGTTTTGCGTTGGCTTGTAGTTAGGCTAACAAATAGAAGACACTTCCCGGTTGTTATTTTATAAATCACCCCGAAATATACTTCAAAAACGAGAAAATTTGTTTGCAAACAAACGCAACAGCTTAAGAAATCAAATACCACCATTAAATTTCTCTGTGTTTGTGTCTGTGTGTGTGTGTGTGTTTTTTAATTGTGTATCTTGTTAAAATACAAAGTAATGTGAATGCGTAACAGCTTTTCGAATTTGCGTAAAACTTCCTTTTTTTTTTTGCAACATAAAAACCGACATGCCGAAATTGAAATTACATCTCTTCGTTTGTTAATTTCGCTGCATGAAGTGAAAAGACGCAACATTTGAATTTTTTCTGTTTTTTTTTTTTTGCCAATTATGTGGGCAGTGCCTCATTTTCTATATTCATTTATTATGGCAAACAAGATAGATTTTTTTTTATTTCTTTTTAAAATCAAATAAAAAACAAAAAAAAAAAACAACAATTAAAAAATGTGTTTTTTGTTGTATTGTTTTAAGTTCCAATGACATGCAAACATGCAACTTTAGCAACATTCAAGAAAAATAGAAAACATAAATGGAAACCAAATAACACTAAGACCAATATCAGGTCTCACTATAGCTTTTGGTTCCATTTTCTTGAATGAAATCTTATTACACCGAATGGGTAGAAAAATACCCAAAAAAGAAGTTTTTTTTTTTTAAAAAATTCTATCTTGACCGGGAGCCTAATCTTTTTTTCTACATAATTGGCCATTACAACCCTTCAGTCTAGCTTCTCACACCACTTATGTTGTGTGCGTTAATCTTATACATGAGTGGCGGGACCTACAGTTTAAAGTCGACTCCGAACGACAGATTTTTGAGAAGCTTTTCATGGCAATTTTTACTCTTAGAGTCTTTGCCAGAAATCTGCTGAGATGAAGTCGCCGAAGAAATATTTTTCGTTTTGATGTCTGACCTGGGATTCAAACCCGGGCCTTTAGTCTAATAAGCCAACACACTACCCACTAGACCACGGCGACATCATCTTTTTTTCTAAAAACGAATAAAGCAGACATAGAACTGCTTAAAAAAAAATTAGTAAGTCATGATATTCACATATTTTAGATCACAGAAGAAATTCAAAGATCTCGAATTTTTCAAAATCAAAATATTGTAGAAAGAACTTCTGTGGAATATGTATGGATGACATTCTCTTAAAAACCTTTCGATGCCATCTAATATAATATATCTTCTTCCCGATAAAAATACTTTTACTTTAATTGGTCTACTTATCTAGGCAACAGATGCGATTACATGACATGGGCATAAAATTTCCCACTTAGGCATTTGTATGAAATATTTTTCATAAAACTTTGAAAAATGAATTTCAATTAGAAACTTCAAATAATTTATTTTTCTCTATTTTTTATGTTTTTGGTAGTTCCGGCATGAAATTGTGCAAAAGAACATCCCTTGGATGCACATTCAAACTGTATTTTGCACAACCGTACTCTATTTTCCTACCACATTGCGAACAGCGTCCGCGTTTTTCAATTTTATCAATCATGTGGTAAAATTTGTCAGTGTGTTCTGTTATTTGCGGTGCATTTGCGACAACTTTTCCATCACGGCGTCGATTTTCACGATTTTTATCAACGCTTCTACAACTCTAACCTGAAAATCAAATTAGCAAACCTTTAACTGCACAAGCTGAGTAATTGCCAGGCGTTTACCATAGCTGTCTCAAAAGCGTTAGTGCCACTTTTTTCCGCGAACTCATACGATAATTGTTAATGTAACATTATATTGACTTGGATCTAAAATATTCTCTAATAGCCGTAGTACCACGTCTTCTACAAGGCCGTAGTCAACCTTATTTTAGCAGAAGCGCCAGCATATGAGATAAAGGAATGACAATATCCTGTCATAGAAGCCAACATCCAGCATTTGTAACCAAATGGCGACCATAATATGCGATGATCTGTTCATCCACAGAAAAACTATGAGAAAATATGCCAAATTGTATGAACTTTTTATTCAGTGCATTATTTAATGGAGTAATTTTGGCAGATTTATCATTCTTGTCAAGTTTATTATTGCCACAAACGTGTTATTTTCAATAAAAGTCTCATAAATAGCTTAACTATGTTATCTTGCCGGCATATGACAAAGAGAAAGGGGGACCCCACGACACTTAAAAAAAATAAAAATATTCATATCAATAGAAATACTGCAAACACTGTTTGTGCTAAATTTCACCGAAATCGGACCACGGACTCTGGGGTCAGGCGTTAATGGGTTAAACATTTTTTTCAACACAGAATTCTAAAAAAAATTAAGCTGGATTAGTCATGTTTAGAACAGAATTCAATGCAATATATCTCAGAAAACGATGGACGTCATAGGAGACGAGATGAGATTCGAAATAGAATACATCGATAACACTAAAATAATCGATAACATTTTCTAATATTTTTTTGTATGTACTTTAGTTACAACCGGCAATACCATATGAATTGCAGGCACCCTGTTTAAATAAAATTAATTACCGTCACCATACGTAATAATATAAACACTCATTCGCCTTACACTGATATGTATGGTGGTACTCGTAGAGTAATAGCATTACGATATTGCATTAAATTTTATAATTTTATTTAATTTCTTACGCATTTGGTGCGAAATGATTTGCAATAAATTACGCTGAATTCCACTTTTTTTATGAGTGAAATTATAAAATAATTTCGTTTTTTTCTACAACGTCAAAATATTTAATAAATTTGTAAGTATTTTAAGTTCGTTAGTAAATTTAAAGATATTTTGTCATTTGTTTAATGGACTGGAATCCTGTTTTAAAAAATTTATTTTATTTTATTACCTCCAACAAGCGTTTGAGATTATTATTAATTAAGTTTCTATTAATGAAGCATGAAAAAGAAAATATTTTAAAGATTAAGTTGTACTAGTACAGGGTGGCTGATATGTATTGCAACCAATTTCAGGTTGTTATCATTTGTAAGCCGCTAATCTGACAGCTAACAGATTTATTCCAATGACAGTTTATTTTATTATTTACAAGCTTACAAAAGCATTTTGATCTATTCCATTCAGAAAAAAAGTTATTCGTGGTGGAATTCAAGCGCGATAGTGTGATTGATTTACATTTGGCTGAAAAACAACAGGTGGCAATCGTTAGAGCCCTCGTTTTGAGATTATCGACATTTTGGTATTTTTTAGTGAGAGCCTTACTCTGCAAAATGCCCCAGGCGCAAAAGTCCAACGGAGATTTTGGTGGCTATTATGCGCTAGAAATGACGCGAGGAACCTCCTTTTTAAGCCATTCTTGCTTGCCGCGTGCTGAGTGCGGTGTTGCTGAGTTCTGTTGGAATGTCTGCGGCCGAAATGTTTGTCGCCCGCCCAAGGCTTCAATACTGTCTTTAAGACATTTTTCCAATAATATTCGGCATTTTTTTCGACCCATCGGTCAATGAATACAAGCGACCGACCATCGGCCGTTACGGCGGCCCACACCATCGGTGGCGCTTGAATTCTGGTGGCCAAACGCAGGTGTAAATTTTCAGCTGACCTCATTGGCAAGTAAACCCGCTCATTTTGTTTGTTCACAAACTTTCTAATCGGAGAATAAAATTCGGTAACTGGCCATTTTCGTGCAAGCAAAGTAACTCCTTGGCTCTTTCCGGTTTAACTTTTTTTGCCCACCGGTGAGCTGTTACACTTTTTTGGAACTTCAATGGCTTTAGTCCAAGCTCATTTGTCAAAATGTGTTGCATCCGCTCTCACGATATGTTCAGCTCACAAACAATTTTTATACCACTTCGGCGTGAATTTCGATCAAATCTGACCTTCACTATTCGGATCATTTCTGGTGTTGTTAGCGTTTTTTTGCCCACTTTTTGTACGCGATGTAAATGTAAATCAATCACACTATCACGTTTGAATTTCATCACGAATAACTTTTTTTCTCACTGCAATTGATCAAAATGATTTTGTAAATAATAATATGAACTGTCACTGGAAATCCGTCAGCTGTCAGACGAGCGGTTTACAAATGATAACAACCTGAAGTTGGTTACAATACATATCAGCCACCCTGTATATCGCGATGGTAGTGGCTGTAGTAGGTAATGTGTTGGGTTTTTAGACGTGAAATTTAAATAAATATTTCTTTGGCGACTTCCTTTCAGCAGATTTTTAGCAAAAACTCTGAGAGTAAAATAAAATTGCCATGAAAACGCTTCTCACAAATCTGCCTTTCGGAGTCGACTTTAAACTGTAGCTCCCGCTACTCATGTATAAAATTAACGCATTTAATATAAGTGGTGTGGAAAGTAAGGCTGTTGTCCTGTCTGTAGGGTTGTAATGATCAATTATGTATGTATGTAAAACGTTAGTGGAATTGTAGTAGTAAATTAATAAAATGGAGTTATTGCTTTTGTTCAACCGGACTTATAATAAATTTGAAAGGCGCGTCATGTATAAAGGTTTGCTGCTTCATTCTCTTTATTATTTATCTTTATTTAATTTGGCAGACTTTCAACACATATGAAAGCATCTGCACTGCATGAGCTACTGAAATTGTTTTACAATAATTTAATAAGATATCCCGCAAACTTTTTCGTTGTTTTTGAAATAATTTTTATTAGAAATTTTTTTCGTTTATAAATGCTTAAATTTAATGGCTCTTGATTTAAGCCCCCAAAATAAACAAGCAGTTTAATATAAACGCGGTAATTGGCTTTCTGACCAAACATTCAATACCTATTTTATGCATAAGAAATTAACACCACCACCAAAACAAGAGTTGATTTTTAACTGTTTTTTCTTAACTGTTTACAACTGTTACCGGTTTAAACGTAAACACAACAGCTGTTGTTGGCAATCTCTATTAAAAAGCCGTTCTTGTTTCGTTCATTCATAAATTATTTTTGCAAGAAAACTTAAGAGATTGTGTACAAATTCTCTTAACATTTTCAAAATGAACTCGCATGGATTTAAACACTCTCTTGCAGTATGTATTATTATTGTTAAGAGGGGTGCTCTTAAATTGTTAGAAATCTTATTTGCAACATATAAAATAATTTTTTTCTCGTTAGAACGAAACAGTTTGATGACTTTTGTTTTGTAAAGCGCATGATTGACGACGACAACAACGCAACGACGACGACTAAAGCGATTAAAACAGTTTTGCAACCATAACAAGGCATCCATAAACGCAAGAAAAAACAAAAAATAAAATCAAATAAAATTGTATACGCCGCTTTGGTTTTCATAGTAGAGTAGTGTTATTTAAACAGGATCATAAATTATTAAAAAATCGTATCGCATTAAAGTCGTTGAACAGGATGTAATAAAGAAAATATTATGAATTGTAATTAATTGTGATATTGGGTGCAGTTTTCCTCTAAACAAGGATCGTTTTTGTTACAAAAGCGGAAATGTGAAAAAGTTTTTCTCTTTATTTTTGTAAAAATTAATAAAAATTTACAAATAAAAATAAGAAATTAAAATTAAATAATAAATCATTAAAAAAAAACCAATTAAAAATAAAAATAAAGTAATCATAACAAAAAATAAAAAAATTAAAATAAAAAATAAAAACCAAAACAAATTAAATTTCATCGATAATACGATGCTTTATTTTAAATGTGTCATAAATGTGTGGCCTCTAATATTCCTTTGCCATTTAACAGTGATTTTAACACAACCTTTAGAGAAGGAAACAGTTGCCGTCACCGCTACTAAAAATCAAACGTCGGATAAATCAAGTGATGATTTTAATGTAAATGTGGATACAAACAAACATTATCATGACGATAATAATACAGCCAGTGATGGTGAGTTTGCTTAATTAAACGAAACAATATTCATTAAATAAAAGCAGCAGGTTGTCTTTCTTATGAAAATTTCAATTGATTACCGTATAATTGGTTTTCAGTAAAGCGCAGTGTGTGTATGTCTTAAGACATCACATCATAATGTATTTATGATAGTTAATAAAATATAAAATAAAAAATTAAAATAAAAATCAAAATAAAAATCAAAATAAAAATTAAAATAAGTCTCAATCGTGCTACATAGTAGCCGCAAATTTTTTTTTTAATTTTTTATTTTGAAATTATTTAATAAAATAAAGTGTGTAAAAATTTATAATGAAAACAGGTGTGGTAAATTATAAAGTTATAATTTTTATTTTTAATAATAAAACTTAATAAAAAAAAAGGAAAATATGAAAGTGCATCTTATGTCGTAAATGCATGTGGCAAGTAAGAGTTTTTAATGAGGCTAATATGATAACTGACTAAGCATGTGTAATACAGTATTCCCTCGATTTACGTCGTCTCGATTAACGTCGTCAAAATTTTTGCTTCCTTTAACTTCGTTTTGCGTCGTCATTCGATTTACGTCGCCTCTTGCTATTTATTAACAAAATCAGAAATTATTTTCTTGTCAGAATTTCTCGAAAATAAGATTATCTCACCGCCATTTGCCTTTACAACTTTTATTACAAAATACATCGAATGTGTTTTCCAAGATTTACTCCTCTCTTGTTAATTTTTTCACCGAGTAATATATGTAATCTACCTTAAACACCGCAAGCGGTCATTTGACTCCCATTGGTAGGAATGGGAATTCATGAAGTATCAGGAGGTTTAGTGTTAATTATTTTAGTTTTTCTTTTTTGTAACATGTTCGTAAATAAATGCATCTGATCGTATGAGATATTTGAAATTCGATTTACATCGTTTCGATTAACGTCGCCTTTTTCCAGACAATTCTACAATGTAAATCGAGGGAATACTGTAAATTGTTCAACCAAGTTTTCACCATAAGGTTTTTTCGTCTTTAAAGTTAAGTTAATAACGCTGTTATAGCAAAATTCGAATGAAATAAATTTGTCAAGGGCTGTTTTCTTTTTAATAGTTTGGGTTTTGAAAAATAAAAATAAAAAAATTTTAGGAAATTAACAAAAGCTTAAATTTTGACACACTTTCACTACCATTTTAGACGATATCTGAACAGTGTGATCTCATTTTAAAGGTTGGGAAATGGGGATAGGTTATCTCTGTACCTAAACGAGAAACTTCACATATGACTCAAACAAGTAATTTACAGTCTTGTTCTTGCTCACCAAACTCTCCTTTCGTAGCACCATGAACATGGCTGCCAGCGAAATGAAGCATCAAATCATCAAATATTTGAGAAAAAATCTTCAAAATCGTCAAAGGCGTTCATTGAAATCGTAAAAAAATCGTCAGAAAAAATTAATTAATAAATTTAAAGGTTTTAAATACAAAAACATATAAAGTCAATGCCAAGGAGCAATAATATTGCATCATCTACACATCTGTGGTGTAAATATTATGCGATTAATTAAATCTTTATGTATGGGCAGGGAAATTCAGTATGATGTTCGCTAGAACAGACACTTTTTTGGTTTCTTCAGACGATGCAATATTTATTTATTATTCACTTCACTTCATCTGTATAATTTACTATATACAATCCATTTATAACCGACCAAAAATGGTCCATTGCATCGCACACTGCATTAGAGACAAAATTCGTTTTTTGGTGGATCTATTCTTACGTGAAACTCCTTTTCTGCAGAGGTCTTTCCTGTTACTTAGGGTATAAAAGATTTCAAGCCTTGTGTCATTAACATTGCTCCTTTTTTCCTTCTTCCCATGACGTATTTTCCTAGTTCCAACACAGTGCACTGCATGTGTGGCCTTTGTTCTTTCGATGATAATATTAAAAACTTCAATCAAATTCTTAAAATTGCCTGCAACGACAAATAATAAATTATGCTCAACTACTAGTTTAGAAGTTGTGATTTTTTTTACTAACAAAAATTTCCAATAGTAACAAATGCAAATTGAATACAAATCTGAAACTGGTTTTTAATGTACTAAAGTAAAGAATATGATGTAAATTATTCATTTCAAAATAGGGGCATACATCGTCACATCGTCAGTGTGATATTTTTGGAACACAAAATCGTCAAAATGACGATAAATCGTCAAATCTAGCAGCTTTGACTATGAAACATGTGGCATGATCTTGTTGAAAGCACGTACATAACACAATTGGTCATTACAATCCTTCAGTCAGGATTATGACCTAGATTCTCACACCACTTATGCTGTGTATGATAATTTCATCCATGACTAGCGGCACCCATAACTTTAAGTTATTGAAACCAGATTTGAATCAACTTCAATCCTTCGATTTAGTGAAAAAAATCTACATCCATTGCCCACCATCGTCCATTCAGTAGCTGTAACGCTACGATTGTCATCATTTTCAAAGTTGTAAGGTACAAAAATTCACCGGTCTATCAACTATCATATTTTAATAACAAATTGCCTCTGCTCGTTGTTTATATCAAATTTAATAGTCCTGTTCGTTGGGGTAACATAATAGATTATTAAAATTCTTCTTAAAATCCTCTTATGTTATGCGGTGAGAACTGTAATTTAAAGTCGATTTCTAATGCCAAATTTTTGAGAAATTTTTATGGCAAAGTTTTTGACAGAAATCTGTTGAGAGGAATTTTCCGAAAAAATATTTTTTTTCTATTTCCTTTTGTTTTTACCTGGCGTTTAAACTGGAGCCTCCTTATGTCCTTATCCATATTTTTTCCCTAACATGAATTGTTCTTAAAAAATTCAATGATTTGTAAACGTTTTTCGTTTTTTTTAAACTGCGTTTTATCCTATCTTTCCTGATCCGATAGCTTAAAATTTTTATGTCTAGTTATTGATGAATTCAGAATTCGCTGAAGAACGGTGGTTGATGAAAATTAAGATTAGTCCATAGACATAAGAATTGAACTGGTTTAATGTAGTTTTTTTTTAATTTTGTACTTGAAATCTACTGGGCATTCCATAAGTGATTCAACTTTCTATAAGAGTCTGATGACTTTCTTCTTTAAACTTTCTTTCTTTAGACTTTCCGCTTAATATTTTAAGTTTGTTGATGACAGAAAGTGAAATTATTCATATTATTTCTCTTTCCTATATTCCTGATGTGGGAAGTTTTTATTTCAAGACAATCGGCTACTAATTTATCACATTTGCATTTAGTTTAGCCTGCATATTTGTAAATTTAGTAGATATCAAGGGCCTTTATCCATGGTATTGTATATGATCATACAGTAGACACAACAGGGGACATATATACAGTTCCATGTAAGATATGAATGTTAATACTTTAATGCTTCTTTGTAAAGACGAGCATTACAGAATTCGGAACAGCAGTGTATCTCATACTTTTTCAATGCCACGATAATCATGTGGTAGGGCGAGCTCTTTTTACTATTTTTATTTTTATTTGTAAGCATTCATGTGGTAATAGGCAAGAATGATAAACTAAAGATTACGCCATACGCATGATTTCCCGTTAGATGACGTAGTTGGGCTATTTCAAAGGTTTCCAAGTCTGTTTCATATGTGAAAATTAACATTTCTTCTGAAAAATGTATGGACTACGTGAAAGTGGTTGGCAGCCCTGCAATATAACTTACATTATCATTAGCCAATAGGAACACAATTTGCGTGATGTCATTGATTCAATATGCGCAGAAAGCTTGAATTTTGTGTGCGTGATGGCGTAACCTTTAGTTTATTATTCTTGGTAATAGGCATGTAGTCTCGGTCATTTTTCAGTTGTTGTACATTCACAATCACCTCTCATATCCTCTTCAGTTTTAGCACAAAGTAAAGTACCTACATACATATATAATTGGTCATTACAACTCTTCGGACAGAATTACGACCTAGCTTCTCACTCCACTTATATAGGGTGTCTAAATTTTATACAGGTGTGGCGATAGATTTTTGAGAAACTTTTTCGTGGCAAAATTTTATTTACTTTCAGAATTTTTGCCATAAATCTGCAGAGAGGCAGTTACTGACGAAATGTTATTTTATATTTCGTTTTGAAGTCTGACCTAAAGTTTGAACCATGGCCACACAATCTTCTGGACTATAGCGACTTCACAAGTAATATTTAAAGTTCAAATTGGAATTCAATTCAAAATTTTGTATCATTTTCCTTAGATTTCTTTCTTAACGATTTATATGTTCGATAATCTCTCTGTTGTAGTACGTTGTGTATACACCTAACATCATTAGCTACTCACATACAATATTTACCTTTCCAATACAGTGCGTAATAAAAATTATATTTTTTTTTTTAATTATTTTTTTCGTAACAATTTTCCCCTTTTGTCTATCATGCCTATTAAGGTTTGCAAGCAAATTATTTCATTTTCATTAATAATATCGTAATAAAATTATCTCATTTTTGTTGTTTCCACAATTATTACGTATTCAATAAAATTTAACACATTTTATGGTTTGTAAATGTGAAAGAAAAATAGAAAATAAAGTTCAGTTCACAATGAAAACTGGTAGAGACAACAAAACAAATCATTTGGAATCAATATTTACCAGTCAGACTCCAGTTTTAAACTTTTGTTTATAAAACATTATGTTTTGTATGTTATTATTGTTGTTGTTTCTGTTTCTGTTTTTACTTTTATTTTTGTTGCAATTATAAAAAAACACTTTCTCCGGATTTCCATCCACTGTTAACGAAAATTATTACACCAGCAGCATCGTATCGTATTGTATTCGTATCGGCAGTAATAGCAGCTGATACTTATTAATCAGCAACACTCAACCACAGCGGCCATAAATGGCTGGTGATTGATTTTTTTTTTTTTCAGTTTCAGCTGTCTAATGGTTGGTTCAACTGTCTGTCTATTTGTCTTTGTCAGTTTATTTTGATTTTTGTTAAAAGATTTCAAGTTGTTTTGGCATTTTTTTCCTCTTCTTCTATTACTACTCAATTGTTTTCAGATGTGACTTTAAATGGAATTGGGAAAAATTGAAATAAAAATGCGAAAATAAAATTCAAAATCGATTTAAAAGTTCAATGACTTTGTATTGATGTACGGATGAAAGAGAAAGAAGCCACAATTAAAATCGAAATTAGAAATGATCAGCAATTAATTATTCGAATGTGAGCAACAAAACCAAAATGAATCAAAGGCACATACATATGAAATACAATAAAAATTAAGAAACTTTTAATTGTATTGATGTTATATTACGAAAAAGGAAATGTTGATTTCATAAACATTAAATCAGTTCGTAATAAAAGTGGTATCTAATAAAATCTTCCTGATAATTGGAAATAAAATCCAGGAAGTGTTTTTACTCTTATGAAGCTGAAAGATGAAATGCATGTACAGATGTTTAACTGGAGCAAAACTAGGAAAGAATTAGGAAAACGCAGGATCATCTGATTTGTGGCAGCTTGATATTCTTTAAATATGTACAGGGTGGCTGATATATACTGCAACAAAGTGAAGCGCAATATTTTTTAATTTTTTTTTAATTTTATTGTTCAAAAGTAAAAAATATTGGAAATAACATAAAATTTCAGAATCAGTTTAGATTTGTTCGAATTGGCTACCTTTCGTACGAATTATGGCCTTCAAACGGCCGACAAACCTATCACAGGCTGCACGAAAGTGGCTCTGCGTTATTTTGGGCGATTCCCGGCGATACGCTGTCTTGAGATGATCGACACTTTGGTATTTGTTAGTGAGAGCCGTACCCTCCAAAATGCTCCAGGCACAAATGTCCAACGGATTGATATCCGTAGATTTTGATGGCCATTGTGCGGTAGAAATGAAGCGAGGAACCTCCTTTTTAAGCTATTCTTGATTGATGCGGTCGTGCTGAGTCCTGTTGGAATGTCCATGGTCTGCGACCGAAATGTTTGTCTGCCCAGTGCTTCAATACTGTCTTTAAGACATTTTCCCGATAATATTCTGTATTTATTTTAACCCTAGGTGTAAATTTTCAGCTAACCTCTTTGACAAGTAAACGCGATCATTTTGTTTGTTCACAAACTGCTCAATTTGGAATGGCTTCTCATCAGATAAAACCAAATTCGGTAACTGGCCACTTACGTGCAAGCGACGTAACTCCTTGGCTTTTGCCAGTCTAACTTTTTTTTTGTCCATCGGTGAGCTCTTGCACTTTTTGGAACTTCAAAGGCTTTGGTCAAAATTCATTTTTCAATATGTATTGCATCCGTTCTGGCGATGTTTTCAGTTCAGGAGCAATTTTTCCACCACTTCATCATGGATTTCGATCACATCTGGCCTTCACTATTCGGATCATTTCTGGTGTTGTTACTGTTTTTTCTTCTACTTTTTGGATGCGATGCAACATGGTACGAGAAACCAAAGGTTTTTTCACATTTAAATGCTGGAGGGTTCTAACCATAGCCACCTGTGGTTTTCCAGGCAAATATAAAGCAATCACACTATCGCGCATTGAATTCCATCACGAAGAACTTCTTTTCTGAATGCAATAGATCAAAATGCTTTTGTAAGCTTGTAAATAAGAAAATGAACTGTCACTGGAATAAATCTACCAGCTGTCAGACGAGCGGTTTACAAATGATAACAACCTGAAGCTGGTTGCAATACATATCAGCCACCCTGTACCCGTATATACATAATTGGTCATTACAACTTTACAGTCAGGGTTACAGCCTATCTTCTTCCGTCACTTATTTTCATGGAAATAATATTTCCTCATTTTTTTTTTTTTGCCAGAAATCTGCAGGCAGGAAAGAGGCAGTCACCGAAGAAATATTTTTTTCGGGTTTTATTTTGTTTGAGATGTTTGACCTCTGGTTTGCACCGTGGCCTAAAACAGCACACTACTATACACAAGACTACGATGACTTGCATATTTGTTAATGTAAATTGAAGAAAAGGACACTAACCAAGGATCTCAAATATATTGGTTTCCCCTTAATTCATTAAGTAGACTTGTTTTTACTTTCGATAGGAAGTCTCTAACTCATATCGAGTTATGTCTGAGTAAAGTATCATTTTCAAAATATCGGGACCTTGAACTTGCAATGTTCAATGGTTTTCATAGTTTTGATGCCTTTACCAAATGTCCAGGAATTTTCATTTTTAGTCACACTCCTGTAGTTTAACTACTGATCACCCTTTCTCCGCTTAGAATTTAATGTATTGGAAGGTAGTTCTCCAATATTATGGTACTCTGGCTCAATTTGCCAGAATATTCGCTTCCTTATTACCGACTCTTCTTCAATAACTAAGTTCTCCTATTATGCGCAACCCGCAGTAATTGTTCATTGGATTTTTACATTCCAAGAGGATTCTTGATCCTGTGTCCCTTAATATTATTTTTCTTAATTTTCATTTGACTATCAGTAAATGCATTTAAAAACTTACAGTCTAAGAAAAAAGTCTACATACACGGATATAAAAAAACATCAAAATTAACTAAAATATTGAAAAGACAGAAATTTATGGGAAATCTTAATCGCTTATTTATTTCCTAAATTTTTTGCTTAAACCACTCCTCTTAGATTCTCTAATGTATACAAAAGTTATTGGCTATTACAATCTTTAACACATGATTTCGGCACGTATTTTTCACACTCCATATATTGTCAGTTTTAATTGTACCCACGGCGATGACTATGGTTAAGCAAAGTAACCGAACTCTTAGAGAAGTTCACTATGACTGCAATGAAAGTTTGGACAGCATATAGTAATACAGTCAAATTGATTTATAACGAACACGGTTATAATGAATTCTTGATTATTACGTACATATTTTCAAGTCCCAACGTTTTAATAAAAGTTTTCATACAAAAAACTTCGTTTATTACGAACTCGTTTATAACAAATTTTCGATTAAAAGTAACTACTTTAAATAGATCCCAGTAACTAAATTACATACATTTTACGTTTTTTATAACGAACCCTGAGAAAAACCTTTGAAGTGTGGCAAGAGCCTTTACTTTTATTTAATATGGCAGCAATAAATTATACTCAGTATCTTTAATCAGCTACTAGATAAAAAGAGTTAATACATATTTTTGGTTTTAAATAAAAAAAATACGTTTTGTTATTAATAAATGGAAAAAATTCTTTGTGTTTTTTTTATTTTCTTCTATGACTTCACCCCGTTTATTCCGAATTTTGCCTATAACGAAGTATTTTTTCTGGTCCCACGGAGTTTGTTATAACCGGGTTTGACTGTGTATAACCTAATCTAACTTAACCTAACCTAACCTAACTTAAGATCTTCTTTCGACTAATTTGTAAAAGCCTATTGCAAAGATATTTTACTGTAAATCTTTTTATTTGCATTAAAATTTGCGAACTTTTTTAATCGGAGAACATTAACTAACAATCGTTTATAAAATACAACTTTCGAAACGTTTCACAGACATTCTAAAAAAGTATTAAAAAGTTAGCTTGTCTTTCAATTGGAATACTCATCCAAACTTTTATTTTCATTTGACAAAATATATTTCTTTTTACAATTTTTCTTGTTACTGTCATACATAGTGGCAGATGTACAGGTTATTTGTTCAAATAATTTATCAACAATTTAAACAAACAAAAGAATTTTATTAAAATCCAGCGATTATTCCCTCTGATTGTAAACGGGTGAATGAATGAAAGATACAAAAACAACCAACCATCCAAAATTAAGCAATTCTTTAATTTTTCGTAATGCAAAAAAAAATTAAAAAAAAAATTTAAACATTATCGTGTAGCAATAAACAAGTATCTCTGTACAACACATCAACTACAGTAATAACCAACAATATGTTGTGCCATACCGCAAAAAAAAAAACGGCAATAATGACAATAAAAAACCTGTGAATGAAAAATAAGAAAAAACGCGTTTTTCATGCGCATGTGCAACAGCTTTCACACGCCCGCTAAGCAAAAGAAAAAAACCAACCACGGTAATCCAACACATAATTTCGTCTTTAAACAAGCACCATCAGGAGCAGGAAGAGGAGGAGGTGGAAGAGCGGCTTTATAAAAAAGTAAACGCAACATTTGTTTATTTTTTTCTCTCTCTCTCTTCATTTTTTTTTTGTTGTAAATAATCACATACAAAATGTACATTTTGTTAAAGCTTTGAACAAACAAAAGAAATTTTGTGGCATGAATAATAAAAAAAACCAAAAAAAAAAACCATTTTTTTTTTATCACTTTTTATACGAAATAATTACATACACGAGAAAAAAATCTTCATCAACAACAATTTTGTTTAATAAGTCTCAGACATGCCACCAGTCCCAAGAAAAAACAATTGAAAGAGAAAATAATAGCGCTTAATGGAACTGTAGATGCTTTTGTGTTTTGCGAATATGGAACGAAAAAAATGAAGATGATTTTGAAATTTTATTTAGCGAAAATTGCCTTTAAACTACGGGGGCATACAAATACCAAAATAAAGGAACGAAAGTTAGCAATGAAATAAATTACCAGCTACCTAATGGCTTTTTCCCATTAGAAGTGAAAAAAAAGCAAATTTATTCACATATTAACATATTTTTTCTCTTTAAGCATAGTCATCGTACAAAATGTTCAATTCATGTATGCCTTATCAGCAGGTATCGTTGATAAATTGGGCCCTATTTGTATCCTTGAGAAAGTACTGATCCTGGTTATTTTTCTCCTAATTCTGGTTGCTGCCACAATTTCGATAAACCTTACCTTTCGATATACAGAAGCGAGAAAATAAATGCAGTGCTATGTCATACAGGGTGGCTGATATATAATGAAACAAAGTAAAGCGTTTTATTCGTTTTATTTTTTTTTTTAATTTTATTGTTCAAAAGCAAAAAATGTCCGAATTGGCCAACTTTGGTACGAATTATAGCCTTCAAACGGCCGACAAAGCCACCACAGGCTGCACGAAAGTGACTGCGGTATTTTGCCCCATTCCCGGCCAAGCGCCATCCTGAGATTATCGATACTTTGGTATTTTTTAGTGAGAGCTTTACTCTCCAAAATGCTCCAGCACAAAAGTCCAACGGATTGAGACCCGTGCTAAGTGCGATGGTGCTGAGTCCCGTTGGAATGTCCATGATCTGCGGCCGAAATGTTTGTCTCCCCAGGGCTTCAATACTGTTTTCAAGACATTTTCCCGATAATATTTGGCATTTATTTTGACCCCACGGTCGATGAATATGAGCGGGGAGCGACCATTAACCGTTACGGTGGCCCACACCATTACCATCGGCGGCGCTTGAGTTCTGGTGGCCAATCACAGGAGTAAACTTTCATGCAAGCGAAGTAACTCCTTGGATCTTTCCAGTCTAACTTTTTTTCTGTCTATCGGTGAGCACTTGCACTTTTTGGAACTTCAATGGCCTTAGTCCAAGCTCATTTTTCAATATGTGTTGCATCCGTTCTTGCGATATGGTCAGCTCACGAGCAATTTTTCTACCATTGCGTCGTGGATTTCGATCAAATCTGGCCTTCACTTTTCGGATCATTTCTAGCATGGTTACCATTTTTTTTTTCGTCCACTTTTTTAACACAATGCAACACTGCCAGTATCACGGTAACGAGCAATGGTACGAGAAACAAAACAATTTATTCACATTTAAATGCTGGAGGGCTCTAACGATAGACATCCGTGATTTTCCAGCCAAATATAAAACAATCACACTACCATGCTTGAATTCCATCACGAATAACTTTTTTTTTTTAATGCAATAGATCAAAATGCTTTTATAAGCTTATAAATAATAAAATGAACTGTCACTGGAATAAATCTGTTAGCTGTCAGATGAGCGGTTTACAAATGATAACAACCTGAAGTTGGTTGCAATACATATCAGCCACCCTGTATGAGAGTCAATCGAAGAACCAAACTTTTAAACGATATCCAATTCCATTTTACTTTTGCTGTTTTTTATTCGTTGATTTTTAAGTTTTATTAAAAAGCATCAGTAAGAGTTGCTGGCTTCTCTTTCTACTTAATAAAGATCTAGAGTAATTAAAGTAAAAGATTAATAAACAATTAGCAAATTATGAATTTTAAAATAGAAACAGCTTTCAGCATATAGGAAATTTGCCATTATAGGGGGCTTTGGAAGAAGCTAAATCATTGAATGAAGTTGCTCATCATTTTAATATCAACAAATCAAAGGTTTGCCGGATTTCATTGCGATATCATCAAACAAATAACGTGGAAAGAAAGCTAGGAAGTGTTCCACCTAGTAAATCTTCTGCCCGCCGAGATCGTCAAATGGTAAAAATAGTAAAAGTTGACCCTCGGAAAACGGCAGTAGATGTTACTAATTATGCAAACGAGCAATTAGGGATCTCCATCTGCTTCCATGCAGCCAGAAATCGATTAAGAGAGACAAATTCATTAGCTGGAAATAATTTATTAATATGTCGCCGTGGTCTAGTAGGTAGGGCATTGGCTTATTAGATGTAAAAGCCAGGGTTCGAGTCCTAGGGCAGACAACAAAACAAAATTCAAAAAGTATTTTTTCGGCGATTTCCTCTCAGCAGATTTCTGGCAAAAACTCTGAGAGTAAATAAAATTGCAATAAAAAGTTTCCCAAAAAAAAAAAATCTGTCGTTCGGAGTCGACTTTAATGTGTAGGTCCCGCTTATGTATAAAATTAACACGCACAATATAAGTGGCATGAGAAACTAGGTCAATAATTCAGACTGAAGGGTTTTAATGACCAATTAAGTATACATACATATATTATAAGGCCACCAAGACGCCAATTATAAGTAAGATTAATAAAAAAAACGGATTGACTTTGCTAGACGGTATCTGTATTGGTCGAAAAAGCTGTAGTCTAAAGTTTTGTAGAACGACGAATCAAAATTTTACTTATTTGGCACTGATGATTAAAATTTCATTCGTCGGCTCCCAAAACAAAGATATTCACAACAATTCTGTAAACAACATTTTGTAAATAAGACATAATATGGCATTGAGTTGCCATACTATACTATACTGTAAGTATAATAATAATGTACTCGGGATTAATTCAGTCAGGATTACAACCTAGCTTCTTACTTCACTTATAGTGTGTGTAGTAATTTTGTACAGCACGTATCACGGCAATTTTTATTTACTCTCTGTGTTTTCGCCAGTAATCTGGTGAAAGGCAATCCCCGAAGAAATATTTTTTCATATGTTTGACCTGAAACTTTGTTAACCGAATATAATTAATTTGTGTTTTAATGCAAACAGCATGTTGCACAAGTTGATTATGATTGATTGATTTGTGGTAAAGGACAATGTAAATTATTTACTCATAAAATTAATTTAATTTAATGAGTATGTTTAAAATTTTCAAATCACTATGACACTGTAACATGGATTATGTTTACATAACCTCTCCTAATAACCTTTGTTTATAAGATTAGTTATAAAAATTAATGATTTTAAAGCGTTAAAACATAAAACAGAAACTTAAAATTTTTACAAATAAAATATATTTTATAGCATGTCTGGGACAGACTGGATGTTGTACAACTAATGACGGAAAAAAAGTACAAAGACGGTGAACAAAAAGCAACTCCTTATGGGCAGCAACCATTACCAATGAAATTTACTTGGAGATAATTTTTATAGGTTTTTTTTTCTGTAATAGTGAATATAGTAATAATATGGAAATAATTTGACTGTTAAGGAAGATAAAGAAAATATAAATTTCTTCTATTCAGTCATTAGGTTTTGGGTTCAATGAACAACAAAATTGTTGGCTGTTAATGAATACAAAAAAAAAGAGGTTAAAATAAAAGTTAAAGTGTTAACGGGGCTTTTTAAAAATTATGGCATAACTGTATAATATAATATTAATTACTAAATGTTATGCACCTCATAAAACATATGTACAGGGTGGCTGATATGTATTGCAACCAACTTCTGGTTGTTATCATTTTGTAAACCCTTCGTCTAACAGCTGACAGCTTTATTCCAGTGACAGTTTACAAGCTTACAAAAGCATTTTGATCTATTGCATTAAAAAAAAAAATAGTTATTCGTGATGGAATTGAAGCGTGATAGTGTGATTGCTTTATTTTTGGCTGTTAAACCACAGGTGGCTATCGTTAGAGTCCTCCTGCATTTAAATGTGAATAAATCTTTTGTTTCTCGCATCATTGTTCGTTACTGTGATAATGGCAGTGTTCCATCGCGTCGAAAAAAATGGAAACAATACCAGAAATGATTCGGGAAGAGAATACCAGATTTGATCAAAATCTACGCCGCAGTGGTAGAAAAATTGCTCGTCAGCTGAACTTAACACGAGAACGGATGCAACACATATTGAAAAATGATCTTGGACTAAAGCCATTGTAATTCCAAAAAGTGCAAGAGCTCACCGATAGACAAAAAAAGTTAGACTGGAAAGAGTCAAGGAGTTACTTCGCTTGCATGAAAGTGGCCAGTCACCGAATTTGGGTTTTTCCGATGAAAAGCCATTCGAAATTGAGCAGTTTGTGGAGAAACAAAATGATTGAGTTTACTTGCCAAAGAGGTTAACTGAAAATCTAAACCTGCGATTGGCCACCAGAAATCAAGCGCCGTCGGTGGTAATGGTGTGGGCCGCCCTAGTATTCATCGACCGTGGGGTCAAAAAGCCGAATATTATCGGGAAAATGTCTTAAAGACAGTATTGAAGCCCTGGGCAGACAAACATTTTGGCCGCAGACTATGGACATTCCAACAGGACTCAGCACCACCGCACTCAGCACGCGCCAACCAAGTATGGATTAAAAAGGAGGTTCCTCGCTTCATTTCTACCGCACAATGGCCATCAAAATCTCCAGATTTCAATCCGTTGGACTTTTGCGCCTAGGGCATTTTGGGAAGTAAGGTTCTCACTAAAAAATACCAAAGTGTCGATCATCTCAAGACGGCGCTTCACAGGGAATGGGCCAAAATACCGCAGAGCCACTTTCGTGTAGTGATAGCCTTCGCTGCCGTTTGAAGGCAATAATTCCTACCAAAGGTGGCCAATTCGAACAAATCTAAACTGATTCTAAAATTTGATGTCATTTCCAACATTTTTTGCTTTTGAACAATTAAATTAAAAAAAAATAAAAAATATAACGCTTTACTTCGTTGCATTATATATCAGCCACCTTGTGTGTACATATGTAAGTCTAGACAAAATTTTAAATACGAATTAGGCAAAGAAGAGACTTGAAGCTCAAAACAAAAAATATTTTAATTTAAATTGTTTATACATAATTAAGATTATTATGTTAAATGAATTTGAATATTATTAAGTCGATAAAATTGAAGCAAATTGAAAACCTATTTCTTTACGTATTTTTTTCCTACGTCCATGTAGTTGATTCAACAAATTACTTTTGATGTCATGCTTGCAGTCAAAATCCACATTAAAGTTTACAATGACTTGGATATTTAATTTAAATTAACGGTTTTTTTTCTGTATTATTATCTGTTTATGTAACATCTGAATACTTAAAAATCTTGATAAAATATGTGCGTTTTTTCCATCTTTCTTCTTCTCTTTAATTAAAATACCGCCTTTTGTGGTATATGGCATATATACACTCACTCTCTGTGTGTATTAGAGAAATTTTGTTTTTAATTTGAAATAGAAAATATAATTTTAAATTTCATTTCAACTAAAAACAAAAGCATAATTTATTATTATCATCTCTATTATATTTGGTTTTTGTTTGTAACTTTCATCTCCCACATAGTTTCTGCTTCCGTATTAAAACTAATTATGGGTTATAGCGCCATAAAACAAGAGAATACCAAAAGAAAAAAGAAAGATTAAAAATAAAAAACAAAATAACGCAAATCAAAAGAAATACATTTTTAATGGCTTGAATATGGTGTGAAGTTTTTATTTAATGGCACAGTGTGTCATTGTGTCAGAGAAATTATGCCAAACAAAATAAAAGTAAATACGAAACTGTGAACAGTAGTCCAAATTGCCTATTCATGCTATTCATATATTTTGTTGTTGTTATTAAAACAAATCTATTCCTGCAATACTTGCATACATTATAGGCAGTGATCAGTTTTCGTCTGTTCCCTTTCTGTTTCCCGTCTAAGACTTCAAGGCATCGAAAGAAGCATTCGAGTGCTTCTGTGCAATAAATACTTCACTTCATCTAATCTTCTTACTATTTACATACATACATAATTGGCCATTACAACCCTTCAGTCAAGATTACGACCTAGCTTCTCACACCACTTATGTTGTGTGCGTTAATTTTAAACATGAGTGGCGGGACCTACAGTTTTAAAGTCGATTCCGAACGACAGATTTTTGAGAAGCTTTTCATGGCAATTTTTACTCTCAGAGTCTTTGCCAGAAATCTGCTAAGAGGAAGTCGCCGAAGAAATATTTTTCGTTTTGATGTCAGACCTTGGATTCGAACCCGGGCCTTTTGTCTAATAAGCCAACACAGTACCCACTAGACCACTTACTTTTCACACTATATACGGCGAGATGGAAACCTATCTATGTCGGTTCTTTTGTTTGAGTGCCTTCGTCGTTTATGGACGATTGGCCAGCAGATCGCAAACTGCATAACAGAAAAAATTCGTTTTTTAGCCGGTCCGTATGTGCGACTCCGTACCTGCAGAGGTACTTCCTGCCACGTAGAATGAGAAAACGGTTCAAATCTAATGTCCACAAATACCAATCTCTATGTTCTCCTTCCCAATACCTATTTTCCCTATTGAAACACAGTGTACTGTGTGAGTTCGGGGCTATTTTTTAAATCTTGGTTACATGAAAAATAAGAAATCACAAAACGAAATATGTACACGGTTGCCAAATAAAATACACTCAAATCCATAATCTCAGCTCTAAAACGTTGTTCGTTATTAAACAATTTTCGTATTAAAAAAAAAGTGTCATAAAAAATAATTGCATTAAATTATGTCATGTCATGTTCTAAAGCATGATTATTTCATAAAACTAAAAATATATACTCACAATATATAATTAAAAAAAAATAATGTATTGTACAGAATATTGTTGTTATTATATTCCTATGATTATGCTTTTGTTTTTAATTTGTTTTTTCTCATTTTTTTTTAATTATAAAATCATGACCCGGAAGATCTTTAACACGTCATGGCGAGAGAACTAATTCAGAAGCAAAAACTGTGACAAAATAGATAGAAGTGAAGAATAAAAACAACAACGAATAGAATATGTATGAACATTTCAAGGTACTAGCATTAAATTACGTTACAAAGACAGAAAAAAGAACAACGCAAACATAAAAATTCAATTGCTTGTGAAACCCATAGCCAGTCAGTCAGTCGTTAGTACGTTAGTATCATAAAACATTCGGAGTCTCACCAATAGCTACACTGACCGTTTGTCATGTCATGAAAGGGTTTTGGCATTTATTTGCTGTTTTATTTTACAGCAATGCAATTAGTAGGCATTGGCAATGATCGTTAACATCTCCATAAACGTTTTATGATGCTTCACTATGCACTGCTCCACTATGTGCTCTAAACTGTTATTAGCATTTAATAAGCGACTGAAAGAGAGAGAGCTAAGACCACAAACTTAAGTCATTAATTATGCCGTTTGTGAACTTTTATTTCTGTTAGATTGAAATTTTTAGGTAATTTTTCTTCTTTTACGGCTATTTAACGATTAGTTTTTATTGCTTATGTATATGAATTCTTTTAATTGTTAATAAATACTATAGTAAGCCAGGTTAGCTAGGTTAGGCACATAATTTCTCAACTGCATTTCAACAACTAGGGTTAAAAATAAACATTATAATACAGAATATTAAATATTTTCAACACGAATTTCATGAAGTTTACTCCTGTACAAAATAATAAAAATTTCAAACAACACATAAGTTAAGTTATTATAGGTTTTAGAGTCTATCTATAGACTTGAAATTTTTTATAAAAAATTAGGAATTGTCTAACCAAGATTTTGAATTATTTTTAATTATTGATTTTTTTGTCAATTGTTAAATAAATCGGTATGAAACATGCCTTATCCTATTATATACAGGATTTAATTATTTTCGATTTAAAGTAGACATAAGGAGTGTAGACGAAAAACTTCTGATAAACACTTTTCAAATCCCGTTCTCAATAGGGTCGACATCAAGATATGCTCCAACTACAGGAGTATGTATAAGACTCTCTCACATATAAATTTCCTATGAGCGTATTGTGTGAACAACTGAAACCACTTGCCAAGGTATTGATTTGACTTCAACAATACGAATCTATCAAATACTCGCATTATACTCCAAATAATATAGAAGATTTATAAAAATCCAGTTGCCTCCAGCACCATCTTTTACCTACTATAAGTCAGCATACTATAGACCAATAAGGAATAATGTTTGGTCTCTGAAATCTAGTTGAAAGAAAAAAACTTCTCTGAACCCAATGATGCGAGCTATTAGACAAGGCAATCATTTATAATATTTCGATTCATTTAGTTTCGCTATGAAAATTGTTGTACAAAATCTGGATTCAGCACAATGACAATAAATTCCACAAAAGTTTCCAGTTGCTTGTGTTTGCCGAAGATATCAACTTCAGTATACCATAATTTCGGTTCAGTGGGAGTTTCTACATCACCACCGCTAAGCTGGATCGACCATGTTGTTCGTGCAAAAAAAATGTTATAGCGAGGTGGTCACTAATAAACAGTTGTGCCACTCTACGTCTAAACCATAGCTGACAGATAATTCAAAATCGCCAAAATCGTCAAGACGTTCGTGGAAATCGTTAAACTAACCGTCACAAAATCGGTACGAAAAATCAGTGTGATGTTCGCTAGAACGGGCACATTTTGCAGTGCATTAGCTACTTAACAGAGTGCAAGTAATACTTCACTTCATTTGATCTTCTTACTATTTACGCCACTTATACATAGAATACAACTCTCATGTATAAGCCGGTGCCCTGGAGAGGGCTAAGTTCCTCGTTAATGATGGAAGGGTATCGAAATCAATTGATTCATTGGACCATGATTGCAATGTGGATTGTGTTTCACTATTCTATCGATGTTTTAACAGTCTTTGCTTGAGCGAAATAAGGGAGAACACTCGTCTGTCTCGGCGAGCATATATCGGCCACATAAGTATTCGCCAGTGGATCGCACACTGCATTACAGACAACATTCGTTCTTAAGTCGGCCTAGTCGTATGTGGAACTACCTTCGCGCAGAGGTTGTAATTTTTTGACGTTTAAGGGATGAAGAAGACATAAGATACAGAAAAATTTTCACTTAATTTTGGAATAGTAATAACTGCAAAGTAAATACAAAACTTAAACTGGCTTTTAATGTACAAAAGTAAAGAATATGATGTAAGATTTTAATTTTTAAAAATCGTCATAACGAAGGTAAAAATTGTCACGCGATATTTTTGGGAGCAGAAAATCGTCAAAATGACGATAAGTCGTCAAATCTAACAGCTATGGTCTAAAACCAAATTTCCACCTGCCCTTAACATAACCTACAGTAAGCAACGCATAAATGTGTTTCATAATAGTAAGACTAGGTTAAAACCAAGGTTGGTGTGTAGCGAGGTTCTACGATTTTCTCCTTTATATTTAAATCGAGCATTAAATGATTACTTTCTTCTACTTTATGATCAAAAATATTTGTTTAACTAATAGGGATATGAGTTTCTGTAGATACATAGTTTTAAAGAAAATATACTTACGTACATACATAATAGGTTATTATAATCCTTCAGTCAGGTTTACAATTGAGCTTTTCACAATACTTGTGTGTTAATTCTTATATATGCGTGGTTAAATCTACAGTTTAAATTCAATTCCTAACGACAGATTTTTGTGAAGTTGTTTCAAAATTCTGCCAGAATATGATTTAAAGTAGTCGAAGAAATAAATATTCATATTTCGTTTAGTTGGAGTTATCTGACCTGAAATTTGAAGCGTGGCCTAACCTTCTAATAAGAAAACTGTCTTATCTACTAGAGTACAACCATTTCTTTTCAAATAAAATGTTAAATTAAAATAATATTCAAGCAATTCATTTGTATAAATAAAATTCATTTTATCGAATCTCATTTCTTTTAAAACTATGACCTTAACCAGTGAATAAAATGTATCACTTTTTCACTGAATCTCGTACTTAAGATCAATATCAATATCAATATTGAAACGGATTTGATTCGATTTATGCGATTAAATCTTTTTCAATAATCTTTCATAGTTTTTTTTTTTTTTGTTCTTTTAAAATGTTTTCATGTGACTCACAAATAGAAATATAAACGACATTGTCTGAATAAAAGCTTCGTTGTTATAATTCTGTTTTTATTTTTAATCCCCTGGGCTTTAATACAATGTGTAACTGCTGCTGCTATTTTAATTGACAGTAAACTTGTAATGTGATCTTAATCTTTCGAGAGTTGAAAAATATTTTCAGTGCAGCAATCAAGTAAACAAGAAAAAAAAAATTATTTAAAAGTGGAAGAGAAAGGAAAACTTTAAAAAAATAAATTTTAAACCATTGAAAATCATCATTAACATGATTAGAATATGTACGATAAATTGTAGTTATTTTCAATTTAATTTTACTTTTCCCTGTCATTCATAAAAATCCTTAGTCTATTATATATGAGGCAACGGTTCTAGCCCTAGGTAAGGCATATCGAACAAAACGAAAGCTGAAAAAAGAATTTCTTTTGGCAATTTTCTGTAGTAGTACTCTATTAATTAGAGTTAGATTGATTTAGAGAGAGACTAATAAGACGTTAGAAAGTATGTTTTGGAACAATATTTTCAAGATCCACGCATTAGATAGATATAGGGCATATGTTCCTCAAAAATAAACATTTTTCTGAGTTATACGAAAATAATTCTGATATATGTATGACAATATTACACTCTCATTCATTCTATTGCTTCATGAAAAGTGCTGTTTAAACACTTACCAAGATATATAGTGCTGTTCAAAAAAAAAACACAAAAAAAAATTATGGATTCACCTATTGTATGTACATACTTACTTAATTGGCTATTATCAACCCGATTAATGGATTTCGGCCTGCCGCAACACATCCTTCCAGACGCCTCTGCTTCTTGCCAGCCTATGATAGTTGGTCAAAACCAGGGTCTTCGTATTTGGCGGCTTTCACAGATCCCAAATTTCGCCGGAGAATCCTCCTCCAATCGAACGACATGGTCAAGCCAGCGCAGCCGCTGGATGTTAATACGCTGCACAACATCTATGTCGTTGAGAAGCTCAAATAGTATAAATTCATATACTCTCGAGGCACCTGCATCAGTGCTTAATAGGGCCCATGGCTATGAGCCATAAAGAAGCACGGGTAAAATGAGCGTCTTGTAGAGTATTAGTTTTGTCATACGAGACCACAGTAGCATCTGTTGGCAAAAGTGATTCTGTGCTTGAACTCCAGACTGACATCAATTTTGGTGGCAACGATGTAGCCAATTTAAATAAATTCTTTGACTATACCAAAGGTATAGCTATCGGCCGTAATCTGAGAATCATATACAGAATGGCTGATATGATATTGCAACCAACTTCAGATTGTTATCATTTGTAAACCGCTCCTCTGACAACTGGCAGATTTATTCCAGTGACAGTTCATTTTATTATTTACAAGCTTACAAAAGCATTTTGATCTATTGGATTCAGAAAAAAAGTTATTCGTGATGGAATTCAAGCGTGTTAGTGTAATTGCTTTATATTTGGCTGAAAAACCACTGGTGGCTATCGTTAAAGCCCTCTAGCTTTTAAATGTGAATAAATCTGTTGTTTCTCGTACAATTGCTCGTTACCGTGTTGCATCGCGTCCAAAATGTGGACGAAAATAGAAACGGTAACAACACCAGAAGTGATCCGAAAAGTCAAAGCCAGATTGGATCGAAATCCACGCCGCAGCGTTAGAAAAACTGGTCGTGAGCTGAACATATTGCGAGATCGGATGCAACACATATTGAATAATATGCTCGGACTAAAGCCATTAAAGTTCCAAAAAGTGTAAGAGCTCACCGATGGACAAAAAGTTAAACTGGAAAGAGCCAAGGAGTTACTTCGCTTGCACGAAAGTGGCCACTTGCCGAATCTGGTTTTCTCCGATGAGAAGCCATTCCAAATTGAGCAGTTTGTGAACAAACAAAATGATCGGGTTTACTTGCCAAAGAGGTCAGCTGAAAATTTACACCTGCGATTAGCCACCAGAACTCAAGCACCGTCGATGGTAATGGTGTGGGCCGCCGTAACTACTGTGGGATCAAAATAAATGCCGAATATTATCGGGGAAAATGTCTTAAAAACCATGTATTTTCCAATTGGACGCGTCAACCAAGAATGGCTTAAAAAGAAGGTTCCTGGCTTCGGTTCTACCGCACAATGGCCATCAAAATCTCCGGATCACAATCCGTTGGACTTTTGCGCCTAGGGCATTTTGGAGAGTAAGATTCTCACTAAAAAATACCAAAGTGTCGATCATCTCAAGACGTCGCTTCGCCGAGAATGGGCCTAAATACTGCAGAGCCACTTTCGTGCCGTCTGTGATGGCTTTGTCGGCCTGTTTGTAGACCATCATAATTCGTGCCAAAGGTGGCCAATTCGAACAAATCTAAACTGATTCTAATATTTTATGTTATTTCCAACACTTTTTGCTTTTGAATAATAAATTAAAAAAAAAAAATTAAATAAATAAAGCGCTTTACTTTGTTGCATTACATATCAGCCACCTTGTGTGTACTTTGTTTTGCCCTCATTTACTAGCAGTCCAGTCTTAGTACACTGTTTATGTTTTGTTGTATTGTATGTTTATTTAAATATTTTTATGGCAATATTTCGTAGTATTAAAAAAATAATAATTATTTCATTTTACAATAATAATTTATTTTTTTATTTTTGTTCTTTCGTTTATTATTTATTTTACTACCTACCATCTGTTAGTATGTATACATACATGTAAACGGCATTACAACTCAATCATGATATCGATGATGATAAAATTATTGATATTAACCTTTTTCGTTTAAATAATCTCTGATGAATTTATGTTTGAGTTTTAAATATTCCATAAATAACAAAATAATAAACTTGAATACACAAAAAAAAAAACAAAACACAAACGAATTAAATAATTGAAAAAATTCCAAAAAATAATAAAAAAAAAATTAAAAATTCTTGACATTTATTTAACCAACCAATGAAACCAATAAAAAAACAGAGAAACAAGAGAAGAACAAATAAAATTACATCCTCTGATATTTTCGTTAAAAAACTAGCAAGAGACCGCGACCATGACAGAGACATAAAGAATTATTTAAAATACACAAAAAAAAATTTCTAATAAAAAACTTAAAAATTCTGTTCAAATTACAAGATCATTGAAAAACACTAAATGCCAAATAAATAATTGTTAGTATATACCATACCTTGATATAAATGGTCAATTATTATAAACGTTTTTTTTTTATTTTGAAAGAATGAAGATGCTGGCTGGTATACACAGTAAGCATGTGGTAACAATCAAGTTCTTTTTTTGTTTGAAAAGATTTTAGTTTTTTAAGCATTTATGTTTATTATTGTTTTAATTGTAGTAAAAATAAAAAAGTAAAAATAAAATTTATGTAAGTGTTCTTATATAAAAGTCTTATGATCATAAATAAACTGGCCATTGTGGTTACCACACAATGTGATTGAAGCAATTAAATATTTGATGTTCTATAAACAATTTAAACTTTAAAAATATTTAATTTTTTCCACTGAGATCAATATTTTATAACTAAAATTTTATTGACAGTTGTAGCGCCTGTTGTTATGTACTTACAGTAGCGAGAACAAATATGAAATTCGATGCCATATTATGTTCAACACCGTGTCTTTGTTTATTTACAGAATTGTTGCCAATATTTTTATTTTGGGGGCCGACGAGTATAATTGAACCCATCAGACCCGACTTTGATTCGCCGCTCCACAAAACTTTGAATCACTGCTCATTTGACCAATGCAGATTCCGTCTAGCAAAGTCAAACCGTTTTTTCTTATTAACTTTACTTATAAGAGGCCTCTTGACTGGTTTTCTAGCTAATAAATTTGCTTTTCTTAATCGGTTTCCGGCTGTACGGACACCAATAGAAACTCCTATTTGCTTGTTTGCATAATACGTAACACCTACTGCCGTTTTCCGATGGTCAACTTTTACAATTTTTACCATTTGACGGTCGGTCATGGCAGATAGTTGATTTATAAGGTGGACCCCCTCTTGGCTTTCTTGACGATATCGCAATGAATTCCAACAAACTGTTTGATTTGTTGGTACTAAATTGCTGTGCAAATTCACTCATTGATATGCCTCCTTCCAAAGCTCCTTATAATGGCAAATTTCCTATCTGCTGACAGCTGTATCTATTTTAAAATTCATAATTTGCGAATTGTTTATTAAACTTTTATTTTAATTACTCTAGTTGAATTACTTTTTCCTTTAACACATTGCGTTGCATATTTTTTTCTCGCTTAATTTGTTCACTTTTTTTTAAATCTAAAAAAAAATGAATTCGAAAGAGAATCAAACAACGCCTACTGATGCTTCTTAATAAAATTTAAAAATCAAGGAATAAAAAACAGCAAAACTAGAGTGGAATTGGAAATCGTTCTAAGTTTTGATCCTCAATTGATTATCATATAGAAATAGAGTTGCATTTTTTTTCTCGCTAATGTATGTTTATATTCATATGCCCATATGGCAATTCAATTTCAATACCAAATAACTCCTAGCCTACATGGCAACAGAAATGTTTACTTTCTTGGGAAGTTATAGGCGATCGCATCACACAACTCCATTGCTTACATGCATACATTACAACCCTTCAGTCGGGATTATTGACCTAGTTGCTCACACCACTTATGTTGTGTGTGTTAATTTTATACATAAGTGGCAGGCCCTGCAGATTAATGTTGACTCCGAATGACAGATTTCTGAGAAACTTTTCATGGCAATTTTATTTATACTCCCAGATTTTTTGCCAGAAATCTGCTGAGAGATAATCGCCGAAGAAATACTTTTTGTATTTTTATTTTAATGTCTGGTCTGGGACACGAACCCTGGCTTTACATCTAATAAGCCAGCACACTACCTACTAGACCACGGCAACTTCCATTGCTTGCTTGCAAGACATTCTTTTAAGTTTCTTTTTTGTTAGAAGATATTACACAATTCTTTGAAATATTAGGTATGTAAATATTTAGATCGAAGGGTAGGAGACGTGCTATTGGATTTAACATGCTTTCTGTAAGAAATATTGTATTTTAAAAAACTTCCTTAACTTCTTGCAGTCCGCTCCTTTGTGACAAATTACATATTGAAGTCATATGACATGACATCACATCACATGAAATGATATGTTTTTTTAACAAGTTAAATTCATATGATATGCTCATATCACACGCTTATAAAATAGGTGTTCAATTCTGTTAACAAAAGGTCAGTCGAAATTTCCTTGATGTGATTGAAGTTGTTGACCTAGTCAAAGACAATAGTACTCTGAAATCGAACGGTTTCCTACCGAGACTTTTATCAGCAAGTGTTTGCATATCATTAGCGAACGTGCATCGTTTAAAAAAAAAAAACGAAATTAAATAAATATCAGTCAAATGTTATTACGACACCGATCGATCTACCGTGAGCGTCAAAAGTAACTGCACATTAATAATAAATTCAACCAAAAAAAAAAAAAAAAATTCGAAATATTGCTTAAGGACAATCTCTTTAAGTGGTAAAAGTTGAGTTTGGTGATTATAAGAACTGTATCCTTAGTGTACAGTTTCTTTTAATATTGTGCAGACAAACTATATTTGTTTTGATAGTAGTAGTCAACTGTAAGAAGTTGTATAGTAGAGATGCCAATCGGGAAATCTCGAATCCCGAAATCCGGATTTTAAAAAATTTGTCCCCGGATTTTTCGGGTTTGTAAATTCATATGTATTTTGGGCCTACAAAAGGTCGTGAAAAAAATTTTATATCACTTGTCTTCGATAATAGCATCTCAGATGAGGAAAACCCGACTTCCAGCGTTAAAAATTATTTGATGGCATCGAAGAATGCAAAAGCCCTATAAAACGAATTAAAAAGGTATCTGATTTAGATACTCAACTGTCCAAAGAAATAGATTTATTTACATCAGGAGGTGGTAGAAGTGGATATTTACAAGCTGCATACAAACATATCTTGGAACTATTTTACCAACAAATGTTGATAGCATGAAGTGTTTGTCAACGACAGCGTATGTTGACAACAAAATTCGTTCAAGCCTATCAAATTACATGTTAGATGCTTAAATCTTTTTGTTGGAATCCAAATAATTTTCTTAAACCTTATGCATTTGCATACGTACATACATAACATACATAATTGGCCATTACAACCCTTCAGTCAGGATTACGACCTAGCTTCTCACACCACTTATGTTGTGTGCATTTATTTTGTACATGAGTGGCGGGACCTACAGTTTAAAGTCGACTCCGAACGAGAGATTTTTGAGAAGCTTTTCATTTTTACTATCAGAGTCTTTGCCAGAAATCTGCTGAGAGGAAGTCGTCAAAGGAATATTTTTTCGCTTTGATGTCTGACCTGGGATTCGAACCCGGACCTTTTGTCTAATAAGCCAACACACTACCTTCTCGACCACGGCGACTTCACACTTACGTATGATAATTTTTATTTTTGTTAATTTAAGCTTTTTTGTTGTTTGTTGGGATTTCGTTTTGTTTTTTTTTTTTTGTTGTATTTGCAAATAAAACAAATACAGTAACACCTCGCTTGACGCAGGAGTTACTAAACGAAGTAGCGTTAAACGAGGCAACTCAGCACGACGACGGAAATCACAGTTGGAATCTTTTCCTGGACAGACTAACAAAAGAGGGTTGATAAAGATACCGTTTCTATATAATGCACCGCTTTTGGTTGTCGCATCGCCATTTCATATGAACACTTATACAATAAGTATCAATACAGTGTGCGATTTTGGGAAATCCAAATACTACCGCCTAATATTGAATCAGTGTTAAGCGGAGTCTTACTGTAGTATTGATGTATAGTGAAGATAATACTATTTGAATTTTACGACAAATACAAATTGTAGATAAGAATAGAAAACAAAAAACAATTTTTGTTTTTCAATATAAAATTTTAAATTATAACACATCAATCTCTCTCTATTCCAGCAAGCAGCTAAATTTAGTCTTTATTAAACAATTTAGTGAATGAGTTCTTATCAAAAACCGCCTGCAAACATTTGAAACGATGGATCTATTCCATCAATTTATTCAAATATTTATACTGTGGCAATGTCAGACGGCACAGACTCCCAGCAGTACTCTGGCAAATCTCCGGCAGAAGCAACTTATTGAAAGCTCTATGAATTTGAAAGTGGAACCATGTAATAATTTCTATGATTATGCTTGTGGCAATTGGCATAAAACGTATGAAGGGGCGGGAACGTATTTTTTTGATCCTCTTACAATGTTCACTAGAAACGTGAATATGGAAATGCATCAAATACTAGATGAGTTAATAATAGAAAATACGCCGAAATTTATACAAAACGTTCATAAATATTATAAATCATGTACAAATTTGCAGGAATTTTACACCATACCCTATGTAATATGGTTAGAAGTACATGATCAATTCGAATGGCCTAGATGTAACTGTAAACATCAATTCGATTGGGTGAAAACATTGGCTAAAATGCGCATCTATGGCTTTAATGAGGTTTTTATACAGCTAACGTTTGTAAAAAGTAAAATAATCGCCATTGATTTGAATAAGCCTGCAGATTTTGTGCCATTAACAAGGGAAAGTTATTATCTTCTATTAGACGCGTTGATAGTGAAAAATAATCCAGAAGCTATTGAAATACTGTGGCAAAAAATCGAAAAATTTGAAGAAAATCTTGCAGCATTGAATGAAAAGCAATTTGGAAACCAAAAAAATAAATGTGTTTTCAAATTCAAAGATATGCCTTTAAAATGGCTAAAGAAATATCTCCATACTGTGCTTAATCAGAATCATATAAATCTCAACATGGAATTTTTTATAGAAAACATGTCGTATATGTTTGCATTGGATAAATTACTGCAAAAGTACGATGAATATTTTCTTATTTTATATTTGGAAACTCGTTTTCTTCGTTACTTGCATTCAAATGCTCCAGACGACTTCAGTGAACTTGACTGTTTATCAAGTACTCGACGTCTTATGCCCACGGCAATGCATTGGTTGTATGAATACCATCATCCTGAGTTAATGAATGAATATGCCACCATTTATGAAATTTTCAACAACATACGTCAACAGTTTAGCAAAACTATACAAAAGAATAAACATGGCTTTAGTGCCGGATTAGTGCAGTACTTGCAAAGTAAACTCAATAGAATGAAAATTAAACTCAATAATATACCACGTGTGAACACAGTGGCTACATTGGAAAAGTTTTATCAAGATTTGGATTTGGATGAAGACGATTTCTATGGTAATCATTTAAAACTTTTAAGATTTAACTTTAAAGCTGATCAGGCCCTTTTGGACAAATCGACGGCCGTATTGGACTTTACTTATTTGGAAAGTGCAGACATGGCAACCAGTGGTTCGCCTTATTTTAGGGATGATGTGAATACCATTTTTATTCCCCTGACACTGCTACGGCAACCTCTTTATAATAAGCATTTAGATGACATATATAAATACAGTTCCTTGGGTTTCTTAATTGCACATGAAATGTTTCACGGCTTTGATGACAAAGGCCTCCAGATAGATGCCAATGGTAATGAGAACCTTATAAATTTTAAGCGGAATAATTTATTTAACGCCAGCTTTAATTGCTTGCTGGAAAGCAATCCTACGATTATTAATGAAAAACTTGCTGATATCAGTGGCTTACATTATGCCTATCGTGCCTATTTTGACACTCATCCGGAGGCTTTATATTGTACACTTCCCGTGTATGGCAACGAAATGCCCATGACTAAAGTGTTCTTTTTAAATTTTGCCCAATTCTTTTGTGGCAGCTTAACAAGTGAACAAATGCAGTCTATGATACAACATGGATCGGATAGAGAACGTATCATGCGTGCCCTCGCCCACTTTCCAGAATTTGCAAACGCATATAAATGCTCTCGAAGTCGTCGTAGTTCATTTAACCGCTGCCAGTTATGGCAATAAAACAACATAGTAATCTTAATTATTATTTTTTTAAAATAGTTTTGTGAATCCAAATAAAATGCTACCACTTAAAATCAAATACGCCAATTGTTCTAGCAGCTTTAGATTAATTTTAGTTTTTATATGAATAATCAATTTAATCCTTTAGTGAGGCCTCATCGACACTAAATTGAACAAATTATCGTAATTTATGGATGCTGCAATGGACCAGCATAGGGGTTTTCATATTAGCCCGCAAAGTTATTATAAAGCCTACCTGAAATAGAGCGTAATTATCTCAACTAACACCAGTGCGTTCGATCACCAAATAGCAACAGTATAAGTTCCACCGCTTATATTAAATTTAAATGATTTGAAGGAATATAAATACTCACACTAGAATTTGCCTTCTCTGACGTTGCAAAATAAAGTCTGTCAACAATCTAAACTTAACCCATGCCAAGAGTCAAATTTTTAAACACAACTATTCGTTACGTAAGTGAAACACAGACTATATTTATCGTAATGCCTTTGATGAACTAAATTCAAATCTGAGTTGAGAATTGATCAATACATTCGAGTGGATATTAAGTGACGAATTGATTTTTTTTTTTTTTCAAAAATTTTATTACATATCCGTGGTGTAGAATATTCAATCTGGCATAAGTTCCGCATAACGTAATGTCATACTGTTTAAACCACATATACATAGTTGGTCTATAGATCACACAATTCAAGGCAAAATAAGTTGTTTATATAGTGATCTCTGTTAACGATGACGGTCTTGCCAACGTCTTTCTCAAAGATAAAATTAACCACTGACGCTGCTTGTTGGGAATTTTGTTTACTTACTTGCTCATTTATCCAGACATGGGCTTATTCTCTAAAAACGATATACATACATACGTACATACATACATAATTGGTGGTTACAAGTTTTTAGTTAGGATTACGACCTAGTTTCTTACACCACTCAACTTTAGGCTTTTCAGGAACATATCATGGCAGAGTTTTTGTCAGAAGGCGCTGTATTACGTGTTTGTGACTTCACGTACACGTTACCAGAGACCTGCGCCGATCGACTGACAGCCGGCTAAGCCGAGCCGCCGATAAAATTTAAAAGCCGCCGCCGCCGAAGATTTATTCGGCTTAAGTCGGCTTAAATTCAGCCGCCGTTTTTTGTATTTAAGAATATATGAAAATATGTTTTTAATATTGTATACAATAAATTTTTAATATATATGAAATACGATATTTATATATTTATTTAAATACATTATTGAATTTGTTTCTTCCTTTTTTGGATATGTTAATAGTAAAAATATTTAATTTCTTGATATGGTAATTTTGAACGCCTTTACGTGTTTTTTGGTGAATATGGTAACACTTTTACCTTAACGTAAAATTTTTTTAAAAGACATAAAAAATTAAAATGGAGAACAAAAAAATTACAAATTTCTTTCAAAATTTAAATAATAATTTAAATGAGTTAAATTCATCTGATTCCGATGACGACCTTGCTGTTTTTAATGGTATTGACAACGATATAAATAATTAAAAAGCCCAAATCCTTTTAAACAAAAAATCTTGGTCAATAGTTTGGCACCAATTTTGTCAAATGGTTATTGGAAATAATCCTGTGCTAAAAAGTATCACATGTGTAAAGTTTGATTTGATGAGCCCCCCATGCGTTTGAAAGGGTAGGTACATATATTATTTCTATCCAGGAATTAAATTTAAAGAAAATCTCCTCTTCCCAAAACAATAATGAAACTCCTATTTCAATTAGTTTTTTGCCAAATTTTTTGGGAAATTTTATTTGGAATATTCATTTCTGGAAGTTGTTTTTTGTAAGTGTTATAAATAATATAAATAATTTCAGGTTTGGAGTTTCTACATCGACATCAAACCTCTGTAACCATTTACGTGCTCATGGTTTTGATGTAAAATCTAAAAAAATTGAAAATTCGACTGCCAAATCAAAATTCATATTGCCAAGAAATTCTAAAAATGCAGATTCCGGAAAATTTGCTAACGCGCGTCAGCTTGTGCAAATGTGCTGCAGAGCAACCAAGATTTATGGGATATATGTAAGCCATTTTACGGATCTTTAACATATTTCGGCTGACAGCCGACTTAAAGCCGCCGCCGACAAATTTGCTCGGCGCAGGTCTCTGCACGTTACCCGGCGTTACATTATATGAAAATGCTAATCTTGTCAATCAAAAATCGTTGGCTAGACTCTTACCTTTCCCTTAGGTCTCAGAGGGTATTGTTTAGGAATGTTTTAGGTATTTGTTTTATTTTTAATCTAGTTAAAGGTGATATCGATTCTGAGTTTTTGCTTTCTAACCTAAATTTCAGCATTCCTGCAACATTTACACGGCGCTTTCATCCTCTTTCTTTAGATTTCTATAGATCGAATTATGCATGTAATTTTCCTTTTCGTAGATTATGTAATGATTTTAATTTGCATTATGATTTTATTTGTTTTAATTGTAGTGTTTGTAATATAAATCTTAGCTTATATGCTAAAATTAATTTAAAAATTATCATATAAAAACGTATTTTTGTTCTTGTCTTAGATAGTTCCGTTTTTTTTTTTGTTACCTTGTTCAGCTTGTGCTTAAGTTCTGTAGCTGTTTTATGTTCTCGTTGCCATAACTTTTCCCTTTCTCGCTACATTCCGGACTGTGGTGTGTACGTGTCCCTGTGTATTGGGGACGAGCCCTCCACGGTCGGGTGAGGGTGGGTTAGTGTGAGGCTGGGACGTTCGTAAAAAAAAAATATAAAAAAAGTATGGGTTTGTCAATAGGTTATTCATTCTTTGAAATGATATAGGCTTATGTAATTTATTTTCAAAGCATTTGTTTGAAGGTACTGCCGTAAACTTTATAAGAAAATGCACGATGATATCGATTTTGCCAAAAAAAAAAATCATCTTCCTCCGAGCCCTTTTGAGCTTGTACGAGCCCTGGGTGAGTACTTTAATAGGCAAAATTGCCGTATTTGGGGGTCAGAAAACCCTTACGTTGTCTTAAAGAAGCCAATGCACCCATTACTAGTGACTGTTTGGCATGGCTTGTTAAATGTGAAGCGGAGACATCATTCGCCCATATTCCTTTGAAAATGAGGACGGCGCAACCACTACGGTCAATGGAGACAACCCATAACCGAACTAATAACAGATTTCTTTATCGATATTGATATGAACGATGTTTGGTGCCAATAGGATGGTACTGCTTGCCCCACATATATCATGCCGCAATCGATTTATTGCGTCTAACGTCGGATTACCGCTTAATTAGTCGAAATAATGATATCAATTGGAGGACAAGAAGCTGCAATTTGATACCGTTAGACTATTTTCTAGGGGACAACGTTAACGAAAAGTGTAATGCCTACAAACGAGAAACAATTGAGCATTTGAAGGTCAATCGTCGCAATGCAATTGCCAAGGCACCATTCGTGCGATTGAATGAGGCACTGTGAGGCCAGCCGCGTCTGCAATATGAATGAAATAATTTTACATTTTTAACCGTAACAATATGGCAAAGTTTGAAATTTTGTTGTTGTTTTACTGAATTTTTAAATTTAAACTATTTAATGGCTCACTCTATATAATACGTTCATATATTATTTGCTGCCGAGCTTATTACTACACTTTTGGTTCGAAAATATGTTACTAAATACACAACAGTTTAGTTTCTCATCGTTTCTGCTACCAAATCCGTTTGCACTTTCATTTGTGGTATTAATTTTCAAGTCCATATCGTAAATAAGCTTGTATTTTTCTATTCAATCGAGTATTGAAGATTGATGTGTTGCTTAATTTGATTTCATTTTGTTATGTTTTTTTCTATTTTTTTTTTATTTTTTTTCGTTACCAGTTTCTCATTATAGACGTTCTGTGAAATCCAAAAGAAAAAAAAATCAACTAAAACTGTAGCATTTGACTGACTGCCTCTAAGGCTAAGGTTTTTTTTTTTTTTGATTTTTCTACTCTTGTTTATGTTTCTTCACATTGCAGCTTTTAACTAAACAAAGATCATGGTCGTGACTTTGTAACTTGTTGGTTGTTATTGTGGGCCAATATTAATGCCAGATTCTGTTCCACTCTATATTTGAGCGGGAGTTCTACAGCAAAAAAAGAAAACAAAAAAAAAAAAGAAAAAAAAACAGAAAAAAGTTTTTAATTGTTCGCCAAAGACAGTCAGAGTGAGTCAAGTTAGTTGGTTGAAATTGCATTAATTACTTCAGTTAACAACATTTACAAGTACGAGTTTATGGCCAAGAAAATATGTTGTTGGAGTATATTTTGTAACGATTTGTTATAATTTGAAACGAAATGAAAAACTCGTGCCATTACCTGTCAATCACATTCATTCATTCATTCAATAGTCATAAATTACAATAAAAAAAAAAAAAAATTGGTTCGTAGACAGACTGTAGAAGAAATAACTATTTCTGTTATTGAAAATCTGTAAACTACAACTAAATTGAAGGTACTGGAAGAAGCAATTATACATACGTGTTGCATATGTGTTGCGGTTATGATTTGAGGCATTTATTTTTATTATTTATTATGCGACGTATTTAGTTAAAACGTAAATTAAATACTTTGTTGTTAAAACAATACCTTTTTCTTCATTTACAAATGCATTTATTTATGCTTGGCCTTACTGGCTGATATTTAGCGTTAACAGGTACATATTCACCATCATAACTTGAAGGCAAAATTAAATGGTTTTTAAATAAATTATTTGTTAAATACTAAATGCAGTGGTGGTAATACGTGTAAGTGCCATAAAATATAATGCCATTAACAATTTAATGCATAATATGCGGCTAATGAAATATTTTTCTAATAGCTTAACACACAATTGAAGCTTTAAGGTTTCAACACACTGCAGAAAAAAAATTTATAATCAAATGCAGATATCCAATTTGCTGAAGCAGACACCCTATGGATTTTAAAACCGTAGTCTAGGCCAGAATTCAAATCCCTGGTCACACATCGAAACGAACATATTAAAATTTTCTTCGGTGACTTCCTTCCTCTCAACAGATTTCTGGCAAAAACTTTGAGAGTAAATAAAATTGCCATGAAAAGCTTCTCAAAAATTTGTCGTTCAGAGTCGATTTTAAACTGCTGATCGCGGCACTTTTACAGTCAACCCTCCTATAATGCTGTGAGTGCGTACCGCGTTACATGGAAACCGCGCTATAAGAAACTCAGATTCACGTACAAATCAGGCTAATTCGTAGCGCGTACTATGGAAACTGTCTACAGCATTGTATGGAAACCGTTCTATAAGAAACATATATGGACACCAAGAAATACAAGAGACAAGATAAATTATTAATTATTTTTATTTGATAAAAAAAAAAAAATTAAATAAAAACGAAACTAAAAGACTGATTTCCAACAAAATTAAGGAAGACTTGTAAAATAATGTAATTTTTTAATATTTATCTTCACTTGGTTCAACTTCATTTATTGTTTTTTTTTTAATTGAACTGCTATTGTTTTGCATGATGCTGTATCTCGGCTGAGCTTTTGCGTTGAAAATGAAACTTATATTAACCTCTCTTACAATATCTAGTTACTATTCATTCATAGGCTGTGCGAGAGGAACTTATGGGATGAAGTTGAACGCAAACCGCGCTATAAGGAGGTCTGTCGTAATTTCAGCCCTGCGTTATACGGAAACCGCGGTCTGAGAGTACCGCGTTATAGAAAATGCGTTTCAACTGGTCTTTTAAAACATTCCTACATGCGGAATAGACAAAATTATGTTCTCACAATTGTCATTAAATTTCCAAGTAAAACAATAAATATTAAAATACTGATTGATTGCAAGAATTTCATTACTACACATGAAAAACCCTCAGTGTGATATTGTATACGTTTAATTTCACTGATAAGAATACAAAAGAAATTTTTTTTTTTATAACAATAAAATTGCTATCAATACCTCAAGCTAAGCAAACAACAAAATTTAGTCTTTACTTAACAATTTGGTGAATAAATTCTTATCAATATACTCATTAAAACGCTTCCAAAAATCGATGCAGTAATATAATATTAAGCTGGCGTTGGGTTAAGCAAAGGCAGAAGAGAAATATTGAAAGCTCTAAGAATTTGACAGCTGAAACCTATAATTTCTATAGCTACCCTTGTGGCATGTGGGATAAGGTGTATGAAGGGACGGTAAAATATTTCTCTGATAATAATGTGAACATGGAAAACCATCATGGAACATGGAAGATTTTTAAAACGCATAACAATTTTTATAAATAAATTGTACTGAATAGCCAAAAATGGGAAATGGTTGCACAATCAAACATTTTTTTCTTAAGCACCCCTCACATAAATTCTTTTTAGTTTACCAAATATGCAACGTTTATAGTTGCCTTATTGATTTGGCAAAGAGTATGTGGTAACAATTTAAGCCAATTATTTAATGAAATAATATTTCATATTTTTTAAATTAAATTCTTTACTCCCTCATTTAGCATTCACGCACAGTCTTCTGAACATTTGGAGTTACAACACATTGTAAATTTATTTGCAAAAATTTATTCAAAAACATTTAGGGCTGTGCAATGTAATCTTTTTGATAATTTCTGTTTAGTTTTTGCATTTGACTAAAGCAAGAAAAGATCATTGCCTTCCTGACTTACCTTTTATTTTGGTCTCAGATTCAAGCAGTAATTGACGGAAATGTTTGATGTTTTGAATTGAATGTCTTACGTTTTCCTAAATTTACATCAACAATTTATAATTATGCCGTATTCTCCTATATTATTACTCTCTTTCTCTCTCCCTCTCTTTGTCTTTGGAGATTTTATCATGATTTCGTTGTACAAGTCAAATAACAACAGAAACAAAATTTATAAATTATAATTCCAATGAAGACGTTTGTAAATATAAAACAGCAGGCAAAGAAACCTATGTGTAAAGGTAGTGATCGAAAAATTAAAGTTATAAGTGGAGGATTGCATCACTTGCACATAACATGATTGATTCGTTGTTGCGCATGCGGTAGGCATAATTAAATTGTATGAAAAGATTCTTAAAAAATCTGTCATTCCGAATAGAATTTAAGCTGTAGGCCTCAACTCTCATGTATAAAATATACAAACACAACTTAAGTGGTGTAAGAAACTAGTTCATAATCCTGACGGAATAGTTGAAATGATCATCCATTTATGTATCGCGGGGAAGACCAGGTATGCCAATTTATTTGGCCATTTTATTACTTTGTAAACCTCATTCTATTGGTAACCAAACAGGCATTACAGGGTGGCTGATATGTATTGCAACCAATTTCAGGTTGTTATCATTTGTAAACAGCTCGTCTGATAGCTGACAGATACTAGTATATTCCAGTGACAGTTCATTTTATTATTTACAAGCTTACAAAAGCATTTTGAACTATTGCATTTCGGAAAAAAGATATTCGTAATGGAATTCAAGCGTGATAGTATAATTGCTTTATATTTGCCTAGAAAACCACAAGTGACTATCGTTAGAGCCCTCCAGCATTTAAATATGAATAAATCTTTTGTTTTCCGTACCATTGCTTGTTACCGTGGTACTAGCAATATTGCATCGCATCCAAAAAGTGGACGAAATAAAACAGTAACAACATCAGAAATGATTCGAAAAGTGATGGCCAGATTTGATCGAAATCCACTCCGCAGTAATAGAAAAATCGTTCATGAGCTGAACATATCGCGAGAATGGATGCAACACACATTGAAAAAGTAACTTGGACTAAAGCCATTGAAGTTCCAAAAAGTGGAAGAGCTCACCGATGGACAAAGAAAAGTTAGACCAGAAAGAGTCAAGGTATTACTTAGCTTGTACGAAAGTGGACAGTTACCAAATTTGGTTTTTTCCGATGAGAAGCCATTACAAATTGAGCAGTTTGTGAACAAACAAGAGATCAGCTGAAAATTTACACTTGCAATTGGCCACCAGAACTTATGCGCCGCCAATGGTAATAGTGTGGGACGCCGTAGCGGCCGATAGTCACTCCACGCTCATATTCATCGACCGTGGGGTCAAAATAAATGCCGAATATTATCGGGAAATTGTCTTAAAGACAGTATTGAAGCCCTTGGCAGACAAAAATTTCGGTGGCAGACCATGGACATTCCAACAGGACTCAGCACCACTGCGCTCAGCACGCGTCAACCAAGAATGGCTTAAAAAGGAGGTTCCTCGCTTCATTGGCCACTAAAATCTCCGGATGTTAATCCGTTGGGCTTTTGCTGCCTGGGGCATTTTGAAGAGTAAGGTTCTCACTAAAAAATACCACACTGTCGATCTTCTCAAAACAGCGTTTCGCCTGGAATGCGCCAAAATACCGCAGAGCCACTTTCGTGCGACCTGTGATTGCTTTGTCGGCCGTTTGAAGGCTATAATTCGTACCAAAGGTTGTCAATTCGAGCAAATCTAAACTGATTCTTAAATTTCATTATATTTCCAACATTGTTTGCTTTTGAATAATAAAATTTAAAAAAAAATTAAAAAATATAGCGCTTTACTTTGTTGCATTATATATCAGCCACCCTGTACTTCTGTGGTTTAGTTAGGCTTTTTAGTGAATGATTCAAATGACATTTTTTAAATCCTTTTGAGTTAAGAGTTGGTCAAAACTATAAGCATATCTCTAGGATGTTTTTAACTACGCTTTATCTTTTACTATGAGTTCCATTATTATGATAAATAATAACAATGCGAATCGAACAAAATCCTGGGATAGTAAATATACATTTTTAAACGTAACTCAGCGGACTGTATTGGATATTTAAATTGTATAACTAGAAACCAGCCTATATTTCGCGAAAGTACTCTTCTTTACCTAGTAGTAGTGCTAGCGATTAATGTTAGTACATATGCGCTAAGCCAGATGTGTACCTATATATATCGTTTGTTGAATTACTCATCTCATCTCAGGCGATATTTGTATCTTTTGAAAAGAAATTGGAATTAAATTTTACCAAATTACTTTTTTATTATGAAGTACGATTGTTCTGATTAGAAATAAAATATTTTTTTTTTTAATCATATAGCTGCCGCGGCTGGCCTTGCAGTACGTCATTCGATGGGATCAATTTTCGTGCGCTTTTTAGAGTATATCTGGCACGATTATTGGCCTTCAAATGCTCAATTGTCTCTCTGATTGTCGGCACCCTACAAAAAATAGTTCAACAGGTGTCAAATTGCAGCTTCTTAGCGATCAATTAGCAGCACCATTTCATCTTATTATAAATAAATTGATTGGGGCATCAGATGTATGGCAAATTGCAACATCCTGTTGAAATCAATCATCGTTTACATCAATACCATGAGAGGCGAATACACAAAAATCGATTATCATGGTGGGATAGGTGTCTCCATTGATCCATAAAGGTTGATTCATGTTACCTTTAGTGAATAGTTTGTTTTAATAGAATCGCAATTGTAAAGTTTTATTTGCAGTAAATTCGACCATCTAGTACCGTTTGTAAAAACATTTTAGTTGCTATTCACTATACCCTACTCTTTTACACTGATTTTTGCTGATTTTTTTTTCATTTATTTGCTTCCTATTAGCCTGCTTTTCAGAAACCTCTGTATTGTACTCTACATATCGAATCATTTTCAGCAGATCTTTATCTTTACAACAGTTTATTTGTTGTTTTACATTTTTTTTTTGTATTTTTTCAGGTTTTTTTTTAAAAAAAATTTTGTAAATATTATTGCTGTTGTTGTGGTTTTATGTATTTTGTTGTAAACTTATGTTTACATTACAGGTTGCATAAAACTATCAATGAGTTTTTAGTTTTTTAGTATCTTTGCTTACGAACGATATCATAATATTTTATGTCTCAATGAAGTTAGTTAAACCTGAAGTTATCATGAGTTCCTGTACCCTATACCAGCATGTGTGCTGTATAGATATTTGGAGACAATTTCGCTTTCATCAAACCACATTTACTTACATTTTGCTCTATAGAGGCAAAAGAATATTGTTGCCTAGTGTTGTTTATATAGCATGATAGGGTATTTTTAAGCCATAATTCCTACATTATTTACTACAAACCCAAATGTTCACGTATTTCTTTAGATGGTTATCATTGATCTATGAATTGCTTATGACGTTGTCGTTTCTTTAACTTTGGCATTACCGCTTAAAACAGCAGAAAACAACAAAAATAAATTTCAATTGCTTTTATTGGGTTTTCTTGTAACAAAAAAACAAAAAAAAGTCTTTTTCGTTTCTCTATTTAATGTTTAGATTGTCTTACAATTAAATACGCTTCTATTGTTTTTAAGCTTCAATAACTTCTTGCTGTAGTACTTCCTGTCAAGGTGTGTAAATTATATTGTTTTTGCATTTTCCTCTTGCTGTAGTTTTGTAATACGAATTTAAAGTTGTCTTCTAATTGTTGTTTATTTTTTTTTCTTCTGTCTTTATAGTGAAAATATCTGCAAACAATTCAGATCTTGAAATGGCAGGCTCTAACAACAAAGCGCCCTTTGTGCACTTTCCTGCTGCCCTAAAGCCACGTGGCTTCCATTTGCCGAGGAATAGAGGAGGTCAGCCCACACGACAACAGGATGTAACACAAACGTCGGCACAAAGTTTTTACAATCAATTCTTTCCCAATCTGCCAAAGTTAGAACAACACTCACGCTCTTATTTTCCCTTAAGCGAGGAACCGTTGTTTTCAAAATTTCTTTCCCATCATGCAAAGGAGTTTCAACCTAAACATGCCGCCATTCCAGCTTATGATGCCAGCGTTTTGGGTTCGGGTGATTTTGGCATACTTAAGGGCGGCACTTTTTATTCGGGCGAAGAACCCTCTTACATAGACGAGGAAGGCAGTGACATCTATTATGGCGATGCCAGCAATTCCCATGCTATCGCTTCTACGGAAGGTTTCATTCAAAAGTATACTTATCCGGAAGAACAATTTGCTCAATTTCGTGATTTTGCTGATTTAAGTACACCCGCTGATTCTGCATTTTCTCAATACGTTGTCGTCTATGCAAATAAAAATTCTTCATCACCAACAACAACAGCAAATTCAAAACCAAAAAATATTTTCGAACAACTACAAGAGATTGATAGGGAAAAAGCTTTGGAGGAGAAGAAAGTGAAAAAGAATCATACCTTGTCGTCGAGTATAACAAAATTGAAACTGGTTAAGACGAAACTAATGGAAAAGAAATGGGTCCAGCGACAGCCAGTTAAAACTGTGGATGATGATCCTCTAATAGCTTTAAGTTAAATTTGTTTGTTTCCTTTTTTTAAATTCAAATTTTTTTTTTTTATTATAATATTTATGCGGCAGTATTCAAAAGTAATAAAATTTGGACGTAAGCATCAAAACTTGTAAAATTAATTTTTTATTTAAAAAATGTTATTGGAATTAAAAAGAAAGTGATAAACTTTCTACAGCAAGTACACGACCATAATATCCCTGACTTACAGCATGTGATAGTAATTTCCGATAAAAGAATTGTTTCTAGCCTTTGTTATCTGTTTGGCTTACTGATCCTCTGGTACACTTAACGATTATATCCTTGATCGTATTAAAGAGAATGGAGACATTTCGTATCCTTGTCTTGAAATGTTTTCATCAAAATATTCGTAGGTGGTTATCAAAATTCCTTACAGGCTCTTATAATGGTCGAGGCAAATCTTTTTTGGACGAAATCAACATGTTTGTCTCCAAATATATCAAAAACTTCAAATAAAACTGTTGTTAATGTACTCTCTGAAAAATAAAGCAGATTGTAATCATATGTCAAGCGGCAAAGGGCAATATTGTCCCAAATATTATTCCAAATATTGCCCTGCCATTAAATTTTCGAGCGTTCAGTGTTACTAGTTTTTATTTCAATAAAATTTTTGTTTAATACGTTTCATGATTTAGGAAATTTTGACACTCGAAGGTTCATCTGTCAAAAATACAGGCATAAATAAACTGACGGGACCTACAGTTTGAAGTCGACTCCGAAGCAGAGATCAACAGTAAATATTCAAAACGATGAGTAGGTTCGAGTCATACTTATAATTTCAGATACTTATACGCATTCATAATTATTTTGATATCATACTCAGACTACTCATACTCAAAGTTGGAAGTACTTGTCGTATTCATACTTAGCCATACGCATGATGTTATTACCTTCGACTCGTCTTTCCTTAACATTTACACGAAGCACAAAATAAGTATGATTCGCGTACGAACACTACTATACTCACAAGAATATTGTGTGTATGCTTTACTTGTTGTCTTTGGCTTTCTATCTTCTTTGTTTGTATATGCAACAACAACAAAGACTGTAAATTTTGAGGAATGATTCCAGCCACTCGAATCACTTATAAGTATTTTAAGTATTTTTCTAAATTTATAAATCAGAATAAGTAGGCATATGAATCAAACACATTTCGAATGTTGTGTATTCATACTCATTCCTACTTATACTTATAAATCAATGTTGTAGCGAGTACAAATGAATCAGAGTAGTTGAATTTAAATTCTGTTGATTCATTCATGCTCAAAATTGCGTGAGTGCTTATGAGTAGCAAAAAAAAACGATTCATTACTAAACTCTGCTCCGAACGACAGAATGTTTGAGAAAGTTTTCAGAGAATTTTTTTTTTATTTTCAGAGTTTTTGCCAGAAATCTGCTGAGAGGAAATTCCCGATGAAATATTTTCTAATGTTTCGTTTTGTTGGCGATGTCAGACCAGGGGTTTGAACCATAGCCTCAGAATAAATTAGACTACGGGGACTTCTCGCCACCTTACCTAGTCTAATAAAAGTTGACTGTAAGAAGTGCATTCATTAGTAAACACAGTTTCTATGTCCGGCAAATAATGATTAATAATAACACGGTGCGACAGTCAAAACACACTCGAGTCTACATAGTCCACGTTGTTCAGTTAGTAGATCTCAAAAATATTTTTTTTATATTTCTCGAACCCTCCAAACATTTTTATTTGACAAAAACTGTTTTTTTTTTTGGACTTCACGCACAAATTTCTGGATTACTTAAACATCTCTGACCCGATTGCCAATATTTTAATCTTGTTGGAATGAGGAGATATGGACTTTTAAAACGCTATACAAATATATATTCTTCGACTAAATATGCTTCGAAATTTGATGAGGTAGACTTGGAAAATGCGAATTTTTTTTATATTTTTTAAGTTCGTCCGTTCATAGTAGCAAACTTTACTTAAAAAATATGAAATAAGTGGTAACATTCTGAAAGTGCATTATTTTGCGAAGATATTGAGAATTTGTTTGATCAAATCGGACAGAAATTACCGTAGTTATTATTTAAAGAGTATAACAGTCGAGTTATATTTTTTATATATGTGATCTCATCAAATGAACTTTCGAATAAAAAATGTTCACACTTTTTGATGGATCGTGATTATTTATCACAAAATGTGTCAATTCCAAGTTTCAGAGGTTGGCCAATGTCGCAAAGATAAATAATATTATTTGCAAAAAACACAAATATTAGCCGATTTCTGCAAGTCATACAAACGTGAAATTGACACATTTTGTTACAACCGGTCAAGATCCATCAAAAATTCTGAAAATTTCTGAAGTAAAAGTTCATTTGATGAGATAATATCTATAAAAAATATCACTTGACTGTTAGACTCTTCAAATAATAACTATGCAATTTTAGTTCAATTTGATCAAATGATAACTCAATCTCTTCAGAAGAGAACATACTTTAAGAATGTTATCATTTATCCCATATATGATTATTAAAGTTTGGTCCTATGAATGAACAAACTTAAAAATATGAAAAAAAATTCGAATTTTCCAAATTTATCCCATCAAATCTCATAGCATATTAAGTCGAAGAAAAAATATATCTATATATCGTTTTAAAGGTCCATCATTCCCCTTTTCAACAAGATTTAAATTTTGGAAATCGGGTCAGAAATGTTTGCGTAATCTAGAATTTTCGGCGTAAAGTCGATAAAATAAAACAAGTTTGAAGGTTTCGAAAAATATAAAAAAGGTATGTTTGAGTTGAATTTTTTGTTTACTTTTTAAATTAATTTAATAAATATAAATAATAATATTATGGTATGAATATTATTTAATATTATTTACTATGAAAATAATAAAATAAATTTCTGTTAATTTTATCGCTTTATTTTGGTTACTTCGGTTGTTTATATTCCTAGTTATTTTAAACATTGCTAAAGTTTGTTGCTTAAGTCTTTTGTGTTTGGAATTTTGTTTATGCCATGGTTGAGAGTCTCTCAAGTCAATAAACAAATCAAATCAAACGATAATATTTAATTAAACTTTTGAACTTTGCCATATTGTTTGTAATCATAGTTTACAAATATCAAAAAAAAAAAAAAATACTCACGATTTCTATAAAAATTTCGTTTGGAACGAAAAGCAAAGAAAAAAAAACGTAAAAAAAGCGGAACAAAATTTTCGAAAATCAACCATAATTCAGGTGAAACAAAGCTGCTGGCGCTAATCAATGTTTAAGAATTATTTGATAATTTCAAAGGCTTGGTGGTATTATGTGTGATTTATATTCAAAATAATTATTATTTATAATAAATAAATTAATTTTGGCCATTTACCGAATTTGGTTTCCTCCGATGAGAAGCCATTCCAAATTGAGCTGTGTGTGAACAAACAAAATGATCGGGTATACTTGCCAAAGCGGTCAGCTGAAAATTTACACCTGCGATTGGCTACCAGAACTCAAGCGCCGCCGATGGTAACGGTGTGGGCTGCCGTAACGGCCGATGGTCGCTCCCTACTCATGTTCATCGATCGTGGGGTCAAAATAAATGCCAAACATTATCGGGAAAATGTTTTAAAAACAGTATTGAAGCCCTGGGCAGACAAATATTTCGGCCGCGGACCATGGATATTCCAACAGGACTCAGCATCAGCACACTCAGCTCGCGACAACCAAGAATGGCCTAAAAAGGAGGTTCCCCGCTTAATTTCTACCGCACAATGGCCACCTAAATCTCCGGATATCAATCAATTGGACTTTTGCGTCTGGAGCATTTTGGAGAGAAAGGTTCTCACTAAAAATTACCAAATTGTCGATCATCTAAAGAAGGCGCTACGTCGGGAATGGGTCAAAATACCACAGAGCTATTTTCGTGCAGCCTGTAATGGCTTTGTCGGCCGTTTGAAGGCCATAATATGTATCAAAGGTAGCCAATTCGAATAAATCTAAACTGATTCCAAAATTTGATTTTATTTCCAACATTTTCTACTTTTGAGCAATATAATTAAAGAAAAATATAGCGCTTTACTTTGTTACACTATATATCAGCCACCCTGTAAAAGTAGCCAGTTAACGCAGTGTTTTGCTATTTAAAACTTTAGTGTCACTTACATGTTGTTGAGGAAATTGTGTGTTTGTCAAATTGTTTATGGCTTTTGAGAATGATGTTTATGGGACACCTTTTGCTTTTAAAGTCTTGTGAATTCATTTCCAATGATCACCAATAATATTTATTACACAAACCTTACAATTTTTATTGGTTATTAAAATAGTTCTGCAATATTACTTAATAATTGAAATACTTAAACGCCTGTTAGGATTGTGTAATTAAAAAAAAAAATTAATAGTTTTGCTATTGATTAATAATTAAACGTAGGCGTTGCATGCTCATGTTTATAAATGAGCACAGCATAGGTTGTTATAAATCATTTGCCGTGTGTCAAATTGAATATTTAAATATTCCATTAAAATCCATTTGAAAAGTAATTAATCTCAATAGAAAAATGAGTGAAGGTGGCTTATTTTAGAACATAGGAAAATAAATAATGCGTACCAGGCAGAAATATCAAATTCTATGCCACTCAATCTGCACAGATGTTATTTGAGTTTTTTTTTTTATATGAATTTTAAAGATTCACTTGACGAATTTAAATAAGACAGAGTGCATATGGAACATTATTGATATTTTAATAACCTATTACATTAAATATCTGCCATGGCATTTCTGAGTAAAACGCATCCGAAGTGTTTGGGACATATATGTCGCCTGGGTGTTCAAATAAATCAAGAGATTTTAAAAGAATCTTTTGCTATCCATTCTGTTAAGAATGTTCATCCCACGCTGCTTCCATATTATATTGTGACTAAATTTCGCAGCAAATTTGCATTGTTGGACATTAAACCACAAACACTTTTACGTAGAGTGCTAACTGAAAAAAATATTGCTGCAGTATCGGCCAGTGTTAATGATGACCATCAATTATCGATTCGTCGTCGTTTTGCGGAAGGATTTAGGTGTGAAGCATTTCAAAATACAGCTGGTGCAAGAATTGAAGCCGGACGACCTACCGGAACGCAGAATTTTTGGTGAATTGTCCAAAGATCCACTTCTTTATCTTTAAATTGTGCTCAGCAACGATGCGATTTTTTGGCTCAGTGGATTCGTAAATAAGCAAGTAAGAAGCATTGTAAAAGCTACCAATGCATCCAGAAACGTCATTGGACCGTAATTCTTAAAAAATGCTGCGAATCATAACGTAACTGTGAATGGTAAGCGCTACCGTGAGATGATATTCAACTTTTGTTAGCCAAAAATCCAAGAGCTTGACATGTGGTTTCAACAAGACACACACACACAGCACTCGTAAGAGGCGAGTTTGGTGAACATTTTATTTCACGTTCGGAACCGCCTAGATCGTGTGATTTAACTCCTTTAGGCTATTTTTGTGGGGCTATGTTGAAGCTCATATCATCTATACAGACAAGCCCGCTTCAATTGAGGCGTTGGAAGATAACATTGAAGCATTTATTCGTGAGATACCGGCCGAAATGTTATAAAGAGTATGCCAAAATTGGACTAATGGACCGTTTGAAGCAGAGTCGCGGTCAACATTTGCATGAAAAAATCTTCAAACATCAAATAATAAGGACCGCACTATCGATTCATACAAAGATTTCATTGGAAATTTTACTTTAGGTCTTAAACAATCATCTTCTATGTTATTAATAACAAATTGTGCAGACGCATTTCACTTTTTCTAATTAATTTTTTTGCTTAGTTTCTAAAATAAATTAAAAGAAATACTATTTGCATGTATCAATATATCATTGTAAGCCATTGTAAGGTCAAAGTCAAAAAATTATTCAAGTCAAAATACTTGTGCAATTTCAATTTAATTTTTTATTAAATGAATTTAAATTTTTTTCTCTTCATTACGTAAAAACACATTTAATTTTCGACAACAGTTATCAAGTTCGTTTCTTAAATCTTTTGATTTATAAACTTAACACGCCTAAATATTAAACTTAAAAAGGAAGGAAACAAAAAATTTAAACACTAAAAACATTTTAAATAAAATTAATTAACAAAGCTAAAGAAATAGATTCTCAACACAAATTCTAAAAGTCATACATCCTATTCAATGACTGCAGGCAATATACAGTGATTAACGGTATTATTAATTGGAGAAATTTAGCGATAATGATTTCATAAATAATTGAGATGGAAAAACAAACAAACAAAAAAAAAACTAAACTATAACAAATATGTTACACAAACAAATTTTAATAATTAATTCTCATTGACGTTGTGTTCCAGGCGAAACCTCAATGATTTAATCTAGATCAAGGAGTAACATTTTGAATTTATAGACAAAACTGAGTGATAATAACGCTATGAAACTGTTTTTAATTATATTTTTTTTTAATTTTTATGTATTGAAATAGCATAAAAAAAACTCACGTTTCACGTGAGTGGCGAGACTTACAGTTTAAATCGACTTCGAACAACAGCTTTTTTTAAGAAGCTCTTTTTGCCCGAAATCTACTGAGAAACAGTCGCCGAAAGAATATTTTTTTTCATGTTTCGTTTTGATGCCTGACCTGGAATACAAACCCGAGCTTTACGTCTAATAAGACAACACATTATCTACTAAACTACTGGGAATAAATTTAGCCACATCAGTTGTAATAAATTGGAGGTTTATTAGCTCTGAGATGGTATTTATAACAACGTGCGTACATAAATGGTTAATAATAAGTCTTCAGTCAGAATTACTATCTGGTTTCTCATACCACTTATGTTGTGTGTGTATTAAATGGAATGAAATCTCAATAAAGTTGAGTTTGAAAAATTCCAAATACTTCAGGAAATTTATAAAACGGTTGCATTTAAAGCCGTTCACAAGCAAATAATCTCGGTAAGAGATCAATGATCCGATGTGCCCATCTTAGAATGTTTTGTCACTCAATCACCAGTAACATCTGTTATGAAGTACAGATCACTCACATGTTATACCGATTCAGTTTCTTTCATATCCTGGCAGCTTCTGCAGTAATCCTGACTAAGCAACCTGAGTTTGTGGCGAAAGTGTCAATAGTACAGAGTGCCGTTGGAATTTCTGTTAGAGTGCATATCGTTTCCTTTTTAAGAACTCAAGAAGTATCTTGGTTTTCGTGCTGTCCACTGCAGTTTAAAAATGCAGAAAACAGGTATGATGGACAATCTTTGCAATTTACAAGTGCAGAATACAATTCACTATGATCGACTATGTATCTCCGATAGAGAACGAATTTTTCTAATTGCTTGGAATCTCAAGTGAGATTTCCGAAATTTTCGGCAACAGACACCATTTTTTATACCATCTCAGTATTCTACAGTAATATTTCAGGCCTAAATACTCTTTCGCCAGAGAAATATTTTTATATTTACGTTCTAAAGTCTGACCTGGTGTTTTAGTCATGGCCTCACGTCTGATATGCCAACACACTATCTACTAGAATACGGCAACTTCGTGACGACTGTTGATGGGAAAATTTAAAAATTCAGAGACTTATTAATTCGCTCTCATATACTTTTGGTGTTTTTGCAGCTAAATTGGTGTTTGCTCTTCCATATAAGGTTCTTGATGTTGGTAATTTCTTCTGTCATTTACTAGACACCACGCTGTGCGTAAAAAGGTGGTAGTAATGTAGGATTGCTGTCCAAGGCTACTGATCTCCAAATGGTTAATTGCTATGGATGTTTACGTTTATGGTTTATGTTAAAAAATGTTTTGGTTTTATAAATTCAAAACTTAAGGAGTGCGCATAAAAAAATCTGGACTTACCCTTATCGTTATACAAATAAAACTGAGTGGGGTATTTTTTTCGCTTTACAATTAAAGTAAATAATATTTGAATTCTTTTGTGTATAAAATGTTTTTCTGACAAAGATCTCAGATCATCCAACTTTTTGAGCCACTTTTCTTCTAAGGTGTTTTAGACATATACGTTTTATTTTACTTGCTTTGTTTTGATCGGCAAATACTTTCTTTCTTTCACTTCCACGCTTTCTCTCAATACTCAAAGACTCCTTATATTGTTTTAATTATACCTTAGAAACTGTTTTTTGGTCAGCATCTGCGAAGTTAGCTATCGTTTTTTGTATGCGACGCGGTTTTTCATTGTAAATTTCAATAATTTTTTTACGACATTCTTATTGGGTGCCTATTTTCAAAAAACTAATTTTGCTATTGCAATGACAGTTAGTACGTGGATTTTGAAACAGATGACTTACAAAAACAATGTAACCGTATTCATTTTTTTCAATTATGATATAAATTATAAGCTTAAAAGTAGACCCATTTTTTTCCGTGCGCACTCCTTATAACGAAAATTTTTTATTTTCTTCGGAAAGTGAAGCTAGATTTGACGACACTATAGCACGACACTCCTGTAACAAGTAGTAAGCTCTGGGAATACTATTAAGGGCTTGTATATATAGAAGTGGAATATACGGTAGTGGCAAAATAGGAAATGTATCCAGTTATTGTACCATTGCATTGCATGACGTTTTACAAGGAAAATGCTGCATATATGAACAATATCTTATTAACAATTTATAGCCATGTTTAAAATAAAAAATAACAAAAAATTTTGTTTCTTAACAAAAGACTTAAGAAACATACACGAACGATGAGTATATTCTGCAAAAGTTGTGTTCTTTTTCAATGATTAATAAACGTAATGAATATTTTAGATAATCTGTCAATAAATAGACCTTCATAACTTAATTAACGTTAATGTTTTTTTAAAATATTAACAAAAAATATAAATTTGTATAACAAATCATATCTAATGCTTGAGTATATGTTTAATATCATTAAACAAAAATTTATAATTTTATGTGGGTTTGTTGCAATTAGGCCAATTAGATTTTGGATTTCTGCCAAATTGCTGAAAATCAATTTTTTATACGCGTTAATTTACTATTTTTCTTATTTTTTGTTATTAAAATTTTAACATTCACGCTGTAGGAATTGTTTGGAATTGGTTGGTTAATACCTTAATTTGCATTTAACATTTATTTTGAAAGAATTGGCATTTAATTCTAATTCACCGAAAAAAAAACAAAAAGAATAAAAGAAAACGAAAACGAAACATCAAATTGTTCACACAATAATAGATGATCATTAAACATGATTTGGCATTTCGGCAAAATTTCTGAGTCGATTATACATGTACAAAGCAGAGAAAAAAATTTTAAATTTAACGCAAAATAAAACAGAAAAAGAAACCAATTTAATGGATGGCTGGAAAAGTAATAATAAAGAATTATAATGGTTTTGAATTTCATTTTAATGGCATGATATTTACTTGAAATCATTCCTCTTAAATGCCAAATTAAATTTATTTTGAAGAATATTAATTATTTGCTTAATTTTAATCAAGAATTGTTATAAAAATGTATTTAAAAAGTGTTTAAATATAAAACTTTATGAACAATAAAAGAAAACAATTGGATTCGGTAATTTACTATGGGAAAAATAATTGCGTTGTGGTAAACTTCTTGCTGTGAAAATGTTAGTTTTGATAGGAACATAGAGTTACAAATCTTTTATTCAATCAGCTAGACAAATTATATATCCTGTCCATCATTACCCAGATGTATAGTAGTCCTGTATTTTTCCTACACATGCTACCTAAAGAAATTTTTAGCTGGAAATACTTATATAATAAATAAATATGCAAGTAGGTAGAAATTTTATAAAACAGAGTTGAGTGGCTTAATAGCTCTGCTATGGAACACCAACTAACAATCTGGAAACCTTTTTTTAAATAATAAGTATACGCTTGAAGTTGCTGGAGTTTAGTAGGTAGACATGAGACCAAGAAACAAACCTCAAGTCAGATATTTCCAATAAAACGAAATTTGAAAAAAAAAATATATGTCTTCGACTTCCGAAACTTCTATAGTAAAATAAAAATTCAATTTTTAAAATGCTATCGTCCGGAGCTGGCTTTAAACTGTCTCGCCACTCATGTGTTAACACAGACAATATAAGTGGTGTAGGAAGCTAGATCGCATCCTGACTGACCAATCTTGTGTATATAGTTTGTATGGATTGGAGAACAAAAACTTCTATATCTTTATTATAACAGCATGGCACTAATATATGTGGTGTAAGACAGTCTGTTCTTTCTCCTCAGACCTGCAATTCCTGTACAAGTCATTAGCCGAAACACCGAGTCTTTCGATATGTCTACCAAAAGGATAGGGAGCTGCAAAAAATTTCTGTTTTACAATGTGATTTAAGAACAAAAGTAATCTGGACTCCTTTTTTCTACAGTCTAGAAATATTGAAAACTCCATCTTGATGCCAACGAGATTAAGATTTCCTTTTAAAACGATGTAACTGCGCCCTGTAACATTTTGGAGATTGTCCGCTTTGTGCGGACTGGGGTCAGCTAATCAGCAATACAATTTCAAACGATATTCAATGGACATTGTAATCCAGAAAACTATCATTCAATGCCGGTATTTCCGAGTCAGTGTTATACATTAAAACCTTCATATAACTATTCTTAATCTTCCCCATCTACACATATTAGATGTGAAAAGCATTACCAAGAGTGTTGGTTGTGATAAACTACTCAACGATAGGATTTGTGCTTTAAAACTCTTCCACTTGCCGTTTAGGTAAATTGATCATTTAATAGCCGAAGAACGCGTAATAATAGTTAATTTCCTCTACAGAATAATTATGGTCATTATAAAAGAAATTTTAAGAGAATGAAAGTATTAAATATATGTTCAAGTGTGTATATACTTACATACCTAATTTGATCATTACAATCCTTTAGTCGAGATTACAATCTTACTTCTCACACCACTCACGTTGTGTTCGTTAACTACTGTTCACACAAAACGACAAATTTGAGAATCTTTTTATGGTAATTCTTCTTTTTGTCGAAAGAAATATTTTTTAATTATTTTGTTTTGATCGAAATGTCTGAGCCAAGAGTCTTGTCCTATAATCCAGCACACTACTTAATAGACTAGGGAAATATATTCCAAGGGCATTATCGGCATGTACGTACTCATAAAAATATCACCTCTTATAGAAAAAGTATATTGGATAATCATAATTTGTTTATTCCATATGTTTGCCAGCATTTGTGTATGTATTAAAGATCATTGTGACAGGTTTTACATCTGAATTTCCACCTTCTTCAATTCAATGGCAATGCCACAGATATACAGGCTTTCAATGCTCCTTTCTTGAACAAAATTTTATTCAAGAAAGATGCTACAAAACTTTATGGAAACTGACCTTAGCGCAACGTGTTAGAAATATTGGAGGATTGGTACTTTCTTTGAACTCAATTTCGACGATGACATTTACTTGGCGAAAAAGTTTATTGTATGACCCTTAAGGAATAAGGGTTTTGTTAATTAAATGCTTTTATCATAATTTAAAAAAATGAATACCGTTATATGGTTTTTGTTAGTCATCTATTTCAAAATCCACGTGATAAATATCATTGCAATAGCAAAATTAGTTTTTTGAAAATGGGCACCTAACAAGAATGTCGTAAAAAAATAATTTTTAATAATAATTTTCACTGAAAAACAGCGTCGCTTACAAAAAACGATTACTAGGTTCACAGGTGTTAACCAAAGAACAGTTTCTAAGGTAAAAATAAAACAATATGGGGAGTCTTTGAGTATTGAAGCATAAAAACAAGTAAAATAATACGTATTTTTCTAAAACACCCTAAAATGCCTGGAAGAAAAGTGGCTCAAAAAGTTGGATGCTCTAAGAACTTTGTCAGAAAAAAAATGTATACACAAAAGAATTCAAATATTATTTACTTTAATTAAAATATAAAATGAAAAAAAATCCCCTACTTAGTTTTATTTCTGTAATGAAAAGTGTAAATCCAGTTTTTTTTTTGTGCGCACTCCTGATATCCTTCCACGAATAAGCCTATTATTTAAGCTCGTATTAACTTTTATATTTTATATGAATTGTATTATTAATTATTATTCGTTATGTAAAATAAAACTACATACTTATAACCATTTTGATTTTCTACTCCCAATCAGTTTTCTAAAAAAGTTCAATTAACAGCGAAACATGATTTCATTCACACTTTTTATTTTCTTTGCGAATCAAAATATAATGATTTATTAATGGACTGATTATTATTATTATTATTATTGTCAATGTCATAATATTTTATTTTATGTGTGTGTATAACTCAATTATGAATTTATACACTATTTTTATTACAAATTAATCGTCAATGTTTGCTGTTTCAATTTTGTTGGAAACAATATTATTGAGCAATAAATTTTATGATTATTATTAGCTATACTAAGCAAAAATCAATTTAGCATTTATGAATAATAAATTCTTAATTTTATGCATCGACTAACCAGTTGTCTGATTCTTAATAGTTAATAGTTTTTTTAAATGCTGCCGAAAAACTTCTTATTCCGGTATAATTGTCATATACAGTGACATCGCTCACTAAGATACTTGCATTATGCAGACGTTCTTTCATTCGGCTTTACAATCCTCTACCCGTAAATCTCTGTAGGGTTACAATTTTTCCGCTGGGAACTCTTGAACTCAACATATCGCTGTACGTATATACATACATAATTGGTCATTTCAATATTCCAGTCAGGATTACGACCTAGTTTCTCACACTATTTATGTTGTGTACGCTAATTTTACACATGAGTGACAGGGACCTACCGTTTAATGCCGATTCCGGTCGAAAGGTTTTTTGAGAATGTTTTTTTTTTTTTGCCAATTTTAACTATTTTCAGAGTATTTGTCTGCTGAGAGAAAGTCGTCAAAGAAGTATTTTTTTTTTCATATTTCGCTTTATTGGAAAATTCTTGGATTTGATTGTTATGTCTAACAATCTAACGCACTACTTACTACACTATGATGATTGCACATGTGCATATTTGAAACTGTTATATTTAAAACTGTTATCTAGTTTTAAACATTTTGAAAATGAGTTTTATTATTCCTTTATTCCATTCGTAAAATAGACTGTGTACCATTACAATTGTACTCCTGGTGATGTTTGTAGCAAAAAAAAAAAAAATTAGCAACGGCATACAGCTTAAATACCTAAAGTTCTACAAATGCCTAGAGTTCAATAAATTTTTCAACACTGTAGTACCCAGGATCAACAAAGTTTCACATAGATTGGTAATGCCTTTCTAGTACAACGCGACCCACTTTGAACGGCCCTTAAAGATCAAAGAACTGAGTATGTACATCATCGAACGGTGTAACAAACGAGTCTAATCGTTAGACACTCTCTACTAATGTTTCATAACGCTTCACTTCATTTTCTTTAATAATCTCACATTTTAGTTGCTCTATAAATGACAAAATTTTAAACTCATTTAGAGTTTTTGCCCCCAGACGTACAGTGAGTGTAAAAATCAACCGTATATTAATAAAATAATATCTTTTAATAAATAATCGTTATTTTTATTTTAAAATTGTTTCATTGTCAGTTTTTAAAATTAAAACAAAATTAACAAAAAAATTTCGAAATATTGTAAAATTTTTTCGGGCACTCTCCTTAAGTGTGTTACAATTTTAGCCATAGTGATGCTCACTGTATATTTGAACATAAATTCGATAAGTCTGCTAATACAGTAGTAGTTTACAAGCTAGCATTTCATATGTCAATGTATATGAAGTGATCGAAAATATTTTGTTTCAAGAAATGAGACAGAATGTAATAAATATTTATAAAGTGTTTTCACTGAAATGCATGCACAGCAGATAATGATCGATCTGGAATAGTTTTCTATTACAAAATATTATTCATTATATTATTTATTTACAATTGCAAATGAATTTCTAATTGAAATGATTTATTTCCATTAATTGTTGATTTAATTGCACACTTTAAGGTTCTCTAATATCGAGTTTGTAAACAATTAATTAAAAAACGGCAACCGTGAACTAACAACAGCACTTGTACTACTTTTTTTTCTGTATTTGTTGAAATAATTTAAAAAATGTTTTTTTTTTAATAACAATTTATTAATTTTTAATAATATTTTTTTCCATTACAATAAAAACAAATCAAATTATGAGTCTTATTATTCTTAGGTTTTTGTTTTGTTTTCTTTTTGTTGAAATATATGTTGGCGTTAAATGTTGTACTTCACGTATGAATGTTCACACATTTTTACAACGCAATGTGTTTAGATTTTTAATAATTTTTTTTATTTCGTTAACATCATTGTGACTTGAAATATTTCTTAAATACACTACGTTTTGAATTGATATAAGCACACAAGTTGTTTTGTCTTGTGTTTTCTTTAATTAAGTGTTTAAAATGTTAAGAAGTTGCCGTTTTGGTTGATTTATCTCTTTATTATTATTTACATCTTTCTTTTTAAATGTTTTCTTTTCTCTTTTTCTTTTACCAAAAAAAATTATTTAATTTTGTCATGCTTAATTTAAACAATTTATAAATCAGTGCCAACCTTGTATTGTGTTACCCAATAGCCAATAAATAATTTGTAAATGAGAAGATTTATTAAACAATTATGATATGACAAGCATACAATTATATAATGACAGGCATGTTTTTTGACCCCAATTAAATTGATCTCAACCAATTAAAAAAAACATAAATGGTTTAATTAAACCATGAAACAAAAACATTTTTTACTAATTAAGTCTTAAGACATGGTTTGACAAAAATAGGGAATATAAAAAGGGAAACATAAAAACCTTAAAATTAATTAATATAAATCTAATTAAGTAAAGTTAAATAAATTTTCTATATATTTTGTAATATGACTTACTCAAACGCTTTTTTTGTCATAGTAATTAGTTACACTGTCACACAAAAAAAAAATATTTTCAATCTCTTTTATATGGAAAAGACAATTTGTTGAGGTCCATCAAGTACGTACTTAAAACCACATACAAAAATGAATTAAAATTACGGTTTTACGATTGAAATGATTTTTTATATATTTTTTGATTAAAAATTTTATGATGTTTGAAGGTATAAAAAGATTGTCGTGTTTGTAAGGTTCTTACATTTTATTATTTCTAATATCCTTAACTGCCTGTAACTATTTTGCATATGCTTTTACTGCATTTTTAACCGAGAGTTATCCGAATTTAGTGGCGTGACTTCTCAGAGCATATGCCTAAATTAGTCAAAATTATAGAAACATTATTAGTACTTCTAAATTCTGCATTGAAAGCCGCCTCAGTCTTGTAGGTAGTGTGTTGGCTTATTGGATGTGAAGTCACAGTTCAAACCCGGGGTCAAACATATCCAACAAAACGAAATATGAAAAAAAAAATTTCGGTGACTTCTTCTCAGCATACATAATTTGTCATTACAATCCTTCAGTCAGGATTATTGATCTTACACCACCTATGTAGTGTGTGTATAATTTTTATACCTAAGCGGCGGGACTTACAGTTTAAAGTCGACTCCGAACGACAGATTTTTGAGAAACTTTTCATGGCAATTTTATTTACTCTTAGCGTTTTTGCCAGAAATCTGCTGAGAGAAAATCGCCAAAAAAAAATACTTTTTGTATTTTGTTTTGTTGTCTGGCTAATAGACTACGGCGCTTTCAGCAGGTTTTTGTAAAAAAAAATTGTGAGAAACTAGATTGTAATCGTGAGTGATGAGTTATAATGACTTTTAACTGTAGGTCCTGTTATTCAAGTTTAAAATTAACATAACAACCATTCAATCAAGATTACTATCTAGTTTCTCACACCACGCATGTTGTCTGCAAACGCTATGTTTTTATGAAAGATTTGCCAATTTCATTTACGCTCAGAGTTGTTGCTAAAAAACTGCTGAGAGATTGGACCATCTATCGGTTTAAATTGAAATTATTTGTTATTTCGAATCTGACAGTACTTATGCTATTCTATTCTGTCACAAAATTCTGTATGTTATGTCCAGTGAATGTAATAAATCGATTTACGCTTAAGCAACGTTCGGATTTATTAGGCCAAGCAGAAACGACACGATGATATCGATTTTGCCAAGATAAATGAATTCCTTGATTGTATCAAAAGTATAGTTATCGGCCGTAATCTGAGAATCAATACGCCGCACGGCTCTACTTGTCGATAACATATGCTTCGTTTTTCCCTCACTTACTGCCAGACCCATATTCTTAGACTCCCGCACTAAAGGCAGCAGTGACATCTCGTTTGGTACACACTATGATGTCGATGTCGTTAGCGTACGCTGAGTGTCGAGTTGCTTACTTTTTTGAGAATTAGTGCCATTGTGATGCACTCCCGCCTTTTGCAGAACACTCTCCATGACGAAGATGAAGAAGTCGCATGATAAGGAATCGTCTTGTCTGAAACCTCGCACGGAATCAAAGGGTTCGGAGAGGTCAATTCCTACCTTGACGGAGCTGCAAGAATTGCTCAATGTCATTCATTCTTTAATTTAATTTCTTAACATTTTTCGCCCTTTATATGGTATGTGCATTCATTTATTAATTCCAATTGTTAGCTTTTGTATTATAAAAATTGCAAAAAAAAAAAAAAAAACGATTGACTGACGGTCTGATTGAAATTTATTGAATTGTATTAGCTAAGTAACTTGCTTCTGGTTAATAAACGTTTTAGCTACAGCATTTCCCGTAATTTCCATTTAATTGTTTGTGATACAAAACTATGCTACAAGAGCTCCTAACTAGAAAATAAACTGATTTTGTATGACTTAGCCAATTAAGCCAATTTATGTTACTAAAGGAACCTAATTTAAAATTTATTTAAAATTCTGTAACGTATTCTAATTCGTTATGATGTTAAGCTTATAATTAAAGCAAAAACAAAACTTGTATGGAGCTACATAAAAAGCCGTTGAAATTTAAAAACAAAACATTAAAAAAAACCCCAAACTTTATTGCATTACTACTATAAGCGACACATATTTGTGTATATAAAAAATGTTATTTTGTGATAATTATAAATTGAAGGCAATTATCCATAGATTGGTAATACCTTAAATAACCATTGGAGTGGGTAGAACTTATTGTGAAAGATATCAGTAGCTGCCACAAAGCATGCATATTTAAATACAACGAAAATACAAAATATTTTATATAAATTTAACAACACAATTAATTTGTTTAAATGAATAACAAATGGCTTTGAATCGGAATAAAATAATGCGTTAGAAAAAATAATGAAAATTACGTGTATATTGTGCGAGTATATGAAAGAACAAAAGACTTAAGAAACAAACATTATTAATTGTGTGCCATTAATTTGCCAACAAAATACGCTTAATTAACTCGTAATGAATATTTTTAGATAAAATAAATTCTATTTAATTTGAAATTGTGCCAATTAACTATAAAATTTACCGTGTACTTCTATTTAAATTAATGCCCGCCATTATTGTGTAATTTTCCACATGGATTGTATTCAAATAAAACTGCTTTTTTTTTTTTTGCTTGCATCTCATTTCCATTCACATCAGCATAAATCATTGGCAATTATTAATTCTTGTATGATATTTTATTTGCCTGTTTTATATAGTAATGCACCATTTATTCTTTGACTTGTGCTAATTAATTATGGCTCAATAAAACTAAATGTATGTCAACAATAATAATTTCAATAAATCACGCCCACATGTAAAGCCATTTGAAAAGAAATTTTTTCTTTTTTTTTCAAAAACTTGTCTCCTCCGTTCATAGCAATTATAAGCAGGTTAATGAGTGTTTTTAAAATCTAATAAATCTTTTCAATTTTATGGAATTATTGAAATTGAATTCGGAGTTTTATTTGATGTGAGAAAAATATGTCTGACATTTAGATCCTATTTTTCCACAAACACAATTCAGTTGATTTAAAATTTTCATGCCTGGTTTTCATTGAAATGATTTTTTTTTTTTTTTTGTTTTACGTAAATCTGTTATTTATGCGAATATTTTTTTTCATTTAAAACAAAACAATGCAATTTTTCTTTGTAACAATTTCAAGGTAGTTTTTTTTTCTTTTCTTTTCATATTCATGTTTAATTTAATATAAGATTTTGAGATTTGTATGCGCATGACTTGTTTCCATCTCTTATTAACAAGAATTGACGACATTTTTATAGTTTATATTTTAGCTGCCAGCAAATTACAATTCACACATAATAAATATGTAGTTACACAGGTAAATTCATTCAATTTATTCATTCATTCATTCACTAACTAATAAACAAGTGATGTCAGTGTCTATAAAGATTTTGAAGGAAAACTTATGTGCCAAGAAAAAGCAGACTTGGTACAAGGCATCGAATCTTATACACTCTATAGGATAATAAGTTTGAATCCTATTGTTCTGAAACTATTCACAAGATGTGAACTCAGCTCCAACTATAAGGATTTTTAAAAAAAATAAATTGGATTATCTTATGAACGATCATCCATAAAACCTTCTTCTCTATCTGAGTCCTAAGAAAGCTTGAAATGGTGAAAAAAAGGGAGGAAACATTTATGAAAATTAGGTTGATTTGGAAGGTCAATTGTATTTTATTTTCGTTTATATTCACAACTGTTATACGAAAAATATTGTGGCCATGTGTGATTTGGCCGTATTAGCAACATATACAGAGCTGGTGTTATGAGCTGTTATGCCTAACGTCAAAAGCCTTAAAACGGTTACTTTTTCTGTACACATGAGAGAATCATTTATAATCTTTTAATCACATTAATATTAACAGAAATACGAAAACAGTAACGTACAAAATCAGACGCAAGAAAAGAACAGAAAAAATGTTTATATATCATCGGCAACCAAAAATTAAAATCGAATTTGGATAGTTTGTTCTCTGAAATTTTGAAGAAATTGTCCATCTTCTCATACCGACTTCACCAGACAGAATACTTTATTTACATCTTTCAGGTGCCTAAATTCGAAATGCTAAAGACTGAATTAGGTGGAAATTTGGAAAGGCGACTATTGTAGGTTTACTTCTCACTGATGGTGGTGTTTAATGAACTGTTAGACATTTATTTGTGATAAACAGGTAGATATGGATACAGAACTTTAGATTGACGCCGTTTCTAGAGATATGTGTATATTCGATTGGTTCAACAGTTGAAATAAAAAAAGAGAACACTCTGGAAACCTTTATATGAGATTGTATAAGAGTAAACTCAGTAGATAGGTATTTAGATGCAGCACTCGACTAATCGAAAGCATTTAAACGGCTTTATATTGAATCGTGGTGTAGATATTTTATCGATTTCGATTAACTCTTTTAAATGTAGGATTTGGAAACAACATTTTAGGAAATCTATGCACGGTTTGGAGTCAGTCCGTTTGAATTATTATCCTGTCGCTTAAACCTGCCAACCTACTCTAAATAACTTTATCACACCTTGTTGTTGTTGTAGTGAAATTTCAGATGTTGTTTCACGGTGACCATACGATCAATCTACAATCTATCAATATCTCTTTTCTTGACTAACGTCAGGATGCCGACTGATGTCAATAAAGCCAATCCCACCCAGCATATGTAAAAACGCGCAGGTGTTCCTTCACTTTGAAAATCTAAATAAGCGTACTTGTTTCTGCAGTGCCCTGTAGAAAGATCAGACGTTAAATTCAGAATATTTCAGAGTAGTCGAATTCATAACGCATAAAACAAAACGTTTGATTCCCTTAAACCATTTGGATTGAGCAGATCCTTTCCATATATTACACTTCACTTTCGTTGAAAGCTTACATCGCATGCGTTTCTTCGTCAAGTCTACATATCAAGTTGTTCAACGTTCATTTTCAATCTGCTCTTCTATCGGTGTTTTATGCTTGCTTGTCTGCAATTTTTACGAAATTTATCGAAATATACTTTTGCTAGAACATTTTCATTGCTGGCTAATGTGATATGTTTTGTATTAATACACGAAGGGTTCTATTTAACATTTCTGGATCGACAAAAAATATTATAAAAATATTTTTATTCAGTAGTTGTCTGGCCAAAACCCTGAGTAGTTACCATGGAAAGGTTTCTTCAACCCATTATTCGGAGTCACGGAGTTAGGTTACACTTACTTACTTACTTACTTAATTGGGCATTAATATTCCGATTTACGGATTTCGGCCTGCCGTAATACATCCTTCCAGGCGCCTCTGGTTTTTACGCGCCTAAGCCAGTCTATGGATATAGATTACACTATTCTGGTATAAAATTATCTCACATTTTATGTAATAAAGAAAGTAAATTATTAGCTTTACTCAAGTAAGTTAGTCCTCTTTACGAAGAGGCCAATGCTCCGCAGTCATTGCTCTTATAGCTCACGCTGAATGTATCTATCCTATAAAATATCCTATAAATTTTCTTTCAACAGATGTAAGGTCAGATAAGCTGATTATCTACGCTAGAATTCTAAAAATTTATTGGTTAATGTGCCTCAACCAGAGTAATTTCCTACGTTATAGTTTTGTACAGTCGATTAAATGGAAGGGTTGTTTGTTTTTAATATTTTACTGTGTTATATACAGATTTAAGTGATGCGCCAACAATAATTTCCTTAAATGGGCATAACTAACGATGAGAAATAACTATCAATACAACTCATATCGAATATGATCTCTTTTTTTTAATTGGTTTAATCACCTTTTTTATTTTGCTACAGTTTCTTTTGCCCCAACTACTTACCAATCAAAAGACTTAAGAAACAAACTTGGTATTACCTTATTTCATGTGAAGCAATGATACTTTGTAGGAAATATATCATCGTTATTGCTATAAATTAACAACAAGGAAATAAATACAGTTAACTTGTTAACTGTTTACCAATATGGCGAAGCAAGTGTATAAAACGAAACGAAAGACTGAAGAAACAAACATTTTTGTAAATTTCAATACAACTTAAGTAAGTCAACTTGTAACATTAAATGCTTTAACATTGCTGGCTGTCAGTGTTTGATTTTCAGTGTTTATGGTTGCAAACATTTAATCAAATTGAAATTATCATTTGCAGCGTATTAATTCACAGCACCCGCAATTTATAATCAAATCAAATAAACTCTTGAATAATTTTATTTATATTTCTGTCTTCTATTTTATTAGCAAATAAATGAATTTAAATTATCTTGAAAATTACTACACAATGTTTTATTGATGCATATGCATGTGTTCATACAAACTAATGTATACTCAGATAAATTTAATGAAAAATATAAAAAAAAGTAAAATGTAATCAAAATAATGAAATAAAATTAAAAAAAAAAAAAACTTGTTGGCCCAGACCATGACATAGAAAATGATTTTTATAAATATATTTTGCATATAAGCCATATGGATGTCTATTCATAAAGGCAATAACTTGGCTTTATTTTTTTTATTTTTAATGTAATTGAAATACATTTTTTAAATGAAACTGTAGTAATAATAATAAAATATTAACATTTTTTAATTTTTTATTTTCTTATTTCGCGTCTCTGTTAAAATGATTTCAACTCCCCAGACACTTATTGTTTACAGAGCCGGATAGTACATTGTTGGTATTGCCAATATGGTGTATGTATGTTGCATGTTCAGAGATATTTTTTCTCAGCGAAATAGCATCACTTCATAACACTTGCTGTTGTTGCTGCTGTTTCTGTTGTTTTGCAAAATATGTTGAAAAAAAAAAAAGAAATAAATTTGAAATAAAAAAACACAAAATCGCATATAAAAATTAGTTAAGATTGTTTAAGACGAAATAAATCTTCTTTGTGCAAGTGGTTAATCTTGAAATGATTTATATTGACCATATAATTTCAATATGATTTTTTTTTTCTGTGTCTCTGTTTTTTGCTACTTCTTAATACAACACAACACAATAGCAACGCAATATCAATCAGGCAATTGTTGGCAATCAATGTAACATCGTAACAAGTGTTTATAAAGTGCAGGCAAAAAGTAATCAATTTTTTCCCCTATTTTCATAAGCAAAATAGTTATCTTGCTCTCAATGCTTGCGTATTTACTTAATTGATCATTACAATCCTTTAGTCAACGTTACGACCTCGTTTCTTACACCACTTGTGTATATCCGTGAGTAGCGGGATCTCCAGTCTAAAGTCAACGCCGAACGATATATTTTTGAGTAACCTTTCATGGCATTTTTTTACTCTGAGAGTTTTTGGCTGGAGACTGCTGAGAGGATGATGCCGTAGAAGGTCTTTAGACTATGTGCTATACTACAACGACTGAATAAAATCGTTAACTGGCTGTGGTACTATGAAATAAACACGGAATTTTTATAAATATGGAAAGATCTTTCGTAAGTTCAGTGCAATTTAGTCAGAACAGGGATAGTGCTTATCTGTGCAATCACAAAGGGCCGCTTAGCGTACTGACGTTAGCTTTGGTATCAAAGCTACCACTCCAAACTAACTTAATCTAACATAAATGTGGAAAAAACTTTCGCAATACTTTTTATGGTTCATTAAATGTCTCTTCTTAGATTTAGAAAAGAAATTTAATCTTTGTTTTTATTGAGGGTTTGTAATGCAAAACTTCTACAGAAAATTCTAGTTGCCATTAGTTCAATTAAAAAGGCTCTGTAATCTTTCTCATGATCTATTTTCTCATTTGCTATCAAGAAATATTACACAAATTAAATACGTCCCTAATATTTCAGCCAGTGCTTCATCCAACTGCTTCTTTCGTAATCTAAAATAAAGAAAAAGAGTTGTCTGTGGTAATTACAAAATAGTGAGTACCAAATGTTGCATATATTCTTTTCCTCCAACGTGATGAAAAATAGAGTTGCTTAAAGCACTCCTAGTACATCGAAGGAACGTGTTATAAATAGTCTCTGTGATATAGATTTTCCAATAACGCCATTGGTTTTTCTTTAACCATTCGTCGGCCACCATTCCAAAGAGGTGTAAGAGATTTAAGTGCTACAGACGAAGAGAAAATGCAAAACGGGTATTCTGTAATTGAAACTAAAGCTTTACGAATGAGCCTAATTGCATACCATTTGTCTTTTGGGTGATATCACATACATACATAATTGGTCGTTACAACCCTTCAGTCAGGATTATTAACATAGTTTCTTACACCACCCATGTTGTGTGCGTTAATTTCATGCATCAGTGGCGGGACTTACAGTTTAAAGTCGAATTCAAGCGTGATAGTGTAATTACATTATATTTGGCAGGATAATCACAGGTGGCTATCGTTAGAGCCCTCCATAATTTAAGTGTGAATAAATATTTTGTTTCTCATACCATTGCTCGTTACCGTTATACTGGCAGTGTTGCATCGCGTCCAAGAAGTGGACGAAAAAAATGGTAACAACACCAGAAATGGTCCGAAAAATGAAGGCCAGATTTGAGCGAAATCCATGCCGCAGTGGTAGAAAATTGCTCGTGAGCTGAATATATCGCGAGAACAAATGCAAGACATATTGAAAAATAAGCTTGGACTAAAGCCATTAAAGTTCCAAAAAGTGCAAGAGATCACCGATGGATAAAAAAAAATACAAGGAGCTTACGTCGCTTGCATGAGAGTGGCCAGTTTCCGAATCTGTTTTTTTCCGATTAGAAGCCATTCCAAATTAAGCAGATTGTGAACAAACAAAACGATCGTGTTTAGTTGCCAAAGAGGTCAGCTGAAAATTTACACCTGCGATTGGCCACGAGAACTCCAGCCCCGCCGATGGTAATGGTGTGGGTCGTATTCATCGGCCGTGGGGCAAAAATAAAAGCCGAATATTATCGGGAAAATGTCGTAGAGACAGTATTAAAGCCCTGGGCAGACAAACATTCGGGCGCAGACCATTAACATTCCAACAGGACCCAGCAATACCGCACTCATATTGGCAACCAAGAATAGCTTAAAAAGGAAGTTCCTCGCTTCTTTTCTACCGCACAATGTCCACCAAAATCTCCGGATCTCAATGCGTTGGACTTTTGCGTCTGGGCATTTTGGAGAGTAAGATTCTCACTAAAAAATACCAAAGTATCGATAATCTCAAGACGGCGCTTCGCCGGGAATGGGCCAAAATACCGCAGAACCACTTTCGTGCAGCCTGTGATGGCTTTGTCGGCCGTTTGAAGGTCATAATTCGTAGCAAAGGTGGCCAATTCGAACAAATCTAAACTGATTCTAAAATTTGATGTTATTTCCAACATGTTTTGCTTTTGAACAATAAGATTAAAAAAAAAAAATTACTAAAATATAACGCTTTACTTTGTTGCATTATATATCAGCCACCCTGTATTAACGTGTCTATCATGATGAGAATGTGTTTCATCCTGAAAAGATGATTTCTCTCTCTCTTTTCATCGTTCTAGATCTTATCTTACTTACAATATTTGTACCCATTTTTCGCACCATATACTAAATCGTATGTCGTCATTCCTAGCTTCTTCATCTGATCGTACCATTCTCCATTTCTCTGCATTATACGATAGTAAATTGATAGAATCAAAGCCCTCTGCTCCCGATATAATTTAATGAACAAAACAATTAATGCTAGCAAGCTACACCATCATATTTCTTTACTTTTATTACTAAGTGTACATGATTTGAGTTTTAATTTTTATTGCAATCGATTTCTATGTATTGTGACATTGACACAAACTGCATCAGTTTGTTATTGTTGCTTTTGTGTTACACGTTACAATTGTAATATTGTTCACATTATACTCATACGTGCTTGTAAGTTGAGTATGTTTTCTTGTGGTTTTTTTTTTCTCCTTCTTTTTTGTGTTTTCTTTATATTTGTTTGTTCGAATTACTCATTTTATTTCATTATTAAATATTGTGTTGTATTAAAATGTTTTTGAAATAAACGTAAGAGGGGTATTCAGTAGAGATGATGATTGTATGATTAAATGCTTTATTTTAAAAGAGAATCTTAGCAGAGAACTAAAAAAACCATTGTTATATTTAACATGTGAAATGTTAGCTAACCAAATTAGCTTAAATTTTGTAAAAGAAAGTAATGAGCTTAGAACAATTCTTTGCATATGCTTTAACCCCTATTATGGTGAATTTTGATATCTTTATTTACTTTAAAGGACCATGTCTATAACAAATTGCAAACTGTCTGTCAAAGTAGGCTGTCCAAACAGCAGGATTTGCATCGGAATGCCATGCCATATTATTCTTGTATTGAATTTGATGTCCTCTAGAATAGGAAATGATAATACGTGATTTTTTTTTTTTTTTTTGTAAGATGATTTCATAGCTGGAATCTAATCTCTTTCCGCAAAGATAATTCTTCAGTTTGAAAAAGTAGCCAGTAAAAACTAAATCCAGAGAACTCCGTATTACCTTCCAAATTAATGAATTTTTTGTAATGAAAACTGCATCTTTGTATAGTCCTGATAAAAAAAAAAAACAAAAACTTACTTCTTGACAAAATGTGGCAGAGATTTATTTGCCTTCTTGCAATAGTCATTAAATCGATCCAATAAGTTAGAATAATATCTGCTAACGTTTGCTTTGAAGATAATCAATATACCGCTTTGTGTATATCGTATACAATACCGCTTCCATCACAATAATTATCATCATGTCCCTCGTTTGTTTGCGAGGATCTGTTTGATTTGACTGATGTTAACTGCGTTATTTCTGTGAAATTTACCCAAGTGATAATTCCAAAAAGCAACTATCAAGCCAAATTCCGTGCTTATTCCGTAAATCAATCAATAAATTTCAGTTTTATTATTGAAATTTTTTTTCACCTTTAAATCAGACGATAATCTGCAATAAATGGCTGTCAGACGCAAACTGAATGATGAAGATTATTAGGATTTTGAAAGAAAAAAAAAAAATGTATGACTGTTGTTAAGTCGAAAAAGACTAACGCTCTGTCTGGGAAGTTTGCCTAAGAATTGGACTTGGGGGAAACCAAGCGAACTGATTTTTGTGGTGTTTATTTATCCATGCCTGCCGTAGTCTAGTAAGTAGCAAATTGACTTATTAGCCAATGCCAATGCCAATAAACTAAAATATAAAAAATATTTCTTCCCCAACTTCCTCTCAGCAGTCTTCTGGCAAAAGTCTGGAGCGTAAAGAAAATTATCATAGAAATTTTTTCAAAACTCTGCCACTCGGATTCAACTTTAAACTGTAAGTCAAGCCACTTATGAAAAAGAACTAGTACATAGAACATAAGTGGTGCAAGAAGCTAACCAATTATTAACATATGAAGAGGGTGGGTGAATATAATGTAACGAAGTAAAGCGCAATATTTTTTAATTTTTTTTTTTTTAATTTTATTGTTCAAAAGCAAAAAATGTTGGAAATAACATCAAATTTTAGAATCAGTTTAGATTTGTTCCAATCGGCAACCTTTGGTACGAATTATGACCTTCAAACGGCCGACAAAGCGTTCACAGGCTGCATGAAAGTAGCTCTGTGGTATTTTGGCCCATTCCTGGCGAAGCGCCGTCTCGAGATGATCGACACTTTGGTATTTTCTAGTGAGAACCTTACTCTCCAAAATGCACCAGACACAAAAGTCCAAAGGATTGAGATCCGGAGATTTTGGTGACCATTTTGCGGTATAAATGACGCAAGGAACCTCCTTTTTAAGTCATTCTTGGTCCTGATGGAATGTCCATGATCTGCGGCTGAAATGTTTGTCTACCCATGACTTCAATACTGTCTTTAAGACATTTACGCGACAATATTCGCCATTTATTTTTACCCCACGGTCGATGAATAAGAGCGGGTACCGACCATAGGCCTCAGAAGTAACAAAAATGATGTCTTAATCAAAAAAAAAAAAAAACAAAGGGGGTGAGAAAGAGTGTGGGATAAGAAAACTGTACTTATTTTTATTAAATTTGGATTACAGATCTTGCGCCCACCAATCGTATTTCAAATCATCATCAAACTCCTGTGAATACCCCAAATGTAAAGAACTCAGCATGATTGCATGTTAGCACAATAGTTGCTTCGCGTTTTTATATATGTTTTCGTTTCGTTTGTATAGACAAATAAATATCATATTTAATTAATTTTTATTAGTAATATATTGTTTATTATAGTACTAGTGATTAATATGGAATATTATTGAGATAAACAATTAAAGAATTAAATTAATATTTATAGAAATTAAACATGAACATCCGTTTAGTTTAAATACAAAAAAAGAGAAATAAATTATGCAATCATTTGGTCTCTTTAAAGCATTAAAAATCATGGTCTGAATTTGTTTCAAAACTACAACATTTCGAAATACTTATCCTATAGGCTTGTGATAATCTATACAGGGAATAATTAATTATACTTTACAGTCATACAAAACAGTGATGTAAACTTTCAGTAATACGTAAGCAGCAATATCACCTAATTTGTGAATGCATTTCAGAAAATTAATCAAAAACTGTAGATAGAAATCGGAAACATGCATGGCAGATAATAAACACATTTGCTAACAGATAATTACAGCAATTAACTAATTTGTTCATCATTAGTTCGTCAAGATATTCCCTTAAAGGTTTACAAGCCCATTGGCTGTTTAATATTAATAAAAATATTCATGCTGATGCTATTTCAAATACACAAAGAGCATGACTACACTTTGGTTATAATTTTATTTAAATATGTCAGATAGATTTATAATTATAAAGATAAATTGTTGTAAAACTCATTGTTGTGTTCAGTCATTCCTCTTCATTCGGCTATGCAGACAAGCGATTAGACAGCAGCAATATGATATGCATGGCATGCATTTATAAATGCACCCACATTTAATGAAAATGAAAAAAAAAAAACTGTGAATAACAATTGAAATAACAACCACAACCTCAATAAATGTAGCAACAATACTTATTAAAACAATAACAACAATATGGTTATGAATTTTTAAAATTTTCATTTTATGATTTTTGTTGCACAGCAATTTTATTTGTATCCGTTCATACTATTTACATACTATAACTCTCATCATTTATTCATTCTTTTAATCATTCATTCATTCATTCATTTGTTCATTGCATTCAAATTGTCTGTCTGACTTGTCAGTATGATTGTTTGTTTAGCTCATTTGTTCACTGCTTCATATTTGTTCACGTATTACAGAGTGTTGTGTTTCTTGCAACATTTGTTAATGCATGCATTAAATAGGGGAAGGTATGCCAAATGTGGCAGTAAAAGGAAACTTTAAAGATTAAAAAAGAAGTAAATGTTTATCTAGCCTAACGAAGGTGTTAAAGCACAAATTTTTAACATAACGTTTTACCAACTAAGTGGCCGTAGCTTAATGGGTAGTTCGTTGGTATATTAGACATGAGGCCTCAGTTCAAACCCCAAGCCAGACATCTCCAATAAAACGCAATATATGAACATACATATCTCATTCATTCGGAGTCGACTTTAAACTGTAGGTCCCGCCACATGTATAAAAATAAATCAAAAAACAACATAAGTGGTGTGAGAAGTAATCCTGCCTATGAATTCTTGGTCAGTAAGCTCTAAGTATGTTATGTTATGTATAGACTCAAGAAACATTTGATTTAGAATAGATATGGAGTCAAGGATTATGTAACGCCACATTAATCACCTGAATACTTACCAAACATTGAAAAAATGAGTTATGCTTACAACGTTTTGAAGGTTTTCAAGGCAACAGAATTGCTAAAGACAGGCTTTGTAAATTGAAAGGATACTCAACATAGCTTGTGGACAGTACTATACTCCCCATGTCTTTTACAACGGTGGTATAGTATTCGAAGTAACTGGAGTAGGTATGTAAATAGAAAACCAATACCTGATATCACCTTAAAAATACTTATCACATATCATTTCAATTCTTTTATTTGCAATTAACAAAGCATGTATTTGATAAAATCAAAATAACCAGCCTCCATGTCAATTAATGTCCTTCAATTCTATTGCGGTAAGAGCAGAAACAAAATAAGTTTTAGAGAATCTGAAATATTAAAAAAATTTATGCCGGTATTTTCAATGTCGTTAAGAGCGTTTGTATAAATAAAAAACAAAATTAGGCACACCTTCTCTTCACATAATCCAAACACACCAAGACCAAGTACTTAGGCGGCCTTATTAACTGATTACTGAAATTATATCTATTTGTGGCATCAATTACAATGCCTACATGCTGTGATCCTCATTTAAGCAACATGGGCATAGACAATGCTTTATTGTTAACTGATAAATCATTTTTACACTAGGCTTTAAGTTTCTACGTATAGTGGCGTATAATTTGGAAAATGAATTGTGGACTAAAAAAAACAATAAAACTGAAAATAAATTTTTGAGTAGAAAACAAATTTCTCGCCACTCTATTAAAAATTATAATACAACAATAAGACAAAATGTTTATGTAGTAACATCCATAAATAACATGATGTTGTTAGCACATTATTAAATCGATGCTATTCACTATTGTACATAAAATATTGCAACTCTTTATCTAGTCTTCATATCGTAGTTTTCGTTGTTACATTTTCGTTGTTAAACATATGCTGCTTGTGTCTTAAGTCTTTTGTGTTGCAGTCGTGTTTTTTATTTCTTTTTAAATTGTGTATTTAATTATTTACAAATAATTAAAGCGGTGTCATTATTGCTTTGTAATTACAACAATTAAACTGCTTGTTATTTATTTTATTTCTTTTAAATTTATTATTAAAGTCTCGCTATTGAATATGTATTAGTCAGCAATACTTTTAATTGTTTTAATTGAACATAACAGAACAATAACAACAACAACAAAACACAAAACAATGTTAATTGTTTAGTGAAGAGGAAATTGTCACCATAAAAATGTTGATTTACAGCAACACATTAACATTAAATCATAAATTAAAGCACACGTTTAAATGCTTAGATTTAGAAGATTAAAAAGTCTACACACACATAACTTAGGGTTATTCAAAATAGTCTCTAAAGAAGTAAGTCTTTTACAGTCTGCTGGAATCTCTCTTCATGTTAGACGAAAATTCAAAACATTTAAATTTTTAAATTCGAAAAAATTCAGAGAAGTTTTCTTTCGGTTTACAAAACCTATAAATTAGTGAAGTGATTCGATGAAATGTATATTAAAAATAGTATAGATATTACATTGACGTTTTCTGCCCCGTAGTTGACGTTTTGTACAAAATTTAAGTAAAAAAAGAATATACAGTGAACTCGTAGAAACGTGTGTACTATTTTTTGTAAAGGATGTTCATGTTTTCAGTAAATTCAAGCAAATTAAGGAAGTGGTGATTTTTATGCGGGGATTTCCAAAATTTATAAACTCTTTCAAGACGAATATATGGGAAAAATTTCTTGATGATTTTAAAGATTTCAACTTTTGTTTACATTTCAGGACAGGCAATGCAAAACAGAAGTGTTCATGTTTCTAGAATGTTTTGGTTATTCACGCTTTCACGAGTTTACTGTACTCATTATTGCGTAGAGAAGAAGTTGTAAATAACCAGTATTGTTCTCAAGCTATGTTAGTTAAGCCTTCGAATTATACAGTCTGTCTTTTGCAATATTGTTGCCTTGTAAATCTTTAGAATTTTGTTTCCTATTGTTTGGCAACACCTCATGTGATCCATGGGGGTTTGCCTGATCAATCTATCATATCGGGTATTCTTGATCTAAACGACCCGGTTATTACCCTGTTTCATAATTTAAATCAGTTTTTATTACAATTACACAACAAAATTTAAGATTGTTACAAATCTATTCGACATGAAAGGACTTACCGTTTCCTTATCTTTTTTTACTGAATATATCCTTGCAAATTGTACCCCACTTATTATTTTAAAAATTTTAAAGACTGATTCCATGAGTGGTGTGAAAATTACTCTGCGGGCCATGTTCTCTGATTGCTCATTGCTTAGCTTGAACTAACTTCATAAAATCTTAGTCCTCAGAAGGCGACCTGACTGTCAGATATTATTGCATTATATCGTTCTCTGTACTTCCGTACATTTGTACTTAATTGGTCATTTCAAACCTTCAGTCAAGATTACGACTTATGTTATGTGTGTTAACTTTTATACATGAATGATGTGACCACAAGACAACTCCGAACGACAAATCTTTTAAGAAACTTTTCACGGCAATTTTATTTATTCTCAGACCTTTTACAAGAAATCTACTGAGATGAAATATTTGAAGCATATTTTTCAGACGTCGTTTCTTCACGTCTAATTAATTAACTCATTATCTACTAGATTATGGTTTCCTTTCAAATTTCCTTCCAAATTCTCTAATTCTATCGTCACCGCCTTATACTTCTTAGCATGCTCATTACCGCAATTAGGTTTCCCACATAACTCGACATTAGGCCCAGCTTAACTCGAGTCAATTTCCTAGAATTTGAGTTTTCAGATGACTTTCTAATTGGCAGATAGTATTGCTATATCCCGTTCTCCGTACATAAGCTCATGTTTCGTTGGGAGCAAACCCTCACTCAGGACTTAAATATTTCGGCTATAGTCACTTTATAAGGTTTACTGAAATTGTCCTTGTTCTTAAAGAGGGAATTGTAATGGACAGGTAACTACCGCACTTACCGCACGCCTTAAAATTACCACCCATTATCCTACCCACGCCCTAATAGCAACACTGTTATATCCAAAAGACCCTTAACGTGTGACAATGTACAAAGCGTGTGACAATGTAAGTAGACTCACATATGAACAATCGGAATAAAAATCATTAACTTTGATAGGTCGAATTGCATGTAGTGTGTGTGTTATTCTATCGAAAATTATTTTAGCTCCGTAGCCCATTGATTTGAAGCGGCTACACTTTATTTTGTGGGAACATGTGAAGTCTATCATATATAGGAATAAGCCTGTAACAATTCAATTCTTGGAAGGGAACGTTATAGCTCCCATAATTACTGGATAATTTATACCAAAGAATTGAACATAATTTGTATGAAATCTTCTATAAAAGATAAATGGCAGCCATACGTTATCGGCTGCAAGTAATTGGCCGCAAGTTTTAAGTTTGGATTTATTACAAGGCCTTTTCTTTTTGATTTATTTTTTTTAATTTTCCATACCAAAAGTGGCAATAAAATAAAGGGGGATAGCAACAATATGTTCATTATAGAATTCCAAATAGAAAATAATTTGCTAATTTACATGAGAAATATTCAAATAATTTATTAATTTATTTATTGCTAGTAATTATATCCCCTAGTCCTAACACCCTACTTTATTCAAATATTTTGTTATGGGATAATTAGACGTTCCTACTTTCAAACTCTAGGTACATGACATAATAATAACAATTTCTATTTGGACAATTTCAATATGAATACGTCATTTAAATAGAGATCATTTGTGATTTATTGCATAATAGATATCAACAACTACTAATTATCGACTATCATTAATATTTTCTAACGCCCTACGGGAAATTACTTAAAGCCAGACGAAATACTATGCCGCAATAAGCGAAAGTTGTCTGGGCCAATGTTATTTAGTGTTAGTCTAGGAGTCTAGAATAAATAGAGAGAATAATAAATTGAAAATTAAAATATTGTTTTAAATAAAGTTGTTAACCTTTATTGTAAGTTTAGTTAATATTTTTTTATCTTTAGTTTTTTCTTATTGTCTTCCTGGTTTATAGATCAAATCTAAATATTTCTAATAAATCTTTTTGAATTGAATTTTTCTATTTGCTTGTTTGTGTGTATGTAAATGTAGGTTTTTCTTAATATAAATTAATATCATTTTAACACAATCAACACGTTCTCTTATTTTCTGGTTTCTTTTATACAAAAAAACAACAAAAAACAAAAATTTCAATAAAACTGTATAATTTTCATTTTAATAACACACCATAATTCATATTATCACAACTAAAGGAATTGAGTATTAATTTTTCAATTAATTTTATTTACGATCTTAGAAATAAATAAAAACGAAAATTTTTTATCTTTAAACTGTTTTTTTACTCTGGCGATTTTCAAGATCATTTTACAAAAAATAAAAACAAAAAAAAAAACGAAAAATCTTTGTTTTTTTCTATTAAATTGTCAAATTGAGACACAGGCTTTATTCTAATACAATTTAACAATATTACTTCATAAACTGCACTTTACAAAACAGGGTGGTAGTTAATAATCAATACTAGAATAACTGAACAGTGCATAAACATGTTTGTGTCTTAAGTCTTTCGTTTCCTAATATGCCTTACTCGTGTATTACTCATGCATTAGAAACAAAAATTTTTTAGCAATTATGCTCACCACCTTAATCAAATGCTTAGTAGACGAGAGGCTCGAGGTAACACATCTAAAACGAAATATGAAAAATTAATTCTTCGACTACTTCTGCTCGACAGACTTCTGGCAAAAACTCTGAGTGTAAATAAAATCGCCATGAAAAGCCATTTTCGCCACTTATGTAGAAAATTAATACATACAACATAAGCGTATGTATCGTATATATTTCAATTTATGTATAAATTCTATTTATCATAGAACTGGACATCATCATCTAGAAGTTGAACCAAAGACTTCTGGGCATAACTTGGAAGTAACATCCATCGAATCATATCAGGTAGTCTTAACTTGAACCATCAGTTATTTCGAATCACTGAATGTAATGGAACGGTTTACGCTTGCGCAACTTCGTATGGGGTTAACGTGAAACTGCAGAAAAAGATTAGTTTTTTCGGATGAAGCTCATTTTCATTCTGGCGGATAAGTTAACAAGCAAAATCGCCGTACTTGGGACTCAGAGGCCAATGCTCTTATTGAGAATGATTGTTTTGTGCTGTTAGTACGGTCAATGGATACACTTATCTCACCATAAGTTTTTTGTACCCACTCTTCACGGTATTGATTTGAAAGATGTTTGGTTTCAACAGGGTGGTAGTATTTGTCACACATATCATGCCATAATCAATTTATTTAATTTATTTATAGCGTAAAATATTTGGTAGCCATTTAATTAGCCGAAATGGTGATATCAATTGGCCGCCAAGGAACTGCGATTTGACACCATTGGGCTATTTTCTGTATGCCGCCGTTAAAGCAAATTGTTACGCCGACAAACCACAGACAATTCAGCATTGGTAGGCTAACATTCGTGATACCACTCAAAAACGCGATAAAGTGCATAAAAATTGGTCCGATTGAATGAGGTGTTGTGAGACCTGCTGCGGTAGTCATATGAATGAAATAGTACCGGAATTATTGTACTTCACATCAAAAAAAAAGTATATTTTTTAGCATTTTTAAATTTAAACTTTGAAATGACGCCAACTATATATAACGTCGTCGAAAATCAGAAAGTACCTAACACCACTTTTTATTATTTTACGGGAGAAGCAAAAAACGTTATAAAATAACAAGTACTTCATAGATAGAAACATTTTGAATTATTGATATAAAAACGTTAGGTTTATTCGTAAAAAATTTAAAAACTTGTAGAGATATGCTAGATTATCTGACGAATCATAATTAATCAAAAACCTTATTTTGATTTTTTACGTAATTTTGGATTTTATTTGGATTAATTTGCACATTTTCATCGAAAAGTTAAATCAGAAGCTTCTGGACTTTCTAAAAACAAATTCAATAAGAAAATAGTTACCAGAACTCATTTTGTGGAAGATCTTACAGCATGTACGTATGTACAAAGGTAGTATCTAAATGCTGACGTTTACAATATAAGTTGCAAAATATGGAATCCTTTTTAAGTCCTTATTTGCATTTTGAAAATGTAAAACCTGTCGAATGTCCTACATGCAAACGTTTAAACTGAAAAACTCTCTGCATGTTGCCTAAACTCAGATACCCATGCATCATTTATAACACAGCCCTGCAAATTTGGACTTTTTTTTTTGCAAATAAGATGATTTCAGGTGTTACCGAAAGCAATTTGCAAATGAACACGAATCTGGGTTCAAAAACTTTCCATCACTTCAGGTTTCCGAGAAGAAGGGGGTTGAAACCCCCATTTTTGAAAAATTTTTAAAAATTAATCTGTGCTCTTTAAAATGATTCCAAAGCCAAATTGTTTGCATGCACCCTTAAAGTAGGGGGTGGGTTTATGTCAAGGGGTGCAAGAGAAAAAGAAACTCATTGCGGAGATCTTTAAAAATTAATCAGATTTACTTGAAAATTGTTACTCAGAGTCAGTTGTTGGTGTCGCTGATTAGATATCTTCATTCAGATTTTAAAAATTCAAAATGACGTATCCGATATGACGGTCGAATGGCGTATGGCGGTTTTCAAGTAAATCCAATTAATTACTATAAACCTCGGCTACCACATTGGACCATGCAGGTCTGTGTAATCTATAGCTGCGTAAGAAACAAACACCAATTGGACGTTATAGAGAAAAGAGATCTTAGGCATGGGAGAACGCGGTTGACATATTATACAACTGCAGTTTCCTATATTTCCTTCCAAGCTCCTTTTACTACCTCAAGGATATGTTTTGACCTGGTTAGCAATATGGAAACTATGTTTCTTGCCATATGTTCTGCCTGCTCGTTACAACGATTTCTTACATGCCATGTTTAGTTCGAGTCAGTTTCAGAGAATCTGAGTTTTCAGAAGGAAAACCTCCTCACCATATCGTTGCAATGATTTCTTACATTCCTTAGAGTCAGTTTCATTTAATCTAGGTTCTCAGAAGATGTAGAAACCCAAAGCCGTACAGGCAAACTGTGTATTATGGCCATCAAGTATTATTATTTAGGACATTTGTACGTACTCATTTATTAAGCACTTGTGTCTTAAGTCTTTTGTTTAACTCAAGTATTCAAGTTGCCATACAATTAATATTTACGTAACATCAATTGTAATATTTTGTAGGTAAGATTTCTATCACTCTGTTCACTTGTCGACCTGTGAGTACATTCACTTTTGAAAATATACTCGTAATTTTACTCTAAATACCGTTAAAAATGTTTACATTGAAATGTTAGTATAACTGAAGGAAAACACAAAAAAAAAACAGAAAAATAAAAACATTTTAATAAAATTTTATTTCTAATAAAAATATTTAAAGTCAGAGTGAAACAAAATAGACAAATGTCTGTGGGTCTTAACGGTTATTCACCGTTATGTATGTATACAGGAGTATGCACGGACGGCCATTGACCATTTAAATAAATTATGTCATAACGTTCTATCTGTCTCCGTAAACAGATTTTATACAAATTTATTTTGAATTTTTTTTTTTATTTTATTTTTTAATTTTATTTTGGTTCTTTATATTGGAGTTATAAACGTAGTTTTTTTTTATTTTATTCTTTTGATTCATTGGCTGCTTAATTGGTTATTTAACTTTTTCACTTTGAGGTGTGGCTTTCACTTTGGCTTCGCTTACCAACCATATGTTGCTGGTGACGGTGTGTTTTATTCCAATCACTTGTATTAGAATTTAGTTCTTGTAGTTGAAAAGAATTTTTTTGTATTTTTGTTTCTCTTTTTTTAGTTTGTTTTTGCTGGTGTTTAATTACAAGAACAATACCGCATTATTATGCAATACAGCGTTTTCTTATTTGTTTATAATTGTGTTTCAAATTAAAGGTTTGGTTTAGTAAATGAGTTTAATTAACATAGACAATATGGTGTAGTGGGGGTATTTTTAATGTTGTTGTTCAAATTGTTTAATTAAATGGAACACTCTCTGAATAAAGTGTTCTTTGTAAAAAAGGCAAGAACAAAGAAAGAAATTTATGTCAGAAGCGGATTTAATTGTAACTTTTGGAAGGGGAAGTTTCCAAACTTATAAATGCCGTATTCGGATCGGAAATTGTTATTCGAAAAGCTTTCTTGGAGGAAAATTGACATAAATAATCTAGTTTACCAAGTCTCTATTGTAGATTGATTGATTTGCTTGTCAAATTGCTTACCATGAAGCATTAGCCATCAAAGGTGGAATAGTGGCGAAGGACTGGATATTTCAAAAAACTGGTTTTAACAACACTTTATATAACAACTCCTGTAAAAGTGGCATTGAAAATTTTAAAATTCTGGAAATATAAATTAACATCGCAGATCAGTTTAGATAGCGGATTTTAAAATCTAAAAAATATCATGGATTTTAATCAAGTGTTAAAGATAGGTTTCACTAGTCATTACATGACATCTGCCTTGAAATAACCAATGGGATTAAATAGGTTGAAGTACCTGGAAGTCGTCTTGGACGCTATAGAAGAACAACATAATTGATATAATACTTACTTACATATATAAAATATGGATGCATAAACCTGCCATCAAATAGTGTCTTCAGCGGACTCTGAAGGAATAAAACTTATGATGTTCATGTTTTCTAAACGATGTGCAAATTCCATCGTCATTGGCGAATAATAGGAAGACCGCAGAGGCAATCAGTACTCCTGATTTTCTGATTTCAACTAAGGACTTCTGACTTAAAGTTTCCCTTTTCTGAGACCGTTTAGACTTAAACCGATGACTCTAAAATCCTTAACAGAGTAGGCTGTAGTACTTTTGTTATGGGTTCTGTTATTTAACTTTTGTATAGACTGTCTGACTGTCTGACGAAGTCGCCATGGTTTAGGAGTTAGTGTGTTGACTTATGAGACGTAAAAGCCAGAGTTCGAGTCCCAGGCCAGATATCAAAACAATATACAAAAAGTATTTTTCGGAAATTTCCTCTCAGAAAATTTCTGGTAAAAACTCTGAGAGTTTAAAATCGACTTCAAACGATAAATTTTTGGCAAACTTTTCATGGCAATTTTATATATAGTCTCAGAACTTTTACCAATATTCTGCGGAAAAGAAATCACCGAAGAAATGGTTTTTCATATTTCGTAATCAGGCCTAATAAGCTAATATACTACCTTCTAGACTATGACGACTTCTAGAGAGTTTCTGGTATTCCTTAAGGCAATAAAGTTTACCAAAATATAATCTCTTTTAGAAATAACCGGCCTTAATTGATTGGGGAATATATCATGCATGGTTGAAACAAAAGCCTCAAACTATCTTTGCAACAGTTATTAACTTTATTGCAGAAATAAACATCATTCATTATAATTAAATAAACCATATGTAAATTACATTATATACACATATTAGGCTATTGCAATTCTTTAGTCATGAATGGGGCATAGTTTCTCATACCAACCGTATATAAATCTAATTAATGACTGACGGAACCAGCAGATCAATTCTGTCCCTAAACTACCCACAAAATCTATGAATGAATGTTTTGTTTATTACATGGAGCTTTAGTCACACGCTAATTATGTTTTAAAAACTTGGAGAATTGAATTAGGAAAATTGAATAACTAAAGAATTAGTTATGCTAGATTTACAGACGTCAAGTTAACACAACGAGTGGATATCGATGACAGTCTTGTTATGTATGCACCATGTGCATTTTGTTCTGCAAACTGTTAATGTCTCTTTAAATTTGCCTACAATATTAAGTGAAAGGCAAAACTAAATACCTCACCTTACCTTATACATACTTGTCTCCAGTGCTCATAAATTGCAAAAAAAAAACAAAAAAAAATATTTCATACATATAAAAACATAATTTGCATTACAACATCTTTAAAAAATATATAAAAAAATATAAAAAGAAATAAAATAAATGTTATTATGAATACGCCCATTTGGCAACTTTTACAGGTTCACTGGTTATTTTAATTAAACAAGCATTGTGGCAATTAAATGGGCAAGTGATTCTACCAGACAGTTTATTTTCATCATCAACATTGTGGTTGTTACATGCACTTCAGTGTTGATATATTGGCCATAACATGAGAGAGAATGTTTTTTTTTTTACCAGACCGATAAAGAAGAAGATTTTCTTCCATACAATGCTTGCAAACAAAGCAGTTTCCACAGTTTCTTGATGATAGTTTCATTGGGATCTTCAACAAAACAAAATAAGAGACACAAACTTAATTTTAGTAAATTTATACTGCCAGCGTTATCTAATAAATGCTGCCTAATCAGGTGGCAATGCAGTTAAAGCTGTATGCAGTGTCTTCACAGCATAAAGCAAAGCTTACCAAACTTACCAAAAAAAAATATCTGCTTTCGCTTTGTCCAAGCAGCAGTCAATTAATATTGAAGAGGCTCTTTAACCAGTTGTTTGAATTGTATGGCGCTTAATGTTGCTAGGCTGTGTTAAATACGTGTACGATCCTATCCCCCCTCCCCCCCCCTCAAATACAATAACGGCTATTACATATCAGATTTTGTTTTTTGTGTCCATTCCTCGGTCCATTTGTCTGACAGTTTGTATTGGCTTGATGCAAGTGGTTGTGCTTCCATAATTTATAATTTTTTTTTTATTTTCTTCTTCTTTATTCGTGTAAATGTGTGTGTTGAAAAGTGAAAACATGGTTGATTATATAATATTGTTTAGATGCACTTAATGCCTGCATTAAAGTGAAGTTTTTAATTTTTCTTTTTCTTGAAAGTGTCATTGGTCGCTTGCGACGTTGTTGGGTTTTTATGCCTGCAGCTAACTTTATTGCATATTTAAAAGATGACTTAATACTTCGTGACCATAATTATAAATTAGTTTTTAATAAATCTCTCATAATCGATTTTAAATTGTGTTGTGTTCTCTGTCATTTATTTCTTTTTTTATTACACAGAATTTGATGCAACGTCTTTGATTTACTTTTTTTCGCTAGCAGAAACTCGCCAGAGGTTGTGTTTCCATGGGGGTTGTGGTCATATTGAAAATTGCGAAATACTTTCCGGCTGATGAGACTTTCGCTAAAAAATTGTACTATTTATAGAGAAAATTTGAAAACAGTAACTGCTATCGGTCGCCGTAGTCTAGGTACGTGTTGGTAGGTAGTGTGTTGGCCCCAGGTTACACATTAGAACGAAAATATTAAAATATGTTTTTAGCAACTTAATCTCGGCAGATTTCTGGCAAAAACTCTGAGTGTAAATAAAATTACCATGAAAAGCTTCTCAAAAAACTGTAGTTCGTTGTCGACTTTAAACTGTAGGTCCCGCCACTCATGTATAAAATTAACGCACACAACATAAGTGGTGTGAGAAGCTAGGTCGTAATCCTGACTGAAGGGTTGTAATGACCAATTATGTATGTAACTGCTATCAGTATTCCAGAACAGCAGATACACCTTTAGAAATTGCCCTGATAAACAGCTTGTAATTCCAGAACTGTCTCGAGCACATATGCTGATTTAAAAAAAAAAATAAAACTGCTTAAGATTTTTTGCATCAAAAACGGCTCAATAATTTAATGTGGAACTGAATTTGAAAATTCTGATTAAATGGTAATGAACGGAATACAGACTACCTAACCAGGTCAAAGTATTTCAGGCTGGCAGGTCAAGCTGCACGCATAGTTGTAACTGGGAACTTTCGAATTTTATCATATTTGTGGACGGTTAAGCAGCAATGAAGGCAATGGGCTTCCATCTCATCACATTAACAAGTATCAGGAGCTACATGGACATTCTGCACTATATACGTCGACGCAACACACACCTCTACTGGATTCCGGGCCACAGTGGCAGAGGGAACCGAAAAGGCTGACGTCTGAAAAAGAAACAATAGAGGGGATAAGTACACCTCAACAGGAATACTTATCAAAATTGTAAACAGCAGCGTGAAATTCAATATACCGCCAGAAGTCGATTTTCAAAGTGCTATTAGTAAGAAACAGGATAACCAAGAACCTTTTTAAGCACGACAAGAGAACGGTTCGCACCTTACCATGAATTCTAACAGGACTATGTAGTATTGGCAATTACGCTGACAAGCTTAGTCTGTTACACCAGAAATACTCCTGTAACTGCCATGATATGGAGGAAACGGAATCGTAATAAGACATATAACCACTAAGGGAACTTTATTATGAACTACAATCTACCCGCTAACCTAACTTAACTTCAGCAGCTTAATGTCACTTAGAGAATTGCTTAAAAGAGAATAAGTCTGTTCTCTTCTTGAAACGCAGAGATATCCTTTGAACTATTAGGTTTGTCACAGGTGACTGCCCCTTCGAAAGAAATACATGCCTATGACTTTTATTTCTATTTGAAATCATCGTAGTCTTGAAGGTAGATTGTTGGCTTATCAGACGTGAGGCCATGGTTCAGACCACAGGTCAGGTATTTCCAACAAATATAATAATGAAAAAATATAACATCGCCGATTTTTTTCTCAGCAGATTTCTATCAAAAACTCAGAGTGTAAATAAAATTGCCATAAAAAATTTTCTCAAAAAGATCTATTGTTCGGAGTCGACTTTAAACTGTAGGTCAAGCCACTCAAGTATAAATATTAACACACACAAAATAAGTGCTGTAAGCAGCTAGGTGGTAATACTTACTGAACGGTTGCAAAGACCAAATATGTATGTAAGTATTGCTTGTGTGATGGATGAACATGAAGATGTTCCTTGAATTTCTAAGATTAAGGTTGCACGATTGGGTTTGCCACAGATAACTGCCCTATTGGAAGAAATCCATTGACCTGGATTTTCTTTCATGTGTCAATATCAGCCATTACAATAGCTAGAGATATTTTGAAGCCAGTATGGTTTCTAATTTCTGACCTTACCTTGCATTAAACGTTTAACAGACAAACCAAACAATGATCATTCCGTGATTCCAGGCATTATAGAAATCCACTTCAATGCAATACGCTTTTTTTAATGTAAAAAATATACGATTTCAAGTACAGTAAGACCCCATTTAACGCTACGCCTCTTAACGCTGTTCCAGTATTATGCGGTAGTATTGGGATTCCCCCAAATCTTACACTGTACTGATACTTATTGTATAAGTGTTCAAATGAAACGGTCATGCACCAACCAAACTGATGCGACGATGCTATACTATGTATCTTTTCCAACGATCTTTTGTTAGTCTGTCTAAAAAAAGATTCCAACTGTATTTTATAAGTACGCGTTAAATTGCCTCGATTAACGCTGTTTCGTTTAGCGGGGTCTTACTGTAATCCCACATCTTGTACCTTGAATTGATTGATCGTGATAGACCATAATTACAGACAAATTTGAAGACTCATAAATTTGTCATCGAAATTTTTTTTCATAAATTTCTTGACTTCTTTAATAAATATTTTAAGTTTTCCAAAACAAAACTTGTCTTCTAAATCAAAGCAGAGTGGTGATGTTCTTAAAACCTAAATTAGTTTAAACTTGAGTGTTTGCAAAAAGAAAATCGAAAACTTATTTACAAAATCTGTACACAATATATACGAGGTTCAAAGCACAATTGGGGAGTAAAAATAAAATTATTTCATATTACAAAATGATTTTCTCTAGTGCTTGATATATAAAATCTAAAGATAGAAAGGGAATAAAGGATTATAATTGGAATAAATTGTATGTAGTCTGTTATAATGTCCTACTAACCCTCGTTGTGTAGGATTTTTTTGTTTCTATTTCTTTTTTTTAACTCAACTTTATAAGGTTCAGTTTTTTTTTTAACAAATGATTACACTGACATTAGATGATGATTACCAAACGATTATTTTTTTGTTTTTTTCTCTTAGTATCATTGAATAACAACAGCATACTGCATGTATGTATACATGTTAAGCAGACAATTTACGGATTCATGTTGTTATTTCAATGCTAAAAACGACGACATATAACTTTCAACATTATGAACGTTGTGAAGACAAAAAAAAAAAATACTCGAAACAATAACCATACATTTTATAAAAATGTAACTAAAACACTTAGTTGCTGTTGTTGTTGCAAATATTGTCATATTCTTAATGTCACATACACGAATTCATAACAAGACTGTCTACATACAATGCATATGCCCCACTGTAAGCCATGTTCTGCTTTATGATTACACCAAATGATGTTCATTCATTGATTCAAATATTCCATGTGGCCCGATGCACTTTTATTGTCTTTTAAAAATACAAAAAAAAAATTAAAAAAATTTTTACAACTCGAAGGTAAACTTTCAATTTCAATTACGTTAATATGGCATGATTTGTTGCTGATCTTCGCTTTTCAACGTTAGTGAGAAAAATAAAAAAAGAAAAATCATTGCATAGATAAATGAAATAAGAACACACTGTTCTATTCGCAACAAATAGAATTTAAGATTTAAAGAAATTCTTTTGTGTACTGGCAGCCGCAGCGTTACATATTTGAGTTAATGAAGTACAAACAAAAGACTTAATTTAAAGTGACAATGAAGTGAATGTAAATATAATGCCAGAACACAAATGCAATCTGGTTTTTTGAGAGCAAACACCATTTTAAACGCATTAAGGAATAGATTTATGGCCAGTAGCGATTGTGACTAAAAAAAATCAAAATATTGTAGACATTTAATAGACAAATTTTCTTTAAATCTGCCATACTTATTGGGACACAAATTCCAAACAGTGTTAGGCTCGCCACAAGGGAATTCGTTTTAATAAATCGCTTAAACCTTTGACCGTACATGGCCAAGCAATTCATAATTCTCAAGCTATTATTTAATATAAACTCTGCATAAAAAAAACAAGCATAAAAACAAATTTTTTTCTAAACCAAAACCAATTGAACTGCATTACAAAATTCGCAAACAAAAAAAATTATGCCAAAAAGATCAATTTCCATGGTAAAATTAATACCGGTACTCTATTATAAAGGGTAACCATTTAAAGTTTGAATTTTAATAACGGTTCAAAAGTTTCATTCATATGGCTGCTGCCGCTGGCCTTAGAGTACTCATTCTATTGTACCACTTATCATGCACTTTATCGAGTGTATGGAGGAACGTATCCCGTCAAAGGCATTACTAATATTGATCTTGAAATATTCAATTGTCTCTGGTTTGTCGTAATAACATTTTTCTTTAATGGCTACCCACAGAAAAGAGTGTCAACTCACAGTTTTTCGACAGCCAATTAACATCATCATTTTCGGCTAATTAAACGGCCATAAAACATTTGATGTAATAAATCGATTGTGGCCAGAAATGTGTGGTCTGTTGGACCATCCTGTTAAAACCAATCATTGTTCACATCAATACCACGAAGAGCGGGTACAAAATAATCCTTTATCTTGGTGTGATAAGTTTCTTCAGTGCACGTAATGGTTGCAACGACCTCACAACTGCAACGTCACTCATAATGGGTGCCTTGTCTTCTGTAAGACTGAATGCTGGATTTCTCAATCCTAAATGCAACAATTTTTCTTATTAATTTCCCCAGCAAGATACAAGTAGGCTTCACACGAAAAAATTATTATTTTTTTTTTGCAGAATTGAAATACACGATATTGCCCAACCGGTCGATCCGATTGCCGATAAAATACTGAATGACATAAGTAGTGCTACATTCGAACCAAATTTAAACCGATAGATGGCTTACCCATTACTTTGAATTTATTTTTCTTTTCTTATTTTAATACTCTTTTTTTAGGTTTTTAATTCCAAAAAGAATAATGAAAAGAAAAAATATTTTCAAATTGAAAAAGAAACCAAAATTTTATCGCGTGTTCTAAAACTATATCAGTTGAGCATATTTAGATATTTTTTTTTGAGGACAAAAATATTATTTTCCGTCAACACCTTTTGCTTTATGATGGCAAAACATGCCATGGCATACAATAGTTGGTATTGTCAAAAACATTTTCCAAAAGACGAACAAACAATCTCAAGCATAAAATATTGTATCGTAAAACGGCTTTTGGAAAAACTAAATTGATTTTTTTAAACCACAAAAGTCTTAAACAAAAAAAGCCATAAAAAGAAGAAATATTGGTTTATTACGGTCGTAAAGTTGTTGTTGACTAGTTTTGGATTACAAAACAAAACCGAAATCATAAAAATAAGATCAAAGACTTGGCCATAAAATCATCATTGCGTGGTAAAAAGCACGCGTTATTAAAAAAAAAAAAATAAAAAAAATTGCATAAATTTTGCTACTCGTTGCTATTGTTTTAAAATCGCGTTTTTCTGTTTTCGTAACACTTTTTTTGCAGCCACAAAATTTTTCCAGCAACTGGACATAGTTTATTTTGCATATCTTGGGGTTTACAATCTACATTGTTAGTGATTTTCATTTTCATTTCCATTTGTTTGCCTTTGCTTAGCAGAGATTTTATGTCACAAAGAATATGTTCACGACAAATAAAAGGCCTTTGAAAAAATGTCATAACTTGACACTGGTTTTTATGTGGCGGCATTTGTTTTGCTAATTTTTTTTTTTTCTTAGTTTTTATCATTTTTTCTGGTTAATGGCTAAAAGAAAAGAAAAACAAAAACTGCATTAAAATTTAAATTGATTTATTTGCGACATTTGGATTAATGTTTTATTAAGCCTTGAATTTTATGCAAACAAATACAAAATAAATACATAAGTTTGTGGCTTAGTTTTATTGCCTGATTTTATTGCAAAATTATTATTTTTTTTTTTTTTTGAATTTCATTTATTTACGTTTCATTAATGACTCATTGTGTTTGCCATATAAGTACCATAAAATATTAGTTTAAACTTTGAACCCTTTTTAATGTGGTTATTGTTTGGCATTTTTTTTTTTTCTTTTTTGATTTAAAATTCTGACCCAAAGCCATTTCATTGAGATTTTGCTATTTAAAATATGGTTATGCATGGCAAAATATTAAATATCTAGACAATGTATTCAGTTGTATGATTAATTAAATAGGAGTGTTATTATAATTTTTAGTTTTCAGTGGCACTATGAACTCAATAACACGTTTAATGTGTTGCTAACACCCTACATTGAAGTCGCCATAGTCTAGTAGGTAGTGTGTTGGCTTATTAGACGTAAAGCCATGGTTCGAGCCCCAGACCAGGCATCAGAACAAAATACAAAAAGTATTTCTTCGGCGATTTCCTCTCAGCAAATTTCTTGCAAAAACTTTGAGAGTAAAATAAACTTGCCATGAAAAGTTTCTCAAAAATAAAAATCTGTCCTTCGAAGTCGACTTTAAACTGTAGGTCCCGGTATATCGGTATGTTTCGGAAATCATAATGGAATTCTTTTCTGCTTCAGGGCGACTAAGACATGTTCGCCAAGACGTTTACATGAAATTTTTGTTTTTGAAGAGCACTTTATTTAATATTTTGGAAGAAGCTTTCCAAAAATAAAAAATAATTTGAGGTGGTATGATAAAGTGCCAGATAGTTAACTCACTGAGTTCACACTCTAACACGAGAAAAAGAGAAATATCCGAATTCAAAAAATAATAAAACTTTAGCACAATAAATCTAAGGAACTGAAATCGCGGAATCTACCAGGTAGTTTATTGGCTTATTAGACGTGAGACCACGGTTCAAAAACCAGGTCAGACATCAGAATGAAAATATGAATATATTTCTAGCAAAAACTCTAAAATTGACTTGAAAACGTTTTTTAAAAAAATCTGTCATTCGGAGTCGACTTTAAGTTGAAGGTATTGCCACTCATATTTAAAATTAACACACATAACATGAGTGGTGTAAGAAGCTAAGCTGTAATCCTGACTGAAAATTTGTAATGGTCAATTATGTATGATTTTAAATTTGTAATCTATGGAACTCCTTGGTCTATGTCTAGAAAGTATTGGACAACAACGAACACCATAAGAATGCAAAAGTAACTTTACCTCTGAATAAAGAGTGCGATGTAGTCAGCAAAAGTTTCTCCAATACAAACCCAACAGAATACAATGTGAAAACAATATTATCCAGGACCCTAAAATCTCGATGATTTTAAAAAAATCCAATCAAAATCCTGTCACAAAGCCCTATATTTCTTAGAGGAATGAAATAAAAAGCAATTATTAGCCAAGTAAGTAAGGGATTGTTAATTTGCAACCGAACTTAAGTAAGAGAAGAGTCCTAAGTTTGATGTATCGATAAAGAAAACGATAACAGCTAGATAATATACATAATTGGACATTATAATCATTCACTCGGGCGTAGGACCGACATTCTCACATCACTAATGTTGTCTGAGTTAATTTTTACAGACGCGGGATACAATTTAAGTCGGTTCCGAACGACGATTTGAAAACTTACACAATTTATAACTGTCTTTCCCGAATTCTACGGAGGGATCGTCAAGCTAATGTCTCTATTTGAAATAGACTAGTATTTACCGTGGTATCACGTCTAAAAGCCAACCCTTTAGTTCAACTTCATAGACGTAGCAAGCATTTTGAAATTATGCCTTTAAAACTAGTATGTACAAACTTTACAAAATTGAGAGCTCTCAACTTCTCTACGATTTCGAGAATCCCATGTCATTTCTATACAGTTTGTTCGAAGTCGTGTTGTCTATGTAAGATAGGGCATTGCATAACTGGTTGTTAAGTACTTTAGCTGACAAAGGTCCCGTAACTATTTCGTTATTCCTACAGATAAAATAAATTAAATATGCAAATCGAGAAAGTCGAAAACGGCTCACACTTTTCTTGTAACGCAACATCAATCGTTTTTTAAAACACTTGTTTAATTTGAGTTGTCATATCGAAATAGTAATGATAGACAGGCACAGTTCCTTTAAGTGTTAAGTTGATGATCTTTTTAGCTACATCACCCCATTGATTAAAAAAAAACAATTTAACTAAATCAAAAAGGTGTAACAACCCAGTAAACCTGAGAGTATAAGGAAAAATTCACATATTCAAGACAAAGTGTCCTTCTAAACGAAAAATTTCTGCGATTCTCTATTAAAGCTTGAGTCATGATCTCAAAACTGTCTCATATTAATGTCCCGCCACTCATGTATAAAATTAACGCACACAACATAAGTGGTGTGAGAAGCTAGGTCGTAATCCTGACTGAAGTGTTGTAATGGCCAATTATGTATGTATGTAAATAAAACACAAGCGAAAGTACCGATGCTCACAACCCATTCCCTAAGATCCCATAAAATATATAAGATAAGAAAATTATTTTTAATTACTTTTCTGTGCTGTACATCGAATGTGTCCTATAGAAGGTAATGAAATGATTTAAAAAAAAAAAAACACAAATTAAATAATTTAAATCTGGAACTAAATTAAAATTGAATGGTAAATAAATAAAAAAAAAAACGTAATGAAATATATGTACGATGCTGTTTAAGTTATGATAAATAATTTTTTTTAATTTCAAATTTTTTCGTTCAATTCTGAATAAATAAAGTTTCGTTCTTGAGTCTTTTGTTTATCTACCAATTAAACCACTATCTACAACGTTAATCAAATTTATCGATTACTTTTTGGTGTTTTATATAACCCATCATACATAGTTGTTAAGATTTGATTCTTTTTTCGAGATTTTTAAATTGAAAACGTTTAAAATAATTGAAAAAAAAAATAATCAAAATTAACCTTTTTTCTAACTTCCTGAACTCATTCATTACTTAAATGCCGAGTGAATTTTTCTATAAGAAACAAAAAAAAAATCTAAAAAAATTCATTATTGTTGATCATTTTTATCTATTTGTAGAGACACTTATCTTCTTATTAAAAGGCTCTTGAAACCATTTAAAGCAAGAAGTGTGGGTGTCTTTATCTTCTACTTCAAATCTCGATATACAAACACAATATAGTGTTACAAGCTTAACATTTCGGTTTTTGTTCAGCTTTTTGAAAAATAGCAAAATCACGTTAGAATTATACGCTTTTTTTATTTTCTTTTAATTTTTTATTTTTTTGGTAAATAGTTTAAAAAGGTTCATTTTTAAGGAGTGTTTTCAAGCACATTTTTTATGCTTGTATTGTAAGCCATAAAAACATATATTTCTTATGTTTTTTTATTTATTTGATCTTTGATCTATAATGGTGTTACTCTCTGTTTTTTGTCCACTATTTATCAGCTATTGTTTTGATTTTTTTTTTTTACGATAAAAGCATTGCGAACACATCTCCGTTTGTCAATTTTCTATAGGATTAGTGTCATATGTAACCATGTATTGTTATTTCTAAAAAGTTTAAATTGTTTAGTTTTGGCAACAGAGCAAAAACAAAAAAAAATAAATTAACCTTGAATTTAAGTAGTGGCTTCTATTTAAATAAGGCTTACATGTGATTATTTAGATAAGAATGGTAATGAGTTTTGGCAAGAAAAAAAATAACAAAAATAAACAAAAATTGTATTTTGTTTAATAAAATAAAATGAAAAATAAGGTTTTGCCAGAAAACAGTTACGTGGTGTAAGTTGTATGTGTAAAAGAATATATTAAAAATAGGTTTACTTTAAAGTCTTATTTTAAAAATGAGCCTTAAGCATGGATAATTAGATTATTTTGTCTGTGCTGACCTATTGAATAAAAAGTTTGATTTGATTTTACCTTTATTTTTAAAAGTATTGAACATTTTTGTTTTTAAATTCCAGTTATGCTATGGATTGTTTAAATTGTATGCTTTTATTTATTGGTTTTCTTTACTTGAACAAATTATTTCTTAATAAAAATTTACACTTTAATTGATAACAACACGCTCTGTGACCTTATGTTACATGCTTCTCTTATAACTAACATATATTAAAATGCACAATGAAAATGAAGCATAATACTTTGTAGCCGTAGTAGTCTAGTACGTTTATCTTGGTTCAAAATCCCAGGTAAGGTATCAATACGAAAATATAAAAAATATTTCTTCGGAGACTTCCTCTTAGCAGATATCTGGCAAAAATTCCGAAAGTAAATAAAATTGCCATGAAAAAGTTTCTCCAAAATGTGTCGTTCAGAGTCGACTTTAAGTTGTATGTCTTGCCATTCATCTGTAAAATTAACACACACAATATAAGGAGTGCGCTCAAAAAAACATGGGCCTACTTTTAAGCTTATAACTTCTATCATAATTGAAAAAAATGAATACCGTTACATTGTTTTTGTTAGCCATCTGTTTCAAAATCCACGTGCTAAATTTCATTGCAATTAGTAAAATTAGTTTTTTGAAAATGGGCACCCAACAAGGATGTCGTAAAAAAATAATTGAAATTTTCAATGAAAAACCCCGCCGCTTACAAAAAACGATTGCTAGGTTCGCAGGTGTTAACCAAAAAATATTTTCTAAGGTTAGAATAAAACAATATAAGGATTCTTTGAGTATGGAGAGAAAGCGTAGAAGTGAAAGAAAAGAATGATTTGTCGACCGAAACAAAGAGGGTAAAATAATACGTATTTTTCTAAAACAACCTAACATGTGTAGGAGAAAAGTAGATCAAAAAGTTGGAGGTCTCAGACCTTAGTCAGAAAAAAATTTTATACGCAAAAGAATTCAAATATTATTTACTTTAATTGAAATATAAAACGAATAGTTTTATTTCTATAACGAAAAGTATAAGCCCAGTTTTTTTTTTTTGTGTACTCTCCTTATATGATGTGAGAAGCTAGGTTGTAATCCTAATTGAATGCTTTTAACGACCAATTATGTATGAGGTCGCCGTGATCTAGTAGGTAGTGTGCTGGCTTATTAGACTTAAAGCCAGGGTTCGAGTCCCCGGCCAGACATCAAAATAAAAATACAAAAAGTATTTTTTCGGTGATTTCTTCTCAACAGATTTCTGGCAAAAACTCTGAGAGTGAAAATAGAATTGCCATGAATAGCTTCTCAAAAATCTGTCGTTCAGAGTCGACTTTAAACTGTAGGTCCCGCCACTTATGTATAAAATTAACACACACAACATAAGTAGTGTGAGAAACTAGGTTTAATCCTGACTGAAGGGTTGTAATGACCAATTATGTATGTATGAACGTGTAAACAATAAAGGTTTTAAAATGCTTGATAATAAGCACATAACGAAGGTAAAAAATTTTCAATATGGTTTTCAAATTAAAACACTTCAGTAGTCCAAACAATCAATCTACGAAATGCTCTGAACTAGGCTTAGAAAGTGCAAGAAAAGAACAACAACAAACAGCATAAGAATGAAAAAAGCTTCACTTTTGCAGAAAGTGTAGATCTTGTTAAGCAAAAGTTTCTAATACAAATTTCAATATGAAAAGAATGGTATACTAGGCATAGAACCTTCATGAGTTTAAAAGTTTCAAACCAAAGTGTTTTATGTTCTATGTTCCTTTAAGGAAGGTAAATAATTCAAAAAAATATTATGATTTAAGTAAGTTGGCAGTGGAAAGGGACTTACCGAACATCAGTAAAAGATTTTAAATTTAATATATCGATAAAGAAGCCGATGAAGACTAGACAATCAAAATTTTAAATGTTGGCTTATTAGACGTGAAACCTCTATTCAAACCCCGGACATCACCAACAGAACGAAATATGAAAAATATTTCATAGGCAATTTACTCTCTGCAGCTTTCTGGCTAAGACTCTGAGAGTAAATCAAATTGTCATGAAAACGTTTTTCCATAAAATCTATCATTAGGAGTCGACTTTAAACTGTCATCTGTCCCGTCACTTATGTAGAAAATTAACACCCTTAGCTAAAGTGGATGAAGAAACTAGGATGTGAAGAGGCGTTATCTCTTGACAGAGGGGCGTCTACCGGTATCCCCTTTTTCGCCAAGAACTCATTAAACTAAGTCCAAAAATTATAATAAAGTTTTCAGTTTTTGTTGAAATCTATCTCCTTAACAAAACATTGATAAAAAAATTTGCTGTTATCCATGCTGACTTAGAGAATTTGTAATTTACTCGACAAGTAAAGTTTTTGAATCTTCGTGGATTTTTAGATTTCCCAATTACCAGTAAACTAAGTTTGTGAGTCCCCCGACACATTTAAACAGCCCATGTAAGTTAATAGTTGTTTCTTAATCTTTGCGCCTAGAGTAATTTTTTATATGGCAACTGCTTTCAATTTCATATCATCAGAATTATAAAGCTAGTCTTCACAAAGAGAGAGTTCTTCCATTTTTGCTTTCAACTTTTCCTTAAGTTGCGGCTGCTCAGTCGTATTAAAACCAGGATCATTTTCTTTAATTTGACGGTGAATTTTTAAAGCTTTGGCTTTTAACATCAGAATACAGTTTGCTGTAGTTTGGGGATTTCCCAATTTAAAAACGAAAATAAAAATGTGTTCACGTTTTAGAGCTTTCAGATTTTGTTTACGTTTTAGAATACTTTGTGGAAAATAAATTTGTTCACGTTTCTGAGACGTTCACAGTTTCGAGTGATCACGTTTTCGCGATTTCACTGTATTTAACCGATTTATTTTATATTTTTTTCTTTTAATCGAATACTTATTCGGTGTTTATAATACACTGTGTTAAAACAAATTTTAAGACGGTTTTTTTTACAGTCAACAACAAATACAAGAAGTAAAAGAAAAACCAGTTTAATAACAACGAACACAGATACATAGCTTTTAAGCTGATATTAAAATGACCAAAACATGCTACCGGCATTTGTTTGTATAAATTTGTTTTGTTTTGTTTTTAAGTAAATAAATGGAGAAAAAAACAAAATGTAAACAAACAGCTGACCAGATGAAAGCCGGTATTTGATTATTAATAAACGTAACAATAAAACAACAACAACATCAATGCGGTATATAAAAACATAAACAAAAAGTGTTCATTCGTAGTAAAACAGCTGTTAACAAGTTCATTTTCATATGGTAAAAGAGTTTTAACGTTTCAGAAAGAGAACAATTTAAGAGAGAAATTGTTTTAATTTTTATTTATTTTTTTTTTATTTTTTGTATTTTGTTTTGAATAGTAAACAGAGTATGAATTTTAAGTTTATTTAGTTTTATGGTCTGCGGCAAATAAACCACAATTCAGATTGTTGGTAACATTCGTGGTTAACACTTGTTTGAGACGGCGTGACGGCAGCAAAAACGTAAATTATATAAAACGTAACGTCAAATTATATATATTACGACAGTAAAATAAATAATTGTATTTAATTTTGAATTTGTTTGTAATTTTTTAAAGAAATTTAACTTGATATTTGCTTTAAAGTGTTATTAGATGTGGTGTATAATAAGCTTTAAGCATGTGTCTTAAGTCTTTTGTTAAAAAAAAAATTTTTTTTTTGTGACTTATTCAGTGCAACATACAAGTTTAAGTTAAAGGTGTAATTTGTTGCAAAGATATTAAATTTTTTTTTTAGTTTTTAATTGTTTGTATGCAACAATAATAAAAATTTAAGAACTTAATGGTTAAGCCTTTAAGATAAAGTTTTTCTTTGTCAGCTAATTTGAACAGTGATTGTGCGTTCGGTGTTTGGTGGCAAATACTTACACATTGAACATTTGTGTACGTTACGCAATGCATTGATGCCTCCAGTTTACTACATAATAAGGAAATATATTTTCCAACCAGTTTCCAACTAAAAAGGCAATTTTTTGCATGTTTAAAGAGAAAATCAAATGCTTTACAAGACGTGTTATTACAAAAAAAAAAAAAAAACAAAAAAATAATAAAAAACAAAATAAAGTTCCGTGTAAATAAAAACCATTTTTAAATAAAAAAAAATTAATAAAAAAGAGAAATAATTAACTCAAGTGATTAAAAATTACGATAATTTATAAACAAAACAAAAAATAATAATAATAATAATTTTAATTAAAAATCAGTTTTATTTATGAATATTGATCACAAGCAAAAATTAAAAATAAAACAAAAAAAAAACAACAATAAAATAAATAAATAACATAACTTTACTGACTTCTGTTACAACATTTGTTTTTTTTTTTGACCAGCAATTGTGCTTTGATTTTTCCTTCAGTACATTGTTCATTGAAAATAGACTGTGATTAAATCATATTGTTAAACTAATGAACAAACTAAAAGAAATATTAATAAATAAAAAATTCAATATTTTTGTTTTTGTAACTATTTTGAGTGCAAATAAAAAAAAAACATATTTTTTTATTTTCTGCCCCGTTGGTTTTTAAAGCCACTTGCCAGAATACGACGAGTACGTCTTACTATAAACCAAAACCATATAAAAATTATATGAAAAAAAAGTGTGTTATAAACAAAATTTTGATACATTTGAACAGCTAAACCAACTGACCATAATATTGCAAAATATTCCATTGGTTTAGTATTTACACTGCAACAAAACCATATCAAATATCCGTGTTTTATATCTCTGCATAATAGAATCAATGAAAGAGCGAAAAAAAAACAACAACTGGTTGCGTGTATTAAACTACTAATGAAAACGACGATATAAAAACTTATTTCTTTATTTACACATAAATAAAGATAAAATTTTTAATTATTTAACTAAGCTTTGTGTAAACCATATAATTTGAAAAATTTTTATCAACAAATTTAACAATAAAGTGATCTAAGTGTACAGAATTGTTTAAAACTCTAAGTGTATAATAAAATTGCAATAATGTTTACAAAAAATTTGGTTAACCTTTAAATGTACAATTTGTTCTACAAGAAATCTTAAGTTTGAAATGATTCACTGAAGAAAAATCAAATAATGTTTACATGAAAATTGTGTGATTTGAAGTAGAAAAAAATTAGAAAATTTGTTAACTCCATTTACCAGCGTTTTGGTTTCATTTCTTTCAAAGAACTCGCTACTCTGGCTCAAAATGTAGATATAAAAATAAAATAAATTAATAACGAAGATTTTTTTGGGTTTTCTTTTTTAAATGTTAATTTTTTCAGTATAAAGAATATATTCATGACCTATACTCGTGACCTAAAATACTGGGCTTAGTTCCGGGCGAAATTTTGCAGTGGTTCATTTGTTGCTCCATAAAAATATTTCATTTACTTTCTCTAGGATTAGAATAGATTTGGTGGCGAACTACTCGAAGAATACGTCCCACTTAGATCAAAATTAAGGCCCATTATGATAGCACAATTAATTCTACCCATATTTTAATCATTCACTTCATCTTGCTATTGCACCAATCTTCATACAGTAATCCTTCGATTTACGTCGCCTCGATTAACGTTGTTTCGATTTACGTCGTCAAATTTTTTGTTCGCTCTAACTTCAATTTGTGTCGTCATTTGATTTACGTCGCCTTTCTTTTTTGTTTTTTTTTTTTTTTTTTTTGAACCAACTGCGACGTAAATCGAGGGATTCATATAACTTTATTAATATCCTTATTAAAAACATACTGTTTTATAGTATGAGCAACAATATCAAATTCGTTTTACATCGTTTCGGTTTACGTCGCCTTTTTTTGGAACCAACTGCGACGAAAATCGTGGGATTACTGTATTAGAGAACTTGGTCAATTTTACTTTCGCAAACTTTCTGACTTTTTTTCAATTGTCCAAGCCAATAGGTCATTTTGATCTTTGGGCATTGTTCTTGACCCAATGACAAGTAACGTCTTCAAAACTATGCCAAAACGACATATCCCGCCACGTTAATTACTTTATTGTTGTTTTCGTTTTTTATGTAAAGCTGGCTTAGTTCTGTAACCATACGATATACGGTATCCCTATGATTTCTGCTCCCATCTGTATTGCCTGGCAAACCTCAGGACATTGCTCGAGGTCAGCAATACCAATTCCCTGCCGTGCACCTTGTATGGACTCAATGCTTTCTTTCTGGTATGCCTTAACATCTCTAGGTCGCAATAATGTTATCATTGAAGAATCTTCATGTTGGGCTCTAGAGAACCACTATTCTGAATACGTGTATTCTGAGTCTACAGTGTCCCTTAATAAAATGTTCCTAAGGCTCGGGTTATTCCCAAATGTATGACTCCCCTTGGCACAAAACCCATTTGGTTTATGTAAAGTCATTGTCACTCTTTAACCTTTTCGTAAGCTGCCACTGCACAGAAGCGCTCTGGTCCCATCAACGGCTCCTGGGTGAAAATTCATTCTTGGCCAATATGTATATTACTAAATAGTCCCTTTTTTCATAGAATATGCAACCCCTAGATTACTTCATTCATTTTTGCTACTTAGTGTTGTTGCGAAACAATTCCGTAACTCATAAAGCTTAATGGTTCTGTCCAGGAGAAAGTTAAGAAGGACTTCTCACTAGCAGTTTATTTGCAATGCACCGCATAATGCCACTTTCCCATGAGAACGATGCCGTATTATATTTTAAGCTTAGCAGTTGATAATGGTTTCCGTCGTGGTTTCACTATTGTATTCTTGCTCTATATAACGCGGTTAGGACTATGGTTTCAAATAGTTTTTAAAGTGTTGAATAAAAATAATTTTTATTTTTGTGATATCGTATTGCGTTATTACTCTCTCCTATCTTTTGTTTGACTTGACCATTGTTTTAAATTCTAATTTATTTCCATCTATACTTTCAGATTGTTGGTTTCTTTGTTCTTTAGTTTATTTTTGTTCTTTTCTTTTTTTATTTTTAATTTTTACTTAAAAAGTTTAGAAGTGTTTAAAACAGAAAAGCCTTAATTTTTTACACAATGTTGCCAAAATCAAAAATATTGCATTTTGGCTTAATTTTAATTTTAATTATCAATTCCATACAAGCTAAACCCTCAAAGGATACCGAGGAGAAAAAGGATATTAAAAATGATACAAAAAAAGGTAAGTTACCCCCTTATATTTTAAGTAATTAATTTAAAAAACTATTGACTACGTTTGTTCAGTTTGTTCGCAAAAAGATAGCTTAAGTTTTAGTGTATTCATCTACAGAATAATATTTTTGAAATTTAAAATTTTTTTTTTTTAATGTACAGCTTTCATTAAATTACCTCATATGGGTAAAAAAATGTTTAGTCTAAAATCATGTTTAAAATATATGCCATTTATATCACCCATGTAGTGTGCTGGAGACACCAACAGTTTAAAATTGACTCTGACTCTTACATACATACATAATTGATGATTACAACCCTTTAGTCAGGATTATTGACCTAGTTTCTCACGCTACTTATGTTGTGTGTGTTAATTTTATACATAAGAAACTTTTCATGGCAATTATATTTACTCTCAGAGTTTTTGCTAGAAATCTGGTGAGAGGAAATGGCCAAAGAAATAACTTTTGTATTTTGTTTTGATGTCTGGCCTGGTGCTCGAAACCTGGCTTTACGTCTAATACACCAACATATCACCTACCATTTCACGTGGAGGTTAGGTTAGAGGACGTGCACCTGTCGAAAGACAAGCACAGTACCCGAAGGTCGAAATTGACCCATTATACATGCTTCACGTGGAGGTTCTTAATTTAAAAAGTGTATGTAAGGCAGCTGCAAGCCATGGCTCAAATTCAGTCTGATTTAAACGTCAGAGTTATAAAAAACTTGAATATTTCTGTTGCTCTCCATACAGCGATGCCATACGTACATCCAAACGATGTTATATGCCGCACATAAAGGCATCAATAAGTTTTTGTTTTATTTAAATTTAAAGATGGAAAGATTAATCAGATCCATGAGTACGGTATTTTGGCTCTGGATTGTTAGATTTCAATAAAAATGATTTAGAAATTGAATGGATTGAGACTTAAATAGATAATTAAAGCGGTACGGGTCGGATGCTATTTTAGTGCGTTGAAAAGAAAATTATAAATTTAATTGGCAAATTCGATCGTTTTTATTATAATTTTATATTAAAAAGTAAAATAAGTGTTTAAAGCATAAAAAAATCATAAGTTTTGTATGAAAAAAAAAAATATTAAAGAAAGCAATAATCTTAAAAAATTTAGTTTGTAAGCCTTCATATATAATTGATCATTACAATCCTTCAATCAGGATTACGACATAGTTTTTCATGCAATTTAAATTGTGTGTGTTAGTTTGACGTATGAGTGGTGGGACCTACAGTTTAAAGTCGACTCCGAACGACATAGCAATTTTATTTATTTTATTTATATTTTTGCCAGAAATTTGCATTTTGCATTTTTTCATTCCGTTTTGATGTCTGGCCTGGGGCTCGAACCCTGGCTTTACGTCTAGTACTACTAGACTACAGCGATTTAGAAGAAATGTGTATGTGAACATATAATTTAAGGAAATAGTAAACATAGAGTTTAGGAAGATGTCTAAAACAATGACATGATAAACATTTTTTGAGTTATTACAACCAATATATTTAAAATCTTTTTTATAGCGAGCAAAACAAAATATAGAATAACTCGGCATTTATTTTTGTCTTTATTACATATCAAACAACCTTTAAGTCAATTTGCTAATACAACGCAACTTGGCTGCTTGAAAATAACAAACGAAAAAACTTTGTTGTATTTACAATGGTTCATAAAAATATAAAATACAAATTAAAAATTGCAGTTTAGCAAGTTTATTCATAAAAAAAACTCTATCAAGACAACAGCTCACATACTCGTAGCAGTAAATACAGCAGCAGTCAACAGTGAAATGTCATGGCATGTAAAAGGAGAAAGTGGTCGATGTCAGTATAGTCTGCTGGTGTTGCTGGAAAGAAAATTCAATATATTGACGCTGCTTAAAATTGTTGATCTTGTAAAACAACAGCAACATTTTTGTGAGGGGAAAAGGGGAAAAGTAGTAGTTGTTATTGTCTGGCTATTGACTGCATAAAGTCTATTAAAAATAAAACGAAAGAAAAATTTTTTTTTCCTTTTCTTCGTTTTTGACTCAATGAAAAACAAGTTAACGAAAGAAAGTTGTATTAAATATGTTTCATATTTAATAATGGGTTGCATATAAAGGTTTATTAAATACAATATTTATCACAACATTGTATAAAAAATTTTAAAAGAAGAAAATAAAAGAGCACTTGAAAATATGGGTGATTTTTTTTACCTCAAATTAGTTGTTTTCAATGGGTCAGAGGAAAAAAAAAAGTTACTGAAAGTACCTTCAGTTATGCATGACATAATTTTTATTGGTCCAACATACAGCAGCATGCAGTTTATATACATACATAGAGACATATAATACATAGAAATAATTTATCATTTAAGTTTTGTGTAAAACATTGCACAACCTTTTAAAACGCATCACATTGTGCAATTAAATTTGAACTTGAATCGTGAAATGGTTTCTATTATTTCTAGTATTATTGCTTCTTCTTTTTCTAGTTTAAAAAATTTGTGAAACAAAAACTAATTAAAATCAATTAAACCAAAAACAAAACTTATGCAATAAAGCTTTAAGCAAAAAACTAAAATAGAAACAAAAAAAAAAGTAAAAACACAAATCGATTACAAAACTACCGCCACCAATTAAAAGTTACGCATTTTACTTCAATTCATTACGTTTCATTAGTTTTTTCAGTTGAAACATAAAAAAATTGCCAACAAAATTGTAAAAAATCAGACGAATCTTTAATCATCATTGTAAGCTCACAGCTCAGTGTTTAATTTTTTATAGTTGATTTTGTTGTTATTGTTGTTGTAGTTGTTGTTTTATTACTAAACTATTTGATTAATGTTTTAAAAAAGCTCAGACTTGAAAATCTTTCAAATGAATCGAATAGAGAGGATAGAAAAAAATAAAAATAAATAAAGAGTAATTATAATAAAAAAAAAAAATTAATTTACAAGGCACAGTGGAGCGAATTAGTTTTAAATTGGTGCATTTATTTTTTTTTTTAACAGGAATTTCTTTTATTTCTGAACACACTAATCAACGATTATCGATCTATATACTAAGAATACTACAGTAATAGTGGTAAATTCATTCATCGTGCGATGGTAATTCTAAACACAATAAAAATATTGATGTATGACTTTCGAATATTTTGCAAATATTGGAAGCTTTTTGTAAATCATTGGGGTAAATATTTAAGGTATTGGTCAATATTATCTGTGATTCTTCTCTTCGTTCTGGCAACGTACATAGTACACCCATTTTCGATTTTAGAACATTTTCAAGAACAAATTAATTTCTATAGTAACTTGTATTCCAGCCAGAACTTTCTGCATCAGTCAAATTCTTCCCACTTTTAAAAGCATTAGTTTTGCAATGAGAATGGGTATTACGAACGCATATTTAATAACATATTCTGGCAGTTTTTCGGTTACTACTTTCTTAAAAGTAATTGTATTTAGGTGTTCCAACAGCCAACAGCCTATAATAAATGCATTGTATGTGGTTATAAAGTCGTGATAGCCCGGTAGACAGTGAGTTGGCTTAGTAGACATAAAACTACATACATACATAATTGGCCATTACAACCCTTCAGTCAGGATTACGACCTAGCTTCTCACACCACTTATGTTGTGTGCGTTCATTTTATACATGAGTGGTGGGACCTACAGTTTAAAGCGACTCCGAACGACGGATAATTTTGAAAAGCTTTCCATGGCAATTTGTACTCTCAGAGTCTTTGCCAGAAATCTGCTGAGAGGAAGTCGCCGAAGAAATATTTTTCGTTTCGATGTCTGACCTGGGTTCCAAACCCAGGCCTTTCGTCTAATAAGCCAACACACTACCTACTAAACCACTACCTACGAAATATAAAAAAAAAAAATTTCCTGACTGCAGATTTCTCAATCAATAAAATTTCCATGAAAAAATTCACAAAAATCTATCATTCGGAGTTGACCATAAATTGTAGGACACCTTGCTGACGACTTCTCCAAAAGCTGCAGAGATGTGCCCTACTGGGCACATGCCCGGCTCTTTGCCAAAGGAGAAGGAAGTACTTGGGTAAATGATCTAGACGAACTGTCAATAATTGACATTGGCAGTCTAAATCGTTTCATCAGGAGCTCCGAGTGGTTCCGCGACTAGGGAATAACGGATAACTGTGGTAACACAATTGGCCCAATGTGGCCTAAGTGAGTCCTCCCAAGGATTCTTTCTTGGATAGGCAGTCACCTCTACCTACCTACCTATATCAATCTGTGCTCATCGTAGAAGTCAAGGATATTTGTTACCATTAATATTTTCACACTACTTTTGATTCATCTGGTATAACATAATTTGTCATAATGTGTTGTATACCACTACTGTATGTATTTATATAGCTGCTATAGCTAAAGGCAAATTAATTGATTTTTAATTTAAATCTTGTTTAAGAATTATCGTTGGATTTCAAGCAAAAAAAAAAAAAAAAATTTAAGCGCCATTAAAAAATTGAAAAAACCAACGGCAGCATTAAATTGAAAAAAAAAACCGATTTTAGACAAGAGAGGGGCACACAAAAAAAAAGCCACTAAAGTTCAGTAATTAAATGATTTATTTGAATATTTAAAATAAATACGATTTCATTTGCATATGTATGGCAATGTATTATATAAACGTTGACAGACGGTGCTCTTTTCAAGCCGACAAAAAAGACCGTTAATATGCAAATAGTTTAATTTTTATTGTTATTAAACGTTGGTAATGTCTTATTTTTATTTTTTTTTTTTTTATTAATTTATTGATAATTTCCTTTATAGTAAAAACATGATTTATTTTTGTTCAAAAGGGGGGTACGAGTATACCGTCGAAAAAAAAAAAACTTGTTGTTCGATTCATATTTTGATTGATAATCTTTGAAAGATAAAGTTTAAGTTTTAAGGGCATTTCACTTTCGAATTTTTGTAATCATTTAGAAGGTTTATATAATAACTTTTGTTTTTGTTTTTAGTTTTTTTTTTGCCTTAATTAATTACTTTTCTAATGGAAAAAACAAAAACAAATAAATGTACGTATGTATGTATTATGGCCATTTAATTTATGCAAACAATTTATTTTGTTCAACATTACTAGGCCAATTGGCAATTTCTTTGGCCGCTAGAAACTGCTATTAAAACAGAAAAATAATTTCAAAAAATAAATAAAAAAAAAAAAAAATAACCTTTAAAATTTGTTTTAAAATATGAATTTTGAAAGGAAATATAAATGATTTGTTATTTAAAAATCATTAATAATGGCATTTAAAAATCGAGCAAACTAAACCAAATATTGAAAAGCCAATTAAATTAATTATAATGACTTAAAAAGTCCAGCTTAAACGTGTGCTAAAATATTAAAAAAATAAATCGGTATCCAATTTTTTTTTTATCAATAAAATGAATTATGAACACTTAATATTTCCATTTGAATATGTGTTATGGAATTGTTAAAAGTTCTAAATTATTAATTAATCATACTAATTCTAATTAGTAGTACAATTTATTAGGATGTTAAACAATATTGCCTTCGGCTTAAAATGTATAACAATTAAAAAATTATAAATTAAAAAATTGGATCATTTAAAAAGTTAATAACCTTGTAATTCATTTTTTAATTAATTATGTGGCCTAAAAAATTAAGTAACACACCTGACCCAGTTGAAAAAAATTAAATTTAAATTAATCTATGTTTTTTTTTTCCTAATTTAAAAAACTATAAAATGTTTTTTTTTTAGTTTAGGTTAGGATTGAGTTAAAGAGACAGCTGTGGGAATGAATATATTTTATTTGGGTGCTATAACAACTATCTTATGCATACCGTCATGGAATAATATCTCCCAACTTGCATTTTTCATCTATTGGATTCTGTCCAAATCATCTCTGGCAACTGTCAGCAAACTCTGTATTTCCAAGAATCCTTTGTCTTCGATTCTAACATACTGCACAATGAAAGAGATGATGGTCTTCATCATCTTCTTTGTGTTATCTTCTGCAGGAGTTTTTTCTAGCCTAGTTTAAAGTTGATTCTAAACGACAGATTTGGCAATTTTTATTTTCACTCAAAGCTTTTATCAGAAATCTGTTATGGGACATGTCTCACCTAGGATTTGTCTCGCGTCTAAATATCAAATACTAGATAACAACCTACTAGACTATGGCAACTAGTACCGGATATAGTACCATGAGAGTAATCGGTTTATATAGCCAGCATAAGTTTGTATATCTGTACCACAATAATAGAAAGCAATTTACGTCTTAAAGGCTCTTTATTCAAGTTCCGGTTTAGTTTGTTGCCGAATATGTTTTCAACATATTTGTTGAAATTTGGGAACTTTTCTTTCGATTCTGAGATTAGTAAATTGAAGAACTTTGCATCAAATTGTGAATAAAACTTACTCTTACTCTCTTGAATGCGTTAATATCCAGACTACATTCAATTCACCAATTTGATAATAATTTCTTTGCAAATTTCAGAATTACGAAAGTAATTTTGGACAAGAACAGGCCTTGCCACTCCCAAGATGTTTGCATAAGCTATAGTAATGCAGCATATTCTTACCACGGCTTTTAGAAAACTGTTAACGTTTGGACTCCACAGCATAGGTAAGAGTACACCCTACACGAACAGCTTAGTGAACAATAGAAAATTTGTGGTATTCAAAATCGATACGATAGGTTTGTACCTAAATGGTTATTGCAGAGTAAGTTTAAATAAATATTATCATCACCATTTTCAAAACAATCTCTCGTTGATTATAAATTTTATAACACCTGTTCCCGCTACATAAAAACATCTTAAGCAAGTTTCTCTTCTTGCAAACATATCTTCTTATTGCCGCTAATTCCGAATTACCTTGATTCCAATTTTAAGAGTTTTAGAAGCAGAAAACTTGCAGCGAAAATATTTTTATCAATGATTAAGCATCTGCTTTATGATGAAGCACATGTTAAAATTGCAGAAAAAATTTTTTTTTATCAATTCTTAAAAACTATGAATTTAAAAACTTAATTACATGATTTTTTAGAACACTATTCGATAAAGAAAATAAACAAGCATATACAATTTATTAAATTCGTTACTCATTCTCCTTATTGGATCAGCAATAAAAAATTGTAATGATAATGGGGAAAACTAATAACGTGACGGACGTGGAGGAACATTAAAAGTGATATTATGCTTTAAAAAAAATGGATTATGATTTATGATTCCATACACGCGAAAATTCAGGATCATATATCAGTTATTGGAATCGAGTCGTTGTCATATCTCCAGGTGTATTACATAAAAATTCTCACAAAATTCGCCATAGTCTATTAGGTGGTGTGAAGGGTCAGGTTAAAACTACCAACAGACTTCCTCAAACAAAACGTATTTGAATAGACATCGTATTCCTGCCTAAAGAGTTATTATGACCAATTGCACATGTTCAAAAACACGAAAGGAATTGGGTTATCTACTAACCCATTGGTCCTTCGATAATAAATTTGCTCCCATTCAATGGATATAGTAACCTAAATGTATTATCTATGAACTCATGATGTTTACTTTTTTTTTTGTTGTTTTAGTTAGTAACACTTTCCCATTTGCTGTGCTTCATTTTAAGCAAAAGTGTTTAAAAATTATAATTTCAAAAGTAAATTTAAGTTCATGTTCATCTTCTTATACCATATTCTTATCCATTAGCACCGCCGGTATTAAGTTTACCCATTTTACAAGCTTGACCAATGTATGGTCAATGCCAGTTTAATGGCTGCAAAAATTTGTTGCCCATTTGCTTAAAATTCCTTTATAACTGCCCCTTTTGTTATGGTAAATTTGCCAAACAATAATTTTTTTTATTCTGCATGCTAATGAATTCACTGGAAATAATTTGCCATTTAAAATTCATAACAAGTACAACGTAAACTATGGATCCCTACGAACTTCTGTTACAGTCGTAAATATAAAACAAAATCTAGAAAATGGAGCATTGCAGATTATAGACTCTAAATATTGTTTATGATTTTCCATTTAAAGTTTTTTAATTTTATACTCGCACGGTAATAAACCAACACAATAATTTAAATCAATCATCTGAAAACCGATTTGAACTTAAACGTTCGCAGAGTAGCATAACAATATTGTGCAGTCAGGTAATAATTTAAACAAATTAGAAAACCAAAGTTAATAGTACTGCACATATAATTGTCTTGATATTTAACAAAAAAAAAAATAAAAAAAAATTAAACGTTCAACTGATTTAAAAAAAAAAATCGTATCGAATGGTATAATTTAAATGTTTTTTCCTTTAAGTATGTATCTCCGGCAATATGCTCGTAAAACAAAACAAAACAAAACAGCGATTTAATAGCTGTCTTAGGCAATGCGTGAACTGAATAATTTTGTCTTTAGTTTTTTTGCTGTTGTTGTTGTTGTTGTTTTTGTTTTTAAATGATATACTCTAGTACGTTAAACGTTTTTCAAAGAGTTTAGTGTCTGTCTGTCTTTGTGGTCTTTGCTGCCATTGCTGCTTATAAACTGCAATTGTTTTTCTTACTAATTGTTAACGCACATGTTACGTTTTTTTAAATATAGTCTTCAACGTCAACCAAGACATAAATTGGTGGAAAATAATGTGTTAAATATTGTTTTTACTTAAATTAACCTTAACCTTGTTCGTGTTAAAAAAAAAGCTGTAATTGAATACAAAGTAATCATTAATTTTTTATTTTTTTTTTGTTTAATTTAGCAAATCATTGGTAGTTATATTTCATCTTTTTCGTTTTGCCAATAAATAAAATAATTTGAATTTTTTATTTTTTTGTTTTAATTTTCTTTAAATATTATAAGATTCGTTGATATTTATTTACTGCAAATTATCTTCAATTAATGCCTGAAAGCTTTAAATCATTTTAAATATCAAATATTGGCATTCATTTTATTATCGTTTTTGAAAAGAATTCCTTCGTTTTTTTTAATTTATTTTTGGCTTTTTAACAGCCACTCCTTTGGCATGATACAAAAAAAAAAACCAAAAATTTTTTTGGAAGCTAAAGAACAATGACTCTGGAAACAAATATTAAAAAAATAAAAAATATTTTCAAGAATTTTAAATTAAAGTTTTTATAGAGTTTTTAGAATTTTAGAATTTTCATCATATGCGTTGGCGGTTGGGGTCTAAAAATGTTTAAAAAGCAAAGCGATATTATTTTTCCAACATTTTACTTAATTTCAATGAAATCGCAAATATAAAAGGACCCAAAAGAGTCCATTTTAGTTAAGTTTGCCTTGTGTTATAATGTTCTATCGATACTGCAATGCAGTTTGCTCCAGCGCTATAAAATTCATAAATTGTTACACCGCATAACAGACTGAATTCATTGGAAGAACCAGAGTTTCGACTCTTAAGTAGCACTATATTTTAGTCGGAAAGCTCTAGGATATTATTTTCCAAATTTGATTTTTAGATTTTCAAGTGTCGAAAGAAAAGAAGAAACTGTGTTGAAAATATCTTGCTAATCACGTCAACGTATGTTAGTCACCACGGTTCATACCCTATGCCAGATATCTCAAACAAACCGAATTATGAAAAAATATTTCCCTTCCCTCAGCAGATTTCTCGTAAAAACTCTGAAAGTAAAATTAAATTGTCACATAAAGTTTCTTAAAAAAATTTGTCGTTCGGCATCAACTTTAAGCTTTAGGTCCTGCCACTCGTGTATAAAATTAACCCACACAACATAAGTTTTGCGATAAGCTAGGTCAAAATACTGACACTTTATGGTAAGAGGCCGTGCTCTAGTAGGTAGGCTGGACATGTCTAATGTCCCAGGCCAGACATCGAAATAAAAAATACAAAAAGGATTTTTTAGGCGACTTCTTCTTAGCAGATTTCTGGTAAAAACTCTGAGTTTCTCAAAAAATCTGTCGTTCGGTGTCGACTTTAAACTGTAAGTCCCGCCACTTATGTATAAAATTAACACGCACAACATAAGTGGTGTGAGAAACTAGGTCAATTATCCTGACGAAAGGGTTCTAATGACCAAATATGTATGTGTATATGGTACGACACAATCAACAAAATTTAATAAGAAAATGGAATTTAGCCCAGAAAAGCAAAGAACCTCCACATCACAGTCTAAAAGTAGTACGAAATAAGCATTTAAGTAGAATAGTCTATATGGCGGCGATCACACATTACTCAAAATTTGCTGTCTAACTTTATTTACGATTACTTTACTTAATTGGTTATTACAAACATTTAGTAAGGATATCCCCATCTAGCTTCTTTACGATTAGATGAGTGAGAATTTAATGCTAGTTCCTATATAGCTTTTATTATAGAGCCATTCAACAGGAATTTTCGAACTGTAAACTTGATAGTGGCCATCTTGTTAAAGCTATACTGGTCATATTAGTTGCAATTTATTTAGACCGTATTGCTAAATAACCTTGATAAGACATAGCGTTTAACAATACATGCAAATAATAAAATTATTTATCAAACGATGTATTCTATATATGAAATGTACAGTGCGAAACATCATCTTCAGCGATGAAGCTAATTTTTGGAGGAATGAGAATTGTTGAATATGCATTTCGAAAAAATCACTATTTAATGTGAATCTTGAACTGGAATTGTCATCGATCCATTATTACTTTGAAAACGATTTAAGGGGTAGGTTGTTTCACTCGGAGGTGATATAAATTGGCTGCTAGGATCATGCAGTTTAACGGTGTTCAATTTTTTGTGTATGCCTTAAGTTAGCCTAACTAACCCACGCCAATACTCAGAAGTTCTTCCAAATGAATAAAAAGTTTCTGTAATATGGAAATAGAAAGCGTATAATGAAAAACCTTTTCTTATACTAATTTTATAATATACAAGAAAAAACACAGCAAATTTTTTTGTTGCAAGATGTTTTAAAAGTACCTCTCGTATTTTTTTATTGTAAAACAACAGCAGCTTTTTTAAATAAATAAAATTCTTAAAGAAATTCTTTTTTTTTTAATTTATTTATTTAAGCATTTTATGCTGGGAATGATAAACAGTTGGTTGGTAATTTCCAAAAAGTTGAAAATATTTTTTTGTTTTTTTGCTTGGATTTTTTTTATTTATATTTTATTTGATTTTGTGCTGTGTATTAATTTTAAATGTCATTAAAAATTCTAAACACATTTATATTTAGTTTATGGTTAATGTAGTTATTTTTATATCGCAAATAGTATTTCTTTTGTTCTTTAAATACGAAAAAAATCAATACATCAGTATGGCATGTGTATGGCATACGTATACTCGAAAGAACCATGATTCCTCACGGCTAAATGCATAAATTTGTCCTTGTTACCAACTATAGTTTATACTATACTTTGGCTTCTTCTTCTTCTTCCTAAAGAACTTGCGAAAAAGACAAAGAAATAAAAACAATCAAGTTTGTTTTCTAAGTCTTTTGTTTAATGCAGTTTTTGTTATTATCATGCATCATGCATTGCCTTTGTATGTATCATTCATGTGCATTTATATGTGATGTGTGTGTATGTGTGTGTGTGTAGTGGTATATTATAGACTTATAGGGTGGCGTATTTAATGTCAAGATTAATTTTGCAATATTCGTTTGTCTTCCATGCTGTACACTAAGTAAATTATAATTTAAAGACCTCTGATCATATTACAACAGCATTTGGAAACATTACCTAAAATGAAAACCTTGACTTTTGTTTGGGAATTTGTGTGAATTAAGTTTTGTAGTAAGACCATAACAAAATTGCATAGATTATCGATATGTGAAAAACGTGCAGATATATTTGATTATTTTAAGAGTGAAATTAAAAAATAATTAAACATGTGTTGAACGAATACTTTATGCGTTACTAAATCAACCAATCAAACCATTAATATCTTATCGTAAAATATTTTTTTTTTGTTTGGTAAGAAAACCTACTTCATCTACGTAAATCTCTTGCAGGGTTTAAAAATAATTTTTTTTATTTCGAATTGTTGTTTTTGACATTAAAATTATTTTTATTGACATTAAAATAATTTTTTTTTATTATATTTTGTTTTGGGTTGGGTGTTATTTTAGTGTGATATACCGTTAAATCAAACCAATATTTGCCGGTTTTGAATTTTTATTTTTGCATTTTTATAACTACTTATTATTTTTTATTAAAATCACGACTCAAAATTCAAAATTATTAAGATTTTCTAAATGATGTTTAATAGAATTGACATTTGATTTAAATATCATTGGTTTGTAATGAAAATTTTAATTTTCAATGATAAGATTATTTTAAATAAGTTTTTTTAGTGAAATATATTAACTTCTATCATAATAAAAATTTAGATTAAAATTTAGTAAAGGTTCCATATTTTAATTAAACTAAAATCGTTTGAAAAATCACTAACTTTGATGATTTTGTAATTGTTTAAACATTGAATTCATGTTTCATCATCACGAAATGTAAGAAAATAATAATAATACTCTGAAGTGGGGACTATGAAGGAACTGAAGAGGACTAGAGGTTCACTAATGTTTCCATTTTACGATGCAATATATACTCTATTCATACTTACAGACTTTATTTAATAGAAATTCTTCATTTGATTAGATCTCTCTTAATGACGAGACCATCGTAATACCATTTTCTTTGAAAAATCTTCTCATATGTGATATAGTCCACAACTAATCGACTAAATATACCAACTTGTTTGGCTTATAACAACTTGGTGCGAGTCTATGTACCAAATAATTTATTTCAAAGACTCAAATTCTTAGAAAATTACAGATTCGACAGAAAGGTTGAAATTGTAAATTTTGTATTCTTCTAGATTTAAGCATATATCAGCATTCAGAATACCAAATGACAGTTTGCCAAAGTTAAAAGAATTTTTGAAATCATAAGTAGTTCTGTATATACTGCTCAAATAGTGGAATTTGGAGTTCTTATCAATTTCATGTAATTTCGAGAGTTTTTATGCACTGCTTTGGTCTTTGGATATTTACCTTTACCATTTACATCGTTGTAGTTGTGATGGAATAGTCTACATATACATCATAACATACATAATTCGTCATTACAATCCTTAAGTCAAGATTATTGACCTAGTTTCTCATACTACTTACGTTGTGTGTCTTAATTTTATATATAAGTGGCGTAACCTACAGTTTAAAGTCGACTCCGAACGACAGATTTTTGAGAAACTGTTCATGGCAATTTTATTTCTCAGAGTTTTTGCCAGAAATCTACATACATACATAATTGGCCATTACAACCCTTCAGTCAGGATTACGACCTAGCCTCTCACACCACTTATATTGTGTACGTTAATTTTATACATGTGTGGCGGGACCTACAGTTTAAAGTCGACTCCGAACGACCGATTTTTGAGAAGCTTTTCATAGCAATTTTTTCTCTCAGAGTCTTTGCCAGAAATCTACTGAGAGGAAGTCGCCGAAGAAATATTTTTTCGTTTTGATGTCTAACCTGGGATTCGAACCCGGGCCTTTTGTCTAATAAGCCAACACACTGCCCACTAGACCACGGCGACTTCAAGAAATCTGCTGAGAGGAAATTGCCGAAAAAATACTTTTTGTATTTTATTTTGTTGTCTGTCCTGGGACTCAAACCCTGGCTTTACGTCTAATATGCCAGCACACTACCTACAAAACCACGGCGACTTCAAATACATTCGTATTATAATTGAGAAACTACTTTTGTGACGCGCCTATCGTCATTCCATATTCCATTCATGATGTTGCCTAAAATTATGTAAAAGAGCACAAATACCTTGTTTTACACTAGTAGATAACGTTAGATTGATTTGAAAGCCGTCCGTATGGATTATATTAAGGATCATTTGTTTAATCATAATTCCTGATTGGAATCCCTCAGTCAAGCGGATAGTTCTCAAAATCCGAATTCAATAAAATCACCTTTGGCTAGACACACATACATACATACTTGGTCATTACAGCCCTTTAGTATGGATTACGACCTAGCTGCTCACACCACTTATATTGTATGTATCAATTTCATGCATTAGTGGCGAGACCTTGAATTTAAAGTCATCTCCAAACAACAGATGTTTTGAGAAACTTTTCATGGCAATTTTATTTCACTGTCAAAGTTTTTTGGAGAAATCTCCTGAATCTACAGAATAGCCGATAAAATATTTTTTCATATTTCGTTTTGTTAGAGTTATCTGACCAATGGTTTGAACCGTGGTTATACGTCTAATAAGCCCACACAATACCTACTAGACTACTACAATATTTAACTAGACATAAATAAATTTAGGGTACCCAAGAAGTTTTCTCCCTAGGTCTCCACACGCCGAACAATAACAGAGAAAGTGTTTAACTACTTCCTCGCCGTTACAGTGTTCTCTGCCTACTGGATTCAGTTTTTCATCTTTCTTTCGCAATTAAGCAAAGGAATGTCAACTTCACATATGAATTCAATTGAATTTTAAACTGTACCATCCTTAGCAGGTTAGGTTAGGTTAGTGCTTTATACTAAAAGTTCACTTGATTACGCATAGCGGACCGTTAGGGCGCTACAGGTGAACGCAGTCCCTGTACTGGCCAAGTTCCTCCAAGCCAAGAAGGGAGAAGTTAGTCAGCGCAAGGACTGCGTATTCAAAGCACGACTACCCCGCGCTAGAGAACCAGCCAGAAAGTTCAATAAACGAGGCTACATCCTTGACATCAATGGTTGATAGCTTCGTCAAGCTGACAAGGGTAGGAGAGCCAAATAACCTATACCTTCACCTCGAAAAGAGATGGGCATTGACAGAGTAAGTGGATAACAGTCTCCTCTTCCTTAGCAGATCTGCATCCACGACAGATCTCGTTAAATGGGAGCCGCATTCTGTCCGCGTGTCTATCCATAACACAGTGACCTGTAAGCATTACCATTGTTATCGAAATGATGTTACGACCAAGTCCCAGTAACTGGTTGGTGCCCATTTTATCCATTGAGGACCAAGTGAGCCTAGTGGTGGAGCAGGATTCCTCGTTTATCCAGAACAGGTAGGCTTCCTGGGATAATTTCTTTGCGATGGCCAGTTCGAGCGAGGTAAGTGGCATTCCCAAGTTGATTGAAATGGATTTCGGAAGAAGTGCGCCAGCCCTGGCTAGCTCGTCCGCTCTGCATCATCCTTAGCAAGTACATAAGGTTTCTTAGCTTCAATGCTCTCGCGACAAGAAGTAACTTCCGGAGATATCTGGCATTCTCTTTATTGGCTTGCTTTTAAGCTCAAGATAATTTAAAAGAGTAAAATAATTAAATAATTTATGATTCCAATTACTTTCCTAAAAATTATTTTCCACATGCCTCACATTATTGTCATTCAAGCACGGAATAATTTAAATGCATACGACTCTAATGTTTCATACATCCATACATATATGCTATAAAACAATTTGATTTAAGAAATTTATTTGCTTGAATTCTTTTTTTTTATAAATTCCTAAACAAATTTAATAAAAAAGATACACGATTATTGTCTTCTATTGATCTTTCGAAATGAAAAATATTTAACAATAGCAGAACATGAATTCTTTGATTTCCGTATAATTTTATCTTTTTTTTGTGTACTTCTTGTTTAAATTAGAATACGAGTTAAATTTATTTGTTTTACTCATAATATAGTGCAGAACATGTCACGATTTTTAGAAGCAGGTAAAATGTATTGTCATTCCAAATGATATTCGTTCAGTCAAGTCATTCAATATTCAAAAGTGGAAAATATTATGAAACTAAAAAAAAGAAAAAGACAAAAGCAAAAGTATATAAACCAAGAACAATATCTTTAAGGTACCATAAGGTAAAATATGGTATCGTTAAAGGTCTTTTGTTGTTCTTTTCAATAGAAAAATAAGAAGAAAAAAAAAACTAAAATATTTTGTAACAAAATATGAGGTGAACCCATTAATCAGTGTCATATTAAATTAATTGAAAGCATTTTCAGTCTGCATGAAATCACAGTTAATTAATAGTACAACACAATCATGTAGGTATAGAGGGCTATAAGCAATTACGTTAAACTGGGTTTGAATATTCACAAAAGGGACTGCATAGGGGAAAACTGAATTTGAATTCTGCTGTTTTGTATCTATTTAGCCAATTAATTGGATTTTGAGTAATTTAATAGAATTTATAGAATAATTTTGACTAATTGGCTAATTATTGTTATGGCATTTAAATTTTGCAAAAAAAAAAAACTGTTCTAGTAGCAATGTACGTAAGCACCCTTTAAGGCAACTATGAATACTGATTCAGCGTTTATAAATTTAGATTAAATTATTTGCATTTAAATTACTTGCAGTTTGCATTTGATTAATAAAATGATTTAATATTACTTCAAACAATAAAAACAATTTATGCCACCGTATTTATATACATTTGCAGTTCGAAATGATTCTCTAACGAAGACTGTTTGGGTCAACGATGTGTAAAAAATCTTCTTTATTTATAATCAATTTCTAAGATATCTTGACTAATTTGAGTTTTTTGACAACGATGATGTATAATGTGTCTGTTTGATGGTACATAGTGGAGTACAGTATTTTAGTAACAAGAGTGCAAATATACGAGGTTAAGTTGAAACCTTTCAATTCCCTTAGTGGTATGTTCTCCGTTATGCCCAGATGTTCTGTTAACCAAAAACTTTTTTCCTGCAGTCCACAGCAATCTCATAAAAGGTGTTGCACCGATTCCTATACACCAAGGTAGGTTCAGCAGTAATACTGTTGAGGCCAATAGTGCAACCTTTCTCTCGTCGAACTCAAGTTGTTTCTTGTTTTTCTCCCATTTGGAAAAGTTTTCCTGCTAAAGCAGATATATTCGCTCTATCGTCTCCTCTTCAGACATCTCTGATCCTTACAATTCGTCCGCCTTTTTGTTTCCCTCTATGGCCAAGAATCGAAAAGATGCTGGTGTTGTGTCGACGGTATCGTGTAAAGAGTTCATACAACTTAAACGTCTATTTACAGACGTTCAGAATAGTTTGAAGTCCAGACTGATAGAGTGCGTAGAGATGTTTTGAAAAGTAGTGACCAAATGGTCTTTTTCTAATCGAAATGGCTAATGCGATATAAGGAGGCTTAAGTCATGGATCAGACAATAAACTGGACTTAATAAACAGACCTTAAACAGGGGCACTGCAGAATAAAAAACTCCTTGCTTAGAATGACAACAAACTTAAGCACGAAATATAGATTCCATAATAATTAACGGATTCATACATAGAACAGAATTGTTTACTATTTAACTGCAACATTGGAAACATGTGATCTTGGTAATAGTCCGAAAATTACAAAGACTGCACTTTCTCTATCCAGTTCATAAAAAAGATAGTTTCCCTCGATGAGGACAAATGTCGAAGTGTCCCATTGAGATATAACAATTTTTGGGGGAAATACCATCACCTGCAAAGACCACACTTATGTAATATACATATGCAATTATCTATGACATAGAACCCATCAGTCAGGATAATGACCAAGCTTCTCACGCCACTTACTTTATGAGCGTTAATTTTTTTTTATACATGAGTGGCGGGACCTACACTTTAAAGTCGACTCAGAACGACAGATTTTTTGAGAAGCTTTTCATGGCAATTTTTACTCTCAGAGTTTTTGCCAGCAATCTGCTGAGAGGAAGCCGGCGAAGAAATATTTTCATACTTTTTTTATGTCTGACCTGGGATACGAACCCAGGCCTTTCGTCTAATAAACCAACAAACTACCTACTAGACCACGGCGACTTCAAGAGTAGAAAAAGAGAAGCGTTAATAAGTACAGCGCAGTCTACTTTGTCTTAATATTAAGATTGTCAGGATATTTGTTCTTCAGATCAAATATGTCTATAGCTTGGAAGACATATCACGTCCCGGTTATTATGGATTTAAGCTCAAAAATCTTGAAAACCGACCACTTAGAGTTGTAAAGTGAAATGACCTCTTTTATTATTATTTTCAGGGTAATTTGCATATCAAATTCTAAACTAGATTTTAATTTAATTTATTTCACATCACATCGAGTATGGAAATATGGTTCTTAACATGCGATATACTGGGATTTGTTTCGTTATTAGCATTGTTTAAGAGATGTTTTTAAATTTATATATTTTAAATCTATTTCAGTTGCTTTTACTTTTTAAAAGTTTCTAAATTTTTCATGATGATACCAGAATTCTTTTTTGAAAAACTCACCTTGAGTTGAATTTTTTCTAACAAATTTTACAGACTGTAAGTTCTGTTCTCATTGTTGATTTTAGTAAAACTAATTACGAATTCTATGTAAATTTTATTTTTTTATTTTTTTTAAATAGAATATAATTTAAAACGGAAAATAGATGCCATGAGAACTTTAGCAAATGATTTTTTAAATACAACAATATTAAGAAAATGAATGAAAATTAAAATAAAAAAATATACAAACAAACTAAAGTTCTTAATGAAAAAATAATAAGACGAGAACAAATTAATTTGTTTAAATTATTTAAAGAAAACGTTGCACGCTCATTTAGCATGGAATAAATTATTAAAAACAAAAAAATTAAAAAAGTTTTTCAAAATAGAAATAAAAATAGAACTGAAAAATCACTTTACAGACATACATATTTATGTATATTCGAGTATGCTTACTTAAGTGATGATCTAACATGACTTAAACATTATAATCATCAGCGGTAAAATGAATGGCAAACAAATTACATGGACATTACCGTACAATAGAATAGAATATAACGTATGGAAAACAATAAAAAGAGTGACTAACAAGTTAGGGGCGTAAAGCATGACAGACAGATTGTTTAGACACTCATTTAATTATGAATGAGCAAAACAAAAGGTCACATCCGATTAATTTTAATTAATTACTATCTTATTTAAATGATTTGAAAAACTCATGAAGAAATTTAAATTAATTGCTGACTTTCATATTATTTTTTTTCTTTCAGATGAATTTCCTGAAGAAGACAGTGATATGCTTATGGAACCGAATGATTTTGGTCCTATAACCATATTGCGTTCGCAAGAGCGTCAATTCCACGAGCCGCCATCTACACAATTTCGCCCTTTACCAGTGAGTAATAGATACATTTCTAGAGCGGATCCATCCAGTGTGGCACATGTAAATCCTTTGGACTCACACTCGCAGGCAGCACAAAATTACTATCCACCCTTTTTCAGGGAGGCACCACCATTGGGCCACTCACGACCCTATTTTCCTATAGGCGATGCCCCAATTATACCCAAATATGCTGAAGCCAGACCAGAGGGTAATTTGGGACCCGGCTTGCCACCCCAACACAGAGCTGCTGGCTTTGATCACAGTATCCTGGGCTCGGGAGATTTTGGCGTTATACGTGGCGGCACATTCTATCCAGAAGAGGAGATGCCTTATCATCCTGAGGACAGCATAGATTTTGTACAAAAGTATACTTATCCAGAGGAACAATTTGCACACTTCCGTGATTTTGCTGACATCAATACACCCGTCGAACCAGCCTTCTCACATTTTGTGGTTGTGTATGAAAACAAAAACTCGACCGCTACCAGTAATCATCCACATCCGAAAAACATTTTCGAACAATTGGAACTGTTGGACAAAGAGAAGGCTGCCGAAGAGAAAAACTTGAAAAAATCAAAGCAAACCAGTAAATCAAAATCGAAATTGGCCAAAACAAAACTGCAGCAAAAGAAATACAAGAAGAAAAGTTCAACAACGGCGTCAAAAGACATCGAAGAGGAGCCTCTATTGGCTTTAAGTTAAAAGATTTGCCAATTAGGAAGGTAGGGCAGCTTAAAAACAAAAACAAAAAAAAAAAAACAAATTAAAAATACATTATTTTAAATTTAATTTATTAATTTTAATGACAACAAAAAAACAACAACAAATTTCACATCCATAAACATTTTACTACCAGGCAATTTGTATTCTCTCCCTCTCTCTGGGTCACTCTCTCTATCATTTTCAATTTCTTATTATCATTTTAGTTTAAATCAGTTTAGTTTCGAATCACAATTAGAGTGCAACATGGTGCCAAAATTGTTAAGCAAATAAGGAGATTGTTTGTCCTTTAAATTAAATTAATTTTTATTTTTTTTTTTTTGTTCAAACCTTATAAGCAGTGTACAAATTTTATAAATTTTTTTTCTATGTTTCCAAAACAATAGTTTTTCTACAGGCTTATTTCGTTATTTGTAATAACATAGGAATGGTCAGATATATGTCCGATATACGTATGTATTTAAATTACACAGCAGACTTAAGGACCACTTTTGGAATGGCAATATTGTCGATCCCAAAACAATAAGTTTGAGGATTCTCATTTACAACTTGTACGGCCTCAATGCATGTCCGAAGGTACACGAAAAAAAATTATTCATGGTTTAACTGTGATAATGGAAACACCTGATCTCGGTAATATTCCGGAAATTAAGAGCACTGTACTGTATCAGAAAAGTAGTTTCTTTCGACGAGGGCAAAAGTTGAAGTGTCCCATTAAATCAAATAAAAATACTATCATCCTGCAAAGGTCAGAAAGCCTATACGTATATAACGTGCATTCATAAGTGGCCATTACGATATAGCTTCTCACATTTGTTAAGTTATACATGAGTGGCGGCACCTACAGCTTAAAGTCGATTCAGAACGTTAGATTTTTTCCGAAGAAATATATTTTTCATATTTCGGTTTTTTGGAGATGTCTAACCGGATGTTTGCTTCATGACTTCACATTTAATAAGCCAACATACTACCTACTAGACTACGACGACTTTTTCGATTAGTTTAGTGGAATTCGGAACGCTAATTGTGCTCAAAGCAACCACTCCAACCTCCCTTTCTGGGGAGGGTTCATCAGGGATTCCGGCCTAATTTTAAATTTTACTTCAAAAATATATTTTACAAATTTGTATTGTAGGACCTAATTAGTGGTAGGGATGGCTTAATGTAATGATTGACGTGAATAGCTACAAATGACACCATGTTCTATGTTGAAATGCTAGCAAACATAAATAAATTTCCTTATGCCCACAGGAAGAGTAAGATCAAAATTATAAGAAATGAAAATAGAAATGAAAATAGAGTCTATTCTAGAAAAAAAAAAGCAGAACTCAATCAGCAAAAAATCATCGCAACTTTACCTAATGCATTCTTTACCCAGTCATAGAGTAGGTAGTATGTTGGCTCTTGGCTCATGGGTCATAGCTAATTTAAAGGCCAGCTGAGATATTTCTAACAAAATAAACTGTGAAAAAATATTACTTTCTGCAACTTTTGTTTAAAGACTTTTTCTGTTAGAAGCTCTGCGAGTGCCAATGTTAAACTATAGTTTCTGTCAATTATGGATACAATGGGGAATATGGACCTTGTTTTCACACCATACGTAGCTTTCTATGTTGTTGTAACTTGAAACCATCCCTACTTTTAGTTCAACCATCCTACATACATACATCAATTGTTTTGCAGTTTCCTAAGTCTAAAGAAAATATTTCTAAAACAAAGCTTATTGCGTGTCCGGGTTCGTCAATTCAATATTAACTTCTGCTAGGCCTTAAGATGTAATATCTTCTTGAACTCTTTTGTCAATCAAATTTATATTACTTTGGCAAAAGCTCCTTCATGTAGGAAGAATAATTTAAACGTTTCAGCAAGTAACACAAAAATAATATCGCCTGAAAAACTGCGTTTAAAAACTTTTATTTACAGAACCAGGAAATTAAATTAGAAAGTTTTTTTCATTTTCAAAAAGTGTCCAATTGTTTGTTCAGATCCTATTAAAGAGAAGTTTCCATTGCTGACCATTTCAATTTTCTTTTAGTTTCCTGCTCTTTAGTTATTCATTCAAAATTGCTCACATATTTTATTTTTGCAATAAAAATCCATACGTTTTATCACAAAATAAATGAAATACTCATTATACATTAGTTACATTCTACATTATTTACGTTTACATTAGTTTGTATGTAAAATAAAAATATTAGAAAAAGAGAAACGGAAACATTTTAATTTTTTTTTGTGTCTAAAAAAAAACAACAAAAAGCAATCATAAACAAAAAATTAGTTTTTAAGCAAAATTCATGTAAAAACGCATTTTTTTCCATAATTATCGAATAAATTATTTTGTTTTTTTACAAATAAAAAAAAATTATTAAAAACCAATAAAATATCTTTTATTTATTTTTAAATTAATTAGAAATAAATTAAAATTGGTGGTAAGTTTTTTTTTTCTTATTTTTTAAAACATATTGCAAATAAAACATATTTTAATTAGTATTATCGTGTCCTCTTTAAATTGTGAAATATTTACCACAAATCAGTAACAAAAGCAATGAATGTGATGTGATGAGTAAAGCTTAAAACGTCTACATACATATAAGAATTGCTTTTGAAATTCAAAAATAAATTTTAATTAATATTCTCGTTACAAAGATTTGCCATCAGCATTATTGGAATTGAAATTCAACTTCTGTATTATAATCACAACACAAGTAAATACAAAATAAACCAACACATACACAAATAGACGTATGTATGTATTGAAATTGTGGAGGCTCTTGAGTTCAAACACAAGCACAAACAAGTCTATCCTCAATGTCAACATGAAGCGACAAGATTATGGTGTTACTCTTAATAAGGTTTAACCAAGGTTGCCAATTGTTAATAAATTTTGATATGAATTTTTCAGGAAATATTAATAGGCTGATGGCATTATGTATGGAATATAACATCATGGCAATGCCTGCTGAGGCTTCCTTTGAAGGAGGTTATTCAAAATGTATAATATTCCTTGATAATCAAATTAAAATTGACAGAAAGCATAAGTTTTCTCGGCTTTTAGGAAGGCTGTGGTTTGTAGCTTTTTTCCCCGGGTCTACCGGGTTCAATCTTGTTGAGTATGTTAACTTTATACATGAGTGGTGAAATCTACAGTTTAAAGACTACTCCGAACTCATGTATTTAAGAAACTTTTCTTGACAATTTTATTTATTTTCAGTGTTAGTGGCAGAAATCTGGTGCAAGCAATTTCATATTTTCATTTTGATATCTGATCTGGGGCTTGAACAATGGTTAGAGAGCTTGATCCTAGCCCTCAAATCGCTCCTTTTGAATATCCAATATAGCATGCTGGCTGACACTTATTGGTGTTCGGTTGAAACCGTATGTCCAATTCAGCCCAAAAGAAGCTAATAATCATTGATCTTTAGCGCTAACCTTATTTGCTTACTGTTTGCCTAGGCAATATCCTTCTAAAAAAAATATGACGCATTACGCTGATAATAAAAAAAACCCTCGTATCGTGTCAAATTCTGTAATTTTATTTGTTTACGTATCCATTCTTATAAGAATGTACCTCATCCCTGAAAATTATTTCCAAAGAAAATTAAACTCAGTTAGGTCGTTGTATTTGATTAGACAAAACAAACTAAATATGTAAATGACAACTACAGCTATCAAGTAGCTTCAAAGTTTAAATTTCTTTTAATCTTGGCAACCCTATATATCGTATGTTATGTACACTTCAATATCAAAACCAAATTAAATAACAAGCATTACGTTCATGCCATTTAAATGAATCCAATGCAAATGATTCTGATTACTTTCGGTTGATGGCTATGATGACTATGATGATTCACATGATGGTGATGATGTTGCAGACATTTGCAGCAAGACTAGCGAAACTTGTCGTCACATGATTATTTATTTTAAAACGCCAAAAGCATGAAATTGTTGATGACATCTGTACGTACAAGTTTAACTACTGGTGTTCACACCATTCTAATGCAAAGCGATATAATATGACCACTACTGGTGACTGTTACAAAATTCTCATCGTCTTCGTATTTTGGAAATGAAATAAAAATTAATTTTTTTCATGAAAATTACTACCTGGTTGGCTGGTTACAGAAAAGTAGAACCATAGATTACATATGACGCAGTCTTAAGTGGTGATTGGTTTTCAATGCAGTTTTTTTCTTTTTCTCTTCTTATTTTGTAATTAAAAAATTTAATAAAAAAAAAAACAGAATCAAAAATACTTACTATAACGGTAAATATTTAATAATTTTGACAGTTTTAATGATGATTGCTAATTAATGGTATTGCAAAATTCCATATATTTTACACAATATTTCATAATCTTAAGCCTATTTGAGGGATTTTAAACGGAAAAAGAAACGTAAATGAAGATTCTAATAAAGCTGATTTTAAAGTGGCATAAGATGATTGTGAAATTGAGATTTATTCTTATAAATTTTTTAACTCCATTCAGCAAATATGTGTAGAACTGGTAGTACTCGTATCGGTTGGATTAGTTTTTAATTTGTTTGTATGTTAATTGAAAGACTCATACGTGGGGTATGGTATGCTTAAGTAGTAATTTGGAATTTCCTTAATTTATATTTGTTAACCAGTGTAGTGATTCATTTACTTGTTCTTGTGCAACAGCTAGAATAATGAATGGTTTTTTAAAAAGAATTAATTTTGCAATATTTTTTCTTTCTTTATTTTTTTCTATTTTTAATCACCTTTTATTTAAAGTGCGGTATGTTATATTTCCTATGTTCTTATATAATACGTATGTTTGTATGTACTAATGGCTTTGTGAACTTTATATTTATTACTGCAATCACATCAGCATGAAAAAAGAAAAGTGAGATAAATTACTATAATAAATTGTGTGTATTAATAGTGCACAGTGGAACAAACTAAAGAAATTTCATATACTCTTTAAATATGGCGAAGAAGTGAAAACAGTCCTCAGGCACAGTAGTTGTAATGACACAGTATTGTTTTTAAATCTCTTGAATACCTAGTCATCAAGAATTAATTGGACATTAGGAAATGACTATTCTGTCAGCATTTTGAAAAACAGAATGCCCTTCAATGTATTAAGGATAGAAGCCTTTAATCATTTGGAATTTGACAATATTTATATTCATCTGTTCTGCCACAAAATTTCGTTTATTAGCTCCACTGAACTTAATGAATGGATTTACACTTAAGCAACGTTCGGATTTACTGGGCCAACGGGAAACTGCATGATGAGTTGGAATTAAAAAAAAAAAAATAATCATATTTTCGAATGAAGCTCATTATCATCATGGTGAGTATATTAATTGTTAATAAGCAATATTGCCAGGGCTCAGAAAACCCAGACATAGTCTTACAAGAGCCAATGCACCTCTGTTTGGGGTGGCGTGTGGAGCGGAGTCATCATTGTCGCAACTTTTATGGTCAATGAAGACACCTATCGCACCATGGTATCAGAGATTTTTTTGTACGCCCTCTTTATGGTATTGGTGTGAATGATTTTTGGTTTCAATAGGACGTTGCCAAACATCTCGTATCACAATCGATTTATTGGGACAAACGTTTGTTGGCCGTTTAATTAGCCGACATCGCTGGAATATTTTCTGTGAGAGGCCGACAAGTCAAAGATGATTGAGCATTTGATGACCAACGTTCGTGATGCCATTGGCAACATACGCCTCTATAAACTCGGGAAATGGCGCGAAATTTGATCCGATCTAAGGAGATATTGTGAGGCCATCCGCGGCAGTCATATAAATAAAATAACATTTCATTTCTAACCGGAACAATTGTACTTCACAACAAAAAAAAAAAACAAATTTTGGCAAAATTTCTAACCGTTTTTGTTTGATTGCATTTTTAAATATAAACTTTTGAATAGCCCATCTTTTATAAGATACAGACTTAACAACGGGTGATCTTTTAAGAGCTATAGGAAAATTTTTCAAAAAGAAAAACTTATAATGCAAAAAAATGTATAAAAAGTTTGTTTGAATCGATAGTACGGTCCATATAATTTAGTGTTTGAAGATTATTTTATGCAAATGTTGACCGCGACTGCGCCTCAAATGGTCCATCCGCTTAGTCCAATTTTGGCATACTCTTTCCAACATTTTGGCCGGTATCTCAGAAATAAATGCTTCAATATTGTCTTCCAATGCGTCAATTGAAGCGGATAAAAAATAGTCTAAAGGTGTTAAATGTTGTCTTGGCAAGCAAGTTTTTTTTAAAGGCTTCACACCTAGATCCTTCCGCAAAATTTTGAACGTTGTTGAGTACACGCTGGTTATATACATATATTGTGTAGGTTCTTCAGCGACAGCCATCTTGCGACATTTGCGGTCATATTTTTTGGTTTTGCACATCGGCTATACACTCAAAAAGTTAAACATCACAGTCACAACCTTCAGATAGATTTAAAATATATACATACATACATTTGTAGGTATAACATGATAATAAATGCCGAGTTACGTTCCAGAGAACTGCGATAATATGGTCAAAGCAAAAATCTGATGGACCTCGAGGTTTTTTTTTCAGCAATGCATGATTGCTCCCCTCATTTCGAATATTTAGAAATAGAGTACATAATAAATTATGGCTTGCCTAATGTAACATTATATTGACTTGGATCTAAAATATTTTCTAATAGCCGTAGTATGCCACGTTTCCTTCAAGGCCATAGTCAGCATTATTTTTAGTAGAAGCGCCAGCTTAATTGATAAAGAAATAATAATATCCCACATCCAGTATTTGTAGCCAAATGGTAACCACCATCCACGGAAAGACCCTTAGAAAATACGCCAAATTGTATGAATTTTTTATTCAATACATTGTTCAATGGAGTAATTTTGGAAAATTTATCATTCTTGCCAGGATTATTATTGTCACAAATGTGTTATTTTAAATAAAACTCTCATAAATAGCTTAACTATGTTGTTTAGCTGTCTTATAATAAAGAGAAAAAATTGTATTTTAGAACACACTTATGCCGAAGGGGGTAGAAAAATACTCAAGCCCAACAGAGGCCCCCATGGCACTTAAAAAAAAAAAAAATATTCTTATCAACACAAAGACCCTAAATGCTATTTGTGCCAAATTTCACCGACATCGGACCACGGATTCTGGGGTCAGCCGTTAATGGGTTGAGATGAGACATGGTTAGTTAAAAAGCGAAGTATCAGCATCTTTTATTAAAATTTCATGCTAGAAAGTCATTAAAATTTGCAAAATTTTAGAAAGAACAATCTTAACCAGATCAATAGCTTGATATGCATGTAGTCGACTATTAGTTAAAAATATTCCAAAAATTGTTTTTCAAAATCTTCAACTCATTGTTCTACTGTTCGATATTTAAAAATAATAAATGAATATGTTTTACCTTTAAACAATTACAACTATTACATAAACCTTTTGGTTTTATTGTTGTTGTTGTTATTGTTAAAAAAAAAAAAAATATAAAATTCTATTAAAATAAATTAAAAAAATAAAATAGAAAAAATAAACTAAAAAACAACATTCTACTCTTACATAATACTATGCACAATCAATTTAAATTATTGTTGTCGTAGTTATTATTGTTGTTGTTATTTTTGTTGGCAAATGATTAAAGAAGTTATAAAATAAACGCTAAGAAAACGAAAAAAAAGAAACACTTCAACTGTTCATATATACAAATACAAACGATTATGTTGTTGGGCGTTGTGAAAGACAGAAAGTCTCAGACAAAGAACTCCGAAGGAAACGGACAATGACCATGACTAACAAGAAACCGTTAAAAATATGTCTTCGTTCGTATGCTTTGGCTTGTTTGGGTCGTTGATAAATACCGTTTAATATTGTTTTAGCCAGAGGATAATAACCGTAATCGTTATCGATCATAATGTGTCAAGAGACAAATGACTGTACCTATACCAACCAATACGAGTGTGTGTAAATGCATACATAGGAACGTACTGAATGGACAGACAAGAAATAGAAGTGAGGGCGTGGTATGCCAGACTACGTGCCAGAGTATATGCTCGCAAAAGCAACTTAATAAGCAATTTGTATGCTAATAAATGACAGCAAATCAACACAAAATCTCAATTCTTGAGTCGTTTTGAGAGCTGCTTAACATTGTATGCATGATTATACTCAAATATTGATGGAATAGATGGAATATATAGATTTTTTTTTTGAAATTTTAATTAAATGTCAGTTTAAATATACTTTTTCAATATCGATAACACATTTATAATTAGTTTTATGTATTCTTTTGATTTATTTTTTTTTTCTTATTTTATTTTGAGCACACATTTGTAATCGTTTAACTTCCTTGGCTTTCAATTCTTTCTGTTCCCCCTTATTTTTTGGTTTTTGCTGTTCTTTTCTTTTCGTTTGTTGGCATTTATTGAGGTGTGACATGATCAAATACTTGCATATTATTATTATTGTTAAATATTGTTATTGTTGTTGTTATTATTCTTTGTAGAAAATGAAAAAAAAATCTTTTGTATACAAAGAAAATTACACTAATTTTGAGTCATACATACATCATGATTTAAAAGACTGATAAAGAAAATGTTTTTACAAATAAATTGCAAGTTTAAAGGACCTTCACTTAAGAGTAGCTGTTTACATCACTTATGGTGTGTGGTAACTTTTTATACATGAATGGCGCCCGAACAACTTATTTTTGGGAAACTTTTCTTGATAATTTTATTTGCACTCAGAATTTTTGCCAGAAATTGTCTAAAAATTATTTTTTTTTCTTATTTCATTTTGCTGGAGATGTCTTACCTATGATCTATATTAGCTCATCAAGTTGTAAGCGCCACTTACTCATTTATTTAACTGGCCATTAACAACCCGATTAATGGATCACGGTCTTTAACGTACACTTCCAGATGGCTCTGTTTCTTGCTCGCTTACTTATCAATCGATGACAGATCTGCTCGATCTGCTCCTTCCAACACAAAGAAAGTCGTCTTCTTCGCCGACTTCCACATATCTCTACATCAAATATCCGTCGCGCCAGAGCATCTTCTCCATTCGAACGATATGACCGTCCATGTCGCTAAGGAATTCATACAGCTCACTGTTGGTCAACTCGAACTGCACCGAAAATTTTTCGTTAGCTTCTGCGCCTTAAAGAAGCACGAGGAGGATGATCGTCTTGTAGAGTATTACAAGTAAGCGACACAACACTTGAAGGATATATCTACCGAAACTGCTATGCACTATGCTATGCCCCGCTATTACAAGAAATATTACCTTAATGCTGCGATTGCGGTAATGGGACTAAATGTCAGAGTATTGGTGTATCCACGATGTAGTCATGGCAAAATCCAGAGTGTAGTTGATATAAATGTACCAATTAACCAATTAATTGCCATGAAAAGCTTCTCAAAAATCTGTCGTTCGGAGTCGACTTTAAACTGTAGGTCCCGCCACTCATGTATAAAATTAACGCACACAGCATAAGTGGTGTAAGAAGCTAGGTCGTAATCCTGACTGAAGGGTTGTAATGGCCAATTATGTTATGTGTACCAATTAACCTGTTTTTGATTTACTAAAAATATACATACATACATACATAATACATACATAACTGGCCATTATAATCCTTCAGTCAAGATTATGGCCTAGCTTCTCAAACCACTCATGTGTGTGTTTTGATTTTATATATGAATGTTGGGGCCTCCACTTTAAATCGACTCTCAGAGTTTTTACCTTAAATCTGCTGAGAAGAAGTCGCCGAAGAAATATTTTCATATTTTCGTTTGGATGTCTGAGCTGGGCTTTGAACCAAGGCTTTACGTCTAATAAGACTGCGTCGATTTCATATAGGACGTTATTTAAATACTTTCTAACGAATCCTGGTCACACGTTAAAGATTTCTTTCTTTTTTTTTCTTAGATTGTCCCTTGCTCTTCCTGTTTATTGGAGGACTACTCAGTTTAAAATATTGGCTGTAAAGATTGTCTATACGAGTATATCGCATGACAATGTCCCTATATTTACCAACAATAAAACAGCCATTAGACCTATAGCGAATGTGTCAATTGTCAAAGAATACTGAGCGTTTTTAAAGAAAATGGCGATTACGGTCAACGATTACCTTCATATGCGTTTCTAGCATAGCTGCCAGATAAAAAAGGATCAAATCGTCAAATATTAGAAAATAAATCGTCAAAGACGTTCATGGAAATCGTAAAAATAATCGCCACAAAATCGGAATAAAAATTCAGTGTGATATTCGCTAGATGATGGGATATCGATCTCCTTTGAATCATTGGAGCATCGTTGCAGTATGGTTTGTGTTTCACTGTTCTGTCGCTAATATAGCGGATTTTATCAGAGCGAAATAAGGGACTTCTTCCTGAGAACCATGTATTCCTACATAACACAGCGAGCACATGCGTGTATGTGATTGCATTACAGACAAAATTCGTTCTCTTAGCCGGACTATTCGTGCAGAGGTTGTAATTTTTTGGCCTTTAACAGATGAAAATGACATAAGATTCGAAAAATCATCATTTAAATAGGCAACAGTAATAACTGCAAAGTAAATACAGAGCCTAAAGTGACTTTTAATATACAAAACTAAAGAATATGATGTAAATTTTTAATTTCTAAAAATCGTCAAAATAAGAGCATAAATCGTCACATCGTCAATATGACATTTTTGAAGAACAAAATTGTCAAAATGACGATAAATCGTGAAATCTGGTAGTTATGGTTGCTAGACATGTGAACATAAATGACAATCTCAAAGCAGACAAGCTGTTAAAAAGAAAGCTTTGCTTAGTGCCCAACAAGTGTTTTCTCATTTGTAAAGGACAGAAGAGACAACAAACTCGCCTATATAGAGATAAAAAATAGACTGCATGCTATGGGTATAGATAAAATAAAGCAATATCGTGTGTGCAGGCTTCGCCCTAGGAATATCACACGATGATATCAGCAGAACCTCAGTACAGCTACAGACCATCTCATCCGTCAGTGTAAGGCATTAAGATGTATAAAAACTGAAATTTCGTTTTCTAAATTCATAATATATTTCAAGATATCTGAGATGTGCGTTTGAGTTCGGGAGCTCTTCTAATAAGCCAACTTACTACTTATTAGACCACGACAACCGCAATTGGTCTGCTTTTGAAAACAAATAATAATTTGCATGTAGCCGATTTAACAGCAGGACTCAGACGATAAATAAATTCTTTGATGATATTTTCTTTAAAAGGTGTAGAGAACATACATCGATCTTTCTTACGCACATTTAAACATCTTGGAAATCGACACAGTAATGTAGCGTACAATTATATCGGCTAATACTATCAACAGTCGTTTACACCCATTAAAATATTTTATTTTTAAAGTTTTTAATGTCTCTAATAGCCTCGTGCCTTGGTATGTGGAAGCGGCATACATTTCTGTATGCATTTAAATACTCATTCGAAATGTTATTTAAATTGTGTGTATGGGTGTTTCTAAGACAAATTGCATTGTTGAACTGCAAGATAAAGATCTTTGTTTTGTTACGTTTTTATTTCTGTTTTTCTACTTTTTTTCTACTTTAAATAAGCGTAACAAATCCTGTAAAAATAACAAAGAAAATAAACAATTTTTAAAACTTGCTAATGTTCGCATAACTACTTAAAGTCCTACGCAAGAGTTTAAAACAATAGTTGACTGATAATAATAATTTGCTCTCATTTTCGACCATGTGGAGACGTGTAGGTATGTAGTGATCCAAAAAATATATCTGATATGTTAATAATGTCTGTCATATTTTTGTTGTTTTCAAGTTTTCATCAGGCATATATTTTTATTATGCATTAGTCTGCTTTAATTTGGGTGTACCTTGTTACAAATAAAACATATGCAAGGCATTGATCACCTTTATCCAATATGTATATGAATGCAAAACTGAAACGACTACTTTGCCAAGCAAAATCTAAACTGTAACATATTTCAATGAGAGCCTTCCGCATTTTGTAGTCGAACGTACTAAGGTCTGAACTCTAAGGCAGATTATCCAAAGCAATTGGCAAGAATTTCAGCGACTGCTTTTATTAAACGAATCAGTTATGCTGGGTACTATCGCGAGGCTAATGCAGCAGCTCGAAATACATGAATACATAAATTTCAGCGAATACTTGTTTTAAAGAAATTACTTGTGCTCGATATAATGACGTGGTTAATGCAGCAGTTCGAATACATGGGGCTATCACCACCCAGAGTGGTATGTGGGATTATGCGTAGGAGACATACCGAATTAATATCCACTTTTCAATTTTATTCCGAAATTTTAACGACCTAAGTGTGGTGGCATAGATTCCAGTTGGTCATATATCTGCCTCTTATTTTTATGTTACTTTGCATATCCTAATTTCACGCATCTAAATCAAGATTTCGAGATCATAGTTTTCTCATCTGCTATCATTTTATCAGAAGCATTTTTTGTATAAAACACCCTTGAGCGCATAGATGTTTGGTTTTGATGGTGTTTTAAGTAAGTATTAAAAATCAGAAGCATCGTAGTAGGAAGAGCTTGAAGTCAATACTACGTTTGCTAGAACCAACATATTTTTCAATCGTAAAAGGCAGAACCTGATTACTTAAGTTTTTTTAATTTAATTTTGAAGCTCCAAAATTACAGCAACACTTTACTTTTAATATCACATACGTATCACACATGGACCGATGCCACAAAGTTTATTTGAAGACTCAAATGATCAATATCATAAGGGCTAAAACGTTCATTAAGAGCAGTTGCGAATCGAATTCAATTGATGCACTATAAGTAGACCGCAATGGGACATTCATTTCAATGTTTTATATTCACATGCATACATATTTGGTCACTACAAGCCTTCAGTCAGGATTGCGACCTAGTTTCTCACAGCCCACGTATGTTCTGAGTATAAATTTTATGCATAATTGGTGGGACCTACAGAATAAATTCTACTCCGAACGACTGTTTTTCAAGAATATTTTCATGTCAAACATTTTTTGCCAGAAATCTGCTAAGAGGAAGTTACTGAAGAAATATTTTTTTTATTTCAAGTGGAATATACTTTGTTGGAAATGTCTGACCTTGGGTTTGAACCGAGGCCTCACATCTCTTTTCAACGCTCTGCGGTATAAAGGGTATGAACAGACTTTTCTCCGAAAACTGTATAATCTTGCATATTTTTCGTCTGACTCATAGAGCACATGCATTCACACGTGTCTGTGGAAACTGCAAGGACATGAACGGCATTATGTGCTGTGAGTGAAGACCATTTTTATTAGGTTTTCTGTCACCGTAGGTAGGTAGGTAGGTAGTGAGCCCACAGTTTAAATCCAAGGTCAAATATCCCCCCGTAAAATAGATATTCGCAAATTCCAATCAGCAGATTTTCTATCAAAAACTTTGGCCATGCCTTAAAAAGCTTTTTAAAAACCTTTCGGTCAGAGTCGGGTTTAAACTGTAGGTTCAACCACTCTTGTATGAAAATTTACTTAAGTGACTGGAGAAGATAGGTCGTAATTCTGATTAAAGGATTATAATGACAAATTATATATGTATGTATATAGGTTTCCTTTAATTTAACACAAGTAGGTATGCTGGTTTTTTTTTTTTATTTGGAAATGACCCATAATTCTTTACTTCCATAACTTATGTAAACATTTCTCATGAAATTGAATCTCTCTCAGAACTTACAGTTATTTTTTGTGATTTAAAACTATACACTCATATTGACATTTACTGCTGTTGGTAAAGCCAATATGTGATATCAATGAGTGGGTGTCTTGAAAACGTTGACACTAAATGCGAGTCACAAATATAAATTTAATTTTTGAAAGCAAAAAAAAAAAAGAAAAAACGAAAAAAGGTGGAAAAAATAGGTGTCAGCAGCGTTTTAATAAATGATAGAGTGTTAATAAAATAAACAATAGATATGTATACAACGATAACAAATGAAATATAATACATGGTGGTAGTATGGGTATAAACCATTGGTAATTAAAGGGTACTGAAATCATAGATAAATAACAAAGACAGCCATAAATTATAAATACGAATTCTTTGGCGAGTGCCTTAGCAAGATATGAACATTTTGTCTTCATATGAGTTAAGAAAAAAAATAAAAAGAAACCTACTATGACACATGTTTTCACAATGGGTGTCAAACTGAACACCTTTTTTTTCTTTGAAAAAGTAAGAAAATATTTGTAATAATTATTGGTCGAACCCTTTTTTACATTACCCAGCACCCCTAAGAAGGTGGAGTATTATGAATTTATAAAGAAGGGTGCGTAACAGCTATAGTTTTACTTTTTTTGTTTTTTTTTTTATATAAAACCAGCACTTAGGGAATGGCCCCTACTCATGCAGTGCATTGTGCAGGTTTAGGAAAGGTAGCATGAGGGAAGATGCGAACGGCAAGGAAACTAATTGCTTCTAGGTGACTAGACAATCTACAGCAATCGTCCCCAAGAAGTCCACAGTTTCTCACACTAATTATGTTGTGTGTGTTAACTTTTATACATAAGTGGCGGGAACTGCAGTTTAAAGTTGACTCCGAACGACAGATTTTTGAGCAACTTTTCATGGCAATTTTTTATTCACTCTCAGAGTTTTTGCCAGAAATCTGCTGAGAGGAAATCGGCGAAAGAATACTTTTTGTATTTTTTATTTTGATGTCAGGTCTGGGACTCGAACCCTGGCTTTACGTCTAATAATCCAGCACACTACCTACTAGTCCAAGGCTATGATTAGACATTTTAAGGTTTTTTCTTTAAAAACACAACATAGGTTATAAAAATCGTTCGAACGCTTACTAAGAATTTTAGGGTACGATTCGACACCCGCTTCTATTGGGTTCCGGATCACTGTGGCATAGAGCGAAACGAAAAGGCGGACGAACTGTTACGGAAGTAAGAAGACGATAGAGTGTGTATATGTATGAACCCCCATAGGAAACATTTACAAATTGGAAAAAGCAGCACGGAATTCAAAATACCGTGGATGGTCTAACATACCTGGCTACCGAATTTCCAAACCTCTATGTCCTGCAGTGGATAGCAAGAAATCCAAAGAAAAAAATTGTGTTCGACAAAAGAATGGTTCGTACTTTATCAACAATTCTAATGGGACACTATGGTATTGGCAATTTCGTCCACCAGAGTTACTATAGAATCTGACGTGATGTGAAGAAAATGATATCGGCACAACATCTTTTATCTGAGTGCTCTAAAATTCAAAACAGTCGTCATTGGCTTTTGGGTAACAGAAAGTAAGAAAATCTGGGCATGGTGGTAAACATGCTCGAGGTGTTTGAAAACCACCACTAATGGATCACGACAAGAGAGTTTACCTTACACTCGGTAACTCAATGAGCCAGATGGGAAACCGGGTGAACTGTGAACGTCAAGCTATCCGCTAATCTAACCTATCCTAGTATAGGGTATTATATAGAAATTCAATTCAATTGCGATTTGCAGTAGATTAGATTATAAAAAAAATATTTTTTCATTACAGTAAAAATTTATTGTACATTTAACTAGACATACATACAATTGATAGACAGACATGCAATCTGTATTTAAGAACAATTTATTACTTTTTATGTTCTTGGATTTAATTTTTTTTGTTTTCATAGCCAAGCTGTTGGCAGAAATAATTTTCTCAATTTTTTTTTTTAATATTTTAAGCAAATAAACCAGTTATTATGCCTCCCAAATATGAAAAAAATTTATATTGGCGAACATACATATTTATAATAGAGAATACATACATATAAGTAAGTATGTAGCATATTACAATTTATAACCATTTAATTACGGCAATTAGCCTGTTTTATTGCCACATGGTTTAATTAAGAAAATTTATGAGTTCAAAAATATTTTTTTTTTGACTACCTTTGAACACCAAAAAAAAAAAAAATTATATTTTAATGTAAGAAAATTTGGTTATTGTTCATAGATTTTAATCCCAGCAAGCTATGCTGCTAGCCTTATATATCCAGCAACTATTTATTTACAAAAATGGCAATATTATAAAGCTTTTATCCACAAACATGGTTTAGGTTACAATTGAAAAATCTTCATAAATTTTAATTCAAATCTATGTTCACATATGAATGTTACGTTGGTAATAACAGTTCGTTGTTAATATTAAAACTCTGGTAGGGTGCTTAAATTAATTCAATTGACCAATTTTTCTAATTAATTTGACGATAAGTCGTGACTCATTAAACTCTCAAATTACTAGTTTAGTATAGCTTCTGGATAATTGTTACACTTTGTTGTTATTTGTACAATAAAAAGATAAAAATAAACCAGCGGCGTCAAATTTTATAAAATAGGTGGCTAATAAGCACAGCACTTCTCAATTGATTTTGCAATAAATCGCTTGTTAAGCACTCTGTATGACAAGGTGCGAATTCATGTTGGAACCAACATAACAATACTTCACATACTATGACTTGATGGCACTCGCCATACACGATAACGGCAGTTCCTTGTTCACGTCGAAAGAAATAAGATACTTATTTTCAGTAAGTTCAAAACGAAGTTGCTGTGATCTAATTGGTGGTTTATCGGCTTACTAGATGTGAGGTCTGGGTTCAATCCTTTGATCAGCCGATTTCTGGCAAAAAAAGTAAATAAAATTGCCAAGTAAAGTTTATCAAAAATCTATCGTTCGGAGTTGGCTTTGAACTGTGGGTCCAACCGCTCCTATATACAAATTAACACCCACATCATAAGTAGTGTGAGAAACTAGGTCGTAATCTAAACTATTGGATTGTGCAAGGTGGCTGATATGTACTGCAACCAACTTCAGGTTGTTATCATTTGTAAACTGCCAGACTGACTGCTGACGGATTTTTCCAGTGACAGTTTATTTTATTATTTACAAACTTACAAAATCATTTGTTTCTCGTACCGTGATACTGGCAGTGTTGCATCGCTTCCAAAAAGTGGCAAAAAAAAAAACGGTAACAACACCAGAAATGATCCGAATAGTGAAGACCAGATTTGATCGGAATCCACGCCGCAGTGGTAGAAAAATTCCTCGTGAGCTGAACATATCACGAGAACGGATGCTACACGTATTGAAAAATGAGCTAAAGACATTGAAGTTCCAAAAAGTGCAAAAGCTCACCGATAGACAAAAAAAGTTAGATTGCACGAAAGTAGCCAGTTAACGAATTTGATTTTTTCCGATGAGAAGCCATTCCAAATTGTTTGGAATGCAGTTTGTGAACAAACAAAATGGTCGGGTTTACTTGCAATTTACACCTGCGCTCCCCACTCGTATTCATCGACCGTTGTGTCGAAATAAATGCCCCATATTATCAGGAAAATGTTTTAAGGACAGTATTGAAGGCTTGGGCAGACAATCATTTCGGCCTCAGACTATGGACATTCCAACAGGACTCAGCACCACCACACTCAGCATGTGCCAAAAGGAGGTTCCTGGCTTCATTTTTACCGCACAATGGCCACCGCTATGCCGGGAATGGGCCAAAATACCGCCGAGCCACTTTTGGGCAGCCTGTGATGGCTTTGTCGGCCGTTTGAAGGCCATAATTCGTACCAAAGGTGGGTAATTCGAACAAATCTAAACTGCTTCTAAAATTTGAAAGTTATTTCCAACATATTTTGCTTTTGAACAATAAAATTAAAAAAAATTAAAAAATTTAGTGCCTCACTTTGTTGCGTTAATGTCAGCCACCCTGCAATGGCCAATTAAGTATTTGAATGTGTCTAAACGCATCCAATCAGTAAAAATTGTGATAAAAATAATGGTTGTCTTGCTCTAATCCTGGTGTGAACTGCATTTTCCATGTTGTCGAAGAACAAAGAAGAATATGCTGGTAACAGTGACGACATTTCGGATCTTCGCAGTACAACAGCAATATTCTCTCGTTTCTGTGACTTGTTCATGGTTTTGACTCAAGACGAATAAAATCATTGTAAAAGCTTTTAATAACTGCACGAATTGTTAGCCGGACCTGGACCGATTCATGTTTACAGTGATGATCTGGGCTTTATATAGAATTTTATGAACCCAATATTATCTTAAAACAGTGACTTTTTCGAAAAGAATTATACACCACTGGAATTTGTATTAATTTGTTACATATTCAACAATTGCGATTGTTCACGTAGCTATCGTATTTCATTTCTGAAGACGATTTTCCGATTAAAGAGTTACTCAGAACACATATTGTGATGAAACAGTTGTAGTAACTACAGGGCTTGTTGAACGCTAAATACTCGGGATGCCAAACAGGATCGATTTTTAAAAATCCCGGGTTTCGGGATTTTGTAAAACCCGAATCCCGGGATATTTCGGGATAATTCGGGATCCAAAAATCCAGAAAAATCATGGAAAAATCGCGATTTTGTCTTAGCAATAAAAATAATTTGTTAACAAAAGCATTCGTATTCTAATTACGTATATCAGAATTATATATCGTTAAAAATAAAATATAAAAACAGCAAGACAAAATGTAACAAAGAAGCGTAAAGTAACAAAAATAAAAATTATTTATACATATGCAAATGCATTAGTTTTAAGAAAATTATTTGGATCCCAACAAAAAGATTAAAGCATCTAACATGTGGTCTGGTAGGCTTGAACGAATTTTGTTGTCAACATACCCTGCAATTGAAAAACAGTAAAATTGTTCCAAGATAGCTGTATGCAGTTTGTAAATATTCACCTCTACTATCTCCTGATCTAAATAAATCTATTGCTTTAGACAGTTGAGTATCTAAATCAGTTACCCTTTTAATTCGTTTTATAGGGCCATCAAATAATTTTTTATCACTGGAACTAGGATTTTCCTCATCTGAGATGCTATTATCGACGTCAATTGATATAGAATTTTTTTCGGGATCTTTTGTAGGGTCAAAATACATATGAATTCACAATTCCGAAAAATCCCGGGACAAGTTTTTAAAAATCCCGGGATTCGGAATTTTGTGAATCCCGATTTTGAATACCGGAATTTCGGGATTCGGAATTTCCCGATTGGCATCCCTACTAAATAAGTCCATTGTGATTTGGCGAGACATAAATACATAATTGGTCATTACATCCTTCATCAGGATTAGACTTTCTACACGACTTATATTTGTGCTTAATTTTATACAGAGTGCGGGACCCATTTTAGTCGAAAGACTTTTTTTGATGCTTTTCAAGTTTTACTCTCAGAGTCTTTCCATAAAATTGCTGAGGAAGTCGCCGAGAAATATTTTCGTTTTGATGGCTGACCTAGGATTTGCAAGACAGAGTAAATTACAACAATTTGAAGATGTGCTTAAAAATTGAAATGTCACCGATTTTCTGTGGAAATAAACCACATCTCCAGAGCCCAATTCAATCTAAAGCATTTTCTAATAAAATAAAATGAAAATGAATACAAAATCTTACTTAGTTTTTATAGAACAATTAAGAAATTTCAATAATTTATTAGCAAATAATCTACTTCTTATTATTACTTCATAAGATCTCCTTCCTCTACAAGTAAAAAAATATTGAAAATAGATTAACGCTTAAACAAACTTTTGTTTGATTTCCAGCCAAATTGTATTGAATAATGAACATCACGACTTTAGTTTTTCCTATTGAATATCAGACTTTGCATAACATTTTCAAGATGAGTAGTTTTCTATGTATGAAATACAATGATTATGCACAAGAAACGTTATTCGAAAAAAAAATTGAATTCATTGTTTCATTTTTAAGTCAAAAAGTCATTTTTATATAAAAATAATACAAATAAATAAAAAGAAAAAATATCCAACAGCAAGAGCATACATAATAACAAAAAAAAAACAATAACATCTCACATCATAAAAAGAAAATTGTTGCCATAAAATCTAAGAAATTTTAGATGGAAAATGGAAGAAAAACGTGTAAAGAAACTTTAAAATCTTTAATTTCATAAATCATACATCGATTTAAGATGATGACGATGATGATGATGATGATGATGATGATGATGATGTTGATGACTTAACGAAAACTACATATTTATACGATTCATAATATAAATGCGGAAACATCATAAGCCAACATTTTCATGACGCTTGCAAATTTTAAGCGTTTTCTTTTAACCGATTATAATGATTATTGTTAAATAATCTAAAAATGAAAAAAAAAGAAATATAATTTTCAATTCAATAGGAAATTAAAAAGTTTTCTTGGTATTATTCATGCTACATGCTGCACTCTGCACGTTCTGCTATTTACATAATTAAATAGCGCGGCTTATAATCCAGTATTATAAACTTTTTCTTATTAACCCGGTTATGTAAAAAGCTTTTTAAAATACTTTTTATTTCTTTCGTCTTTAGCAATCTTTACAGTTTTTATAGGATTTTCTTTTAAAAATGCAGTCATAAATGACAATCTTACAATGCCTTCTTTAGTCATACGTTTCACGTCAGATTAATTAGAAATTTTTGTAAACATTTTTAAAATTAAATAAAATAAAATATAAATAGTAACTGAATATTATAATTTTTTTTTTTATTTCACTATTACTTTTGCGATCCTCTTACTTTCGTTGCTGCCAAAGCAATTTGATTCATTAAAAAAATTAAAATTTTAATTAATTTCTATGAATGTATTTTAATTTAATTTTTTTTTTTTAAATTTTCTTTTGTATTGTGTTGTAAGAGTGAAAATGTGCGTAAAGGCAATCGTTGCTTTAATATGAAAGACGATTTTTAATTACTCTAACAAGACAAGAAATAATTAACGAATATTTTGCCAAAGAAACGTAAGGAGGGCGCACAAAAAAAATGGGCCTACTTTTAAGCTTAAAACTTTTATCATAATTGAAAAAATGAATACCGTTACATTGTTTTTGTTAGTCGTCTGTTTCAAAATCCACGTACTAAAATTCATTGCAATAGCAAAAATAGTTTTTTGAAAATGGGCACCCAACAAGAATGTCGTAAAAAAATAATTGAAATTTTCAATGAAAAACCGCACCGCTTACAAAAAACGATTGCTAGGCTCGCAAATGTTAACCAAAAAGCAGTTTCTAAGATAATAATAAAACAATATAAGGAGTTTTTGAGTATTGAAAGCTTGGAAGAAAAAAAAGATTTGCCTACCAAAACAAAGTATAAGTATAATACGTATTTTCCTAAAATACCCTAACATGCCTGGAAGAAAAGTGGCTCAAAAAGTTGGATGCTCTGAGACCTTGATCACAAAGAAATTTTATACACAAAATAATTCAAATATTATTTACTTTAATTGAAATATAAAACGAAAAAAATCCGCCACTTAGTTTTATTTCTATAACGAAAAGTAAGTCCAGTTTTTTTTTTGTGCGCACGCCTTGAAAGAAAAATGCGAAGAAAAAAGACTGTACATTGTGATTGATTGAAATTTCAGCATGGAGAGAATCGATTAAAACGTCTTAACCAATTAATCTCACATAAACGTTTTTTTTATAACTGACTCAAATGGCGATTCCAATCGGATAAAAATCGGGTCTTGAATTTATAATTTCAATTTTAATGACGTTAAATTAAATGATGTTCGTGGTCAACAGCAAGTGATAAACTATCGCATACGTTTTCAAGATGAAATTTCGTCAATGGCAATTGCAATTTGTCTCCCCGATCTGGAATTATGGCTTATTTGTATAGATGAGACTGCTCGTATTTTCAAATGTGATGACAAAAATATAAGTAATCATCAGCCGGTACCTTGCATCATTACAGAAACGTTGCAAATTCTTCTGAAGGTGTACTGACCAATACTTTCTGCTTTTTTGAATGTGTTGTCAGCTCAGTATCAGTATATGGAATCTACGTAGATTAGAACTATGAACTAGAATACATACTTGAAACCTGTACGCATAGCTGCCAGATTTGACCATTTATCATCATTTTGACGATTTTCAGCTACAAAAATGTAATTTTGGCAACATGACGATTTATGCCCTTATTTTGACGATTTTTAGCAATTAAAAATTTTCTTTACTTTAGTACATTAAAGGCTTCCTTAAGCTTTGTATAACAAGTTGTAAAGTATTATATTTTTAAGTTATTTTCGAATACCTGTGATGATTATTTTATATTTTATACCGTTTTAATCCCTTAAAAGCCAAAAAATTTCAACTCGTAAATAACATCGTAGTTGATAATAAATTCTTATACGGCATTGCAGACAATTTTAAAAATTCGATTATAGCTTCTAACATTACCATCGGAAGAACAAAGGCAAGCGACTTTTTTTTCATACTACCAAAACTCAGGAATTGTTTTTGGAACCAGGAAACTATATTATAGGAATGAGGAAAGAGGAAGCAGTGTTTATGGAGACTAGGTTTGACTATTTTTATACCATAAATAACAGTAAAGATCTCTTTAGAAAGGAAGTTTCAGTCCGTCTAACAGAAGAATTTTATTTGCAATCCAGTTTGTGATATATTGGCCAATCAACCACATACGGATGTGCTGGCCGAGAAAGACGAGTGTTACATATTTATTTCGCTCGAGCAATATCCATTGTAACCAAGCTCCAATGAATCAATTGAGTTGGAACACTATCATGATTAACGACCTAATACGGTCTCACCTGTACACAGCCGAGAAGCCTCAGTTGAAATGAAGCATTCATTGCAATGTTTAAAGAAACTGAGCGAGCATCACACTGAATTTTCATGTCCATAACGCCAAGATCCTCTAAGTACAGATTATTCAATATTATCGCTGCTTAACCATTGACTTTTTAAATTGTTTTTGTTTTTAAAACCTTTAAATTTATTAATTCATTTTTCCTGACGAATTTTTTACGATTTCAATGAACGCTTTTAACGCATTTAACTGGAAGCTATGCCTATACAGGTGATTCGATTTCTTGTTGCAAGGAATTTTTGTTGTATTTATATCTTATGCAATTTGCCATGGGAATTCAAAATAGAACAGACCTTTGGGGGCATAATTATATTTTCATAGTTCATTTCCTGTATGTATTAAGGACTCCCCATACTGTTTTACTCTAAAAAAAATGTAAGCAAAGAAAACTTTTTCAATCACGCTTCATACCTAGTATATCTAGAAAAATTTCCCGAAACTAGGCGGCATACACAAAAATTCTTGACATGCAGAAAAGTCCAAATGAGTAACATAATTGAATTTTAGAAACGCTTGTAAACATTTATGTTTTTGGACAAATATAATATGCAGGTTTCTGACTCAATTTGTCTAGCACCATTAATTATTCTTCAGACACATTAAAATTCATTTAACCATCAGAGATGTAATAAACATAACCGTGGTCATCAACAGAATATGAATAAAATTCAGCTTTAGTATCGTGAAATACAAAAGGTTCTTCGCTTTACTTGACGGTTCTTCATTCATCATTTTGCGCAATTTCCATTGTAACCTCTTCCTTCTGTTACAATGCTTAGCTAACCATGAAAGAGAAACTTTTTATATTGACTCTGATTTATGCGCAGCACTTTGTGAAGGCATCCGAGCATTTGAAACATTAAACATAAGAAAAAACACTATAAAATAGACTGAAAGCATAATTTTTTTAGTATTTATTGTAAAGAAACGTAAACTTTACTATGAAATATGACCACAATGACTGACTGACTTGACTCATAAAGCACACTGTATGGCAATAAATATGCCTGAGTTATTTAGAGGGGGGAAAAAGAATACAACCACAGCTATAAATATGGTTTATTAAGCTTTTTGTGTTCTAACTTAATAATCACTTGGTCTTGGTTTTCTTAAAACTATTTGCCTTTCGGCTTTTGTTTGTTGGATAATTTGAAAAAAATTTTTTTTTTCCTAAAAACAAAATAAAACATTGAAAATTATAAAACATAAAATTCTAGAGTACAGAACATCAATAAAATCATGAATGGTATGGTAATACATGAACCTAAAGGGTATTGAAATATTTAATATCCGCTCTTAGTAAGAGAAATATAACTTAAAAGTCTGATTGTGTTATGCTTGAACTTACTTCTACGTATTAGCTACTCTGTAACACTTGTTGTGTGTACAAAAAGTGTTAGGCTTGCTTGTCTATCTGTTGTACCTATAAAGCCTGTCAATATCTTTAAATTACAATTGCAAATCGACAATTATACCATAGAAGGTAATGGTGTTTTTGGAATTTTACCACTTTTTTATTTTTATATTCTTACTGGCACCATCAACAAACACCGTGTTAAACAACAAATAAAAACAATAAAAATTTGATCGATGAAAAAGAAAAAAGTAACAGATACAATGAAATTTACAAAAAGAATTTTTAAAATATTTTAGGCTTAAATGTCATTAAATAAGAGAAAAACAAATTGTCTGACATATTTTTGATAATTTGTTTAAGAACAAAACAAAAAAAGAGTTTGTGTCTTAAGTCTTTTGTTTTATTTTTGAAATTGTTGGGTTAAGAAGAAAGGGATTTTATTTAGAATGGATTTCTGTTAAAAATAAAACGCTATTAAGAGTTTCGTTTCACACAGCGAAGAAATTTTTTTATTAGAGTTCGTGATATAGTTAGGATGGGGTTAAGAAAAGTGTATTGCTGTGTTATGAAAAACAAGATGAATGTTTTTTAATTTTAGCCACAAGCGATAACACCTACATTCTGAAGTTGACTCCGTACGTATTTTCTCTTCGATTTTTGACAGGAAACTGATGTGAGGAAGTCTCCGAAGAAATATTTTTTCATTTGTTTCTGTTCCAGTTGTTTGTATTGGAGTTTCAATCACGCCTTTGCTTTTAATATGCGAGCTGACCCCTTTGACTTTTCTATGGATCGTCTCCACTTGTTATTTGCCTGCCTTGGTCACTTACTTTCTTAATAGACTGTTTTATTTATTTTTAATACATTGTGTTGGAAAAAGCAGTAATGTTTGTGGATGTTAGATTTGTAATATTATAACATCCACAAGTTAGATTTCTAAGATTATTAGTAACAAAACTTCCTCTACAACAATAGAGTTCCGCATATGGATAGTCCAGCCAAATAAAGAATGCAATCAGCAACACATTTTGGGATGCACTGGTTCCCAAACTAAAAATGTGCGGTTGTTGTAAGTAAGAGACTTTATTGCCTTCAAGCATACTCCGTGAAAATAGCGTAACATGGAACACATAGCACACTGAGGCTGTGCTCTAACAAATTAATGAGATGAATATCATACTTTAATTAATAAACACTTTCGCTCTTTCCTTCACGTGATCAAAAAGTCTCAAAATAGAATTTGCGGCACGAAGTTTTAAATTTTCGAGCAAATATAAATGCTAAGAAGATTAGATGGAGTAATCTTCGAGCAATCAAAGCACATGAATGTTTCTTACGACACAAAATTGTTCGGTGAAAAATTGGTTTGATGCTTACTGCTTAGAACTTCAAAAGCTTCTGATAATTATTATTATTAATTGATGCGAAGAACTTACTCATCTGAGAGTGAATGGATGAAATTAGAATATATAAAAATTATATCATTTATAGAAATTAAAAATAAAGTTTGAGTTAAAATAGAATGAGAATCCTCTTTATAACAACTGCATAATGCAAACTTAAGGTCGCAATTAATCGAGAAAAGAATATTGGTTGCCATATAAATAACAATGAGTTCGATAGGTTTGCACCACTGCATTCTCCGACAAATACTTGGTAAATATCTAAACCCATAGTCTAGCTCTCACCAAATAGTCTGATAGATTGATTTTAGCATTCTGTGCATAACGTTTGCAAGAGACCATTAGAATCGAACTTAGACAAACCTTACTGTCTATCGCTAATTATGTTGTGACAATCTAGACGTTTCACAATTCATACTTTCATTAGACTGAGTATTTGATTTAAAAAAGGTTTTAGTTTCATCGCTGTAAGTGATCGAGCTCCACATCTAAGTATATATGCTAAAAGTAGACCCTTAATTCATTTTTCAAAATATATTATAATTCTGTTGTGCTCTATTATAGTACATACTATCCAGACATTGAAATTCATTCACTGATTGCAGTGTAACTCTTCAGTTAGGATTACAATCTAAATTCTCATACCACATACCTTGTGCGTGTTTTAAGTTTATACCTACAGTTTGAAGTCTACTGCGTACGACAGATCTTTAGCTAGAAATCTGCTGAAAGAAAGTAACGCCGAAATATTTTTTCATATTTCATTTTGATAGCGTTTATACCATGGTCTCCTATTTAATAAGCAAATACACTACCTATAAGACTACAGCAACTTCTAGGTTCGCTTACGATGCCCTCAAGAGCAAGGAACTTAACGCTTGTGCAGACTTTCAGGGAAGCATAAAAACATTATCATTTATTTCAAGTGACAAAAATTTTAGAAATCTTTAAAAAAGTCTTAATTTCTTTGATATTCCTTCGGTTAATATAAACAGCTTATGAAAATGAATTCAATTAGTCAGCTACCATTATTATTTATAGTTCGTCTCTCCCGTATCAAAATTCTACTCAGACTTTGATATTCTTTCGGACTTTGAACTGATGATTGTGAAGCACTGAGGCGTAGAAGCATTTTTTTTTTTGTCTTTGAAGCTTTCCTTTTACCCTAAAAATTGTAAAATATTTCGAGTTATCTGCTTAAACGAATCATTTAAGTCCGATTGCTAAAGTTGACGGTGACGGCGTGTAGCCATAGCTGCTAGATAAAGAAAGCACCAAATCGTCAATTATTTGAGAAAAAATCGTCAAAATCTTCAAAGAAATCATAAAAAAAATCGTCACAAAAAAATAAATAAATAAATTGAAAGGTTTTAAAACAAAAACATATAAAATCAATATTAAGCGGCGATAATACAAGGGAGTCAAAAGACCTTGACTTTTTCAATACCTTGATTTCTTAAGACGGTGCTATAAATACTTTACTTCTATCTGATCTACTTACAAATTACACCATTTATAACCGACCGAAAATGGAATAAAACTTTCATGTATAGGTAGGCCCTTAAAGTCTATTTTGTGGCTTCTCGACCATTCTCGGCCATAGTTGCTCGATAAACACGATAGAGTATCCAACTCCAATGTGTCTTGTGTCACTGTTCTATCGCTACTACAATGGATATTGCTCGAGCGAAATAAGAGATTTGTTTCCGAGAATCATGTATTCCTACGTAACACTAGTCTTTCTCGCCAAGCACATCCGTATGTGGTCGATTGGCTAGTGGATCGCACACTTCATTACATACAAAATTCAAAATTCGTTCTATAGCCGGAATATTCGTATGTGTAACTCCCTTCGTGCAGAAGTTATTGGCTTTTAAGGCATTAAAAGAGTATAAAATACAGAAAAATCATCACAGGTATTCGAAAATAAATTAAAAATATAATACTTTGCACCTTGTTATATAAAGCTTAAGTAGGCCTTTAATGTACTAAAGTGAAGAAAATTATGTAAATTTTTAAATGCTAAAAATCGTCAAAATAAGGGCTTAAATGTCGTCAAAATGATATTTTTGGAGCTCAAAATCATCAAGTCTGACTTCTATGAGTGTAGTTCCTTTTGAAACTACAGTTTAAATTAAAAGTATTTCCGTTAAGAGTTTACTTCAAAAGAAACTCTTGTGCATGCCAATACGCTGTACTTGTTTCTTAAGTTTTTTTCCATATTTTTTTATAACAACAATTAACTGTAAATTATAATATAAATTATAAACAAATTAATAACAATTACATAATTATAGAGAAACTTATGACACTAACGACTCTGACGATGATTATAAAATAAAGACTAAAATATTTGAAAAATAATTTCATAAATTATTGTCAATATAATTAAAACTTATTATTTATTGCGAGTATCATAAAATATTATAAAATAAGACCATAATAGATATGCACACCTTTATTTATTTAAAAGAATTTTTTGATTAAATTAAAACGCACACTTTAACATTCAACACGATTCTTATTGACAATTTCAATAGAGCCTATATTACAGCTTTTGCCAGCAGTTTGCAATTTGTAATAAGAATAAAAGTGAATTTCAATAAAAAAAAAATTATTAAAAAAAAAGAATTCTTTTGCCATAGGCGTCAGTCAATTGCATGGCATGTGTATGTTTATGTGTATATGTTTGGAAAAATAATTGTTAATGGCCAAGGTGGGCATTGGATTTTCAATTCAATTTTTCCTAAAGTGTCAACTCTTATTGACAATAATCATAAAAAACGAATTTGTTATGTTGCCGTTCATTGTCATGATTATTACCTTTGATTAGCTGTTATAGCCGCTATAAAGCAAAACAACAGAAACTTCACAATCAACACAAATGCGTATGCTGGTGGCTACATTAGGCAGCTGAAATGCTTGAATAAAAACAGTAACAAAATCTCTACCAATATATGAACGTATGTTCAAAAAACAAATAAAAAAAATTAAAATGATTTACGTTATAAAGCATAAAAATTTTATTTAAAAAAAAAAAAATAACGACCAAACCAAACTACGATAAATATTTAAGGAAAAAAAACGAACGCGACAAATTTATGAGTGTTGTAAATAAAATTGTAGAAAAATATGAAAATGACGTTTACAAAACAGCCACCAAACAGCCAGACTGGCTGACTGGCAAACTAAATTCGCTGACTGTTTACATAAATACTAACAGAGAGAACAAACAAATAAAAGCAGGCCTGCAAGTTTCTGTTCTAAGTCTTCTGTTTCTTTTTATTTTATAACCAAACCATGGTTGAAATGAATTGCTTTTCTCTTCTTATGATAGGTTGAAGGACTTTTTAAACCATTTTAATTATAAACATGACACTTAAGGTAGGCGTAGTTTATGATTAGAGGCAATTTTTTTTTTTTTGAACACTTTTATTATTTAATTTAGTAAGTACTTTAAGACTCAAGTGTAAATAATTAAACTTCCTCATTAATTAATGTTCGTTAATTATTGCCCATACTGTTTGTAGTGTGTCTGTTTTTTTTTCCTAAAGATTAATTGTCTTTTGTTTTGTTGTTGTTGTTGATATTTTTATGATTTTACGCTATTTAACAATGGCCCTGAATATTATTTACACACTACAACTCATAACTGCTATTGCTAGCATATGATATTAATACGAGTCAAAGACTTAAAAAAGAAAAAAAAAAAATATTGCAACTCATTGTCAAAGAAAACAGTAGCAAAAGTTGAAACAATTTATGAAAATACAAAAAATAAAAGAATAAATAATAAATTATAAGCAAATATTTTGTTTATTATCATATATGGATACCCACAGTATACAGTTTATGTTGAACTAGAAAGTCATTTAAGAAAGTTATAGGATAAGTGCAAGTGATATCGATAAGTTAAAAGGAATTAAATTAATTGAAATAACAAGTATATATGGGTAATATTTTGATAAACCTACACATCCATTTCAAACGCTGTATTCTTTTTTTATTATAAGATAATCACTCAGGCAATGACTCCTTCAAATGCAGTACTCGAAGGTGTAGTGTGCGACAAAACATCCTAACCGAATAGCACACCACCTACTATGCCATTGGGGCACTCTTTAACTGACATTAGAGAGCACTTACATCTCTTGGAGGACAAACCTGGCAATAAAATAAGGTGAAGTGCTTTCCCTAGTCGTATGTAAACTTGTGATGAACGAACTGCTTATGACATTTACTACACGCCAATTGCGTATACGGATGCAAAGGCTCTTAGAATTTCTGACAAAGTTGTTAATCCTACTGGGAGCAGTTTATCTATTCCACTGGATGGATTTAAAAAGTGGGCACAAAATTTTTACATATATGAGCTCCTCTACGACAGGAATGTTGTACATCATATTAACATCCAGATGCTGAGCTGTCTCGGACATATCGTTCGAATGGAAGAGGATGCTCCGTTTCGATGGGTATTTTATGCACGGATTGCAGAAATCAACGAAGAGGAAAGCAACGTTGGAAGGACCAAAAGCGAAAAAGTCCTGTCATCGATTGGTGTGACTAACCGCCGCAAACGTGCAGGAAATAGAAGCGCCTGGAACGATGGGTTAAGGCAGGTAGAATAAGGTTGTTAATGACCAATTAAGTATGTAAGAAAGTACATTTTACCAGGAAGTATAAACAGCCATCTTTTTCACAATCATGACTAAATTGGGCCTTAGGCTGAATGACGAGCCGCCCTTTCTGTTGCCTATTTAGATAAGTAAGGAGTGCCCACAAAAAAAAAAAACTGGACTTACAATTTTCGTTATAGAAATAAAACTAATTGGTGGATTTTTTTCGTTTTATATTTCAATTAAAGTAAATAATATTTGAATTCTTTTGTGTATAAAATGAATAAATTTTAATGTGTTGTAACAAAAATTTTTAATTTTTCTTTAGTACCATACATTGAGGCTTTGATTGTGTCTTTCGTTACATTTTTGCTGCTAGTTTTCGACTTTCAGCTAAAATCTTTTTAATTTTTTGCTAAGCACTTCGTGTTCTTTAATTGTCTCTTTAGTAATGCCCAATATCTCTCAATAGGACGATGTTCTGGGGAATTTGGTGGATTAGCTTGTTTTGGTACATAATCAACATTATTGATATGGTACCACTCAATAGCTTTTTGCTATAGTAAGATGTGGCAAGATGCGACCAAAAAAATGAGGACACCCTATAGTAATCGTTTCTACAGACTCTCGCTAATGTATATATCACTGCTTATAGAGCCTCTAGTAATGAACGAAGAGCTTCTTTCGCCACATGTGCAAATTGCTTGCCATATCAAAAAATTCTTTGGGAACTTAGATCTGCAACATAAAATTCTTGACCAGGGAGCTGAGCTGAGAAAAATCTGCTAAGATATATGTTTTATCATCCATTACACAGCACTCGCGTTTATTAGAAAAGTCTTTCTGCAGAATTTTGGTCCTTTTCTAGTCTCCAAATTTTTTCTTGCATTCCTGTCAATCACCTTCTGGACCCTAAATGTCTTAAGCCCAGCCTGTTTTTTTCACTTATTTTACTTGCTTTGTTTTGGTCAGCAAATCCTAGTTTTCTTTCACTTCCACGCTTTCTCTCAGCACTCGAAGACTCCGTATATTGTTTTATTAGAAACTGTTTTTTGGTTAAGACCTGCGGCTCGCAGGCTCTAGCAATCGTTTTTTGTAAGCGGGCGCGGTTTTTCATTGAAAATTTCAATTATTTTTTTAGGACATTTTTGTTGGGTGCCCATTTTCAAGAAACTAGTTTTGCTATTTTCGTTTTTCAAGCGGATGTGTTGATCATACTATGGTCATTCATACATACGTACATAATTGCTCATTACAATACTTCAGTCGGGATTACAGCCTAGCGTCTCACACTACTCATGTTGTTTGTGTTAATTTTATTCATGAGTGGCAGGACCTATAGTTCAAAGTCGACTCCTAACAACAGATATTAGAGAAACTTTTCATTTCAATGTTATTTACTCTCTGTGGAGAATACTAGACGATGTTATTGCAAAACACTTTGCCAAGGTTGGAAATTTGACATGGAGACGAAATAGATAAAATTCCTTTTGATATCATAGAGAGGGCTTTAAGTATTATAGGCTCTAATATAAATGGATGCCAGACAAAACTATTTGTGGCAGACATTAACTGCAAAAGGTATGCAGATTATTAAGATTCAACAGCTCAAGCGAAACTTTACGAAACTCTTGTCAGCGTCATTCGAGGAGGTGCGTATCGGTGGTATAATTAAGGATAACCCCATATAAGGCAACAATAGCACTGAGAAAATATTTTGAATTTAAAAATGTACAACTCCTGAGTGCGATAATATATCAGAAACAGGAAACAAAACTGACATGGACCAGACAAGAATATGTACTTGCAGGGAAATCCTGACAACACATTTTACAAATTATACTCTTGATGTACGGCATAATTGCACGGTCGGTAGATCAATGAAACCATTACCTGGGTAATATCTGCGAAAAGAGGTTGAATGGAGTTTGAGTAGACAAATAGACTTTTCAGTGTGTTGGTATAACAGGAGTTAAAAAAACCTGCTTGCAAAGGCAATCGAATCATGATAGCGTAGCTAACTGTCTGTTAATATCATACCTTTTCGAAAGAATACTTAAGATTTTTAGTTAATTGACGCATTGATACAGTAGCTAAGGTTTATATCTGCAAAAAAAAAAATATTTGTTCTTATGAAATTAAATCACTAGAGAGTTATTTCTTTCAACAATTTTAATGTGTTCTTTCCATAACAGTTTAAAATTTTTTTTACACGTTTATCAATTACACTTATTTTGGTAAGTACGCTTGCAAGAGATGATGTTGCCATAATGTATCAATGAATTTATTTAAAGCTGCTATCGATTACAATGTTGAGCTAATTTCAAATATTTTTGTGTTGAATTTTTTAGAAAATAATTTTAAATGGCACATGTTGTATAAATTTTACCAATAAGAAAACCATAAACGTACTGTAATTACAGACTCGGCCAAATAGGGTGTTGAACACCCTGTATATGTTTTTTTTTTTTGTAAAAACTATTGGATATTCAAGTATTACGTCTTAATTTGCTAATAAGTGGCATAAGAGTAATTAAATATTGTGTTTAAACAAATATTTTATGGCCGCTAAAGGTGAAATGGGCACCAAAAAAAAAAAAAAAAACAAAGTTTGTGTCTTAAATCTTTTGTAAGGAATTTGCAATACGATATACACGTCTTGATATTTTATTAGCAAAGTTTTTACATATTTTCAATAGTTTTGTAATAAAAATCATCAGAAATTTTTAAGTTATAGATGTCAAGTTGTGTACGTTAATTTTATATATGATGGGACCTACAGTTTAAAGTCAATCTTGAACGACAGATTTTTGAGAAACTTTTCATGGCAATTTTATTTACTTTTAGGGTTTTTGCCAGAAATATGCTAAGGGGAATAAGTATATGGATACTTTTCTACTTTCTTACTAGCTTATTATCATTAAAACCCTTAGTCAAGGTTACCGCCTAGCTTCTCACGTCACTCGTAATGTCTACTTTAATTTTAACCATGGGGAGACGTAAAGTTTAAAATTGATTTCAAACGAAAGATTTTTGAGAAGCTTTTCATCGCAATTTTATTTACTCTCAGAGTTTATGCCAGAAACCTGCAGAGATGAAATTGCTGAAAAATTTTTTTTTTTGTATTTTATTTTGATGTCTGACCTGGGACTCGAACCCTGTCTTTAACTTCTAATAAGCAAGCACACTACCTACTATACCACGGCGACTTCGTAATGTCTGCCTTAATTTTAACCATGAATGGCGGGACTTACAGTTTAAAGTTGATTTCGGATAACAGATTTTTGAGAAATTTCGTTTAAATTTTATGTCTTCTGGGAGTTTTAGGTAGAAAACTGCGAAAAGAAAATCACCGAAAGAACTACTTTTTTCGTATTTCGCTTTGTTAGGAACTTTCTCAAACGCTATAACGTCTAATAAACCTTCATACTAGACTATGGTGACTTGAAAAAAATCGTTTAGAATATGAAAGTATATCTCAGCCTACAGCAGTCCAAAGCATTCAATAAAAAAAGCTAAAGCATCTAGCCATCTAAACTTGTGCTTAACCCCAATAAGCATAAGATTTGTAAACAATGGTTGTAATTAATGCAGTTGCTAACAATTGAAATCGGCTGTAAAGAAAATGAAAAATTACAAAACAAATTAAAAAAAAAAAATTAAAACTTTAAACAATTGTTAACATTTGTGGGAGTGTGAAAAATTGCCAACTTGTTTTAACAGTTAACCAAAAAAATTAAACAAAAAATAAGAAAAAGAGTAAAAGAAAAATAAAACATTAAACAACTTTTGAAATTTTCTTGACATTTTGACAAGCAACTTACTTCACGGTAGGTAAACTACAAACTATTTGATTAATAAATAATGATAAGAATAATACGGCGATAATATCCACCTTAACGAAACAATGGGGGATTTTATGCTTCAATATATATATGGGAGATACCATGTCCAACAGTAACTTCTATGGGAATTGTCTACATAAGAATTAATTGCAGATTTTGTTCAATACATTAAGGCTAGACTGTTAAATTAATTTTTTTTTTTCAGCAAAATCTAATAAAAATTATAAACAAACAAACAATGGTTACAGTTTAAATGAGTAAAATGTTTATAATCTAAACAAAGAAAATTATTTCTTTATTTTAAATTATATAGTAAATGGCTTTAAGCTTAAATTATAATGTTAAGCTGTTGCAAAATTATTATTAAGATTAAAATTATACGGAGAAAAAACAAAACGAAACAAAAAAGAGCCAAAATTAGATTTTTTTTTGTAACAATTTCATTTTCTTTTTCGAACAAAAATAAGGAAAATTTAATGAAACAAAAGACCTGAGAGTAACAGACCAGAAGTGTTCGTTATTAAAGTTGTTTTGCTTTAGATGTATCAAAAGACTTAAGCAACATACTTGATTTGAAAGATATTTCCTATGAAAAAAGCACTTCGTTCGTCATGTTCGAACATGATTCGGTACAACTTATTAACAAATTAACGCTTAATATCGTTGCTTTTTAATTTATACAGAAGAAAAACAAAAAAATTAAAAAATTATTATAAAACACTTTTAAATAACATGATTAAGTCTCTTTAGTTGCAATATTAAACGTATCTGCCATTCCTTTCCGTATGTGTACGGACAAATTGAAAAACAATTACCATTTTCATCATAATTTTGTTGTTTTTTTTTTCCAACAATTCATATGCAAAAATATACTTTTATTTTTCACAATTATTGCACTTTATTTTCATTTGTATTTTTGTAGTTACAATTTGTTTATGCCTGCTAAATATTTCAATGATTTTTTCAAGCCGTTAACATGTCATTATCTTTCACTTTGTACAATTGTTGTGAGCACTATTGTTACATAAAATGAACATGAAAAATTATTTTCAGTCTTCAGGCTTTATTATGCATATTTAAAGGGAAATATTGAAAGAGTTTCAATTAAGTTTTCTTTGTAAGTTTTTCATCACATCACATCGCGAAAAAGACTTTGCTTGTAAATGCTCGTTGCATTGACTTGCCTGTAAGGTTGCAGCAATTACCTATAATGCGCTGTAGAAAATGGAAATTAAATAGAAAAATAAAAGGTCTATAACACAATGTTATAGAAATGATAGGAAAACATGTTAATGAAACCACAGTAATTAAGAGTTATTATCCGTAATTAATTCAGATGCGAGAGCAAACAACTTTTAATTGATTACTGCTTACGCAAAATTTTCTCTACGTGAAGTACATAGAAAAAGTTAGTTATTCTCATAACTTTAGCTGATACTCGTCTACTTAAATACTCCTTAGTTCTAGTCCCTTTAATTTGATTTCGTACGAACGTACCAACGACCATTCAAGCATTATTGGTTTGAATTATTTCTACTAACCAACCTCTTCCTCATAGAATATACACTCGGGTCTCGTTTTATGCGGTTTTTTTTATGCAAATTCGTTTTTATGCGATTTTAACCGAAAAAAAATTTTTTTTTTAGATTTTTTATAGATTTTAAAATGTTATGATACTTTTTAAACTTTTGCACCATTTTTAAATTAAACTAAGTTTGCATCACTGACATAATCATTATTGTTAATCCTATCTGAAGGGTTGTAGTGGACAAAGCTGTTGACGCAGAAAGCGGCAGTGATTTCTCTGCGGTTTGAAAGGCTTTTTTATATGGGAAGCTCTTGTGAATGTTCGCTGTAGTTCGAGCCTGACACTTAATACTATCTGATCTTTATGCCGAATAGCTTGTAAAAATCAATCGTTCTAGTTTGTTTCCAATTGGAAAGGCGATTGATTAGCATCGGATTCCTCTAACTAAGAAAATAAAAGACTTTCAAAGTCAATCCTTATACTCTTTAATGATCTTTTTCGTAAGAAACAGTTAAACTTTCAAAAAATTCGTTGATCTTGTCCCCTACATATGTATGCACTACTTGATAGGTCGAATCAATTCTAAAACTATGCAGAATGATTGATCGTACATTCATAATTGCAGATTTCAGTTAACAATCTTATTCTCTTCTTTATTTTATTACGAATGCTGCCCTTCAAATGCTAAATTGTCTCTGGTTTGTCTTCATGACACTACTCTTTAACGGCGCCCCACAGGAAATAATCCAACGGTGTCAAACGGCAGCTTAAACGGCCATCAAACATTTGACGCATTTAACAGATTGTGGGATGGGATGTGTAGTAATTTGGACTGTTCTGTTGAAACCAAACATCGTTCACATCAATACCATGAAGAGCGGGTACAAAAAATTGGTATTTATTGTGCCTGAAATCTGCTGAGAGGACTATTAGATTACGACGACTTCCAGTACTAATGTCCTCCTTTATACTAGAATGCATTTTTGACTTCTTAGCAATACAAAATGCATAACCACAGTGTCGCCAGAACTTAAACCCTCAGTTGAAGCGTTTGTAATCACCAAACTAGAGAAGCTGATCTAGCAATAGGTTTCAACGGGTGATTATTATATTATCCCGAGATTAGTTACTGTCTGCCCAAATCTTCTGACTTTACCTTAGAATACGAACAGAGTGGTTACGTATGAAGTTCCGTGACATTGTGTTGTATACCAAGCCTCCACATGAGCTGGCAGCAGAAGAAGAATAGCGATGGATAATCACTTAAATTATCTTTCGCGGAATAGAAGTATTTTAGAACTTTAGGCATTTGTGGTACCAGAACATTGGAAAGAAATGGGTCCTAAAACTTGAGAGGGAAAACAGTTAGGGCCTTGGCAAATTTTTTGACTGAAAGGGAGTAAGGTGAGGAATCAAATTTATTTGAGGTTAATTTTGGTACTCAACTAGTAGAGATAAACAAATTTATCTCATATAAAGTCTACTTTCTTTTTATCAATTTCCTCTAGTATAGCACTCAGTCGGAACTTTTGATGAAATAACTGATACTTTTATTAGTGAAGGATCATTCAAATCGTCTACAATATATTTTTACTTTCCAATGAAGTGTAGGCATCTACGCTACAGGTGAAAAATAATTTCATATATTTTGAAAAGCAGCTAACTGATGACGACTCAGTGATCAAAAAGTGCCAGTCATCCTCCAAAAATTGCATGTTATTAATTAAAAAATGCAAGTCATCGACAGAAAACTGCAGCTCATTGGTCAAAAAAGTGCAAATCATAGACCAAAATATCCAAACCTTCTATACAAAAAAATGCAAGTCATAGCCTAAAAACTGTCAAGTCATTAATCAAAAAATACAAGTCATCGTCCAAAAAATACAAGTCAGCAAGCAAAAAGCTGCAAGTCATCGATCAAAAATTTGCAAGCCATCTTTATACATAGATTTAAATTTTCCAGTTCATTTCCTACAGTAATGCCAGACAATAAGGAATCCTTAGAACAATGGCTATCCATTTCACTAGTCGATTATCCCTACTAGGTCCATATTTTATCCGATTTTGACTGATTTATTTGGAACACTATTTTTTTTTACTAATTTGTGGCTATAATTCCGTTTGCAAGGATTACCCAACACAATTAAAGTATTGGTGTCATCTTAGCATTTCGTCAATATAAACAAGTATCACTTGAGGACTTATATTTTATGGTATTACAAAGCGTAGGCGTTTTAAATGCTTCCATCTATAGGTTGATGAAGTGCACAAAAAATTGAAAACAATGTATTGCTAACTCTCTTTACGCTTTGTATGCCATTAAGTTTGAAAAGAAATTGACATGAAAGTGATAGGCCAGCCCCCTTTCAGATATGATATTAAAGACACGCGTACTTTTTTAGTCAACAATAAAATCCAATGAAATCCTTGAGCATAGCATACACAAGATTCGATTACAATTTTTGTGTAATTGAACATTATGTTTTAATGGAACCACGCAAATTAAAATAGTTTCCATGGATTTATTCAAATTAAATTTGTGTTTCTTTTTTTTTTTTAATTAAAATCGAAATAATTTTTGATAAATCTAATAAAGCCGGTATATGTATATGAACACTGTAATTAACTTTTAAGCAAAAAAAAAAAAAAAAAAAAATGCTGTATGCTGATAACAATTGTACGTTTATAATGGTTAAATACTAAAGCCAAATATTTTTATTGCTTTATGAATGCTGGGCTGTACAGTTACAAAGGCGGTATGTACATACATTTCCTTTGTTTTCTTAAATGTAACACAAACGGTTGTAATTATATCGGGTGGGACATCTGTTATTTCGATTCTGGTAATACTTCTGTTACTCTATTCTGTCACCTAATTTATTATATTATCGCCACTGACTGTAATGAGTCGACTAAGGTTTAATCAACGTTCGGATTTATTGGGAAATTGGGTCAACAAGAAACTGCACGATGAAGTAGATTCTTCCAACAGAAATCATCTTTTCGAATTAAGTTCATTTTCATCTTGGTGGGTACGTTAACAAAAAAAATTGATGTATTTGGATGTCAGAAAATCCACACTTGGTTTTACAGAAGTCAAAACAAGCATTTCGAGTAACTTTTTGCATCATTGGCCTATATTTCTTTAAAAATAAGGACGGCGTAACCATTACAGTCAAAGCACACAGCCTTTGCATCATGATAACGGATTTTTTTTTTTTACTCACTCTCCATGATATTAAAGTGAATGATGTTTGGTTGCAACAGAATGATGCAGCTTGCCACACATCTCATGTCACAATCGATTTATTGCGTCAAATGTTTGATGGCTGTTTAATTAACCGAAGTAGTAATGTCAGTTGGCTGCCAAGAGGCTGCGATTTGACATCGATCTATATTTTTTGTGTGCGTTAAAGAAAATTGTTATGCTGACAAACGAGCGAGAAATTAATATTTGAACGACAACATTCACGATGCGATTGGCAATATAAGACTCCATAAGTCAAAAAAGTGTTCGAAAAATGTTTCGAAAATTGGTTCGATCGAATGAGTTACCAAGAGGTATCATGACAATAGCAATTGATAGTTTTCTTTGCTAACATTGCTTGGACTTGTCAAGTGTCAGCTAAACTATTTGGGCAGGGTAACCATATAGTCGCTCTTTACCAACAAAAAATTTTTTTCTTAATTTTATTGAATGCTGGATTGTTAAAAATATTGCCAGAGGTTTTGACTTTTAACCGCATGTACAACATATAAGATAAATGGATTATGGATCAATTTATAAATTTTGAAATAAAATGCAAAAAAAAAACACGATAGAAAAAAAGAATTTTTCGTATTTACACGTTCCAAATTCAATAACCCAACATAAATGGGAAACGGGCAGGGAAAACCGCGGGAATTACTGACATATGTACTTGGGTGGAACACACCAGCAATCTCCGGTGGTACCTTTAACAATTGTTAATCATAGTTGTTTTGTATGGATATACATTATTAAGCCCCTCAGTATACGTGTGTGTTGCTTTATTGCTTATTTGAAAAGAGTTTTTTTTTTTTGGTTTCCAATACAATCTTCAGCCAATACTGACGATTTGCCAAAAATTGCCTGAAGACATACCATATTTCTGTTGTTTTCTTTTTTTTTCTGTGTTTTGCATGTTTTTTGAAACCGAATAACTGATCTCGGTATTGTGTGAAAGATGATAAAAATAACAACAAAAAAAAAAAGTAATTTAATACCAAACAATAGATCTGCTTTACAGAAGTGGCTGCTTTAAATTAGCTGCCTATTGAGGTGCAGAAATTAAAGTCTTTCTTCATTATTATTTTTTTTTTTGTTATAACTTGAAGTGCATTAAAAGCTTTGCTATTTATGCCTTGTTTCGGCTTTGAAACCAATATCTCAGCCTTAATTGTAAATGTGAGAAATATGCGAATAATGTGGATCTTGATTTGAAAGTTTTTTGTTTCCCATTATGCGGTAAAGAGTCAAAGTTTTTAATGAGGTTATGCGGCTTTTATTTTGTTAATTGCTACACTGTAGGCCTCCACTATAAAAAAAGAAAAGGAAAGAAAAAAGATTTAAACGTTAAACAATTGATTGAATGCCTATAACAATATTTCTTTTTTTCTTTGTGTCTCCCATTTGAATAAAATTCTTCAGTTCTTTCCTTTTTGTTCTTTTGGTGGATTTGCTCAATTTATTCTATGTAATTGAAGTCGCCATAGTCTACTAGGTAGTATGTTGGCTTATTAGGCGTCAAGCCAGGGTTCGAGGTCCACGCCAGACAGATTTCTGGCAAAAACTCTGAGAGTAAATAAAATTGCCATGAAAAGCTTCTCAAAAAAATCTCTCGTTCGGAGTCGACTTTAAACCATAGGGTCTCGTCACTTATGTATAAAATTAACGCACACAACATAAGTGGTGTGAGAAACTAGGTTAATAATTCTGATTGAAGGGTTGTAATCACTAATTATGTATGAATTCTATGTAATGTATTCGCGTCTTAAGTATGATATTATGGTTCAAGCCCCACATCTCCTATAAAACGAAATATGATAAAAAACATTTCCTCATTGACTTCTTGTCAACAGATTACTGGCAAGATCTCTGAGAGTAAAGTTGTAATAACCAATAATTTATGTACGTTTACATGAGATTTGAGAAGCATTTCAAAAAAGTCAGCGTTTGGTATGGATTTTTAACTGGCAATGATGTGAACTGGGCATGAAATTTGGCACTGTTAGACTTTATCTTGCAGACTATTCTTCTTGACTTATGTGCGGGATTCATACAAACTTAGTCATTTCGGTATGTTTTCCACCCAGAGAAGAAATGACAGAATTATTAAATAATACTAATGCGCCAAAACAATCAATTTCAGATCTTCCATATAGTAGGTGCCTCATTCTCCTTCAACAGAATTTCGGGTATGTACCCCGTATATGAAGAACAGTCCCTTATTTCACCACACCTCTGCAGTTTCAACAGAAATCATATGCGATGTGCCCAAGACCAATGCGCCTCATAATGCAATCCCATTATGCAATGTCCCATAATAATCTAGACAACAGCATGCTTCTTTAGATCTTCCATGCGCGTTCTATCCAGCTTTCGAAGTTGGTCACCTGCCTTGATGTAGTCCACGATTTCGTTGTCACTTATAATCCTGCAGGTTTCCAAAGGGATTCCAAATATCGAGAATTTATCAGAGAGTTGGTTGGTTACACGGAATGTCCCAGTGTCCTGATACCCAGGTCATATCGATCCGCTATCTTATTGAGATATTTGCTAAAGTCGTATACCATCTTGGAGTTCATTATAATCCAGTGCTGTGATATGTGATTGGTATGGTATTTTTCGCTTGGAAAGTTTTTGTTCATAATAATTTTAACCAAAGCCTGTATTGTCATACTTCCGCCTGAAAGATATTGCATTAGTTTGACAATCTTATATACCGAGGTATTCCGATTAACGTCAGAAAAAAAAAAACAAAGAATAAAGGTTAATCAAAAATCGGATAATATACACCCGATAATCCTTAGGCTTAGATGCTATGGTTGGACAAAGAACACTTAGAGAAGCAAGATACTCCCTAAGCTAGTATACTACAAAGCTCATTAGGAGGACGTAAAAATAACTGCAATAAAGCGTGTAAGGTAGCAATTTCTTTTGTAAGAGGAAGTAAAGCAACAAAATATTAAGAATTATTTTTAGCATTTAAAATTTGATCAGATCCCTATTTGGCTACGAAAGTTCTGTTCTCAAAACCACACCAATGTACAATGACAGCACAAATTAACGTTTTTTCTCCGTGTTTTTACACTTCAAAGTACAGTCAAATGAAACAAATTTTAATTCATGTTGACATGTCACAACATTGTAATTGCAAGCCACACATATACGCTCTCATACTTTCCAATACAAATAATCATTCGTGCTGTGGTCTGCTTGTACATACACACATACATATTGACAGAGATTGACATGTTCACAACATTGTATGGCTTCGAGATATTTTCTTGTGAGTCATGTGGATTTAATTGTGTGTTTATTTATGCGAGTGACTGTAATTGTGTATTTAACAATCGACAGTAAACTGCAGTAGCAGTGTAAGTATCTGATAGTTTTTTTCAGGGCTGTGGGAGTTTAGTTTCATCTTTAGCAAATAATAGCAGAAAATGTATAACACACTCCCGCTCACATTTTGTTATCGATTGAAGCCAAGGCAGTAACTAAAGTTTATATTTTTTATTATTTAATGAAGGAAAAATAAAGATGGCATTAAACCAGGTTATTATTGTGTTGATAACATTTATAAAAATCAACTTTAGATTTAAAACCAGAATAAAAATGTTATTATAAATATTGCAACAGAATATCTTATAATAGATTGCTTGGTAGAAACTAAAAATTAATAATTATAATTAATAATATTAATAGTCTAATAGGTAGTGTATTGCCTCATTAGATGTAAAGTCCGGGTTCGTATATTCCTTCGGCGATTTCCTCTCAGCAGATTTCTAGCAAAAACTCTGAGGGTAAATAAACCTGTCATGAAAAAGTTTCTCAAAAAATCTGTTAAACTGTAGGCCCCATCACTCACGTATAAAATTAACGCACACAACATGAGTGGTGTGAGAAGCTAGACCGTAAACCTAACTGCAGGGTTGTAATGGCCATTGGACATCAAAACAAAAATATGAAAATATATTTCTTTGGCAACTTCCTCTCAGCAGATTTCTAGCCAAAACTCAACTGCCACTAATAATCAAACAAAAAAATTAAAAATGGAAGAAATTAAAAAAAAAAAACAAATTTAAGTTGACAGAGACAGTGGAAAATAGTTTTCAAATACAACCCAACCTGCGGTCGCCGTTGTCTAGTAGGTAGTGTGTTGGCTTATTATACGTAAAGCCAGGGTTCGAGTCCCAGGCCAGACATCAAAAATAAAGACACAAGCCGTATTTTTTCGGCGATTTTTTTGCAGCAGATTTCTGGCAAAAACTCTGAAATAAAGATTTGCCGTTTGGTGTCAACTTTAAACTGTAGGTCCCGCCACTTCTTTGTATTTTATATTTTCTTCTATGACTTCACTCCGTTTTTTACAAGCTTTGCCTATAACGAACTATTTTTTCTGGTCTCACGGAGTTCGTTATAACCGGGTTTGACTGTATAATTGTTTTATTTACTATTTCTCAAAAGAATGGTCTAGTATAGCTGGTTCTGTGAATACTGGTTTACCTTTTATTGATGTCTAAATTCAACACCATCTGTGAACATTTATCAGATCTAGTGATGAATAACATTAGTTTTCATCTTAGTCTGGAAATAATGTTCGTTGATGATCAGGGGAATTTCTAGATAAACTATACGGAGAGAATTAAATGCCAATTAGAATTTCAAAACTACTTCGCCTTCTCCTGGACTTAAACTTATATGGCTCGGTAGTGCTCATAATCCTCTACTCCAGGTCAACCAAAGAAAAATCCTGTGTGGTTAATCTGGTCACTTAACCAGATTTTATGTATACGAGCACTGTAATCCTACAAACTGAAAGAAATAAAAGAAATCGAACATGAATAATATTATAATCAATTTTAGATTCTGGCCATTGAATTTATACATTTTAATTAACACCTGGATACAAAATGACTCATTCCATAGAAATCATTTCTCATAGGAAACCAATTAATTTTTACTAAAGAGTAGAAAATTAAAATTTTTTTTTCCTCTTTTTTTAACACACTATTTGTAATAATAAACGTTAAGAAATTAATTGAAAGTGAAATATTTTCAGTTCCTCTGTGCATGCAGGTTTTTTTTTTTGCCATATTGTGACTCGTGCAAAAATTATGATCATTCAATTATATTCCCATGTATAGGATAAGTGTGTGCAAAATGATTAAAATGAAATGATATTTTTTTGCCTTTGTAATAAACCTTTTTTAAAAAGACAAATCAATTAAAAAGTTTTTTTCTTCTCTCTTACTAAACACACCCTCAAAAATTAAAAAAAAAGAAATAAAAAAACAAACAATAATTAAGTACTTGAGATGTTAAGAAGTAAAAAAAAAACAATTTTTAAAAATAAATTAAATTAAACAGGCTTAGTGTTGCGAGTTTTTCATTCCTTGGAGCTCTTCATAATACAATCATAACTCTTTTCTCTTCTGATAAATCTTTCTCACGAATTACAACTTTTGGCCTGTGACCCTAAGCTGGATTAATTGTTTATTTATACTTAATTTTTATAATTAAATAATAATTTAACTGATTTGGTCGTATTCAGAAATAACTTTCATTGTCTGTTGATTTATGTAATGAACACCTTAAAGTCAAAACTTAAGATGCTTTCAAATAAATAGTTTCTTACTTAGTTACCCTGTTTCTTAATTCGATTGATTGAAATTAACTTAAGAACTTAATTTCTTCAAAAATGTAAAAGATCATTAGATCATTAACTCTGGAAATTTTTCGTATTACTTGAAGTAAGCGGTTCTACTTCTGCTTGATTGTAGGCCCATTATGATATCACAAGCAATTATATTCAAGGGTTAAACATTTCCAAGACAAAACCAAAATAAATCAAAAAACTCCGACGGCTTATACTTAAAAAGAGCAAGGAAGTGACTGAGACATGAGGTAAAAGACAGTCTGTTGCTCTTCCTCAGTATCACAGCTCATGCAGAAATAATTTGCTGAAATATCGATTCTTTCGGCATGCCTAACAAAGCAATAAAAGGCCTGTAAGAACCGCAATTGATATTAAAGGATAGAAGTGAACCAGTCCTTTTCTTAACGATACATATCCACCTACCAATGAGCTTGAACTTCCTCTAATTAGTGTGGATAATACCCAAGTCAATTGAAGCAATCGAACTACATATGCTGTGTAACATATCGCAGAATGCAAGCTATGTACCATCTTTGACCAGCTAATCAAACATACAATTTCGGAACCACTATTAGAATTAGGTTAGGTTAGGTTAGATTAGCGGACATGTACTTGTCATCTGTGACAAGTTATGTACCCGTAGGTCTAATTGACCCATTGTACAACGTCGTATCTCCTCACTACTATTAGAATTACTATTGTTAGAAATTTCGATGTGAAATCCATTCATTTAGCAAAGGTTAACTTTGAAATTATGTTTGTTGGTGCCTGGCTGCCTAAGTAAATTATTTTCAGGAAAAGGCCTGCCACCCAACATGCAATACACTGTTTTCAGAATTGCCATGGCATTCGCCTGAAACACGCTGCTGAGGTCAGACAGCCTTTAATTAAGTTTAAATCAGAACCCTTTATAAGAACACCAGAGACCACTCTATCACTCATCTTTGAACCATGAGAAAAATCCTTAAAGGTCCAAATGCGACTCTCCAGAATTTTCGGGCAAAAGTGTCTAGTTGAAAATCTAAAATCAAATATTCTATTTAGAAAATTGTAATGTATCGTTTAATCGACCAGGCAGTAACACAGACTGAAGAAGGATTTGACTGCATTTAGTCTTACTATGTGCCCAGCCTTCTGCACTTATAGCTGGTCAGAGAAGACCCAATTGAGTATGTAGAAAATAATGCCTTGATTGAAGCGGTAAATGTCAATGCGAAAACCTTTGAAGGATTTAAATCACCAATTAACAGGATTTAAGGCCCAAGGCAGCAGAATACATCAAACTATCTTTCTGAGTATCTTTCAAATTAAAGAGAGCCCAATCTAAGTGAAGTCACCGTAGCTTAGTAGATAGTGTTTTGGTTTATAAGACCAGAGCTTCTGTTTTAAGCCCTATCGCACGCTTATCAAACTTATCTTAACAGTCTTGGGGAAAAGCTCTGAGTGCAAACAAAATTACTGTTGTTCGGAATCGTCGTTATATTTTTGGTTCCTGCACTCATGGATAAAATTTACAAATACAACACGAACGGTGTGAGAAGTTAGGTTGTAGCTCTGAGTAAAGTAATGAAAAATCAAGTAAAATAGGTAAAGTCTCTGTCTTATTAATTTGAATGCCCTATTGAAGGCATTATGTGTGGAATATAACGTTGTTCTAATGTTCAATGTAAAGTGTTAATTTCAAAGGTAGGACACTTTCTGCGAGTTGGTCTCAGATAAAACGAAGCCCTCCATTTGAAAATCAACAAATTACAGTAGCTGGAATTTTCTACTGACATAAAAGAGGTTTGGAAAATTATTTATTGCAAGTGTAGGACAGTATAAAATATCTCACCAGCATATGACTTCAGTCGTATTGAATTTGTGAGTAAGCAGAGTAATCCATTATGAATAAGTACGCACAACAAAATTTTGTCAGAAAATGTTGCGCTACAATTATCAACTAAGATTTTATATTTACTGCGAAATTGAGACTCTTTTTAAATATCGTTAATCGAACCTATCTATGTGGACATGAGCATCATGTTTTAGTTTACAGTAATAATCGAGGGATTAGCATTATTAATATCCTCGAATTAGAACATTATTGCAGCCCACTGTTGGTATTGTACCAACAAAGATTTACCAAGAAATAAAACTTTAGATTTTTTTTATTTTGTCGTTGTCACTATAAGTCAATTTAAGTTTGAAATAATCACACGTCATTGTTGTCCTCCTTAATAAAAGAAACCTTCACATATTGAAGGGTTTTTTCATTGTAAAGTTCTTAATTATACCTTCAAATGAAGAGAATAAATCTGAATGAAAAATCTCTAAAAATCTTTAATGAAGTATGATGAAGGAAAAAAAAAGCATAAAAATAACAGAAAAATTCATCAAATCAAAATTGTTGATTAACATTGACAAAGTATTTTCGATAGTGTTCTTCAGTTTTACATATTTATTGTTATTTTCTAAAGACAGACACATCTTATGCTCAACGAAAACATTCTAAACAATTGTGGTTTATCATGATGATGACGATGACAATGCGAACGTTTTTTAATAATGACGATGACGTTGAATTCTGTGATAGCGTTGAGGACAATAATGATTGTCTATTGAAGTCTATAAACAAACAAAATATTGTACGATGAGTATGTTTAACAATTGTCATACACTTGGAGGTGCTGATTTCTCTGTTTTTTCTTCCATCAAATTTTGCTGTGCCAAAAAGATGACTTGACACAAAAGTAACGTTCAACTGTAGACAAACAATAACATTGGCAACAGTGACAATAATAGCAACACACAGAATTAGAAACGAAAATAAAATAATGCTGTCAAGGTTTTCTGATTGCCATCACAGTTTCGTCTGCTTCTTCAAAACAGCAGTCTCAGTTAAGATAAAATTTAGTTTCTAATTGAAAAAAACGAAAAAAAAACATCACACATCTTCTTCTGTTTCTACATTAATTGTTTATAATTTAGTTAAGAAGACTCATAATTTACTTTAATTGACTTAAACGTTCTTGTGTTTTTTTAGTTTTTTTTAGTTTCATTGCTGTTTGCCAGTTAAGTTGTGCTGAATGACTCTGTTTTCAAGTGGCAAAAGCAAATTGAGCTCGTCAATGTAAATGATTAATGAATTCTTTAGAAAATTATTGAAAATTCAAAATAGAAGGTGGCGTAACTGTCAAAATGTTTGAATTTGTTAAAATAACGGTTTCTATATAGATATACTATATAATTGGGTAACAATTTGGTTTTTATGTTATAAATAAGTGGACAGTAAATTAAATAAAATTTCTCAATGACAAATTGAATTTACATATAAAGAATCTGTCAGGCTCCATATCAGATAGTAATATGCAGTCTCATCTGATTTTTTCCAACAAATGTCCGCCAAATCGACAGTGGACCTGTTCAATATAAAAATTAACTACTTTGGCCGAGTAGATCTATATTTATCCTACACAAGCAGTATTAACAGTCAGTTTCGGTTACACTTTACACAGCACAAATATGCGAATTTGTGAAAAGCTACTCTTTAAGCCAAATAATAGAGCCGCAGTGATATTATGCTTTAAGAGTCGCTTGCCTCTTCGGAGCCAATATCAGTGATTTCCGAAAAGATGGCTATAAGTATCCTTTCAAGGGACTTTAATAATGGGCAGAGTGCACCACTGTCGCAGGATCAAAAATTAGAAGAATCTTCACATTCTATTAGAGAATAGCGGTGAAGGTGGAAGAGGCATTAAATGCACTAAATGAGCATATGTCCTTATAACTTCTATCAAAATGTAAATTACATTAGTACATAAGAAATTCAATTATTATCATACTTCAATTATAAGTATTTCTGACCATATTTGCTTGCTTGCGGTTTAAGTGAACAGATGATTCTTCTAGTCGCCGTAATGTAGTAGTGTTGGCTTTTTAGACGAGAGTCTACAGTTCAAAGCCCAGATCAAACAGGTCGAAAAAGGTTATTTTCTCTCATCAAATTCCTAGAAAAAAACTCCGAGAGTAAATAAAATTGCCATGAAAAATTTGCTCAAGAAATCTGTCGTTCAAAGTCAACATAAAACTGTAGATCCCGCCACTCATGTATAAATGTGAGTCGATAATTCGTAATGTCGACTAAAGGATTGTAATGTATTAATATTACAAACTTACGTTGTATCTCTTTAACTTTTCCTTCAATTAAAATAAAATTGCTTTAAAGTTCAGACTCGAATTAATTATTACCTCCGGTGCAATTGTCATGTGATAATAATTTTTTTGTCATTCATATTCTCACTTCGGCAACGCTGTAGTACGCTTCTAAAGTGACAAGCTTTTAATTTATAACCACTATCTAAATGATGTCAATATTGCAAATAATATGTTAGAGTAGGCTTTTATATGTTATCGTAGGCTGCATTCCATTACGTTGGTCAAAGTCCAAAGCCATGTCTTACCCTGTTATCTGCATCAGTTCAAAATCTTTTAAAAACATCAACACTTTCCTCCTATTCACTTAAATAGAACATTTCTTATTTCCATTGTAATTATCGCGACGACGAGTTTTGTAGTGCCAGAAACGAAAGACTTAAGACACATGCACACAAATTGTGCTCTAAAAAGTTGAATGAATTTCCGAAAAAATTCAACTGCTTTACACATCGCTGAAAACATAATGGTAGTTTGAATACTCTTCTATAGTATGGCAATTCGAAATAATCTCAAGAGGCGTTACCTTTATGTGATGTTTAAGCTGCGTCTCTCAATTCTAATGTTCGAAGCCTTAGAGCGGCCATCTTATTATGGATCTATCTGGAGATGATTAGGGCGGTTCCTTTATTGGAGTATTTTGATTAGTCACTTTAAGCGCTTTAATATAAGACTTAACATGGTTTAGTCAGATTGTAGAAAACTTTATATAGTATTCAGCATTGCGAAGCAGTAAGAAATTAATGTTAAATCTTAATATTTCGTTTGTAATGCTTGCCTCTATGTCTGTACAGGGTGGCTAATATGTATTGCAACCAACTTCAGGTTATTATCATTTGTAAACCGCTCGTCTGACAACTGACAGATTTATTCCAGTGACAGTTTATTATTTACAAGCTTACAGAAGCATTTTGATCTATTGCATTTAGAAAAAAGTTATTCGTGATGGAATTCAAGCGTGATAGTGTGATTGCTTTATATTTGGCTGGAAAACCACAGGTGGCTATCGTTAGAGCCCTCCAGCATTTAAATGTGAAGAAACCTTTGGTTTCTCGTGCCATTGCTCATTACCGTGATACTGGCAGTGTTACATATCGTCCAAAAAGTGGACGAAAAAAACGGTAACAACATCAGAAATGATCCGAAAAGCAAAGGCCAGATTTGATCGAAATCCACGTCGCAGTGGTAGAAAAATTGTTCGTGAGCTGAACATATCGTGAGAACGGATGCAACACATATTGAAAAATGAACTTGGACTAAAGCCATTGAAGTTCCAAAAAGCGCAAGAGCTCACCGATGGCCAAAAAAAGTTAGACTGGAAAGGAGTTACTTCCCTTGCACGAAAGTTGCCAGTTACGGAATTTGATTTTCTCCCATGAGAATCCATTCCGAATTGAACAGTTTATGAACAAACAAAATGATCGAGTTTACTTGCCGAAGAGGCTTAGCTGAAAATTTGCACCTGCGATTGGTCACCACGACTCAAGTCTTAAAGACAGTATTGAAACAAACTTTTGCGCCTCGATTCACTTTCGTGCAGCCTGTGATGGCTTTGACGGCCATTTGAAAGCCATAATTCGTAGCAAAGGTAACCAATCCGAACAAATCTAAACTGATTCTAAAATTTGATGTAGGAAAATTAAAAAAAAAAATTAAAAAATATAGCGTTTTATTTTGTTGCATTATATATCAGCCAAATATAAACTCAATTATGTGAACATCACATTAAACCTCGTAATTCTTTTCAGATGATTAAAGAAACAGCATTTGTTGTTAGTTTTACCTTCACTTTACATTCATGTTCTATTTTTATTTAAAATGCTATTCTTTCTTATACCACACTCGCTCGTGCCGTCACAGGCAGTCCGTCTCCCATACATTCCATTTCATAGACAGTCGTGTCAGTGTAATGTGCTCTGTACGTTCACGTAATACTCGTTTCTATTGAAACTAAAAGTTCAGAAAAAGTTCAATGTCGATGAAACATTCATTAATTGCTTATGAAAGCAGAATAATACTGTGAATGAGTGAAAACAGCATGTGGATGCTGTTGGATGTTCATTCTGAGCTATTGTTATTTCTGAAATGATGGTATTATTATGTAATAGAAGTTGTTACAAGACGAGTACAAGTCAGTCGGGTTTATTTTTATTTTATTTTTTATTGTTTCAAATAAATAAATAAAAAAATAATAATAAATAAATTAAATGAAATGTCATCTTTGAGTTATTATTGAAATTAAATATGGACGTGTTAGCGATGTTTGTAGAATGTACTACAATTAGAATGCGGAAATTAATATCAGGTTATGTAAGAGTTTGAAAGAAATAAAATGAAGAAGATGTGTTATACTCCATCATAGTTGAGAGCTTATTTGATGTAATAATCTTATAATTATTTTACTCTGTCATAGTAAATGCAAATGCATGCATACATTATTATCTTTTGTAAGAAGGGATTATGTTTAAGATTATACTCTAGTTATCAGTTCTGTGTATTTTCAATATCAGTTTTTCTTTTAATATTTCTAATTGATGGATATCAAAAGTAGCTGAAAGATTTTTTGAGAAATTCGTTAAATTTTTAGAGCCCAATTTATGCGCATGTGTCTTAAGTCTTTTGTTGCTGGCAGTAGTATGTAATAGAACGTATTCCTCTTGTGCTAGTAATTAGAAAAAATATGTACTAAAGTTAATTAATTTAAAAAATAATATTTACCCTCGTACAGTATTTACAAAGGATGCCAAATAAAGCTGTATTTGATGTTTTCAAAAGGTTTAGACGATACTTTCAGTGATTATATATTACGGAATCGAACTGATGCAAATGACATGGTATCATATTGCTAAACACAATGGAATGCAGTCTAAGATATTAATAAAGCATATTAAAGACTATTCTAATATATTATATTTGCAATGTTGACGACATTCAAATGGCGGTTGTTTATTCATGGATTGACACTCTAGAAGGGTACTACAGCGTTGTTGGGGGGAAGAAGACAACAAATGATCCTCTATGTCGGCGGTCACATGATAACTTCACTGGAGGCAATAGAGTGTCTTCGAATAATAATTAATGCAAGACTGAGCTTTAAAGTACTTGCAACAATTTACGTTAAAGGTAAAATGAGTTGGATATCAAAGTCAATAGCTTTTCTGTTGATTTTTTGGCAATGAAAGATATTTAATATAATTTTTGACTGCAATTGGCGGGAAATAAACTGAGAACGGTTAATTTTATCCAAGTGGCAGAACCTATAGTTTAAAGTCGATTCCGAACGACTGATTTTTGACAAACTTTTTCATGGCAAATTTTTTCTATTCTAAGGTTAGCTAGAAATTTGCTGATAGGAAGTCTCTAAATAAATATTTTTCTTATATTTCTTTTTGTCCGAGATGTCTAGCCTGGGGTTTGAACCAACACATTACATAATACACTATGGCGACTACAAGAATTGTGTGTTTACTTTCAGCGCTACACGTATTGTCGGAAATACTCGCTACCGAACAGGATTTGTATGCTATAAAAATGTAATTCGCTATATGGTGTTATAATTCACATATTGACAAAAGGCATAAGAGCATATGCTCATCTGTCAACGTGATGCTTCTCCCTGCTTTTCTGATTTCCGTTTCTGAGACAATGCTGGACAATGCATAGTATAGAGCTCGACAAGTACCCTTTTGTGAATATTATCACTGGTGATACCTCTCCGCTGTGATCTCAGGCCTCACAAGACTACTGAGATTTCTTGTGCGCTTAATGTCGAATGTTAACGGTCCTCGTGTTAATAAAAAACGGCTTCTGTCAGCTGTGTGTATAGTGATGTATTCAATTGGTATTTGTGATAATGACTGTAAATACTGGACGATTTCCGAAGAGAAAGTTTCGAAAATATGTATATGCAAAGATCACAATGGACCTGAATGCTGGCCTAAGTGGGGGTCTTTGACGGGATCCGAAACCTAACCTAACTTGCCTTAAAGTACTGCCGTATTCAAAGGAAAGAGAAGACTATCGTTTCTTAAGGAAGGAAGGTAAATTAAGGTATTTGAGATATCACTTCTAGCACAGTCTCAATTGTAATGCAAATTGTGATGAATAAAATTGTCATAATGTCTGTTAAAAGATATGGGTCATGGACACAAGTAGGGTTAATTGTAAAACGTTGATATAAGCTTACACAGCTATGTTCTCAGAAACACAACCAGTTCGACAAAAATTATGTGCTTTATATGTGAAAACGATTTCTAAGGAGCAGTTTCTTTTAAAGAGTGGGGACAGAATTAAGAGAATTATTGGAAAAAGGGGGCAAACCTATCGCATAACAAAATTCATGTCTTTGTTTGTCTTTGAAGTCGCCGTGGTCTAGTAGGCCCGGGTCGTATTCCAGGTCAGACATAAAAACGAAAAATATTTCTTCGGCGACTTTCTCTCAGCAGATTTCTGCTAAAGACTCTGAGAGTAGAAATTGCCATGAAAAGCTACTCAAAAATCTGTCGTTCGGAGTCTACGCCTTTAAACTGTAGGTCCCGTCAATCATGTATACAATTAATGTACACAACATAAGTGGTCTGAGAAGCTAGGTCGTAATCCTGACTGAAGGGTTGTAATGGCCAATTATGTATGTTTGTCCTAACAAAATGAAAGCAAGTCAAAATATTTAGTAAACCATCTCTCTCAAATCCAATTAGAGTTAGATGTAGCAATTCTACCCTTACTTTTGGGACACAGTATAAGTTTTTCATTTTTATTTCTATTTTATAGCCCGTGTCTAATAATGATAAAAATTATCGCATAATAAAGAAATCAATTTCTGCCTTCCGTCAATAATAAATAAATATTGAATACAAATTAACATTAACATAAAGAATAAAAATTAAAACCATAAAAAAGTTTTCAATTGTAGTTATCAAATGTAAATTAGATTCTGGCAGTTATTGTTCAGAAAAAAAATGTATTTTTGCACTTTGTTAATAAGACAAGTACTTTGAACAAGACTACAATTTGTGTTTATTAAAATACGTTTTTTTTTCTTTTTTATTTAATTTTTATTCATTTTTTTTATTGTAATTCTATAATAAAAACCTTTTAGTTAAGCTGGGTATTATTTACGTAACTTTATATCGTGTGAAAATATAAAATTACCCTCTGAACATATTAAACACACGCCCAGTAAATGATTTCAAAGAAAACTTCAGCATTTAATAAAAGCAACAATTACATGAAAAAAAAAATCATTTGTTTTTGTGTAAACATTTGTAATGCAACGGATGCTAAGTACAAAAGTACTTCTTGCATAAGGAAATATTATAACATTGAGTCACAGATATTTTTGTTCATGTTAAAGGGTTTTTTTTTGCGTTTAAAACAAACAAATAAACATGATTTATTGTGATATTTAATAAAAATGCGGCTCAAAATAATGGGCACACCCTATAAACAGCTAGAAAAACATGCAAAACATTTGCTTTACGTGTTAAAAATTAATTGAATTTGATGTCTTTAGTCAAGTGTAGTGTGATCCAGCAGGTGTTTGATCTTGAAATCATTAGTAAACGTCAGTTTAGGTTAACATTTAACAGATTTTTAATTAAAGATGAATTAGTGTAAACAAAAATTTATTAAATTAATGTATTGGCCATGAAATTGCCGCATTTTTTCCGTGACCAAGAGTATATGTTTGTGTGTTTAGCAAATCTACTTGATGTCTAAAGTTGCTAAAATGTTGAATGTGCAGACAAAATTTCGGTTAGTTTCGTTTCTAATACAACATCCATACAAACAAACAAATCAATAAGAAAAAACAACAAAAACCTTCTGATAAGCCTTAGAAAATTATGTTAATTTGAGCATAAAAAAATTCAAATTTTTTATGCCAACTTCTAGGATTGTCCGCCATCGTTGACTATTATACTTTCAAACCTTTGTTAGAAATATTTATAGTTTCAACTCTAAAGCAACTAAAAAATCTCTCATTTGAACGATGTTATATTTGATACATAACGACGTCAATTAGAGACCTATTAAAAGCCCTCCATGACTTCCTTGCATGCAGGGCATCCGAAATGTCCGATTTTTCAATCAGACTGAATTTAGCAATGGTGACTTTGACGACCGCTGTGGTTTGAGGCTTATTTGCCTACTTGTATGAGTGGCCAGTTCATATTAGATTGTCATGCCATGCTCGTGCAGCAACCCTGATAAAACCGCTTTTAGTTGATCTCCGAATCCTCCAATTTAGGCCAAAAATTGGTTATTAATCATCAGCTTATAGAGCTAGGAGTTGACTGTCATGATCTGGTAAATTTTGTTGTCAAAGACGGATGGACCATTGACGCCGCCAATAAAATACACACCAAATAGTGAGCTTTTCCGAATGCATTGAATATTCCCGAAAAAATTTATTTCTGCACGTTCCTATTCCGTTCCAAAACTATGCATCATTGCTAAAGATGATTTTTCGATGGAAATTGGGATCACTTGGCAACAACTACAGACCGCATTCAGCAACATGTTACCCGGCAAATCTAAGTGACATTCCTATGGTTCTTAGGGGAAACGAAAAAAAATTTATGTGTTCTAGAACGATCGAGGCTATCCATATGATAAGGGGATTATGTTGCCCATGCCCATCCAAGATAAACAGGTGACTGAGAAAATTTTTAACTAAAAAAACAATCTTACAATTGAAAATTGATTTCATTGTAGCGAAGAAGGAGAAGCTTAGCTTTATAATATGCCGCATATACATCTGTAGTTCCAAGCAATAATAGCCTAAGTCAAAAATTACAATTTCGTTTTTGGCTGCTAAAATTCGTAGTTATCATGGAAAAATTGTCTGAAATTTAAAAACGTTAATCGCCCTGCTCATAAAAGTCAAACATTGTTTGATTAAAATGTTCATTAAATTGACTTAATTTTCCAATATCTAGCATGCATAACCTGCGTGTATGTGTCTTAAGTCTTTTGATAAAAAAAAGTTGTATTTCTTTGTGCAACATTACGAATATTTGTGTTTTTTTCTTTCTGTTCCAATTTGAACAAATAAGTTCTTTAATTTTTTTTTTTTTTCTTTGTTTGTTCATCAGCACTCGCTTAAGAACTTACCTTAAAAGTCATATTTCAAACACGTGTTTTGTTCAAAAAACCATTAACCAACACTAATTTTTCTTAATCATTTTTGACAACTGCTCTTAAGGCAAAAAAGAAAACAAAAAACGCACACACATGCATAGGTTTATAAATGTCAATTTGGATTTCATGTCAACTCAACTAAAAAATTTTATAGAAAATACACACCAAAAACAGTCAATACCGTTTTTATTATGCACGAATGATTGATTTGTTACGATGAATGATGATGGTGGTGTTATGTGTGTGCGGTGTTATTAAGATTAAGGAAAAATGCAAAAAATTAAGTACAACAACATGTTCATTATTTTAAGCTTATATTTATTAGGGTATGAGCTATTTATTAGGGTATTAGCTATGAAGTCGCCGTGGTCTAGTGGGTAGTGTGTTGGCTTATTAGACAAAAGGCCCGGATTCGAATCCCAGGTCAGACATCAAAACGAAAAAATATTTCTTCGGCGACTTCCTCTCAGAAGATTTCTGGCAAAGACTCTGAGAGTAAAAATTGCCATGAAAAGCTTCTCAAAAATCTGTCGTTCGGAGTCGACTTTAAACTGTAGGTCCCGCCACTCATATATAAAATTAACGCACACAACGTAAGTGGTGTGAGAAGCTAGGTCGCTGACTGAAGTGTTGTAATGGCCAATTATGTATGTATGTATGAGCTAGAGATCGAAATCCTTTAATTTCAATAATTCAATCAGAATATAAAATTCAAATTTCATGAGCCACCCTAATAATATAGGAGGTTTGAAGAAAAAAAAATTGTCATTAGCTAATCCATGAGTGTCACTCAGCTTATATAATGTCTTTTGATTTTTATTTTTTGTTTCTTGTTCTCTCTTCTATTGTATTTCATAATATTCTATATTCTATTCTACACCATTCTTAACTTAAAAGCATTTGCAATCACACCATACCATGCCATACCATGCCGTACATGTTTGATTTTTATGTTATTTCAAATGAAACACTTTTTAGTTTATTTTTCTACGGATTATAGATTTATTTTTATTTTTTTATGATTTAATTTTAATATTCCTAAAACGTACTGCCTGCCTGACCATTGTCATTATTTGCGTTCAAGAATACTGTTGCCATTGTTGTTATTACGAAATCACCAATAATTCCAATTTTTTTCAAGGTTACGCATGCATTATTCCAAGTCGTATAATAAAATTGGATTTTAATGACGACTACTTACACAACAACACGACATAATAAAATGAAACAATAAAATAATTTAAATGTTATTAATTAACAATTTATTTATATTGCACTCAAATAGAAATTTATTTATTGTAATAAATTAGAAACATTTTTACAGTAGTTGTCCAGCCGATCTATACATGACACAGTTCGACACATTTTCTAATGTCCATGGGAAAACAACACATTAAATGGATTATTACATTGATGCGAGAAATCCGCTTCTGTAAATAAATATTCGATGCTATTTCAGGTTATATAAAGCGCCGAATAGAACTCCTGGAGTAATAAAGTGAGGACATAAGATTAGCCTAAAAGACCTCAAATAAGCAGACGATATCTGTTTGGTAGCTTATGGTATATGCAGTAAAAGAAGTATTCTTTGCCGCTAGAAATCAAAAAAGCTGGCTTGTAAATAGCAACAACAAATTGGGAATTATACGAATCTCGGTTAATACTACAACAAGCCTTATGCTTTTTTAAATACAGTATACGTATGACATAAGTAATCGCCGTATTCTAGTAGGTATTGTGTAGGCTTTTTAGAAATGAGGCCACAGTTTAAACCCCATTTCAGACATGTCGAACGAAATAAAATACAAAAAATTATTTTTGCGGTAATTCCTCTCAACAGATTTCTGGCAAAAACTCTAAAAGAAAATTAACACACTCAACATGAGTGGTGTGTGAAGCAAGGTCGTAATTCTCACTGGAGGCTTATAATGACTAATTATAGAAACATTCTCTGTCCATAGATTTTATCACTATATATTTAAGTGTGTGTATAAGATTTGAGTTAAATCTAGATAGAGACCGTCGCACAGATCTCACATAGTTATAATGAAACATAGAATGGCCATAGAAAAACTAAAAAGATCGCAAAACATACAATACTTCTTAACAATATACTAAACATTTTTGGGCAACCCGAACTTATTGATCGAACATGTTTAGCCAACTGTGATTTCGAAAAAATCTATCCAGTACTATTGAGTTAACTTCTTAACTTATAAGATGTTGCCAGACTTGTTACAATTACACGGAAAATTTAATTGTAGACTATTTCGGTTTGCATGGGAGCAAACTTAAGTAAAATATCCCCTTTTATATGGACTACACAAAGGTAAACAATCTTCCATCTTCCTAGGATGCTGGAAAAATTGGTGGGAAATACTTTCCAATTGTCAGATAGATCTACCTTTATTTATCAAATATTCTTCAATTTTTCTGTAGGTCTGACCACAAATTATACCATTACAATGGAATTTTTTATTAAATAACTTCAATCTCTATTAAAAAACCATCAACATATTCATAAAAAAGGGACGTTTAAGTAATTTTTATTAGCAGATTATACCCGGCGTTGCGCGAGTTATAAAAATAACAATAAATAAAAATCCGATTTCGAAACCGTTTTCTTAAAAACTGCAATTTTCCAAATTATTCGGAAACCGGTTTGTCAAACAACCCAGTTTTTTGAATACTCTAAGTCCTAAATATAAATGCATTCAATTTGCCCATTTTTTGCCCCTTTACCCCTTTTTGGAGACCTTTTGGTCCAACTTAATAAACGGAACACCTCCAATAGCTATTTAGGCTAAATCGTAAAACTTAATTTTAAACAGATGAAATACAGCATTTATGCATAAAGTACTAATTTTTGCCCATTTTTTCTCCCTTTGTCCCATTTTTTTCCTTTTGGTTTAAAATTTTTAAAAGATTTATAGCCTATAACTTGTACCGAGAAAAGCTCAAAAATACCAAGTTTCAAGAAAATCAATCCAGGGGTTCAGGCGTGATTGGTTACGCACTTAATTTGCTCGTTTTTGGACTCTCTCCTCCTTTTTGGACCGCTTTCGGTTCAAATTTAGAAACGGAATACCTCCAATAGCTATTTGGGAAGCCTAATCAAGCTAAATCGTAAAAAATTACCTATTACCATTTTTTCCCCATTTGTCCCATTTTTTCTGCGCTTTTGGTTAAAATTTTTTTTTTTACAGGTTAGCTTTTATTGCCATTACATATGTGCATTCAAACAATACGAGTTCAATTTATTTTTATAACACAACTTAAATTCTTTAAACTAATGCAGCAATAAAACGTGACAACAACAACAATTAAGTCTTCATTCGTTTAAAACAAGTTAATTTACGTTAAAAATATTTATTAAACCACATATTATGCGCATAATCAAAATCACTTGTTCAAGATAAGAATTTTAAACGAATCAATAAATTATTCATGAAAGCATTTGACAACAATTAAAGGGCTTGATGAGATAGCCAATACGTGATATCGGCCAACAATGGATGCCACAAATGGAATCACTTGCATTTACCCTTGAAATTGTCCAACACACACAGCAATAACTAACAGCAAATAAATCAACAACTTTATTGAATAAATTTAACAGCATGTCACCCCATGGTGGAGGAGAAACAAAACCCTTTTGGGTAATCGAAACAAGAGCAAAGCAATTAACTAAACGGATACCATTGAGATGACTTTCAGTAAGTAGACTAACTGAAATAAAATTCCGATCAAGTAAGTGGCAAACAAACTAGTATTTGAATGAACACAAACACAAAACTTAGTACCTGTTGTTATAATTTCGTTCGTTTATGACCAGCAATTAAAAACATTTAATAACACAGACAGGCAAGTTTCAATTGGAAGACATTGAAATAAATGGAATTCACAAATGGATGCTAAATAATGACGTTCATTTACAATAGAATCTAAAAAAGAATTAGAAGAATTAGAATCAGAACAGAATATTGCAGTTAAAAGCTGCTGATTAAAGTAGCACTAAAAAAAATCTAAATTGACCGATTAAATGGAGAAAAATGTATAACACACAGCAACACTGAAATACACACAAACGTATATTAAAGTTTTATTGAAACAATAAATAACTAAAACAGAGTGAGAGGGGGGAAGGAAAAAAATAAAATCCGTTTATAGCCATCGATTTAAGACAAATACAAATAGACATGCAACACATATTCACATTGTATGCGATTCTAAAGCACAGGCAAACGGCAGCAATATTTTCGTTTAATTTTTTTTATTTTTTTGGTATTTGTTTCAACAATAAACCGTCTGTCGTGGATGTCGTCTACGTACATATATCGTCTATATCGTCGTCGACAGATACACAAATTGAATTCTAATGTGAACTTGTTAATTCTTTATTGCATTAGATTAGAAGCGATCAACAACAAATAGAATTGCATGTGTGTGCTTGTGTGAGTTGGTTTGGCAGGCAATCTTATGAGAATCAAACATGCTGAGATTTAAAGTATTTCATGATATAACATCGCAATACTTACTGGTGAATACAATGCATATGTTGATGCATATGTTTGTTCATAGGTGTCTGTGTGTGTGTGTGTATGTTTAATTCCAAGTAACATGGTTGTGTAACTTATATCACCTACCACCTTAAACTATGCGGGAGTTTGTAACAAAAAAAAAACAATTTATTTATAAGACATCATGTCTTTTTTTATAGGGATTCGCCACTTGAGGTGTAAATTATGTATAAGGGTTTAGAAAGAGAAGGTTTCTACATACATAATTGGTCATTACAACCCTTTAGACAGGATTATTGACCTAGTTTCTCAGACTACTTCTGTTGTGTGTGTTAATTTTATACATAAATGGAGGTACGAACGGTTTAAAGTCGACTCTGAACGACAGATTTTGCAGAAACTTTTCATGGCAATTTTATTTACTCTCAGAGTTTTTGCCAGAAATCTACTGAGAGAAAATCGACGAAAAAATATATTTTGTATTTTATTTTAATGTCTGGCCTGGCACTCGAACTCTGGCTTTACGTCTAATAAGCCAGTACACTATCTACTAGAGCACGGCAGTTTACTGCAAGTCTAAAATCCTGCGAATTGAGCTAACTAATGCAGTAACTTTTAACCAGCATCAAAGGGCAAGTGGAAAGCCAACTGTCCATTGACTTATACAGGGATTTCACAGGAATTAAGGTACTGCCAAACTTAAGGGCAAACGTAACTAGAAAATTTTTTAATCGACAGATTACTGATACAGGACTGCACTCCAATAGATAATAGCATCACATTGCAGTGTAATAAAACTGAAATCAAAAAGGCGTATCGTATTGTCAGTCTGTCATGATTACGGCCTAGCTATCCATAAGTGGCTTGGCCTACAATCTAAACTCGACTCCGAATGACAGATTTTTTGAGAAACTTCTTCATGGCAATTTGATTCACTCTCAGAGGTTCTGTCAGAAATCTGCTGAGAAGAAGACGCCGAAGAAATATTCTTTTCATATTATGTTCCATAAGAAAGGTCTGATCTGGAGATTGAACGGAGGCCACTATCTGATAGACTACAACGACTTCAAAATAAACTCTCTGCTCCACAAAAAACAAAAAAAAAAAAAAAATATACATTCAACGACGAAAATCATAAGAAGATCTGCAGCAACCCAATATATTGTCACGTTGTTATCTTTGAAAAACGTGTTTTCTTTTTACATTTTAATATTGTAATTCAAATGAAAGAAACTGTTTAGTTTGCGAACAGTATTTATATCTTTATTCAATTAAATCCTATATTTACTGCAGTTTTACTTACGATTCTCACTAACAAAAAACAAACTTAATGCAAAAGTGTTTGCTACTATCTGTTACTCAAAAACTCACTATATATGATTGACTGGCAGTATAGCTTTTCGATTTATTTTTACAGCCTTTTCTTATATCTGGCAACTTTAAAATTTCTTTGTTTACTATTGTTTTTGTATTTTGAAATTTTATGTTTTTTATTCTCGCATTTTCCTTTATTGTTGTTTGGGCAATTACTGGCATAGTACCATTTATGTGTTGTTGTTGTTGTTTTATTTAATGAGACTATTTCAGTCCATGTAACAGCATTTCCCCAGAAGACGTTATTTCTAACGAATAGTTGCGTAGTCTCTAGCTTAGCTGGAAAAACAGGACTAATAAAGCTAAGAAACATTAAAGCTAACAGCCCCTTAGTTAAAGATATCAAAAGAAAAAAAATTTGAATTCTGAAAGCATTTCGTCGAGTCTGTAGTCTATTGAGTAGTGTGTTGACTTATTAGATGTGAGGTCAAATCCTAGTTCAGTATTCTCAAATAAAATCACTTAGGAAAATTTTGGCAAAAACTTTGAGGTTATAACAAAATTTCTATGAAAAATCAATCCTTCGGAATCCACTTTAAACTGTAAGTCACCCGCCATTCTTCTATAAAATTTACACACACAACATGGATGATGTGAGAAGCTAGGTTATAATCCTAGGTTATTATTTCAACCCCACGCTGTAGTATAAAGTAACGCTTTACAAATTTTCCATAATAACATCTCCTATGAATGAAACTCTATTGCACATGCTGCTGACCCATTAGAATCGTATGTTTTGTAGCTGGTTTATATAATCATCAGCCATTATTTATAATCGTTAAGAATAAATTGTAACAAATCTTTTTAATTTTTTCTGCTTGTTTTTTGCCTTTTTTTTTTTTTTTGTTTATTACTTGAATGAAATACCCTATAATAAATTGTGGCAGTAAATCTTTTATTATGTTCAATTAATCGTTTTAATACTTTTGGACATGAGCCAAAAACCAGTAAAAAAAAACGAAAAACGAAACCTTAATCATTAGAAAAAACAAAAACCAATTTATGATCGAATCACCTGAAAAAATGAGAACAGCATTTATCGTTAAGATTCGTTAACGGAATTCAAATTCTAAGTTTCATTTTGATTTAAGATTTCAAAGGCATTTTAGATTTCATTGCGGCTTAAAGGAATGTTTGTTTCGCTTGTTTTTGCATGCGCTTGCATAATCAGTTAATATTTTTTCCAATTGGAAGTATGTGTCTTAAGTCTTTCGATTCTAAGTTATTTTTTTGTTACAGAGCTAAACAATTCAATTTTTTTTATGTTTTGTTTATTAACGAAATGCATTAACAATTAGCATATTATTCCTGATAGAATGAAGAACTTATTACTAGATATACAACGAAATTGAAATAAATATTGAAGTAAGTCAAGAATGTGTTCATTATTACTTTTATTATATAATTCTGATCTAGACGCAGCAAAGATGTTTAACCATTTAATGTCAACCGAGCTTTTAACTCAAATTATACTCCATAATGCCTGGCTTATGAGGTAACCCAGTCAAGACATTTGTTATTTCTGCTACCTGTGTTTGATATCCAAAGTAAATATGATATAAAACACAAACTGTACAAAAACAATAGCCAGTACATTCTTTACAAATTTAAATACATAACATAATTGGCCATTACAACCCTTCAATCAGGATTACGACTTAGCTTCTCATACCACTTATGTTGTGTGCGTTAATTGTATACATGAGTGGCGGGACCTACAGTTTAAAGTCGACTCCGAACGACAGATTTTTGAGAAGCTTTTCATAGCAATTTTTACTCTCAGAGTCTTTGCCAGAAATCTGCTGAGAGGAAGTCGCCGATGAAATATTTTTCGTTTTGATGTCTGACCTGGGATACGAACCCGGGCCTTTCGTCTAATAAGCCAACACACTACCCACTAGACCACGGCGACTTCTTAAAAATTTAAATGCCTGATGCAATAATAACCAAACCCTTTGGAACGAGATAAATCCAACAATAACTACCTCCAATACAGCAGATTTTAATGCGCGCAAGACCCAGTGTTGTTGACACACCGACGTGATGCTGGTGTTTTGTCATCTGTATCTATGGGTAATGTAAATATTGGGAAAGCGGATGCTCTTGATGTTCTAGTTGTGATGCTCGTTGGAACGTTCGCATTTTTCGAGTGTCGAAGGAAGTGTCTTGGTTTTTTAAAACAGTGCAGAATATACTTCACTCCATTCGACCTTCTTACTGTTTACAAGACCTTTATGCGACCTCGGATGGAGTACAACTCTCATGTATGGGCCGGTGCTTCAAAGTCTATTTTGAAGTTTCTCAACCACGTACAGGAGGGGATGAAGGTGCTTATTAATGACATTAGGGTTTCCAATTCTATTGATTCGTTGGATCATCGTCGCAATATGGCGTGAGTTTTATTGTTCCATCGGTACTATAATGAGGGGCTTGGTTCCCAATAATCATATATTTTTACTTCTCATAAAGAACGTGGTTGATTGTCCAGTGAACCACACAATGCATTGCAGAGAAAATTCATTTTTCGCCCGCATTGCTCGCTTGGGTAGTTTATTACGATATTGGAAAGTTTTAATCAAATGTCCACAAACACAACTCCAAGTTAAAAAATGAGCTAAAATATAGTTCTAAAGTAGAGCAATTGTTGTAAACCTAGGCTTCACTAAAAATTGAAGTGAAGTGAGAAGAAAACAAATTTATTTTCCTGGCTACGAACATAATTGAAGTCTCTGGGTTGAAGGGTAGGATATCCCCTTCATATACAACCTGTGTTTAAAATATTCTAGTTTATGTTAAAAGTGTTTTTACATGACCTTCATATTATGTTTACAACTTAAGGTGTCTAAGGGTTCCCTAGGTCAATTACTTGGAAGGGGATTGTGACCAATATCTTTTAATATTCAGTAAACTACATACTCTAATAGCTAGAAAGAGTAAACTATTTTTCTCTGTGAAAATTTATTAACTAAAACCTTCTCTTTTCTGAGGAATAAGGGCTCAAGAGAAGTATTTGGTGAGGGATTGAAGAATCCCTATAGTTAAGTTGCACGATTGAAATTTTTCGCCTTATTCTGGATTGTAGGGTATGTCAACCTGCTCTTTAAATACTACACCATGACACATATATTATCACGCTTTTGCAATACAAAAAAATTTCATGAATCAAGTAGAAGTGCCAGGCAGTTGAAGACTTTACGGACTCGTAAGTAGTGTATTGCGCTATTAGACGCGAGCCTGCAGTACATACGCTAGCTAAGATATCTTGAAAAAAAGCATTACTTCGATGACTTCCTCTAAAACCCTAAGGGTAATGAAATTGCAATGAAAAAGATTCCAAAAAAAAAAAAAAAAAAAAAATTTGTTGTTCGAAGTCGATTTGAAATCTGATTGTAGGTCCCTACACTCATGTTTGTAATTAACGCATATAACATGGTTGGAGTGAGAAGCTAAGTCGTAATACTAACTAAAATGTTGTAATGAAGAATTATGTACGTAAGAGGTACACGAAATGAATTAAATTTTCCTTTGGTTTCTGGTCAAATACGAACAACTACTATGTAGAATCGTTTCTGATAGTGTTTTAGTTCTGTGCGGAAGTAAAATTTTTTCTCTCATAGATGATTGCTGCCTGACTTTACTATGAAAGTTAATGTTGATGTTTTCCATTCGGAAGTAAACTAATTCCTGCATGGATATTTTCTCAAATTCCTCAATCATCTGCCAAATTGTCTTTAGCTGTCTTCAAATTTGAAATACTTAAGTCTGTAGACATCATGAAACCACTTTATTCAACAATATCACAGACACCAGATACTGATTCCACCTTTACTGGTGGCACACATAAAGAGGAATTCAAATAATTACAGTTTATTTCAATCGTTGTTTTGTTTTTTATTTTTACCTAATGGTTTACAAATTTTATTGCAGCAATTTTTCATATTTTCATCACATTTTCTAAAAAAAAAAAAACAAAAAATTGTTTCTTAGAAAAAAACTGCAAATTCAAACACCCACATTCAATTGGAGAAACCGTAAAAGGTAGTGCACTATACAACCGACCCATATGTAGTAATACAAATTGTTTTCGTTTTCGTTTTTTTTTTCTAACAAATTGTTTCATTTATAATTTAATTTATTGTAACGTTTTGGATTTTTCTGTGATTTTTTTTTTTTCATTTTTATATTCGTTCCTCAATAGAAAACATTCCTTGTACTAGTACAGTGAAGTCGTTGAGCGTCAAATAGAAATATCAAAAGAAAATAAACGTGCCAGTGGTTGTCTGTCGATGATTGAGAGGCGATAGACAAACAAAAGATTTTATTTTTTTCAATCAAGATTTCATGATAAATTATTGTCAGTTTAAGGAAACTGAAAAATCTAAAACGAATAATTCTTGAGATTTTTTAAATATTGTCAAGAAAGAAAAAACAAATATTTCTTCGTTGTAGAATTTCTTATTGTTAGAAAAGTTAAACAAGTTTCCTCCAATAGATTTCTTACAACAAGACAAAGAGCAAGAAGAAAAAGTCGAAGTCAATTGGAAAATTATATTCATAAACCGCCTGTTGCGTTTAATATAAATTAGTCATGTTTAACATTAAAACTGGAAAAATAAAACGAAACTTTTAATTAAAATAAACAAAAATAAAAATACAAATAAAAAAAAATTTAATATTCTTACAATACAATAAACAATTTGCCAAGTTGCTAGCCTTATAGACGACAATATACAAGTAATGTGTATGCTCACCATATGTGTGTTTGCTGTGTTTGTCTAGGGGTAGGGTCAAGTTTAATAGCCATGTTTATGTTGAAATACGGCAGATATTCTCAGTTTAGCTGTTTAGTTTTTAGCCAGTATTGCTTTTTTGTCTTGCAGTATTTAATAAAATCACAACTGAAATAACCTGCCATAAATTTTATTTTACTGTACACCCCACAATGCTGTAAGTGGACAAATTGTATTCAGTTTGTTCATATGTTTGTAACACAGTAGGATAAAATTTTTATAAGACTTTGCCATAGACCGGAAACTCTCAAAAAACGATCAATAATTTAAGGTTAATTCTACAAGCAGAACGAGTATTAAAAAATGTTGCGAACTTTTTGTGAAGAAATCTGGGTTCTTATACGTCTGGACTGATATTCATATTCTAAAGTATTAAAATAGTAGATCAATTATTTTGAAATTAGCCTTAGGACACGAGAACTCTGTAATTCTCATACTTTGTACTTCTGGATAATTATAGTTTACAAACGCTTGCAGTAAAACTGTGACTATCACCAAATGTGATGTAATGGAAGGATACCTACATACATAATTGGTGATTACAGCTCTTTAGTCAAGTTTACGAAATAGCTTCTCACACCACTTATCCGGTGTGTGTTAATAGAGGCGGGACCTACAGTTCAAAGTCGACTCTGCTCAACAGATTTGTTTGAGAAACTTTAAACTGCAATTTATATTTACTCTCAGAGTTTTTGCCAGAAATCTGCTGAGAGAAATTCATCGAAGAAACATTATTTTCACATTTCGGTTTGTTCGTTGGCCTTACATCCAATAAGCCAACACACTACTCGACCACGAAGACTTTCATTGAATATGATATGAAGCTAAAAAGAAAATTGGATTACGTTGTTACCTAGCTTTGAGAATATTAAAATCTCTTCGGCTCCATGTTGAATAATGGAACTCAGAGTGAGCAGCTTCATTTAACAAAAAATTCACTTAGGCTTATATAGAGGCCGTATAAGAAGTCGTTGCATATCGCTTATTAACGTGTCTTGATAGTCAGTATTCGACATGAAAGTTTAATAATTCTATAGATCGGTTTGATGTCGTTTATAAATAGCTTAGACTATCGGGAAAGGGTAAATTAAGTAACAGAATTTATTTTAAGCTAAAAACGAACATTGTTTAATGGAGTCAACAATATCCCTTCCCCTGATCTCTAAGCCCTTCAAAAGTCACAGTAGATATGTCTACATACCTATTCATTTCGTTCAGAAGTCGCCGCGGTCTAGTATATAGTGTGTTGGCTTATTAGATCCCGAGATCGAAACCCAGGTCAAACATCAAAACGAAAATATGAAAATACTTTTTCAGCGACTTCCTCTCAGCAGATTTCTGGCAAAAACTCTGAAAGTAAATAAATTTGCAATGAAATGCTTCTTAAAAAATGTGTCGTTCGGAGTCGACTTTAAACTGCTAGGACGTTGTACAATGGGTCAATACGATCACCGGGTACTGTACTTGTCTTGACAAGTACACGTCCTCTAACCTAACCTAACCTAACCTATTCATTTCATAATAACCCGTAAAAATAGAAAGAGTAAAAGAGATTTGCCCATCCAATTAGATCACGTGAGTATGCCAATTGAAATCGCCGCAATCTAGTAGGTAGTATGTTAGCTTAATAGACGTGAGGCCACGGTTCAAACCCCAGGTTAGACATGTCGAACAAAACGAAATATAAAAAATATTTCTTCGGCGAGAGCTAAAACTCAGCAGAGAGCTAAAACTCTGAAAATAAAATAAAATTTGCATGGAAATAACCAATAACGTATAAATGTATGTAGACCTGCTGCATTTGCTACAAAATTTCAGAAATTGTGGTGTGACAGTGTTACCAAGTTAAAATACGACTTCATCTAGAAAAGTTTTCTCTACTTCTGATCTCAAAATATGAATTTATTTCAAATTAACGTTGCTATTACAGATTTAGTTAAGCCCCTTGCTATCGATGCTAACTTCCCGATAACTTAACGATTTTAAGATTGGTCCGTGATTTTTTTTTTTTTTTTTGTTCTTCGAAACCCCGTTATGAATGCAAAGCGAAACGGCAGTAGTTACTTTGTGCCGACTATTACTTTCAAAAGCAAATCAACTATAGAGTAGGATATAAAACAGTCATGATATCAGGCGTTTCAGCTTTTACAACACAAACGCCTTCTTATGTGCGCTTCTATCATAATTTAAAATTTAAAAATGATATGAAAATTACTATTTTTTTTTTCATATTCTTCAGACATAAACTACAACTCATTAATCTATGATTGTAGCACATGATTGTGAGTAAGTAATCAAATATTTTTGGCATTTTTAAACATCTGTGTTCTATGACTTCTAATAGAAATAAAGTTTTCACATTTCGCATCAGCAGCAGCAGCAGCACTTAGAGACTAAACGTGTGTGACTTCACTGGCATCGTTTAAACAATAATTGCTACGTTTTGGTTATTTAATATACGATATAAATAAATAAAGATTTTTTTATTTTCAAAATTCAATGCCAAAATTGTATGGCTTTTAAACAATTGTTTTTGTGTTTGTATTTGTTTGACATTAACCTTTTTCCTTTTATGTTTTCTCGCGCGCTATTGACTGTAGTTGTAATCATATTGTGGAGGCAGTTAATTTAAGTTGTATTAACCAAAAGCGTTGAAATTATTTAAACGGCGCTGCACCCATCTGTTTGTTTAAATGCATCTGCTTTTTCTTAATAGATATTATTATTTTTCTTTTTTTTTTGTTTAATTTTATTAATTTATTAGTATTTTTAGAAATCATTTATATTTTTCATTATTATTGGCAATTGCACGAAATATGACCAACTTGAACTTTAACTGAAAATATGGTTTTATTTCCAGGCTTCAAGATATGAAATGTTAACAATTTGTTGTTGAAAACAAAAAAAAAAAAAAAGTTAAACATCTGCAAGACACTTTTTTCTCTTTTTTTTCGCTTTTGTTAAGTGCTCATTATCAAGGAGTGTTCTTCTATTGTTCACAGCCAGTCAGTTGTTACCATAACACTATGCAACATTATTTTGTTTACTATTAACTGTTTACAAAAAACAGAATTTGGAAAAAAAGGAAAGAAATGAATTCTAATTTAGTTTTTTAACATTAAAAATTTCTTCATTAATACATTTTGTTGCATGGTGTAACCGTTTGGTATTTGTGTTGCAATAAGGAGTGTATAAAATGTTGCATTTATATGTCAACAGTGTTAGATTCTAAAATTTTGCAATTGTGTTCACAGTGAATATTTAATTCGTGTATGTTTCTTAAGTCTTTTGTTTTGTAAAGAGATTTCCATGAATTATTGTAACATTAATGCATTAAAATGCAGCATCATCAGATTGATATTTAAGCATATTTACCTACATTGAGTGGGAGTAAATAATTTTTAATTCAGTATCAAAAGTTCAACAAATAATGATGAGTCATGTAAAGAAAGAAATTGAAGACGCTAAAGAATAACCACAGCACATATTTCTTTAAGAATGCTTATCTATAATTTTGACAAAATTTATAGAGAGACTATAGAGGCTATGGTTGAATACTCTAGAGTCAAGGATACACAGTGTTCCAGGCACAAGGAAAAATAACAAGAAATAGCCAAAGTAGCCATGTAAAATTAAGTTGCTTTGTGGTAGTTACATAATAGATAGAATAGGTAATAGAAACAAGATGTATCCATGGAAATTCATTCTGTTAGTGGCTTTTAATATCCCCTCCTCAATGTATCGATTGTCGTAAAGTCCACATAAAATTATGATTAAGGTTATTCAAAAATTTCTACTGGATAGCACATTGCAATCCTGAGACAATCGAATGTATCACATCTGCAAGATTCTCCTTAGCCAGAGATTTAAATTCGAATAACCTCAGTGAGTATTACGACCTAGCTTCTCACACCACTTAATTATATTGAGTTTGTTAATTTTATACATAAGTTGTGGAACCTTCAATTTAAAGTCGACTTTGAACGACAGGTTTATGAGAAACATTTTCTAGCAATTTTATTCAATCTCAAGGTTTTTATCAGCAATCTGTTGAGAGAAAGCCACCGAACAGATGTTTTTCATATTGTTACGTTTTTACCTTTAATATGAGCTAAATTTGTGTTTAATTTTAATTAAGATTCTTTATTATTCGCAAAATTCTGTGTGCCACTGTTCACATCTTTACGTAAATAACAACAATTGCCTTTTATTTGTTATTCCTCTGTTTATAGCCATTGCATAAACAATAGCAATTACTAGACAATTATTCGACGATCTTTGTAATGGCGGTTTTTAAACCGCGATTACTCTTTTCGAATAAACCTCGTCTTCACAATAGATTGACTGAACTTTACTAACTCCCTAGCCTGCTTTGCCTTGCCATTTATAAGACCAACTGACTGATGAATGTTCTAGAAGGTGAACGAATGACTTCGCCTTCTCGAAAATCGTAAACATCGTTGTTTACATTTATTATTGTAGTTTTGTTTGTGTATTTCGTTTACATTTATTCTTGTAGTATTGTTTGTGTATTTTTGTTTATTCGTTTACCATTTTTTTTTTATGCTAGTGTATGTTGTTACATTAAGGAGTACGATAATTTGTAAACAGGTTTGTTTACTGCACTGTTTTTTTTTTTTGTAGATCCTGTTTATAATTTTTTTGAAGCCGCCGTGGTCTAATGGGTAGTGTGTTGGCTTATTAGACAAAAGGCCCGGGTTCGAATCCCAGGTCAGACATCGAAAGGAAAAAATATTTCTTCGGCGACTTCCTCTCAGCAGATTTCTGGCAAAGACTCTGCGAGTAAAAATTGCCATGAAAAGCTTCTCAAAAATCTATCGTTCGGAGTCGACTTTAAACTGTAGGTCTCGCCACTCATGTATAAAATTAACGCACACAACATAAGTGGTGTGAGAAGCTAGGTCGTAATCCTGACGGAAGGTTTGTAATGGCCAATTATGTATGTATGCTTATAATTTTATTGTTTAGCTATGTAAAAGCAAAACACCATTTTCGTAGGAACATTTTCAGTTTGAAGTCCGACCTGGGGCCTTACGTCTAATAAGCCAACGCACTACCTACTAGATTATGGCGACTTCGGTAAATTCGAACATAACAAAATATTAAAAAAGATTTCTTTCTCAGTAGAGTTCTGGTGAACTTCTGAGAGTAAATAGAATTGTAATTCGAAGTCGACTTCATGCTCTAAGTCTCGCCGATTATGTATGAAACTAACACACAACATGGTTGGAAAAGGAAGCTGGGTCGTAATCCTGACTGAATGATGAATTAAGTAAGTAAGTTGAGGGCATACTGAAATATATATTGAGTAGGTATTGAATTATTAATTTCATACTATAAAAACGTAACTATGTTAAGTATTATTAAGTTATAAGTGCTGCTAGTTAAGGAATCTTTTTTATATGGTCAAGATATTAATTTTATAAGTCAAGATAATACAGCATATCCAATTTCGTTGTTTCGTCGAAACCTACAGTAACAGTGACTTTTATTCATTTGTCTTATCTAGATTGGTGTTTCCAGATCTGTACAAACAGTAATGAAATGCAAATCTACTACAAATATGATGTGAAGTTTATAACGAAGTTCCTAATCACTGCGACCAAGATACTAATTACTATGCTCTACTCCAATATGCCGTGTATTGTCGCAATTTCGATATAAATTTCACATCTTATTGTTAATAGTTTTAAATTTCATTAGTGATTATAATAGAAACCGTGACCATCCGTGTTACAGGTGTGATGACAAGTTGAATTCAGGTACCTTATACGAGTATTGGAACTAATTTTATTAGGAAAAAAACTCCATAATTGCCTTGCCGAATTCCTTTAAAGCAAAGCCAAGGCAACAATTTCAATAACATCAAGCAGATACGTTTGTTGCTTTTAAGTTTAAACATAGAGATGGCTCTCAAGCAGTCTATATTCGTTTGATGTATGGCATAAACAATAAAAAAAAGATTTTCTTGATTCTAAAATCTGTTATAAATCTTACCATTTGACCTTTAAAACTAGAGTTTCCAAAGGGGTAAGTTAAAATGCTTGCGATATTTCAATTTCATTCAAAATATGTATCAATTTCGCCAGATCGCACAAATACACAACAAACCTTAGAGCCATATGACCCATATTGTTAGAAGATTTTTCTTACATTTATTTTATCAAATATTTTATAAGTGCTTTAGATTTGTACAAGAGATTCAAAAGTTTAAAATAAAAAATAAAAAAAATTGCCTGTTAAAGTGCTTATGCTGAATATTTGGCAAAAATATATTTAACGCCAACACCAGCAAGCAAGCAAGCAACAATTTGTTGCAACAACACAACATGATTTATTTCATATTTAAATAATTGCAACATAAGTTTAAAGTTACTGTACTATTATTACCATAAAATACTTCGTTTTTTTATTTCTCTTTTGTTACAAAATTTTTTTTTTTTGGTTTTTTGCAATAATTTTACCATGAAAATATTTGAAACAAAAAAAAACCTTTAAACGGGCGAAACACAAATTTCGTTAACAATTTTGATTATAACATGACAGTTATTTGTACAACAGAAATATACAAACCTTCTGGTCATTTCTAATAGAAATTTATTTAAATTGATTGCATTATTATAGCTTTTTTTTGTGATAAATTTATTATAAATCACCTCGAATGCCTGTCTATCATATTACCCAAACCAAAATCAATGTTAAACCAAATGTTAGCCAATACCAGCAGTATTTTAGCCGTAATATAAATAAATGACAATTAATTTCGCTTGCTTAAATAATGTTTACTTTTGTATTTAAAATTATTTACACAGTTTAGTGATTTTTCTGTTTGTTTTTATTAACATTCATCACTCAAAGAGTAGTGCAACATAAGTTTCATTGTCTCTTGTCTATATTTTGTAGTATTTTTCCATCAAATTATTAAAAAAAATTTTTAGCAAGCAGCGTATAAAAAAAAATATGTCAAATGTGTTTGTCTAAATGACGCTTGTAGAAATCGAAACATGTTGAGTAATTACTGCAGTGTGATTGCAACAAAAATGTGTCAAAATGTTGACAAAAATACATGCTGCAAAAAAACAAAAGACTTAAGACACATGCATGTTATTTAAACCAGCATATTTGCTGGAACATGATTTTTATTGTTTTTAATTTTTGAAATTTTATGAGCGTGTTAGTAAGAATAGATTTTAGTTGATAAGAGAGAACAGCATTTTAACTGAAATATTTGAGGTATGGTCGCCGTAAAATAAAATAAAAATGATTTCTGTTTGGCCTTCTGCCATGGAGAACTTCTCAAATCGGCTTTCCTATTAGTTTTGACTACTCAAGAATAAAATTAAATAAACGCCCTCAATGTAGGTAAATAAGGCAGAGACAGGGACTATGAACTCGTTCATAGTCTAATAGGTTGTGTATAAGCTTATTACACACGAGGACACGATTCAAAACCCAGGTCAAACATTTCCAGCGAAACGACATCTGAAAAAATATTTCTTGCCTACTTCCTTTCGGTAGATTTCTAGCAAAAACCCCGAAAGTTAATAAAATTGCGATGAGAGAGTTTTTCAAAAATCTGTCATTCGACGTTGACTTAAAACAGTAAGTCCAGCTGCTCATGTATAAAATGAATACACGCAACATAAGTGGTCTAAGAAACTAATTCTGAATGCAGGGTTGTGATGACCAATTAAGTAAGTAAGGGAGTAAGGTTACAAAAGGTTAACTTTATGATATGAATATGAACTACTTTTATATCCCATACTCAACAAATAATTCATTTCATTGTCATACCAAACGATTATTATTTCTTCATCGAAATTCTCAAAGTATCATACTTAGGTCAATTACAAGCTCATTCTTTGAAATTTATCCCATGCTTGTACATAAAGTTTTCTCTGTTAATTTTTATTTGTTGTACCCTCCTTCTTTATCTCCTTCGGCTTCTGGAGAAGCTAGTTCAAGTAAGAAAAATAAGGTTATGTTATGCAGAATCCCAGTTTATGTGGTAGTTCTCGACAATAAGCAAGCCTAAGAGTATGGAAGGACGAAAGCTTTCACGTCATTAATGAGACCAACTGGTGTGCATGGAAATATTTGGAATCCAAAACTTAATTATCTAGCAATTGTAGGTTTTTACCAAATATACGTGACTGGTCATTACAACCCTTAAAGCAGAATTACGACCTAGCTTCTCGGTCGACTTATGTTGTGACTGTTTATTTTATAGATTAGTAGAGTGACGTACAGTTTAAAGTCGACTCCGAACGATAGATTTTTTGAGAAATTTCTCATGGCAATTTTATTTACTCTCAGAGTTTTTGGTAGAAATCTGCTGACAAGCAGCACCAAAAAAATATTTTTTCACATTTCCTGAATTCTTGGAAACGTCTGACCTGCGGTTTTAAACTCACGCCTAATAAGCCTGAACACTACTAACTAGACTACGGTAACTGGTTTTTACGAAATATTTGCACTAATTAGTCACAATAGAGCTCATGACTTAGCTTTACTTACTGAAGGTATGCTGTTGTACAAACATGTTACCCAAGGTTTTCGGATACCCTTACTTAATTTGCTACCAAGTAATTCTTATATAATAAAGCTCATCAATAAAATGAAATTCATTAAAATAATGTTATCTTCATGAACATTACACTCTTGTTTGCATTCATCTTGCCTGTGCTATTTCTGCAAAAAAAAAAAAATTGTTTTTCTTAGCAAACAGCAATAAAAACGAAATTGCAAATCGTGTTAAAGATAACACATATCCTAAAAACATAATATTTCATAAAAATATTGATAAAAATCCAAACCATAAACCATAACAATTACCTAATGACCCAAATATAAAATGTTTAATCAATCTTTGTGTGAAACATGATGTATCGCGTATAGTTTACATTAACAACACTAATGCCACACTTTTACTTTTTTTTTATTTTTTAATTTTCAGCTCTGCTGATAAAATGTTTCATGTTCATGGCGTGCGATAAACTTGACGCCAGCCAACCTCATGGATGGATCTTCTGTTTCCCATATATTGGCATAAATGGTGAATTGTATACGAAAGATTTAAAAAATAATAAAACATTTGCACTCAATGTACTTTCAACTTTAACCCAATTAGAAAAAGTGTGAGTAAAGTAGTGAAATTGAATTTAATGCTAATAAAGTTCGACGGTAAATTGGCATTAACAAAATATAAATAATGAGAACTTAAATGTTTGAGTATTTACACATGAATTTTGTATATTAATTAGGTTTAAAATGTTGGCAAAGAAAACTTATTATTACTTATTTATTTCTGCTTTAAGCACATCGGATGGCATTAGTTCTGTTTTTAAACTGAAAAACAATTTGTTGTTGACTTATTTCTAAATATTTGTTAATATCTAATAAAGCCTTCTCTCTAAAGTCGCCGTAGTCTAGCAAGTAGAGGCCACGGTTCAAGTCGCAGGTCAACAAAATAAAATAAAATATTTCCTTGGACGATTTCTTCGCAGCAGATTTATATTAAAAACTCAGGAGTAAATAAAATTGCCATGAAAAAATGGCTTAAAAATTGACTTTCGCATTCGACTTTAAACTGTAGGTCCCCCCACTCATGTACTAGTATAAAATTAACATAAAGTTAACACAACATAAGTGTCAATACAAATATGTGTTAATACAAATATGAATTTTATTTTCGTGTAAGTTTCTTAAGGCTTTTGTTTTGTGAAGAGATTTATAAAAATTACTAGCTGACCGGGCCAACATCGTCCCGCCCAAAGTTGATTTTTTTTATTCCCCAAAACAGATCACATACATATATAATTAGTCATTACAACCCTTTAGTCAAGATTATTGACTTTATTTTGTTAATTTTAAACATATATGGCGGAGTCTACAGTTTAAAGTCGACTCCGAACGACAGATTTTCGAAAAAATTTTCATGACGATTTTATTTACTCTCAGAGTTTTTGCCAGAAATCTGCTAAGAAGAAATCGCCGAAGAAATACTTTTGGAATTTTATTTTGATGTTTGGCCTGGGCCTCGAGTCCTGGCTTTATGTATAATAAGCCAGCACACTACCTACTAGACCATGGCGACTTCAAAACAGGTCAATTTTATACCTTATAGTTATTGTAATACGCTGCATAGAGCGCTGATGAAGTTGTAGTTGTTGTAATCTCTCCAAAAGATGGGAGGATTGCCACGTCCATTTTTAGTGAGTTTTGTCGAACTTACGCACCAAATTTCATTCGTCTTGCTATATTGAATTTTTTTTTTAACCATCTAAACCTGATAAACTTTCGAACAAAAAAGAATGGTTAAAATCGGTTCAGTAGTTTAAGAGTTATAGGTATCACTTGAAGGGCGAGGGATGTCACACCCATGTTTGGTGAGATTGTCGATATCACCTCTACGAACTTACCTACCAAATTTTATTCGTCTACGATCAATATGTTTCTAAATATTCAATTTTAGTGACTTGCCAAGCCCTCTTAACATTTAGGGATATGAAAAACAGATGTTGTCCGATTCTCAGATTCATGAAAGTCGGTCGATCCATTTCGTTGGAGATTAACCACTAGCACCTTGATACAAGCAAGGAAAAAAAATTAGGGTAGTAAAGGAACGAACATTTTGACAAATCACAACATATTTCTTTAACTATATTTTACATCTAATCTGGATAGAGTGGAATACGCCAAGTTCAAGAATACATAGTGTTCTAGGCACAAGGGCAAGGCAAATATTAAAATATTAAGTAAAATTGAAATGCATTGTGGAAGTTGAAGAAGCAGGGTAACAGCCCTATATTCCTTAAATCATGAAAAGTAGTACATATTTATTATATAACATTTAGAAATGAACATCATAAGCAAATCTAGAAAATCCATCTCTTAAAACGTGGAAAAGAATAAAAATTAGCAAAAAGTTCTTCACCAGTACTGCCAATGTATGTTCACCGCAGAATATAAGTTCAAGCAACTTCGTATTAAAGCTTGTGTGTATTTATTAAAAGGGTAAACACAACACCAGTTCAATCAAAGTTCTTATATTGACTGGCTACGTATTTACTAGCACAGTTGATTAGGCACTCGTTCTGAAGATTTGCTATTCGACTATTGCTTGTTTATTAGCTAGATTTTTCAGTTGCTCATGCCGCGGATACATTAATTCATCTTACAGTAAAGTAATACCCTGCGAACTACCGACGATGGGAATATGTTTTGCTATCAGCAAGCCTTTTAAAACTGAGGCCGTAAAAACTTCATATGAAGGGCATATTGGTTTCGCCTTCTCTAAATACAACACACCACATTGATTTCAATCTAAGCTTACGTTTCTTATCTTGGCAATAATTTTTAATTTCTTATGTGATCGTCTGAGTTACATTTTTTTCATACTTCCCTTCTATTTGCTTTAATTTGCCCAGCATGGATGGGTGAAATGAATTGCTGGCCTTTTATATGAAATCTTATTATCTTATTATCTTGAGAAATAAAAAAGAAATAAAAATTTTATTTGTATGTTTGTACATATGTACGTTTGTATATTGTACAAAAATTAAAAACATTCTGTCAGCAGGGGTTTGTAATAAATAAAATCCGTATAAACAAACTGTTGACTCTTCATTTTGTAAGAGAAAGTGTTTGTTTTATTTTTTATTATCGAAAGACTGGCGAAATTAATTTAATAAAATGATTTAAAATCTCACCAAAGAAAGAAGCACTTAAAAGCATTAAATGTCACTTCATTAAACATGAAAAAGTGATGAAATGCTTTAAACTTTTGAGATTTCAATTATCTTAAGCTCATCTTATAATATTTGAACATGATTTCAATTAAAGAAATTAAAGCAAAACATTATGACACCTTAAGTGTGCTTTTTTATGTAGTTTTAATAAATGATTTCTTTTCTTTTGCTGTCATTTTTAAACAATTCAAACAGTTGCTCTACCCATTTTCTCTCAAATTTAGTTTTTAATTAAAAAGTACTTTTAAATTTCAAGTGAAAACGTACCAATCGCATTTATTTAAGTGTATATTTATCATCGAATAAGAAATAAAATAAAGTACAGTCGGTCATTTAATTAAAATTCCCCTGACATGAACACAAAATTTTGTAAAAAAAAACAAAATCATGTCACTTGAAATCAGGCAGTAGCTGAAAACGAAAAACCTACTATTTATGCAATATTAATGAAATTAATGTTTAATTTAGGTCTCAACAATGTGTGGCAGCCAAATAAAATTAGGTAAGGATATTAGCATTCAATCGCGTTGACTAGATGTCCCCCTACATTATAACTTCATACTAAAATCTAATAAAACTAATAAAAGAGAGGACTTTATGCTGGTCAGTACATATGTACTAGAGATGAGCAACGAGTATTCAAAACGATGAGTAGATTCAAAACTTACTTATAATTTCTAATATTTGTACGCATTCATACTTATTTTAATATGATACTCATACTACCCATACTCAAAGTTGGAAGTACTCGTCGTATTCATATTCGTCGTATGTTAAGTAGACTCGCCTCTAATTAACATTTACACGAAACACAAAATAAGGTATGATTCGCGTACGAACACTACTATACTCACAAGAAGATTGTGTGAATGTTTTGCTTGTTGTCTTTGTCTTTCCTTTCTTATTTGTTTGTATATGCAACAACAACAAAGGCTGTAAATTTTGACGAATGATTCGAGCCACTCGAATCACTTATAAGTATTTTTCTAAATTTATTAATCAGAATGAGTAGGCGTATGAATCAAACATGTGAGTTTGATGTCAACGTTGTACTCATACTCATTGCTTCTAATACTTATAAATCAATGTTGTAGCGAGTACGAATGATTCAGAGTAGTTGAATTTCAATTCTGTTGATTCACTCATACTCAAAATTGCATGAGTGCTTATAAGTAGCGGAAAAACGATTCATTTCTGATCTCTGATATGTACATAATTAGTGTTTACAACCCTTTTGTCAGTATAACGACCTAGTTTGTTTGTGTTAATACTATACATGATTGGCGGAGTCTACAGTTTAAAGTCGATTCCAAACAACAGATTTTTGAGAAATTTTTTTATGGCAATTTATTGTTTACCCTTGGACATTTTGCTAAAAATCAGCTTAAAGGAAGCAGACCAAGAAAACCATTTTTAAAATTCATTTTGTTGAAAATGTCTAACCTAGGATTTGAACTGTGACCTTATATTTAATAAGCCAACACACTAAGTAGTAGACTGCGGCGACTATCTACTACAGATCTTATGTCCTAATACCAAGAATTTAAACCCTATTAATATTGAAAGTTTTCGTTATAAATTTTTTATTCCCCAATGAAAATATAAGAACTCACGGCAGTCTAGAAGGTAGTGTGTTTTCAGAGATAACATTAAATTGAAGATCCCGCTACTCGTGAATAAAATTAACACACTCAACATGTGGGGTGACTGTTACGATTTCTTTACTCACTGAATCCCTTGCTCTACCACAATTTTATGTTACCTATACTTTTTAGGATATTCGTCTATATCCTGCCTAGGGAATAAAGGCCCAAAAAAAATTACTTAAAGAGGTATTGTAGAATCTCTAGAGTTCAGTTTTACGATAAACATTTTGCATCTTTTACTGGATTTGAATGTGGATGGCCGCCATGACATTTATATTGTCACTCTTTAGTAAATTCATAAAATTTTATGAAATAAGTAAGAAATTTTAGGCGGTAGAATTCTTTGTGTTGGCTTATTAGGTGTGAAATACAAATCCCCAGTGCAGACGTTTCGAACAAAAAGAAATTTGAAAAAATATTTCTTCGCCGACTTCTTCGCAAAAGTCTGCTGGGAAAAACTATGAAAGTAATAAAATTGCTTTGAATTGCCTTCACCCTTGGAAAAAGTCAGAAATTGTTTTTATTGGCTTAACCTAATCATAATCGATTTTAAATTAATGGATTTTACTATACAACTCGGATTCAAACAATATTATAATAGGTGTTACAAATCTTTATCGAAACATAATGTATCGCCCTTTATTCAAGCTAGATTAGCGTATCAATATGAAAGAAACAAGCTATTCAAACTTTAAATTAGTAAATCAAATTATTTAATAATGTATGTATGTATGTATGTATGGGATGTAAACAGGAGAAAACTCTTAATTAATAGTTTAAACATCACACATACTAATTGCATTATAAACAGCAAACTTAATCATTAAAAAAGAAAATCCAAAAAATTAACATGACTTTTAAGGCATAATGATGGAAAATAGCTTACCATGCCATATAACGAAACAGGTAATCATTTATCAATTGAAACATCTGTCTGTCTGTCTGTCTGTCTGTCTCTCTGCCCCATATCTTATTTTCATTTAAAGGTAGACAAGTGTAACAAATAATAATGACGTCTCCTGTCCATATGTGAACATTTCACTCACAGTCATTTAAAAATACCCTCACTATACTTACTGCGTGTATATAAAATAAATCATTTGTTGCATTGCAATTTTCTTTTTTTTTTTTTTCATCTTTTCGTTCATTACTGTGGTCATATTTTTTTTTTAGATTTTAGTGACTATAAAGAAAGTTATTGCGTATAAAGCATGAGTAAAAGAAATAAAAAAAGATTTTCCATACAAATTTGCATAACGAACGTTTATACACGTTTCAAACTCCATGTAAATTGCCAAAACAACAAAAATTTTCATTTCATGACATTTTGTTTGGCTCATTCATTCGTTAGGCAACCTTAACAAAATGAAAATTTACTGCTTTACTATGTACTTTGTTTTCCATATTTTTTTTTCCAAGAGAAATTTAAAATTTTCCGGCTTCAAACATTAAGCATATGGTTGATTGGTGAAAAGAGTGAGCATCTTGCTAAAGTTTTTCAAAAGGAAAAATAAAACATTTATCACGTAACAGGAAATTAATCTTCGTTGGCAGAGAAGGTTAACCTTAAACTAGAGGTGCCCATGTTGTGTTATTTTATTTAAATACTCTACGGATGCAAGAAACAGTTTTAATTACAAAAAACCTCTCTGAACTTCCTCTCAGCAGATTTTTGGAATAAACTCTGTCACGAAAAGATTCTCAAGAATTTATTGTTTGAAGTAGACTTTAAACTGTAGGTTCCGCCACCAACATATGAGTGTACAAAATTAACACACACAATATAAGTGGTTTGAGCAGCCAGGTCATAATCCTAACTGACCAATTGTAATGACCAATTAAGTATGTTATGTAGTCACGTGTAAATGCCCAAGAAAATTTTCTCAACATTCACCTCAGAATTCATGTTGTCTACTTGGTTACGACTATACCTCCTCTTTCAAGAGATTGTTGTCGGTATTGAGGAGCCCCTTTTGTACGTTCGTTATCTCATTAAACGTTCCACAGATATCACCTAAGACAAGCAACTATACTTTTGAGTAGCAAGATTGTTGCTGAATGAGATTATTTCTTATTTATATATGTTCCCGTTTTTAGTATTGTACAGAAATCCATATGGCACATTATGTGATCCGTACTTAACCTCAATGATCTACGAGAAGCTATCCATCTTGCTACATCCATACGTATACCAAACCACGCTATGCCATAACAATATTGCCTCCATCTTTCGATAATTATAAACAATTCTGTATCTCCCAACGAAATTGAGCAAAGAATTAAAGTCACCGACTCTAAAGTTAGTCAATAAGCTTTTCTGCATTAAGTTTTTCCTTTCCATGAATGCATATTGCGTTACATATCTCGGCGTGAGATATCTCCGCTTTACAGGGTGGCTGATATGTATTGCAACCATTTTCAGGTTGTTATCGTTTGTAAACCGCTCGTCTGACAACTAATAGATTTATTCCAGTGACAGTTCATTTTATTATTTACAAGCTTACAACAGCATTTTGATCTATTGCATTCAGAAAAAAAGTTATTCGTGATGGAATTCAATCGTGATAGTGTGATTGCTTTATATTTGGCTGGAAAACCACAGGTGGCTATTGTTAAAGCCTTCCAGCATTTAAATGTGAATAAATCTTTTGTTTCTCGTACCATTGCTCGTTACCGTGATACTGACAATGTTGCACCGCGTCCAGAAAGTGGAGGAAAAAAAATGATTTGATCTACCGCAGTGGTAGAAAAATTGCTCGTGACTGGACATATCGCGATAACGGCTGCAACACATATTGAGCTTGAACTAAAGCCATTGAAGTTATAAAAAATAGCTCACCGATGGACAAAAAAAAGTTAGACTGGAAAGAGCCAAGGAGTTACTTCGCTTGCACGAAAGCGACCAGTTACCGAATTTGGTTTTCTCCGATGAGAAGCAATTCCAAATTGAGCAGTTTGTGAACAAACAAAATGATCGGATTTACTTGCCAAAAAGGTCAGCTGAAAATTTACACCTGCGATTGGCCACCAGAATACAAGCGCAGCCGATGGCAATGATGTTGGTCGTATTCATCGACGATGGGGTCAAAATAAATGCCAAATATTATCAGGAAAATATCTTAAAGACAGTACTGAAGCCCTGGGCAGACAAATATTTCAGCCATGGATATTCCAACAGGATTCAGCACCACCGCACTCAGCACGCGTCAACTGCGAATGGCTTAAAAAGGAGGTTCTTCGCTTCATTTCTACAGCAAATTGGCCACCAAAATCTCCGGATCTAAATCCGTTGGAGTTTTGCGGCTGGGGCATTTTGGAGAGGTCCCTTCCAGGACCTATCACATAATTTCAGCAATCATCTCCAAATCAATTAGAGACAGATCTTACAAAAACAGAAAATATAATGATTAAGTTTCAGTCTATTCCGCAAGTAATTGTCTTAAATGTCTTAATAACTGCAGTATAAAAGCAATATATTTCTGTTAAATATGGAAAAATTTTTCGCATATTTACCGATATCTGTTCATCCATGTGGATATTGTAACGTTAGTGCCCTAGTCTCGCTTATTGATTGTAATTTTACAACTTTAAATCTTTATATTTTTCGAAATGAGCGCTCTGGAAGTTTAATGTGTAGTGTGCTAGACTCTTAGAATGAGGACCCTAATTTATACCATAGGCTCTGATATATTACACTACACTAGGTATCTATGGTCTACGTTATTCAGTTCGTAATAATTATAAAACTAATTTGTAATTTCATTCTAATAAATAAACAAAATTAATATTTTTCTAATTATCCCACTTGCTGCTTGTCCACCTCTGCCTATTAATGACACAAGTGCTTGACTACTTATATTTTCTTGCAACTTCTTCGCTGTTGTCTTCCTCAATTACTACAAATTGAATTTCGTATGAAACTTTTGTGCTTTTATGGCATCTGCTTTACCTCCACTTGTGGGAAAATTTATTTCAGCTCTCACTGCGTATTCGCATTGGATGTTTATGGACCGGTTGTCGATATTAGGAAAATAATTTTCAATTATCTTAAATTGTTTAGTAAATAAAGAAAAAGTGTTCAACGAAATTGTTTATCACATAATAATATGGCCAGTTTATTACATGAAACTTCAAAATGAGTAAAAATTTTAAATTTGCCAATAGTTTTATGGGCCTTTTTGGCGACTTTTAAAGTGTTAAATAAAGAAAGAGATTTTATCATACAGTCACACATAAAAGTATTGACATTTTATTAATAATAAATAAATATGGTGATTAAATATGTAGACACATTAATGCACACCAGTGTTTATAATATAACATAATAATTAATTTAAAATAAAAGAGAAAAAATGGAAATAAGAGAAGTTTATCTACTAAGTACTCAGTATGATAAATACTCATTAAAAGAACCTATTTAAACTGCCTGATGATTAAGGGCTATACATATACAACTGTGTTTGACCAAATTCTTTATATTCAGTCAATGAACAACATGAAGTTCCCGTAGTCCAGTAGGGAGAGTGTTGGCTTATTAGAAGTAAAGACATGGTTCCAATCCCAGGTCAGACATCTCCAACACAAACAAAATTTTTACAAAATACTTCTTCGGATACTTCCTCCCAACAGATGTTTTGCAAAATTTTAGAGTAAATAAAATTGCCAAAAATCAAAAATCTGTCATTCTGAGCCGACTTTAAACTGGAGATCACTCTACTCATGTACAAAATTAACAAACCGGTTAAGTCGACTTCAAACGACAGAATTTTCAGAAAATTTTCATGACAATTTTATTGTCTCTCAGGGCTTCTGCTAGAAATCTTTTTTCATATTTCGTTTTGTTGGAGATTTCTGACCTGGGTACTAAACAGCCTACAGTAGATTCCTTGTGTTATGTGCCTCCAAATAACAATTTGAAGCAGTTCCATAAAGACTGAAGAATTGAACATGAGAATATTCTTCGTAGAAGCAATAATTTAATGAAAAGTGTGGGATTTGTAATATCCAATTGCTTTATCTTAGGAGTAGCATTTAAATTAATTACTTAATTAATTAAATTTAAACAAATTTAAAAAATTATCGACTAGTAAGCAATATATTTGCAATTAAAGCCATTTTAACAGTGCAATGCAATAAAAATACCTTTGAGACTTATAAAGAAACAAAAGACTTAAGCAAAAAACTTGATATCACCAATATTCAGTTTGAATGTGGGAGTTCTTCTTACAATTTTATATCGTTATTTTATTTTATTTTTTTTTTACTTTTCATCTTCAACATTTTTATGAAAGCAAAACCTCCCCACAAAAAAAAAATATATATTATCTGTTAGCTCTTAACATTACTCGCTTCATTTCAAATAATATTGGCACATACAATATAGACTGAATGACTAAGTCAGCCAGTCAGTTAGACATCCCAGCAAATGGCAGATAATCTAATGATGGTAGTACATACCATATTGAAATGCTGTTGCATGTGGCATGAACACAATCAAGCCAACCACAAAAATCAATAACTAAATTTCATTATTTCAAAATCTTATTCTTTTTTTTTTTGATTACATTAAACAAATAATAACCCATATACTACGAGTAACCACTCAGTATAGTCATATGATTTTGGATGTAAAGAAAACAAAAAAAATATTTTTTAAATGAAATAAAATTTTATAATTCTATTGAATTTTAATTTTTTAAAATATAAAATCGAAAGACATAAAAAAAGCAAACAAAATACTTTGGTCGACTAGACTGTAGCCTACAAATAAATTTGGGTGAGGCACGATGTTTTGCCTTAATAAGGCATATGCTGACATTTAAATAAAATTGGGAAATTATCAAGACGGTTAGTTTAGCTTAAGAAATCCCAGAGGGAGGAGCGAAGTAATGCGAACAAATTAAATGGGACAGGAATTTTTGTTTTCTTCAATGTTATTCATATTTTGTAAATCGAAGGAGTTCAATTTATTAAGTTTTGAAGTCATATGAGTTAAGCATAAAATTTGTTAATGATTAATTAGTATTTATGTGTCCTTAAATTGACAAAAATAATATTTATTATACAAATTTAAAATTCATTAAAATTTTGTATAGACTGGGCAAAATATAGCATTTACTGAGACCACCACAATAACTGCCTGGCATTTTTCTTTGGGCGATGTGCTCGAGAATATCGTAGCAGAATTCAATAATGTTATACCTCTTTGCCAAAAATTGTAATGCAAATACTCAACACTTCCATCAGATTTCTTTTTTTTTTTAAACCAGCACTTAGAGGATGATCCACTACTCATGCAGTGCATTGTGCAGGTTTTATAGAAAAGATGGAAAGAGAGAGGGAAGATGCGATTAGTGAGGAAACGAGTTGCTGCTGGTGACTATAAAATGGTGACAATAATGGTTAAGGTATAGCTTAACCATTAGACAGTCTACAGCAATCGTCCCCAAGAAGCCCGTAGTTTCACATACCACTTTTGTTGTGTGTGTTAATTTTATGCAGAAGTGACGGGACCTACAGTTTAAAGTCGACTCCGAAAGACAGATTTTTGAGAAACAAGAAGAGAAAGAGAAGAAATCGCCGAAAAAATACTTTTTGTATTTTTTTTTTATTATTGATGTCTGGCATGGGACTCGAACCCTGGCTTTACGTCTAATAAGTCAGCACACTACCTACTAGACCATGGCGACCCCCAAGAGAAAATCATTGGCAAATACTGCATCCTTCTTAAACAATGTTAACTTTCTTTCATGAAATAATAACCGTGGTTCGTAATGAGTATGACGAAAAGACTAAAATTAGAAATAGTGAATAAGCTATTAAATTTCAAAACTTAAAACGTTGGCTGCTAACAAAGAGATAACACGTAGATTGCTTTCTCTTCTATGGAGCCAAACTACGAGATATCTCGTACTTACTAATGTGAAAAAATTATGTTGTCGACTTTTGGCCAGTTTTCTGAAAATTGTTGCGGCAGTCAACGTGTTAAAGTCTTCATAGTCTAGTAGGTAGTGTGTTCGCTTATTAGATATGAAACTACAGTTCAAACCCCAAATCAAACATCTCCAGCAAAACGAAATATGAAAAAATTATTTCTTTCCGACTGTCTCTCAGTAGATTTATGGCAAAAACTCTGTTTTGTTAGAACAGAGTCATTCTAATACCTTAAAGCGACTGTTTGAAGGAACACTAAGCTTTTTACAAGCATCTCTCTCATTTTATATGATTTTTTTACTCTTTTTCAGTTGCATTAATCAGGCAAAAAGCAAAAGTAAAGCAAAAAACTTGGTTTTTTTTACCAGGTTATCAATGTGCTTAAGTCGTGTTAATTTCGTCTCTATATACTCACAGTTTTCCACCCATCACTACGTCCAAAGTTATCTTCGCAATATTTCCTATTGCTGTTACACAATGTTAATGAGAACTGTTCCATCTTAAAGAGTCCAATGCTCTGACCCTATTACCAAGATTATTCGCAATAATATTTCCAATCCCAGCCTGACAACGTATAATTTTGTACCGTGATATGCCTGAATAAGTTTTTAATAGATCTCGTATACCTAAATGCTGTTCCCCTAAATGCTCTAGAGCGGTTGGTCTCATTTATAATTTGTAAAGACTGTCATCTCCAATTCTAGAGATATGAATACTTGAACAAACATAATTATGGACCACCCAATACTTGTAGAAAAAATAGCACTTTGATGTAGATTTTGAGCTGACAGCATCAACAGTCCACATTCAATAATGGTGAGCACAACAGATTGACAATTGCCAACTTTTTTGCCCTGTATTGGATGGTTTTGACACCAACGAAATGTGTTTTCAACAGGACGGCATTACGTGCAACACTGTTCTTGTCACATTAAATATCCTTCATGAATACATGGTTCTTGCTTTGGCAGAACATATACTAAAATTGGAACGATACAGAGAAGATTAGCATGGCGCCTGCGCAAGGATGACACACAATATCGTGAAGCGTTCCACATTTTTAGGTTTTATCACGGGACACTGCAAGATTAGGTCGCTGACGGGGATCAGGAACAGATCCCAGCCGGGCTGTTGCAGGGTATATTGCGATGAGGAGAAGTTAGAGACTAGGTTGAGGATCCTTGACAAGGCCTTCTTTGAGAGCTTGAGTTCTGTATCGAAGGCCGACAGCAAGGCTCTCTTCAGATTCATTAGCAGCTTAAGCTGGTTGAAAGGTGGTAGGACTTCATAAGTGAAGTCGCGCTCTCTCCCTCTTTTGTTTTGTGTCTGTTTCTTTCTATGTAATTCCTCTGTTTCTCATTCTTTCTCCCCTTATCTACATTCCTACATCCTCTATTTCCTTCCTAACTTAACCTAACCTAACCTACATGGTAACGTGCATCTAATGAGACCTACCCATAAAGATTGTGCAGTTTGACTACTTTTTCTCTGTTGAACTTTTTCTCTGTTGCATTTTCTTCAACCGGAGTTTTTTGCGATAAAGTCATAAGCCAAAAGAATCCTTAAAGCTAACGGAAACCATGTTACCGTTAATATTTAACCTGATTTGAGCGCTACAGTAGTGCAAAATTGGATATTTCCGGATGCTCTCCAACCAGAGAAGCTGTGTTAGACATTTAAAGGATTTTATATTCTACACATAATGTCTGTAATTTGTGTTTTAAACAAATTAAAATTTTTGGGGAAATCTCTGACACACTTTTATTATTTAAATTTAAATATGGGAAGACACTTTTAAAAAGATTGAAGCCGCGACTCATCCTATTTCCATGTTTACACAACAACTACAAGTCCCCAAGAGAATATGTGAATTTAAATAATAGATAATTCATCTTATCGAATAATTACACATTAACTAAGCATCAGTCCAGCATCCTTATTATATGGCGACTGTCTTTCAGCAGATGTCTTGAAAAAAACTGTGATTACAAAAGAATCAAGAATCTGTCATTCGGAGTCGACTTTAAATTGTGGGTCTCGCTACTCATGTATAAAATTATCACCCACAACATAATTAGTGTGAGAAGCTAAATTGTAATTCTAACTAAAGGATTATAATGACCAAATTTCTATGTACGAGTATGTATACAATAATGTAAATGTAAATTATGTGCCCCAAACTTAAAATCGATTTAAAAAAAAAAATTATTCTTTAAGCAATCATTGTAAATTTCCTTTAAGTTTCCATACCAATAACCTTTAAATGAAAAAATCCCACAACCAGAGTTTGGCGTAAAATTCCAAACAAGACGAAGCCTTCTAAAACATAATGTAGCCAAATAAATACCATAAAAGAGAAGAATAAAAAACAACAATTGAAATGTCATTTTAACAGTGCAACATACCAAAAACCTAACGCCAACAACTATAAGAAAATGAATGCATAACCGTAAGAAATGAAATGAAGCATTCAAAAGCAAAAACAGAGATTTCTGAAAATGTGCATTGAAAATAACGAATAAAAATGAAAACGTGAAAGGGCGCATTTGCAGTCATTTAATAATGACTTTTTAATTCTTTTTTCTTTTATTTTATTTTGGTTTCTAATCTAGCAATAGAGATCGTGTTGCTAAAAGTTGCTTCATTTATTCATGTTTTTCGGTGGTTTTTTTTTCAAACATTGTGAGATCATTTGAGGATGGTTATGGTTACATAGTATGTTTGTTTGTTTTAGATATCCAATATGCTGCATATAAACTGATACTTGCAACACTTGCTGCAAGATGTTAATGCTGTGGCTTTTGTTAGTTTTTTCGCCTTTGTTTCTACGTTATGTTTATGCTAAAATTTAAACAATGCATGCAGTTTCAGCATAGTTTTTTGTACTTTTTACTTTATTTTTCATGTTTAAATGTCAAGAAAAATCACCAAAATTATTTAAAAAAAAAAAACAGAATTAGAAAAACAAACATCAGCAAACAAAATAGGTCATACGAATTTTTAAGTTTGTTGTTGTTGTTGTATGGTTTCCTATTGATTTATGCTGTTGTTGTTATGAATTTAGTTTATTAGCATTCAAACGTGTTTGAAAGTGGCTTAAAGCCTGTTTATTTTCATGTTTATTTTATGTTTTAAACTCTATTGTAATTGATATTGATTTTGTTGACCTTTTCATATCACTGGTGTGTAGCAATTGCAATTGGCAAATACAAGGAGTTTTTCATTGTTGCCTTTAAAACACACAAATTCAAGGTGATTATTATGAATACCCGAAATGTATAGATTACCAGAAATAGGTTGTGTTATCATGGTAAGTGTAAAAGTTGCATATTTTTTAGATTTTAGATGTTAGCACAGACCACACCCTCGTATTGTAATATTTGTTTATAATACGATTAAAATTGATCTAATCAAACAAGCAACAAAAACATAAAATTATGCATTATACATTCATACATGCATACATAATTGGCCATTACAACCCTTCAGTCAGGACTACGGCCTAGCTTCTCACACCACTCATGTTGTGTGTGTTAACTTTATATATTTTGTATATGTTGTGTGTGTTAAGTTTAAAGCAGTCACCGAACGACAGACTTTTGAAAGACTTCTCATGAGAATTTTTTTTTAACTATCAGAGTTTTTGCCAGAAATTTGCTGAGAGGAAGTCGCCGTTTCGTTTCATTTTGTAGTCTGACCTGGGTTTTGAACCGTGGCTTTACATCTAATAATCCGACACACTACCTACTGGACTATTTCATATGATATTGAGATCCTACAAACTTTGAAAAAAGTCACTAGGTTTGTTCAAGCAGTATTCAAAATATTTTTAATCTCATAAATTGTGCAGTCATCAATTAAGTTTTTATCGGTTTAAATTTGAACCATAGGTTAACTTGAATCTGACAATACTAGTGTCTTTCTACTTAAAACATTCAGTGTATTATCCTCTCTGAACTTTATGAAATGATTTACACTTGAGCAACATAAGGAATGTATTGGAAATTTATATCAATAACAAAGATAATTGATCGGAAATTAAACGAAAATGTCATACAAAATTTGGTGGCAAAGAAGGATCAATAGTGCCTGGCATACTCAATTTTATTGCTAAAGTTTGTGAAACTGGTTTCATTGTTGAAACGCCAAGACGTGCGCGAGTTCATACAGTACGTACAATCCAAAATATAGAAGCTGTGGCTGAGAGTGTGCATGCGGATCCATCAATACTAAATCGTCATCGTTCATAAGAATTCAACATTAAATGCAACAGTTAACATCGAACTTTACGACAAGATGTCCTAACAAATATCAATTAGTAACGAGTTGAAGCCACATGACCATCCAGTTTGTTTTCACTTCGCTATATGGGACAAGGAGAAAGAGCACGATGATGTCGAAAAAATTATTTTTCCGGGTGAAGCTCATTTTTATACCGGTGCGAACCTACCCACCGGTCAAGCTAAATTGTGGTATTTGGGGCTCAGAAAATCTACACCTGGGAATACAGAAGCCAATGCACCCATTACGAGGAACTGTTTGTTGCGGCATGAGGAGCGAAAGCATAGCTTATAGTTCTTTGAAAATGAGGACGATACAACCATTACGATTAATGGAGACGTCTTTCGCATCATGATAGCCGATTTTGTTGTACCCACTCATCATGGTAGTGAGGAGAACTTGCCACACATCTCATGTCACAATCAATTTATTACATTAAACGTTTGATGGCCGTTTAATTAGTCGAAATGGTGATGTCAATTGGCCGCCAAGAAGCTGCATTTTGTTATGTCGACAAGTCTAGTAGGTAGAGTGTTGGCTTATTAGACTGAAGTTCCCGAGTTCAAACCCCATGTCAGACATCAAAACGAAAATATGAAAATATTTCTTCGGCGACTTCCTCTCAGCAGATTTATGTGCAAAAACTCTTGCCATGGGAAGCTTCTCAAAAATCTGTCATTCGAAATCGACTTCAAACTGCAGATCCCACCACTAATGTATAAAATTAACGGCCACAACATTAGTGGTTTGAGGAGCTAGGTCTTAAGCCTGACTGAAGACAACCCTTTATTACAACCAATGACCAATTATATTATGTTCTGTATGTTATGTCGACACACCAGAGATAATTGACTATTTAAAGGCTCTAAATCGTGATAGGATATGACCTCCCTTCTACTCGAAAAAATGCACGGAAATTGGTTTGACGGAATGAGGTCAGCCGCTGCAGCCATATGAATTAAATAAGATTTCATTTCTAATCGGAACAATTGTATTTGATAACAAATAATGTAATATTCACAAAACTTCAAACCGTTTTTTTTTATTGTATTTTTAAATTTAAACTAATAAATGGCCCACCCTTAACTTTTCGAAATTAAAATAAGAAACATTATGTTAGTAATTTTAAATATTAAATATAAGCCTGCCCTCGTTTCTATTTTAATCGCACAAATTAAAACATTGTTACGTGCAATCGTCAATTATAAATCAATTAATGGTTAAAACGCCATAAATTAAAACACACTCAAGATAAAGTAATTAATTTGTAAAGCTTTTAAAGTCATCGTTTTTTTTTTTAATAAAACATTTAAACATCTTTATAACATATGCTTACCATACATACGAATTAACATGTGGTACAGCAAGCATTTCAATATTTTGCTCAATTGCTACTGGGTGTCATCATCAACGCCATCATCATTATCATCTCAATGAATGCGAATGTGAACGCAAACGTGAATACAAACACTTGAAATCAATTACAATTTATTTTAATCAACACTTTAATGACACTTTTGTTAAATCATATTATAGGCAGACAGATGAACGAACAAGTACAAGTTGACTCAAACAGTTAACACTTGTAGCAGCATTAAATTGCAAAAGAAAATGAAAAAATATTTTTACTCAAGTTACTGTATGAAATCATAAAAAGAAATACTTCTAAAAACCTGCCACGAAACTTGCCACATTTGAACATCTCTTAATAATTTGAGGCAACAATTGTTAACACATCAGTGGACGCCAAATTACAAAATCTGCAACTTTTAGATGTGAAAATTGTAAACCTGATTTTCTTAATATTTCAGAACGCAATTTTTTGTTTTCGTTTTTTTGTTTTTATCTTGAAGTGTTTAATAAATAAATTTTACGCGCTTAATTATTTCAATGAGTATGAGATTTTGTTTTTTTTTATTTTCAACACCAATACCCCAGAGTATTGCAGTTCCAATCAAAACCCAAAAAAAAAAATTTTTATTTAAGAAAATAAAGAGGTGTTGGTTGCATTTAACATGATGTTTATAGCAACAATGTTGACAGCCTAGTCTATAAGCAGAGAAGACGTTGTGCTTACCATGTTGACGATGTTGCTGATGTTAATGTTGTTTACTACAAAATTGTTTAAAATAGTTGATGACATGACAGTGCCTTTTTATTCATACATAATATTGGTTTGAAACGATTTTTTTTTCTCTGCTTTGATTTTGTTGTATGCCAGTAACAAAAAAAACTAAAATAATGGTTTTTGGTTGTATGTGGCAATTTCAAAAAATATCCCATAAATGTTCGTTGGTGGTTTTTAACACCTCTTCAGAATTCTTCACGTATTTATGCTTTGTGTCTAAATAAATCCATTAAATTCATGATGAGTTTCCTTTTTTGCCTTTGAAAGCTATCAGTTAAGATCGGGAGAGATGCCATGTTTAAATTGTTATACAAATGTGGTCATCAATGCTTAGTTAAGTGTTAAGAAAAAAAAAACTTTGTTTTCAAATAGCAAAAAATCATTGCGATTTAAATTCCAAATGATCATAAAGAAATCTGCAATATTTTCACTGATTTCATATTGAAATACTGGGTAACCATTTATGGTACTTCAACTGGTACTTTTTTTCTTTTTGTAAAAAAAAAAATTTAAAACGATAAAAAAACTTATTGAACACCTTATAAGTGTAGTCAGTTTGTTGTATAAAATACTATTCACAATGTATGTATGAGTTACTGATAGAGATACAAATTATGTGATTATATTCCATTTTTTTTTTATCTTTTGCCTGTACGAATAGAGCCGTAATATTTTCAGTTTTCCTTACAAACCTAATGTAAAAAGAGCTGGAATTTTTAGTTTTACATCCGCTATTATTAAAGTAGTAGCATGAAATGCTAGCTCAATTTGATTATTTATATAGTAACGGGAATTATTTATTATGAGTAACCAGACTTGTTTAGTGTTCTTCAAACTGCGGTCTATGGGATAAGGGTAATCAACCATTAGCCATGCTGGGTTTCTACGGATATGAACGATAATAAGTCTTCTGGACCGCATAGCATTCCCGCACTAGTTTAAAAGCAGTGCTATTCGATTCTTGCTCATAAGTACAGGCTTCTCTAATAACCAATTTTCAAAAATTCTATGTTTAATTGCCACAAAAAGGACCGAGCAATATGTTTCGTATTTTTCAAAGCTACAAATATATGATAAACCATAAGCTTGTGAAATATCTAGTGTCCAAGACTTACTGTTTCCATAAGTCTCGTTCTACTCATTACATTTTGGTGTTACTCTCAAAGAGATTGAAACAAGACTACGTCTCAGAATGTGGCTGGGAAGTAATTGCCTTCTTTTTTGTCGATCTTTTGCAAAAATAGCACTGTACAGCTCGTTATGGATAGGATTCCATCAAATTACTTTAGTTTTTAATCAAATATACCGCAAGGTTCTGTTCTTTCTCTAAAAGAAATTATTCAATTCAGCAGATAACAGGATTATTTACATTGTGTAAAGGTCTTTCGATCACGTACAGAAGAGGACGAATGACAGAAGGGTCTTTAACTCTACTGATGCATCAGAGTATCGTTGCAATGTTGCCATCTTTTTTACTGAAAATTTAACGCACCGTATGTATATGAGAAAAAAATAGGAACTTGTTTTGAAAATCACATATTTTTCCATATACTGTCACGTAGAGCATATTCGTTTTAATCGGTTAATATGATGGAAAACCCAATACATTACAAACAATATTGATTCATTAGGCGAACTATCCGTAAATTCTCCTTTTGAAGAACCCTTTCCTGAAACTTATAATATAAAAATGTTCAAATTTAATATCCACCAACACTACAGAGGGTGTCTTTCCCATAACCTATTTTCTTTATTCCAACACAATGCAAAGCATGAGTAGACGCCATCCCCTGAGTGTCAATGATAAATTAGGAAATGATGTGAAAATCAGCACCAAAGCAATTAAAATGGCAATGCAAAAAATCACTATTATAAATCTACTGTATAGGGTGATAATGCCAAAAAATGCTATGCATTGCATAAAAACTGAAAATTTCAGAATAAGTGCATTGAACAGAAAATGAATGATGCGCTTAGAATGAAGTATGCTGCAGACATACATACTTTTGTAGATGCATATATTGTAATGTTTTTATCTTTTAAAAGCGGTTGAAGCTCATAGATTGTAAATAAAAATAAATTTATGTTCAGTTTTAAATAAATTCTTTATTGTACGCACAATTCCGTGCGCCACTGTTCACAACTTGATGTAAACAACAAAAATTTGCCTTGTTTTTATTCTTCTTTACACTGTAACAATTGTTCGACAGATCTTTATAACGCAGATCTTCAAACCACAATTATTTTCTAAACCCTCAACGCGTCTTCACACAAGAATGACTGAATTTTTACTGAGCCCGTTGCCTTTTATATGGCAACGTAAGCAGTCTAATGGATAATCATGAAGACGAATGTTTGTAGCTTCGTTTCTCGAAATTTCACTATTGTTTTTGCATTTTTCTGTTCTAAAATACTTGTTGTTGTTGTAGTTTTTGTTTACTTGTTTATCCCTTTTTTATTCTGATGTTGATGCCATGTTTTTGTTTACTTGTTGATCATGTAAACAAGGCCATTGTTTTTGTTTTTGTAATTTTTGTATGTCATTTTAATGTTAAACAATCAAACACCATTTCTATTTTCGTAACAATATTGAGCCGAGAAATAGTCGAAGCAGAGCATTATATTGGAATAATTGTTGTCAAAGAACCTATGGCAACGTACATAAGAAGGATGAAATTAATGAATTACTCACCCAGGTCAGACATTTTGAAATATGAAAAACGAAATGGAAAGTGAAAAAAAAATATTTCTTCGACGACTTCCTCGAAAAGAATAGTCCAAGCCGTGCACAGAATCCCTGGGATTTTCGAGATTATTTCCAAAAACCTATTTCTTTGGACAGTTGACTATCTAAATCAGTTACCCTATTAATAGGACGTTTTATAGAACTTTTGCATCCTTCAATGGCATCAAATAACTTTTTAGCAATTGAAGTAGGATTTTCCTCATCTGAGATGCCATTATCGAAGTCGAGTGATATAGAATTTTTTTCAGGACCTTTTGCGGGGTCAATATACATATGAATTCACAATACCGAAAATCCCGAAAAATCCCGGGGCATGTTTTTAAAAATCGCGGAATTTCGGGATTCAGGATTTCTCGATTGGCATTCCTAGTGTACAGTTTAAGAAGAATCGTTGTCAAAGAAGAGAATACAGTTTTAAATTGATACTATAGAAACGTAATTATATTAACTCACTGTAACATTTCAGTTTAGAAAGCTTGTATAATAGAAAAGCTAGACAGATTTTGTTGGAAACTGACTTCGACATTGAATATCGCTGGGATCAAGAAAAAATTTGGATTGTAAATAAAGGAAATGTTAACATAATGTCTGGAGTTTTTAACTGTCGTTTTATATGTCTGTTATTGCGTTCGTTTCTTAAGTTTTTTCTTTACCTATGTTCAATTGATCATTGAGGCTATTTTGAGGCTACAAAAAAAAATTTAAAATTTTGTAACAAAAGTTATCCTAAATCAAAGACGACTTTTTTCAAATATAAATTATAAGATAATGAATATCTCTGGGATCAAGCAAAAAATTTAATTGAAAATAAAGGAAATGTTTATGTAAAGTATTGAGTATGCCTGTGATCGCGTTCGTTTCTTAAGTTTTTTGTTTACTTATGTTCAATTGAACATTGAGGCTATTTTGAGACTACAAATCAAATTGAAAATTTTGTTACAAATGTTATCCTAAATCAAAAGCGACTTTTTGAAATGTAAACTAAAAGATAATAAAAACAAAAATTTTAAAAATTTACGTAATATTTGTCCTTATTTTGTGGAATTTATTTACAAAAAATTCTTGGATACAATGTAAGTTTACTCCAATTAAGACATTTTACACAAGTTTAATGATTACATTCAATGATATTGTAATTCGTATTAAATATTCTAGTCAGCTTAAAAGCAAAAATTTTAATTGAAACCAAAAAGATAAAAAAAACAAAACAAAAAATGACTGACTGTGGGGGTTTAATTTTTTTAAAATTTGATTTAAAAAAGAAAAAGAAGAAAAAAACATGCAAGAATAATAAATAAAGTTAACCATGCGACACATAATTATATTATAATTGAACAGATTATAATTTATTAATACCAATTACCAATTTATAAAAACATGCATCAAATTTAACAACACATCTACTGTTTGTCCAACTGCCATTCTATGTACGTATGTATTCATTGCATGTACTTTATATAGTTAACAATCAAAGTTGTTATATTTTTTTTAGTGTTGTTGGCTACTTGAAAATATTGTTTCATTTTATTTTGATTTGATTTTATAATAAAATTTGTGTTTGTTTTTTATTCTTATGGCGTTGGTCATTGTCCCGTTCCGTTCACTTATAATCACAAGCACTTGTTATTTTATAAAAGACAAAAATCTTAATACCGTAGAACTAAAATAATTTAACATGATTTTTTTTTATTTTTTCGGTGAAGGCGTTGTTTGATTAAATGTTTCAAATTGTCTGTGAATATGCAAAAATAAAAATAATAAAATAAAAAAATTAACAACAAATACGTTAAACAATATGAAAAGTTTCTTTAACAAGAGTATATTTAATAGTAACTGGTCGTTTACTGAATACAAAACTAAGGTGATATTAATCTTAAATTGATAGTGAACTTAAAGTCATATTGTCGCCATTATATGTGTTATTCGAGTATAACAGATATTTGTTTGTTTTATTCGTATGTCTTAATTGAATTTTATTACATACACTATAGAATAATTGCTTTATTGAGCTGCTGTCATAAAAAGAATTCAATTAACGAAACGATTTTAAATTGGTTTAAAACATTGTATTTAAATATAACCAAAACAGACAGACATTTTTACATTATATAGTACAATTATTAGTAAATGTTGAGTGTTAAGAAGTTTTATAATTTACTTGGTAATTAGATTAGAATACACCTTGGATTGCAGTGACTATGGTATAAGACAGATCTTTAAATTGTGGAATCTTCTTTCGAATACTGCTACTCTTAAGTTTTTAAACAGAAAAAATGAACACTGGAGTATATATAGGGTAGGCCATTTAAAAGTTTAAATTTAACAATGCAATGAAATAAAAACAGTTTCAAATTTTTAGCAAATTGATTTCTTATAAAGTCGCCATGGTCTAGTAAGCAGTGTGCTGGCTTGTTAGATGTAAAGCCAGGATTCGAGTCCCAGGCCAAGACATCAAAATAAAATACAAAAAGTATATTTTTTGCAAGCAGTAGATTGCTGGCAAAAACTCTGAGAGTAAATAAAATTGTCATGAAAAGTTTCTCAAAAATCAACTTTTGACTGTGAGTCCGACCATTTATCTATGAAATTAACACAACAACATGAGTGGTGGGAGAAACTAGGTCAATAATCCTGACTAAAGGGTTGTAATGATCAATGTATGTATTTCTTAGTTGTGAATATCAATGAAATATTATTTCATTCATATGGCTGACGTGGCTGGACTCAGAGAATCTCATTCGATTGTATGAATTTTCATGTACTTTTTCGAGGTTATGAATGGTATCTTGGCAATAGCATTATGAATGTTCTATCTTCAAATGCTTAATTATCTCTAGTTTGTCGGCATAACACTTTTAATTAACAGTCACACATGTGAGTTTTGCTTATTAACACACCCACCTAGCTAAAAGCGAGCAAAATCGACATCATTGCTCAGTTTCCAATAAATGCCAACATTTCTCAATCGTAAATCCATTTATTACGTTCAGTAAAGATAATATCGTTGGGCCTAACACGCATATTTTTTTTATTAAATTTTTGTGAGGATGTGTATGTATTTGTTGTGTTGAATCATAAAAGAATCTACTTCGAAAAAAGTGTGAGTTAGGGCCTTTCCACATGAGACCGCCGATATACTGAATTTTGTGATAGAATAGACTGATATAAGTATTGGCAGATTCGAAGTTCAATAGATTTTCCATCCGATATGTTTAATACAGCTAAAAGATGGAATACTAAATATTCAAGCTAACTGAAAATCAAAAGGTTGCAATGAAAAGATTTAGTTCGAACGGTGCTCCATATAAAAATTGCAGGCAGAAAAATAGAATAGATTTGTTCAGATAATAAGGCTATTTAATTTTTTGCAGCATGTTTTATAATGACAAATTTGTCCCAGGCATAAAGCTATGAGCTACATAATTGGTTTTCTGTAGCAGGTTCTTTGTCATTGCTTAAAGACAACCACAATATTACAGAAAAATTTTCCTTATTCAATTTAACTCTTTCCCATCAATAATGTTGCTAAGCCTTTCGTTGCTAAGGAGTGCGCACAAAAAAAACTGGACTTACACTTTTCGTTATAGAAATAAAACTAAGTGGCGGATTTTCTTCGTTTTATATTTCAAATAAAGTAAATAATATTTGCATTCTTTTGTGAATAAAATTTTTTTCAGACCAAGGACTCAGAGCATCCAACTTTTTGAGCCACTTTTCTTCCAGACATGTTAGGGTGTTGTAGAGAAATACGTATTATTTTACTTACTTTGTTTTGGTCGGCAAATCCTATTTTTCTTCCACTTCCACGCTTTCTTTCAATACTCAAAGACTCTTTATTCTTACCTTAGAAACTCTTTTTTGGTTAAAACCTGCGAGCATAGCAATCGTGCTTTGTAACCGGCGCGGTTTTTCATTCAAAATTTCACTTATTTTTTACACCATTCTTGTTGGGTGCGCATTTTCAAAAAACTATTACTGCTATTGCAATGACATTTAGCACTTGGATTTTCAAACAGATGGATAACAAAAGCAGTGTAACGGTATTCATTTTTTTCAATTATGATAAAACTTATAAGCTTCAAAGTAGGCCCATTTTTTTTTTTTTTTTGTGCGCACTCCTTTTGTATATTCATGACATAGGCCTTTATTTAAGGGCCTATCTGGATAAATTATTTGTAAAGAGGGTCGTTAAATATCTTTCATTCGAAATAATGATCAGAATTGCTGACCCTATAAGATTGAGTACAAAATCCTTAGCTCAATAAACTTAGGATTTTTAGCATGAATGATTTAACGTTAGAACATTACTTTCAAATTTTAGAAATTTATTTTTTAAAAAATGGAGAATTAATTAGTTCACGAAGTTCATAAAATTATTCATTCACTTGACGGTCATCATAATTAGCCTAGTAAGCCAGATATACGTGCAGTTATTGCTCAATTTGTAGGAGAATATTAAAATTCTCGATTAAAAACTTCTGAACCACCAAAACTAAAGAATTCAATTTGGAAAATTACAGTATTAGGAATGGTCAGTTCATATTTCTTTCGAAACTAGCAAGTAGCTGACGAAAAACTGTTGACTGAGTTTTTGGTTTTAAAATTTACCAGTTAAGCCTCAGTGCCAATTGCGAAGCAATGCAGCAACTTTTGAAACATTGGTTGCCAACATTTAAGCCACTTTTGGATCTAGATTAGTTGGCCATAATAATAATCATAAAATATTTATAAATAATCAAAAATGTGTCTGGTCAAAGGTACCGTACTCCTAGCAATGATAAACATTATTAGAAGTAATATTCAAACATTAACTACCATGCCAATAATATTTCTGTTCATTAATATTGCATTTCAAACCCCATTTCAGAAAAAAATTATTTCTTCAGTGAGTTCTTCTCAGCAGATTTATGGCAAAAGCCCTGAGGGTAAATATTAATTGTTTTTCAAAATAAAATGAAAGAAAATGTCGTTCGGAGACGAATTCAAACTGAGGGACTCGCTACTTTAGGATAAAATTAACACACACAATATAAATGGTGCGAGTGGCTAGGTCGTAATCCGGACTGCAAGGTATGTAAGTAATGTCATATTTATTTCGCAGGGTCTTAAAATAGTACCCGTAATGTAATGTAATGTAATCAAGCATTTTTAAAAATTTCATGTCTTCTATATTTAGTAAACAAAACTATTTTGTCTGAAGCATATGTAAGCAGGAGGGCGGCTTAAAAACTCCTGTAATTTTTAATAGACAAAGTTTAAGAAATGAGTAATTTTGTTCTAAACTTGAACATTTTTTATCAATCTTTCCTTCCATTTGCTAGCAAAATCGAAAAGAAAAAAAATTTTTTTCCTAAAATCCAACAAGTAATTTAAAATAAGTTATTACGACTACCGTAAGTGAAAATTTTTTTATACTAATTACCAATTTTCCTAATCGATTTAATATATTTAATCCAAAAAAAAATCTTAAAATAATAAATTTTGGAAATACTGCCGCTTAAAGAAAATCCTTAATTAAAATTTTATCTCCGCTATTTTAAAACAATGCTGACAATACAAGGAACATTTTTTGAAATTCAATGGGACAAGCACATACATTTTTCAGCCTGTTTAGTATTTCTAATGGTCTATTAAAGAGATTTAGAACATTTTTAACGATACTATAAATATGTATGCATGCATGACTACCATGTCTTTAGCCACATTGCCATGTTGCAAAACAATATTTCGTTTAGCAAGTCAGGGTTTTGTTGCATGATGGCAAAATAGCACGAGCGTAAACAATTTTAACGATTTGGTATGGCACATGCAGTCAAATCGCGTTTACATTACAATTGTTGTCACAAGACAACAGAGTGAACTTCAAATATTCATACAGAAACAAAAGAAAAATTTTGTTTGTTAAGAATTTAAAATTGAATGACTTTTTTTTTTGTAATTTTGTGGAAATTTAAAAAAGGTTTGTATTTTTTTAAAGAATTTTTTAAAATGTTTTTCTAAAAACTTTACTACTTATTGTTTCCATTACATTCGGTTTTAAAGTCATTGTATTTTCATTACAAGCATGAACTCAAGAAGAATTTTATATGCTCAGTGAAGTAAGAGTGCCTCAAATTTTGTGCAAATAAATTGCACAGGGCTAAGGTATCCTAAATTTCTGGGACATTGGTTTCGACGAGTTACGATTTCGTCCCAAGAATAGTTATTCCTAATGTCAGTATCTTTATAAATTGCGTGTCAATTATATTTATTCAAAATGATCTCAATTTACACCAGACCATTCTTTTCATGGAACATTAGGCTTTTACCAAACATCTCTCCCATCTTCTTATAATTTCTTTACTACCCTTTAGTATCATTAATCAATTTCAATCTGCTATTTTATAAGGTGATTAGTTCACTGTAGTATATACATCTATCATCGTCTTAAAACAACATTCTCTTTGATCCTGTCCTAAGTGTCTTTCTAATCTTCTTTATGACACGGTGAAGTTCTTTGTGAAATAGAGACACAGCCTGATCTTGCTATGATATTTGTTGGATATGTTATCTTCTCTAAAGACAAGGATTTGGTTCCTTTCTAGTTCGATTATTTATGCAGACTAAAGCATCACTATTTTATAAATTTGGTTTTTATAGTGAAGCACTTTATTCATTATTTTTATCACGCCTATGAAGTGTTTTATCTTCCTTACATTCCCACAAAAATAAATCAGTACAGCTTATCATCTGAGACCTTTTAATAGGTTTCAAGTCATCAGAGAATAAAGAGAAATGAGAAATCGAATATTTTAGCTAAAAGAGGTCAAGTATGGTATACCATTAGTTTGGATAACCCAACATCTTTCAGTTCTTTAAAGCCGACGCTTGGAAAAGAGAGTAGATGAGTCGATTCGTCTATTGTGGAGGAAACGAGGAAAGTTCCTTCAGTATTTTAAAACTTAACAAGGCTGGCCTGCGTAGCGTGGAACATACACCTTAATCGTATTGGCGTTGTCGAAAATGAAGAATCCAGGACATGCGATAAAGATCTCTTGCTGTGTCATTGCTCAGTGTATATAAAGTCGAGATCCCAGTATTTTGGTGAAGACTCTATACCAAACATAACTTGTCTCAAAGGAGTGGATTGAATGAAGTTAAGGAAGTTTGGATAAGATAAACACTTCCTAAAGAGATTAAAATGGTATACCTAATGGTAAACGCGCAATAAGGCTACATGTTGGTCTTAGTTGTATTTCAATAGAAATGAGACCTTTGGTTGGTCTTCTTCAACCTACCCACTTGCCAATCTATTGACTTAGGCGATCTTGATATGCTTAATAGACTGGCAACTGTTGTCATAACGAAAAAACTAATAAACATGAGATGATTTTTTTATAACTTTATTCGTGTTTATGTTGACTCAATGTTAATTCATTTATCATCTACTAGTGTGTTGGCTTTTTAGACGTGACGCCAACAAGGCAAAAAAATTAAAAAAATTTCTTTGAAGACTTTCTTTTATGTGATTTCTATCAAAAATTCTGAGACTTAATAAAATTGCCATGAAAAGTTTTTCAAAAAATCTGTCGTTCGGGCTTTAAACCCCTCATGCATAAAATTAACACTCACACAACAGAATTAATATCAGAAATTATATCGTAATCGTGATTCAAGGGATTGTAATGACCAACTAGGCATGAATGTGTGCTGCAGTCTGTGCGCTACTGCGTATCAATGACGTTTTCTTTCCAACTAACATCACAATGATGGAGAATTTTTCCCTTTATAATATTTTTTAGGAGCCAAAAATAGAGAGACTCATGTAAGAACAGGGATATGCAAAAATAAATTTTTCATTTTTATTATTAAAAGAATGTTGATCTGAAAATTACTCTCTATTTTCAAAATTCGACAATAAAGCATTTGCTTACACTTGTGAATATAAAATCAAAAAAGTTTTTCTGAGACTTTGGTCTGGTCACAATTCTCATAAAATTTTGCATTCAGAAATGATTTTATTATTAATGATTAATGACTCTTTTTTGTTATTAAATATTTTCTCTATTGCCTAAACATAATATAATTTGAACAGTTTATAAATAATTGCCTCATAAAGTATTAAAAGAGATCATAAATTTCATAAAACCTGGACAACTATCGTTCAATGTAAAATATTTATTCCTTTGAGAGCTACCTTTACAGTTTCAGGACTTGCGTTCGAATGTATAGTATCCCCTTGATAATATGAAACAAAAGGAAAAACATTGAAATTTTATTAAAATGTAATCTTAACATGTCTTGACACAAATGATGTTGAAACAACAAATGACTTTGTGCCTGCACACTGACTTTGTATCTCAAAATCGTACAGTTTAGTTGATCTTTCTCAACAAAATATGCTTGAGCATGCAAAACTATTTGCATGTTATGGTATCCAAATGGAATACCGTAAAACTAAATAATGGTTTGCTAAAACCAATAACAGTAAATGCTTATCCATACTATTAAATATGAACTTATTTTGCATATTTGCATATTTGTGTCTTATGCTGCTTTATTATTTTCTGCTTTCAACTTATTTAGCAAGTTCGAGTTTATTCCGTTAAATATTTTTTTTTTCTATTTATTTAATGCTTAAATATGGGAATAGCATTCATTGTGTTTTTTTTTTTTGTATTTTTCTTCTGTATTTTTCATGGCATGGCATGGCATGTAATGGTTGTTTTACCTTTTTAGTTGAAGTTTTTCTTTTTATTCTCTTTCCTGCATAAATTTACCTGCAGTTATTTGAAGGCAAACAAAAATTAAAAAAAAAAAATTCGTTTCTCGTTCCACTCTTGCTGCTGTTGGTTAATTTTTACAAGCTTGTAAATATATTTGCTGCCAGTATGCTCTTGTTATTTAATTTGTTTTAATCGTAATTCAATTTCAAAAATTTGTAGATTTTTCTGATTTATTAAGCTTTGAACAGAAGAAAAAAATTACGGTAATTTACATTTACAGTAGCTCTAAAATAATTATAATAATTTTGTTTTTTAATTATGTTGCGTTTTATAACAAATTTATAATTTTTTGATTTTTTTTTTTTCTTCTTTTTTTCGATTTAATTTAATTTAAAAAAAATTTATTTTTTCACATCAAAATTTTTTAATATTTTTCTTAACTTCACTGTTGCCTCGATAAAAAAAAAACACATTCCTTGGTTTTGAACTCATTTTTAACTAAACAAAAAAGAGGTTTTTCAACATCTTTAGATTACTGTAAAGTCGTTCAAATTGTCGCATATATTTTACTGTCTTCATCACTGTCATCCGGTTACCTTTAGAATCAAAGGATTTACGTCATGACTACTTTAGCTGCTTTTACATACATGCATACATACTTACATAATTGGCCATTACAACCCTTCAGTCAGTATTACAGTTTATTTACTCTCAGAGTTTTTGCCAGAAATCTCCGAAGAAATATCTTTTTTTTCATACTTCGTTTTAATGCCTGACCTGACCCCCAGGCCAGACATCAAAACAAAATACAAAAAATATTTCTTCTCTCCAGATTTCTAGCAAAAACTCTGAGAGTGAATAAACCGTAATACTGACTGAAGGGTTGTAATGGCCAATTATGAATAAACTTGCCATGCAAAGTTTCTCAAAAAAATTTGTCGTTCGGAGTCGACTTTAAACTGTAGGTCCCGCCACTTATTTATAAAATTAACACACACAGCATAAGTGGTGTAAGAAACTAGTTCAATAATATTGACTGAAGGGTTGTAATGACCAATTATCTATGTGTATGCCTGACCTGGGATACGAACCCGGGCTTACACACTACCCATTAGACTACAGCGTCTTCACTTTGGTTGATTTTACTTCTCTTATACTGAGAATGGTAGTTGCATTAGTCCTGTAGGTAGCGTATTGACTTATTAGACGTAAGGCCCGAGTTCAAATCCCAGGTCAGATATCAAATCAAAAATATCAAAGAATATTTCTTCGCTGACTTCCTCTCAGCAGATTTCTGACAAAAACTTTGAAGGTAAATAAAATTGCCATGAAAAGCTTTTCAAAATAAAAAAATCTATCGTTCGGAGTTGACTTTAAACTGCAGGTCCCGCCACTTATGTACAAAATTAACGCACACAGCATAAGTGGTGTGAGTAGCTAGGTCGTAATCATGACTGAAGGACTGTAATGGCCAATTAAGTGTGTACACTGAGACTTCTGTTCAAAGAATTTGGAAGCGGTTTCACCGTGGCCTCGTTTCAAACCCCAAGTCAGACATCAAAATGACAATATGAAGGTCAATATTTCTTTGGCCGCTTCTTCTTAGCAGATTTCAATAATGCAAGCATTCCATTTTCCATTAAATTTACGTTTCAAATATATTTTTGCAATGAAATTGATTCGTTCGTCTTATTTATTCAATTTCATACATCCTGATCTGTTTCTTCATACATAGTAAGTGAGCTATCGAAGAAGCAGAATTTTGTGACTTCGTTACTTTTGTAATCGGTTCAGTAATATAGGGGTAGAATTACGCATCTTTCTACGGGCCAATTTATTTTCGCCATACTGATTTTCTTCTTATTATTTGGTGTTGAATGTAATCTATCTTTAATGCCAAACTAGTCTACTAAGTCTACAATGGGACGGTAAGATTTTCATTAAAAAAAATAATCTACAACGATGAGGCCCTTTTCTAGATGGAGGTAATGAAGAGAGACTACCAAATTCTATTAGGCATTTTCTTGTGAGGTTTTTTTAGGTCCCATTTGTATGCCAAAAAGTCCCAAAAGCGATTGTAATATTCCTCAAATTTAGCCTTATTTATGTATGCACCAGTGCCGTAGAAAATTTTACATTTTGGATGAGCTCCACTTACAAAAGCAGAGGCGACCTTTTGCCATGTTGTATTCTACAAATAATGCACTAAATAGGTATTTCAAATGAATAAAAAATATCGATGACATCTCACACATACCTTGAATTACAATCAGCTTTTTTAATATTTTCGTCAAGAGACTGGTCTTAGCTAAAGTTATGAGAGCGAGTTATGAGGATAAATGTTCACATGCCACAGATTTGATGCGCTTTGTAACAGAAACCCTTATAACACGATTATGTAGATACCATGACTAACAATAAAAAATTACACAAAACTCTTGGCAAAACTATAAATTCTACACTTTGCTTACATACATACGTCCATGATTGTACATTACAAGCCTTCAGTCAGGATTACAACCTAGTTTCTCACATCACTTATGTCTTGTGCGTTAAATTTTACAATGAAAGATTTTTTAAGGAAACTTTTAATCTTAAATGAATTTTAAGTTGCTTAAGCCGTTTGCCTATTTGACCACAACTGATTACCTCAAATTCAAGCACTTTATTAAAAATCGCAAGATTATATTAGAAGCTGTACTTAATTTTATTTTTATTAAAAAAAGAAAATAATTTAAAAATAAATATTAGCACGTATATAGTATTTACAATGTACTAACCAAATATTTACACAACATTTGTATTACATCACTGCCATAAGGCGCACGGATCATGTGCATAAAGGCTACTACTGCGAGAGCATTTGAATGCATTTGCAAATTCTGGAAAATGTCGGACAGCATCCATTACACGATCACGATCTGTGCCATGCGTTTCTATTTCGTAAGCCATTGAACGTCCACAAAAGAACTGGGCAAAATTCAAAAAGTACAATTGCCGGTAAATGGGTTGCAAAGGAAACAGTTGTTCGGAATGAGAATCAAAGTATGCGTGATAAGCATAATGTAAGCCGCTGATATCAGCAATTTTTTCATTAATAACTGCAGGTTTGATATTCAAAAAACAATTCAAACTGTTATTGAATTCATGGTTCTCTCTGAGGTTAATATGCCGCTCATTGCCATTAGCATCCTTCGATAGACCCGAATTGTCAAAGGCGTGAAACATTTCATGTGCAATTAGAAAACCCAAGGAGCTGTATTTGTAGACATCATCTAAATGGGCATTATAAATTGGTTGCTGTAGTAGCGTCAAAGGTACAAAAATTGTATTTGCAGTCTCCATAAAGTATGGTGTAGACAGGGCACCAATGTTGGCATTTTCCAAATATGTAAAGCTTAATACGGTCTTAGATTTATCCAGTAGAGTACGGTGAGCATTGAAATTAAATCTTAAAAGTTTTAAGTGATTACCATAGAAATTGTCTTCTTGCAAATCCAAATCTTGATAGAACTTTTCCAATGTAGCAACTGTATCCACACGTGGTATATTATTGAGTTTAATTTTCATTCGATTGAGTTTACTTTGCAAGTGGTTTACTAGTTGAACATTAAAGCCATATTTATTCTTTTGTATGGTTTTACGAAACTGTTGCCGTATGTTATTGAAAATTTCAAATATGGTGTCATATTCATTGGTTAACTCAGGATGATGGTGTTCATAGAACCAATGCATGGCCGTGGGCATAAGACTCCTGGTACTGGATAAGCATTTCACTTCGTTGAAATAATTTGGTTCGTGGGAATATAAGTAGCGGAAAAAGCGAATTTGTAAATACATGTTTAGAAAATATTGATCGTAATTTTGTAGTAATTTATCCAAAGCCACTATGTAGGACTTGTTTTCTACAAACAATTCCATGTCGGGATTTATAACAGATTGATTAAGTACCAAACGGAGATATTTCTTTAGCCAATCTAAAGGCAAATCTTTGAATTTAATAACATTTTTATTTTCAAACCGTTGTTCGTCTTTGAACTTCATTAGATTCAGTTCAAATTCTTCAATTTTTTGCCACAGATTTTCTAAATCGTTGTCCCCTATTGCCTCTGCCAAAGACGCCATTATATCTGCAAAGTGTTCTTTAGTTAAGAGGCTAAAATCTTTAGGCTTATTCAGTTCGATTACGAAGGTATTTACATCGTTAACTTTGTTTACGAATATCTGTCGTATGAAAACTTCATTGAAGTTATACATGCGCATTTGAGCCAAAGTTTTCACCCAGTCAAGTTCTGCACCATTTTTACGATAAGTCCCAGATGGCCATTCGAATTGTTCATGTAATTTTAACCACTGAACATAGTTCTTAATGTCATACTCCTCCAAATTTTTACAAGATTCATAATAACTGCGAACTTGTTGCATAAAATTCGGTTCATTTTCCATCACAAACTCATCCAGCACTTGATGCATTTCCATATTGACATTGTGGTCGAGCAGTGTAACAGGTTCAAAGATATTTGTATCTGCTCCATCGTAAGCCTTCTCCCAATTGCTACAGGCATACGTATAGAAATCATTACAGGGTTCAGCTTCTGAATCCATACACATTTGAATATGTACACCCTGTTGAAAATTAACATTTCTGCAACTACTATCGAGCCACGAACATTTCAATAGTAACCCAAACTCAAGAAATAAATGTAATGAACGGACGGTAATTTCAAACATTTGCGGGAAATTTATTTTGTAAGAACTTATTCAATAAATTGCTAAAGAAAAACTGAATAAAATCTGTGACTTAATATTTGTATTGACAAAAACAAAATTTTTCTCTTTTAATTCTTATCAGTGGGATTCGTTCAGCTTATAAAATATGTATAAGCGAAATTCGTTTATAATTGTTGTTTTTATATTTGTAAACAACTGATAACACAATTCGTCTGATGCATAATAAATGTTGCTGAAAAGTACATCAAAAATAAAAAAAAAAATCTAAAAATAAATCGCAGATGAGCAATTCCTGTATGCATCGGACAGATTTTTTGTTGTCGTTCTGAATAGTGTGTATTGCAACTGAGTAAAACATATGTATTCGGTATACAATAAAACCAAAAAAAATGGAAATTGCCTTTAGAATGCCTTTGATTGCTGGCGTCGTATCTTTGTTAATGATATTCACACACTACGAATTTCGAGTTCTTTGATTGCCATTCATTTCCATTGGAAGATACACAAACATTTTTAGGTCGGAATCGATTTGTAAGGACTAGGGATGCCAATCGGGAAATCCCGAATCCCGAAACCCCGGGATTTTTAAAAACTTGTCCCGGGATTTTCGGGATTGTCCTACAGAAGGTCCTGAAAAAAAAATCTACATCACTCGATCTTGATAATAGCATCTCAGATGAGCAAAAACCCTACTTCCATTGATAAAAAATTATTTGCTGGCTTAGAAGAATGCAAAAGCGTATTAATAGGGTAACTAATTTAGATACCCAACTGTCAAAAGAAGTAGATTTATTTACATCAGGAGGTGGTAGAGGTGAATATTTATTTACAAGCTGCATACAGCTTGGAACTTGGAACTATTTTACCAACAAATGTTGATTGCAAGAAGTGTTTGGCAACGGCAGCGTATGTTGACAACAATATTCGTTCAAGCCTATCAGATCACATGTTAGATGCTTTAATCCTTTTGTTGGAATCCAAATAATTTCCTAAGAACTAATACATTTGCATATGTATTAATAATTTTTATTTTTTTTAATTTACGCTTCTTTGTTGCATTTTGTCTTGCTGTTTTCATATTTTATTTTTAATGATATATAATTCTGATATTCATACATAATTGGAATACAAATGATTTTCTTAACGAAATATTTTTATAATTAAAAGAAAATCGCGATTTTTCTCGTGATTTTTCGGGATTTTTGGATCCCGAATTATTCCAAAATATCCCGGGATTTCGGGAACGGGATTTACAAAATCCCGAATCCCGGAATTTTTAAAAATCGATTCCGTTTGGCATCCCTAGTAAGGACCAATTATGTATGTCCACAGTTTAATTTCCATATTTTCCAGATATGAAGTAAAATTGTTACATTGATATAGAAATTTAAATTATTTCACCCTTAGGAAGGTAAAGTTGTAGGCGTTTGTATTATTTACTCTTAAATATAGAAATATGAAATACTTTTTGTAGACGAAACCAAATTAAGTGACTTGATGTGCATGGTAACAGATATTATTTGCTCTCTACATATTTATAAATACCCCGCTTACACTTTAAATCTAAAAAAAAAAATCTCTTTAAACAGATCAACATTTCTCTTTTGTTTTTTTATGTATGATGATACGGAGGGCATCACACAAATATGAAAGGCAATGTATGAAAAATCCGTGGTTTTTCCATAATGATAAGGCAATTCGAAATGCTATTTAATGAGCTGTTATCAGTAAACCTCAATTATTTTTTATTAAATAATGATTTTACACGCCATAGTCTTCTTGTAGGTACTGTGTTGCATTAGTATTTTTTCTTCTTCTTCCATGCTTTAATTTTTTTTTTTCTTTACATTTGCTTAAGATATCAATCAGCTGTCCTCAGCAATGACAGGTCATTAAACTTTTCATTAAAATGCCCGTGACTTCTTTACAGAGATTTAGCTCACCGAAGACACGTTATACTTTACATTTGAGTTCTGAATTGATTTCAGGCTTATTTATATGTACCCCCTATTACACAAAATCACAGAGAATTATTCTCATAACCTTGATGATGAGTTGGCTATTAGAATTTCTTAATTTTGTATTCCTTTGGCAAAATTTTCAAGAGACCAGCCTGTATGTTGATGCACAAGAATTCACAACTGACCCAAATTTTAGGAAATACGTTTTCACAACTAAAACGCATTGTCCTTTCGTAATATAAATTGCAGTAGTTTAGTAGGTAATATATTAAACGTAAGGTTAGGGTTGAAACGTCCGGTAAAATATCTCCAATATGAAAACGCTCAATTGCTCATTACAATTAAAAGATTTTCAAAAATCTGTCGTCTGGAGGTAGATCCCGCCACTCATTTCTAGACCTAAAATAAATGGTGTAAGAAACTATGTCGTGATCCCGACTAAAGAGTTGTAATGATAAATCATGTAAGTGTATTCTTAATAACACTAAGCAACAAAATAAAGCAAAATTAAATACAACCGGCTAGTGACATAGTATAGGTTGTAAGTTTTGTTAAGTAAATCTCAAAAATATATTTTTTACATGCCTCGAACCCTGCAAACTTGTTTGATTTGACAAAAACTGTTTTTGTTTTTTGACTTTACCTACAAATTTCTGGATTATCCAAATATTTCTGACCTTAAGTCTTCTTTGGATACCCTGTAACTACAAATGCTTTACATATGAGAAATGAAACTTTACTTTGATCAGTACTAGAGATCAGCAACGAGCATTCAAAACGATGAGTAGATTCAAATCATACTTATAATTTCTGATACTAATACGCATTCATACTTATTTTGAAATCATACTCATATTACTCATATTCAAAGTAGGAAGTACTTGTCGTATTCATACTTAACAATACGCTTGATGTTATTGACTTCAACTCGTCTCTACTTAACATTTACACGAAGCACAAAATAATATGATTCGCGTACGAACACTACTATACTCACAAGAAGATTGTGTTTATGCTTTGCTTGTTGTCTTTGTCTTTTCCTTTCTTCTTTGTTTGTATATGGAACAACAACAAAGGCTGTAAATTTTGATGAATGATTCGAACCACTCGTATTACTTATAAGTATTATAAGTATTTTTCTAAATTTATGAATTAGAATAAGTAGGCGTATGAATCAAACATATTTCGAATATTGTGAGTTTGATGTCAACGTTGTACTCATACTCATTGCTACTTACACTTATAAATCAATGTTGTAGCGAGTGCGAATAAATCAGAGTAGTTGAATTTCAATTTTATTGATTCGTTCATACAAAATTGCATGAGTGCTTATGAGTAGCGGAAAAACGATTCATTCCTGATCTCTGATCAGTACTTAGTTATTAATGTATACAAGAAAAAATTTGACTATGGATATTTTACATTTATTTTACAAGAATTTTGCTTTAGACTCTAAAAAGATTTCTTTCTGTGTTTAAAAACTTTATTGCATTGAATTGCTCTACTAACTACAGCATTACAATTTCATTAGTGTTCACAGGGACATACAAATATAAGCCAGTGTCAAAATTTATTGCCATAAGCAATAAAAAATGGATTTCAGTCTTATCACTCAAGGTCTCATTGTAAGAACAACCAACTTATTGCGGCCACATGTTCATAAGGATCGTACACCCAAATATTTGATAGGCAAAATACATGCCTTAAGTCGAATAAAACGTTTTTTTTTTAATTTTTTATTTTTAAATTTAGTGTAAGAAAACTTCACGAAATTTATATCACTTCGTGATTTCAAAAAATTAATAAAAAATTTATTTTGGTTGTCATTACCAAATCTACTAAAAAAAAAAAAAAATTAAAAATTTATAGAAGAAACAACTAAAAAGAATTGCTTTATTTTGTTGTTAATTTATCTACATCACACACTTGTATGTATGTTCAACCCACATATTCGAATCATTACTCTGTACCGAAAAACATAAACATTTGATTGCAAATCAAAATCAAAATACGAAACAGAATTCAAAAAATACCAAAAAAAAAAAAAAAAATTTGCAATGAAATGATTTAAAATCCAAAGAAAACATGCTAAACATGAAAATTGTGGCAAAAATTATTAAAGCACTCGTAACGCACATGCGTACCACGGGTATGTTTCTTCTATGTGCGAGGATAATTGAAAAATTTTTGGGAAAAATTTTTTATTACAATTATTGACAATAAAAAAACCTGCTAATTTTTATAACTCAAGGACGAAACTAGCTAGGGGACACTGTTATAAATTGAATCGTATTTTAGGAAGACCAATCTACATTGATCCAGAGAAAAGAAAAAAGAATGATAAGGTAACACCAACCTCATATATGCATCGTAGGTATTTAATTTTTGATGTCTGAATTCATTAAATACCTACGATGCATATCAAGAATATTGCATCGTGATAACTTAAGGACCTATACAATGGTATACGGAGCAGTCTGTCAGAAGAATAACAAGACCACATTCAGATGAATTATGATTAAAGAACTACAAACAACCAAGTTATGTGTAAGACAGAGTGATCTGGCAAATCAAATGCTAAAATAGGAACCAACTTTATAAAATCTTGGCCCTGTACAGTAACAGAAATTTAAAATAAAGTCTCTTATAAATATTTGAGTCCTCTTATTAAATCCCATTTAAGTAAAAAAGCCCACACTATGGAGTTAGTAGTAGTTATCTTTCCGAAAGCAAGCTCCATGTAAAATAAAAATGTGGTGTTAATTATGCTTTCGAAACGATCAAACATTTTATCGAAAAAGATATTTCGAGAAAGATTTTTGTTAATGATAAAAATAGTGGCAATAGTTCCACCCTTTTCAACTCCATGAAGAATTAAAGAGACAAACATTCAATAACCTTCGCTATGCTAATAAGGACTCTATTGGCTGCTTTGTACGTATCTTTAATTCACACCAAATATCTTGAACCCAAGGCGTAATGAATATCAATTCAGAAACCTTTCTTGTACGACTAAACTAATATTTTATAAAATACTCATCATCACCGTGCTTCTTCGTGGCCCAGAGGTATGGAAACTTTTAATGCATTGATGTATTAGCCTCGAGAGTTCTACGTAAGATCTACGATCCAATACGATCTGCATCCGATCCAACAATGAGTTATATACACTCGATATAGATGTTGTGCAGCAGATTAACATCCAGCGGCTGCGCTGGCTTTGCCTAGTCAAACGGGTAGAAGATAATGCTCCGACCAGAAGGATATTTTATGGGGGAATTTGTGGAAGTTGACCAAGAGGATGACCCAGTTTTCGTTGAAAGGACCAAATCGAGGAAGCCCTATTATGGATTGGTGTAATTAATTGGCGAATGAGCACAAGAAGCAGAGAAGTCTAAAATAATGTGTTAATGCTTGCCAACGACCGTTGATCGGGTTGTTAATGACTAATTAAGAAAGTAAATAGTGGAGGTCAAACATATACCAAAGGACACTGGGGGATGGTATTCAAACAGTACGTTTAGATATCGCAGAATTTAAAATCGTTGAAGAATTCTATGAATTTTTTAAGATTCTCAATGATTGAACACCTAAATGTTATTGATTTTTTTTAAATTTTCCGATATAATTACACTCTACCCTCGTATTCATTCAAAAATGTTTTCAAACAACAAATGTACAAAATTTTTCTTTACATTTCTTGTGGCCACTTTTAACATTTTTGATTGCGTTAAAACGTTATAAATTTTGAGTTGGAAAATTTAAATCAATTCAATGCAATTTGACTTGAATTTTTTTTATAATTTCCACAGTTGACTTGCTTGCTATCATAGTCTATTTGATTTAATTAATAAATTGTTCGATTTTTAATAACAAGTAACTGGTCTGCTCAGAAACATGCTTCTGCGTACGAGAGTTGGTACGTACGTCTATTATGGCCATACGAATATGGACAATTGCACTGCATTCATTTACTCATTCGGTCATTCTCATTGTCAAGAACATGAAATGAATGCGAAACGCTATTGTAAATTGCTATATTGCTGGGCAATTATTGGTAGACTTTTTGAAAAAAAAAAACTATGGAAAGCAAACAAAAAAACACAAACTTTAAGAGATTATGCGTTGAAAATATTAATATTTTGTTGGCAAACAACAAACATACACATGGCACTTGCTCTTGTATACATACATATGAGTGTCAATAAAGAATTCCGTAAATTTGATTTATGATCCGACAAGGTGTAGGTTGTCCAAATAAAGTTGTCAGGTGTTAATGAATATTTTTTTTTTTTTTTTGTTTCTCTTTCGCATTTTCATTTTTCAATTCAATTTGAAGCCAAAATTAAAACAAAAAATTAAAAAAAAAAAACATTTAAAAAATTCCAAAAAAAAATATTTACGAGTTTAGAAAACCACAAAAAAAAATTACAAATTTGAATTTGAAATTAATGACAGTTAAATCAAGATAAATAGTTTCTAATGCAAACAAATCAATAAAATACAAATAAAAACAAAAATAATGACTTTAAAATACATCTGAATTCTTAACGTTGCCAGTGTTCAAACTATTAATCACATTAAATATGATGCATGTGTCTTAAGTCTTTCGTTTTGTTGATTTTCAATTGACATTTTATTACACTTGCAAGAAAGAAAAATTCAACGAGGAACTTAGTAACTAAACAGATACGCAATTCAAATCAAGACTTTAATCGTTTTTAAATAAAAAATTTTTTTTTAATTTTATTTACGGAAAAAATTCATAATTAGTAATAATTTAATAAAATTTTAAATAAATTTATGAGTTTAGCTGGCATAAAACAGTGAACATGAAATATGATATTGATATGAAAACATAAAAATGTCACATACCGTCATTGACAGATAAGCCTTAAAGTTATTGCTTTGGTGACAGACGTGTTATCGGTTTACAGTTTTATTTATTGAATAGTAAAACAAAAATAACTGCTATGCTTAGTTGACTGGACAGTAGTTGACTAGGCCCCCTGGTGTGAAAACTAAGCCACTGAATACATTAAAATTAAAATATTAATTCGTTTGTCTAGTAACTTTCTAAAATACTATAGCCAGATTGTGCAGCAAGAAAAAGAATTCAAAATTTTCAAAGTGAAGTAAATTTATTTACATTTTTTTCAATCTTAACAACCAAACCTTTAGTAAGAAAGACATAATTTGCATACGTTAGGGTACGTAACTAAAAAGGTATTACTTGAGCGTTCTTCTTCAGAAACATTGAAGTAAAATTTCTTATGGATAATCGATAATTCAGTCAGCATTACGGCGGAGCTTCTCACGCCACATATGTTGTGTATGTTAATTTCCCACATGAATGTTCAGATCTACAGGTTAAATTCGACTCTGAAGAACAAATTTTTAAGAAACTTTTTCATGGCAATTTTATTTATTCTCATAGTTTTTGCCACAAATTTGCTGAGAGGCTATCACCGAAGAAATTTTTTTTATATTTCATTTTGTTGAAAATGTCTGACTTAGGATTTAAACCGTGGTCTCATATCTAATAAGGCAACATACTTCCTACTAGACTACGGTGACTAGTTGGATTGTTTTTTTTTACTTTCAAAACGATATTTTTAGCTATTGCAAGTTCTTACTTGAATATTTTTGAACTTCTTACTGAATATACAAGTATGAATATCTAATGTATCAACCATTTGAAGAGCAAACAAAAAATTTGGAGCAACTAGCTGTGTTGTAGATATTCAAACTAGTAGGTTGCAATGTACTGGGCAGTCTCTTGAAATCATTGCTTCTGTAAATAAGAATTTCGGCAAAAACTCAAGGGCATCAATTCAGCAGTCTGCTCAGCTACTTTGAAACTCTGCGCAGCTTAAATAACAATAGAAACAAATGGTTATTTGTGTAATGAGTAAAGGTGTGAAGAGAAAGTCAAAGTAAAATTTGTGCCAAAAACTGTTAACTTTCCCGATGAAACGGAAAAGAATACACAAAATTGTTGAATGTAAGGTACTAAATATTAACATTCAATCCAGAAGAAACAACTATACTCTCAATTAGCAACTCAGTCGGTCAGTCCTTTGTCTTTAAGGCAAAGACGAAATAGCATTCGTTACAGAAACCTTAAAACAGAGTTCTTGTGGCGTTAATTAGACAAATTAGACCTCAGCAACATATGGCATATAACCTCTAGAATATCTGACACAAAATGGCCACCAAGAGCATTATAATACTCATTGCAAATTTTTCTTTATGGTTTTGTTAAATCTCACTTTTAGGTAATACATCAGGATCAATGTCAAACGTCTGGTAAAATGCAATGAAAACAGTGATTGTTTGTCATTACAAAGATATTTTATTAATTACTGACACTACTTTACTTGCCTTTACATCCAATAACAAAAATACAATCTTCTGAAAAATAAATTTTTATTTACGAATGAAAATGAGCATTCGTCTGCAACTCTCTTAAGAATCGTAGATGATTCATGGTCTGCATTGGGCTCGACAATACTCTCTTCTGTGGAACCCGTCTTTGCTCTACCGCAACATAATCCCTTCCTTATACGTTAAATTTCTCTATGACAAGACAATTGCTTGCTTCAGATTAGTGCTGATATAAATTCGACTTAAGGTTCTAATTGTAAAATGACAGTCCCTAGTAAATGTCATCAATGTCCAACAAAACTAGCCTGGCCATCAATACTACCTTGTTCATTGCCTCCCCAGATTAGGGCATTTTGCTTAACGTTATCGTATGTGGCCATGAATTTGACACTAATTCAGCAGCAACTCTCTGATTGAAAATCTATCGCTGAAATCCTTTTCATTAACTTTTCCCATCTTCCTATCGGTTTTGTATTCTGCCTCAATATGATAAGCTTTCTATTTTACAATGCTTTGTATCTCTGCTTCCAGGACAATGACTGTATTGTAGTTTGAGTTAACAATTTTCAGTATTTTGACTTTTTCGACAAAGTAGGTTTGGTTACGTTAGATAAGCGGGTAGCTTTCCTTTCACAGGACAGTTCACTCGGTAGCTCATATGGTGGCCCATTGTGGTACCCAGTATAAGGCTCCTTGTCACGATTTGTTAGGGAAGGGTTTGAAACACCCCGATTTTAAGAAGTCCAGGTTTTCAAACATTATGTTTCCCAAAAACCAATGACGACTGATTTGGATTTTAGGACACTCCCATTAAAGCTGTTGTACCGATTCTGTTTCTTTTAGAACCCAGTAATCCTGGTTGGGAAGATGGAGATTGTCACCGAATCTGCCAATAGCTCTTGTTATAATTCCTCTTAGAGTGTTATCCGTTAGCTTATTGAACTCAAGTTGTTCCAAGGATTTCTAGCGATCCACTGCTGTACACAGCGATTTTGAAATTCAACAAACAGGTATGTTGGACCACCTACGGTTTGTTAAACTGTTTAAAAATTCTTTTGGAAAATATACCTTTCATGATATAAAACATGTATGCCGTAAAAAATTTCTGTGCTTGTTCAGTTCATTTCGCATAATATTTTAAAAGTATTCCAATATTTCAGATTAAAAGCAAAGAGCCTTTTTTATTTGTATTACTTTCATAGCGACCTTCCTGATAATTAAGTTCTTTAAACGGCTAAAAGGTTAGCGGAGAAACAATAGAGTATTATGGTTAGAACTAAGGCAACCTTTTGTGGCAATTATGTCAATTAAAATGGACTATTCAATAATAAACCACGATAAATAAAGATTAAGTCAATTTAATTGATTTAATAATAGTGTACACAAGTAAAATATGATACAAGTTCAATAGCAGAACCATGAATTTTAATTCATTGCTTGAATTGAAGAAAACAAATATTTTTTTTTTAGCAACGCAGGTTGTAAATCAAATGACCACAAACCGTGCTGAACGAAATATAAATTAAAAATTAATGGAAAAAACAGCTAGAATCTAAGAAAAGAATAACTGCATTACGATAAACCTCTAACCTTTGAAAGATTCGCCATGCAAACTTAACAAAACACCTGGAATTCAAACAAAAAAAAAATCAATTTTTTTTCGAATTCGTTTCATTTAATGTTCAAGTGGAGGTTAAAAGATACAACCACTCAACAATGTTCTTAACTCTCCAACTAATTTAACAAACAAATTACACTTGAAATGACATGATTTTCAAAAGATTTTACATCAAATGCAATATGTTGGCTTAAACACGCAGACAGACGGTTAGCTACCAATGCAGACAGACTTTAGCTGCCAAAAACATCCACTTGTTGTTACAAAAAGTTAAAAAAAAAAACAACAAATTAATATCGAAATCAAATTTATTTCAAGATTACTTTCAAATTAATTGCAATTTTAGTTACTCTTTGCTCAGAGATTTCTACAGAGATTTGCTACTGTTTTCGATTATTTTCAGAACATTGTTTTGATCTTTAAGTAAAATCTGTCTGGTAAAACTATCAAAATTAGTATCGAAACAGAATAATAAATTGTGAATATGTAGAGCAAGTTTAATGTCAAAACATTTTCAAACACTGGAGTTCAAATCATACTGACATTATGTTGTGCCACACAAATTTCAATGATTTTGTTAAAGTTTAATGCACGAAATACGTTTTGCTTTTATATTTCGCTTGCAAAGACTACCTCCCACGCATAATAAGACAAAAGTTTATATTTTTAGTCATAATAAAATATTACTTGAAATTATTATTTTGTTTTTTTTTTTAGTGAGTTCTTACGTTCAAATATATTGGATTTGTTAAAATGTCAAGCAAAATATAATTGCTACTGTTTTTAACACAAAAAACTTAAGGCACAAAATTTATATAATATTTTGTAAAGAGAAACTCTTGTAGTCAAAGCAACAAATCAGGAATTATTCATGTCAATTCGAGATTTCATAAGACCTCCAAAAAAAATTCAAACGATATTAAATCTCATAATCGCACTGCTCATTTGACATGAAAATTTCTAGATTTCATAGGCGTCAAATCGCATGATCCAACTGGCCAGTTGACATAAGAATTTTTCGATTTCATATCGTTCATATTTTTAATACAACTCTTTAGCTTTAGGCCACTAAAGGTACATAATATGTAACATAATTGGTTAGCCAGAACTACCACGTAGTTTCTCACACCATGAATGATGTGTGAGCTACTTCTACACCTTAGGGGCGAGACACTTAGTGGCGAGACACCAACAGGTTAAAGTCGACTGTGAACGGTAGATTTTTTTGAGAAACTTTTTATGGAAATTACATTTACTTCATTTTCGCTATTTTTGTTAGTAATCTGCCTTATGTCTAATAAGCTAATACACTACCTATCCATTGCAGCCTTGTCTACATGTTGTCGATTTAATGCACTCTGCAATATTCTTTGCACCCACTCCAGCTATTAAAACGTATGTTTGTAGATATTTTATTATGAACCTTATAACTATTGTTTAATATTAAGGTTAATACGTAAAAAAAAAACATTCAACAAATAGAATAATTGTTAAAGAGAGACAGAACATGATTTATTTTCAACTTTGAATTTTGTTCTAAAAAAAATCTAAGACTATTTCAATATTCTTCAATGATTTCCAATTCAGCGGCTTGCTGGATTGTGTTGTTTTGCTTTTGCACTAGGCTATGGAACGATATCAATCCACAAAATTCACTTTTTGGTGAATATTATGGCAGAGCGACGTCATTGGTATATATTTCATTGAGGACAGCGGTACCCAGGATTTACTTGCAGTGACAAACACTATAAATCTATAACTACCAACATCTTTCGCCCTAATTGGATGATCTAGACACCAACAACTTCTGATTTTAACAAGACTCTTCATTCCACATTGCATATTATTCTGCATGAGCGATTTGAGGCCATAATCTTGTGGAAGGGATCTCAACTGGACGATGGCATATGTCGTTGTCACTATTCATTTTCAGAATAAAGTTCTAAAGCATCTGTCTATGAGACAATTTGACCATTTGTTTTATATGACTGACTAGCTCTGAAAAGGACTGGGTAACTAGTTTTTCTCACCACCAATTATGTATAAGATAATGAAAGGAAATTTCTAAGGGATATAAAAAATATAAAAAAGACTACGTAGATAAAGGAATAACAACAACGGTATCACAGTCTTCAAATGGACTCCAAATCTTATATACAAATTAACTTAAGGTGGGTATTTTCCAATAACTGCAATACCTTTTGCAGCCCTTGCGTTGACCAACTTCTCCCTTCTTGGCTTGGAGGAACTTGGTCAGTACAGGGTCTGCGTTCACCTGTGGCACAACAACGAGCCGCTATGCGTGCTCAAGTGAGCTTTGGGTATAAATCTACCACACTAATCTAATCTAATCTAATTGCCTTTAGATTGCATTACCTATTTAAGGTTAACTATGTTAACTTAAATGCCATTATACCCAACATAGTGTATCCATTTCAATCATAAAGAACGTGTGTCATAAATAAGAATAACTGGTGCACACCATTCCACTAAAAAAAAATTATTTTAAGTCGATAGAAATAACAAAAGTCTAGCTTACGACCTATCTTCTCATACCAACCAACGTGTGTTTTAATTTTATCAATGAGTGAGGGCACCCATCGTTTAATGTTGACTCCGAACGATAGATTTTTTTAAGAAACATTTCATGGCAATTTTATTTATTCTTAGAGTTTTACCCATAAATCTGCAGAGAGGATGTTGACGAAAGAAAGCTTTTTTCACATTTCGGTTTTGTAAATCAGGGGTTGAAATAGGGACTCTTGTCTAATAAGCATACTATTTACTAGAATACGACGATATTGTGATATCTTTAGCAAAAAGTTTTATGAATCTTTCTCAGAAGTTTTTTTAAACTAGAATTTTGAAATAAAATCACCTGCCAAAAGAATTGATTCAAAATGAATAAATAATTGTTCTGCTATTATCTTTACATTTTAAAACATCAAACTTATTAATGCTGCATATAAAAGCATAACCCAGTTTATAAATTACAATTGCCACGATATTCATCACGTAATTGTGTGATTGTTTTAAATAAATTTTATTTTTGCAAATCATTAATGGTTTGAAATTTTAAAAACCATATGGTTTTTTCCATTCGGATATATGTACATATGCTGGCTATATTTTATTAATTAATATATTTGCCTGCAGCATATGTCTTCTGCAATTCAATGTCCTGTCACATAAATCGCCTGCGGCTTATTGAGTTTAAAATATTAATAATAACTGAGAAATTGGTCGGTGGAAAAAGTAGTTTCTAAGCGTATGCACTCCGTAAAACTTGAATATTGTATTATTTTCTAATGGAAAAAAACGATTCCTTAAACCTTGTTGAATAAGATAACTTGGGCTAAGTCGAGGATATTCTCTTAGAACATTTAATATAGTCTCTTTCGTATTGTATTGAGCTTCACAAGTTATCTCTGCAACAACTATAAGATTTCAATTTCTTTAAAAAATTGAAAAAAGAATTGTATAATACAGGGAGGGTAATTTAAATGTTTAAATTTAAAAATGCAATAAAACAAAAACGGTTTAAAATTTTACAATTGTTACGATAAAAAATGGAATATTATTTCGTTCATATGGCTGCCTCAGCTGGCATCACAGTACCCCATATGATCGAAACAATCTTCGTTCAATTTTTCGAGTCTGCAGGGTCGTATCTCGGCAATGGCATCACGAATATTGGTCTTTAAATGCGCAATTGTCTCTGATTTGTCGGCATAACACTTTTCTTTAATGGCGTCCCAGTGAAAATAGCCTATCTGTGTCTATTCGCAGCTTCTTGACGGCCAGTTGACATCAACAGATCGGCTAATTAAACTGCCATCCAACGTTTGACGCAATAAATCGCTTGTGGCATGAGATGTGTGGCAAGTTGCATCCTGCTGTTAAAACCAAACATCCCTGCATATTTAATTGTGCCCCAGAGAAAATCTCATATTGTCCCAATTCTTATCCCGGCTTCTTACAGCTACCAAAGACTAGGTTCTGAATATGGCAGTTATGACAGCCTCTGCAAATTAATACATTCGGGTTTCCGTTGCGCTGACCGTATTTATGCTAAACATCGCACAAATCAATACTATGAAGAGCGGGTGGAAAAGATTCAGTTATCATTGTGCGATAGGTACCTCCAAAGGTGATCGTAATGGTTGCGCCGTCCTCATTTTTAAAGAAATATGTACCAATGATGCCTCTGCTCCATAAACCGTGCCAAAAAGTCACATTAAATAAAACATCGTTCACATCAATGCTACGAAGAGCGGATGGAAAAGATTCGGTTATCATGGTGCTATCTCCAAAGATGGATAGTAGCGTTGTTCTCATTTTTAAAGATATATGCACCAGTGATGCCTTTGTTCCACAAGCTGTGCCAAATAGTCGCTTGTAATGGGTGCCTTGGCTTTTGTACGACCATGTGTGGGTTATCTGAGCCCCACATACGGCAATTTTGCTTACTATCCACATCCACAAGTCTCATAATTCAGTAAGATAAACTGAAAATTTTCTTTAATTACAAACTTTTTAATACCAAATACCCCTCATAAAATTTGATAAATTTTTAAAACCCGTTCATTTTCATTTTCACATGCCCAGTTTCCCTTGTAGTATATTTGCCACCCTTACCCAATATTTACATTTTCATTTACATTTACTTGTGGTTATTTCGTAACAATAATTCACTTGTTTTTGTGGTGGCTTAGTTGGTGCTGATAAACTTCAAAATATGAATTCATTTGAATTATTCACTTTTCAATTGAATTCCTTTGGACAAAAACAAAAACTATTTAACTATTAAAACAAAAACTATACCAAATACAGGCACTAACATACCAGCGTATCATATGAATTTAGTTTTTTTACTTACAAGCAAAATCAAGTGCACTGTTAGCAGAGCTAAAGGCGCCTGCCTATTCAGCCAATTATCAAAAACAGTCGAAACGTAAAAAAAAAGAGAAAAAATATAACAAAACAAGGCACAGAACTCAACTCAACTCAAACACTAAAGCCCACTTAAAATTGTAAGAAAATGTAAAAGAAAGAGAAAAAACAACGAGAAAAAAATTTTTTTTTTAAATAAAAGACAACCAGGCTCCTGTTTTTTTGTTAACAAAATTTTAATTTTTACAATCTCATAATACCTGTGTACCATACAATAGTATAACAAACTTGTACAATCATAATACATTCCTGAGGCCATGGCTAATAGATGCTTACCACACTTAAGTGTCTTGTTAGAAAACGAAAAAAAGAGGAAAATTTTAAACATAAAATTTGTATTTTAGTTACACATAGACAGATACCTAGATGGACAGACAGAGAGACGGACAGACGGTCAGTTAGAGCAAGCAACGGTTAATTTTAAAGACAGCTACAAATAAATATAAATGTAAACTTAGGTGTTCGCTTTTCGTTATTTTTTCTGTTACTTCAGCTAAACTGTTGACTGTAAACTGCAAATGTTAAAATGTTTTCTTATGATTTCCATGTTTCGTTTTTTTCCCCTCTTTCTTCTTCTGCTTAGATTTTGGCTAGAAAATTATAGTTTAGTTTAGCTTGGAATTTATTTTTGTACAGAAAAACAAAGGAAGAAGAAAAAAAAACAGCTTCGAAAAAATATTCAATAAAATATTTTGGTCCAAAGTGAAAGACAACAGAACGCATTACATTACTACACGTGATCGTCTGTCCCAAAGCATTGGTATTACTAATACGTTTGACTATCTCGTATGTACATTAGGGTGGCCCCGTTTGTATGACGAAAAAATAAGCCCATCTAAAATGAAATTTTGATTCATTAAGACTACGTTTCTCAAAATTTTTGTCCTATGGTCAATATTTGGTGTGCTGGATCAAAGGATAAAAATGTCCTTTTTTTCCAGATTTTTTGAATTTTTTTCATATTTCTTCGAAAAGAACTATATATAAACTTGGTATTATATGAAAGCTCTTTAAGAGGCACTTTCAATAGGTTATCAGAAATTTAAAAAAAAAAAAATTAGAAAATTTAGAAATCAGAAATACAACACCTGAACAGGTCTGTATGAAACCGTCATTCTAACGTTAATTTTATTTGGGGCCACTCTAATGTACATATTGTACGTATATGTATATACCGGTATGTTTCTAATGTCTGTTAAATTTCATGTAAAACTCAGATGATTGTTAATTTTTTTTTCATTTTTTCTGCAGTTTTTAAACATATTTTTCTTTACCAATTTTTATGCATATTAATGCACAATATTTACTGGCAAACGTTAGACTTAAAATTAGAAACTGAACGGACTTAATTTTAATTGCCAAATGTTTTCAATTCTCAACTAATTCGATAGGTTTTAATTGTTAAACAAAACTGAGATGTTTGATTGGCCTGTAAAAGTCTCTATTAGGCAGTAGATAGAAGAAAGTTGGTCTCCTTCCTATTCTTACGTGCCCAACAGATTCTAGCAAGTATTGCATATACGCTTCTGCTGCCACCGATATTGACTTTTCTTTAGTCTAATATAAAGTATCTTAACTTCTTCGACGTTATACCACGGACAGACAACTCCAACAGAAACTGAATATGAAAAAAATATTTCTTCGTTGACTTCCCTTCAGCAGGTTTCTGGCAAACACTCTGAAGAGTATATAAAAAATTGCCATGAAAAATTTCTCAAAAATTGTAGGACGGGCCATTCATGTATAAAATTAACACACAGAACATAAGTGGTGTGCAGGTTTTTTAGGAAAGGTGGAAAGAGGGAAGATGCGAACGGCAAGGAAACGAGTTGCTGCTAGGTGACTATAAAATGGCTTCCACAAGAAGCCCGCAGTTTCTCACACTACTTATGTTGTGTGTATGTTAATTTCATACCCCATTAATTATAAGTGTAGACAATATCGAAATTAACTGAGGTAATTGCAGTACCTATATCCTGTAAGAGATTGCAAGTTCCATACTGGCTTTTGTCATCTCATCAGCAAATGATATATATACCTATGTCCCGTGACCCATATAAGGATACATTTGAATTATACGAAATTTTTCAGAGAAAATTTTCGAGTTTCGTTGTTTCTATGTATATCCCTAACATACATCGAAATATGGCTGTCCAAATAAATTAAAATAAATTGCCATGACCTCTGCCTAGAAACAACTGCAGAGGTCAGGCAGCTTATAAGGAAGTTTAGTGTGAGAATACTTAAGACATGTTGTCACTCGAAATCGTGTATTTTATTCAGAAAGTTGTAAAAAATACTATAATCGACCCTAATACGTCTTAGTTTTTCCAGAATAACAGCATGTCCGTAGTCCAAATTAGGCCAGAATGTGACTGCATTTCGGCATTTACTGCTACTAACTATTCAGGCAATTCAGATTTGGTATGGGATGTGTAAAGCAAACTGATATAAAAACACGTTAATAAGATATAAACCTCCATTCATATAAGAAATAGTACACCATACAGGCTACATGCAAATGACAGTCCAGAGGGTCCTCTTTTCAACCGTGATAGAGGGTTAGCTGTACTAATTTTGAAAATTGGGATTTTCAATTTTGATTATTGATTATTATTGATTGATTTTATTATTAATTATTAATTGATTTTATTATTGATTGATTTTATTATTGATTGATTAGATTTTTAACCAAAAATATTTGAAAATTCTCTAAATCAGTGGCCAATTTGGATAGTGGGATAGCTGTACATATTTCTCAATAACGCAGCATGATAGTTTCATAAAACATGAGTGGTGTAAGAAGGTATAGATCGTAGTTCTGACTGAAAGTTTCTAAATTGGTGTTGTCCGCATCGCACAGCTTATTCAACGATATGTTGGACTAAAACAATAAAAAGTTCCTGGTATCTATTGCAAAGTGATAAGTACAAGGCTAACCTCTTATTGACCTTTTAATAAAGATATTCATTGCTGTCCATTAATTGCTTCTTGGAATTGGATTTCTTTCCAAAAGAGAGTGCTTTCATAATGACTGGCGAAGTTCATCCCACTGCTTATGATAACAATTAAAATTTAATCGTAGGGAGGAGTAGTAGTGTACTAGACAGTGTGTTGGCTTATTAGACATGAGGCCGCGCGTGAAACTACAGGTCAGGCATCTTTAACAATACTGACTATGAAAAATATTTCTTCGCGACTTCCTGTCAGCAGATTTCTTGCAAACGCTCTGAGAGTACATAAAATTGCTATGAAAAGTTTCTCATAAAAAAATCTGTCGCTCGGAGTCGACAAGAAACTGTAGGATATGCCACTTACGTGTATAATTAACACACACAACATAAATGGTTTTAGAAACTAGCACGTAATTCTGACTGATGACTGATGTGTTGCAATGACAAATTATGTTTGTTTGTGTGTATGTCATATGTAAGAATCTACAAGTACTTCAAGAATTGGAACTGTTGTCTAACATTTGGTGTTACATTTGTAATGCAACAGATTCTAAGATTCTCAAGTGATTTATTTTTTATTCAAATACGCCACTTCATAGACTTAGAATGTCCTCCACGCATAATTGTTTCATATCCTTATCATACACGTAAGACGTACATGTAAAACGTACGTGTAAGACGTATACGTGTGTTTAATGTTTGTCTTCACGAATAGAAAAATTTGATCGAAAAACTTGCCTTGAGTTTAAAAACAAATTTGTTGTATTTCGTTCAAAAACTTCATAAAAATTCATTCTATTCTATCAATTTGATTTAAAATAAAATTAAAAAAATATTTTTGCTTTTCTTTTAAATCAAAATTTCTAAAATAAACCAAAAAAAATTTTCGCAACCATAAATTTGGCTTCAAAAATTTAAAATTTTTACAAATTCTTACGAAAACGGCATGATTAGCAAATAACTTCTTAACCAGAATTAAGATTAAAAATGGCTAAGAAGGGCGGAAAAGACAAAAAGGGAAAGGGAAAGGATAAAAAAGGCAAAGGAAAAAAAGGTAAAAAAGAAGAGAAAAAAGAGGAGCCCAAAAAAGAGGAGCCCAAAGTAGAAGAGAAAAAAGAGGAGAAAAAAGTTGAAATAAAAGAAAAAATTGATGAGCCCTGCATATTTAATTGTGCCCAAGAGAAAATCTCATATCGCCCCAATTCTTATCCCGGCTTATTACAGCTACCCAAGACTATGGCCGTTATAGGTTCTGAATGTGGCAGTTATGACAGCCTCTGCAAATTAATACATTCGGGTTTCCGTTGCGCTGACCGTATTTATGCCATGGTGCCATGGGGTAATTATGTTATCTTTCGTGCACGCAATGAAGACAAAATGACATACTACCTCTTTGACGGCTGCACTTGCAACGTCAATCGATTTCGCTATCTGGATTTATCCTGTGGCACAGCTGGCCTCTTATATTTCGAGGAAATGCACAAGATCATTAACTACATAATAATGTCAAGGGCGAGGCGCGAAGAGATCAAAAACTTGAAACGCTGTGTCGTCGATGATGTCTGCAAAGAAATGTACGGTGATAATCATATTTAAAGAAGTAAAACAACACAATCCAGACAATCACTGAATTGGAAATCATTAAAGAATATTGAAATAGTCTTAGATTTTTTTAGAACAAAATTAAAAGTTGAAAATAAATCATGTTCTGTCTCTCTCTAACAATTATTCTATTTGTTGAATGGTGTTTTACACGTAATAACCTTAATGTTAAACGGTACTTGTAGGGTTCATAAAAAAATATCTACAAACATACGTTTTAACAGCTGGAGTGGATGCATGCTATAACAAAAAATATTGCAAAGGGCATTAAATCGATAACAATTAGATAAGGCTGCAAGGGATTAGTGTCTTTCAAATTATATGCAATCGTACTTTTAGAGGGAAATCGGGTTTGTTTAGCAGGTGGTGTATTAGCCTATTAGACATCAGGCAGATTACCAATAAAAACTGTGAGAGTAAATGAAATTTCCATAAAAAGTTCCTCAATAAATCTGCCTTACATAGTCGACTTTAAAGTGTAGGTCTCGCCACTATTGTAAAAAATAAACACGCACACCATTAATGGTGTGATAAGCTATGTAGTAATCCGGACTCATCAATTTAGTTGCATAAAGCTAGAGAGTTGTATTAAAAATATGCTCTGCTTGTGTATTTTCAAAAGAAAGTTCAAAATTTCCCAGAAAGATTGCCGATTGATGTGCGACATGTCGTCCTATCGATCTTTAAAAGTTACATGAAACGTCTTCAGCCACAACTGTGTTATTTTTAGAAAGATGACTACTTTGGAGTTGCTCATATCTACTAATATATCGTGTTATTTCTGTTCTTCAATGCAACTAACTAAAAGTATAGTTTGTCACCGTCACCGTAGTCTAGATATTGCTTGTATCAAGGTGCTAGGGGTTAGTCTCCTACGAAATGGATCGACCAACTTTCATGAATCTGAGAATCGGACAACATCTGTTTTTCATATCCCTAAATGTTAAGAGGGCTTGGCAAGTCATTAAAATTGAATATTTAGAAACATATTGATCGTAGACGAATAAAATTTGGTAGGTAAGTTCGTAGAGGTGATATCGACAATCTCACCAAACATGGGTGTGACATCCCTCGCCCTTCAAGTGATACCTATAACTCTTAAACTACTGAACCGATTTTAACCATTCTTTTTTGTTCGAAAGTTTATCAGGTTTAGATGGTTAAAAAAAAATTCGACAAAACTCACTAAAAATGGGCGTGGCAATCCTCCCATCTTTTGGAGCGATTACAACAACTACAACTTCATCAGCGCTCTATGCAGCGTATTACAATAACTATAAGGTATAAAATTGACCTGTTTTGAAGTCGCCATGGTCTAGTAGGTAGTGTGCTGGCTTATTGTACATAAAGCCAGGGTTCGAGCCCCAGGCCAGACGTTAAAACAAAATACAAAAAATATTTCTTCGGCGATTTCCTCTCAGCTAAATTTCTGGCAGAAACTCTGGGAGTAAATAAAATTGCCATGAATAGTTTCTCAAAGATCTGTTATTCGGAGTCGACTTTAAACTGTAGATCTCGCCACTCATGTATAAAATTAACACACACGACATAAGCGGTGTGAGAAACTAGGTCAATAATTCTAACTGAAGGATTATAATGACCAATTATGTATGTATGAGTGATAGGTTAGATAAGGTTAACGGAAGGCTCGGCGTTCACAGCCGACCATATTGCATTAGTCAATGTGAAGTAAGTCTCCTAGTCATCATTAATTAATGGTGGATTTAATTTAACTGGAGTTGCAGATGAAACCGGTCAGTTCCCTCAGCGGCACGTTTATGCCCGGATTTTCAAAACTTCTGTCACCCAAAAACCCATAACATCTGCCCTGAAGTGCAGGGCACTCACATAAAAGGTATTACAGCCATTCCGTTTTCTCCACATAATGGCAGCTTCTGGAGTAATCCTGGTGGGGTAGGGCGAACTTATTATAAAAAACTGGCAATAACGCAGTGTTCCGTTAGAATTTTTGTTAGAATGCGAACCGTTTTCTTGTCGAGCTCAAGTTGTCACCTGGTTCATTTGCTGATCCCTACTGGACATAGCAGTTTTGAAATTCGTATATGTAGGACCCCACAAGGTTTGTTGAATTCCATGCTGCTTTTTTCGAAACTTTTAATCGGATCGTTAAGACTACAAAGACTTCAAGGCAGTTATGTCATCTTTTTAGTTGTTACTAGGACAATATACCTCGTATTCAAACATATATTTATCTACTTTACAGGCAACAGCATTAGTGGAGGAGAAATTTAGCCAACAATTTACCAAACCTGAAACATCACTTGCTGAAATTATATTTTAAATTGCGTACGAGGTGTTACACAATAATTGGAGGTATGAAATGAAATTCCATCAGACTTTTCGAACAATTTGTCAATCTCTATTAGAATATCATGCCTTTTTTTTTGGATGCAGACAAATAATCGCTTTATTATGAAACTCGATTTCATCACGTTATCAAAAAAAAATGCTCATTATTGTGGTTAGATTTTGAAATAATTTTCTGTCTGTCTGTCAAATAATTTTTTGTTGTTTTTGTTTTTTATTAACAATAATTTGCCATAAATAAACAAATAAAAAAAAGAATTTATACATATGTACATAAGAAAAATATAATAATCAAATATGTATGCTTGTATATGCATTGTGTTAATCTATAATCGATTCTTACCATTTTCATAAGTTTCTCTTTCATATCGTGTTGTAGTATTTCTATAGTACGAGAGCATGTTTAAGAAAATCTAAAAAACAAAAAAAAAAATCTTTAATCACACACAAGATAATGCAACATACTGTTGTATGGTGTAAGAGATGCAGTTGATGACGATGCTGATGCTGGTGATGGGGGTTATTGTAATTCTTGTATGAATTCTTGCAATTGTACGTTTCTTAATACTCACTGACCATAGATTGTTGGTTGTGAACAACAGAAGTCTAGACAAGAAGCAGACATTTTTTTTTTGCTGAGGTTAAACCAATGGAGACCGGGAAGTTAGTTATGAAGGCAAATAAAATGAAAAAAATTACACAAGTGAGGAGGTATATTGGTCGAATTGCAAAACATCTGCAATTTAAAGAAATTTTAGAGGGGTCAATACATACGTAGTTCCAATCCTTACAATTTGAGAGGATGAACTCTATTTAGAGAATCTAGTGTATATCCAAGAAAAGTAACCATCCATTAAACAAAGAAAAATGGCATCTAAGTAATTACTTACTTACTCCCTTAATTAGTCATTACATTCCTTTAGTCAGAATTACAACCTAGCTTTTCACACCATCCATGTCATATGTGTTCATTTTGTCTATGAGTGTTGAGACATACAATCAAATGGAAAATTTCAGAAACTTTTTATGACAATTTTATTTGCAATTAGAATTATTCATTTTATTGGAGATGTCTGAGCTAAGGTTAGTTCTCTTCTAATAAGCAAATGGAAGTAGTAGTTTTGATTATCAAAGCATACTTCAGCAGGCATAGCAGTCCGTTATGATAAGCTCGGTCCCTGCAAGTAAATCTACCATTGGACTCCGACGACTTTAGTAAATAACTAATTCTCCATAATTCCTAGCAGGTGCATTTATCCCCTGCAAATAAATATCGGGTCCGCCATCTAACGTTTTTTTTCCTCAACTATTGTTTATTTCGTGAATGGTACCACTTAGCTCATGCCTGACTTGACAGATAATTAGTATGGTTGAGTACACGCATTTTCGCTTCGCTAAGTGGGCCTGCGATCGACTTACAGAAGATGCCGACTTTAGCAAAAAAAAAAACATATTTTTAGATGAAGCTCATTCTGATCTTGGCGCTTATGTAAAAAAGCAAAATTTTTCCATTTGGGGCACAGAAAATCCACACGCATACATTGAAAAGCCGACGCAAACCAAAACAAGTCACTGCTTAGTGTGAGGATTTTAGTCCAGAGGCATAATTGGGCCATTTTTCTTCGAAAATGAGGTAGAAGTGGCCGCTACGGTCAATGACGATTGTTATCAGGCCATGTTAAACGAATTTTTGTTCACAAAAACTGACGAGGAGGATATTGGCAACATTTGGTTTCAACGCTACGTGCCACACAGCCGAAAATAAATTGGAGTTTTACGCCTGTTTTTGAAAAATCTGTATACAGCCGCAGGGATGATTTGTTGGACCACTCGGGGCAGCGATTGGCAACCGTTGGTATTATTGGCGGGTTGCCGTCAAAGATAATTATTTCACAGCCAAGCCAATTAACGCTTTAAAGGCAAATATTCGTGAAGCCATTGGTGAAATACAGCTGCACATAATCGATAATCTGCTTAAAAATTGGATCGATCATGTAGGCTACTGCATGGCCGGCCGAGGCAGCCATTTGAATGAAATTATTTCCCATTATTAACCGAAAGAATTGTACTTTCAAATAAAAAAAGAAATTTAACAAAAAAAATTCAGTAGTTTTTTTTAAAGCATATCCAAAAAAAAATATTTTGAAAAGCCTAAAAGCGTACTACGTATTTTGGCCTGTCAGTTTAAATCACAGTATTATTGCCTCCATTTTATTTGCAGTGGTAGCGGTAAAGTCTCGTAAAAATAAATTTTGATTATATTACATTCCACCTTTAGCGTATCCATTCTTTCCATCCAACACTCGTCGTCAAATATGTGCCCCATTGCTTATTATTCTCTTTATTATTAAGGGCGTCTGACTTTAAGAAAATATTGGAAATTTAGAGTAATTGGTCATTACAACTCTTCAGTTACCACACACCACTTATGTTGTGTGTGCTAATTTTACACATTAGTCGACTCCGAACAATAGATTTTATGAGAATTTTTTTATGCCAGTAGCCAAAGAAATATTTTTCATATTTCGTTATCGTTGAAGATGTCAGAAGCTATCACTTTACCTAGTAAACTACGGCGCCTATTACTCGCCCTTCCTTGATACGGTATTGGCTAATTCAATACTTTGCTCTCTTGTTGTTATTGAATATTGTATGACACAATCTCTATTTGACCAGCCTGTTAACGAAGTATAGCTTCAATCAACATACATATCTCCTATGAATGTGTGCTTATGTTATAACTTTATTACCTCGAGATCTGCAAATCTTCGACATCATTAGATCACGATGTTATACATTTCTGACCTACAGCTTCCAAAGTATGTGTGCACAAGGACTTTAGGCTCTTTTAAGTGAAATTAAGTAAAATTAATTAAATTAATAAAGTCGCCGTGGTCTAGTGGGTAGTGTGTTGGCTTATTAGACAAAAGGCCCGGGTTCGTATCCCAGGTCAGACATCAAAACGAAAAAGATTTCTTCGGCGACTTCCTCTCAGCAGATTTCTGGCAAAGACTCTGAGAGTAAAAATTGCCATGAAAAGCTTCTCAAAAATCTGTCGTTCGGAGTCGACTTTAAACTGTAGGTCCCGCCACTTATGTATAAAATTAACACATGCAACATAAGTGGTGTGAGAAGCTAGGTCGTAATCCTGACTGAATGGTTGTAATGGCCAATTATGTATGTATGTAAGTGAAATTAAATGAGTGGCGTGATATTGACTAGCTGATTATTATCTAATCCGAGAAATGCTGAATTGCTGCTAAGGTATGTCAGTACTTTGTGAGTTCAAACAGCAAGTTAATGACTATTAATGGAAACAATTTATACTTAAGGATTGCAGAAAACCATTGAAATTTTTTATATTTTTGTAGGGTATCTTAAACCATAAACATTCTAAATGTAATGATAGTTTTTATACGATTCTTTACTAGACCCAAAAAATAAAAAAAATATAGAAAAATACTGAAATACTGACTAAACAAAATGAAAAGCATATGAAGAGACAAATGTATAGACAGACGTATAGACATTATCTCTACATTGTGTAGAGAAACAATAAAACAAATGTATTTTATTGTTTTACTTGTTATTGTTATTTTTTTAACAACCACATACCATATGTACCTACATACATACATACATTTATGGTTAAAACATGAAACTTTTTTGAAATGTTTTTTTCTTTTTTGTGTTAAGGAACTTCAAATTTAAATAAATTCATACAGAGTAGTTGAAGTTGAACATTTGAATTGCTACCATAAAAAAATAAAAAACCAAGAAAAAGAATCGAAATTCTATAAAACAGTTAAAGAAAATGTTTTTGACTTAGTCACCATCACTATTCATTCATTCTAGCATTGGTGGTTTATCTGATTATAATTCTGAATAGTCTAAGTATGTCTTCCTGATAAACATGAATAGTATGTATAAACAACCTACTATTCAGGTTAAATTTTGGACTGTTCAAAGAAAAAAAATATATTTTGATGAAAAATACATTTAACCGAACAAAACAATAAGAATCCATTCACTTCTCTTCTCTTTTTTTTTTTTCTTTTTCTTTTGGAAGTCTGTGGTTTGAAATTCGCAAAAAAAAATTTTGTTTAAAAACTTATTATAACTGCGGTAATCATTTTGAACTGATGAAAGACATACAAAACTAAAAAAAAATACAACAAATATTTCGCAAACTCCTTTTTATCCATAGTACCATAGTACAACAAAATTATGAAGAAAAAAAAAACGACCATTTGGTTAACGCAAATAATTCTATGAACATTGATCACGCTAAACTCATGTTAAAATGTATTTTAAAATTCGTTTGTTTTTGGTTTTTTTTTTCTTCTTTATTTCTCTGATGAAATTTATTTTAATTTAATATTCAGTTACACGTTTATTACATGAGGGACATTTACTATGAGAAGATTTTAATTTGAGTCTCCATACGCTCTTTATGAAATTGTAAATGTTTTCTATGAAAATGAAAAATGAACAGGTTTTCCCTGTAAATATGGCGAAATCCTCTGTTTTCATTATTGAGATTTCATGATGATTATTGAATTGAAAAATTGTTTTTTCGATTTTGTTTTTGTAATGGATAACGGTTCTGGGAAAATCAATTGAAAATTTGTGTCAACAATCTTTAAAAATTCCACAACGCCAATAAAGGTAAAATATTCGAAGTTAAAACAAGAAATTTCCTGCTATAAAGCCACTTAAAACGCATGTAATAGGAGAGACTACGAAAAGCGCTAAACAATAATCAAATCCTAGTAAATAGATGTGATTGTTACCAAAAGTAAGAATATTTAGAAAGAGATTTGGCAAACTAGCCATAGCCTAGCCAGGATTCCCACATATTTTGTCATACGACGAAGTATGTCAATTTATCCATCAGCGGCGGGACATACAGTTTAAAATCAATTCTCAACCACAGATTTTTAAAAGACTTTTTCTGGCAATGGATCAACTTCGACCTCCGGGTACTGTACTTGTCTTCACCGACAAGTACACGTCCTCTAACCTAACCTTTTCTGGCAATTTCATATATTTGGACAGTTTTTTACAGAAAGCTGGCAGGAAGTGATGTAAGAAACATGTTTTTTTTAATTCCTTCGAGTTGTATAAGCTGGGGTTTAAACCACGGGCTCGTGTCGAATAATAATACCTCCGAGATTAGGGCGACTGGTAACATTAGTGTTTTAAGGAATCAATTGAGATTCATAGCCTCTGTTATTGAAAAATGTCAAACTAGAGTCCTAAGCCTGAATTAATAAGAAGGTACACCCCTACGCCTAACAGACTGCTGTGTTTCTAGACGATTTAATATTCGTAAATCACTCTATAGGGGCACAACGCCCTTCTCCTCCATGACTAGTGTGTTTCAAGTCGATGTAATATTTATAAATCACTCTATAAGGCCTCAGGCAGTTTACGTCAATCTCCCTTGTCACAGGAACACCTTGGAGACAGGAACCTTGTCACAGGAACACTATCTATTAGGCAGGAAATCTTGAACTGATTAAAAATTTAGTTCTCTTTTCGACTAATATGGCTTAAATTACATAGGAAACATTCCAGCCATTTCCAGTCACAGAACATTTCAGTCACTGTATGTATTATCACGGGTCCTCAACTAAACTTTCTGTTATTTCCTCCCATCATATCCTATTGTTAGTAAAGAATTCAGATAAAGTCAAATATTTCTTGTATAATGTTTAAAAATCATTCAAAGTTTTTTGAGAGAACAATAGATTACTTCTCAAAGCAGGAACATGTAAACATGACCCTGAAAAGACAATTCTTTTATTCAAATATTCACAAAAGTAGCTCGTGACTATGTAGTGTGTGATGATTTCCCGATGTCGTTTTTCAGGATAGCTTGAGCTCTTTTCACGCACTTGATGACAGGAATTTGACTGTCTAAACTTTGTGAGCTAAGACCTTCAAGTTTATCATCAAAATTATTGGCAAACATCGCTGATATATTGATTATAAAATGACTCATCGCCTGTGGTATACTTCAATATCGTTTCCAATATTTTCAGTCCCAGCATGAAAGGATCTCATGTTGGATCCATTCATCATATTGTTTTCTGAAGCCAGGTACAAATGCAATATACAAGACCAGATCACACGATTTTAAAGCCGACATGATAATAAGATAAGTGACTTAAATGATTGCACACAAAAACTTTTAGATTAGCAACGCTTCCGCATTGGAATTATTTTTACTCCGAAGAAAAGTTTCCTACTATAACAAACTTATGTATAAAATTAACACACACAACATAAGTGGTGTGAGAAACTAGGTCAATAATCCTGACTGATGGGTTCTAATGACCAATTATGTATGTAAAGGGATGCGAGGCCCTAAATCATTAGTGGCCGAGAAATTGGAATTGTTTCTTTTATTATTCTGTTAGACAAGTTAGAAGAATTTAAAACGAAATTGGCTAGTTGCATGGGGATTATCTCGTCGTTGAAAACAATTAAACAGTATAAGTCCGTTGATATGTGGAAAAATCAATTTTATTGAACAAATAAACATTCTTCGACACGACAATTTTCAAAGTAACCTTGTAATCGGAAAAACGTCAACAGTCTCACAATTTGTATACCAAAATTTATGGCATAACATAAAAATGGTACTTAAAAAATAAATAAAATTTTATAACCGTAAACTAAAAAGTAAAAAAAAAAAAACAAACAGATAATCAAGCATTTGCCAATTTAAGGTTCATAAGAAATTCAACCTTTAGGTACTGTATTGTACGTTTTCAAAGCAAAATACAAAATAATTTTGAAACCCAAATGAAGCAAACTGAAGCAATGAAGCAATTTCAATGAACATTATACGCCTAATAATGATTATTTGCAAAAACATTAAAATAAATACTTAAAAATCAATAAAATTCAAAATAAAAACAGAGAAAAAATAAAATGAAATAAAATAAAATAAATTACAAAGATAAAAAAAGCAAAGTTTTAAAGACTCTATAAATTGTTATTGTTGTTTTGCCGGCAACTGAGCAATTACTTTTGAGGTACCAAACATTTAAATTCATAAACATGTTGCCGAATATCCATTAAAGTACTAACATAGGTAGTGATGGTGATACTACAATTTGAAGAAAAAAAAATAATAATAATAAAAACAAAAAAAAAATACCTCCTTCATAACACTGAGAGTTAGTATTAAAGGTTTATGTGGTCAAAATAATCAGATATCAGGCCAATAGATGGTTCGAAAAACAAACAAACAAACAAAATGAAAAGCAAATTATATGCCAAAATCAAACATGTTATTACATGAATGTTGTTGTTGTTATTGTTGTTTTTGTTGTTGTGATTATATTTCCCAATTTTATGTTTATTTTGGCGTATGAATAAAATAAAATTTTATGGGGTAGATTCAATTCAATTCAATGATGATGTTCAATTTACTCCAACAATACACGAATAACCAAATGATGTAACCTCCTAGTCATTATGTTTCTAGGATAGAAGAAATAAAACACAAATTGTGGATTAACAACGACTATGAGTTTGACTTATAAAAATTGTTTCTTTTAAAAAAGGACCACAATTTTGATAAGAACTTCATAGACTGTATACTTGCTTTCAGTTTTATAACAAAGACGGCTTTTCGAAATGCTCTCATTCTATTGAAATGTTAAACGTAGTGCACATAAAAGTGAGAGAGTGGCATTAATATAGCGTTAAAAACTCTAGTGTTAGCTTTGTTTCAATCTCTTTAAAATTAAATCTTTTAGAATTTTTCTTATTTATTTTGAGATCGGTTTATATAGGTCTGTCCACATACATACATAATAGGTCATTACAAACCTTCAGTCAGGATTACGACCTAGCTTCTCGCACCATTTATGTATATTTTGTGTATTAATTTTAGTTGCAAGCCTACAGTTTAAAGTCGACTCCGAACGACAGATTTTTTGAGAAACTTTTTAGAGAAATTTTATTTACTCTCAGAGTTTATGCCACAAATCTGCTAAGAGAAAACCATGGAAGAAATTTTTATAATTTCGTTTTGATCTCTGACCAGGGGATTGTACCGTGGCCTTACGTCTAATAAACCAACACACTCTGCTAGCGTTAAAACAGAGCATAATCCAATCCGTATGAAAATAGATTCAATCCTTACCTCTGTTGGACTCTTTGTTACGCACAGACATTTTTTATTGATTGCTGACATATCATAAGCTGTGGAAGAAACTTGATTCATTCTCATTCTAGTCTGGCATAAGCAACATAGAACGGATCCTCATAGGTCATTGTATAATTGTTAGCCCTGCGAATAAACTTCAGTGCCCTGCAAATTACTTTTAAGGATGTTCTACATCATTTTGAAGAGGAGGAAAACATTGCCCACTTGAAAGTCCGCTGCTGTGGCCGAAACCCTTCTGTGGCTTGGGGTAAATTTTCGGAATGGTATGCTTAACGAAACGAGAGATCGAAGGTCGACGTGATGAATATCAAAGCACACTTGAGCAGGCATTGAGTCCTGTTGAAACACCATAAGCAAGCGCATTTCCTTTACTTTCTAAATTTCACTACATCATCGGGGAAGTTGACCAATGCAGGGGCTTCACATTAAAAACATGAACGCCCTATAAAGGTAACCAGCTTAGAAGGAAGTAATATTCCTGTTATCAATGGATGAGCCTTCCCTTAAGCTAACAAGGAATACAACGAAAAGGAAAATAAAAAGCAAAGCAAAAGGCTATCAAAACTTTTGTTAGAAAATTACAATAAGAGAAGCACTGGGTCATGCATTAGAATGGAATGCTGATCTTTTGACAGGGCACTGTATATTAAGGGCATATTTAAATAGACTAGGGATTGTGTTGAATTTAACAAGTATTTTTTATGAATGTTAGCGTGAATCATTGGAACACATTCTTGTAGCCTGTGTGCATTTAATGCATTCCAGAAAGAAACACGTACTAAGCAGGAAATTTTCGATACTAAATGGCATCCTGAATTTTGTCAGGGTAATGGGCTTGGAGGAGACATTACAGTTATACCCCAGATATGTTAGAGGGCTGAAGTACTAAGGCACCTCTTCACGCCAACAATTGTAATTGCACACTTCATTTGATAAGAACTGTCTACATCTCAATATAAACTGTCTTTTGAGCCAACCCTTCTCCATAGTCTAACGAAGGCTACGTTATTTGGTACTAAATCGATTGTTTATTTTTTAGGCTTTTATTCAAAGTTTTAATACTGGTTGTCCCCGCCGATTAAGCAAGAAGTTCTAGTTAATTTTTGTAATCTTTCAGCAAGTCTTTGTATTAAAAAAAAGCCCCAAATTTCTCGTATTTCAACAACTACTTTGTTCTCGTCAGATCTTGTTTTCCATTTTTGTATTGTGAGTATTGTTCCTTAGGAGTACTTAAGGCACTGCTATCAGATGATCCGTTGTACTACCTCTACAGGATTTCTCAGAATTCCGCAGTCGAGATGAACTTCAGAAGGCCGTTAGGTTAAACAAGACCATACCATACCAAGTTTTTTAGTAAAGGGTTGAGGTTCAAACCCCATCCCAGAAAAAAATATGAAAAAATATTTCTCTCGTCGATTTTTCTTCTTCAGACAATAAATCTGAAAATAAAAAATAAAATTCCATGAAAAGTTCCTCAAAAATCTAACATTCGGAGGCGACTTTAAACTGTAGGTTCCGCCAGGTTTGAATAAAATTAACACAGACAACGTAGGTGGGATGAGGAGCTAACTAACTAATAACCAATTATGAGAGTACGTATGTAAGTTTTATATTTTGGGGTTCTAATAATGTTTTTGTATGTAAATAAATCATGTCTGGTATAAATTGATGTGAAATATTATGAAGCCATAGTACAGTTCTAATGGCTTTTCCCTAGGTTTTTCTTTTATTCTGTAATACGGTCAATATAAAGCCTGGGATAACATTAAGAATGCTTTCGTGTTGAGTTTTAGATTCCCATTGGAAAAGTAAAGTTTTTTGCTTTTCAGTTTCATCTCCATTCTATGGAGCCTTTCATTACTATTGTAGGGGATATTCACCATAGCGAATGCAGTAGTCTTTGAAAACAATAAAATTAAAAATGAAAATAGGTTTACTTGATGTGCATTTGTTATTCAAGAAACTCAATTCTTAAAATTAGTTTTGACTGCGGCTTATGGCTTATGATTGCCAATAAAAAAAAAGCCCTTAAAAATGCATTCCAATGTAGGGTGTAAAACTTAATGGAATTGTTAAGAAATATTGTAGACAGACTTATAACATAACGTTCATAAAAATCCTCATTCTCTTCCTCCCTTCTTCTTTTTATTGCCAAGATGTCAACGAGGTAAAGGAAAAATTAAAAATTTCCAATTGGTTCCCGTTGTAAACAAAAATTCATAGAAAATCAATGAAAATATTTCAAAGCGAAATACAAAGAAAAAAAATAAATGTGATGACTACTGACAGCAGCGTAAAATATATTTTTTGGCGGCGTGCGAAACATTTATCCCAGTGCCATTTGCGGAAGCTTTAATGCCACCAACACTGGCTATGGGCAACAGTATCGTTTAACATTTGTAAGCTTCTTTGTAGTCTGTTGTTGGCTGGTTGTTTGCTGTTTGCTGTTGTTGTTTGTCTTAATGTTGGCTGCTGTTGCCTTCGTTAAACTCATCTGCCTTTTTCAGACCATAAGCATAATGTGGGTTTCCAATAACAACAACAACAACAAATATAGAAATTGTCTGGATATATGGTAGAATCCATAGAGACCTGAATGTTGTTGCCAATTGTCTGGCAAGAAAAAAAGGCATGTTTTGGTTGATTTTTTTGTGGCTCAAACAATTTAAACGTTTGTTGATCGTAGCATAGTCTTATATCCGTGGCATTTAAGCTTTGTTGTTGTATGACAGACTTTTTTTTTCTCTCTCCTACTTCTATTGGAGTAAAGTAACATGGCATTATTAATGTTGATTTAAACTTATGATTGTGTTGAATGATTTTTAATGGAATACCATTTGTAAGATGCTAAAAAAAACCATCTGAAGTTGTATAATGAAATGGTATTTAATGTAGAAATATATCACGCTTTCTGGAAGGGATTTGTATTTTTTTGTTTGTTTTTTTTTTATTTTTTTCATCCATATTTATTACATGATTAAACATAATGTGATGGTAAACTGATCTAAACAGTCGTAATGATAAATTGTTGGCATTATTTCTATATATCAAGTAGTTTTTGTAATTTTACTAGCACAAAATAAATGAAAGTTTAACTGCAACGTTTGGGAATCCTAGTCAATGAAGTTGTGTTACATTTATGGAGGCCATAAGATTAACTAATGACGTCAAATTGATGATAATGGATGCCTAAGTAGACGTTAGGCTGTGGTTTAAACCCAGGCTCAAGCAAACAAAATGAAATATGGAAAACTCAACAGATTTTTGGCAAAATCTCTGTGGGCCATGAGAGAATCTATCCCTCGGACAGGACTTTAAACTGTATGTACCGCCGCTCGCAGATAAAATTAAAACACACAACGTGGGTTACTTAAGAAGCTAGATCGTAATCCCGACTGAAGCATTGTAATGCCCAATTAAGTAAGTAATATATGGAGAACATTTTCTGAAGGCTTATTAAAGCTCCTGTAAAAAATATTTAGGGAGGATGGAATTTTTATTGACAGTGTACTACCAAAGGAACAGTTTTAAATTGTAGATAATCAATGAAAACTGAATGGCGGGCACGATATACGAAGACTGTCTTCGTTAAAGAATAAAATTCCATAAACAATGCACTAAATAAATAATTCATACAATTTGGCATATTTTCCCATAGTCTTTCTGCGGATGAACAGATGATCGCATATTATGGTCGATATTTGGCTACAAATGCTGGATGTTGGCTTCTATGACAAGATATTGTCATTCCTTTGTCCCATATGGTGGCGTTTGCTAAAAATAAGGCTGACTTAGAGAAAACGTGGTAATACGGCTATTAGAGAATATTTTAGATCCAAGTCAATATAATGTTACATTAACAATTATCGTATGCGAGTTCGCGGAAAGAAGTGGTATTAGCCATTACTTACTAACGCTATTGACGCAGCTGTGGTAAACGCATGAAAATTACTCTGCTTGTGCAGTTGATGTGAAGGTTTGCCACCTATAAGCCAATTCGATTTTCGGGTTAGAGTTGTTGAAGCATTGGTAAAAATCGTGAAAATCGACGCCGTAATGGAAAAGTTATCGCAAATGCGCAGAAAATAGCAAAACTCACTAACAAATTTGACCTCATGATTGCTAAAATTGAAAAACACGGACACTGTTCGCAATGTGGTAGGAAAATAGAGTACGGTTGTGCAAAATACAGTTTGAATGTGCATCCAAGAGATTCTTTTGTACAATTTCATGCCGGAACTACCAAAAACATAAAAGAATAGAGAAAAATAAATGATTTGAAGTTTCTATTTGAAATTCATTTTTAAAAGTTTTATGAAAAATATTTCATACCAATGCCTAGGTAAGTAGACCAATTTAAGTGAAAGTATTTTTATCGGGTATAAGATATATTATATTACATGGCATCTAAAGGTTTTTCTGAGAATATCATCCATACATATTCCATTTCTATAAAATTTTGATTTTGAAAAATTTGTGATCTTTGACCTTGCTTCTGTCATCCAAAATATACGAATATCATGCCTTACTAATTTTTTTAAATAGTTCTATGTCTGCTTTATTCGTTCTTAAAAAAAAAGTTTAGGCTCTCGTTTAGTTGGGTCAAGATAGAATTTTTGAAAAAAAACTTCTGTTTTTGGGTATTTTTCTACCCATTCGGCGTTACTGGGTTAAAGAAAAGGGCCAATATAAAAAGCATATTCCCATTTGGCATTATTAAGTGAGGGTTGGAATGCATAAATAATATAACTGTACAGTGGAACCTTAAGACAGGTGAAGCTAGAGTTAAACGATTACATAATATGCTACATTGATCTGCAGTAAGAAGCCCCTTTAGATTTAGTGCTCGGTTTGCTCTTAAATAGAAATTTAAGCCACCAGAAATGACATTCTGAAAAAATTTGTCTGATATGTTGTAAATAAAGAAAAACCTATCATCGTAATTCCATTTACCTTTAAGTGGTATAATCTCTACTCTCTACAAGTTATATCAGCTTTCTATATGATAACAAAATATCGCCTTTAAACAAATTAAAATCATTAGTTTTAAATCGCCGTAGTCTAGTTCTATTTAATGTGGTGGCTTACAGTTTTTATTGTCATCGAACAGCGATATGAAGTTACTCAGTGCGAAAAGGTTTAGAAAAATCTTGTAGGGCTTACCAGTCGATTGTTTAGTGGCAGTGCTTTTCTACCTCTGCACAACACACGTGTCAATGCAATTTAACAATACGAGTTAACACAGACATATTGTTAAAATAGGAGGAAACAGCGTATTTGTTTAAAGCAAAGGTCAAGAGAACATAAGTCAGCTATATTTGTATATGCAAAAACCTGCCAAGAGTCCGCATTAGAAGTATTATCTTCGTAATCTAGTAGGTAGTGTGTTGATTTATTGGATGAGAAGCCCATGGTTCAATACCCAGCTTAGACATCTGCAAAACAAAACATAAATTGATACCAACCCAGGTAATCGAAATGAAAAATCATACTCAAGCAGTATCGACAATCGAAATTAGAGCACTATCTTCATAGTTTAGTAGATAGTGTGTTGATATATTGAATGAGAGACGCTGGTTTAAAGACATCTCAAATGAAATCAAATATTAAAAAAATATTTCTTTCAGCGACTTTCTCTATCCGTCTTCTAACAAAAAGGATGAGGATTAATAATTGCAATGAAAATTTCAAAAATCTATCGACTTAAAGTCAACTTTAGGATGTAAGTTCCATCACTTGTAGAGAAAGTTAACGCAGACAACACTAGGGGTGTGAGAAACTAGGTAGTAATACTAGTAAATCCTAAAGGCAATTATATATGTAAGTATGTAATGACCAGTTATGTCTGTATGTAATTGGTCATTACAACCCTTTAGTCGGAATTGCGACATAGTTTCTCACACTACTTATATCGTGTGTGTTAATTTCATACATAAGTGGCGAGACCTATAGTTTAAAGTCGTCATTTTAATTTTCTCGCAAAGTTTTTGCCAGAGGAAGTTGCCGAAGTTGCCAGTGGGAGATGCCTGACTTACCGATGTTTGTATCACATGGGTACCGGGACATAAGTATAGGCGGATGATTTGGCCAGAAGGGGCACGACCGTTGAACTCTCTGATGAATTCCCTACATTGAGAATCCTTTTAAGCACCTGTGGGCTTATGATTGACAATGCAATCGTGGACCTTGTCAACAGTAGGTGAGCAGCTTCGGATAAACACAGAGCGGCGCATAAAATCTGACCAAGGCTGGATGAAAGGCCAACGGCGACTCTGCTTAAGCTCCAAAGAAGCAGGCTCAGCGCTGTTATCGGGGTTGTTACAGGGCATTGTATTATAGGAACACATGCGAGGCATATCGGACTTGGATACCTCGCGAATGATTTCTGCAGAAGCTGTGGAGATGAGGAAGAGGATGAAACTATTCTTCACATACTGTACACATGCCCGGCACTTTGTAGGAGGAGAAAGAAACACCTGGGTGCCTACTAAATGGAAGACCTAGATGAATTGTCATACATGGATATTGGCAGTATGAGATGCTTCATCGGAAGCTCCGAGTGGTTCCTAGAAAAGGGGAGAGGATGAAACTGTGGTATCACAATGGGCCTGTAAGCGGCCTAAGTGCATCCGCTCATCGGATGGACAGCCACTTCTACCTACATGCCTTAAAAAGGAAGGCTAGTACGGTATGAGATTCTAACTCTAATATAATTGACAAAAGTATGTACAATTTACTTAAGCAGCCATTGACATAGAATAGAAAACTCTTCGTAGTTAGATTGACACACAACATTATGGTAATGTAGAGCGATTTTTGTATCTCGTGATATAACTCATATAAAAAATTTAAAGAGCGTATGGCCAAGTACGAGTATAGTTGAACTTTATTAAGTTTTTACCCTACAGCTGCTTTAAAAGTTTAAACTTTAGCAAGTTTAAGCAGAATAATTATTTATGATATGCACCATATTTATATACACAAGCGTTTGACCGAATAAAAAGGAATTCTTACTTGCTAATAGTGCCTGGTAAACAAATTCATTGGACACTTTAATATGTTGTTTATAGTCATATCCTAGACAACAACCTTAAGCTTACCAAATAAAAATTTTTAACTTGGCCATAAGCAAACTGCTTAAAACAAATAATTGCTGAAAAAGTTTTATGCCACTAAGAGTACCTTAAAACAAAGCTCACATTTTCTCTTAATTTTTGCAGCATATTTTAAGAGCATTTATGCTTAGCCCAACACAAGCAAATAAAAACCAATCTCTTGTAAGAAAGCAAGAAATTTTTTCAATTTTATGAAGCAAAAAAAAAACCAAAAAAAATTTAACACAGAAACCAATAATCACCGAAAGTGATAAGAAAAAATTTCTTGTGATATTTATGCCAAACACAAATACAATAATAACAGCAACAGAACCACAGCAACCAGTAGCAGTAATAACTGAAAAGCTTTATTGCTTCAAAAACCAACAATAAAAACAAGTGAATGAGATATTTTTTCCTAACGCACAACGAAGTACAATTGAATGTAATGGGTTTTGTTGAATGAAGTTGCTTGCATTAGCAGAAGTAAACTCTCCGGTATATTTTGTATTAAAAAATGCTACAATTGTCTATAAAACAGAATACGCACACACACAGATGTAAATATTACTTATTGTCCTTTTGACACACACACACACCCACACATGCAATCGTACACATACACAGACACATCCTCATACACACGCATACTGTAGCTTAATGATATACAGAAAGCATATAGTAGAAAAGGCACTTACACGCATGGGAAAGAGAAATAAATTGGAAAAACACAGGTCAGGGAATTACTTTTTAATTTTTATTTAATACCCTACACTGTGATCTGTAGGGTTTATGGTGATTCGAATAAAATTTTAGAAAATAAACTAATAAAGGGTCCGCCAAATAACTTTTGTTTTTGAAAATGCTTAAAAAACAACTACTGAATATTTTCAAAAATTTCTTTTTTTATAGGAAAGTACAATCCTTCCGGTTGAGAATGGAAAATAATTTCATTCAAACTGCTGCCTCGGCTGGCCATGAAGTAGCTTATACGATTGGTCTAATGTATGCTGTATTTCACCAACAGCTTCACAAATACTGTCCTTTAAAGCATAAATTGCCTCTGGCTTGTCGGCGTAACACTTCTCCTTGACGGTACCCCACAAATAATAGTCCAACGGTATCAAACAGCAGCTCCGAGGTGGCCAAACGATATCAGCTTTGCAACTAATAATGCGATCTTCAAAACCAGGGCGCAAAACATTGAGCGTACCTTCGGCTGTGTGGCACATAGCGACATCCTATTAAAACCAAATGTTACGAATATCCTTCTCTTCAATTTTTGTAAACAAAAATTCATTCCGGTTGAGAATGGAAAATAATTTCATTCAAACAGCTGCCTCAGCTGGCCACGAAGTAGCTTATACGATTGGTCTAATGTATGCTGTATTTCACCAATAGCTTCACGAATATTGTCCTTTAAAGCATCAATTGTCTCTGGCTTGTCGGCGTAACACTTCTTCTTGACGGTACCCCACAAGTAATAGTCCAACGATGTCAAACCGCAGCTCAATAGCTTCGGCTGTGTGGCATATAGCGACATCCTATTAAAACTTAGCATTAAGATTTCTGATCAACATTATAATTGCATTTGTCTGTTCAAATGCACGTTATTACTAATCTTACGTTGCACGTTATTTTTATTCTTATTTTCCTTAAAACCTTTTTAACTGTTAAATATCGGCTGACATTATATACTATATGCATATATTAAAAGACAGCGTATTACTACTTGCTTCATAAAACAAACAATGCCATAACAATAACGACATTACCAAAATGGCTTTTACAACTTTATATATTATTATATGTGGAATAGCATTACAATTAAGAGACCCTGTTTATCGCACTTGGTCTAACAACTACTGCAAAGTATTACCAAAATAGATTTTTACAACTTAATATGCATATTGTATATAACTGACTTAGTAATAAACGGCATTATAGTAAATAACGGTATTACCAGAATGGATTTTAATACATTTTATATCATGTAGAACTGCATTACTATTAAGCGAACCTACATTACCACATTTAAACAAAAATATATAATCATACTAACAACAGTATTATCATGCAGTTCTATATAAAATATAATTTTTATCAATGAAAATATTAATTTTTCAATTTCTAATTATTTTTCGTCATTAGTGTTAGATATAAGCTTTAAAATAAGATATCATTCATTAAATTTGATGCGGTAGTATGGGAGATATTTGCAACCGATAAAACAAGTGCTTAAAGAATAATATATAATGATGATAACTAATCAGTTTAAATTGAATTTCATTTGTGAAAATGAAAAGTATTTGCAAATATGGTGTAGAGTATTATGCAGTCGTACTTTGTTAACTTTTTGGGACTCTTTCTTTTAAATTGTGTTGAAAGCTAATGCGTACAAAAGTCAAGAAACGACAGCCGTAGCAACTACAAAAAGTACAAAAACAACATGGGATCTCAACAATATGAATAAGAAACCTAAAAACAATAACAACAACGAAGAATGTCATACAATAACCAGATAAAATTCAAAACCTGCCACAATTTCAAGTAAAGGCTCAACACCTTTCATTGAGAAATAAAAAAAAACAACCATAAAATGAAAAAAGCAAAGAAATAAAACTGGAACTAGAGACGAAGGATGCGGACATTTAGGTTAGGTCAACATAAAATAAGAAACAGAAATAGAAAAAAGCCAACATTAGATTCATTTTTTTTTTTTCATTTTATTTTCATAGGCGGTTGATAATAATGGCCTGGACAAAGATAAAGGTTGGCAAGCGGGTGAAAGTAAGTGCTCATTCGAGTGTCTGGCTAAAATACACGACCAATGGGATTATTTTTATAATTCTTGGTTCTTTTATTATATTTTTATTTCTGTGTTCTTGTAAGTATGTCGTCTACTATAATACTGTTGTGTATGGAATTGAGTCTGCCTGTATCAAATGGCACAGCTTCAATTCTTTTTTTGTTGTGGTTTTCTTGACAATTAATTTTTGTGGTATCGATGAAAATGAGACAATTTAGTAAATTGTTTTTGAACAACAACAATAACAACATCACCACGTTTAAGATGAACAAAAAATTCAATTCAGAATGTGTGGGTTATGCCAAAAAGTGTCTCATTAATAAGAATAATAATTACAGTCATTAAATATTATTGCGTATTTAGCACAGATTTCTTTGTGGTTCTTGGAAATCATGTGCTGCAGAAAAATGAGTTATTGAAAAAGTGTTACAGTAAAGGAGGATTTATGTAATCTATTAAAGGGTTAGAGATCTTTAAGACATAGCAATAGAAACTGTTAAGATGAACAGCAAAAGATCATTGCGGCTTAAGGATAATACAGAAATATTAATAATAAATGTTTATGATCATCTGAAGCAATAGGAATATATATCTTCAAAGTCCTTTAAATACAAATAATGAAGTACAGGGTGCCTGATATATAATGCAACAAAGTAAAGCGCTAATTTTTTAATTTTTTTTTTTAATTTTATTGTTCAAAAGCAAAAAATGTTGAAAATAATATAAAATTTTAAAATCAGTTTAGATTTGTTCGAATAGGCCAACTTTTGGTACGAATTATGACCTTCAAACTGCCGACAAAGCCATCACAGGCTGCACGAAAGAGACTCTGCGGTATTTTAGCCCATTCCCGGCGAAGCGCCGTCTTGAGATTATCGACACTTTGGCATTTTTTAGTGAGAACCTTACTCTCCAAAATGCTCCAGGCGGTAAAGTCCAACGGATTGAGATCTGGAGATTTTGGTGGCCATTGCGCGGTAAAGATGAATCGAGGAACCTTCTTTTTAAGTCATTCTTGACTAACGCATGCTAAGTGCGGTGGTGTTGAGTCCTGTTAGAATGTCCATGGTCTGCAGCCGAAATTTTTGTGTGCACAGGGCTTCAATACCATCTTTTACACATTTTCCCCATAATATTCGGCATTTATTTTGACCCCAATGTCGATGAATACGAGCGGGGAGCAACTATCGACCGTTATGGCGGTCCACACCATTACCATTGGAGGCTCTTGAGTTCTGGTAGCCAATCGCAGGTGTAAATTTTCAGCTAAGCCTCTTTGGCAAGTAAACTCGATCATTTTATTTGTTCATAAACTGCTCAATTTAGAATGGCTTCTCATCGGTAACTGGCCACTTTCGTACAAGCGAAGAAACTCCTTGGCCCTTTCGAGTCTAACTTTTTTAGTCCAGGCTCATTTTTGAATACGTGCTGCATCCGTTCTTGCGATATGTTCAGTGCACGACCAATTTTAGCTAAGAGCCTTACACAATTATAATGAGTGTCATGTTAATTACATCACAAAGTATTAAACCACATGTCCGAATTAACCGAGCTTTGGAAGTCTTTACTAAAATTGAACAAATATGCAATAAATGTGCACTTCATATTGAGGTATCAAATATTAGCCTGATTCATTCCATACGCAAATGATAAAATGTGACTTTAAGTTGAAGCCACATATTTTAACAAAAATTTCTCAGTCAGTCAGGAAAAAAGTTTTTATTTAAAATTTAACTTTTATTCGTTTTCTTTTTCATTGTTATCCTCCTCCACCTTCGTACAGAGAAAACAAATTGAGAAAACTTATTTGTACAGAAATGTCAAGTTCACATTGCAAACGAATGCTGCTTTATTTTACTCCATAAATAATCATAAAATAAAAACGAAAAACATAAGAAGAGGCGTTATGAGTATCCAAGTCTGAGAAACACCTTAGTTGAGAGAGAATTGCTTTAAATATCTGTATTTCGGAATGTATAAGTGCGATAGAATTACGATAGTAAAATGGTCCTTAGTAATAATGTATTGAGGCCCATAGTTTGCCAGCCTTTATGTTTTAAAGAAATTTAAGGAATGCCTTTATTTGCCTGCAAATAAAACCATAACCAACTTGTTGCCTTTATATAGGGAAGTCGTCGTAGTCTATTAGCTAGTGTGTTGGCTTATTAGATGTAAAGCCAGGGTTCGAGTCCACGACGAGACATCAAAACAAAATACAAAAAGTATTTCTTCGGCGATTTCCTCTCAGCAGATTTCTGGCAAAAACTTTGTGAGGCAATAAAATTGCCATGAAAAGTTTCTCAAAACAATCTGTCGTTCGGAGCCGGCTTAAAACTGTAGGACCCGCCTCTTAGGTATAAATTTAACACACACAACTTTAAGTGGTACGAGAAACTACGTCAATAATCCTGACTGAAGGCTTGTAATGACCAATTATGTATGTATAGGGCAATGGCATCACGAAATTAGAACTCCAAACGATCAATTCCTGCTGGTTTGTTGACTTAACACTTTTCTTTCACGGCGGCCAATTGACTTCACTATTTCGTCTAATTAAATGCACACCAAACGTTTGACGCAATAAATCGATTGTGGCAAGTTGCACCATCCTGTTGAAAATACACAGCAATACCATTTAGAGCGTGTACCAAAAAATCGATTATCATGGCACGATAGGTGTCCTCATTGACCATAATGTGCCAAATGAAATATGGGCCAGTTATGTCTTCGGCCCACAAAGCATATCAAACAGGCACTCGTAATGCGTGCATTGACTCCTGTAAAATCACGTGTGTATTTCCTGATCCCCAAATATGGAAATTTTGTTTTTTAACGTACCCACCAATCCGAAAAGACGACATCATCATGTAAATCCCAACGTTGCTCAAACTTAAATCGATTCTTTATGTTCAGTGGAGATAATTTGCTGAATTTTGTGACACATAAAATGTAATAAATATTGCCAGATTAAAAATAACCGGTAGTTTCAAATTTAAACCGATAGATGGCCCAGCCCATATCATTTAAAAAATTTGCTTTTGGTCTTGGGATCTTTTAATCCATTTCATTGTAAAGCTTTTAAACAAAAACTTGATCTTTTTAAATTTTTATTGGTTAAGTTAACAAGAGAGTGTCGGACTTAGATTTTTTAACCCTTAACTGGAAACACCTCTGTGAAGAAATTTTTTTTTTAAGAAGATATATTTATTATTTAAATAACAATCTAAAGTTTCAGAAAAGTTCAGAAAGTTATAAGAAATAAATAAAAAAACAAACCAAAAAAGAAAAAAGAAAATAGAAATAGAAAACAAATGTAACATTGAATTTTCTCGAAACCTGTAAGGGTTTGTATTGTATTTAACGATTGTGTAGAACAACTAGAAAACATCTGCAATAAAGCAAACAAGAAACAAAAAACTTATAAATTTTAGAAGGAAAAAAAAAACCAGTTAAAAGTATAAGAAGTTAAATAGAAATCTAAAAAGTTACTTCAAAACAATACATGCAAGAACATGCTGAAACAAGATCAAATAATGAATGGAGGGAGAAAACTTTAAACGCAAACCAATAAAAGTATGGAATTTAAACAATAGCCATGATAAATGGCAAGATTTTTATATCATTTAATTAATTCACATAAATAGTACTAAGGACAGTGAGTTGTATTTTCTTATACTAATTAACTTTTTCTTAATCATTAAGAATAGCAAAAGAAATTTTTTTTTAATTTCCTTATGCTGCAGGAAGTTATGTTTGATTTGCATTCCTTATATTTCTTCTTTTTTATTCCCAAAATATTAGAAGAGCTTAGTAAATCAAATCTTTAAAACCTGTTCTGGAGATTTGTTTAAACTCTATGCATACAGGGTGGCTGATATGTATTGCAGCCAACTTCAGATTGTTATCATTTGTAAACCGCTTGTCTGACAGCTGACAGATTTATTCCAGTGACAGTTCATTTTATTATTTACAAGCTTTCAAAAGCATTTTTATCTATGGCATTCAGAAAATAAGTTATTTGTGATGGAATTCAAGCATGATACTGTGATTGCTTTATATTTGGCTGGAAAACCACAGGTGGCTATCGCTAGAGATCTCTAGCATTTAAATGTAAATAAATTGTTTTGTTTCTCGTAACATTGCTCGTTACTGTTGCATCGCATCCAAAATGTAGATGAAAAAAACAACGGCAACTACACCAGAAATGATCCGAAAAGTGTAGGCCATATTTGATCGCAATCCACGCCGCAGTGGTAGATAAATTGTTCGTAAACTAAACATATTGCAATAACGGATGCAACACATATTGAAAAATGAGCTTAGACTAAAGCCATTGGAGTTCCAAAAAATGCAAGAGCTCACCGATGAATAAAAAGAGTTAGACTGGGAAGAGCCACGGAGTTACTTCGCTTGCACGAAAGTGCACAATTACGGAATTTGGTTTTTCTCTACTAAGAAGCAATTCCAAATTGAGCAGTTTGTGAACAAACAAATTGATCGGGTTTACTTACCAAAGAGCTCAGCTGAAAATTTGCACCTGCAATTGGCCACCAGAACTCAAGCGCCGCCGATGGTAATGGTGTGGGCCGTCGTAATGACCGATGGTCGCTGCCCGCTCATATTCATCGACCGTGGGGTCAAAATAAATGTCGAATTTAATTAGAAAAATGTCTTAAAGACAGTATTGAAGCCCTGGGCAGACAAACATGTCGGCTGCAGACCATGGACATTCCAATAAGACTCAGCGCCACCGCACTCAGCACGCGTCAACCAAGAATGGCTTAAAAAGGTGGTTCCTCGCTTCATTTCTACTGCACAATGGCCACCAAACTCTTTGGATCTTAATCCGTTGGAATTTTTACGCCTGGGGCATTTTGGAGAGTAAGGTTCTCACTAAACAATACCAAAGTATCGATCATCTCAAGACGGTGCTTCTCTGGGAATGGGCCAAAATACCGCAGAGCCACTTTCGTGCAACCTATGATGGCTTTGTCGGCCGTTTGAAGGCCATAATTCGTACCAAAGTTGGCCAATTCGAACAAATCTAAAATGATTCTAAAATTTTATTTTATTTTCAACATTTTTTGCTTTTGAACAATAAAATTAAAAAAAAAAATTAAAAAATATAGCGCTTTACTTTGTTGTATTATTCGTATATCAGCCACCCTGTACATATTGGACATTGTAACCCTTCAATCAGGACTACGACCTAGCGTTTCATACTCACTTATGTTTGTGTTTTAATTTTACATATGATTGGCAGAATCTACATTTCAAATTCGATTCCATATGGCAGATTTTTTTGAGAAACTTCTTCATGGCAATTTTATTTACTCTCAGAATTATGCTGGAAAAATATTTTTTTCATATTTCATTTAGTTGGAGATGTCTGTTGTAAAGTTTAAACCATGGACTCACCTCTTATAAACCAACACACTATCTACTAGACTAAGGCGATTATAGTTGAAATCTTTTAAAAATTCTGTTGATTTAACATTTTATTTAGTTTTCAAGAGAAGGACTCAAGACCTGAATTTGCAACAACACAAATGGTCCTCTATCTTACGAAAGGAATTTCTCATAAACTATGATACGATAAGCATAGTAACATAAATAAAATCTTGATTTTTAGTGGGAGATTGATATTTTGTCGTTGACTTCTGATTTCTTTAAAATATTAAAATTAAATATGTTTTGAAAGCGTTATATGAAGTTCGTCATATCATTGTTAATATTACGGCTACAAAGTTAGAAATAAGTTCCAAAGCAAAGTAATTTGTTTAATGTTATCACATTTTCACTATTCCAAAGATTTCTCCGTTTGGTTTCAAAGAAAACATTTCGATACACGATATTCGGTAAATCTGGCACTAGTACACATTTTTTTAAGCAGTCATTTTAAGCTCTCAAATAAATCTTAAAATATTGATTACGTCATACTGTCTGCAAACTAATAAGTTGGCTTTGATGCACTCGATTACGTTTTCAGTACATTGTTGCGTTTTTTGCTTTTAAAAACCTTTGAAATATGAGCACGTAGATTGCAAATAAAAAACAAAAACAAATTTGTCTTCAGTTTTAATTTATTTATTGTTCGTACAATTTTGTGTGCCACTGTTTGCTACTTAATGTAAACAACAACAATTGCTTTGTTTGTTGTTCTTCATTTGCACTCTTTTGCGTAAACACTAGCAATTGCTAGTCAATTTGTTTACTAGATCTTTATAACGAAGATTTTCAAGCCACGATTACTTCCTTCAAATTCCCCCTCTTCACACAAGACTGTCTGAATTTTTACTGACTCTGCTGCCTGATTTTTCTTGCCTTTCATATCGCAGGGTCAACAGTCTGATGAATGTTCTTGAATCGAAATCTTTATAAACGTAAACATGTTGTTTACTTTAGAGAAGTCGACGTAGCCTAGTAGGTAGTATGTTGGCTTATTAGACGAAAAGCGCTAGATTTCTTCGGTGATTTTCTCTCAACAGATTTCTGGAAAAAACTCTGAGAGTATATAAAATTACCATGATTGTCTCAAAAATCCGTCATTCTGTGTCGACTTTAATGTGTAGGCCTCGCCATTCATGTATAAAACTATGAGGTATGAGAATCTAGGCCGCAATCCTGACTGCAGGGTTGTAATGGTAAATTATGTATTATATTTATCGCTACTTTAGTGCAACATAGTCATATCTAAAAAAAATTAAAAATTTGTAGTTACTTAAGCAAAACTGCTCTTCTAGACCTTCTGTACATGTTGAAAAAAAATCAGTTTTATATCCCAAGCTGAACCGAGGTTATAGCAAAAAGTGTTTGTGGCAATTAGATCATAGGAGATATGACTATGTTGCAATAAAGGAGCGATAAGTTGTTCACATAATTATTTTGTGTGTTTTGTGTACGTTTGTTCTTGCAGCATTGTTGTCGTATTTTTGTTTAACTATTATAAGTTTTTAATACTGGTGTTTTGTTGGTATATTTTTGTTTACTTGTTTATCATGTAAACAAGTTCATAATTTTTGTTTATGTAGCTTCTGTTTGTAATTTAAAGAATATCCATTTTCGTAACAATATGTTGGTACTTTTATACACTCTTACGAGAGCGACCATTGTTTAATGCCTGCTTCAAAGTAGTGCTCTAGATGCTGTACCGTTATTGTGTGCCTTGTATATAGCACTGCGAAACCGTTTGGATCTGCTCTGTTCCAATTCATTTTGTACAAAGAATACCTAAAAATGTGTCTAAATGTTCTACAAACCAACCATGCCGTTACACTAAACCTCGCACTTAATTATCAAGCCTTAGAAAATGTAGAGCATATGCCGCGCGCCTATTGCGTTGAATGACTATATAAATCCATGTCATTTAGTTAAATATCTAGTAATTATATGAAGTGATCTATTTATTAAGGAAACGCTATGAAGTAGTTTAAAAATTTATTTTATTTTTTTTTTTTTTTTGAGTAACTCTCATTACATGCCTTTGAAGACTTATCCGCGTGCAAGCAGAACATACTTTGTAGGATTTTTTACTACAACTCTTCAGTTTCATTTGGATGAATTAAGCATGAAGAGTTTAATGTTTGCTCTGCTTTTAAAAATATTTTATTTGATTGTTGTTATTGTTGTTATTTGTTACTCCTATTTGCAACAATTTAATAAAAATAATTGTAATGAATTGTAAACATTTAAGCACAACACCAAAAACCCAGGCACGCACACTTTCTACACAGACACTTCGACACATGCATGGGCCATAAAGAATTTGTTGCAGGGATGGGAAATTGATCTTAACAAATTGTACTAACGTTCATAAAAAATTGTACTTTTTTCAGATCGATTGTACTAAATCCACTTTTTTCTTTTTAAACTTTTTTTTTTATTATAAATTAATAAAAATATAAATGACAATTCATTTCATTGTGTTTAGTATTAATGTAAAATAACAAAAATATCAGTAAATTTTTCAAATTGTTAGCGCAGTTTTGACTTCAGGATAAAAATTAAGGTTTTTAGTCTTTGCAAAATTATAGCACCAGTCTCAGTTTTGTTCAATAAGAAGCTTTATTTACCAAAAGTATTTCTACTTAAAACTTAGTAAACCCCCCTTATTAAAGTAAATATTCGGTCTTTGATATTCTTATAAAGATTATTTAATAATCCTCCGTCTATTTTCACCCACTCTTCGATCATTTTTAATTTTAAATTTTCAGCACTGGTAAATTGTCTGTTATTTTGAATATAATCTTCGGACAAGAATGTGGAAATCGTTTGGGAAAACGTTTTCAATAATATTCATATCAGGAGAGTAAGCTGGCCACGATAAAACCTCAATAGATTGTTTACGAAACCATTCCATCCTCTGTCTGCTGACATGAATTCTGGCATTGTCCTGTTGTAAAATATATTTTTTCATTATTTTCTCTCAAGAAGAGGAGCAAACTACAGCTAAGAACAGTAAAGTACTCTGTACTATACATTCGCATAGATGCAAACTGAAATTCGAGGCAACCACTTAAAGAAATAACCCCCCAGCAATAAACTATATCCCAAAAAATTGAATTTCTAAGGTCACGACAGTAGTATCGATAGCCATCTGGTCTATCTATGTTCCACTTGTTTTCATCAGAGAATATGACCTGAAGACAATTCATTGTTTGTTATTATTGAAATGCTAGTGGTGCTATAATTATGAAAATCACTTTATCACTTAACAACATATTTTAATACTTAACTATAAAGGAATAAAAAAGTTTATGAGATCTAAATTTTAGATCACTATTTGTGATAAATTTTATACCAGCAAACTATTTGTTATTTCAAAATTGTGAGCAACACTAATTAAATGACTTAAATAAATTCCTTGTTTGGATTAAATTAGAGACAGCCAAAGGAAACAGTCCATTTGTCCCTTTGATTTTTATTAAATTTTGGCATGAAAATATCCTTTCTACATTTGCAGATGAATGGGGAACGAATAATATTGCTTTTATAACTCTTGATATGTCAAGTTAGCAACGAGTTGCCATATGCAAATGAAACAAAAAAAACTTATACACTGATGAGACAGAATATTTGAGTGATTTAATAAACTAGAGAACATTTTTCAATAGTGCTAAATAAGTCATTGAGGTGCTATGGTGTTTTTGACTTCCAAATAGTGCTAAAAAAAGTACAATTGTACCAACTTTTCCATCCCTGATTTGTTGGCATCTTTATATTTTTCACAGACAGAGAGAGAGAGAGAGTAACAGAGAGGGAGAGGGAGAAAGAAAAATAATATTTATTTTAACTGTCATTACAACTACAATCACATACAAACATGCACCATAAGTGTGATATTCTGAAAGCAAGAAAAAGTGTGCACGTGTGTGTGTATACATTCCTTTTTTTTACTGTTATTTATAGTGTTTTTCACTTTTAAATCTTAATACTCTGAGAAGTGTGTGAACGTGAATGTATAAGTATGTGATTGTGATTGTGTATTGTGTTGTATAATGGTTTTTAACACTTTCAATACACTAGTTTTTATGGTCTCACATGCACACTTTAACAAACATATAAACGCATACAACATACTAAAAAAGTATGTAAATCTATGGCATTCAACACATGTAGGAGTATTAATGTTCATATCGATACCATTCCCATATCTATTTCATACATAAGAAAGTGTGTGACAGGATTTCTTAACTCCATTTGCTTTTCTTCTATTCTCTTTTCTTTATTCCTTAGGCCAGTTGAGTCTTATGAATTTACTGTTCATTTAATTTTGTTTCATTTTGATTTATGTTTTCTAAAACAAAGCGTGATTTGTTTGGTCGTGTGCTGCGGTAGAAAAGAACAAAAATTTGCAAATCAAAGAAAACAATTCAAGTTTTTTTTCTTTCTTTTTTTTTCTTAAAAAAATAAATTTTCATCTATTGAGCCTATTAAAGTTTTCATTGCTTTGCCTTTTGTATACAGTTTGTGTAGCTTTTCGTTTTCCTTTTATTATTATTGTCTGATAAGAAAGAAAATATTAAAATTGTTTTCAATTGCTCTTGGAAGTTTTTTAATAAAAGCACAATAGGCATTGGGGTTTGTATTGATTTTATACTTTTGTTATGAAATGAAACAAAAAAAAAAATAAAAAAAAATAAAAAAAAATTAAAACAAATAAAAAATGAAAGTTTATTAGCACACAGGCAATGACAATGAATTTTTATCTCTTCATGGCAAGCAGTATAAGAATTTATGGTTTACAGCAATCCTACTAATTTAAGGCAAACATAAATTCCCTTTTAAATTTTATATTATTTTTTTGTCTTCAAATAAACAGATTTAATGTAGAAAGAAAGTAATTTTTACTTACTTACTTACTTAATTGGCCATAGCAATCCGATTAACGGATTTCGACCTGCAGCAACACATCCATCCAGGCGCTTCTGCTTCTTGCGCGCCTAAGCCCATTGGTCCCACCAATCGATGACAATCGCTAGAACCATCGCTTTTGTCTTAAAATTGATTTTTGCTCTTTAAAATGAGGCCAAGTCCCAATTGATTGCATGCACCCTTAAAGTAGGGGTTGAGTTTATGATTAAATAAAAGGTCGAATAAAACTATTGGATAAGGTTGAGTTTATGTCAAAATGTGCAAGAGAAAAAGAAACATATTACGGAGGTCTTTAAAAATTAATCACATTTACTTGAAAATTGTTACCCTATGGATTTGTAGGATCGCTAAGTGCAGGTTTTTATTTAGATTTAAAAAATTCAAAGTGGCGGATCCAATATGTTGGTCGAGGTTTATAAAAATTAAACTTACTTACTTACTTTACCCTTTTTCTCGAAAATCTGACGTGATGGAAAGTTTTTGGTTCGTGTTCAGCGCGCGAAATGCCTTCGGGAATACCTGGAGCTATCTTATTTGTAAAACCCAAAAGAATTACTGTGTAATTTATCAAAGTTTTTAATCAATTCTTTCAGTATTTTTAACAAACAATTTTTATCTTACCCGATTTTAGTGATGATTAAAGTTCACGTAGCTTAATGATGGAGCTTATTGAGAGTGGAGTTCTGTGAAAATTTTATTTCACGTTCAGGGCCGGTCAATTGGGTGCCTTTAGACAATTTTGTGAGGCTTTGTTAAAGCTCATCTCTATACAGACAAGCCCGATTTATTTTTGAGATATCGGCCGAAATGTTGGAAATAATATGCAAATTTGGCGCAGTCGCGGTCAACATTTGTATGAAATAATCTTCAAACATTAAATTATATAAACGTACTATCAATTCAACTAAAGCTTTCATACATTTTTCTGAATTTTTCGTGTTTTTCTTTTTGAAAAATTTTCCTATAGCTCTTAAAAAATCACCCTTTAGTACTATGGCGACTTCTTCTCAGCAAATTTTTGGTTAGAACCCTGAAGGAAAGAAAATTGGCATGAAAAATTTCTTAAAAATCTGTAGTACGAAGTCAACCATAAACTGTAGATACCGCCGTTTATGGATAGAATTAACACACATAACATAAGTGGTGCGAGAAACTAGATTATAATCCTGACTAAAAAGAGGTAATGACCACTTATGTACGTATATATCGATACCAATAGTTCCACTGATTTGTTCTAAGTTGTCCAGGTCTTCATAGTTTGAATTTATTAAATCTGAATATGCGGTGACTGTTACAAATATAAACAGAAACCGTTATTTAACGTGTAGTAGTCAACCATTTTTAAATTCAACAAAAAATGTCATGAAAAAATATGAAAGCTTTTGGGAATTTCATGTACTTTATGAGAATGTCCATGTGCTCAAATATTTATGCAGCACATTAGTTTTGTTGTAACAATAGTTGACACATAGGCATAGAAACGATGCTAAATCCCATGCAGAAATTTTTTTTTTTTTAGTGAAATATGCAAACCTCCAGCTGTCAACGCATGTTGACATTTGAATCGTTGTTATGCTCAATACTTTTTATTATTTTTCCAAAACCTAAACGCTATAGCAGACTCATAGACTTCGAAATACTTTTGTATCACTACGCTGGAAGGGTAGTAGTGAACATATGATAGTGTTTATTAACTTATTCCATACAAATACAAACACATACGTACATATATACCATTGCTATACACTAACATTGTTAAATAGTAAAACAAACAATCAATTTATAGTTATGGTTTGTTGTCTATCGTTTTATGTGTACATATGCATATGCCCTAGTGTGATAGTGTAAAATTCTTTAAGAACAACATAAGAATGTTAAGAGAGAAAAGAAATATCAACCATTTATGGTAACAAAAGCCAACAAAAATAATAACAAGAACTGTAATGAAGTACGAAGAATTACGTCAGGTTGACAGGCAACCATGTATTGGTCTCTTAAAGTTAAGTATTCCTACCATGACTAGTTTCACGATGTTATAAGCTTATGCTGTATTCGTAATAATAAAAACAACAGCATACTTCTACATACGTTCTTAATGTTGCAACAATATACATATACGTATACATATATACACACACACGCACATGTAGATTTTAACTTAAAGCACTTCAAAATTGTAACATACTGTGTCTGCCATTAGCAAAGTACAGAAAGTCCATGGAACAGCAACGTACACTTAATAAATGTTGTGCCATCATATTCCTCTTTAATATTTACCCAGTCATTGAAAAATCAAACGTGTGTGCGCCAGCAGTAGATGCAATTACAGTCCGGCTCATAACAGCAAACCGCCGAAGAATTCGAAGACAAGGTTTGAACACCGAACGCTACCTACAAGTCTACAGCAACAGGCTATTGTCTGAATGATGAGTTGAATAAAAACGATTCTAATCTTATGAGTGATTTTTTTAACCGTATAGTATTAAAATACTGAAAACCACTCCATAGCTGGTCCATTTAATACAATTAAATTCGATCGATATCTCATCAATTGCATGTATAATGTTCTTTTTCAAGGGCTTAAATGGACAATGACTTGCGTTCGTATATAAAAAACTTTACGTCTCATCACAGAAATTTTAGTGGGGTTGAATGGCATGATCTTGGTGTTCAATGGGTTGCTCAAACCTCGAGAGATTAATTGCTTTCTCAGCTTCAGAATTTCGCATACTGTGAGACCCGCGGCAATTTTTTACTGCCACTACTTATCATTCATACCCAATTCTTGGATGTTAGACCGTAACCTTTAGATTTTTATCATTCTTAAAAAAGTATCACTCACTTGAATGGCCTCGGGGTAGTTCTGATAAGAGATTCGGTAGTCCTGTTTACCGTTTAGCTATTATTTACCTATTGTTTACTTATCGTTTACCAATTGTTTACTTATCGTTTACCAATTGTTTAACAATTGTTGAACAATTGTTTACTTATTATTTACCTATTGTTTACTTATTATTTACCTATTGTTTACTTATTATTTACCTTTCGTTTACTTATTATTTACTTATTGTTTACTTATTATGTAACTATTGTTTACTTATTATTTACCTATTGTTTACTTATTATGTAACTATTGTTTACCTATTGTTTATCTATTGTTTGTATGTTGTTTACCTATTAGTTACCTATGTTTACCTATTTTTATCTATTGTTTACATATTATTTACCCATTTTCACCTATTGTTCACCTATTCTTTACCTTTATAATCAATATAAGCTTAGTGGCTGAATATAATAATTCGATAGAGACATAATTCATAGTTCGTTCATCATGTAACCTTGAGATTTTTTTCATTCTTAAATAAGTATCACACCGCACTAAACAGACTATCTTATAAGATCTGTTTGAATAGCCTGGGGATAGTTTTGATAAGAAATTCAGTAGCTCTGTTTCCAGTTTATCAATTATTTACCAATTGTTTACTTATTGTTTACCTATTGTTTTACAATTGTTTACTTATTGTTTACGTATTGTTTATTTATGATTTATCTTTGGTTTACCTATTGTTTACTTATTGTTTACCTATTGTTTACCTATTATTTACCTATTGTTAACCTATTGTTTATTTTTATTTGTTTATTGTTTACCTATTGTGTACCTATGGTCTACTTATTATTTACTTATTATTTGCCTAATATTTACCTATTGTCCACTTATTGTTTACCTATTATCTACCAAATGTACTCTCATTTTTATTTATTATATACCTATTGCTTACCTATTGTTTACCTATTGTTTACCTATTGCTCCTCTACTGTTTACCTATCGCTTACCTATTGTTTATCTATTGTTTACCTCTTCTCCAGCTATTTTTTACCTATTTGAATCAAGATAGACTTAGTTGCTGAAGATATTTTTCGATAGAAAAATATTTCTTCCACAGGAAGAGGTCTGACAATGAAATTCGATGATTTGCAAGTGTTGTTTGTTAGTCTAGTCATGATGACTGGCAAAGCTAACAACGCTTGCAATTTGTCTTACAAGAAGGGAGTGGCGTTAATATGGAAACATTCTGAATGCCACAAGGCATAGTAGATTACAACAGTGACAAAAGTATGCTGTGATTCGAACTACTACAACGCACGAGCGTTTAAAGAAGCCAGAATAGAACTGTGTATGATAAATTCCAATCTAAGAATATAAAAGCAGTAACTGCAATAGGCCAGCTAATGGACCAGAAAATTAACGTCAAAAATGTTATAAAAGTTCTCAGATTCAGCATCGTATGGTTAAATTAAAGGCTGTGATTACAAATTTTACTGAAAACTTTTATGATCCGAAAATGAGCGCATATTCGAGTTTTTTAATCGCGCAGAAGAATCAAAAAAGACTCGTATTTGATTAAAAATGTTCAAAAATGCAATGCTGGTTGGATGTAAACATCATTACTAAGTTGCCGTTGAAATGTAAGAAGTTTGTTGCCTTATAAGATTAGAGGTGAGACCGCGGTTCAAACCACTGATCAGACATTTATAATAAAACAAAATACGAACAAATATTTCTTTAGCAGATTTCTGGCAAAAAACTCTGGTAAATAAAATTGCCATTAAAAATTTCACAAAAATCTATCATTCGGAGTAGACCTTAAACTGTAGATATCGCCACTTATGTTTTAATTTAATACACACAACATAAGTTTTGTGAGAAGCTAGGTCGTAATTCTAACTGAGAGGTATGTAAAGATCATGCTCATGCTTATTACTGAGCCTTAAACAAATTGATTATAACAACCAGCTTTTCAAGTGAGATGTGTTGATGTCAACTGCTATGCTCTTACATAACTTATGGTATACACTGTATGGAATACATGCGAGTGCATTAGTGTTGCCTCTTATTAGTAGTTGTTGTCAACTTATTACATGACACTAATGATGACAACATTAAATGTGCTCAACAAACATAAACAGAAAAACAACAACCACATGCAAAGTGCAATATAGAATAACAAAGTGGAAATACTTGTGGCAACATTAGCCAGCCAGTAACATGTAATTAATTATTGTTAATGTTAATGGTAATGGTAATGTTAATGGGAATATTTCTTCTTTTTTTTTCTAAGGTATTAACATTTTAATTGTGGTTGTCGCCAATATAATCATACTAACCCATAGGGCTCAAAGTACGCATAATTTTTACCATGTAATCCAGTACCATAAAGGGATTCATTTCAACACAAAAAAAAGAGTTGTTGTTGTTGTTTTGAATTTATTTCTTTATTTTTTTATTTTCCTAAATGTTAATTGCATTTGTGTAAGAGTGTAAACCACAATGTCAACTCATTATTAGTATATAGAGACAGTGGCTTTTAATTGTTCTGCTTTAGAAAACATTGTCGCCAATTTGTCACTTTTGCTGTATCCCTTTTTGACTGCCTGTCTTTTTTTTATTATTTTTCTTTTCTTATCATCAGTACAAAACCCTCTCATTCACTTAAAGCAGCACCTGTTGTGCTTGACTAGCGTTCAACACTTTCAGGCCTTATTTTAAAGTTGGCGCCACATTTTACATAAAATTTCCATAAAATTTAATGGCCGTGGTGACAATTTGTCAAATTAATTTGTGCCCTCCTTTATTAAATATGATATAAAATGTCATATTTAACTGTATCTAGTTGAATGAATTTTGTTATTGTTGGCTGTGTCTATGACAGCTGTTGGCCGGCCTGACCTTTTAATTTGTTAGAATTTATTGTCTGCCATTAATTTTAATTTGACTGCCATTACGCATTCGACTAATTAATAAAAATTGTTCAAAAACAACACATTTTTTTTTGGTGGTGGCGGGTATATAAATTTCGTTTCGTCTACCACAAAATGGCATAAATTTTAAAACAATAACTAGGATTTATTATAACAAAGGAACGATAAAACAAATGCACAAATAAATCCAAAAAGTGGCCGAAAAATTAAAAATAGTGTTAAATTTTGAAGACAAATTTAAAAATTTTCTTAACCAATTTTGTAATAATCCTTCTACTGAGAACACCATACAGAATTCGGGTCTGCTAGTTTAAAAAATCATCAACAAACACCCATTCGTCGAGGAAACATATAGATCCCATGAAAATATTACCAGTAACCGGGAGACTGTGTAAGAAAATCCAATGCACTCGATTTCCCAGCATCCACAAGAGTTCGAAATTTTGTTGACAATAACTTGAAGTCGCCGTAGTCTAGTAGATAGTGCGTGGGCTTAATACAAATGAGGCCAAGGTTTAAACCCCAGGTCAGACATCTTTAACAAAACGATACACGACATCGGCGACTACTCAGATTATTCTCTGGGAATAAACAAAATTTCCACGAAAACTTTGTCAAAATTTCATCATTCGGAATCAAAATTAACGCAAACAACATAAAGTGATGTGAGAAACGGAGTCAGAATCCTGGCGACGAAAGGTTGAGAACGACGGTTGTCAACAATTAGTACTATAGGTTTAAATCAGGTAATCGAAAAATTCGCGCGATGAGTCTTATTTCTGGATGAATATGTATGTGAAGACATGACGTCCAAGAGAGTCCAATGCATTCCAAAAAAAAGTCAGTTTATGGGCTGCCGACGTCCTCGATTCATATTTCTTTGAGAATGACTCTGGTCAGACTGTGATTACCGTGACACAATGAGGTTTCAATAGAACGACGCTACGTGCCACACAGTTCAAACAATATTGGATATTCAGCACGAGTGATTTGAGGGCATGGCAAATCTCAAATGGAGAAGATTTAAACTGAGATTGTATAATTCGACCCATTAGACATTTTCATTTTGGGTTTTATACAGTCGCAAATGTGTGCGAAGAAACCACAAACTAAAGCAGAGAAATCACAAACTAAAGCAGTTTTCAAAGTCATATTCAAAGCCTTATTTCTGAATCTGATTCATGAACATGTGGACACTTCGGATGGCCTCTACAGTCTTTTAAATGATAAAAAAAATTTAAAATTTTCTGCAATTTTTTTTTAACAGAATGGCGCTGCTGGTCTCACAGCTAATGTCACATTGTATATTCTGCATGAGCGCTTTAAGGACATTGTCTTCGCTATTGTTCAATTTGACCCCATTAAACTTTTTTGGCGCTTGTTTAACTCCTAGGTTGAGACCAAAGCTGAGGCTGGTGGCCCATCTTCGGATTCGGAATCTTACATAATCTTCGTTGACAGTCAGGCTGCCCTTACGGCCATTGCGTCGGTCTGGTGCAAATCACGGCTCGTTCGCGAGTGCAAAGAGTCGTTGAGGAGTTTTAGACTAGACCGTATCCATCTATGCTGGGTTTCGGGTCATAGCGGAATATTGGTCAATGAGACGGCGGATGCCCTCGCTAGGTTAGGTTCGCTTTTAGGGGACGATTGAATAGTTGATCCTGACCCCCCAGTCTCCCACCGCTATGGCCTCATTGATGGATGAGTCGGGGAGGAAGACCAAAGGCGTTGGGGGAACGGATCGGGTTATTCCATTTCTAGACGTCTATGGCCTGCTGTGGACAGTAAGGAAACAGATTGGCTGCTGGGCTTGGTTAAGGTCAGCATAAGGTTGGTTATCGGTTTTATCACGGGGCACTGCGAGATTAGGTCGCTGACGGATTGCAGGGTATGTTGGAGACTGTCCAACACCTTCTCTGTAACTGCCCAGCCCTTGGTAGGTTGAGGTTGACGATCCTTGGCACAGCCTTCTTTGAGAGCTTGAGTTCTGCGTCGAGAGCCAACATCATGGCTATCCACAGATTCATTAGCAGCTTGGGATGATTGAGTGATGACAGGGCTTCATAAGTATAGTCGCGCTCTCACCTACTTTTGTTTTGTGTCTGTTTCTTACTGTGTAATTCCTCCAATTCCTATTCTCCCCCCGTTTACCTACATGCCCTACCCTTCATCCTATATCCTCTATTTCCTTCCTTCTCTAAGGACGTTATAGAATGGGTCAATTTCGACCTCCGGGTACTGTACCTGTCTTAACCGACAAGTACTCGTCCTCTAACCTTACCTAACCTAACTCCTGGGTGTATGATAATAACCCAGAAACCACAGCGGTTCTCAAAGTCATTTTAAGCCAACCCACCTTCTAAATTCAGCCTTAACGGCATAGTCCTGCGATATTTGACATTCCTGATGAGTTTTAAAAACATATTCCTTTGCACCGTTCTTTATCCTTATTATGAATGACAAATACTATCCTTGACTTAACAATGTCCGCAAAAATATTTTGCAATAAAACAAATCCCCTTTAACAAAGAAAAAGTTTAAATTGACATAGAAAACGTACAACAACAAAAAATTAAACTTACTTTCTGTAAACATTCTTGCACGCAACAATCAAAATTAAATTGTCTTTACTTTTATATTGTTTTACTTCTTTCAACTGATACAAGACAGTTTAAGGATGCGTCGTAAGGAAGAGAAAAGCAACAGCATTCTCCTTACCTTCTAAGCATGTATGTATGTATGTATGTATCAAATTGGAATAATAAATACCTTTACATACATACATATATGTATGTACGCTGAGTACAAAAAAAATGTAATTTTTCTTCATCGTCAATAAATAAAATTTATCCCCTAAACACGGCCACACACTCTCACCACTTGAGCGTTAATAGTGGCCCACATGAAAGCAATTCCCTGTAAGCAGAAGCAACAATAATAATAAATAATCCCAAGGAAAAATAATATAAAGAAAGAGATAGATAGATAAAGAAAGAGAAAGAAAGAGACATTTCATTATCTCAATTTGTGTCAATACGACTATCATTTCCCATACATACATACACACACACACACAGAGATCCTTTTTTTTCCCAAACACTAGACCTGAAAACCAAATGACTAAAAAGCAAAAAATATGTGATTTAAACCAAACAAAGTAAGTACAAAAAAGCACAGCCATATACACATACATACTTATGCTATACATACATACATACCTATACAGAGAAACACATTCACTTGTTAGTCATGTGTGCGTTAAAATGCTCTCTGCCATAGACATGTTGACGATGATGATAAGGATAAGATTAAGGAAATAGTATTTTCGTATTATAATCGGGGGCTTATATATTTGTGAACAGATGAAAGGGAAATTATTACGTATTATTCAGCAATATTCACAGCCTTAAGAGTATAAAAGATGATAAGAAGAATTTTAGGACACAAAACTATAAAGTGCACAAAGCTTGTATAAACCTAGGAAAGAATACTTCATGTAAACCAAAGAGTAGACTAAAAATTGAGATTGAGTAAACCTCTACCGTCTAGACATTAAAAAATAAATCTGTTTAGCATTTTATCAGACATTTTTTCAACAGATAGAATAAAAAAGTGTTTTTTTTTAATGATAAAAATTATGTTAGTAATGTGAGTGAAGTCGCCGCAGTCTAACAGAGAGTGTGTTGACCATTTCCTCCAACAAACTAAAATACCGACAAATATTTCTTCGGTGATTTCTTCTCACCAGATTTCTGGCAAAAAATCTGAGAATAAAATAAAATTGCCATGAGAAGTTTCCCAAAAATGTGTCTTTCGTAGTCGACTTTAAACTGTATGTCCCAACACTCATGTATTAAATTAGCACACACACACACAACATAGGTGGTGGTAGAAGCTGGGTCATATTCTTAAACAAAGGATTGTAATGACCTATTTTGTATGTATGTAAGTGACATTTTCATTGTGTGTAGGTCATTGCCTTATATAAAACCCAATATCGTTGTAGTCTATGTCATCAGTATAAAGCTGTTTAACAGCATAAGCAAAATTGTACCCAAAAGCTTCGTATAAACACCATAGGCATCCATCTTTAACCAAAAACGTTTTTGTGTACATTAAACAAAAAAATTCGATTCTTCCATAAAAAAAACACCAATTATGCAGGTTCAAGTGCCTATTCGGCAACTTTGATATTTAGCCATCTTCTTAAAACTTCAGCTGCCAAATTCATTGTCATTTATTAAGTTTGTTTTGACAAATCATCGTGAACAGTTTTTTTATTTGTTATGTTCTATTCGCTCAAAGTATCGCGCGTTTCGTCTATTAAGGTTAGAGAACGTGTACTTGTCGGTTAAGACAAGTCGAAATTGACCCATCGTCCATTAAACGTTCTCAATAATCATTCTGCTATCCTTTTTGCAATACAGTGGGGGAATTCGAGTCCACTGTTTCAGTAAACAAACAAGCAATACTCGCACATCGATAAAACGAAAAATCTACCAAAATCATCGCTATTACCTATGAAAATATGAAGATGAATCAAAAGCTGTCAATTTCGAATCGTTCATAAGTACACAACCTTAAGAAGACTCCAACTGAGTGTAATTTGCATCATAACTTGGGCCCGTATCTGCACAAAATTCAAATGCCCAGAAACTAAAGGTAGACGATCATAAAAACCGACATTTGTTGGTTGAATGGACTCTGTATCAGTTTTCATTGAAAAAATCTTGTTGTGTAATAAGGCCAACTTCTGGTTGAATTTCAAGAAATTCAATTTCAAAAAATTCAATTTTCATTCTGAAAAAGTAAGTATACAGTGTGGATTTTAGGCTGCCGATGACATTGCTTTATATATTTTAAAAATTACATTGACCAGATCACGATCATCAACTGCTTTGAGCTTGCAGGGGATGATTTGGACACAAAAAATATGAGGTTTCAACAGTACACAGCTCATGCCATATTGGATATTCTGCACGGGCGATATGAGGGCATGGTCAACGACGTCGATCAATTCGAAACATTTAACTTTTTCTTCCGAGACTTTTGTCAGTCGCTGGTGTATGAAAATAATCCAGAAATCAGAAATTACAGCGGTTCTCAAAGCCATATTAAGGATGATTTGTAAGCCAGAGTCATGGAAAATATTGACAGACATTTGAATCATTTTAGCATCAATAAATCTTTCAAAAAAAAATTTTCCATGAGATCACCCATACAGCTAAAATAAAGCAGTTTCATATATAAATACATAACAAGTCATTACAACCCATCAGTTACGATTTCGACCTATTTTCTCATATCATTTATTATACATGACCGCCGGAACCTACAGTTTAAAGTCGATTCCGAACGATAGAAATTCTTCATGGCAATTTTATTTAATCCTTGCTTAATATGCCATTTAAATACATTCGAATCCCTTTACATTTGCGTTTCAATATCAATAAATTTTCTTTAATATTTCTTTATTATTATTTCCAAACCATTAATCCGATTAATGGCCAAACATTTCCCCCAAAAATAAAACATAATCTGATTAAATAAATAAATCATCTGCATAAGAAAGTTTAGAAATCGCATATTGCCCATCACCAATCCTCGTACAACAATATTGATTGTAATGAGCATGAAAACAATCAACCTTTAGCATTTAAAACTCTACTACTACTACAACTACAACTCTACTACTGGCACAACTTCTTTCCCTATTTCTTCCACTTACTGTATATACTGGCATACAGTCTTCGATCTCATTAGGAATCGTCTCTTTTGTAATTTACTTTCGGCTTCAGCATCATCTATTTTGCTGCCTTATTTTGTGCAATTTAGTTTCCATAATGTCAAGAAAAAAAAAGTCAGTCTCACTTTATCCCCTAGCTTAACTTATTTGACATCTTTTTTTTTGTTTTTCTTTCCTTCTTTTGCAACATTTTGCTTTTTTCTGAGACCTTTTGTGGAAATAAAACCGGATACATGTGTATGTGGTTAAACACTTCTTTGTTGTTGCTTTAGCTCTTGTCATACTGATGCGGCAGCGGTGGTGTAAGTAATTTCGATTTACTTTAGAAGGCAAAAACCAATACAATTGCTTCAGAAGTTTGTTAAACCTTTAGATTTGTTATGTCGAATGGGACAGGTTTTAGGAAAGTTCGATGAAACGTCTTACGAGGTAATTGTATTAATAGGACTAGCCATTAAACTCTAATTTGTAGATTCAAGGGGCAAAAATTCAAAAGAAATCAATAATTTTCAGTTCTTCATCTGAAGTGTTCAAGTGTCTAGCAGCATTCTGCAAGTTTGTTCCAGGGTCTTAAACAATATAAAACCTGTAGAAAGAATATCCCTCAACTAAGAGATATTATGCCGGCTATTGAGCAAGCAAGATTAAATTTTAGCTTGGTGTAGATAAGATTGTTATTAAGCAAATAAATTCGTAGGTAAGTAATCAGATATTTAAAAGCCTTGAAATTTATCCATTATTTTGAGATAAATGATAAAGTTTTTCAAGATCACTTTACAAAACATATATTCTAGTAGGTTAGGTTAGGTTACGTCATAATGGTAGCTCTGATATCACAAAGCTCACTTGAGCACGCATGGCGGCCCGTTGTGATGCCACGGGTGAACCAAGTTCCGCCAAATCAGGGAAAAATAAGAAGAAGTTGGTCAGCGCAAGGACTGCACATTCTATTAGGTAGTGTGTTGGCTTATTAGGCGTAAAGCCAGAGTTCGAACCCCAGGTCAGATATCAAAACAAAATACAAAAAGTATTTCTTCGGCAATTTCCTCTCAGCAGATTTCTGGCAAAGACTCTGAGAGTAATAAAAACCTGCCATGAAAAGTTTCTCAAAAAAAAAAAAAAAATACAAAAATCTATCCTTCAGAGTCGACTTTAAACTGTAGGTCCCGCCACTTATGTATAAAAATTAACACACACAATATAAGTGGTGTGAGAAATTAGGTCAATAATCTAAACTGAACGGTTGTAATGACCAATTATGTATTATCTTTGAAGTTTTTAAATATTCATAGTTACAGTATATTAAAGTTGGAATTAATTTATAGATACATTCATACATACATTCGTGCTGGTCAGGTTTACGACCTAGTTTCCCATACCATTTAACCTACGGTTTTAAGTCGACTCCGAATGACAGATTTTTGAGAAAATCTTTCATGGCAATTTTATTTACTCTTAGAAATTGAAGTAAGAAAATATTTCAAGATACACATTTGAAATCTCTTTAGGACCTGACTGGGCTCATGAGCAAATCAAAGCCTAAAAATTTTAGATTCATTTACAGCTCCGGAGAAAAAGAAAAAATTTTGATTTACATGCGTACATAATTGATCATTACAACCCTTCAGTCACGTTTACGGCCTAGCTGTTGTGTACGTTAATTTTATACATGAGTGACGGGACTTATAGTTTAAAGTCGACTTCGATTGATAGATTTTTGAGATACTTTTTCATGGCAGGTCTTTATTTCCTCTCAGAGTTTTTGCTACAAATCTGCTGGGAGAAAATCACCGAAGAAATATTTTTTTTTATATTTCGTTTCGATACCTGAACTGGGATACTAACCCAGGCTTTACGTCGAATAAGCCAAATTTTGATTTAATGTTTTTTTTTTCTAAAAGTTCCTTCAAAATTGCATTTTATCATTGGGGTAACTAGCTGAATGAAAAATGTATGGTGTATAGCACCACAGGTTCAAACTACAAAAACGTTCAACAAATATTTGTCAAGTTTATCGAAATTTTACCACTGAAAAACCTCAAAAATAATTCATTTAACAAACCCCCTATTTTATTGAATGAAAGACAATTAGGAGAGAAAATTAAAATTCTTTTCTTTTTTTTAAATTATATGGCAACCACTGCACTGTGGATGGCATCAAGGGCAAAGAAACTTTACAAATGCTACCTAAGGTTCATCAAAAACAAATTAAAACGTGACAACTTTTCAACATTGATTTGAGTATCCAGGAATACATTAATTTGCAGATGAAACACGATCTTTCCAATCGAAATTTTTTATTCTTTCGTTATGCTCGGCTACTTATCGGAATAAGTCAAAATAATAACAACTCAAGTCGCTGAAGTCTAATAGGTAGTGTGTTGGCTTATTAGTAGTGTGTTGGCTTATTAGGCCACATTTCAAACTCCAGTTCAGACATTTCGAACATAACGAAATATGACATATTCCGGGCAAATAACCAGAGAGTAAATAAAATTGCCATGAAAAGTTCCTCAAAAATCTGTCGTTCGGAGGCGACTTTAAACTGTAAATCCCGTTTTATTTATTTATTTATAATTGGCCATTACAACCCTTCAGTCAGGATTACGACCTAGCTTCTCACACCACTTATGTTGTGTGCGTTAATTTTATACATGAGTGGCGGGACCTACAGTTTAAAGTCGACTCCGAACGACAGATTTTTGAGAAGCTTTTCATGGCAATTTTTACTCTCAGAGCCTTTGCCAGAAATCTGCTGAGAGGAGGTCGCCGAAGAAATATTTTTTCGTTTTGATGTCTGACCTGGGATACGAACCCGGGTCTTTTGTCTAATAAGCCAACACACTACCCACTAGACCACGGCGACTTAAATCCCGTTACTCGTGTATAAAATTAACAAACACAACATAAATGGTGTAAGAAGCTAGGTCGTAATCCTGATTGAAGGATTGTAATGAACAATTATGAATATAAGTATGTATGTATGTATTATAGGACCAAACGGTCAAGCCCGATATACAATTATTATGCTGTTTAACTTCTGTACGATTAAGCCAAGGGTATAACACATTCGATAATACTGATGGCTTATATTTTTCTTTTTCAAAGAAAGATTTCTTTTTTTTTTTGTCATTTATTTGTTGAACTTTCATTAATGAGGCACCACATTGAAGCAATTGTCAGTGCGGCAGTAATGTGTACATACATACGTAGTCGCTTGTATTTCGCCAGATACAAATTATGACAGTTAGTGTATTGAAAAACGTCTATTGCCTTTGTTAAATTTCCATTTTGATTGCTGAAATTAAATCCAATAAATTTAAGAAACACCAGAAAGATGAAGAGAAAAATATTCGAAATTTTATTTTCAATGTGATTAATGATAAACGTTAGTCAGTTTAGTTGAATGGTTGACTGGTTGCTGAGCAATGGCATTCCCTATACATACATACATACGTACATGCATTCGTAGATTCATACATACATTCATACATACGTACACACAGTATGTAGTATGTCTTTAATGTGGTTTAATATAGAAAGAGGAAAAACCCCAAAACAACTACAACTAATATGGGGGCCTGTAACAGGTGGTGGCAGCATGTACATGAATTAAGATGAAATTTCAATTTTTATTTTGTCTTGCGCTAACCAACAAAAATGTAAACAATTTTCTTCTCTTTTATTTTAAATTTCTTGCTATTTTATGGCTTTGTTTATTAAAAATAATCGGAAGAAGAAGAAATTAAAGTTTGTTTCCCCCCTCTTTTATAAAGGATTTTGGTTTTGTTTTATTTCTTCAAAATTGTTTGCTTTTTTCATTTTCATTTTATTTTTCTCTTTTTGCTTTATTGATCTAAGAAAAGGGACTAGTTGCTGTCCCTTTTAAATTTTTTTTTTCTTTATTTTACAAGAAAAGGTTCACACACACATATTGTTTTAGTTTTTAAACCCAAAAGTTATGTCGTTACTGAAATCTAAGCAACAAAGGAAAAAAAATCTAAAAACTTATCCCAAAAAAAGTTGAACTTTCAATAAAAGAACTTTTAAACATTTGATAGGCATTCTATGGATTTAAATTAATACGAAAGGACAATAGCCTGCTTAACAGAGCTCACAGCAATACAAAATCATTAAGAGTTGTCTTGTAAAAAGTTACTTTAAACTTATAATTTGGATATACGTTGTGTGTAATGTAAAGGTTGTGACACTTTCACTTCTCTAACAAGTTCAACTAAAAATGATTGAATACGATAACTTAACACTTAATGCTAATGATACAAAATGTTTTTTTTGGTCTTTTCAATTTTTCTTTTTTTTTTGATTTAAATTGCTGTACGCATGACAGATAGATTCCTGTAAGATGCTAGGTAAGGTTAGGAAAGCAATCTTTGTATTAATGAACTCATTAGAAGCTATTGAAAGTGAAACTTAAAAATCGTCCTCCCCTTATAATAAAAGCAAGGCAAGGTAAAAGAAAGTCTTATTCAGAAATCTATAAGTAATCGTATAATCGACCCCAATGTATCTCTGCCTTCTTCGAATAGCAGCATGGCTATAGTCCAGATTGCGCGAGCATTTTACTATATTGAGTTTACTTACTTACTTAATTGGCCATAAACAATCCGATTAACTAATTTCAGTCTGTTTCCAACCGCCTCTGCTTTTGCGTCTCTACGCCAATTGGTCTCACCAATCTATAACACGGTTTCTTCGATTAGGTCCTTCGAACGCGGACAAAATTGTCCACTTCGCCGACTTGACTTTTGCAAATCTCTTTAGCAAATACTAGTCTCACCATAGCTTCTTACCTTAGCCGTTGAATGTTAATACACTGCACAACGTCCCTATTCTTGAAGAGCTCATACAGCTCATTGTTGGATCGAATGCAGAAATCATCTCCAACTCGCACTCCACCAAAGATCTAACGCAAGAATTTTCTATTTTTCTAGTTACCCTGCCGGCATCTAAGCCCTCTACCTTAGTGGGAGGTTAAAAGTGAACTAATCTTGTATATTAAATAATGCCTTGGTTTGAATAGAACATGATTAGAATAGCTGACTGCCTGTGTATTCTAATCATCAGTCGACAGAGACATTATTGTTTGTACCCAATGGAGAAAGGTTGACTACATCAAAGCCTTATAGAGCTAATAGGTGATGGTTAGTCTGCGACCCCATATCTTTCCTATTGTCCCTTTGTAGGTATAGATCGCTATCATTTCTCAAAAAAATTTGTCGTTCGAAGTTGACTTTAAACTGTAGCTCCCGCCACTCATGGTGTGAGAACCTAGGTCGTAATCCTGACTGAAGGGTTCAAATGGCCAATTATGTATGTATCCTTCCGTGAAAGCTTACGATTTTTCCGCATAATAGTGACTTCATTCGAATTGTTCTATGGTCGCGTGTTGAACTTTTTCTAGTCGTTGATTGACTTGCTTCCAAAACTACTGTAAACCAGAATAATTGCCAAGGCATTCACTTACGAATTCCATGATATTTTGCAGTCCTCTAGAGGTACCGTTCGAGTTAGTTATTATTAAATTTGGATTGTGTAATATTGTAAATTAGTGGTTCCATCGAATGGGCCAGCTACTGGTTTAAATTTGAACTATCGGTTATTTCGAATCTGGCAACACTTATGCTATTCTGTTACGAAATTCTATACTAAACGTAAAACGATTTACGCTTAAACAACGCTACAAATTTCTTTTTTTTTTAAGTGAACCTACGAGAAACTGCGTGACACGTTAGTAAACAAAATTGCTGTATTTGGGTCGCAGGAAACAGAAGCCAATGTAATATTATGCGTGATGTGGAAGCATCACTGTGAAGCGGAAGCATTGCCTCATATTTCTTTGAAAATAATGGTTGCACATTATGGCTATAGACACACCAATTGCACCATGATAACCGATCTTTTTATACCCGCTCTTCATGCTATTAATGTGAATGATGTTTGGTTTTAACAAAATGCTCCAAATTGCCACACATCTCATGCCACAATCGTTTTATTGTATCAAATGTTTAATGGCCGTTAAATTAGCCGAAATGGTGATGTTACTTGAACGACAAGATTTGACTTGATTTGACACCGTTGAACTATATTCTGTAGGAATCCATTAAAGAAAAGTCTTCTGCCCCCAAGCTAGAGGAATTTAGCCTTTAAAGACCAACATTTGTGATGCCAGTGCCGAGATGAGCCCGCTTACGCTTAAAAAACTGAACGAAAATAGAAAGAGGTACTGTGAGTCTAGCCGCGGCAGCTTATTCCACAAAATTCCAAAATTTCCATGAATAATTTTCTTTGTAGATATTCAATTCGTTTGAAAATATTCCCCAGCATTTCGAGACTAAAGTTTCCAAAAAATATTTTCAAATTGAATACAAATTTTAACGTTTCAATATTTAATGAAAGTTGTTTACTTAGCTCATATGTGCTTGGTGGGAAAAAACGGAGGATTTTTAATGATGTTTTGTTTTAATAACAATTACAAGCAAACATTACTTTCCATTTCACTAAGTTTTATCTTCATGTTACCTGCAAAAAATAAATACATTAACACAAACACACCCACATACACATACACAACTGTCTGTTAACAATCATTTGAACATGTGTTCAGTTAAGGATAGCAAATCTCATTAAAACGTGATCATTCATTCAGATGTGACAAGGTAGGAGGGTAGTCAATCATTTCAATAATCATATCCACCCATTCATTCATTCTATTCATTAATCTGCTGATGATTATATGAAAGCAACAGAAGCAACGAATTTTAAAACAAATCAATATTTCGGACGTGTTTTACACGTTTACGTTTACCAAAATAGTAAGACATTCTTTGTAGTTCAAAATATGCAACATCGGTATTTGAAATGTTCTTTTCTTATGTAGAAGAAGAAGAAGTTTGCATTTAAAATGTCTCTTCGTATAGATTTTAGTTTAAGTGGAATGTGTTCTTGTCTGTTGCACCATTTCACTCTTGTGGATGTTACAGAAATAGAAAAAATATTGAAAAAAACAATTATCAGTCAAGCTGAACAAATTTGTGCCCTACAGTCTGCAGTTTTTTTTTTTTTTTATATCAACTGTAAAAGTATATTGTTGTAGAGCAAGGCAGACTTTAATGTGACTGGCAATTTTTTTTCAACTCTACGATCCACTCCGCTACAACAAAGAATATTGATTACCGTCTGAGGAAGATTAAACTCTACCGGCATATTAATGCTATAACTTAGCATTCTTAGATTACGGTAATCGCAATAATTTTGTTCGTTTGGAATCTAGTGGATTTAATTGGTAAATGTTTTGTGTGTCAATCGTCTAAAGATCCAGTTAACACACTCAGGATACACCAATGCTGCAGACCAATCACCTGTAGATATACAAAAACGTAGTGAAAGAAGCCAAATTAAAAGCCAAAATAATGTCCATATTATGAAAAATAAATACATTGCTCAATACATCATTTGTAAAGATCTATACAGATTGTCATAGGCCTCTGTGGAATCCGATTTCCAAATAAGTTGTATGATAATAGTGCACTGACATACTCTGGCAAAGATATTAAACTTCCAAGGACTAGTGGAGTCGTAATTTTTTTACCCAAAGATGTTAAAAAACCTACTAAATTTATAAAACCTTTTCATACATACATACATAATTGGTCATTCCAACTCTTCAGTCTGGATTATTGACCTAGTTTCTCACACCACTTATGTTGTGTGTGTTAATTTTAGTGGAGGGACCTACAGTTTAAAGTCAACTCAGAACGACAGATTTTTTTTTTTGATTTTTTTTCTCTCAGAGTTTTTGCCAGAAATCTGCTGAGAGGAAATCGCTTAAGAAATACTTTTTGTATTTAGTTTTGATGTCTGGCCTAGGGCTAGAACCCTGGCTTTACGTCTAATAAGCCAACACATTATCTACTAGACTACAGAGGCTTCCAAACCTTTTCAGCTCAAGGATATATGGTTTCAACTTTTACAATCTTGTGTCCACTGTAATTACAATAGAACGATACGGTATCAGCAGAATGACAAAGAACGGGCAAATGTTAATCAACTGTGAAAAGCTTCTCCAAATATCTGTCGTTCCACAACACGAGTTGTGTGAGACGCTAGGACGTTGTACAATGGGTCAATTCGACCTCCGGGTACTGTATTTGTCACAGTTGACAAGTACACGTCTTCTAACCTAACCTAACCTTGGAACGTAAGAAACAAGTGAATTCTCGGCTGTTTAACCAATCAACGCTTGTTGATAATATCGCGCAATATGAAAAATGTTGCAATAAAATGGGGAAATTCTATCCCGAAAAGATTCTTTGCAGAGAAACTACATAATATCTCAACCAAGGTCATAAATATCAACGTTATGGATGCCTGGTTTGATGTAATAACCAAAATGAAGATTTAAAACGATAGGACTTAAAAATTGCTTCATAGAAGCTAGCAGTGACCACATTAAGCAGAAGATAGCACGTAGGAAGTGGTGGATTCCAGACTAAAAATTGGAATTAATCAGCAACAAAAAGCTCAACTTTTTCTACTTAATTGGTCAGTACTACCGTTTAGGAAAGATTGCGAGCTAGCTTCGCACACCACGCACGTTGAATGTTTACTTTTACACGTGAATGGTAGGGTGTATAGTACAGAATTTTTCAGAAACTTTTCATGGCAATTTTATTTACTATCAGAGTTTTTGCCAGAAAAGCGCTGAGAAGAAGCGCCAGAAATAGTTTGTTTTTCCATATTCCATTTTGTACGAGATATCCGACTTGAGATTTGAACATGACATTTAATAAGCCAAAACACTACCACCTAGGCTACGGCAACTTAGAAGAAAGCCTAAAGCTGTGCTTAAATCTTACTAGAACTCAATTAGACAAGACAAAACTCTACGTGACAAGCAGATCAAAAAAAGTACAAAAAACAACAAAAGAAGGAGGATTTATAATTTGGAAAAAAAAAATCCGGCAAAGGATATTGCAGACAAAGATGAAAAATGCTTAACCGACTAACTCAACTAAGCAAGATGTTCCTTCGCATTCTGCCAATATAGTGGAAATAGCCAACAATTGCATTCAGGACAACATTTAATCAATGCTTAGAAAAAATTTTATTTAATAGCCTAGCATGAGTTTTGAAGGGAACATTAATTGTGACTTAAGGGAAGAATATATCGAATAAGGCAAACAAAGTGAAAAACTGAAGGACAGGTTATAGCAGCAGTGTCTGGTTACCATGGCCATTAGATTGCATTTATGCATTATGGAAACATTGCCACTATAAGCTATTCCTATCAACCTAATACTGGAATTGTTGTTCAACTTTTTTAAAAACTACGTTCCTGTTAACGTGTCAAGCCAAGTTTCACAATCTAGTAGTTCTTAGGAGTATTTTAAAGACGCTTTTCGATTTGTAAAACGCCAGTATTCTAATTAAGCCAGTCGTCTGCTTATAATTCTTAACTAATAGACGTAGTAGAGATAGCAAATATGAGTACAGCCGTACTGTCTGTAGTGGTGTAGAACATAAAAGCTGCAGTTCTTCATCTTGAAGGGTATTTTTTTTAGGGTATACCAACCAATATTTATTGTAACATCTCTTTCAGTGTGTGCTTTAAAAAAAAACAAAAAATTGTAAGAAAGAAGTTCTTCTGACATTTTGTACTACATACTGCACATCATAGAGCGATTACTTCCAGTCGTACGCAATTTACCCCCATTTTTCTTTCTTTGTTTTCTTTTGGTTTTTTTTTTCTTATATTTTAACATGTAAATGGGGCAATAGACAAAGACATTTTTTCTTTTACTATTTTCAGGCATTATTTATCTTGCACACTGCATGCACAGTGTGTGCAATGTGGATCATATTATGAGTATATGAGTATTATTTAAACTTTTTTTGGAGTGCTAATTCTATCGCATCTTATCTTTTATGAATGGTTGTTAATATAATTGAAGTTGCCGTGGTCTAGAAGGTAGTGTGCTGGCTTATTAGACGTAAAGCCGGGGTTCGAGTCCCAGGCCAGACATCAAAATATAAATACAGAAAGATTTTTTTCTCCGATTTCTTCTCAGCAGATTTCTGGCAAAAACTCTGAGAGTAAATAAAATTGCCATGAAAAGTTTCTCATAACATCTAAGTCGACTTTAAACTGTAGGTCTCGCCACGTATGTATAAAAATTAACACACACAACATAACTAGTGTAAGAAACTAGGTCACTAATCCTGGCTGAAAGGTTGGAATGACCAATTACATACATACATAATTGGCCATTACAACCCTTCTGTCAGGATTACGACCTAGCTTCTCATACCACTTATGTTGTGTGCATTAATTTTATACATGAATGGCGGGACCTACAGTTTAAAGTCGACTCCGAACGACAGATTTTTGAGAAGCTTTTCATGGCAATTTTTACTCTCAGAGTCTTTGCCAGAAATCTGCTGAGAGGAAGTCGCCGAAGAAATATTTTTCGTTTTGATGTCTGACCTGGGATTCGAACCCGGGCCTTTTGTCTAATAAGCCAACACACTACCCACTAGACCACGGTGTTAATATATAACAACTTTAATAAGATATTGTATTCACTACCACTGTACACAGCACCATTGAACATACAATACGAGAGACAAAGAAACAAAAAATCCCTGACATCATTAAACAGTGCATCACTTCTTGATGACATATGCTATTAAATTTTACAATGATACACTGACACAGACTTTTAAAGATACATTGATCTGATTATACTTATTCTTTATACAGTCAAACCCGGTTATAACGAACTCTGTGGGATCAAAAAAAAAAAAATAATAGCTCGTTATAGGCAAAGTTCGTAATAAACGAGGTGAAGTCATAGATGAAAATATAAAATACAAAGAATTTTTTTTGATTTATTAACAACCAAAAATTCTTTTTCTATCAGCTGATTAAAGAAGTTGAGTTATAATTTAATGCTGCCATATTAAATAAAAATAAAGGCTATTGCCATACTTCAAAGTTTTTTCTGAGGGTTCGTTATATAAAAAAGGTAGAATGTATGAAATTTAATTACTGGGACCATTTAAAGGAGTTCCTTTTAACAGAGAATTCGTTATAAACGAGTTAGTAATAAACTGTACGTAATAACTAAGAATTTATTGTAACCGAGTTCGTTATAGGCGAGTTTGACTGTACAATACTTGTTTTCTTTGCCCTTTTTATTGTGAGTGTCTTTGTTTGGGATTGGTGCTGTTGATTTTTATAATCAAAATGTTACTGTGTAACGTTAAAAGAAAATACAGAAGATGTTTCGTTACATTTTAATGCTCACAAGGGAATTTTGATGAATCCTGGTGATAGAATTCAAGCGTTGAACAAAAAACAAAGCAAGTGCTTCTAGCATTCGGGTATTATTCATCTTATCAGACGTTGACATTGTATACGCTGGTAAGAATTTTTTTTACCTTAAAGTCATGCACACTTTTACAGAAATTGCACCGTTTTTTCTTCTTTACATTTACAGTCTAGTTATGTTTTTCAAGTTTTTCAATATTTTCGAAAGCAAAGACATTGTATCAGCCCCATCCCTGGATGCTATCCTTTTTATGTCTTCTTCTAAGAAACTATAAACTTTAGTTCTGATGTATTAATTTGTTTTAAAATTAAAGCTTCTTTTGAAGTAAGTTTTAAAACCCCAAAAATACAAAAAAAAAAACGAACGAAACGAAACACAAAAATAAATTTAAATATGCGGTATAAACTAACGGAACATTATGCGGATGTATGCCAGAAAGAGAAAATATTTGTTTATATACCGCCAGGAAGCTTTAATTAAAAACTTTATTAAAAGTTTTCTTTTTTTCTCCTTTTCTTGCGGTTTAATTATCCTTGTGTAGTATTATGACACACCGTGTGCCAGTATTTTTCACAAAGAATGTGTTTTTTTTTATTTGGTTTGTGAGTTTCTTTGGCGAATATTTGTTTTTTGCACCTTTGCTTTATGTATGGAAATTTATTCGTGTTTATTTGTCAACAACTTTAATCATTTAGTCCTTTATAAATACAAAGCAATTATCCTTATTAAGTTATAAATTCTTAATAGACTTATCACTAGTGGAAATGGAATTATTTAGGAAAGCATTTGTTTATATGTTCTATGCCAGCATAGGTGTACAGGGTGGCTGATATATAATGCAACAAAGTAAAGCACTATATTTCTTTATTTTCTTAATTTTATTGTTCAAGAGCAAACAATATTGGAAATAACATAAAATTTTAGAATCAGTTTAGATTTGTTCGAATTGGCCACCTTTGATACGAAATATGGCCTTCAAATGGCCGATAAAGCCATCACAGGCTGCACGAAAGTGGCTCTACGGTATTTTGGCTCATTTAGATTATCGAAACTTTGGTATTTTTTAGTGAGAACCTTGCTTTCCAAAATGCCCGAGGCGCAAAAGTCCAACGGATTGAAATCCAAAGATTTTGATGGCCATTGTGCAGTAGCAATGAAGCAAGGGACCTCCTTTTTAAGCCATTCTTGGTTGAAGCGTGCTGACTGCAGTGGTGCTGAATCCTGTTGGCGTGACCATGATCTGCGGCCGAAATGTTTCTCTGCCCAGGGCTTCAATACTGTCTTTATGACATTTTTCCGCTAATTTTCGGTATTTATTATGACCTCAAGCGGGGAGCGACCATCGGCTTGTGTTGTGGTGGCCAATCGCAGGTGTAAATTTTCAGTTGACCGCTTTGGCAAGTATACCCGATCATTTTGTTTGTTCACAAACTAATCAATCATCAATTCGGTAACTGGCCACTTTCGTGCAAGCGAAGTAACTCTTTGGATTTTTCCAGTCTATTTTTTTTTCTGTTCATCGGTGAGCTCTTGCACTTTTTGGAACTTCAACTTGTCCAAGCTCATTTTTCAATATGTGTTGTTGCATCCGTTCTCGCGATATGTTCAATTCACGAGCAGTTTTTCTACTACTGCGTCTTGGATTTCTATCAAATCTGGTCTTCACTTTTCGGATAATTTCTGGTGTTGGTACCGTTTTTTTTTCGTCCACTTTTTGGACACGATGCAATACTGCCAGCATCGCGGTAACGAGCAATGGTACGAGAAACAAAAGATTTATTCACATTTAAATGCTGGAGGGCTTTAACAATAACCACCTGTAATTTTCCAGCCGAATATAAAGCAATCACACTATCACGCTTGAATTTCATCACGAATAACTTTTTTTCTGAATGCAATAGATCAAAATGCGTTTATAATCTTGTAATAAATTTAAAATTAACTGTTACTGGAATAAATCTGTCAGCTGTCAGACGAACGGTTTACAAATTATAGCAACCTGAAGTTAGTTGCAGTACATATCAGCTACCCTGTATGTGATCATAAATATTCGATTACGATTAGCATTAGCCTATGCTTAAACAAATTATTTTATTAAAATATCGTTTCTCAACAATTTACCACTAAAAATGATGTCATCAAGCACAGAATCACTCTTAGACCTCAATTGCAAACTTTATTGCAAAATTTATGTTCAAAAATTCCTAAAAAAAAATCAACAGAAAAAATCTTTCTTCTCCATAAAAATTTCATTTCAGCTATTATTTCGTATTTAAGAATTATTTTTCGCTTTCCTATAATGCGTGTACCTTCTATTTTGTATTGCAATCATATAGTGTAGTGGTACGGTGCGTATGTTTTATTTATAAGGCATGACGAAATGTTGCTCATACGTATAGATGGTTTAATATTCTATTTGCTTATCACGTAACTAAGTGAACAGTAAATTTCATTTTACAACTGCTTGACGGCAATAATAATGATGCCGATTGTGATGATGATGATGGCATTTCAATGGCTTTTATTTCAATAATTCTCAAACCTTAAAAGTGAAAGGATTTTTATTTGTTTCAATAAATCTAAAGCCACTGGCGTAAATATTTATATGCTTCATGCATTTTAAAAACATTTTTTTTAGGAAAAGTTTAATAAAAAAAAATATAAATAAGATGCCATAATACCTTTAAGCCGCACAGTAATTTTTATATTAACTTACCTCTTGCATGGTATTAAGGGATATTCTGGACTAATAAAATTTACAAGCAATTTTAATGGAACATATTTCTTTTAAGGATATTTTAATAAGTTTTTGATGCTTCTAAGTCTTTATTGGCTTTTAAAGATGCTTTGTAACTTTATTTGCCATCCATCACAGTTAAATTTTATTAAATTTCTTTTTGTAACATATTTAATCTTTAAATTCCTTTGTAATCCATTCATTAATTGTTTAGTTTAATTTAATTTATTAATTTAATTTAGCAAGTTAAACAAACTAATTTCAAAATAAAGTTCTTAACAATATTTATTATTTATTTTGTTTTTAGATTCTTTATTTGAATATATTTTGCCATTTTGTTTTCGTTTCTCTATGCGGAAAATGTGAAAAGTTTCAAGTATTTTGTTCCATTTCCATACGTTGATGCTGTTGTTATCGTTGTTGTTGATGTTTTTTAAACGAATAATTTTCTGTTAAGCCGTCACTTCACGTTGACACAGTTTTTAATGCAAAGCGTTAAATTTTTCCCAGACAACATTGAAAGTAAAAAAAAAAATCAGTTAAGGCACGATATCGATTATCTGAAGGCAATACAATACATTACGTCGAGTAGCATGTGTTAAGAATATAAAACGAGATTCGAATTTATTATTCTCAATTCCCGAACTTAATACACTTACGACTATTAACGGTTATAGTATCCTACAATTGTATTGTCTCGAATCTTTGCTACAATAGAAGTTAGACTATGAAGAAAAGCTACTTCTTCAATACCATATGGTTTATCATATTTGCTTTTCTCAACGTGACGCACTAACATTCATAATATTTGATTAATGAATCGAAAAAGGTATTACGAAAAGACACATACATAATTGGCCATTAGATCCCTTCAGTCAGGATTATTGATCTAGTTTCTCACACCACTTATGTAGAGTGTGTTAATTTTATACATTAGTGGTAGGTCCCGCCGCAGTTTAAAGTCGACTACGAATGACAGATTTTATGAGAATTTTTTAATGGTAATTTTTTTACTATCAGAATATTTTGCCAGAAATCTGCTGAGAGGAAATAGCAGAAAAAATACTTTTTGTATTATATTTTGATGTCTGGCCTGGGGATTGAACCCTGGCTTTTACGTCTAATAAGCCAACACACTACCTACTAGACCACGGCGACTTCACTATTTGTTCTAAAGCCTCAGTATTCTTCCTTTTCACAATTTATTTGACTGATTATTGTAAAGAAAATTGTAAATAAAATATTAATCTAAGATCAAGAAATTATTTTTGAATACAACGTTATACCGAAGATCTTCTAAAATAAGATGAAGTTCGATCATATCCTTAAATCATGATTAATGGGAAATGGTGTTTCTTAATTTGATGCTTACTGTTGTGCAAAATGCGCATCTGACAGGATACAAGCTTTTTATAAAGTTTAGTACAACAAGACCCCGCTTAACGCTGCCCCGTTTAACGCTGTTTCAGTATTACGCGTTTGCAAATGAAAGGGCCATGTACTAACCTAAAGCAGTTCCCTATACAGAAACGGTGTATACTACGTATGTATTTCAAAGCTCTTTTGTTAGTCTGTTCAGAAAAAGGATTCTAACTGCATTTTCCGAAGTCGCAATCACAGTACGAACGCATCTGGATTTATTAGTTGTCATAAACGTTACTAGGTGGATACCTATGTAAGAGTTAAGTTGCCTCGTTTAACGCTGTTTCGTTTAGCGCTGATACTTATTGGAACATATCCCCGGCGTTAAGCGGGGTCCTACTGTACTTGTGCTAACTGAAAGTATCTGTAAATACTGTTACGTTTTTACCTTTTTAAAAACGTTAAAATATGAGTTCGTAGAGTGCAAATAAAGTAAAAATAAATATGTGTTTGATTTTAATAAATTCTTTATTATCTGCACAATTTTTGTGCCACTGTTCGAACTTGTTTCACGTATACAATGATACTTCACAATATGTGTTTGTTCTTTATACTACTCTGCTTACAACCCTTTTGTAAGCAACAACACTTGTTAGTTATTCTTCTTTCTCACAACCTTTTTGTAAGTACAACACTAACAACTATTTTCTCAAACGCAACTTATCTGCACACAAGTCTGACCGAATTAAAGCTCGATAGATTTTAATTCTCAACCAACGTGACGTCGTCTTACACGATCAAATTCAAACTCTACTCTGAATCATCTTTGCTCGCTTTGGCTTGCCTTTTATATCACTGGATCTTTAGTGTGATGAATGCCCTTGAAGGACGATGACGTCCTTCGGGAATATTTTAAAAATGTAAACAACCTATTCTTATTTTTGTTGTTGCTTGTTTACATTCGAGCAGGTAGATTAGTTGTTGTTGGTTTATTTGTCTATCCTATTTTATACTGCACATTGTTGTTTCTTGTTTACTTTTTAGTTCCCTTTATTTTGTTGTTGGTTATTTACGTCTTTTTATCCTTTATTCTTGTTGGTATATTTTTCCACTCATTCATTGATCACGTGAACAGTGCGCTGTTTTGTTTTTGGGGCTTTTGTTTATCATTTTATGCATGATCATTGTGTTGTTTTTGGAGCTTTTGTTTATTATTTTAACAACACCATTTCCACTTTCGTAACAATACATTGCTAACTTAACAGTTATAAAGAACGAATGTGATCTTCCAGAATTGTAAGGGCACACTGACACACCAAGTTTAAATCCAGTTTGATCAGATCCAGGCACCAACAGAATTTAATTTTTACATTCGCAATTGATTTCAAATATTTTTTTTCTATAAATCATGAAATCCCACAACCTCACAGACTGTTCTTCCTGTTTTCGCTAACAATGGTCTTTCGACTGATCGTCAGGAGTATAAAATTCTTTTTCAACCGTACTCTAGTAGGTTGTGTGTTAGCTTATTAGATGTGAGGCCTCGGTACAAACCCCAGGTCTGACATCTCGAACAAAACGAAATATAAAAAAATATTTCTTTGGCAGATTTCTGAAAAAAAAACACTCTGAAAGTAAATGAAAAGCTTCTTAAAAATCTGTCTGCCGACATTAAACCGTAGAAATGAGAAATTAGGTCATAATCCTGCACTGAAGGATTGTAATGACCAATTATGTATGTCTGTATGTATAAATTTCTACAAATTACAAATCTGACGACTACTGTATTTCGTAAAACGATACGAACAGAATGCTTAGCGAGACATCGCGACTATCTTAATGAGGAAACCAAATGGAAGCATACAAGATCAAAAATTTGGAAATTAGCGAAATTAGGTGATCATGCTTCAGAGAAACAGACACTGACAATACATACAGTCACGTATAATGAAACTTCTTTAAAAAGCGAATCAAGCCTCTCTTCTCAAAAAGCGCACAACCATCACAGCTTGATTTTAAATTAAAGCAAAACGTTGTTACGTGACGATCAGTGTATTAGCTTATTAGATGTAGGTCCTAGTTCAAACCCCATGTCGGACATCATAATATGTATGAAACAATATTCCCTCGGCGAATTCCTCTCATCAAATTACAGAAAAGAACTCTAAAAGTAATTAAAATTCCGATGGAAAGTTTCTTAAAAAAATCTATCGTTCGGAATCCACTTTAAAGTGTACGTTCCGCCACTCATATATAAGATTAACACACACAACATAAGTGGTGTGAAAAGATAGATCGTAATCCTGACTGAAGGGTTATAATGATCAGTAATGCATGTTTATGTAATAGCAGAGGTATTAATGCAAAGATCGATAATTAACAGATGTTTGCCAACATTGGATTAAAATTAAATCCAAATCATATGCTTGTAATAGATCAAACCCTAGGGATCACAGTTTGTTGTAAATAGATTCAGTAGAGAATTTCATGCTATTGAAAATAGTAAATGATAGTAAGATGAATCAGTCAATTCGCTAAAATATGTAATCAACCTGACAGGATAGAGTTCCAGCAATTTAAATTTCAAATTAACCTAATAACAGGGAAATAGTAACCACTACGAATGTATTTAAATCGTAAAAGTACTGTAACACGTTGTGTGATGATGGCACATATGTTATTTAGTATTTCAAGTGGCTGTATTGCTGATTAAGACCTATTTTGTCCAAACCGACGGTACTATCTAAACTTCAAAGGATATTCGTTTTTCAAGTCATCTCTCAGCGGCAAACAAATTTTTTTTGTTTTTAGTTTTTATTGTAGTCTCTGTGTGATCGACTAACGTTTTTTATCCACTCCCATTTGGGAACCAAAGACTACTTAAGTTTACTAATTAGCACTTTATCAATTGCACCTCGGCATACTCAAATTATTTTTTCCATATAACTGCCTGTCTGTCCCGAAGGATTTCTTGTAATCAGTAAACAGTAACTACAGAGAGGTACGACATTCTAAAGATTGTATAAAAGGCTTAAAACATTGATGTAACCCACGCAGGAGTTTTTGATAAGCCTCTCTGTATTTTAATGTTTTCCAAATAATTTTCCAATATTTGCTGGGATATAAATATCAGATATCATTCTACATACAGATAAGATATGTTGTATGCACAAGGAAGCGTTATAAATATGTTTTTATAAATAAATATGTAACAAAACCTGCAGTTACATACACACACATTTGATAACATTATCATTGCTAAAGTGCAGTGCATGTTGGTGGTCTAAGACAGAGACACATACCAAATGCAAATGCACATACTCATCCATGCTACCAACTTATCAAGTATGTAAGACTATGGTTATGGTTGCATATTCCCACGAATGCATACATATGTTCATGAGATTTTAGCATACACACTGCATGCATACATACATATCGACGCCTTCATTTTATAACATTCTAAGTAATAATGTTCTACGTACTCTAACATAAATACTTTCAAAATTTGGTTAAGATGCGCCGATCCATTCCAAAACTCATAACTCAAAACATACTTTTTCGACTTAGAATGTTATAGAAAACAGGCGTCGATATGTATTATTGTAACATGTGGAGTACACTTTATGTATACAGTTTCAGTGAATCACTACTATTCCAAATGGAAATTGTTTAAATGAACGAAAATTTTTTTTTCAACAAAAATTCATAAATTTTTTATGTAGTATGTGGTGGAGGTACATATGTACATACAATGTATGTATACATCTATAACTGACTAATGTGTAAAGGTATATGTCAAGAATAGAGAAAAATGAATTGAAGTGAGAAAGAGAGAAAGAGAAAGATTTAAAAGTTCATTTACTTCGGGTATATTTAACGTAACAGACATTTCAATGTTATTCTTTCATTGAAAGGGACAGAACACAAAAAGTATAAAGAAATTAAGGCCATAAAATTCATATTTATAAGTATATTAATATTCAAATATATCTATACATACATATGCCTACATCATAAACATATATAGGTCGTTCGATGTATTTTTATAAAAAAATTTTTGTGTAAACATCCCAGCCAGCAATTTTGAAAATGTTTAATCAAATTTGAGTCTTTCTTGATTCTTCTGCGAAATTAAAAAGCCCGAATATGCGCTCATTTCATAATCATAAAAGACTCTTTCGTCGGGGGAAAAAAAGTGACTATGAGCGACTCTTCTTAAAAAGTCACTTATGTGTTTTTTTCTATATTATTTTAGAGTAATTTTCGACTCTTTTTCTAGTAGCTTTATAATCATTTTCGAATCACTTTCTGCTTATTTATTTGTATTATTTACCATCGTTTATGATTATTTTTCGAGTCGTCTGTTAATCACTTTCTGAGTCTTATTTACCTTCATTTATGATTCTTTTTCGTGGCGTCTTTCAGTCATCGTTTAATCGCATACGAGTCTTTTATGAGTAATTTATCATTATGTTTAGTTGTTTTTGTATTATATGAGTCACGTTCGTATTAAATAGGACTCGTTTTTAGGTGATTTATGATTTAAATTTAAATCATTTATTAGTCGAATTTATAATTGTATTTTACTCTCTTCAAGTGTTTAATAGGTTTTATGCGTCCTACGTTTACATTGCCACGATTTCAGAAATTACGTCAGCATGAACATCGAGTTACGAATAAAGAATATTCATATATTTATATATTCATGATGTAAGTGTACCAGATATCGAAGTTTATTTAAAGAATTATTTTTTTCGTTAAAAAACAAAGAACAAAATTTTCTATTTAAAATGAATTGTACTTTATTTCATAGCCATCTTTTACATAAATGAAGATTTATTCAGAGAAACAGTTTATAATTATCTATCTGCACAAAATATGACCATAAAATACGTAAAATACGATTTTACAATCACTTTTCAAACATCTGCATAATCTGTTTTTGATTAGTCGTTTTTCAATCTTCGATGTAAGTAGCGGATAACAATAAATAACGAAAATAGTAGTCACATTTTAAACGTCTGGATGATTAATTTCCAGTTGCTATATAATTTATTATTGTATTTTAAATCGAATTCATTTGCATCATTAGTGCGAATCATTTGTGAGTCCTTTTTTAAACGTGTAACTGACTAATAACTTTCTGATCACCAAAAGTACTCTAAAAAGACTCAGGAAGATGATTTTTATAAAAAAAAACAATCTTCCAAATGCATGCTGGGTTATATCAGCAGGATGCCTAGCTAGCATTCGGAAGATTAGAAAAACTATATTTCTTTAAATAAATTTTGATGTCTGATGTGCATACATCACGAATGTAAGCTTAATATTCTTTCTTTTTTTCATACATAACGTTTATACTAACGTAGTTTTTGAAATCGCTGTTCTGTAAACGTTGGACTCAGTAAACTTAATAAAATCTCTTGAAGAGAGTAAAACAGAATTATAAGTACGACTAATAAATGACTCAAATATCAATCATATAAAAACGAGTCCAAATTAATACGAACGTGACTCATAAATGACAATAAAAGGACTCGTATTTGATTAAGCGATGACAGAAAGACGACTCGAAAAAGAATCATAAACGAAAGTAAATAATCCTAATAAATGAGCAGAAAGTGATTCGAAAATGATTATAAAGCTACTAGATAAAAAGTCGAAAATTACTCTAGAATAATATAGAAAATGACTCAAAAGTGACTTTTTAAGAAGAGTCGTTCGTAGTCACTTTTTTTCTCTTGACGAAAGAGTATTTTATGATCAGAAAATAAGCGCATATTCTAGATTTTTAATCGCCCAGAAGAATCAAAAAAGACTCGAATTTGATTAAAAATTTTCAAAATTGCTGGCTGGGAATTCTATCATAACATTTTAGGTCATACTGGTCTCGATTCAAGAAAAACAAGAAAATCTTGTTATAGAAAATAATAATTTTGTTTTTTTTTCATTTTTGGTTGACATTTAAATTCATGCCAGTAGACATAAAAGAGGTTCATATTGTATTGAATATACATTTAAATTTTGATTTTCTGTACATTTTTTGTCTTTTTGTTCTAAATGCCATGCATGTCATCTGCTGCTGTTTGGTTGCCGCTGTGCCTTAATGTTGATTTGAATAATAACATCTGGTACATGATATTCAAGGCTATAAAACCACAAGAATTATATCAAATTCAAATTTTTTTTTTGGCATTTCAATTAAAATATTGATTTTTTAATTTTCAATTCCAATTGCATTTTATTAATCTCAATGAACATATTGGTTGGTTGTAATACAATGGATAGAGAAGAAAATTTTTAAAATAAATTCCATCCGAATCCGTTTTTTTCTTCACAAAGCAATCATTGTAGTTTTCCTTTCCACTTCAACAAAGGTTTGGTTTGCTATATATGTATAGTCCAGTGAGGTATTCTTCCTCCAAGATGATTGAATGTACTTTAAGCTACCCAAAGGCAAACGGGTTCGCAGTGAATGAAAACGGACAATTTAAAATGATTTTAAACCAGCTAAGCCTATTTATACCACAAGTTGATAATAATATTTATCTAATATATTACATATGTACATATATACATCCCTTCAGTCAGGATTATTGACCTAGTTTTTCACACTAGTTATGTTGTGTGTGTTAATTTTTATACATCACAGTTTTTGCCAGAAATCTGCTGAGAGGAAATCGCCGAAAAAATACTTTTCTATTTTATTTTGATCTCTGGCCTGGTACTCGAACCTTGGCTTTACGTCTAATAAGCCAGCACACTACCTACTAGACCACGGCGACTTCTATCTAATATATTGACAAACCAAAATCTAAAACGGAAACCTTTGAGAGATACAAAGTCAAATGCCATTTCATGTGAAAATTTGAATTCTAAGGCAAGCTATAGCCTGGGCTAGTCAGCGCAAACGCTCTTCACTCTACTAAGGCCAACCAGTCATACCTGTCGATTTGTAAAGACCATTAAAAATTATTAAATTTCGTTTGTAATGGTTTTAAACAAAGGTGGAATAACGTGAAAATGATTTTAGTCAATAGTGGCCTAGTTTCTCACATCACTTATGCGGTGTGTTTTAATGTCATACACGAATGGTGGTAGCTACAGTTTAAGTCAAATCCGAATAACTGATTTTGGGGAAACTTTTCGTGGCAATTTACTTACACTTTTTGCCATAAATCTGCTGAAAATGAGTTGCTGAAGAAATATTTTTCATTTTGCTGAAGATCTAATAAGTCTGAAATCTAATAAGCTAACACACTACCTACTGAACTACGGCAATTCTATCATCATGACATCATCAACTGCTTCCAATTTCTTAAAGAGCAATAAATCTTCTGAAGACAACAAATTTGGTAGAATGTACGAGAATGTATAGCATGGGCAAGAGTAGAAATAAAAAGGGAGATTTCACAGAGGCACTAAGCTTTCTATTTTTATATGCCAAATACAGGAAATTATTTAAAGTGAAGAAGTCGCCGTAGTCTAGTAGGGGCAGTGTGTTGGCTTATTAGACGTAAGGTCCGAGTTCAAACCCCAGATCAGACATCAAACCCAAAAATATGAAAATATTCCTTCGGCGACTTCCTCTCAGCAGATTTCTGGCAAATACTCTACGAGTAAAATTGACATGAAAAGGTTCTCAAAAATCTGTCGTTCGGAGTCGACTTTAAGCTGTTGATTCCACTGCTCATGTGTAAAAATGTGTAAGAGGGTATGAGAAGCTAAGTCGCAATGCTGACTGAAGGCTTGTAATGAGCAATTATGCATAAAGTGAAGAGTTTCTTTAATTCTTAAAAGAAAAAATGAAGAGGTTTCCATCTATACTGCAGTTGTGTGGACTAATTCATTGTAATTACGTGTTATCGATAGTGAAAAGCCCTTTAACACCACAAAAAGGGCCGATTAGATTGATTCATAATTTCGAACCTGGTATGATGAATGGCGAATCTTTTACAATAAAATTGATGCGAGGTTTGTTTCCCTCTCTTCTAAATTGTTTGCGATATAAAAACTTTATTATTACATGTTTATCAAATAAAAACAATACGGGATCGAATGAAAATTATAAAGCACTGTAATTTCATGTGGGATAATATTTTAGATCTCCTTTGTTTCGGAGTAGAATAAATAAACCAATAAAATTTATAAACATTAAGTTATCTCCGCAGCAAAAATTTTCCCTAGATCTTATTATTGTTTACATCAGTCTTTATTGGTGACTCCTACTCTCACAATGTATCCAACCCTACTCACATAATTCACAAGGATAGCACATGAGTGTAAAATCTTAAAACTAACCAAAAATGTTTAAAAGAATTAAAATTTTTTAATATTTCTATAGCATGGTATGCATTAAATTATAGCCTAAAATATAAAAACAAATTACAACATAAATTTTAAGAGACTAAAATTTACTTTCACAGCATTTAAAATTCCACATTTATCCCGAAATACAGAGTTTAGTGGCTCAACTAAATTATCTAATATTTGATATTTTTTATTTAAATTTCCCTCTTTATAACGTTTTTAAACAATTTAATAAATTTTCAATAATATTTATAAAAAGCCAATCATACCATTTACAATACTTAGACATGCCTTTATTGCTTATCTAAATTGAAGCAATAAAATTTATTCTCTTATCTCTTTAAAGCCAATGGTGAGTATGAGTAATAAAATTATATTCATGTACGTCATACGTCCTGGGGGTATAATAAATACAATTTTCAAATGACCTTTTTCTTTTTGTAATTAATCAAGAAAAATAAAAGATTTTAAATCAAATTACTGACGACACAATAAAAAACATTTGATTCAATTTAATTAGAGGGAGAAAACTTAATGAAGCATTCGCCAAATAATTCTTTGTAATGGGCGTTTAATTAATAAATATGAGTGTAATGTTTAATGCTTAATGTTCGAAGAACAATTACACCCTACATATATATTCCAGGAAAGACAAGGTTTTTTATTTAATTTCATATTGAATAATTTTTATTTAAATTCCTAATGGCAGCACAGTATCACTAAATAGTAAAATAACACGGACAGTGCAAATAAAGAGCAGACTTTGCATAATGTTATGTAGAAAGCTTACAGGGAAATCCTGGGGAAGCAAACTGGTAATAATCCATTGAATTTATACGATAATGGTCTGACTAATAGTAGTCTAGGCGACCATCCTATGGACAAATAGAACAAACCTGCAGGCAGACCAAATGGAGTTGGACAAAATACATAAATGACACGGCGACTGTTCATATAATGGGGGAAATAAGAACCACTCTTATACTATATTCAGACAAGCACGACATATTTGTCGGCCATAATTCGTACCAAAGGTGGCCTATTTGTAGAAATCTAAACTGATTACAAAATTTTATGTTATTTCCAATATTTTTTTTGCTTTTCAACAATAAGATTAAAAAAAATAGACAAAATACAACGCTTTACTTTGTTGCATTATATATTGGCCACCCTGTACATATGTCTATATGTTTGGGTCTATGGGATAATAACCTAGTTTCTTACATCACTTTATGTTGCGTGTGTTAATTTTATACATGAGTGGCAGGACCTGCTGTTAGAAACCGATTCCAAACGACAGAGTTTTTAAGAAACTTTTCAGAGTTTTTGCCAGAAATATGCTAAGAGAAAGTCAATATTTTTTCATATCTCGTTTTGCTGGAGATGTCTGACATGGAATTTGAGCCGAGGCTTTATCTCTAATAACCCTACATTCTACCTACTAGACTACGGCGCTTTCAGTTCCATTAATTAGGTTTTTCAGTTTGTAGTTTATAGGTTAATCATACATTTTTGTAGAAGTGGTGAATGGCAGGCAGAATAAATCGTATTCTTTAACAGGAGGTAACATTGCCGAAAATCTTTCTATGTAACCGTCTCTGATGAGCAGGAGTAAGGGTAATTTTTTACTGTAATTATATGAAGTTTAAATGCAAATAATTTTCTTAATTCGAAAACTATTTGTTCGCCTGTTGCAATATGTTTGCAGTAAAGCACATTTACTATTGCTATACGTCACCTACTTGACATGTACGGCATTTTCTAGACCACTACTCTGCGTTGCTAATTCATTTCGTTTAGATAATAGCTTTTATTTATGTAAAGACTCTTGACCATTTTGATTTCACTAGATTTAGCAACATTTCTCAGAACCTATTAAAGACGAAAGACTTACGAGAAGAAACAATAACTTCAAGTCAACTTCGAAATTTACCATAAATTTTTTCGAATTTCACTTGAATTAGTAATTTGTTTTCATTTCTACAGAAGTGAATGCAATATTTTCCTTTTGCCAGCTAAATAAATAAGAATTATTGTGTTGTTTTTATACAAATTTCATAAGTAACATGCCCTAAAGCTTTATTACAATGAAGAAAAAATTAAAAAAAAAAGACAAAACTTATGTGAAACAAAAATTGAATTTTAAATCCTGCAGACCATTAAGAAAAAAAAAATAAAAATCTGGCATTTAAATGATTTCCATAACAAACGTGTTAAAAACCAACCAACCATTAAAAATCGTTTACCAAACCGGACCCACGGTTTTACGTTTCATTTTGGCCAACACATTATTGCAGTACAGCAGACACATTTCACACCTTTTTTTTGCGAAGTTCTTGCCCCAGAAGAGGCGAAAAAAATATGCATAATTTAAGCACATGCTTATGGAAAAGCCAAAAATTCGTTGAGTGGATGTGGGTGTTTCCATAAGTGTGGGTGTTTGTAAATGTTAATGTTGTAGTAACCAGAATAATGTTTTGCCAGTTGTTGAAACCATCGTAGGATGTACAGATAGGTGTAACTGTAAATGTTAAGTACGTTACTCAATGCATATGTAAGTAAATATTCATGGATATGAATAAATTTTAAATACTGTCACGTAACAACATTTAAATAAATGCCAACTTTGCCGGCATTATTAAGTTTTACAACGTAAATATCCCCAACTGATTGCAAAATTACATTGAAAATCAAAAGCAGTCATTGAAATATACGTCGTTTTGACAAATCATCATGAACGAATTCAGCGTAAAGTTATTTTATCAAAATATATGTTCTGTTCAGGCAACGTACCGCGCTCTTCGAATTTTTGGCTATAGGCATTCGAAATGATGTCGCTCCTTAGAACCCAGCCTTTGAAAATAGTTCTTGTGGCATGACTTCGGTCAAACGCTGAAGATAAACAACCATAGATCACAAAGCATATTCACTAGATGATCTCTGAAGAAGTAACTGATTTTCACTGAAAAATCATCCTTAGCTAGAAGGCCCATTTGTGGATGAATTGGTACGCGAACAAACATACGATATCACTCCAATGCATAGCATAAAAGTCAGTATTTAATGTGGATTTTGACTTGGCGGCGTCGCGGGATCATATTTTGTTGAGAAGGATCTCGCCAAAGATAACCCTTCCAACGGCAAGCACAATAGGTTGATGATTCTCAACATCTGTTAGCTTGAATGATTTGAACTGGACACCAATAACATATAGTTTCGGCAAATCAGCACTACATGCCACAGAGCTCATATCACATCGGATATTCTGCACGACAGATTTTAGGAAGTGATGAAAACTAGTCACCGAGTTCATATGATTATTTTTTTGGTTGCATTTTCTTAAGTCCCAGGTATATGCGAATAAACCTTAAAACACAACGTTCCTCAAAGCCAATATAACCCATGCTATCATTCAAAATCATTAGTCCCGATAATGAAAATTAGAAATTTTGGTTGCATTTCACGCAGGGAATCCATTTCGAATTAAATTCAACGTTTTTTTGAACATTTTAAAACAAATTTTTCGTTAATTTTTGTTTAATGTTTTGTTTCTTTTCGAAATTACATGAGCATAATTTTATTAAAAGTTCTAATTAAAATAAGCTCTGATACAATCCTAACTGGCCATTACAACCCTTCAGTCGGGATTGCGGCCTAGCTTCTCACACCATTTTTAATTTTATACGTGAGGTGCAGGACCTACAGTTTAACGTCGACTTCGAACGACAGATTTTTGTGAAACTTTTTCAAGGCAGGTTTATTTACTTTCAGAGTTTGTATCAGAAAACTGTTAAGAGAAAATGGCTGAAGAAATAATTTCCTGGGATACGAACCCGGGCTTTACGTCTATAATAAGCCAACACAGTACCTACTAGACTACAGTGACTTCTGATTTTTATAATAATTGATTAAAACTCTGAACTAATAAAACACGTGCTGTGCACGTGCACGAGCACAAAAAATGCAACGTTGGGTAAAATTATCTTTAAGTGCGATAATTTTAAAAAAATGGTGACCAGTTCAAAATATTTCTTTGGGTTATTAATCCCTACAGTTACCTATTATCAATAACATTATGTAAATATTTTTAATTAATGATATATTATTTTGTCATTTATTAAAAAGAGTGCGAATTTCATGGGAGCAATAAAAATGCAACAGCATAAATTTTAATGTGTTTATTTAAATTAAATAGTAATTCTTACAAAAAACATCTTAAAATTAATATTTAGTGGCGTAGCCCTTATTTTTTATGACTTCTTGCAACCTAGAAGGCATAGAGTCGACTAAAGCTATTAATTTGTTAATGGATATTTTCTCCCATTCACTTTTCAAAATTTCTTCTAATCGCCTCTTATTTGACGGGTGTTTCCTCTTAACTTCCGATCTAATAGCTCCCATAGATTTTCTATGGGGTTTAGATCGGGAGACTGTAATGGCGAATCCAAAACATTGACATCATTGTCGCTTAAAAAGTTTCGAGCTAAGCGACTTGAGTACTTTGGATCGTTATCCTGTTGGAATATGCTACCAGGAGGCATTTTTTCCCGCAGATGAGGAAGCATGTGTTCTCCAAGGATTTCACAGTACTTCTTGGCGTCCATTTTTCCTTCGATTGGATTTAAGGGACCTACCCCAGCACGGGAAAACGCACCTGTAAATACGTGACGTAAAATCAATAATTTTTTTTAAACATATCGTTCCTTACCCCACACCATTATTGATACACCGCCATGTTTTATGGTTGGAAGTTGATATCTTGGAAAATATCTCTGTCCAGGCGGTCTTCGAACAAAATTTATCCCATCGGAGCCAAACAAATTAAATTTGCTTTCATCGCTCCACAAGACTTTAGCCCATTGTTCATTTGACCAATCCTTGTAACGTTTTGCAAATTCTAGGCGTTTCTTTTTATTGATTGCACTGATGAGAGGTTTCTTTGCGGGTCGTCTCCGCATGCAAATTAGCCTCTTTCAACCTACGGCGAACAGTGTGAACGCCTATAGGGACTCCCATTTGCTCAATTAGCAACGTCCACTGCGGTCTTTCGTGGATCTTTTTTAACCAGTGCAATCATCTGGCGGTCTTGGCGAGAGGTAGTTTTTCGACGATTACCACTACCTGGTTTGCTTTCCACACTATTTATCAAGGGAAAATCGAGATTTAATTCGACATACGGTTGATTGATTTACACCAAAGAGGTGTCCAACTTCACGCATGGATTTTCCTTCTTCTAAGGCTTTAATGATTGCAGTTTTGCTGTCAGCTGAGAGCTGCTTCTATTACAAAACATATGTTGTATAACTTATTTAAGAAATTTTCAATTATAATTAAATAAATAACTTACTTTAGCTATTTTTTTATTATGTTGCATTTTTTTTTGCTCGCTAAAAATTTGCACTTTTTTCACTAATTCAAAAATATTTAACTTTTTAAAGCAGAATTTGGAATAAACTGTGGTTACTTCGAAAACTTATAATTGAAAGAATTAACAGCAAGAAAATAGTTAAATTAGTTACCGTTATTTTGAAACAGATCTTATTAAAGATCATATGGCACAGTGATGCATTTTTTGTGCTCGCTACTGTATCTAAATCAGACCCACATTAAGATGGGAATTGAAAAAGAGTTATTAGAATTTTTGTGGTATATAGTATACACAATAAATTCGTTCCCAAAGATCTTTTTCTGAAGGGAACTAAAATTCAAGTGCACTAAAAAATAAGGATTTGCTTCCCAAGCAGTAACTGTGCTTATGTCAGTTTAAAATGCAACGAAAGTCGATAAACCTTATAATGTAAGTACATTGCCAAATAATTGGTCATTACAACCCTTCAATCAGGATTATTTATCTAGTTTCTCACACCACTTATGTGTGTTAATTTTATATATTAGTGGCGGGACCTACAGTTTAATGTCGACTCTTAACGACAAATTTTTTGAGAAAGTTTTCATGGCAATCTTAGTTTTAGTCTCAAAGTTTTTACCAAAAATCTGCTGAGAGGAAATCGCCGAAGAAATATTTTTTATATTTTGTTTTGATATCTAACCTGCGTCTCCAACCCTGGCTTTGCGTCTAATAAGCCAACACACTACCTACTTGACTACGGCGACTTCTCAAATTGAGTGCATACTTACAATGCAAAGTGGCTTAAAATATAAATTTTTTCCAACATATTTTAAACAGAGAATACATATTTCATTCTGAAATTAACAAAAACTTTTTTAATTATTTACTTTGTCTCTTTAAAATATTCTTGCAATTCCTTAAAGGCCAGAATTTAATCAACTTGCACTTGCACACAGTCAGCAGAATATGAAATGCAACAATTGCCTAAAGTATCTCCTCAAAACCATGCTTATTTTTGTTTTCTATTCATATTCTTTGCTCTTTTTACACTAGTTTCAGTTGTAGAACAGCCACCAAAAACCATTTCAGTCTTACTTGACTGTGGTTATACGGATACAGAAGACATTTTCAGTTAAATTTCAGAAGGGAAATCATGTGTGTTTGGTGTTAAAGAAAATGTTAAAAAAAAAAAACTAGAAAAACTGAATAGCGCCAACAATATTTCAAGTGTTAAAAGCAAATGTGCAAAATATGATTGGCTCTAATGAAATTTCAAAAGGAATTCTTTAAGTTGTTGCTCACATTTTTCGTTTTTTCCCTTTTTGTTTGTCAAACATAATTTCCCACTTGGCATAGTTTCAGTATGAAACAGTGGAATATCATCACAACAAAAAAAAAAGGATATTATTTAGAAAAATTTTAAATAAAAATTAATTTTATTTTAAAAGAAAATATTCAACAATTCAAGGCCCTAACTAAACTGAACTGCTAATACGTATCCTTTATAACGAGCACCAACATTTTTACCTAAAAATATCGCAATCGAAGGCAATGGATCTCTGATGAGACATGACAAATGATTCAATTGAGGAAAAAGGCTTTAGCAGCAGTAAATTGAACTTCCAAATATATGAACAGGCAGAAAACGTCAGAGTCACAAAAAATACGCCCAGGTAGTCTAGTGGGTAGTGTGCTAGACTATTAGCGTAAGGGTCGTGGGTTCGATTCCCACCAGAGGCTCTGGTCTGTGACACTACACCGGGCATATGGTCGAAGTTACTCAGCTCGTACATGATTATAATATAATTTGTAATTGTATTGTAACTCTTAAATAAATAAAAAAAATAAAATGCTGCAGTAGCTTTCCATACTAATAATATGTATAAGTGAAGTGACAGCCGGTTACTCAACATTATAAAGACCACTGAAAGAATAAGAAGTTGAGCCAACAACGGATCATGATCTCATTAACGACTGTGGGTGTTAACAACACAATCATGACTATGAAATATTATCCTAAATACGTTCCACATTGCAAGAAAATATTATTTTTATTTGTAATGCCTTCCTGGTAAATCTCCAAATGTTAATGGCATCCCAGCTGAACACCTAAACTGCTAATGTTTGAATAATACAACCCTTCACATACAACGTTCATACGTAATATGTCATTATAAATGTTCCATCAGTATAACGATTGTTATTTATTTTGTGTATTAATTTAATGCATGAGTGACGGGACCTTCGGTTTAAAATCTACAAATTTTTGAGAATCTTTTCATGGCAATTTTATTCAGCAGAGAAGAAATATTTTTTCATATTTCGATTACTTAAAGACATCTGACCTGAGGTTTGAGTCGTGTGATCACTTCCAATAAACCAACACATTACCTAATAGATTACGGCGGCTAAATACAACACATACATACATAATCAGATTTAGTACTCGGCTGACAAAGCCCGGAAGATCGTTAGATAGGTCAGTAGATTAATGGCAAATATTGGAGGCCCGTCACCGGCGAGACGGAGCGTCCTGATGGAAGTTGAATTATACTCTATAGGAGCGAAATTTGGGCCGAAACACTAGAGGTTAAGAAGCGGGCAAACTCACTGCTATCCGTACAGAGAGCGGCTGCACTACGTATTGCGTCAGCATATCGTACAGTGTCCGACCCAGCCGTACTTGTGATAGCACGTACAATCATTGTGGATATACTGGCAGTAGAGCGAATAGAGATTTATAAGGCGAAATCGACTGGAAATCACATAACCGGTCACTTCAGGGAAAACATCATTTCAAAATGGTAACGACGATGGAACGATGAAGATAGAGGAAGGTGGACGGCGAGATTTATCCTGGACATAAAGCCATTGGTCAGAAATTTGGAGAGGTAAATTTCTACGTTACGCAGATGCTATGGGATCACAGATATTTTAGGAAATATCTGCATAGAATAGGCAAGACCGACTCTCCTTACTGTCTTTACGAGGAAGGGTAAGTAATTGATGATGCGTTCGAATGTGGACGCTGGCAGAGCTATCGCTCTGTACTGACGTCAACGATTGGAATCGATCACGACCGTTAACATTGTCGGAGTTATGATGGCGAGTAGGGAGAATTGGGCATCAGTGAAAAATTACGTGGAGCGCATCCTGAGACTGAAGAAGAGAGATCTGGAGGTTGCAGAACACGTAGATACACCGGCATAGATGACACTAGCTCACGTGTCAAACGAAATCCCAGTCGGGAACATGGTTGAAAGATATAGTGGAGACACTTAGAAGTCTCCTCAACCTTCAATATGAAATCCGGACGTGGATATGAGGCCAAAGGGACAAAAGGACTCCACTCCGAAGTAATACCACCGTAGTTTCGGAGTAGGCACAACGGTCCACGGGACGAAGGGGGATTCAGTGGGTGAGGGCCTCACACACGGAGGACGTGACGGCTCTTCTATTACGCCTCCTTCAACCCTTCAGTCACAATAAATCAGAAACTTAAAACTTCTACGGGAAAGTGATGGTAGATAACAATACCCAAGAAGGTTGACTACCACAAACCTTCCCGTCATATTACATTAGGTAATTATAGCTCTGCACAACTCCAATTATATGTGTCTTTAGGTACAATATGCATACACTACCTTTTAATTGCTCACGTTAAAGAATTATCTTCACCTTAACAAATTCAAAATTTTGAAATCTTTACAAACGTTTCAAATTAATAACAAAATCGCTTGCTACTCCTACATACGCTTATACCCTGAAATTAAATTCGTTGACCTTTTCGAAAAGATTTTCTACGAAAACCAAACAAATTCAACTAAAATGCTTCCCACTGTCCTTTTGGCATTTTGTCAAGAACATAAAGGAATTTTTATCTGTCCAAAAAATAAAAGAGAGAATACTTGGAGAGTGAGAAAAACAAAAAAGAAACTATTAAGCATAAGTAAGAAATGAAACAAACAACGGCACTGGGTTTACTTACCTTTACACTTGAAAAAATTAAAAAAAGGAAAATAATTTTTAAACGTTAGAAAACTCTCAGTTTTTGTAACATGAAATTCTAAGAATTTATTAAATAAATACTGTGTACAGATTTATCTGCGATTTAAAAAATTTTATTGGAATTTTTTTAAAATAATTTTAAAAGCAATCATGAAATGTGCCGCGCTTGGTTTATGCGAATTGTATATTAAAGTACATTGTGTTGCAATTTTAAAAATGAAAATAATCCCTCAAGAAAGCCCTTGAGAATTAAATTAAATTCCCTAGCATGGCATCATTGTGCTCTCTGGTGAAATATTCTACAATGGCAACTTTGTTGCAAGCAAGCCAGTTAATAATTGACAATGCTGTATGCACTGTAATGAGCCTTTGAACCAAAGAGACACTTGGAAGAGAAGAAAACTGTCCTTCGCATCTTCAGTGCACGCCCAGCATTATGTCGAGGTGTTGGTGGCAATTTGAACTGCGTATTTGCTACTATTTTGGGAAGACTCAAACTCATCAGAGACGATTATATGATCCTTTACAACTATCTTACTATCACATTCGATTCTTCTTGTCTGGAGATCCTCAAATGATGACTCAAAGCTGAGCGCTGTGGTATATTTATAAGGCTTCTGGTAACAAAGTTTCTTACAAACTGTCTGATCTCTGAAATGTTTTCCAAGCAAAGATCATGACAATTTTGAAAGCAACGCAATTTTTGTAGGGTGGCAGGATTTTACCTCATAATCTCTGGATTTACTAGGACATTCAGGCTAAACTCAAGTACCTAACAAAAGGAGTTCGTCCTTTTCAGTGAATGTCGAGAATATTTCAAGTAAATTTCATATTATTCATGGGTACCTGGACTTGAGGATATCGTTGGAGACTGTATTGCTGATGAGCTGGCTTGAACTGACTCGGATTACTATACCCCCCAAAATGTTAAAGAGCATAGATATTCCGATTGTCTGAGTTAATTAATTATCTACTCTTTTTACAGCGAAGCTGAATCTTGTTGGCAACAAGGACTGCGGGCATATGACTCATTGTGTTACCCAGTGTAATGTAAACCCCCTTGTCATGGTACCTTAGTGATGGTAGCAAAAGTATAAGAAGAAGGCTTATTTATATCTCTTCTTAAGTCGCACGGTTATCCTGCTCACAATCGCTATCCTTAAGAAACACTGTCCTTTTGGATTCCGGGAAATGACTTGTAAAGGGCTGTGGGTCTGAGGAAGAGGAAGATACTATCTTCACTTCAAATATCACTGCTCTTGAATTAAAAAGACAAAGTTGTCTTAAGCTCTGACTTTCTCAGATTCATGACCGAACTATATAATAAAGAGATTATTGCAAAGAAAAGATTTATTTGGAACACGGATTGGTTTTTTCTATGAAATGTTTGAACCCCGGGTAGAATTCATTGTGATATCGCAATGGTCCGAAATTCTGACCAATTCTGGCCACCTAACTTAACCTCCTTTTTGAGAGCATAATAATATAATCATTGGTTATGTTGTTATTGTACAAGTGTTAGTAATATTTAAAATTAAAGAAACTGCCTAAAAATACCTATCATCATATTTATTATTTCTAAAGCACTTTTTTTGTCGGTTGCAAATATCTCCCATACCACCGCATCAAATTTAATGAAGGATTTCTCATTTTAAGGCTTATATCTAACACTAATGACGAAAAATAATTAGAAATTGAAAAATTAATATTTTCATTGATAAAAATTATATTTCATATAGAACTGCATGATAATACTGTTGTTAGTATGATTATATATTTTTGTTCAAATGTGGTAATGTTGGTTCGCTTAATAGTAATGCAGTTCTACATGATATAATATGTATTAAAATCCATTCTGGCAATACCGCTATTTACTATAATGCCGTTTATTACTAAGTCAGTTATATACAATATGCATATTAAGTTGTAAAAAGCTGTTTTGGCAATACTTTGCAGTAGTTGTTAGATCAAGTGCGATAAACGGGGTCGCTTAATTGTAATACTATTCCACGTATAATAATATAAAAAGTCGCAAAAACCATTTTGGTAATGTCGTTATTGTCATGGTATTGTTTGTTTTATGAAGTATGTAGTAATACGGTGTCTTTTAATATATGCATATAGTATATAGTGTCAGCTGATATTTAACAGTTAAAAAGGTTTTAAGAAAAATAAGAATAAAAATAACGTGCAACGTAAGATTATTAATAACGTGCATTTGAACAGACAAATGCAATTATAATGTTAATCAGAAATCTTAATGCTAAACAGGGGTTAATAAATGGAACCAGCGTAATCGTAACAAACTTGAGAGAGCACATCATATCAGCAAAAATTATTCATACACCTTCTGATCCAACAGTGCCTTTCCGAATGACACGAAAACTATTCTCGGTGAAAGCTGCTTTTGCCATGACGATAAACAAAGCACAAGGTCAAACCCTTCAATAGGCAGGATTTTATTTACCAGAACCGGTCTTTTCACATGGGAAGTTATACATGGCTTTTTCTCGAGTGCGTACGTTTAAAGATATTTTTGTTTGTATTAAGGATTCTTAGGTGCAAAAAGTTAATGATCATGCCATTACCTCTAACATTGTATTCAAAGAAGTATTTTAAAAGCATTTAAACATATGTATGTATGGATGTACGTCAATATGTATGATATATTATGACTTGTAATATTTTTATACTTTTAATAAAATTTCTATTAATTATTTTCATTTTATGTTACAAAACTCACAACTAACGATGTGAAATATTCGCACGGGTCGTCTAGTTAATGCTAATAATAATACATTTTAAATAAATAACAATTTAATATGGATTTAAAAATTTAATTTTGTTATTATTTTTGTTAGAAAATTCCTTTAAAACAAAAAGAAATACAAACCGAAAACATTTCGCATTCAAACTTTATTAATAATTTTAAGTTGTCGCCTTTAATGAAATTATGATCGTTATTATTTACAGCATATCTTTGCCTTACAGTACAGTAAAGAATTCTGTTGCTCATTTATTTTTGCTTTTTTCTCACACCAAGTTTTTTTCTATTTTTTATTTCTTTCTTTTTTTAAAGCTGGTACCATATCCCCTTATTAACTTCATTAAGTGGAAATGTTTCCTTAACTGTATTAAAGCTTAAATTAACTTTTCATTTTCATAAAGTTATCTGATTGCCTTAAGCGTGGGGTGGAGGAGGGTGTTGCAAATATGATTTTAAATTTATAGGCATAACTCTCGACTTTCTCTTTTATAAATGAAAGAAGAGAAAGAACATAAAAAGATTTTATTTTCCTTAGTTTTTCCCCCTCACTGTGTGCAATACACTAATGAAAGCGTACAACTCACTTTCTTCTATTCGCAGTTTTCAGTCTCCGTTTACTTTGCAATTGCTTTTACATTCGCATTTGAATGCCACAATCATTTTCACATTTTCATGCATTTCCATTTTCATTCTCAATGTTACAGATGTGCAAATGGTTGAGTTCAGTAACTTACTTCTCTCAAAATACAATCCTCTTTGCAATTGATTTTCTCCTTGCCATGATATGTTTTTCAAAACTTGAATAGGGGGAAATGAAATGAAGTGAAAAAAACATCACGTTCTTATTAGAAAATTTTGTTAAATTTACTACTACGATTGGTATTTTGTTGTGTGGGGCACAATAACATGATGACGATTTTTTTTTTTTTTGTAAATCGATAGAATACGTTTCTAAAAGTTTTGAAATTTTTTAAGAATATTTAACTCGAAAACTGTATTTATTTAAAATGTATTTCACAACGAACATCATTTACATTTAAGATTGTGTTAAATTGCCAAGCAATACAAGTAATATCTCAATTACTTGTGATAAATTGCATTTATTTTCTTGTAGAAATGTATTCAGCAATAAAAAAAAAACGATTCTTAAGTTATTCTTGTTCCGTATGCATAGCGAAGGACATATCAGAATATAATTACTTGTTGAGTGATTCTCTGTTGATATACAGTGGCTCCATCGCATAATCGGACAAGCATTAGTCTGATATGTATTGGCTTAAAAGTTAAACAGAACATATTAAATATATGTTTTTTTTTACTTATATTTATACTCTATATTCCAGACTTTCAGATTAATAAAAAAAAATAACAACATTTTTCATTAGAACGGGAATTTTATGACGAAAAAGGAAATTAACTCAATTTTTTGCGCTCAACGCATAATCCGACAAATAAGAGAACCTCTGCTAAAATTGATAAAAGTCAACAATTAATACTTTGTGGCATATCCTTTGTTCTCAAGAATGGTTTGTAAACGTTTTGGAATTGATTTTACTAAATCGTAGCGTACCACAAGTTCTATGGAGCTTAACGCTTCCAGTAAAACCTCCTTAAGCTGATTCAAAGTTTTATTTTGTTGTGGGTATACTCTTCTAGCTAATTTTTCCCTAAAATGTGCAATTACGTTGAGAACTGGGCTCTGTGCAGGGGTTTCTATAAGTTTGGGACAATTATGGATCAACCAAAGTTTTGCAACACCCGAAGTATGCTTGGGATGATTGTACTGCGAAAAAGCAAAATCGTTCGCTAGCCTAATGAACTAAAAATATTTTTAAAATTCAATGCATCAAGCTCATAATCCTTGATTAGCTAAATTATCTTCTTTAATACTTTAATAATAATTCTTAAAAAGTAGAATCTAGTAAACTTATCCATCATAAGAGAGGCATTTTCTATTATTTTTATTTCAATGTGATTTAAGTAATTTTCTCTTAGCAGATTTCTGGCAAAAACTTTGAGAGTAAATAAAAATTGTTCTGAAAAGTTTCTCAAAAAATGTGTCGTTCAGAGTTCAAACCCCAGCTCAGACACCTATAACGAAATCAATTTTGAAATAGTTTCTCAAAAAATCTGACGTTCAGAGTCGATTTTAAATTGTAGATCTCGCCACTTATGTATAAAATTAACACACACAACATAAGTGTGAGTGGTGTGAGAAACATAAACATAAGTGGTGTGAGAAACTAGGTCAATAATCTTGGCTGAAGGGTTGTAATAACCAATTATATAATAAGTGATCTAAGCGTGCTACCAGATAAGTATCTATCACCCTTAAGTTGTGTTTATAATTCGTATAATAATTAGGTATTACAACTCTTCAGCCAAAAATTCTGCCGAGCTTCTCACCCCACTTACATTCTGTTTGTTAATTTAATACATTAGTGGCGGGACCTACAGTTTAAAGACGACTCTGAACGACAGATTTTTTGAGAAACTATTTCAAATTTGATTTTGTTATAGGTGCCTGAGCTGAGGTTTGAACTCTGTACTTTTATCTCTTTTTCTGCTACCTAGCGGATTACACTCAAAGTGTGTGTGTTAATTTATATTGTTAACTTTTTGCCTTTTAAAAACGTTAAAAATATGAGTTCGTAGATTGCAAATAAAATAAAACTAAATATGTGTTTAATTTTAATCTATTTTTTATTATCTGCACAGCTTTTGTGCCACTGTCCCAGCTTATTCCACGTATACAAAGATAATTTTCGCAATATCTGTTTGCTCGTGATAATTCTCTGCTAACAACCTTTTTGTAAGCAACAACACTTGTTAGTTATTCTTCTTTGCCCACAACCATTTTGTAAGCACAACAGTAACAACTGTTTTCTTCACACGCAACTTGTCTGCACACAAGTCTGACTGAATTATAGCTCGCTCTCGTGACTTCACACACAACTGATTGGATTCTCACTGCAACCAACGTGACGGCTTTCGGGAAAGATCCAAAAATGTAAACAACATGTTTCCATTTTTGTTAGTATACCTTGCTTTTGGATGTTTTCTTGTCTTATCTCTTATATTTTTTGCTGATGTTGTTGCTATATTTTTGTTTATTCTTTGATCATGTAAAGAAGTTCATGGTTTTTATTGCTATGTTTTTGCTTATTCGTTGATTACGTGACCAAGGCCATTATTTTTGTTTTTGAAGTTTTTGTTTACTATTTTAACAACACCATTTCCACTTTCGTAACAATATTCTATATTGTTATACAACTCTCACCTCAAAATGTTGCTCATCTATAGTGTTTGATTTGTGGCTGTACATATGTTGGTAGTCGGCTATTGCGTTTGTCCATTAAATTTTTGAAATCTTCTTAAGATACCAGTTAAGATATATTTCTGTCGCAAGCAGAACATCAGGGTTAATTTACTTGAATATTTTAATTTTTGTTATCCCAAAAGCATAAAAGCGGATTTCAGAGGACTTAAGCACTACATTTGATGAGGTAAAATATTGTAGACGTACATTCTCATATCCTTTTGAACAAACATAACAGTTTTCGCGTGTTTCTCGGCTTTTCGAATATAGAATAATGGTGTCAGGTTTAAAATTGTTGTAGCAACTGATGGATTTATTTATTTTGAGTAAACTGTCACGGGCGCTATTTAATTAAGATAAACAGAACTATACAATCCATAGAATTATTCGATCAAGTTTTCTCCTGAATTTTCCCAATTTGGATGCACTAGTTTAATGAAACCCCAACCTTCAAAACTGAGATGTTTTGAAGTTCCATTTACTCTATCTATGTACATATATTACGTATGTATGTACGAGTACTCTTAAATATTTGCTTAACAATTTAAGCTATAATCACTTCAGAAATTTCATTTCATCTTAAATATTTCAATTCACCAACAATTATTGTAAATTATTGCTCGGGGCTCTAATACATGCCATCATAGTAAATGCTCTCTGATCCATTGACTGACTGCTGGGAGCACCAGCAAAGCCTCTTAAATAACTTTTCGGTTAGGGGAAATATTTGATTCTCCTAAAAAAAAAATTAAATCAAAAGTTTTGCAAAACTTTCATGTATTCCTTGTCGTTCTTCTATCATCTTTAACTTGTAAAACTATTCAGTGCCATTCATTGTTATGGGAATCTATAAAACTATAATATTGCGAAATGAAAAGAAGACAAACGAAGAAGACCGCCCCCCCCCCTTTATGGCATTAAAATTTATTTAAAATTTATTTTTTAGTTTTTATTTTATTTTACTTTTTTCAGTTGCAGTCTTTGTTTTTCTTTAGCAAGTTTTTGAATAAGAAATTTTTAAATGTTTTCTATTATTTTACCTCCAAAAATTTTAATAAAATTCCATTACAGTACTAAGAAAAAGCCAACAAATTCTTACTTTTTAACCAAAACTCTGGTTTTTGTTATTTTTTTTTAGTACAACATACCTTTACATAGATTTTATCAACAGAATATTTAAACAATGGTTGGAGAATTCTTTATAAAAATTCCCTATAAAATGAATTTTTGATTGCATTGTTTTGATTCCGTCATTAGGTGTGGGCAAAAATGTTTGCTTCTTTCTAGATTATACAATTTTGTTAAAGAATTGTTTCTTGCCCACGCAATTACTCCCAACTATAATTGATTTCTACCTTTTTGAAATGCTAACAATTAAATTTTACGTAATTATTGTTAAAATGAAATTCTTCAAAAAAGCTTAAGGATGATTTTACTGGGGTTTTATTTTAATTGACGGTATCCAGAATCTCAAATAAGTTAAACTTTGATTCGTCTAGCAAAGTCATCTGTTTTTTCTAATTAACCTTAGTGGCTTCTTGGTAGGTCTTCTAGCTAACAAATTTGCCTCTCTTAATCGCCAATACAAACCACTTTCTTTCCACATTATTCGTACGACGATATTGCAATGAAATCCTACAAACCATTGATTTTTTAATATAAAATTGATGAGCGACTTCAATCGTTAATTTGCTTTATTCCAAAGCCCATATAATGGAAAATTTGCTGCCTGCTAACACCTGTCTTTATTTTAAAATTTACAATTTTCAAATTTTTCATTAAACTTTTATTTTAATCATTTTAATTATAAAGGGTGATTATTTAGCTATTATCTTTTTGGCAACACTGGTTTAAACAGCTCATGCACGTTTCGTGTTTTGTTTCACTGTCAAACATCTTCAGTTTGGTCTTACAACGCATGCAAATCATTGAATTTTGTTATCAAAATGCCAGCTTTGTTAAGAAAGTTCATCTCGTGCTTCTTTCATTTTATTTTCAGTTAAATCGACCCACTGAAGCGGCTATTCGGGCTATTGTGGCTGACTTTCCTACCGAATTTACATTGTTGGACATTAAACCACCAACACGCTTACGTAGAGTGCGCACTGAAGAAAATATTGCAGATCTATCGGCCAATGTTAATGATGACCATCAATTATCAATTCGTCGCCATTCGTAACAATTGGGCCTCTGTTACTCAACAACGTGGAAAATTTAGAGGAAAGAAATTTAGGTGCGAAGCCTATCAAAAGTTTTGCTTGACATGTGGTTTCAATAAGAGGGCGCCGCATGCCACACAGACTGCGTAGCAACATTTATTTCACGTTCGGGACCGGACAATTGACAGCATAGATCGCGTGATTTAGACTATTTTTTGTGGGGCTATGTTAAAGCCCATGTGTATACAGACAAACCCGCTTCGGTTGATGCATTGGAAGACAACATTGAAGCATTTATTCGTGAGATGCCATTTGAGGCCCAGTCGCTGTCAACATTTGCATGAAATAATCTTCAAACATTAAATTATGTGGACAGTACTCTCGTTTCAAATAAAGATTTCATGCATTATTCTGAATTTTATGTTTTTTTTTTTTGAAAATTTTCCCATAGCTCTTTAAAAATCACCCGTTAGTAAACTACTTTTACCTTTAACATATTGCGTCGCTTTTTTTCACTTTTTCATAAATCTAAAAAAAGTAAGATATGCATACAACGTTTAACGTTTACTGATGGAGTGCATTTGGATAACGTTATAAGTTTCGAGCCTAGATTGAATATCATAGTGTTGCGTTTATTTTTTCTCCCTCCTGTATGCTACTTGAGAATTCATTACCACCTTGATGAAATATGTTCTATATTTCTCAAAGTTTTTATCTGCACTTATTAGTGATATAAACATGGAGGTAGCCGTAATCAGTGGTGTACACCAGAGATCAGCAACGAGTATCCAAAACGATAAGTTGATTCGAGTCATACTTATAACTTCATACGCATACATATACGCATTCATACTTATTTTAATATGATACTCATACTACTCATACTCAAACTCGTCGTATTCATACTTAACATACGCATGATGTTATTGACTTCGGCTCATCTCTACTTAGCACTTACACTAAGCACAAAATAAGTATGATTCGCGTACGAACACTACGATGCTCACAAGAAGATTGTGTGTATGTTTTGTTTGTTGTCTTTGTCTTTCCTTTCTTCTTTGTTAGTACATGCAACAATAACTAAGACTGTAAATGTTGGTGAATAATTATAATTATTATAAGTATTATAAGTATTTTTCTAAATTTATGAATCAGAATAAGTAGGCGTATGAATCGAACATATTTCAAATGTTGTGAGTTTCATGTCAACATTGTACTCATACACATTGCTACTTATACTTAGAAATCAATGTTGTAGCGAGTACGAATGTGTCAGAGTAGTTGAGTTTCAATTCTGTTGATTCATTCATACTCAAAATTGCATAAATGCTTATGAGCAGCAGAAAAACGATTCATTGCTAATCTCTAGTATCCACATACCACTGAAGGATAAACGTGAAAACCCAATCCATCAACCCAAGTCTAAAGAGATCAATAAGTTAATCTCACTCTTCACATAAAATCTATTTCCGCGTTCTTACCTAATAATATTACAGATTCTGCTTCATTCATTTTAATTAACCACACAAATTATTTAACAATTAAAACACTTTGGTTACATGATGGTTACTCCTACACAATCGCATAAGTCCATTCATTGGCTTTTGTCTAAATGAATACAAAATTTTCCACTGTAGATGAATTTAATTTTTCTTTAAAAGATTTTCAATTTTCATGAACAAACGACCACAATGTAGTGAATGTGATACGAACAACGTAGAAAACTATGCTGCCAATAAGATAAGGCTGGTGGTAAAGGCGTTAGGCGGGAGGCATGGAAAAGGAAACAGTGAAAAGTAAAACTATTATTGTTGTAAAGTTTTCAATTTCCTTTTCTTTACTTAATTATGCGGTTTAACGTGTACAAAAAAGAAAAAAAAAATGAAAAATTAAACGAAGAATAAAGAAACTGAAACATGACATTTCTTCATCAACCGCAATAAGAAACATTTTTGTTGCTATTGCTGTTCCTACTGCTGCAACAATAACTATTAACGACGTTGATGATGATGATGATGATGCTACCGTACTCAGTACTCGGTCGTGTAACATTGTAGCAGTCTTCGCTTAACATGTTTTTGAAAATAAAGTTTCTGTTCCTTTCCTATCTGAAAATGCTTGTCGAATGCTGTGTACATGTTGAACATAAGTCCTATCGTGTAATATAAAAAGAACGTCGATTGTAGTACACCTAAGACACGTATTACAATTTAAAAGAAGAAAATTTTAAATAGCATTTCGTTGCTAACAAAATGATGATAACATGCCTAGCTACCATTTTTGAAAATTTTTAATAAAATTTGAGTCTTTTTTGATTCTTCTGCGCGATTAAAAAGCCCGAATATGCTTTCATTTTCTGATCATAAAAGACTCTTTCGTCAGAAGAAAAAATTGACTGCGAGCGACTCTTCTTAAAAAGTCACTTATGAGTCATTTCTATATTATTTTAGAGTAATTTTCGACTCTTTTTCTAGTAATTTTATAATCATTTTCGAATCGCTTTCTGATCATTTATTAGTCTTATTAACCTTCGTTTACGATTCTTTTTCGAATCGTCTTTCAGTCATCGTTTAATCGCATACGAGTCTTTTATGAGTCCTTTTATTGTCATTTATGAATCATGGTCGTATTAATTTGGACTCGTTTTTATGTCATTTATCAAATCAAAGCCAATAGCAATGTTTCCTTCAAAGCCCCTTATATAGCAAAATAGGCTCTGGTGTTCTTTTCTACGTAATATAGTTTGTCTCTTTGGCTAGTTGTGTGTGTGTTTTTTTTTCCTTTTTTTATTTAAAAATATTTCATTTGCTGTTGTAGTTTTATTGATTGTCTGTGTGGTGGTATATTTACTGCCTTTATTTTATCAGGCCAGCAGTAGTTGTAAGTATTGCAAGCAATGTTTGATTCTGTGGCTTGCTAGTGGTGCTGGATGCCTTCGTTGGTTGGTTTTCACTAAAATGTTCATAGTTTGTCTGGTTTTATTAATAAGGAAAGTATTTTTACAACATTCTTTTAGTATTTGATTGAATTTAACAACAAGACTCCCAAATGTTTATTTACGACAATATTTCATGACCAGCTTTTGTGGATTTCAAATGATATTTATTGTCTTTATTTTATTTAAAAAACAAAAACAATATTTTTAAGGGAATACCTTTTTTTATTACAGAAATATTTTAAAATTTTATTTTTTCCTCTCAGAAGATTATGTTTCATTGTATGACATTAGGACCTGAATTTATGTGTCTACTCGTGTTATAACATTTAATGTTGCTGACCCTTCTTAATGCGTTTGTGGCTTGTAAAGTAAAAAGTTAATATTAAATGGAACAAGTCTAGCACAGTTTCTTTCTTTAAATTGCGTATAACAAAATGAAAATATTGGCTTTATTTTATTTGCATAAATTTTATTTTTTAAGGAATATTTTTTTTAAATTGTGTCCTTTTTTTTTATCATCTAACAACACTCAAGGGATGGCCCTACTTAAGCATTGCATTGTATTGGAACTAGGAAAATATATTATGGGAAAGAAGAAAAAGGGAATAGTGTCTGTGGTTATTAGATTTGACAGAAACGACCTCTACAGGAAAGGCGTTCTACATATGAATAGCTGACCACAAACGGATGTGCTCACCAACTATCAAGTGTGTTACGCAGTTCTCGGGAACAATGCCCCCTATTCCATGCACATATATACATAATTGGTCATTAGAACCCTTCAGTCTGGACTATTGATCTAGTTTCTCGCACCACTTATGTTGTGTGTATTAATTTTACACATAAGTGCCGGGACCTACAGTTTAAAGTCGACTCCGAACGACAGATTTTTGAGAAACTTTTCATGGCAATTTTATTTGCTCTCGGAGTTTTTGCTAGAAATCTGCTAAGAAGAAATCGCCGAAGAAATACTTTTTGTAATTTGTTAGCCAACACACTACCTACTAGACTACGGAAACTTATTTCGCTTGAACAAAATTCATTGTAGTAGCGATAGAACAAAGAGACGATAGGTAAAAACGTAACAATGGGTATCAGAAGTGGGAATGCAAAATGCAAAAATTAAAAGTGTAAAGAGGATAATCATAGGTTTGAAGATCTCCATTATAAAAATCAATCGAACAATTGTTAGTGTTTACGCAGAAAAGTGTAAAGAAGAATAGCAAACAAAGCAAATTGTTGTTGTTTACATCAAGTTGTGAACAGTGGCACAAAGAATTGAGCGGACTATAAAGAATTTGTTTAAAACTGAACAAGAAATTGAAAAAAAAGAAATTTTATTTGCCATCTACTAGCTTATACTTCAAATGTTTTTAAAATTCAAAGACCTAACAATTGATAGAGTTGGATATCCTACCGTCATTAATGAGCACCTTCGCTTGCTTTTGGTAGCGGTTGAGGAGACTTATAGTAGATTTCGGTGCACCAATATAAGAATTGCATTTTATTCGCGGTCGCATATAAATGGTTTCAATATTAAAAAGATTAAATGGAGTGAAGTCTTGCATCTTTTTAATAACCCGGAGGCCTCTTTCGGATTTGAAAAATTGATTGTCCTAGCGACTATCACACAAAATTTTCATGATCAGAACATCAAAAGCTTCTGCCTACCGTCTGTTTACACTACACGTAAATACAGCTGAAGGAATACCAATTCTGTGCTTATGTATCAATAAATTACATTGGGTCTCTAATTCATTGAAATCGATTCTATTCATCCGATCGCATGTGAAGATTAACCGTATGTTGGATGGGAGTGTCATTCATGTCAGACAGTCTGCAAAATCTTCGGGGCCTAAGTAAAATACCATGCAATGGAAAAACATACTGTGTAACTTCAAAAGTGCAGCTAATATTACACGTTAAAAATAGAAAAACGTTAATGAAAATAAGGAATAGAATTGCAGAAAGTACAGAGCTTTGCAGTGCGCCTAATTTTAATCTGAATCCGTCTAGTGGGATGCCATCTATAATAACCCGTACAGTGTGATCCCTGAGAAAGCTCGGTATAAATCGAAAGAAGTTACTATCAATACCAAGTTAAAATTCTATGAAGGTTAAGGCCTCTGGCTAATTCGATTAAATCACTGGATTACAGAAATTCTTTAGAGAACCTCAATTCTACCATTTAGATCTGGCGCACTCATAAGCCTTTATCGATTATCCCCATATTCTAATTTATCTTCTCCCTGATCTTTTCTGTGATAACATTGAAAGGTCACTCATTTGTAATCTTTACAGTATCTGTTTCCGTTTTAAAAGAAAATATAAAACACAGGAGGTGTCCATACATAAAACAATAAAATCATCAATCAGTTTGAAAATCAAACTGATATACGAGTGTGTGTGTGTATTTCTTAGCATACCTAGGGCATATGACAACAAAAGAGTTAAACAAACGAAAGCAAATGTCGAAATTAAGCTACTTTCTGTTACGAATAGTTTCCGTAACAAATGTCTTACTAATGATAACGGAAACGGATAGCGGATATAAAACATAATAATTGAGGAAACAAAGTATAAGAAAGTGAAAAATTATTCGTAGAATTTATTAAAGTTTCACGAAAGGTCGTATATCTCAGTGAAGAACTAATTCACAAATAATTTGATGACAATCTTGAATCTAGCTCTGGGAGTAAATAAAATAGTTTCTCTAAAAATCTGTAATTAGGAGTTTACTTTTAACACACACAATATGGTGGTGTGAGAAGCTATGTCCTGACTAAAGGATTGTAATGGCCAAATTATGTAAGTATATACTAGTATGTATGGGAAGTAGCAACAAAATTTTTCATTTGTTTTCTCTCCGCATCCGAAATATTCAATTCTGCGTGACTCTCGCACATAAATCAAGCCGAATTTAATCGATGGCGTTGGTAAAGCTACTGTGTGGTTTGTGACTTATTCGTATGCATATGCTGCTTAAGTAAACCCTCAAAAAAGAAATGGTCTAACAAGGACTAATCTCATGATCTTGGTAGACAGTTTACATAACATAAACTATGTGCAAGTAGCGACCTCTTGTTGAAACCCCATGTCGTTTATATCCAGATCAGGGATCAGTAATAAGTATTCAAAACGATGAGTAGATTCGAGTCATACTTAAAATTTTTTATACTTATAAGCATTTATACTTATTTTGAAATGATACTCATACTACACATACTCAAAATTGAAAGTACTCATCGTATTCACACTTAACAATACCCATGATGTTATTGACTTCGACTTTAACATTTACACGAAGCACAAAATAAGTATGATTCGCGTACAAACACTACTATACTCACAAGAAGATTGTGTGTATTCTTTGCTTGTTGTCTTTGTCTTTCCTTTCTTCTTCGTTGTATATACAACAACGACAAAGGCTGTAATTTTGATGAATGATTCGAGCAACTCGAACCACTTATAAGTATTATAAGTATTTTTCTAAATTTTTGAATCATAATGAGTAGGCGTATGAATCCAACACGTTTCGAATGTTGTGAGTTTGATGTCTACATTGTAGTCATACTCATTGTAACCTATACTTATAAATCAATGTTGTAGCGAATAGTTGAATTTCAATTCTCTTGATTCACACATACTCAAAATTGCATGAGTGCTTATGAGTAGCGGAAAAAGGATTCATTGCGGATTCCTGGTCCAGATCACCCAATCCAGGCCCAAAAATTTGATCTATTGTGTTTGGTAGTGTGTAGAATTTTTAGATGTTTTTAAACTCCGATTCGAATCCCATGCCAGATGTCTCGAACAAACGAAATGAAAAAATATTAACTTGGAAACTTTATCTCAGCAGTTTTTTTGGCAAAAACACCGAGAGAAAATAAAATTGGCATAAAATTGTCTTAAAAAATCTGCCGCTCGGATTCGACTTGAAACTGCAGGCCCCAACTCTCAGGTATGAAATTAATACACACAACATAACTGGTGCGAGAAGATGGATCGTAATTTTGATTAAAGCGTACTAATTATGTATATTATGTATACAATATATAGTGTTTGCTGTTGAGAATATGAACCCGGCCCTCTACTTATATACCATTTATCTTCTTCCCAATATGTTAGATTAATTTACGCGTGAACCCTAAATGAAGCTAACATTTACATTTTATTTTCGTCTGAGAAAAAGCAAAAAACAATAATCGCATTTTTCTTAATTGCTTTTTAATTGTTCAACAATAAAATGTAAACATTTAAAATGATTTTATTTTATTTAATATTTATGCATTCTAAATGGCCTTAAATGAAATATAAATGCTTATAAAATCGTGTACATATATGCCGTAACAAAAATATAGGAAAACTAACAATTTGTGCACATGAATAATATAAAATCAACATTCGGTCGACTGATTTGAAGTGAAAAATTATTTCCCATTTAAAAAAGAAGAAAAGAAAGAAAATAAACTACAAATCTGGTATTATTTTTCAATTTATATTTTTCAATAAGGCATAAAGAATAAAGTGTTTAAAGGACTTTAAGTTGAATCAATGGAAAATTGTAACTCACACAGTTTGTGCGAAAAGTTTAGGACCACGAAAATTATTATTTTCTTTGTCTCACTTTTTGAGGGCAAATAACTCATAATTGAGGTCGCCGTAGTCTAGTGGGTAGTGTATTGGTTTATTAGATGTAAAGACAGGGTTCGAGTTCCAGGCCAGACATCAAAATAAAGTACAAAAAAAATATTTTTTCAGCAATTTCGTCTCAGCAGATTTCTGGCAAAAGCTTTGTGAGTAAATAAAACCGCCATAAAAAGTTTCTCAAAAAATCTGTCGTTCGGAGACGACCTTAAACTATAGGTCCCGCCACTCATGTGTAAAAATTAACACACAAAACATAAGCAGTGTGAGAAACTAGGTCAATAATCCTGACTGAAGGGTTGTAATGACCAATTATGTATATAATAATAATTCAATATATTATATTCAATGAACGTAATGAATTGATTTACGCTTGAACAACATTGGGTTTTATTGCGCCAAAGACAATGTTGTCGATTTTACCAAAAAAAAATCATCATTTCGAATAAAGGCCGTTTTCATCTTGGTGGATACGTTACATAGCAAAATCGGCGTTGTAGGGTCTTAGAAAACCTACAAGTAGCCTTACAGAAGCTATTGCACCCATTATGAGTGACTGCTTGGTGCGGCTTGTGAAGCAGAGGCATCATTGATCCATATTTCTTAGAAAATGAGGACAGCGCTACCATTAAGATCAATCAATATCTATCGAAATTTTTCTGCAACTTCTAACATCTCATGTCACAATCAATTTATTGCATCAAACGTTAGATGGTTGTTTCATAAGTCGAAATGGTGATGCCAATTGACCACCAAGAACCTTCGGTTTGACACCTTTCGACTATTTTCTGTAGGACGCTGTTAAAGAAACTGTTATGCCGACAAACCAAAAACAACTAAGCATTGGGTTGACAACATTCGTGATGCCATTGCCGAGATAAGACCCCATGGAATAGGGCAGCTTCCGAATAAATACCATCCAAATATTTCCTTTAATTTATATTTAAAAGTTGAAAGAACTTTTCCATTAAGTTTGTTTATTATAAAGTAAATTTAATGGGGTAAATTTTTTCATGCTCCTTCCTCACAGTTAATAATTCATTAAGAAAATTCATACTGTAATTTAAATTATATATTATCATAACCATAATGAAAATATAATTACTTAATAACATACATACATATGTACATACATACGTATTTCAGCCATAAACTGACGTCTTCTTTTTTTCATACGTTTTGCAATAAATAATTATTTATTATTTGTTTTTATTTTCGTATTAAAGTACGCTTGAGGTGATTTCTGAATCAATATTTTACAATTGTATCGCATGTATTATTTTTCATTTTCATTTTTCATTGTAAATTTTCAATTATCAACTTGCCAACATTGTGTATTCTTCATTTTCTGCTTTTCATCAAAAGGAAAATAAGAAAAATATTTATTTTAATGCGTAAAATTAATATTTTTGAAAGGCATAATAATTACTTAATTGTATTTACAGGTGGCATACGAGAAAAGAAAATTTTATGTCGTATATACATAGTACATGCTTGGACTAATATATTCAGAGATATCGTAAGACTTCCATGTAAAACCAATATTAAATACAAAGACTATTAAAAATTTATTGAATAATTAAAATTAAATTAAAAATCAAATCAAATGTTAATGGATTTTTGTTATAGTTGTATAGAGAAAATAATAATTTATAAGAGTAATATATGTAGGTGTAGGTGTATGGCTAACATTTTTTAATGTTTTGCATAAAATAAGAGAAAACTAAGGAAAAGTTTCAGATGATTCGATAGGTAACGCCAAAGAGAACCCTCAATAAATTTAAAATTCAAAGGCCTATTGTATAAAAATGTTTTCCCTTGTAAGGAGTGCGCACAAAAAAAAAATGGCCCTACTTTTAAGCTTATAACTTTTATCATAATTGAAAAAAAATTAATCTGTTTCAGAATCCACGTTCTAAATGTCATTGCAATAGCGAAAATAGTTTTTTTTTTTTTTTGAAAATGGGCACCGCGACACTTACAAAAACGATTGCTAGGCTTACAGGTGTTAACCAAAAAAAACAGTTTCTATGGTAAGAATAAAACAATATAAGAAATCTTTAAGTATTGAGAGAAAGCGTGGAAGTGGAAGAAAGAGAGAATTTTCCGACCAAAACAAAGCAAGTAAAATAAGACGTATTTTTCCAAAACAGCCTATCATGTCTGGAAGAAAAGTGGCTTAAAAAGTTGGGCTTAAGACATTTAGCATCCAGAAGGTGGCTGACAGGAATGCAAGAAAAAATTTGGAGGCTAAAAAATGGGTCAAAATTCTGCAGAAGGACTTTTTAATAAACGCAACAGCTGTGCAATGGATGATGAAACATATGTCTTCTCAGATTTTTCTCAGCTTCCTGGTCAAGAATTTTATGTTGCAGATTCTAGAGCGAACATTGGAGAAAAATTTTATTATACAAAAAAACCTAAGTTCCCAAGGAAATTTTTGGTATGGCAAGCAATTTACACATGTGGCGAATGAAGCTCTTTGTTCATTTCTAGCGGCTCTATAAACAGTGATATATACATTAGCGAGAGTCTGCAGAAACAATTGCTTCCGTTTTTAAAAAACCATAGGGTATCCCCACATCTCACTTTAGCCAAAAAGCTATTGACTGGTATTATACCAATAATGTTGTTTATGTACCAAAACATGCTAATCCATCAAATTGCCCAGAACTTTGTCAATTGAGAGATATTGGGCGTTAGTAAAAATACATTTAAAGAACACGAACGGCTTAGCAAAAAATTAAAATGATTTCATTTATTAAAGGAAAATAAAAAATTTTTGTTAAAACAGATTAAAATGTATTAATTTTATACACAAAATAATCCAAATATTATTTACTTTAATCGAAATACAAAACGAAAAAAATCCGCCGCTTAGTTTTATTTCTATAACGAAAAGTGTAAGTCTTGATTTTTTTGTGCACACTCTTTACTTAATAGAATATTTATAAGATCAAGCACTCCATTTAATCCATTCGGAATTGAATGCACAAGTTTAGTTTAGTGTTTTCTGGTGGCAACGTAACCGTTCTTTCAAATGATATTCTAAATGTCTTAAGTAAATGTATTAAGCCTGTGGGGACTCTTTTTTTTTGTCAAAATATATTGGAGTACTAAGGCTTTTGCTGTCCACTGTTGACCCGAATTTTATTTAATTAATTACTAACTTCATGTTGTATGTGCTACTTTTATCCACAAGTGTAGGTACCGACAGTTGACTCCGAACGACATATTTTTGTGACTCTTTTCAGGGGAATTTTATTTACTTTCAGCGTTTTTTCCAGAAGATTGCTGAGTTGAAGTTGTCCAAAAATTCTTTTTTCATAGTTTTAGCAATCATTTCAATTGCAATATAGAGAAAGTGATCAGTACACTTTGGAAAGTTTAACAAATTTTGATTAATTTTATTCACAATACAATTTACCAGGCATAAACCAAGCTCAATTGACTTAGCCTAAAGAAACCTCTTAACTAAATAACAATTCTTAAGATATACTTATGAAATTTGACAAATTAAAGGAGATCATATAATCGATCTTAACTTACTTTCTTCTAATTATTAAGTATTTATTCCAATGTTTTTAATTCGTATTTTTACCATAATAATTACATTATTAGTTAGCAAAAGTCCTTAAAAACAAAATCTTTAAAAGAAAAATTAAATATTTTACATGTGGATGTGCTGGAAGGTTTACGGTTTACCTTTTTTGTATGAACAATTGAAACCATTTTTTTAAACAAAATTTCTTACGAAAACGAATCTATCAAAATGTATTTGGAGAAAAACACATTTCAGTTCAATAAAATATTTATTGGAGACATTATTTGAAATAAAAAAAAATTAATAAAAAGAAATTAATTGTAATATAAAAATAACTCTGAATAAAAAAAAAAATAAAAAATTACCGTCAGATCAAAAAAAAATTTATTAAAAAATAATTGTTTTACACTAAAAAAAAACACCCAAATATACATTAAAATAAAATTTATTCTGTACATTTATGGAATTTGTGGTTTACCAGTTTCGACATATGTTCTCGCCTTTTTTTTTAATAACAATTTATGTCTGTATGATGAAAATTTTTTTACTAGAATTTCTTTAAAAAAAAAATTGTTGCCCACTTTTTTATGACCATTGGCTTAATAGATATAAGGCGTTGAATTAAATCCTAGGCCAGACCACTACAATAAAAAAAATTCTAAAGTTTTTTTCTTTGGTAAATCGCTCTCAGCAGATATCTGCCAAAATCGTTCAGAGTCGGCTTTAAATTGTATGTCCCACCACTCATGTACAAAATTAACACAAACACAACATAGGTGTTATAAGAAACTAGGTTGCAATCCTGTTAAATAGTTCTAATGATCAATTACAGCAGCAATTACAGTAGCATAAATCACTTCTGAATACCAGTTCTAAAGGAGAAATATTTTTTAAACAGCATATTTAAGCATAAAATATTTTTATAGACCACTAAACGGCTGAACCGATTTCCTTGAAATGTTCACAGTATCTTCCTGTATGTCTGGAAGGAGTTATAGGCTACTTTTTATTTTAAGATTTCAAATGAGCGATGATGTGGACGTGGCACGTATATGCAACATTGCCTGCTATTGTAAGATAATAAAATGGGTATCTTGGAAAAATTATAACAGCAAGATATCTCAAATGGTTTTCCGAACGTCCGTTACTAGCATCCAAAAGATCGATCAACAAGATCGTTGGAAATCTAAGAACTTCATAATCGATCGATACGGTTTCAAATATTGAAGATGTCGTCAATTATCCAGTCGAATTTTTAAATTCATTAGATTTACCAGGCTTTCCACCACATGACTTACGGTTAAAAAACGGTGTTCACATTTTCTTACTTAGAAATATTGATCCTCCACGATCTTTTGTAATGACACCCCAGTAAAAAAAAAATTAGCAATATTATCGAGGGGAAAGTTTATGGGAACTGATGTATTGTTGCCACATATTTATATGACGACATCGGAGATGCCATTCGATTTCAAGTGCTTGCAATTTCTTATTCGCCTAGCATTTGCAATGATGATTAATAAAGCTCAAGGTCAGTCCTTTTAAGTTTATGGACTTAATCTAAAAGTCCATGTTTCTCACATGGACAGCTTTACGTCGCATGTTAGTGATTAGGAAAACCCACGGATTTATATGTATATTGACCAGAGGGAAAAACAAAAATAATTTGCGTATCCCAAGGCATTAGAATAAGAATTATTTATTTAAGAAAAAAATATATTCTTATATTTTTAACTTTTAAAAACGTTAAAAATATGAGTTTGTAGATTGCAAATAAAATAAAACTAAATATGTGTTTAATTTTAATCAATCCTTTACTATCTGCCTAGCTTTTGTGGCACTGTTCCAGCTTATTCCACGTAAACAACGATCATTTTCGCAATATCTGTTTGTTCGTGATAATTCTTTGCTTACAACCTTTTAGTAAGCAACAACACTTGTTAGTTATTCTTCGCTCACAACCTTTTTGTAAGCACAACACTAACAACTGTTTCCTTCAGACACAACTTGTCTCCACACAAGTCTAACCGAATTATAGTTCCATCTCGTGTCTTCACACAACCGTTTGATTTATCACTTCAACCAACTTAATGTCGTTATACGCGACTAGCTTAATTCAAACTCCGAACACAAGGGGCCGAACACACGGAATTCTGAATCCTCCTCACTCGGTTTGTCTAGCCTTTTATATCACTGGATCATTAGTGTGATGAATGCGCTCGAAGGATGATGACGGCCTTGGGGAACATTCTAAAATTGTAAACAACTTCTTTTCTATTTCGTTGTTTCTTGTTTACATTCGTCCAGGCAGATTAGTTGTTGTTGGTTTATTTGTCTATCCGCTATTTTTTGTACTGCACATTGTTGTTGCTTGTTTACTTCTTTGTGCCCTACATTTTGTTGTTGGTTATTTACGTCTTTTATCCCTTATTCTTGTTTATTCTTCGATCTTGTAAACAAGCGCTTTATTTTTGTTGCTATTTTTTTTTTTTTTTACTTATTCATTGATCACGTGAACAGTTCGCTAGTTTTGTTTTTGGAGCTTTTGTTTATCATTTTATGCATGATCAAGTATATTGTGTTGTTTTTGGAGCTTTTGTTTATTATTTTAACAACACCATTGCCACTTTCGTAAGAATATATTAAATTTTAGCAATTAATTACTAAATAAATAAATTTTTTAATTATTATGTATTTAATTACGATGGGGAGTAGCGAAGCACACCGGGTATTAGCTAGTTAGATATAAAATTGGAAATTTATTCACAATTCATCTTCATTTCATCACACTAACATTATGCTGTACCCTGGCATACGAAGGAATTTTTGTTAACAAATCTTTGTTTACAGCCTTTCCATATATTGCTCGCATTGTTAATATTTTCCATTCATTAAATTATTCTGTAATATCTTTATACACTCATAATTAATTCACTAATTTAACGCTCTGCCTAATTATCCCTTAAACAAACTCATTGTGAATAATTAAAATTCAATTCAATCCTTACAGTAGGTGAATGAATTATCTTTCAAAAATTAATTACGAAACTTTTTTTGCTCATAAACTATTTACATAACATTACCTTTACCTCTGTAATAAATTGTTATCCTTTCGTTTTTAGCCTCGAATCTGTTTTATGTGTTGGCGTTCTTAAGGAAATTGTATTTAAAAATAAAAAAATCTTTATTAAATCACAATTTAATTTAAAGTTTAACAAAAGGGAGCACAACAAAAATAGAAAAATAAAAACAAAATTAAATAAAATTAAAAGGATTTTTGCATCAGGAAGTTATCCAAAAATATAATAAGAAATCCTTTAGATTTTCTTATAACTTTCAAGCCTTTTTACACTCTTCTTACGTTGCCCTGGATACATATTTTTGTTAAGCATATGAGTGCAGAATATTTTATAAATATTTTATGAAATTATGCTTGTTTTATAGATTTTCTTTTTATTTTCTTTTGAATTTAATTTTTTCCAGTGAAAACATTTTTCCATTACATGCATATGCCATGCAGAGTAGATGTAGAAGAAGACAATACCCGCAATTATTAGAAAGTTAGTGCTATGGCATAGGAATAGTTACAGAAAATTTAAAGTTTGCTTTTAGAAAACGTAAACAAAAATGTTTATTATTCTGAGAGTTTATCTTTAATTTTTCTCCAAAGATTTTTTCTTCCTTCTATTTCAAATTGAACAATTACTAATTAAATCTTAAAAGCTATCAGGGCTTGCAATTAGCACCTCCTATCTTAAAACAAAATGTTCAAATTTCCGTCACTGCTGCTCTGGGTAAAGCACATCAGAAATGATTGAATTAACCTATAACTTACATGGATTATGCAAGCTTCAAGGACTTCTGTGATTTTTGAATTATTCGCATGCACTTGCGGCTTAAGAAAAAAAATCCAATACAATGCAACAAAGTAAAGCGCTATATTTTTTTAATATTCCTTATAATTTTATTTTTCAAAAGCAAAAAATGTTGGAAATAACATAAAATTTCCGAATCAGTTTTGATTTGTTCGAATTGGCCACCTTTGGTATGAAATATGGTCTTTAAACGGCCGACAAAGCCATCACAGGCTACACGAAAGTGGCTCTGCAGCATATTGGCGCATTCCCAACGAAGCGCCGTATTGAGATGATCGACACTTTGGTATTTTTTAGTGAGAACCTTACTGTCCAAAATGTCCCAAAAGCAAAAGTTCAATGGATTAAGATCCGAAGATTTTGGTGGCCATTGTGCGGTAGAAATGAAACGCGGAATCTCCTTTTTAAGTCGTTCTTGGTTGACGCGCGCTGAGTCCTGTTGGAATGTTCATGGTCTCTGGCCGAAATGTTTATCTACCCAGGGCTTCAATACTGTCTTTAAGACATTTTCCCGACAATATACGGCATTTATTTTGATCCCACGGCCGATGAATACTAGCGGGGAGCGACCATCGGCCTACACAATTACCATCGCAGCGGCGCTTGAATTTTGGTAGCCAATTGCAGGTGCAAATTTTCAGCTGACTTCTTTTGCAAGTATACCCGATCATTTTGTTTGTTCACAAACTGCTCAATTTGGAATTGCTTCTCATTGGAGAAAACCAAAGTCGGTAACTGGCCACTTTCGTGCAAGCGAAATAACTCCTTGGTTCTTTTCAGTCTAACTTTTTTTTGTCCATCGGTGAGCACTATTTGGAACTTCAATGGGTTTTGTCCAAGCTCATTTTTCAATATGTGTTGCATCCGTTCTCGCGATATGTTTAGCTCACGAGCAAATTTTTCTACCACTGCGGCGATCGATTACTTTTTGGACGCGCGATGCAACTCTGCCAATATAACGGTAACGAGCAATGGTACGAGACACAAGAGATTTATTCATATTTAAATGCTGGAGGGCTCTAACGATAGCCACCTGTGGATTTCCAGCCAAATTTAAAGCAATTACACTATCATGCTTGAATTCCATCAGGAATAACTTTTTTTCTGAATGCAATAGATCAAAATGCTTGTGTAAGCTTTTAAATAATAAAATGAACTGTCACTGGAATCAATCTGTCAGCTGTCAGACGAGCGGTTTACAAATGATAACAACCTGAAGTCGGTTGCAATACATATCAGCCACCCTGTAATATACAGATTATCTAATTCAACCAAAAAGAATTTGTTAGTCATCGACCAATAACGCTCAAAATTGACAGTGAAGTTCTGTCTGACGACGACGTCACCTCAAAACCGACCACAAACTGTTAACTTTTTTGTAATGCATTGAACACTTTTGGATCTCATTAGATTCGTCTCAAATTCCACAATCATCCAAAGTTTCTTCCCATCGCTGGTTTGTTCAATGAACACAAGTCGTTGTTTGTGTTTGTACACCATCGATGTACGGGTGAATTTTGTATGACCCAAGGTAGGTAGGTAAGTTGACCTGATAGCTTTAAAACCAAACATAACTTGAGTACTAATCGCAATCTATTGTGATGCCACAAGTCATCGTAGTCCCTGTACTAATCGAATACCAGCAAACTGTCGTTGAAGTTGGTCAGCTCAGTGACTGCACTATTACAAGTGGCAATAATTGATTATTTATTCAAACGGACGAGCAGATAAGGTATTTTCGTATAACTCTAGTCTGGTGTCATTGTAGACAGTGAAACCTTACACTATTCTTCACTATATTGTACAGTACAGTATTCCCTCGAATTACGTCGTAAAATGGTTCCGGAAAAAGGCGACTTAAATCGAACTTCAAAGAACTCATACTATCAGATGCACTTTTCATGGCATTTTATTTACTCTCAGAGTTTTTGCCAGAAATCTGCTGAGAAGAAATCGCCGAAGAAATAATTTTTTTAATTTTATTTTGATGTCTGGCCTGGGACTCGAATCCTGGCTTTACTTCTAATAAGCCAGCATACTAACTATTGTTTGGTTTATAAACAACAGAGGCGACGTAAATCAAATGGCAACGCAAATTGAAGTTGAAGGGAACAAAATTTTTGATGACGTTAATTGAAACAACGTAAATCGAGATGATGTAAGAGTAGGGAATATTGTCAATTAAAACTTTCAATAACAATAACTTTGACTTGAACATAATCAGTAACTATTCTCCTTCAATTTTATAAAATCTTTCTGTACCCGTTCCTTATGGCAAACGAGTAGATGAATTTATTCTACTCCATAAAAGATATTTGCATTTATCATATTCTTCTTTCCTCATTTTCTTACATGTGTGTGTTCTGTTATTTAAGTTTCTGTTCCAATCTTGGCAAAATAAACACACAGAATAAGAAAAAAAAAAGAAACTAATGGTCAAAAGTTTATAAAAATAAAAAAGCAAAAAAGAAAACAATTTATTTGAAATATTAAAATGAATGCATGGAAGGACATTCACAATTATTTATTCCTTAGGGCTTATAATATACTGCAAAAGTAAATTATAGAAGAACAACTGCGTGTGGTAAGTGAAAAACAAAACATTCGAAAATAAATTTAAATGCGTGGATAGTAATAGACTTAATTATAAAATATCATTTGCCTTTTCATATAGTATATTACAAAGGATCAGGATTACGATATAGTTTCTAATTTCACATAGGTTGTGTGTATTAATTTTATACATGAGTGGCAGGATGAAAAGTTTAAAGTTGGTTTTGAATGAGATTTTTTTTTTGTATCTTTTCAAAGCAATTTTATTTTCTACCATAGTTTATATTCATTTTTCGTTGGAGATGTCTGACCTGAGGTTTATATCACGAACTCACGTCTAATAAGCCAGTACACTAAGTACTAGCCAACGCCAACTGCATACGTAGGCGTATAGTCAAAGCCTATTCTAATGGGTTTTTACTATCATTGATATTTTACAAAGGTCCATATTGCCACCAAGTAAACTTATCTGTGAAGAGCCTACCTAACCTAACCTTGATGTTATCTTTTACCTTCCCTCCCAACCCTCGCATGCTAGCTAAATAGCATTTTATATTTGCATATGTGAAATGCAAATAAAAATAAAAATCTAATAAAATATAATCACATGCTCAGACATTGCATTTCAAAACATTAAAATCTAAATTGCATACATTTGTTATGCATGAAGCAAACTCTAGAGGGTGCGGAAAATACTCAATATGACACCATAAACCATATCCGTAATATCTTTTCCGTTTCCTTTCCTTGCTGCAATAAAATAAATACAAAAATATAAGAAAAAAAAAACTATAATGGCCAGCCACTTATCTTTCATAAAACAAAATTTGTTATGTTAACTTTAATTTTAAATTTCACCATGAGCGCCCTGGTAGTCTAGTGGGTAGTGTGCTAGACTATTAGCGTGAGGGTCGTGGTTCGATTCCCACCAGAGGCTCTGGTCTGTGACACTACACCGGTTATATGGTCGAAGTTACACAGCTCGTACATGAATAAAAAATAGATTTCACCCTAATATTCTGTTATAAAATTCTATCAGTCTGCTTATGCATCATGCAATCATTCAACCGCAATTAAATTTTTATATTAAATAGTAACCACAACTAATGTATGCTCGTATTTCTAAAAATTATGAACCATTTCTGTTTGATTATACTTTGGTCTGCAATTTCTTGGCAAGAACAAAAATACGCTGCATTTGAATGCATCTGTTGACTTGAATCCATTTGCATATAAATTTCCAAAATATTCATACGCCATGCACAAGCTCACATTTAGGCAATAGGATGCATGAGGTATGCATTTGCTTTTATGTTTCCCAGTTAAATCCTGTTGCAAACATTTCTCGTCTCTCTCCACTGCATGTGTTAGCAGACTTTGGCTGATTGTATGCCATGCCATGCCCGTTCATATTAAAAATGATTTTTAAATTCGATTTAATAATGTGTTGTTATTCAAACATGTTGTAAAAACCATTAATTTACCGCCCAGAGACGAATATGTTGGTGATGTTGCATGTGAATGCATTTCTAAAAATTTGTAAATGCTTTCTAATTAAATGGTAAACGGCCCGTTTGCTGCCTATATAAATGCACTGATTATTAGAATTCTAAATCAAAAATGTAACAAAATTTTAATTTGCTGTGATACATACCATTACCATTAGATTTTAATTTTAAAATTTCATTTTCGTTTAAGAGACTTTGAGTGATTGTAAAAGCTTAAATTACAATCTGTATTACATTTTGCGGAATATAAAATGTGTCATAAGTACAGGGTGGCTGATATGTATTACAACCAAATTCAGGTTGTTATCATTTGTAAACCGCTCGCCTGACAGCTAACAGATTTAATCCAGTGACAGTTCACTTTATTATCTACAAACTTACAAAAGCATTTTGATCTATTGCATTCAGAAAAAAAGTTATTCGTGATGGAATTCAAGCGTGATAGTGTGATTGCTTTCTATTTGGCTGGAAAACCACAGATGGCTATCGTTAGAGCCCTCCAACATTTAAATATGAATAAATCTTTTATTTTTCATACCATTGCTCGTTACCGTGATACTGGCAGTGTTGCATTGAGTCCAAAAATTCGACGGAAAAAAACGCTAACAACATCAGAAATGATCTGAAAAGTGAAGGCCAGATTTGATCGAAATACACTGGTAGAAAAATTGCTCGTGAGCTGAACATATCGCGAAAACGGATACAACACATATTGAAAAGTGAACTTGGACTAAAGCCATTGAAATTCTAAAAAGTGCAACGGTCCACCAATGTACAAAAAAAGTTAGACTGCAAAGAGCCAAGGAGTTACTCCACTTGCGCGAAAGTGGCCAGTTACCGAATTTGGTTTTCTCCGATGAGAAACTATTTCAAATTGAACAGTTTGTGAACAAACAAAATGATCGGGTTTACTTGCCAAAGAGGTCATTTGAAAATTTACACCTGCGATTGGCCACCAGAACTCAAGCGCCACCGTTGGCCGATAGTCGCTCCCTGCTCGTATTCATCGACCGTGGGGTCAAAAGAAATGCCGAATATTATCTGGAAAATGTTTTAAAGATAGTATTGAAGCCCTGGGCAGACAAACATTTCGACCGCGAACAATGGACATTCTAACAGGAGTCAGCACCACCGCACTCAGCACGCATCAACCAAGAATGGCTTAAGAAGGAGGTTCATCGCTTCATTTCTACCGAATCTCAATTCGGAGAGTAAGGTTCTCACTAAAAAATACCAAAGTGGCGATCATCTCAAGAAGGCGTTTCGCCGAGAATGGGCGAATATACCGCAGAGCCACTTTCGTGCAGCCTGTGATGGCTTTGTCGGCCGTTTGAAGGCCATAATTCGTACGAAAAGTGGCCAATTCGAACAAATCTAAACTGATTCTAAAATTTTATGTTATTTCCAACATTTTTTGCTTTTGAACAATAAAATTAAAAAAAAAAAAATTAAAAAAATATTGCGCTTTATTTTGTTGCATTATATATCAGCCACCCTGTATGTACATATATTAATAAGCTGCAGCGAGTCTAGAGTAATTATGTAAGTGCACTAAACAGAGACTATACTCGTAAGTATAAACCAATTTTCTTAAATATTTACCAACTTTGGGCATATGATTGCCTTATAAAACCCACTAAAATATAATTCTTGTATATCACCGGCAAAATATTGTATTTGTTGCTTGGAAATTTAGTAAATATTTCTTGGTCTATAATTTGCTACCGTAAAACCACAAAATGGTTGCTAGTAAATAATTTTCCGGTATGCGTGCCTACAACATATTTTTGTTTATAAAGCAAATTATTTTGGGTAACTTCACTAGTAATGTGGTTGTTGTTTTCTTTAACAATTTCTGTGTAGTTTCAATGAAAAATGTTCATTTCTTTTCCGTATATTCATTACTTAGTGTCTGTCTGGCCGTCTGTCTGTCCGTATGGCCTACTAATGGTGCCTGAAAACCCATGAATATGGAAACAATTATGCATCGTTCCTTATCTTAATGTAACACTTTGGGTTTTGTGTTTTGTTCTTTTTGGTTTCTGTTTTTGTATTGATATTGTTTTTGTTTTTGTTATTGTTTACGAAATGTTTATACTTTCGAAAACGTGTTTCGGTTTTTAATGGCAATTTTTTTTGGCAATGTTAAGATTGTTTTCTATTTTGGTTGAGTTTTGGCAGCGGTTTTTATTCATTTTTAAGTCATTGGGTTTACGCACTACTAAACCAAGTTTATGGTTCCACTAACATGACAATAACAACAACAACAACAACAAATCCAAATATAAGTTCTAACATGCCAAAGAAAGTAGCATAACTCATTTGCATAGACAAACTGTACCTACTACTTGAGCTTATATTGATACTTCGAAAAGATATCAGTTTAAGCGTATTACCATTAAAACCCACAACGTTTTCCAGACATTGATAATGTAGACCTTTTCGTGTTCTTTATGCTGTGCGAAAGGCTATAAAATATTCAATTCAACTCTTAAATCATTTTAACGATTTATTCTTGTGTTAAATTCTAAAAACGTGTCAATGGCTCACATAGATTATATTTAATAGAGGCCATGAATGATTGGTTTATTTTCACTATAGAATGTATTCGCAAAAATGGAAATATTACAGTTTTATACCCTTTAATACCTTTAAAGGTGTAGTTTGAATTAAAGGAGTTTAACTTAAGATTTGTTATAATGGTTAATCTAGCTTATCTAAAAGGTGTAATTTTACTGGATACTTTGCAATACGCTAAATAACCTAGGAAAGCGCTGAAGTAGCTGTTGTTTAGTAGGTAGTGTGTTGGCTTATTAGGCGGAAGGCGCGGGTTCGTATCCCAAGTCAAACATCAAAACGAAAATATGGAAAATAATATTTCTTCAGCGACCTCCTCTCAGCAGATTTCTGGCTAAAACTGCCATGAAAAAGTTTCTCAAAAATCTGTCGTTCGTAGCCGACGTCTATGTATGTATAGAAAAGCGATGTGATTTAACGATCTTCCGTGATTTGAAGATCTGGCGTCAGTTTCGACAAACTGGCGCTTAACTAGGCCTGCTCATGAAGATTACATAACTAATGTATTTCAGGCGAAGATTTTTTTGGTTAAAACCAAGGATCTCTCTCCTTCGAACTTGCTCATTTTGTGCACAGTCAAGCAGCAATCAAAGTCACGTCAAATCAATGGGCGTCAGGAGTTGCTTGGACTCTCTACACGCTATACGTCTCTCTACACGCTATAAACACAGTGGCATTAGAGGGAACCGGAAACTACGTCGCCGGGAGGGAATTGAAGACTTCTAAAGAGCAGACAATAGCGGAAATACATTCCCAAATTCCAACAGACAACATGAAACTCAACAAATCTTTTGTGGTCCAATGTACCTGGTTTTCGAATTTTTAAACTACTGTGTTCAGCAGTGGATGCCGTAGAAATCAGTGGACTATTTGGGTTCGCATTCCAACAGGAATTCTAACAGGATACTGCGCTATTCGAAGTTTCACTTGCAAGTTGGGTCTGCTCTACCAGGATTACTGCAGAATCTGCAGTGATCTGTGAAGGAAACGGTTCCGATACAACACCTTTTATGCGAGTGTCCCACACTTCAGAGCAGACGCCATCGGTTTATTGTTCACAAAACATTTGAAAATCTGGGCATAGTGGCAAACGGGTCACTAAGAGAACTGGCCGGTTTCGTATGAAACTTGGAGTGGTTGAAACTCCCACTGACGGATATAAGAGGGTTTACTTTCCACTGACCCTATGAGACAGCAATGAAACTTGCCTGTAAGCTACCTGCCAACCTAACTTAAACTGCTCTGCCTAGGCATACTAAAGCTAAGCTAAAGCTAAACAAATAAAATGCAATGCTTGCCTATACATTCATTCTTTGAGGTCATTCAACTGTTCGGTGAATTCTAATATAATGCTATATCGACGCCTCCGATCTATAACATTCTAAGTCGAGAAAGTGTATTTTCAGTTATTAGCTTTCAAAGTTTTCCCTGTAACTTTGGAACGGATGGGCGTTCCAAATTTTAACAGTATTTAAGTTACAGAACGTCGAATTTAAAAATGCATGACCATTAAAGACGTTCTAAGTATACGTATAACATTATAGAATGAAGGCGTCGATATCTAGTTATGAACGTACAACTACGAGTATATTCGTATTGCATTATGATACAGTTAGGATCTACTGGATCTTGCTTCAGTAACTTGAATTAGGATTTATTGAGAAACTTTTCATGGCAATTTTATTCGCTCTCAGAGTTTTTACCAGGGTCTAGGAAATCTCCGCTTTGTTAGAGATATCTGATGTGGGGTTTAAAACGTGTCCTCACTTCTAATAAACCAACTCAATAGCTACTAAACTACGGCAACTAGTAATATAATATTGCAACGCAATCTACAGGTCCCCTTATGGCTCTGAAAATAAAAGAAACGAAGAAGTACTAGCATACAGTGGCTTTACCCCTAAACCAATAACGAAAAGAAAACAAATTTACTATACCCTCTAATAGTATTCATAAAAGGAAAATTCTCTCTTCAAAAGCTTTACTAACAATTCAGCCATTAAAACCCTTTTTGGTTACTCTTTAAAAACGAAGAATAACAAGAGAAATGTTTTCTTAAAAAGCTTTCAACATTTTCTACTACTAACAGGCATTATGCTACATACACTAAGCTTTTCCCGGAGTTTTTCCCTTTTCCATGGAATTGCAAAGACAAACAAAAAAGCTTCAATACATTCAACATGTTTATGTTGCCTTAGCTTTTTTTTTTACTATCAATTGCTAACGACAAGCCTTCACACAAACCTAAATTAAATAGAACAAAACTACAAATTCATACTTTTGGCATTTCACATGCATCAAGTGAAATCAGTTTTTCCCGGGTATTCCTTAAGAAACGTTGTCATTCGCTTTAAAAGCGGAAGAATTTCCAATAAAACAAAGAAAAATAAGAAATATTTTGAAAAATTTAAAATTATAAAATTGAAAAGAAATTTTTAAATGGAATTTATAAGAAATTTTTAATTTAAAATTTATTAAAAAAAAAGAGAAAAAATATTAAAAATCATAATAAAAAAAAAGAAATTTTTTAATTTCTGTGTCATTAGTTTCAAGTGTTTATTGCTCTTCTGTGCCAAAGGACAAACAATAGACGAGTGCAATTTCAATAACAAAATCAACAGTAAGTCAGCCAGTGGTACTTAAATCTCAAAGGGAAATATTTTCTAATACCAATTGAAGGATAAAAGCATTTAAAGAAGGTATTTTAATTTTCTTTTATTTTTTCGTATCATATTCTTAATGGTAATCAAACACTTGCAGGTGTGTAGCTTGTGTTTACGTTTTTTTTTTTTTTTGTTTTTAATAATTGTTATCTGACAAGGGAGAATGTCATCACAAATTGTAATTCAAAAATTTATGGCTTTTAACCCCGAAATCGAAATAAAAATTATACGAACATTGCTTGCTAGGCATGTGTTGAATATGATCACAGAAAAAAAATAAAAAATAAATAAATCATCATAAAAAACGGAAGCCGTCGCTTATCATAAAAATTATATTTTATTTTTTATTTTTATTATGATTATTTTTTTCCCCTTTTTCCCCGTGTTTTTTTTTTATTTATTTATTTGCCTCATTTCACAACTCATATATAAGCAGCAGGTTTAGTAATTTGCCTCTCAAAAAGTATAACTTATGAACAGGTTATCCTTGATAATATATTGTGTTGTTTATGTATATATATATATATATGTCTATATATATATATATGTATATATATTTACGGTTATATGAATAATTTGGTTTTCAATAGATACACTTAACCGTACATCTGCTTTTATAAATAAAACGCCAAATCAATAAAAAAATAAATCAATTGTTACGAGTATGAGTTAAAAATAAAGCACAAATGATTCCGATTATGGCGTTAATATGCTTTAATAAAATGACAGACAATGAGTAAGTTTGTAGGCCTAAATGCTTAAATTTATCAAAATAAAAAAAAAGGTATTTGAACTTGCCGTCGTCCAGTGTTGGCTTATTAGATGTGAGACCTGAGATCCCATATTGCAAAAAAATTCAAATATAAAAAAAATTTATTTCTTCGGCGACTTCTTTTCAGTAGATTTGGGGCAAAAATTCTGAGAGAGGAGTTCCCCCAGTCAGAATATATTTTCGACGACTTCCTCTCAGCAGATTTCTGGCAAAACTCTGAGAGAAAATAAAAGTGCCATTAAAAACAATTTTCAAGAATCTGCCGTTCGGAGTCGATTTTAAACTGAAGATTCCGCCACTCATGTATAGAATTAACACACATAACATAAGTGATGTAGAAAGCTGATTGTTTGTATTTTGAACTCCTCTCATACATAATTACATACATAATTGGCTATTACAACACTCCAGTCAGGATTACGGCGTAGCTTCTCAACACCACACATGTTGTGTGTTAATTTACAGTTTAAAGTCGACTTGGAATGACAGATTTTTGAGAAGTTTTTCATTACAACCCTTCAGTCAGGATTATTGACCTAGTTTTTCACATCACTTATGTTGTGTGTGTTAGTTAATTTTATACATAACTGGGGGACCTACAGTTTAAAGACGACTCCGAACGGAATATTATTTTGAGAAACTTTTCATGGCAGGTTTATTTACTCCCAGAATTTTTGCCAGAAATCTGCTAAGACGAAATCTCCGAAGGAATACTTTCTGTATTTTGTTTTGATGTCTGGCCTGGGGTACACTACCTATTAGGCTACGTCGACTTCTTTCCTTCATACTCCACATAAAATTTCTCGGGCCTTTATCTGCCTGGACCTTCACAAGCTGACCTATCTCCTTATTGCCATGACTTCCCATATGACTTGGCATTCAGTAAAGGTTGTCACTGTTTTCACCACCTAGCTAATTCAGAGTCCTTAGAGAGTCCCATGCCATTATGAAATCAAATTCAGAAACTTTAAGCCTCAGATAACATTGCTACATCCCGCCTTTTGTACTTCTATCCAAGTTGAATTGATATTATCGACCGATGGCATAGATTTTGGCTTGGAAAATACTCTCGAGATTCCACGTGGATGCGAATATTTCACTATATGACCATACACCACAATTCTTGTCGCACTATGTATATATCTTCGACACATTCATACATTATGGCGTTGACAGTCTATATTGAAGTTGACAGCTAAGTTCGCTACAAGATCGACGTACATATTAGTATCTTCTAGATTTAATTGTCCAATAAAACTCCAACTGAAAAGTATCGGGTAATCTGGGGCGAGTTCTGGTCCTAATGAAGAACAGATCCAGCTATAAAATTTTTTCTTTGCTTTTACAAGAATTTTGTTGCTTTGCAAGAGTTTTGTTGTTTGGGTGGCTGCCAATGGTTTTGCCCACCTTTCCTGAGCTTGAAAACAATCGTCATGGAGTGAGTAATACTTTCTATATACGAGTATTATCTTTAAATATTGCTTGCTAAGCTCGAGACGTGGGTAAGCTTCAGTGCGGAATCGAGCAGTAGTAAAGTATCGGTACAATAGTACAGAGGTAGTAGTAGGGGTTGTAGCACTAGAAGTAGTAGATGCAGAAGTAGTAGTATAGTAGGAATAGTATAATAGTATTAGTGTAGTAGTAGTGGTAGTAGTAGTGGTAGTATAGTAGTAGTATTAGTATAGTAGTAATATAGTAGTAGAAGTAGTACAGTAGTAGTAGTAGTATAGTATAGTAGTAGGAGTAGTATAGCAGAAGTAGTAGTATAGTCTGACGGGGGGAACTGCTATCTCCTGCCACTTATGATGTGAAGAGATTCAAATCCAATCGCATGACATATTTTCCTAGCTCAAACGCAAGGCATTGCATAAGTAAAAGCCATTCTCTAAAAGTTGGTCGTACAAGAAAAATGTTCAATTGATTGTTTAAGTTTCCCTCCAGCACTTCCGATTAATAGAATCGAATCAACCAATCCTATTAAAAGGCTTATTACACAAAAACTTTCAAAAGCATAAGACATTTCAATCTCCACAATGAGCGACAATCATGCAAACAAAATCCCATTATTCTCAAGAAGATGATAGTGCTTCTGGTCTGGATTTGATACGTTTTCTAGAAGAATACCTTCAGTCTTTCATATGAACGGCAAAATATCCTTGATGATCCGCCAAAGATACTCTTCAATTCCAATAAATAATAACATTACTGTTTGGCTTTAAATGTTTATCAAACCAATATATTCATAGAGTAAATGTTCTGGTATCTCCTCCTTTGCTTTATACAAATGGGGGGTAAAGTAATATTTTTTTATATTTCAATAGCACCACACATATTACAGAGTGGCTGATATGTATTGCAACCAATTTCAGATTGTTCTCATTTGTAAACCGCTCATCTGACAGCTGACAGATTTATTTCAGTGACAGTTAATTTTATTATTTACAAGCTTACAAAAACATTTTAATCTATTGCATTCAGAAAAAAAATTATTCGTGATGGAATTCGAGTGATTGTTTTATATTTGGCTGGAATACCACAGGTGGCTACAGTTAGAGTCCTCCTGCATTTAAATGTGAATAAATCTTTCGTTTCTCATACCATTACTCGTTACCATGATACTGGCAGTGTTGCATCGCGACCAACAAGTGAACGAAAAAAACACAGTAACAACACCAGAAATGATCCGAAAAATGAAGGCCAGATTTGATCGAAATCCACGCCGCAGTGGTAAGAAATTTGCTAGTGAGCTAAACATATCGCGAGAACGTATGCAACACGTATTTAAAAATTATCTTGGACTAAAGCCATTGAAGTTCCAAAAAGTGCAAGAGCTGACCGATGGACAAAAAAATGTTAACCTGGCTTAAAAAGGAGGTTCCTTGCCTCAGCACAATGGCCACCATAATCTCCGGATCTCAGTCCGTTGGTCTTTTCCTGGGGCATTTTGGAAAGTAAGGTTCTCACTTAAAAATACCAAAGTGTCGATCATCTCAAGACGGCGCTTCACCAGGAATGGGCTAAAATACCGCAGAGCCACTTTCGTGCAGTCTGTGATGGCTTTGGCGGTCGTTTGAAGGCCATAATTCGTGTCAAAGCTGGCCAATTCGGACAAATCTAAACTGATTCTTAAATTTGGTGTTATTTTCAATATTTTTTGCTTTCGAACGATAAAATTTAAAAAAAAAAAATTTAAAAAATATAGCGCTTTACTTTGTTGCATTATATATCAGCCAGTCTGTAGTTTAAATTAAAGCTTAAAAGGGTCCATGGGAACATCTATTCTGTAAATGGAATTAAAAACATATTGATATAGGTCATCGTTATTTTTTATGTCAATTTGATCTCCGGGTATTGTACTGCTAACCTTTATCTATAAATGGCGGGACCCATAGTTTAAAGTCGACTCCGAGCGTCAAATTTTTTGAGGAACATTTCATAGCAATTATATTTACTCTCAGAGTTTTTGCCACACATCTGATGAGACACAGTTGCCAAGGAAATATTTTTTCATATTTCGTTTTGCCGGGGATATTTGACCTGGAGTTTGAATCCTTGGCCTCACGTCTAATAAGCCAAGATACTATCTACTTTGACGTCTTTGAAATCTATATTTATAAATCTATAAGTAGGATAGGTTTGATTCTGAACAATAGAGCAGGAGAAAGTGGCAACTGCGCTGATACGAAATATCAATTGAGTACACATAGCGACCCTTTCTGAAGTCTAGAAAAATAACGAACTTTTTAAAACTTAATGGAAAAAATATCGCGAGAAAAATGTATTAAATGACAAACTAAAAATTTGCAAAAAAAATTTTACGATAAAAAAAAAATAGATTTCAGCTAAACGTGCTAAATGCAGGAAATAATATTTCATACAAAAGATTATTTGAAATTTGAAAACACTTAAGACGACATTACATTACTACATTTCGCCTCCCCCAAAAAAAAAAAGGAACCGTCTCTAGATTTGTATTTTCTTTTGTTTTTTTTTTTTTTTGTACAACCTTTTAAATTACTACCCCTATTGGGAATGTGTTATTCAAGGCAGACATTTATGGATATGCATTAAACCCAATGTGTGCCAGTATCCATTAAACCAAGTTCTTTTTTTCAAGGTTAAAATAATTTCGCTAAAATATGAGAAGGCGGGTATGTATGTGAGTCTTTCAAATACTTACAACTCATTTCTCTTATTAACATTTGCAACATATTTCTCTCTAAGAAATCATTCAAGCGTATCGACAATTAAATTCATTTTCCCTAAAGATTTTGGTTGTCTATTATTTTTCATTTTCATTAGAAGAATTTTAAAAGACACAGACAACAGCAGAAAAAAAATGGAAGAAAAAAATCATAATAATTTAATAGAATTAAATATTTGAAACCATAATTTTGTCGTAATAAATAAGAAAACCTAATAGAACGTAAGGCTACATTTCTCTATAAAATGTATTGGAAGGTATAAATTTGGATTTTTTTGCTACAGTATTTGGAAACTAAGATGAATATTATTTATTGTAAATGCTTTTAATTTTATATAATTTTCTTAAAATATGATCCAGCAACTGCATAACACATTGACGAAGTACACACATGTTCTGGTGTTGCTTTGCTTTTCAGTAGCTTATGAAGATGGTGTATCTTCCTCGGCATTCTACATTTCAGTTTCCCCTTTTTTATTTATTTAATTTATTTTTCATCTTCTTTTTTATTTATTTATATTTTTTTATATGTATCTCTGTCAGTTTTATTTACCAGCATCACGTAAATGACATGTTCACATGTTCGCTTGAACACTTGACAGGATTTGAAAGTTTAGCAGGGCAAAACGTGAAACAAAAAAATTTATTTCTCATGTTTTTATTATTGTGTTATCAAATCTTTAACTACCTGTCAGGAATATTGTATTTAAACATAAAGTTTTTGGCATTAAGATAACAGAAATTTTATTAGATGAAAATCAACCTTAAAGAACCCATAACTTTAGAGGAAGAATACTTTTTTTTATCAGTATAAACTTATCATAACCAGCTTCAGCCTAGTCAGTAATAAGTTTCTCTGGCATTTATGGAAGACTATTTGCTGTTTTAGTTGCTGGCTTGTTATATATCAGGCTGTAGGTTAGATATCTTCAATGAAGGGAAATATGAAAGAAAAATATTTCTCCTGCGACTTGCCCGCACTTGATTTCTGGAAAAAAACTCTCAGAATAAATAAAATTACCATGAAAAGTTTCTCAAAAATCATACATACGTCAGTCAGGATTATTGACCTAGTTTCTCACACGACTTATGTTGTCCGCGTTAATTTCATTCATTACTGTCGGGACCTACAGTTTAAAGTCGACTCCGAACGACAGATTTTTTTTGAGAAACTTTTTATGGCAATTTTATTTACTCTCAGAGTTTTTGCCAGAAATCTGCTGAGAGGAATTCGCCGAAGGAATACTTTCTGAATTTGGTTTTGATGTCTGGCTTTACGTCCAATAAGACAACACATTACCTACTAGACTACGGCGAGTTCTCGAAAATCTATCATTTGAAATGGGCTTAGACTATAGTTACCGCCACCCATGTACAAAATTAACATACACAACATAACTGGTGTGAGAAGATAGGTCGTAATCCTATTTATATTGCTCTTTTAATAAAATTTTTTATACACTTTCTTTAAAATTGTAGCAATGAAGCATCGATCCTGATCGTGATCTGTTACTCAGGATTTATTTTCGTTTACACCCGGCCACCAAAGCATTGTACTGAAAGAAATTGTAGAGCCACTTAAATTAAAAACTATCATAACTATCGGAAGCTATGACTTTTGCTCTAAACCTCTTTTCAATTTATAGATTTTGTTCCAAAAATATCGCTCGTCTTTTGAGGCCAAGGATAAATCGTATCAATTTCTGATACCCTTCTCCTAAGTGAAACATATTTCAGTAAGAGTATTCTGATTTGATAGGAATAAATGGAAGGCTTAGTAGGTAGTGTGTTAGACTGAAAACCTCGAGTTCAAACTCCAGGTCAGACGTTAAAACGAAAATATGAAAATATTTCTTCGGCGACTTCCTCTCCGCAGATTTCTGGCAAAAACTTTGGAAATAAATATAATTGCTGTGAAAAGCTATTCAAAAATCTGTCGTTCGGAATCGGAATCGGTTTAAGCTATAGGTCCCGCCACAATTCTATAAAAATTAATGCTCACAACTTGAGTGGTGTGAGACGCTAGGTCGTAATCCTGACTGAAGGGTTGTAATGACCATTTATGTATGCATGTTATGCATAAGGGATTTGCAAATAGTTTTTAAATGGCTTCGTAATATATGGCCGAATATTGAAATGATGAAAAATTATTGCCACTTGGTTTGGTCGTAGAATCATAACATTTTTCGAACCACACTTGTTGTATCAACTCCACTCAATTTTATAATGAATTTTCACTTTTAACATGATGTTCTGATTTCTTGTGAATTTTAATAAGCAGAATAAGAATCACACAGGCGACAGCTATTTAATATAAGAATTAACATTTCCAAGAAAATAAAAAATAAACCCGGAATGTTAATGTAGCGAAACATCCACATTTGCACCACCTCTAGTAGTGTAGGGGGGTATAAGAAATAAAACGATTTTAAGTCATTCTTCCAAGTATTTTTCAGAAATTTCTGTTGACATTGAAATTGAAATGAAATGGTGGGGAATAAAACTGTCAAGCGGCTTCTGTCACCAAATGAAATTTCGTATTTAATTGTTTGGAAATTTTTATTTATTATTATGGAAAGTATTTTTTTGTTTTTAAATATTTTTTATTTTTTTTTTTAACTTTTATTTATATATTGGCTGTAAATAATATCTTTAAAAATTAAAAAATTTAAAAGGATTTATTGTGAATAAATTTAAGAACGCTATACAGGCTTTTAAATGATGAGATGAAAATTGAAGAAAAATAAAAATAATCAAAAGTCTACTTATGGCCTAATTAATACTGAAATTTAAACAAAACTAAATGAAAATTAATCGTACAATAAAGAAAATTGCTTTATTTTTTCATTAAAATATCAACAGTAAAGTATGGGAAAGATAGAAAAGGTATCATTAAAGTAAGAATCAAATAACGTTGACAAATTTTCATTATTAAGGTCTTCAGAAATGCTTTTTCTAATTGCTTTCTGCCAGAAGCTATGCACAGATAATCAGGACAAAAGTTCTTCTCTTTTTTTTTGTTAATTGTTAAAAAAAATTTAGTCATCGTAGGCAGTGTAGTGGTTCAAACCCCTTCAGTCAGGATTATTGAAGTAGTTTCTCACACTACTTATGTTGTGTGTGTTAATTTCATACATATGTAAGTGGCGGGACCTACAGTTTAAAGTCGTCTCCGAACGACAGATTTTTGAGAAACTTTTCATGGCAATTTTTTTTTAATCTCAGAATTTTTGCCAAAAATCTCCTGAGAGGAAATCGCCGAAGAAATACTTTTTGTATTTTATTTTGATGTCTGGCCTGGGACTCGAACCCAGGCTTTTCGCCTAACAAGCCAGCACACTACCTACTAGACCACGGTGACCTCAATTGTAAACCAAACTAAGCAGAAATAAACTGAAAGACTTGAGTTTATAGTAGGAAAGTGATTTGTTAAGCTAGCTCAGGTTTGGAATCGCAGGCATCACGGTATATATAGTTTTATGCCTTTACCGAGAGACCTATTGATCTATTATGACCGCTCATATAAAATAGAATGAGAAAAAAAAATGAAAACAAAAAAAAAACCCCGGAAAAATAAAACAGACAAGAGGGGAGGAGATAACTAACGCAAAAAAAAAAAAAATTGAAAGGAAGAAAGTTGAAAATAATGTTACGGCATCCATAGACAAATTGTCATTCAAACGATATCAACCTAACCGAATCCTTATAGAATTAGGATCCTATTAGGTTCCTAAGTATGCAGGCCTTTGCCTCGGTTTAAAATTATTTCATACTATGTTATGGTCACTTTGATTTGTTTTATACATTCATACATACCTACATAATTGGCCATTACAACCTTTCAGTCAGGATTACGACCTAGCTTCTCACACCACTTATGTTGTGTGCGTTAATTTTATACATGAGTGGCGGGACCTACAGTTTAAAGTCGACTCGGAACGACAGATTTTTGAGAAGCTTTTCAAGGCAATTTTTACTCTCAGAGTCTTTGCCAGAAATCTGCTGAGAGGAAGTCGCCGAAGAAATATTTTTTCGTTTTGATGTCTGACCTGGGATTCGAACCCGGGCCTTTTGTCTAATAAGCCGACACACTACCCACTAGACCACGGCGACTTACGTTTTATACATTCATTAATGATTATTCACTACAACCATTCAGTCAGTAATACAACCTTGCTTCCCACACCCCTTATGTTAGGTTAGGTTAGTGTGGTAGCTAACACATGGCGGCCCGTTGTGATATCACAGGTGAACGTAGCCTCTGACTAAGCTCCTCCGAACCACAAGGGCTGCACATTTAAAGCACGAATCCTTCATGCTGGAAAACCAGCTAGAAAGCTTGACAAACGAGGCTATATGCTTGACATCAATGGACGATAGCTCCCTCAAGCTGACAAGGGTTGGAGAGCCAAAAAACCTGTATCTGCACCTCGCAAGAGATGGACATTGGCAAAGAAAGTGGATAACTGTCTCCTCTTCCTCAGCGGATCTACATTCACGACTGCTTCATGCTGGAAAACCAGCGAAACAGCTTGATAAATAAGGCTATATCCTTGACATCAATGGACGATAGCTCCCTCAAGCTAACAAGGGTTGGAGAGCCAAAAAACCTGTATCTGTATCTTGCAAGGGATGGACAATTGTAAAGAAAGTGGATAACTGTCTTCTCTTCCTCAGCGGATCTACATCCACGGCAGAAGTCGTTAAATGGGGGATGCATTCTTATCGCGCGTCTCAAGTTATTGTTGGTGAGTCTTCTATCCATTGAGGCCCAAGTAGAGCTAGCGGTGGAGCAGGACCCCACATTTATCCAGGATATATTGGCGTCTCTGGAAAATTTCCGTACGATGGCCAGTTTGAACGAGGTAACTGTCATTGCCAAGTTGAATAAAGAGTTTTCCGGAAGCAGCGTGATAGCTCAGACCAATCCGGAGTCTTTTTCAGTTTCCCGGAATGTCACAGTGTCCGGGGACACAAATAAGTGTGACACTGAAGCGCCCAGAAAGAAGGTTGAAGCAGCGGCGACATACATTGACTATCTTGGAATTATTTGCAACTTTTAACAGAGAAAAGATCGAGATGCGAGTGAAAGGACCCTTTGTGCGGCTCGGTAGATTGCCACGCTGCAATAGTCCGGCAGCCGAAGTGAAATGTCCAAGAGCAATTTCCTTTATGTTAATTTTACGCGTGTTAGTTTTATACATAAGTATAAGTTGAGAAACTTTTCATGGCTATTTTATTTTACTCTCAGAGTTTTTGCTGAGAGGAAGTCTTCGAAGAATTTTATTTTAATATTTTGTTATGTTGAAAATGTCTGACCTGGGCTTTGAACCGTAACTTCACGTGAGTTAATAAGCCAACAAACTACCAATTCGACTACGACAACATCTCCTTTGATTTGTTATCATTTAACTAATCCAATTTCACTAACTGTCCCTTCATATGATAATTATGAAAATTCAGACACAATTATATACAATCTATATTCAATAGAAGCCTTAAGATTTATTAAAAACATTTTCCTTTTTTCTTTAATTTCATCGCAGTTAAGGTAGTAGGTAGTTAAGGTTGCCATTGATAACAAACATTCACTTTCTTGGGCGTATTATAAAGTGATTAATTTAAATCACGTCCCTAAGCTGGCTTTCTTCATGTTTTTTTTTTTTTGTTTTTTACAGAAAAGAAAACGTTTAAAAGTTTTATTGTGCGCAATTTGTAAAATAACTGCGAAATAAATAAAATTCATGAACAAAAATGAAACAAAAAGAAACGAAACACACACATGCGATTCAATTGTTGTACCGGGTTTTTTGCGTGTTTTTGTATTTGTAACATTTAATCTTTTTTATTTCATTTTAATTTTTTTCTCCCCTTTTGTTGTGTAACGTTGTTTTTTCATTCTATTCGGTGGCAAAGATTACGTACGATTTCAGTTCATTTTTGTGGTTCGAAAATAAATTAAATCTTTATTTAATGGCTGGTTTAACAATTTAAATTGATGTTTTAAGCTCTGCTACACACACACACACACTCATACACACGCACAACAATCGTGCTTTTGTCGTCCGTATGTGCAAACACATACATGCATGCTTGCTCGCTTGCAAAACGATAAAGAAATTCAGTTTCCTACTCTCTCTCTCTCTTTCTCTCTCTTTGTCTTCCTGTAACCATAAATACAATGTATTACCCCTAGTGCGTATAAGTATTTGTGTTGTGTTGGTGTTTAATCTTAAATTAATCATACGTACACGAGTAACAAAAGCATTTACAATTCTGTTGTTCTCTTCTCTTCTTTATTGTTGTAAGCCTATTTACAGATTGTAACAGATTGTTGCTCAGCTAAAATTAGCAAATAATGAAAACGTTTTAAGCCATTTTAATTGAAAATTTTTTAAAGAAAATCATTTAAAATTTCATTTGTAACTTATTTTCCGGCAAAATTGTATTAATATTTCGCCTTAATTGACGTACAAAGAGGCCAGAAACATTTACAGTTGCCATGGAAATAAAAAAAAATGCTTAAAATCATCTATAAAGAACATGAAATAAAAAAATATCAAAAAAGAGTTTTTAATTACATGAATTCCTTTTTTTCTTTTATAAACAATATAAAAATAATTAAAATTTAAGCTGCCATAGAAATCGTTTTAATAATAACGTAAGTCATTAAGACGTTTTATGAATTAACACTTAAAACCAGTTAAAAATTGTTGGCCATAAAGTTATTTTTTTTTTTTCTTTTATACCCTAAGCAGAATGAGAAAGAATAGTGTATTGTTATTGAATTTTAGAGTTGAACATCTATACATAAGAAAACACAAGAGGAATATTTCATGTTATTAGATCTACGATTTTGATAATACGAATTGTATAAGAAATATTAAATTTCGGGTATTAATAATCTGTTACTCGAAAAAAACAAACCAACTTTAAGATTACAGCATTACGAAGATGATTTATATGCTGGATACGTATCAAAGGCTTTCAGAAGTAAATACTTTACGCAAAATTATATCCGAAATATGGAACATTATAGCCCTTTCAAAGAAATTTGCTATGACTTCTTGTTAAAGTTGTAGTAATAACTCGCCAATCATCTTGTGAATCTTTGTCTGAAGCTCAGAAATTATTTATGTTTACACCCAGATTCTAGAAAGTGTTAGACATTAAACATGTACAGAACATAATCAGTTGAATTCAAAATTCTTAAACATATTGTTATTGGATATATTCTGAAGTCGCCTTCGTCTAGGAGGTAGTGTATTGGCTTATTAAACGAAAGGCCCGAGTTCGAATCCCAGGTCAGACATCAAAACGAAAGTATGAAAATATTTCTTCGGCGACTTCTTCTCAGCAGATTTCTGGCAGAAACTCTGAGAGTAAAAAATTACCATGAAAAGCTTCTCAGAAAAAAAAATCTGTTTTTCGGAGTCGACTTTAAATTATAAGTCACGCCATTCCTAACCTAACCTAACCTAACCTGTTACTGATAACGACTTACTAATGAAAATCAATTTTTTTGGTATGCTAAAGTGGATAAATGAAAATACTGCTTCCAAACGAGCAATATACATAGAAAAAATCCACTCACAACATTTCAATGAACATGATTCCTTAGTAAAATACAGGATATCGACCTAGTTTCTTACACTACATACGCCTTACGCCTAAAAATACAACACACAACGGCAACTACGACCATAATAGAACTCAAGATACTTTTTTTCGAAATAGTTTACAACTTCTGAAGAAGGAGAGTAGAATAGAATTTGATAAGCTATTGACAGTTGTTTAATATTAAGGATTTCAATGTGTTGACTTTTCAGACATGAGTAAAAATATTTCTTCGTCGACTTTCTCTCAGCAGATTTCTGGCATTAACTCTGAGAGAATATAAAAAGGTTCTTAAACATTTGTTGTTCGGAATCGACTTTGAACTATTGGCCCAAAGGCTCCCAAATATCATCTTCCTTTTATTCTCCTTTTTCCTAGCTTTAATTCAGTTTCATTAATCATATTCATCTAACTAAGGAGGAGATAAAGCAGATTAGTTATCCACAATAAAAAGGTTGCCCTCTGCGCTACCTTGAGAGAATGAATTGGGTATAGTAGGAAAGAACTTTTCCTGATAAATTTAAATTTTTCCTCAGGATAGGATGCTGTCTGATCTGCTTCGATATTCGTTGATAATTTTAACACGTTTGGATGCCAAATTCAATCTGATTGAAGCACTCTTACTGTCTTAAAATTTGAAAATTGATTCACCTTCTTCCGCATTCGAATCAAATAGTTATCTTTAAGTCGTAATAAATCAAAGTGAGTATGAGATAAAATCGACATTTTTTATACATTTTAAAGGCCTATTAACACCGTTTTGTATGGAATATAACATTGTTCATATGACTTGCACCGTTTCTTAAAGAAACACCACATGAAAAAGAATTATGATGTCAAATCTCATGATTTCTCAGTTAAGAGTACATTTCACTACCATGTGGGGGTCGCCGTGATCTAGTTGGTGGTGTGCTAGCTTATTAGACGTAAACACAGGGTTCGATATCAAAATAAAAAATACAAAAAGTATTTTTTCGGCGATTTCTTCGCTTTCTCTTCTTGTTTCTCAAAAATCTGGCGTTCGGAGTCGACTTTAAACTGTAGGTCCCGTCACTTCTGTATAAAATTAATACACACAACATAAGTGGTGTGAGAAACTGCGAGCTTCTTGGGGACGATTGCTGTAGACTGTCTAATGGTGAAGGTATAGCACTGGCCATTTTATAGTCACCAACAGCAACTCGTTCGTTACCGTTTGCAAAAAAAAAAATGTGCCCTCAAATCACTTGTGCAAAATTTTCAATATGGCACGTAGAACCGTTGTATTGGAACTACATGTTGTTAGTGTGGAGATCATCATTTGGTAATCACGGCATTATAGCGCTTCTCAGCATTAAAAGTGATGACCAACACAAATTTTTTTGGGATGTATTGGATGCTCTTAAACCTCTTGTTGATTGGGTATCGTTTCAAATTTGACGATTTCAATTGAAAGTTGCCGTAGTCTAGTATTTAGTGTGTTGGCTTCTTATTTTAAGCCACAGGCCTCGAACGAAACAAAATATGAAAAAACAGGACTTCGCTTTGAGTCAGAAAAATTGCCGGGATTCGACTGTAAAATGTAGGTTCCACCGCTCATGAATTGGTGTGAGAAGCTTTATCATAATCCTTCTTACTTAATTGTTTACGTCTGTATCGATCCAGATAATTTCCCGACGAACAAAAGTGTGAGTTACCAAATGTCCGAGAGCCAGTGCAGTTTAAATGCGAGTCACTACTAAGGATACAATAAGTTTTAGCCTGAGTAAGGCCCATTGACAGCGGTCATATTTACGACAGACCTTACCTTTTATTGAAATGCGGGTAGTAATCGATCGACTAAACTATCAATTAGAAACTGCTTCTGCTTCTTACAATACACTAATAAAATAAAATCGATTATTTCATTATTTCATAAAAAATTAAACCCTTTTTGATATAATTTTAACGAAAAGAATTTCGTTCTAAAAACTACTTCCAACAACGAAATAGCCCTTCTCCGTACACTTTTGTTTTCAGAATCGCTATGTATTTAATAATCTATCAGATATTTTTAATTATCAATAAATATCAGGGAAAGAACTTTATTTAATAATAATTTATAATTTAGTTAAATGGTATATATATGTATAAGCACACACAAACACACCCTTTTTTTCATTATTTTTATTTTGCCAAATAAACATTCATCAATACTTGGATAAAAAAAAACAAAAAAGAAAAGCAAATATTTTATCTCTAAACCAAACCAATGAGTGAGTAAAAGTAAATAAACGATAAATAAATAAAAAAAAATATCAAAAAAAAACTAAAACAAAAAACGAAAACAATAAATAAAAAATAAAAAATGGAATGAAATAAAAATATTGTAATATGAGTAAATGGTAAATTAAATCGAGTAAAAAAGCTACCCTACAATGTGGTGCTGTACGATAATAAGGTAATTGATAGGCTATATGCTTAGAAAATCTAATATTTCCGAATCTGGATTACATTTCTGTACATGGATTACATATAGCTTAGGCACTGATATAATTGATTCGTCGTGGACAGCCGATATTATCTCTGATCCATAAGACACTGTAGATACTAGGAATGCTAATCGGGAAATCCCGAATCCCGAAATCCGGGGATTTACGGGATATATAAAAACCCGAATACCGGGATTTTTAAAAACTTGTCCCGGGATTTTCGGAATTGTGAATCCGTGCGTATTTTGACACTACAAAAGCTCCTGAAAAAAACTCTATATCATTTGACCTCGATAATAACATCTCAGATGAGGAAAACCCTACTTCCATTAAAAGAAATTATTTGATGGCATGGAAGAATGCAAAAGCCTTATAAAACGAATTAATAGGGTAACTGATTTAGATACTCAACTGTCCAAAGAAATAGATTTATTTACATAAGGAGGTAGTAGAGGTGAATATTTACAAGCTGCATACAGCTATCTTGGAACTATTTTACCAACAAATGTTGATTGCGAGATTTGTTTTTCAACGGCAGGGTATGTTGACAACAAAATTCGTTCAAGCCTATCAGATCACATGTTAGATGCTTTAATCTTTTTGTTGGAATATCCTGAATCCCGGGATTTTTAAAAATAGATCCTGTTTTACATCCCTAGTAGATACCACATTAAGGTGGGAAAAAGTTTTTCGTGATTTCGTGGCAAGGATTGATTCTAGGCTGTATTTATTGTGAGAATATGAGTAACGACGCAGAACACATGTTGAATGTGTACTCCGTAGGAAGAAGGCCGACCTTGTTGCAATACAACGAAATGATACAACAGAAGACGAGCCAATAGCATGAAGCTGGCTTCAAATATGCAATACCCAGAAGTGGGAGAATAGACAACGGTTTCCTAACAGGACGTTGTTCTGGGCCCTTCCCGAAAAATGCAGATAGTTGTCCCGGAAAGGTAGTATCCTCAGAAGAAGAGAAGGCATTGATTTAGTGGAAGAATCATTCGACGCCGTTGACGGCGATCACTGTTAGATAACGGTTCTTAACGGGACTTCATTCTGGACCCTTTCCAATGTAATGGAGATAGCCCTCCTAGGAAGGTAGTATCTCCAGAAGAGGTGGAGGCATTGTTTTAGTGCAAGCGCCACTAAACGCAGTTAAAGACAGTCACTGTAAGTGCGAAATCATTTTGAATCATACGTCACACGCGAGAAAAATAAAAGAAAAAAATACCTACTAAACCAATCGCAATCCCTATGATTGAAATAAAGGGGTGGGCCATTTAATACATTAAAATTAAAAATGTTTAATTGAAATGGCGATCATCCCCAAAAATATCATATTGTTACGAAAATGGAAATGGCAACAAAACAAAAACCATAAGTATGAAAGAAAGCAACAACAAACAACGTAAACCAAGTATACAAACAATCGAGATATCCCGCTATATAGATCTAATGAGCAAATGTTATTGTTTTCGCAAAGCGTGTAAGCAAAGAAAAATAGCTAACAAACAGTTACTGTTGTATACGTCAAGTTATATACAGTCGCATACAATGTTAAGAATGGCAATATTTTGTACCAGAAACTGATGCTTAGCGAAAAGCAAAAAATTTTTGGGTTTCATTTGAAGAAAAGTGCTGGAGAATCTTATTAAATGCTTCTTAAGGCATATGGTGATCATGCCCTATAAGAAACAATACGCAGAAGTTGGTTTTAACGGCCCAGAGATGACGATTTTAATGTGAAAAATTAAGAACTTGGAAGATCACCAAAACAGTTTGAAGATGCCGACTTGCAAACCAATATCAAAATCAGGAGCAACTCGCAAAAATGTTAAACGTTGCACAGCAACAAATTATAAGTCAGAAAAATGGAGAAGTCTGAAGAGAGAGAAAAATTTCGCTTCAAAAACAAGAGAATGATGAACCACGAGCTCGTCAGCCCTTGTTAAATTGTCGATACAGATCACTACCGACAATAAATGATCAACTGAAACTATGCATTGTCCAAACAAGTCATAGATATGGCAAACGATTGATGTCCCCGTAGTCCAGTAGGTAGTGTGTTGGTTTATTAGACGAAAGGTCCGAATTCGAATCCCAGGTCAGACATCAAAACAAAAATATGAAAATATCCCTTCGGCGACTTCCTCTCAGCAGATTTCTGGCAAAAACTCTGAGAGTAAAAATTACCATGAAAAACTTCTCAAAAAATCTATCTTTCGGAGTTGACTTTAAACTGTAGGTCCCGATACTCATGTCTAAAATTAACCCACACAACAAGAGTGGTGTGAGAAGCTAGGACTGTACTGGTCACAGTAGACAAGTTCATGTCCTCTAACCTAACCTAACCTAACCTATGGCAAACGGTAATACATATGCATATAAAGCAAAACTGGTTTAGGATAGAATTAAAGTATTAGTGTTTATGTCTGTTAGTGCAAACTTTCCATCCTTGGCGACATAAACAAGATTGTTTAAACGATGGCAAATTGCCAATAGAGGGCGCTGCGGGCCAGACTAATGCTGTTTCATATTGGAATATTATTGTTGGCTTCTGACATTAAATTTTTGTTTTGTATGTTAATTTATCATTCTTTCTTGTACCATCCACTGGGATGCTAGTATTTTAATTAAAAATTTGGCCAATATTTGTGATCGAATGAAGAAACAAAAAAAAATAAAAATTATGAAAATTTTGAATATAATTAAAGTTAATTAAGAAAAACAAGGAAGTGATTTTTTTATTTTGAAAAAGAACATAACAGTATAGACTTGATTAAAAACAAAAAAAAAAAGAAGTTTCAATTATTGGTTTGAGTGAAAGAAAAAGAAGAAGATGATTTTTTTGTGTGTTTTCCCCCCATAGAGTCAGCGAAAGTAACAATTAGGCTTGTAGCTTCTACCTAACGTGCCGTATAAGGGGTCCTTTCTAATATTATTTGATTTCAGAAATCTTACTAAAAAGTTCAAAATTGGATTCAAAAGATGAACAATTTTATTGGCGTAAAAAAAAACTAATTTTATATCAGTACATTTGGTAAGCAAATTTATTTAAATTGACTTAATATATACGTAAAGATGTTACAGACATCAACACCAATTTAACATACTTATTGTGATGATGTAGCAAAAGCAAAAGTAAGCCCTAAACGTTACAGTAGAAAACCAAAAAAAAAAAAAACAAAAGAAAAACAGAGAATATATGGAATGAATTATTGATTGCCAGTGATTCATTTCATTTACTTAGTTAGCGTGTTGGTTGTGACAGGAATATAACGAACAACTATTTCCGAAAATTGCGAAACTAAAACAACAATAACAGCAAAAATAAAAACAAAAAAAAAAAATTATTAATCATTTAGATAGGAATACTAAAAATCAAGCCAATAATGAATAACGATGAAACAAAAAAAAAAAGAAGGAAAAGGATAGATTTGTATATCAACACCAACTACAACAACCTTCGGAAAAGGTGTTTAGTAAGGTGGGTATACATGTTATAACCAAGTTATCTAATCAGCAGAAACGACAAGAGCAGAAAATTAAACGAGTCAAGTACTATGCAACTAATGACGATGATGGTTTGGCAATTATTACATGAATGACTGGAAGTTTTTATTTCATTATACTTTTTTTTTTGTTTTTGTTTTGTCTCTTCTGTTCTTCTATGGATCCTGTTACCTCTGCCAGTACAGGCAAGTAATTAAAAGTAAAACTTAAGAGATGAATCTCAGATTTGAATGATTAACAAATTATATTACTTGAGCCACTACGTTGAAGTGATTTGAGTTATTAAAAAAGAAAAAGATTTTAAATAGAATTTCTATTCGAGAAGAGAGAGAAAGATTACTAAGGGACTAAAAAAAGTTTTTGTTAAAATTCATGTACGTGTTATAAGCCAGCAGTTCTAATCAGATTACCTAGTCATCTTATTAAATGCTTCCACAGTGGCAATTTTTTCTTATTATTTAATGTGAGTTTATCGTTTAACGAATGAAAGGAGAATATTCACTTAAATGTACCACCCATTCACTATCTCTGTTTGTTCTCCAATTCCTACACATTCCATGTTTTTCCAGAGATCATTCCAGATTTCTCAAATTTTTTATACGCATCTAAGCCTTTCGTTTGTTAAGATAGGGACAAATTTGCTTTTTCCGTCGGGTATAGCCCTTATACATGAACTTGTGATTTGATTTCACGAACTGGATAAAAATCCTCTGAATAATCCTAGTGATATAGTCCTTTTCGAGAATGTTCATCTGTTTTCCCATTCTAATTGACGTATGTAGCTATCCCGCTTAAACCAACGCAAGATAACTTCATCGCCTTACTGATATAAGGACTTGTATCGGGTGGGCCATTTATCGATTAAAATTTCGACCATCGGTTATTTCATCGAATCTGGCAATACTTGTATCATTCTATTCTGTCATAAAATTCAGTGTATTATCTCCACTGAAAGCAATAAAACGATTTACGCCTGGGATTTATTGCAAATTAGGGTCAACGAAAATATAATTTTTTCGGATGAGACTGATTTTCATTTCACTGGGTACTTTAGTAAGCAAAATTGCTTCATTTGGGACATGGTCTTGCAGAAGCCAATTCACCCATTATGAGCAACCGAGATGAAAATGAGGACGATGCAACCATTACGGTCAAAGAAGACATCTATCGCACCATTATAAAATCGCTGTTTGCCTATCTGCTCCTCATGGTATTGTTGTGAACGATGTTTGCTTTCAACAGGATGGAGTCAACTTGCCACACATATTATGCCACAGTCGGTTTATGGCATCAAACATTCGATGGCCTTAAAATTAACCGAAATGGTAATGTCAATTGGCTAACAAGAAGCTACGATTTGATACCGTTGAACTATTTTCTGTGAGGCGCCATTAAAGAAAACTGTTATGCCGACAAACTACAGATAATTGAGCATTTGGAAACAAATATTTATGAAGCCATTAACAAGATACGACCCCATACACTCAAAAAATTGCATGAAAATTGGTTCATTCGAATGAGATATTGTGAGGCCAGATGCGGCAGTCATATGAATGAAATAATATTTTATTTTTAGCCAGAACAATTGTACTTCATAACAAAATAAAATAGATTTGTGCAAATTTTAAACCTTTTTTGTTTTATTACATTTTTAAATCTAAACTTTTAAATGACCCATATTTTGCTGCCTTCTTTTCAAAGAAGAACATCATATACCAAGCTGAAGTTATTCCTGTCGCTACATCTGCAGTTTCATCTAGAGCAGACTTTCCTTTCAAAAATACTGCTCATCAAATATTTGAACGTTCATCTTGGTATCATCGTCATAGTGCATCTCATTGTTTCTGTTCTATAAGCGCTGATCTTCAGCGCATTATGTGTATACCAGAGATCAGCAATGAATCGTTTTTCCGCTACTCATAAGTACTCATACAATTTTGAGTTCGAGTGAAACAACAGAATTGAAATTCAACTACTCTGTTTCGTTCGTACTCGCTACAACATTGATTTATAAGCATAAATAGCAATGAGTATGAGTCACAACGTTGATATTAAACTCACAACATTCGAAAAATGTTTGATCCATACGCCTACCTATTCTGATTCATAAATTTATAAAAATACTTGTAATACTTATAAATAATTCGAGTATTTCGAATCATTCATCAAAATTTACAGCCTTTGTTGTTGTTGCATATACAAACAAAGAAGAAAGGAAAGACAAAGACAACAAGCAAAAAATACACACAATCTCCTTGTGAGTATTGTAGTACTCGTATGCGAATCATATTTATTTTGTGATGCGTGTAAATGTTCAGTAGAGACGAGTCGAAGTCAATAATATCATGCGTATTGTTAAGTATGAATATGACGAGTACTTCCAACTTTGAGTACGAGTAGTATGAGTATCATATTAAAATAAGTATGAATGCGAATAAGTATCAGAAATTATAAGTAAGTTTTGAATCTACTCATCGTTTTGAATACTTATTGCTGATCTCTGGTGTATACCCACGTAATTTCTATCGCGACTACTAACTCCGACTCAAGCGAATAGCGTATACATTGATATGTCTTCAGCTCACCAAGCGTAATGAACGTAATGAACAAAGCGACTTTGTTATTCTAAGTCTGGAATAAATTTTATTAATCTAGCAGTTCATTACGCTTGGAGAGCTGCTGTTAGGGGATATCTTATCCTCTAAAGGTTCAACTGCCAATTGAATTTCTTTTCTCATTTTTCCCCCATTTAATTTGACTGAAACAGTTATTATTGCATTACTTTTGGAGTGGTATCGATATCAATTGTTAAAGAATCTGAAACTCTTCGCGCTTGTCATTAATTAATTCTGCTTTAATTCAGTGAAAAACAAAAACAAAAAACAATTTTCATGTATGTCAGGTATATGTGTGATAAATATATTTGTATATGATAACATATACTATCATGGAAATACAAACACAGTGTAATATAGGATTACAATACTTTTTTCTTGTACGTACGTCCCAACTCTGGTTTTACATAATATATTATGGTGAATATATAAAATGAAATTTGCGTGAGTGTGTGTTTATCTTTGGTGGAAAAAGAAAAGTCGACCACAACCGCACTCACGCACAAAGGCTGAACGTAATATAAACGTACCAGTGTATACCGAAACTTATATTTCTAAAACAAACAAAAACACCTCAGTGTGACAGCAGCTGTACAGAACAGTGGGCGAGTTTTGTAAACATTTATTTGAAAAAATTTTTTTTTTCTTTTTATTTTATTTTATAAGATGAATATGACGCTTTCGCTTACGTCCATTTTTATAATTAGAGATTGCTTATACAAAAATAAATAAAAATATAAGAAAGCATTAAATTACTTTTTGTCAGCTGTAAGTAAATCGCATTCATTTCAATCTCCCCAAAATTTCCTCTTATACGAATTCATTTTCTTTTCAAGCCACTCGAAGATTTCTCCATTTAGGCCCTATTTAAATGTCAGCACCATACGTACATAAATGCATTACTCCTCTCGAGTTGCTGAATATTTCTATGTTTAAATAAACGCACAGACTAAATAGGACGCCTATGACAAATCATGTCCATAATCTAAGTTCTAGCTTAGACGACCGTGTATAATAGCCGATATCAGCGAAATTAAACTATAAGCTTCAGAAAAGACTCAACGTTTACTACGGACCAAGCATTCAAAAACCACTTCTTCTTCTACTAAATATCAGACTACAAATTCTCTTCAGGTCCACATATGTAGGAAGCAAGGTGAGTTTTATGGCACAACCTCATTAGCTTCAGAGGCAAATTAGTTCTTACAGTGAATACTGGTAAATATAAGTTCGCAACCAATATACTTTCCCGTAATTTGATACTCTGGTACTTTCCTTGTACTTATTATGCGATGAGACCATAAAGTAATAGATTTGGGGACTTGGTCCAAAAATCTCTCTGGCAACGGCTTCAGCCCCCTCTTCCTAATCTTGTCGAAACATCCTTATGAAGTGCTGGCAGTAGTAAACCACTCTCAATGTTTGCTTGTTTATCAAAATAGTAAAGATTTTTCCCTAAAAATAACTAAAGTTTTCAAAAAGTTCTGCAGTTACCTTTGTCCCATCCACATAAGTATACCAATTCGTGTTGAAAATTAACCATTATTCCACGAAACGCTATCGAAAATCAGAAGCACCAAAAGCAAATATGACCTCAGGAACTATAATATTATTACGAATATGGAAATGGTGTAACATTGTTCAACATTAAAACTATAACCAAAAGCTATCAAAACAAAAACCACCAGTAAAAAGAGAACAACAGACAAAGTAGACAAAGTACACAAACAACAATGAAATAGCGATGGAATTCTCGAGAAGGCGAAACCACGAACATTCGACTTCAAGCATGTTCATCAGACTGTATACGTGAGCATATAAAAGGTCAAGACAAAGCAGTCAACGAATAGTAAAATTTCAGTGCAGTGTTAGCGAACAAAGTCAATTATTGTTGTATTTGTCAAGTTGCGAACAGTGACAGACAAAAAGGTAGGAACAACAAAAAATTTAAATGAAACAAACAGAAATTTATTTTTATTTTGTTTACAATCATTGAACTCATATTTTAAACGTTTTTAGAAAGGTCAAAACATGAAAATATACTGGAGGGAAGTTGTTTTTCGACTACATCAGACGTTTGTGCCTTTCAACACTAGGCATAAAAAATAAATCCTGAGTGTAACTCGTCTAAATGCTAATAATATTTAAAGGGAATAGGGAAGATTACAATTTGGAGATGTTGTGCTTCAGCATTAGCTGGCCACGTTGAAATAGCACAATATACGAAGATGATAATTTAATTTTAATACAAAGGTAATGCCACAATTCTTGGAAAACAATTTTATTTTTATTGAAAACAAATCTTTACTGCGTCATTAATGCATTTTAAAAAGAAAAAGAAGATTTCTTTGGCAATCCGTATTAAGTTTATTTGGTTGGATTATGTTTATAATTTATAATGAATAAAATCGATTAAAAACTTAAACAGCTTTTAATGACATTTTCTTTTTTGCAGTTTTATTTATACACGCACATTTATTTATAGCCAATTATGGCCGTGGTTATGGTATTTAAAAATAATTTCATGATTTTGTTATTGAAACATTATTTTTATAAAACCATAGAAATTTCATGATACAACAATATACTCGAATGTATGTATTCATGTATGTATGTTGCTAACTTTAGTGAAATTAAAAGTATTAATTAATATCAATCACAATACTGCCGCTTACAATAACAATTATTTCTTTAAATTTCAAGTTATTTATTAAAGAAATACAATTAAAACAACAATTAATTTTTATTAAAAGTATAATTAATCTACACCCACAATCTAGAAAATGGATCCAAAAAAAAATATACGAAAAGTATTAAAAATTGCAACAATATTGTGACAGCGGCTATTGTTGAAAACAAACAAAGTATGGCTCAAAAATAATAACAAAAAAAATACGAAACCCATTCCAAGAGATTACAGAGGTCAGTTCAGTGTGTCCAATAATTAGCGATAACTTTTTAACATTTTAGCTGCCAGATAAATGAAGCATCCAATCGTCAAATATTTAAGAAAAAATCGTCAAAATCGTCAAAGACGTTCATTGAAATCGTAAAAAAATCATCAGAAAAAAATAAATAAAAATAAATTGAAAGGTTTTATAAATAAAAACATTTAAAGTCAATGTTAGGCAGCAATAATATTGCATCATCTATACCCATGTATAGTGTAAATATTAGGGAGTCGGAAGATCTTGACTTTATGGGAATGAAAATTCAGTGTGATGCTCGCTAGATCTGACACATTTTTCAGTGTCTTGGTTTCCTAAGACGTTGCAATAAATAGTTCACTTCATCTGATTTACTTATCATTTACACCATTCATAACCGACCGAAAATGGAATACAACTCTTATGTATGCATAGGCCCTTAAAGTCTATTTTGAGGCTTCTCGGCCGTTTATAGGAGAGACCGTAATAGCTCGTTAATCACGATAGTATATCCAACTCTATTAATACACCTTTGCAATGTGACTTGCATTTCATAGTTCTATTGGTACTACAACGAATATTGCTCGTGCGAAATAAGGGAACTTGTTTATGAAAATCATGTATTCCTACATTACACTCGTCTTTCTCAGCCAGCACATCCATATGTGGTCGATTGGCCAGTATATTGCAAACTGCATTACAGACAAAGTTCGTTTGTTAGACGAACTATCCGTATGTGCAATTCCCTTATTAAAATGATATAAAAATTTTGTAAAAATATTCAAATCCATAAACGCTGTTCCCGCTTTCCTCCTTCTTATAATATATTTTCCTAGTTCCAAACACAATACCATTCCCTGCGTGTTGGTCATGTAAAAAAATAATGGCACTTTTCTTTTCCTCTACTCCCTGTTATTACTAGCTTAAATTTCCAATAGTTATTCCTGCAAAGCAAGTACAAAATTTAAGGAGGCTTTTAATGTACTAAAGTAAAGAAAATTATGTTAATTATTAATTGATAAAAATCGTCAAAATAAGGTCATAAATCGTTATGTCCTCAAAATGATATTTTTGGAGCTCAAAATCATCAAAATGAAGATAAATCGTCAAATCTGGCAGCTATGGTCAGGCGGTATTGAATTTGTCAGCAGTTGTTATTGAAACATCAAAACGCTTAGCCACTATGAGGGCACGAAATTCATTGGACTGACATATCTTAAGTTTAAGGACCATTATTATACCTTTCAGTTTAAGTTGGGTTTAGTTAAAGTTAACTTTAGCTAAAGTAAGCTTTAAAGTCACCTTCAATTTCTTTTCGTTATTACAACCCACTGATAAAATGAAGTTAAGTTTTTCAAAAATATGGCAGTAACGGAGCTATGTTGATAATACTTCTCAATCAAACAAGTTTTCTATTAAAAGCAGTGGCAACAACGGAGTTCTTTTTTTTTTTTGTCGTTGTATTTGCTTATTTTATTTATATTAGAAGTTGCCATATTGAAAAGAATATATAATACGACAAGTTCAAATATAAACTTAACTTTAAAAGTTAAAGGTAGAAAGATCCTCCCTTAGTTAACAGCAAATTATTTATAATTTAGTCACGGGCTACCTGATTTAGGCACTCAACTAGCGTCAAAGTTTACAAAGCACAAGCTAGGCTGATAAATTACGAATTGATTAAAAAGTTACCATAAGAATATGTAAAGTTTTACTAAAATTATTCACTTACCTCGGGACATATTCAATTGAGAATTTGAAGAGTGGTTCAAAAATTTCAAGAATTTTTATCGTTTATTGATAAGGCATCTATCTGTATGTCCACATACTAGACACCCTCTTGAAAACATTGGTGCTATAATCTATTGCAATTTTACAAAACACTACATACATACATACATAATTGGCCATTACAACCCTTCATTCAGGATTACGACCTAGCTTCTCACACCACTTATGTTGTGTACGTTAATTTTATACATAAGTGGCGGGACCTACAGTTTAAAGTCGACTCCGAACGACAGAATTTTTGAGAAGCTTTTCATGGCAATTTTTACTCTCAGAGTCTTTGCCAGAAATCTGCTGAGAGGAAGTCGCCGAAGAAATATTTTTTCGTTTTGATGATTGACCTGGGATTCTTTTTGTCTAATAAGCCAACACACTACCCACTAGACCACGGCGACTTTACAAAACACTACGTTACTAAAATTTTGACAAAAGACCCTTATTAACATGCATACATACATTCGTGACTACCTCTCAGCAGATTCCTGGCAAAAACTTTCGAGAGTAAAAAAAATTGCCATTTCACAAAAATGTTGGAAATGTCTGCAGACTGTAAGTCCCGCCATTGATGTTAAACTGTTAACATACACTACATAAGTGGTATGAGATGCTAGATCATAATAATGACTGAATAATGAATGATTCACCAATTATATATGCACGTACATGGGTAGCTTAAAGCAACATACAATAAAAACTGACCTCAATTCTTTTAATGTGTTAGGGTGCAAAGTGAAATCAAATTTTAATTTTTCCAAAAAAAAAATATTCCCAGAGGAAACCTATTTCCATATAAACTTCTTAGTGACTTGTGGTTTAGAAATTTTCATGCAATTTGTGAGAAATAAATATACCCACAACACTTACTTTACTTTTTTAAAAATGAGGCTGTAAGAGCTCCTCAACAACATAGACTTTGTGCAGGGTATTAACATGTCGTTCGAATGAAGAAGGATACTCTGGCGAGATGGGTATTTGATGTGTGGATTTTCGGAAGTCGGCAAAGAGGACCATCCTTTCTGTGTTGGAAGGACCAAATCGAGGAAGTTCTGTTATCGATAGGTATGGAAAAGGCGGCCAAGAAACAGAGGCGCTTGAAACGATGTGTTAAGGCAGGCCGAAACCCGTTAATTGAAATAATTATTAGGTCAAATTTTCTTTGCTATATTATGACCATCCAAAAAAAGTGATCACTTAATCGATTTTGTTTTATTCAAATTTAAAATTAGTCTCGCTGTTAATTAACTTTATTAGTTTTTTAATAGTTTTACGATAGAAAACTTTTGCCATTCTTACTGGTATGTTAACTGTAAACAACAACAGAAGTGAACTTTAAAAATTTTCTATATACAAACACTCTGAAATGAATATTTGGTATGACCTTTATGATCTACTTGTTGCATTCAATGATAAACAAGTATTGAATTAAGCTGTTTATTATACAAATACACTTGGGTCTCGTTTTATGCGAATTTTTTTTTATGCGAATTCGAATTTATGCGATTTTTATTGAAAAATTTTAAAATATCATGAACTAATCATTAATTTTTATACGAAGCTAGAGAATCGTTTTATGCAAATTCAATTTATGCGAGTTTTTGTGGAGCGCATCTATCGCATAAAACGAGACCTGAATGTAATTGATTTTATGCAATAGATTTATGTATGTCCTTATGTATAATGAATGTATCCCTCTAATGCCTACACGTTTACAAACCTAATCCCTTTTAATTCCATGGAATGCGTCAATATCTATTGCAGATTATTTGTTAGCAGTTGGATTAAAATAGAGCACTTTCACATGCACTTGCACTTGCCATGTAAATATGTTAGTTGAAACAGTTAATTCTTCGTATTTAATGATGTAATTAGAAATAACAGATTAAAAGTTATTAAATAATGTGTTTATAAAATATATTTAAAAAATTTTTGAATAAAAAATATGTATTTAATCTGTATTTTAAAATAGAAACGGAAATTCAAATTCAAATAATCAATTGTCATTTCATTTCATTTATTTATTTATTTATTTAATCCTATAATACATTGTCATAAGAGAATGGGGTACATTCTGTTAAAATATTTTCATTTCCCAGTAGCGTAGAGTATATGAATTAAAATAAATTCCTTGTTTTATTTATTTGTTGCTTAAAGCTTAAGCAGCTTAAGAGAACATACTTTTATTGGACATTGTATTTTTATTTCCATTAATAATGCATAGATTTAGATTATCAGAAAAATAAAGTGATTTTTCTTGTTTTTTTTTTTTTTTGTGTTTCCTTAAAAATAAAGTAGATAATAAACAACTTAATAAACAACAAATAATGGCCAAAACAAGTTGAACAAAGAAATGTCTTGGAAAATATTTGGAGATGGGGCTTAAAACGAAATGATTATTTAAAGCCTTTTAAACAAATGATTCTACAAATTTTTATTTACAAAAAAAATTCCACAAAATTTGTATAAAAAACAAATGAAGGTTTAGTCCTAGTATAATAGAGTTACCATTTTTCAATGCTTATAAGGAACATCATCATATAGTGATAATACGCCGACCTAACGGCAATTAATATGAATAGCATATGTTCTACTCCTTATTGAGGGTAGGCCATTTAAAGGTTAAAATTTAAAATTTAAATGAAGCAAAAATGGTTTGAAAGTTAGACAAATTTATTGTTTTTATGATGAAGTACAATTATTCCGGTTAAAAATTTAATATTATTTCATTCATATGCCTGGTACGCCTGACCCAAATAAATATCAAATTTAAGAAAAAATCGTCAAAATCGTCAAACACGTTCATTGAAATCGTAAAAATCGTCAGAAAAAAATAAATAAATAAATTGGAAGGTTTTAAAAACAAAAACATATAAAGTCAATTTTAAGTAGCGATAATATTGCATTATCTATACCTATGTATGGTCTAAATATTAGGGAGTCAGAAGATCCTGACTTTATCGGCATGAAAATTCAGTGTGATGTTCTCTAGAATTGACAGATTTTTCAGTGTCTTAATACGTTGCAATAAATATTTCACTATATCTGATCTATTTATCATTTACACCGTTATAACCAACTGAAAATCGAATACAACTCTTATGTCTGGATAGGCCCTTAAAGTCCATTTTGTAGCTTCTCGACCGTGTACAAGTGAATCACGATAGTATTCCAACTCCATTGATTCATTGGAGCATCGTTGCAATGTGGCTTGTGTCACTGTGCTATCGCCACTACAATGTATATTGCTCGAGCGAAATAATTGGAGTTGTTTATAAAATCAGGTATTCACAGGTATCACTTGTCTTTCTCGGCCATTACATCCGTATGTGATCCATTAACCAGTGTATCGCACACTGAATTACAGACAAAGTTCGTTTATTAGACGTACTATTCGTATATGGAACTGCCTTCCTGCTGAGATCTATTCTGATCCTAATGATATAAAAATCTCCATAAACACTGCTCCCTCTTTCCTCATTCCTTGCAGCTTTTTGACAGCCAATCATCATTTCGGCTAATTAAACGGCCATAAAAAAAAATCGTTAAAATAAGCCCATAAATCGTTATGTCGTCAAAACGACATTTTTGGAGCTCAAAATCGTCAAAATGGAGATAAATCGTCAAATCTGGCAGCAATGCTCACGGTACCTCATTCAATCAGACCAATATACCAGTATGCGGTCGTATCTCGGCAATGGCATCACGAATGTTGGTCTTCAAATGCACAATTGTCTGTTATTATTCGGCATACCGCTTTTTTTAAACTGCGCCCCACAGAAAATAGTTAACTGCATCAAATTGTAGCTTCTTGGCAGCCAATGACCATTTCGGCTAATAAAACGGCGATAAAATGTTTAACGCAATAAATCTATTGTGGCATGAGATGCGTGAGGCTAGTTGTATCATCCTGATAACACCAAATATTATTTACATCGTTACCATGAAGAGGGAGTACAAAAAAATCGGTTATCATGGTGCAATAGATGTCTCCACTATTCCATTCTAAATTTCAAACAAATATGGCCCAATGGCGCACCAGACAGTTACTCATAATGGATGTTTTGGCTTCTGTAAGACCAAGTGTATGTTTTCGAACCCACAATTTGTCGTTTGGAGTCGACATAAAACCGTTAATCCCCATACTCATGAAGAAAATTGAAAAATGGTCGTAATCCTAACAAAGTGAAGTAATGTTTAATTTAGTATGTAGGCCTAAAAAACCCAATTACTTCTACAAAAGACAATTTTAATTTATTCCGGCTGCATAGAAAACTGGGACGAACATTTTACAACAAAAAACAATCATTGATTACAAAGTTTAAATGAGCCATAACACCCTCCCTAACACTCTAAAATGAAATACGTGCCTATTTATTTTTATAATGAAACCCATTAAGGTTTCTTAAGGCTCTTTAGAGTACAAATAGAAAGTTTTAATTTTATTTTTAATTATTTTTATAATTTTTGTTTTTTGTTTTTTTTTTTTTGGTATTTAAAACTTCCACACATAAATGTTTACGAAATTTTATTTCCTAACTTGCCCGAGTTCCATAACTACACGTGCCAATTGCTGTATGAAACTTTTCGTACTCAATGCCAACTAGTTTTTTGCCAGCATATTTCCCTTGCCATTCATTAATTGTCACCTGGCTTCAGGCTTAAAGGCACAATGTTTGATAATTTCCTAACGATAACAGTCAGTGCAAGTACCCAGCCCCCATTTTGTTCGTTTTTTTTTTTTTTTGTTTTTTGTTTTGGAAAATTTGGTAACCGTTTAGAAAACGTTTTTTTTCCTTTCCTTCATTATCATGTTCAATGATTGCAATGGTTGAACTGAGGAGGAGGCCATAATCATATGAATTTATGTGGAAACGAAAAGCATTCTATGAAAATTTGATTATACTCGTATATGCGTGTGTATGTATGTATTGTTTACCCAAAACATATGGAAAAACGTAGAATAATTACGAATACATACATCCACTCAGTTATGTAGATAACTTGCCTGCCTATGCCATGGCAAAAAAAAATTGTTGTGTGTGGTGTGTAGTGTATGGTGTGTGGTGTATGGTGTGTGGTGTGTACACAATCATGTTTAAAATATTCATAGGAAAATTGATCGGAATGTGTGAAACTCGTTAAATATTTTTGTGATAATTTCTGTTAATTTATTCAGTATTTTGATTACAATGACAAAAACAATAATAAAAAAAAGAAAACAACAACAACAATAATTTGTTAAAAGTGTTTGTGTTTCTAAAACATTTTGTTACGGCAGCCAAGCCAAGTGTAGTAATGGTAACGAGTTTATGTTTTTAACTAATTGAGGTCAAATTTGCTACTGGTATTCTGCCACAAACGATATTTTAATCAAAAATTTTTATTGTGGTATACGTTTGATAGAATTGAAAGAGGCGTAAGCGTATGCATGATTGAAACAATTTTGAATATTCCAATTAAAAAAAAAGTGATTCTCTTTACTGTGATACTTGATATTGAAAAGAAAATGAATTCGAAAAAATTCAGTTATTTTGATGTCCATTACATATATGAACTGAGTTAACAGAGGTTGTAGGTTTAAAAACATTTTAATAAAAATTGAACTAGTTTGAATTTTGAAAAACGAAAAAAACCATTTCGGTTAAATTACCTGGCCTTTATAATCAAGAAATTTCAACAATTTAGTTAAGTAAGTTCTATAAAAAAAATTAAAAAAGAAACAAAAATTTTGTCCGAAATTTTCAAAATTTTTGTATTTTCTAAATTTTTTTTTAAATTTCTTAGAACCTACTGAAAACGTCTCTTAAAGACCTTTCATATGATACCTAATTTATATATAGTTCCTTTGGAAGAAATATGATAAAAAAAACCTCAAAAAAGGACCTTTTTATCCTTTGATCCAGCTCATCAAATATTGACCCCACGACAAAAATTTTGAGAAATATAGTATTAGAATGAATCAAATTTTCATTTTAGTCATCATAGTTCATTTTAGTAACAACGCGGTCACCCTAATGTACATACTTAATTCATCATTACAACCCTTCAGTCAGGATTACGACCTAGTTTCTTATACCGCTTATATTGCGTGTGTGTTAATTTCATACATGAGTAGCGGGACCTACAGTTTAGAGACGTTTCTGAAAGACAGGTTTTGTTTTGTAAGAGATGTCTGATCAGGGGTTTGAACCGAGGCCTCATTCTAAAAATCCAACACACTACCTAGTAGACTACAATGACTACTTAGTAAACAGAATTTTGTATGCATGTTAGTGGAGGTCTTTTGTCAAAAGTCGTTGCGTAGTGGTTTGTGAAATTGCTATAACTTACAACATTAATATTTTCCAGAGGTTGTCTGGTAATGTCTTGGGTCCTCCATTTAACGTTTTTTTTTCCACTAATGCTTATTTCGTGAGTGGTAACACTTAGCTTATGTCCGATTTGGCAGATAATTAGTTTTATCCTTCCGCCGAACGAATATGATTGTGCATTCGCTTGAACAACGCTGAGAAATATGGCGACATTACTTTGAAAATCACGGTAATGTTGGCGATGCCGATTTTGGGAAAAAAAAATCATCTTTTCAGATGAAACTCATTTTGATCTTGGCGGGTGTGTAAACAAGCAAAATTGTAGCATTTGTGGCACAGAAAACCCGCACGCATACATTGAAAAGCCGACGCACCCAAAACGAGTCACTGTTTGGTGCCGATTTTGGTCCAGAGGCATAAATGGGATATTTTTCTTCGAAAATAAGCAAGCTGTGGCGGTTACGGTCAATGGCGATCGTTATCGGGCCACGTTTTTTTTTATAAAACCAACACTCAGGGGATGGCCCCTACTCATACAGTGCATTGTGTAGGTTTTTTGGAAAGGTGGAACGAGGGAAGATGCGAACGGTAAGGAAACAAGGTGCTGCTAGGTGACTACAAAATGGCCAGTGCTATACTTTCACCTTTAGACAGTCTACAGCAATTGTCCCCAAGAAGCATGCAGTTTCTCACACTACTTATGTTGTGTGTGTTAATTTTATACATAAGTTGCAGGACCTACAGTTTAAAGTCGACTCCGAAAGACAGATTTTTTTTTGTGATTTTTGAGAAACTTTTCATGGCATGAACGAATTTTTGTTCACAAAAATTGAAGAGGAGGATATTGGCGCTACGTGACACACAGCCGATGACACACTCACTGTTTTGCGCCCCGTTTTTGAAGATCGTATTATCAGCCGTTGCAATTATCTTGATGGTCGCAGTGGTCTATTAGGTAGTGTACTGGCTTATTAGACGTAAAGCCAAGGTTCAAATCCCATGCCAGGGTTCAAATCCCAAGCCAGGGTTCAAAACAGCCCAAGCCAGACATCAAAATAAAATACAAAAATTTTTCTTTGGTGATTTCCTCTTAGTAGATTTCTGGCAAGTAAATAATTTCTGAGAGTAAATAAAATTGCCATGAAAAGTTTTTCAAAAATTTGTCGTTCGGAGTCGATTTTAAACTGGGACCCACTTATGTATAAAATTAACGCATACAACATAAATAGTGTGAGAAACTAGGTCAATAATTCTGACTGAAGGAAGTTTGATTCCCTTGTTTATTATTGCCTTTGGACAATCAATTTGAAATCATTTTGAAAAATTATTTGTTTTGAGAACTTCATTAAAACTTCTTTTGTATGCGAAATTAAAATACTTTTTTGTTATTTTCATCTCTAATTATGTTCTGTATGTACATTGATAAGCTTTTTCATAATTTTATGATTTTCTTCCTTTTTTTTCTCTCTAGTGTTTGTCTATGAGCCTATGTTTTGTGTTTTATTCCCTTTGGACTTTTGTTTTTCATTAGCAATTATATGTGGTTGTATCTGGACTTAGAGTACTCTGGTGAATACTCTTTTTATTTGATTTCATTTCCATTGTTTCAGTCAGGGGACTCCCAGTTCCCCGAGCATGTAAAATAAAAAAATTTATACGATATTCTGTTTTATTATCTTCTCGGTCATTATGTTCCTTAGTTGCAACTCACCAGTGAGTACTATATTGTTACTTTAAATATTTTTGCTGTATTTTCTCTCTTTCTTCTTTCATTCATTCGCCTTCTTTTCTTTGTTTTTATTTGACTTTTATTGTTATTGAAGATGTTACTTTCCCTTTAGGTTGTTGGTGTTGTAACTGCTTGTAATTTTATTTACTTAAAAACTTTTTTCCTTCTTCATCTTCTACTTCATTATTATTGTTGTATTACTTACAACTTTGTGCACACAACAATACAAGTTTGTTCTTGTATTCTTTTATTAGCCAACATTTAACAGGATTTTGAAGGATTTTCTCTGCGTGTTATGGTGGGGGTTTGATGCGGTGCGATGCGATGATTACTGAATTCCCCAATAAATTTTTGAAATCGTTTAAACAATAATTGGTAAGATTAGTTGCGAACTAAAGCAACTTTTATTGAAGAATTTATGGGCCAGTATTTATTCCCAACATACCCTTGGTTTTCGGATATGAAATTAAACAGAAGACAGAGACAATGTTGGCGGACATGGCATGGAAATCATAAAATGAGCAAATAATGAATACAATAATTTTATTTATTTTTTTTTACCGACAAAAGGTAATAAAGCATTTATATGCAAGCAATAAAAATAATCAAAATAAAATAAAATTATATGAAATAAAATTCTGGCCATACTCATATTTAAGTAAGATTTAGGAAAATTTCAAATTTTAAAGTCTTATGGAATGATATCTTCTAACAAGAGATCTAAAACAAAAATACAGTCAAAGAAAAAAGTCTCCATACAACTGTTGAAGGCTTCTACAATTAAGAATTTTTTATAACGTTGAAATTACAGTAGCACCCCGCTTAACGCGGGAGATACGTTCCATTAAGTTACAGCGCTAAACGAAACAGCGTTAAACGAGGCAACTTAACACGTACATATGTATACACCTAGTAACGTTGATGACAACTAATAAATCAAATGCGACGCAGGAAAGATGTGTTCGTACTGTAATTCCGATTTCGGAAAATACAGTTGAAATCTCTATTCTGAACGGACTAACAAAAGAGCGTTGAAAAAGATACATAGTATACACCATTGCTATATAGTGCACCATTTTTGGTTAGTGCATTTGTAACTGCGTTAAGCGGGGCAGCGTTAAACTGGGTCTTACTGTATAGGGGAAAGATATGTGAAAATTAGTGGGGAAGCAAGTCTACATACAGCGGTATATGCCAAATCTCTCTTTTTCTTAGTTCATAGTCGATAGTAAATACAAACAATATTGGAAGTGTGCAAAGCGAGGGCGCAAACCTTGCATCTACCATATAGAGTAGGGAATAGTAAGAGCCATATAATGAAAGCTACATCTGTCTAATTATTTGTTATTTATTTTATCTGTTTTATTTTATTCAATTGGCAATTTGTAGTTAAAAATCATCTTCAGCGATAAGGTCTGTTTTAGTATAAATGGGTACGTAATCCAACAAAATTGTTAATTTTGAAACAACCCGTAAAAAATCCAAATGAGATAAAAAATGTTACTGTTTAACGTGGATTTTAGACTGGCGACATTATTGGCCCATATTTCTCTGCTAACGACTGTCGATCGACTGATTACCAGCTTCTTTTGGCTTGATTAAATGATATGGAAACCAACGATATGTGGACGGCGCTACATGCTATACAGCTCATATCACATGCAATATTTTTTGCGAGTGATCTGAAGGCATAATCACTCAAGTGAAGGTGTTGTTAACTGGCCACTAAGATCGTTCAATTTCACCCCATTAGACTTTTACTTCTGTTTTTTCTTTAGCTGCAGGTGTACAATATAATTTAAAATATGCCACAAGACTCCTATGGACTTCAAAACCAACATCGATCGAATTTAATCTGATTTTTGCTTCTAAGTGGTGAAAAATTAAACATTTTGGATGAATTGCCATTTGTACGTTGTTGTATTCCATACATAAGGACATCAATAAAAAATTTCCACTACAGCTCTAATTTCTTATGCCACTTTATGTTGTGTGTGTTAATTTTATAAATGAGTGGCGAGACCTATAGTTTGAAATGGATTCCGAAAGACAGATTTTTAAGAAACTGACCATATTTTTTCCCTAGAAATCTGCTAAGAGCAAGTCAGCGAAGAAATATTTTTTCATATTTCGTTTTGGTGAAGATGTCTTACCGAGGGTGTGAACCTGTATCCTCACGTCTATTAAGCCGTACAAACTACCTTATAGACTACAGCTACTTTCACGCTCACATACCCTTTTTTCATTTCAATTTAAACAGAGGATGCACTTAATTTCTTTTGCTAGGATTACGTCTTACCTTCTGACACTAACCGGATTGCAAGTGTAAGTTTTAAATTTTTCCCATGAGTTGCAGAACCTACAGCTTATCGAATTTTAGTAATAGACTAGAAGAATTTTTCATGTCTATTTAATTTACACTCAGAGATTGACTTTGTAATGCTTCTGAATAAACCCCAAGGGTAGGTGTTAGAAATATTTCCAATGTCTTCAGATTGTGAATATTCTGAATAACTTGGCTTAATTACTTTCGTACCTTTTCACAGAAAATTGTTGAGAGAAGGACTATCTAAAAAAAAGTACTATCCACTCGACTTTGGCTAGTAATATTCAACCCATAGGTAGGTAGCTAGCTATAGATGGTTGTCCATGCAAGAGAGTTGGATGGACACACTTAGCCTACATAGGGTCCATTGTGTTACCACTCTTTTCCGCGAACATCTAGTCCGAGCACACCTTAGAGCTCCTAATGAAGCGACTTTAACTGCTAATGTTAATTCTCCAAATCATCCAGTAAGTAAGCAGCAGATGAAGTTCGACCTTCTCCTATTCCTCATCTCAGGAGCTTTTAAAGAAATCATTAGCAAGATGTCCCATGCGATTAAAAAAATGACTGTAATCACCCCTGCAACCATGCTAAGCTTGACGGTCTGGAGTTTAAGCAGATTTACCGTACACTCTTGTCCCTTTTTAACCATTTAAGCCATTCTTCGCCAAAAACATATTTGCCAAATATATGTTATCTCCTGTTTTACGTTCGTTAGCAAGCAATTGTTGTAATTATTTATTTTATTATTGTCTATCTCCTCTGGGCCAATTTAACTGCTCAACTTAATGACTAATTTCGTAAGCGTGTGAATAAGTAATTGGTTGTGATAACTGGCTGTATAAATAACTGATTAGTAAAATGAGTTGGTAGTTGACTTGTTCACATATTTATTTTCATACTGTCTGTCCACATATTTGTCGTTTGTCCTTCTAATTTCATGGTGTGTGTCTGTTAGACAAATTGTTCCACTTCATTCCCAATTTATATAACACGTTTGGGTATTTTGACATTCGTTTTAATGAAACTAATGACTGGAGTCATTAACATTCGTATGATGGTTGTTGTCTACATGTATGTTATCTTTACACATTACAATTTTTTACCACTAATATCCAAGTTTTATTTCTCTTGTTTTTGTTTTTGTTTTGGTTTTTGTCATTTTGAAAAATGTCTGACTAAATAAATGTCTTACAAATCAATTTTTGTACCTTTTTTTTCTGCTTATTAGCCATTTTACTTTCTGCCTCATTTAACAATACAATTGTGGATATGATTGGCATGCCAACATGATGATGATACGCTCTCTTTATTTGTAGTATCATTCAACATTTGCCGAGTATGCACATTTTGTGATTTTTCTTTCTATGCTTTGTTGAAATATGCCTTTCGGTCATAAAACATACAGAAACAGATTTTTTTTCTTTCTTCTTTCCATTGCATTTGTCGGTCTTTTAGTCTCGTCTATGTATTCAAACGTACATTTTTAGGACGCTTTATTTGAAAACATTAACAACGCCAAAGGCTTTAACATCTTTAGAATTGTGTGTGTGTGTGTGTGTGTGTGTGTGTAATCAAATTAAAGTCCAAAGGAGGCAATTTTTCTTTCATACAACAACAAGACAAAAACAAAATAAAGTACATTACTTTGATATGACATACATACGAGGTTCGATCAAAAAAGGTCATTTGAAATGTTGACTCTTGCGTTTGGCGAGTCTGCTATGATCAGAACACAAGTTCAATTGCGGTATAACCGGTTTAAGGAAGGCCGAGAAGATGTCAATAACGATGTTTGTCCTGGTCGGCCGAGCACGTCAACAGCCGATGTAAACATTGAAACAGTGAAGAAAATGATTTTGGATAATCGTCGAATCACTATTAGAGAGGTCGCTAGGTTAGGTTAGGTTAGGTTAGAGGACGTGTACTTGTCAATTCTGACAAGTACAGTACTCGGTGGTCGAATTGACTCATTGTACTACGTCCTAGCTTTTCACACTTATGTTGTGTGCGTTAATTTTATACATGAGTAGCGGGACCTACAGTTTAAAGTCGATTCGAACTCGGGTTTTTCGTCTAATAAACCAACACACTACCTACTAGACCATGGTGACTTCAAAAAATGTGAAACGCTTCACGATTTTTTTGAGAGGTCACTAATGATATTGACAAATTGTTCGGCTTATGCCAAGCAATTTTTATGGATGTTTTAGGCATAAAACGTGCGACAGTGAATATTGTTCCAAAATTGCTAAATTTTGAGCAAAAACAACGTCGCATGGGGATCGCTCAAGAGACTGTTGAAGACGTTCAACGACGATCCAGATTTCCTCAAAAAGGTCATAACTGATGGCGAATCATTTCAAATGTCCTTGCACATTTAGTTTAATTTTCTACACAAAACTTAATACAGTTTCTTTGATCCATTTTTCGAATAGTTTTGCCGCAATGTCTGAGCTCGGTATACCTGCGAAGCTGATAAGGTTATGCAGAATGACGTTGAGCAATTCCTGCTGCTCCGTCAAGGTAGAACTCTCCGAACCTTTTGATACCCTGCAAGGTTTCAGACAAGGCGATCCCTTATCATGCGACGTCTTCAACTTCGTTATGCAGAGTGTTCTGCGAAAGGCAGGAGTGCATCGCAATGGCACTATTTTTCAAAAAAGTGTCCAATTGCTTGCGTACGCTGACGACATCGACATCGCAGGGCATACCAAACGAGATCTCACTGCTACCTTTAGTGCTATTGAACGGGAGTCCAAGAAGATGGGTCTGGCAGTAAATGAGGGCAAAACAAAGTATGTGTTGTCGACAAGTAAAGCCGTGCAGCGTATTGATTATCAAATTACGGCCGACAACTATACTTTTGATACAGTCAAGGAACTCATTTATTTTGTGTCCGCCATTACAACCGAAAATGATGTCAGTCTAGAGATCAAGCGCAGAATACTCATGCCAACAGGTGCTATTATGGTCTCAATATGCAATTGAGTATGAGAGATCTCTCTCATAAGTCGAAACTAATACTCCACAAGACGCTCATCCTACCCGTGCTTCTTTATGGCGCAGAAGCATGGACCCTATTAAGAACTATGCAGAATACAGTTGCCTTGAGAGTATTCAAGAGAAAAGTCCTACGGAAGATCTTCGGTCCAGTGCGATTTGGCGATGATTTTCGCATTCGATTCAACAGTGAACTGTATAAGCTCTTCAACGACATAGACGTTGTACAGCTTATTAAAATCCAGCGGCTGTACTGGCTCGGCCATGTCGTTCGAATGGCGGAGGGTGCTCCGGCGAGACAGGTATTTGATGCGGGGATCTGTGGAAGTCGTCGAAGAGGACGACCTTGTATCCGTTGGAAGGACCAAATCGAGGAAGCCCTGTTATCGATTTGCATGACCAGCTGCCGTAGGCGCGCAAAAAACAGAGGCGTCTGAAAGGATGTGTTGCGGCAGGCCGAAATCCGTTAATTAAGTAAGTAAGTACAGAAAATAGAAGAGCAAAATGGCTGTTATCGTTAACCATATTTTTTGATCATACCTCGTACATACTTTGACTAGAACATAATCTCTTTACTGGCCAAGAATGTTTTGTATCCTTTTTATGTTACTTTTTAATTTGTATACGTGTGGGAATGTGTTGTCTGTGTTCATTGTATGTGTACATTTTTCTATTTTTAGTTGGTTTTTAGTTCGCATTTAGGTTTTTAGAATTTAATTTTTCTACATTGTAATGTGGATGTGGTGGTGCCGTAAGCATTTTGTAAACTTTATTAAAAGAAATTAATTTTATCATAAATTTTTTGAGGCTTTAATTTTATTTTGATGTTGGAAAAAAAGACATGGTCAGGAGTGGCAATGAAAAAACAGGAACAATTTCAAAATGTCCGAAACAGACTTACTCTAGACAAGTAAATTTAAAAATTGTTTTTAAATACTTAATGTTGTTAAAGCGGCAACTTCACAGCCGTAATTTAATTGGTAGTGTGTTGGTTTATTAGCCCACCCTATGCTCAAATACCTTGAACAGATTGTATATGCCTTTCGGCAACTTTTTCTCAACAGTATTCTGCCAAAAACTCTGAGAGGAAATAAAATAGTGAATGAAAATCTTGTGGTTTTCAGACCAAGTGCATTATATAGCTACTGGACTGAGCATTATAAAAGAGATTACATTACGCTCAAGCCTTACTTAAGACCGGAATTATTGGCTATGAAGATCACTGTTTTTCAAATTAACAAAAATATCAAATTGCTCTTTATAAATCGGGCCATAGCCTCAAGGATTACAAAACATGTTTCTTTATGGTCGTGCGTTACTTGGGACCGAAGATATAGACGTCGAAGCTAATTGTTTTCTTCCAATAAAATTGTGGAGTATACTTAGTATAAACAGTAGCAAGAAAAAAATGCAACATGATGCCGTATAGTGTTCAACACCATAGCTGGTCTTATTCTAGAGTTCAACGCAGACTGCGACAAGTCATGATGCGCACTAAGAACTGGCTGCAATCCCATGGCCTGCAGTTGGCAATGCATAAAATAGACATATTCCGACCGGGATAGAAATAAATATAGGCGACTTGGTTATATCTACGAAGAGATCGATTAGATACCTTGGGATTAGACTGGACTCGAAACTGACCTACTCAGAGCGGATAGAGTACGCAAGAGCAAAGGCAGCTTAAATTACAACACAGCTGAGTAGACTGATGGCGAATATTAGAGGACCACTACCAAGTAGGAGGAAGTTACTCATGAAGGCTGGAAATAGCATACTCCGTTATGGCTCTGAAATCTGGGCTTCTACTTTGAAAAGTTAAGCGATCCATTTTCGTCAATGTCAGACTTTCAACACAAAATGGATAGCCACTGGAAGGCATTCATTTTAAGGTTTACTCCATAAGAAACAATTCTTTGGGATCCGTGTGCTAATCATACAACACGTTGCCGCGCCAATTTTCAGAATACAGGCCAAAAAAGAACTAGTTTAGGTTTAGACTCTCTAAACTGGCTGCAGCCGAAGAAAGTGTGTTCGGCATCGTCTAACATTTCCTCCACCTCGTAGATGCAAAATGGCGAGCGACATTTTCTCATGCGATGCAGGTACTCTCTGAAGTATTCATGACCGGTTAGCATCTGGGTTATATAGTAGTCCACTTCGCCGTTTTTTCTGTTTTTCCACACTTCCAATTCTGGAATCAGTTTATGTGTCTACCTGCTATGCCGTTCATTTTCCTATCGGTATTGCCATTTTAAGAAGACTTCGTGGTGTATCGTTTCTATACTCTGCGACTGAGTCGAGATCTGTCTAGCGTTGTATCATCTGGCGCTCAATTGCTTGGCCTATGTCGATACGAGGATGTGACCTGTAAAGCTGCTATTCTCTGTGCGGATAGTAGGTTTTTGGCTGTGGTTCGAGTTTTCAAAGCAGAAGCTCTTACCCAGAGGCACCCTAGAAAAAAAAGAACAATCTACGTTTTATCTCAGAGTTTTCAGTAAACGTGTTAAAATGAAAATATTTAAAACATGTACAGTAAAGAATACTTCATAATACTTGTGTTATATATTGTCTAATTACTGGAAATAGTTTAAATTTTTTTTTCCAATCCTTTTAAAATATCCTTAGCAATATTAATGCACATCTTTTTCTTTATGCTAGTATGTATTAAATTTATTTTTATTGAATATTAAAATAATTTTTATTTACAAATTACTCCTGCTGAATGTAAAAATAACAATAGCCTGTGGCTTGAGAAGCTGTCATAAGTAAGACCATTAAATAAATCATTGTTAAGAACATTTCCAACATTTCCTATTTGTCTTACGAAAATTAATAAAACAAAATTAAGCTGCTTTAACAAATATAAATACAAACAACAATGCAAAAACAAAATATTTCCATAAACTTAATATGAAGAAAACATACATAATTCTTAACTCTTAATATGTTACAGGGTGTGGCCGAATGAAATGTAATATGCATTAGAATTCTTATGAAAAAAATTATTTTTTTCCTTAACAGATTAGACAGATTAAGAATTGAAATTGAATATTTTAAGAATATAATTGAAAAATTATATTTTTCCTTAACATCTAAACTGTTTGGACAGTTTAAGAATTGCTTATCAAAGTTCAGAAAAGTGTTGAACAGTACTAAGTTGTTACAAGCATAACTGGACATTACAATAATTTAGTCAAGATTACAACCTAGCTTCATATGCCACTTACATTACATAATTAATCATTACAATCGGAAATATGATTTCATACATGAATGGCGGGACTCACAGTCTAAAGTGGACTCCGAACGAGAAGCTTTTCATGGCCATTTCATTTACTCTCAGTGTATTAGCCAGAAATCTACTGAGAGGAAGTCACCGAAGAAATATGTTTTCATATTCCGTTTTTGATATCTGACCGGGGATATGAACTCTGGCTTCTGGTCTAACAAGCCAACACACTACCTACTAGTCTACGGCAACTTCCTAACACTTACGTTGTGTGCGTTAATTTTACACATGAGATGTGGGATTTACAGTTTAAAGTCGACGACGGATGATGGATTTTTTGAGAAACTTTTCTTGGCGATTTTATTTATTCTCGGATTTTTTGATAGAGGCAATTGCCGAAGAAATATTTTTTCATATTTCGTTTTAATGGAAATGTCTGACCTGGGAGTTAAACCGTGGCCTATAGTCTGACAAGCTAACACACTACTTACTAGACTATGGAGGCTTACAGTTATCATTGCCGCTTATTTGAGCCATTTTATCAGAGCACCATATGTAATAAGTAGTTTCACTTTGCTTCGTAACTTATACACCACCCTGTATATTTTCTCTCTAATTAATCTTCTTTGCCAGTTATTATAATTGCTTAATAATTAAAGATTCATAATGTTGAATTTCATTTTAATATTTCCATAACAACGCCTGCCGCATGCCTTTTAGAAACGATTAGATTTGACGAGCATAGGTTTGTGTGTGTACAGTGAAGATGTTGTGAATTCAACACAGATTATAAGATGTTTAATAATTTCCCAAGTAACCCTCGTACATTTAGAGAATATTATTTCCTGTATAAGTTGATGTCATATGAGCCACAAGGCAAAACTTTAATAATGATGGACATTTATTATGACAGATGAATGTATAAATCTACGAATATTAGAACTAAACAAATAAACAAATGAATGAATGAATGGTCCAGATAGGATGGGTGTGTTAATTTAGAAAGAACATACAAGAGCTGTAATTTTAATTAATCAGAAATAAAAATAAAAAAATCAGATAATAATTTGACAAAATATCCTTTACAACAATATAAGCGGAAGAGTACATGTAAGAGGATGAAATAATAGGAGGATTTGTTAAAACATGAAAAACTTTATTTTGTTCATTAGAGAAATGACAGTGAATTATACATTCGTTATGCTGCAACCAGTAAAATTAGATGAGCTGGCCGCCAACGGATGGAGTTACATACTACACAACTCCAGCCACATTAGATATTCTATTTGTGCGATTTGAGGGCATGATGACCTTATTTGGAGGTGTTGTGAACTGCACGAATATGGCATTCAAATAATAAAATTGTTTCATCACAATCAGTGTTTTTATGTGGCAATGTATTTATCGGAAAAACATCTCCAACCGATGAGAAACATTCCTAAAGGTAGGAAGCAATGTAAGGAAAAATTACTCAGCGTTGGAAACATACTAATTGACATGAAATCCAAAAAAGTACAATACATTCCATAACTGAATGCTCTACAGGTCAGTGATTACCACTTTCTTTTGGCTTGAATTGGATGATATCATCACCAAGGATATGATGGTTTCAGCAGGAGGATTTAAAAACATGACTATCTCATGTGAAAGTGATGTGAAGTGGACATAGGGATCGAGCAACTTAACTCTGTTAGACTTTTTCTTCTAGGTAGTTTTCTCTAGTCGCTGGCTGGTTCTCACCCCTATTATATACTTCAGGGGTTCTGGACAATTGAACATTTCAGATGCACTCCATGCAAATAAGCTGTTTATATTCCATCCACACGTAATGACATCAATAGATCTTTTAAACAAGCGAAATTTTTCGACGATATATCACACACAGATTGTTTTCTTTGTTTGTATGTGCATAAAAAGGTCTTCATTTCCGAATTGTATAGTCAAAAGGGTCTTGTTCAATTTTCAGTGTTCTGGTAAAGAAATTTGGTGAGCCTATATTCGGAATAATATGACAAATTCTCAATTCGCACTATCAATTGACCTCACAAAGCGTAATTTTTTTCCAAGTCGTCGTAGTCTAGTAAATGGTATCTTGGCTTAGTAGACGTGAATCCGTGCTCTAAACCCCAGACGAGACAAAAACGAAATACATATGCCGAGAAGAAGACCCAGTTTCCTGGTAAAAATGTTCAAATTAAATAAAATTCACATGAAAAATTTATAAAAAATCTGTCATCCGGAAGCAATGCTTCATCATCATTTATTCCGACCATGTTGGAAAGTTTTTGTTCAATCACCTTTTGGTTCGAGTTTTTTTTACGTATTTTTTCGTTCCTTTTATCGTTCTCATATTTTTACATCTTTTCCAATTTCCTTCGTCAAATTTTCCAGGATCTAAGAATTCCAGGTTCTAGGATGATGATTTTGTCGTTGGCCACCAATAATACCCATTGCGCACTAGTCTTTCTCTGAAGCAAGTACTGTAAGTTTGTCATTTCATTATTTCCTGTTTATATTAACGTCTCAGAATGTGACCGATTCCAGGGGAGTTTCCTAGATGATTTATAAGAAACACAGTTAGCGTTCAAACATCTCCAACTAAAGCAATAATGAAAAAATATTTCCTTCAAAAACTCTAAGAGTAAATAAACTTTCTCACAAATATGTCGTTCGGAGTAGACTTTAATCTGTGGATTCCGCTACTCATGTACAAAGTTAGCACAGTTAGTGGTATGAGAAGCTGGGTTGTAAACCGGACTGAAGAATTGTATGTAATTATTTGAAAATCTGGAACCGTGATGAATATTTTCACTTTAACACGAATTTAAACGTGGATTACTTGGATTTCTAGGCAAGCACTTCAACTACTACACCTAACTCACTCACCCACTCCTTGTTACATATATGTTCCTTTTATTCCTCTAGAGAACATAGGGCCTCAACAAGTTGTTTCCAATGAGCTCGATCATCTCGTTTGGCTATTTTTGTTATGACTTGGCGTATCCAAGTGTGCGATAGTCTTCCGCTGTGCCTGCTTCATTGTGGGTTCCAGTCTATGGCATTCGTTGTTATGTCGTCTAATGGCGGCGAGTGTGCCCAATCCATTGCATGCCCGAATGAGAATGATTTAGCGGGCTTATATCATCCGCATAGTCTAGGTCTTCTAATCTATCTTGTATACTCCATTTTATCTCTCTTCTGTGACTTTTTGACTTTTGCATTACTAATTCGGGGACACAGTTAAAGAGGAATGGTGACAGCACACATCCTTGACGAACTCCGGTTTTTATTTTGATACTCTTGGCCAGTTGTTTCTCATGTAATAAACGGCATGTTGTATTGTTCTATAGTGTCTTTATTAAGTTTATTATTTTAGTGGGGACATTTTTCGAAGTCAACTAATACGAGATAAAGAGGCGATCTCAATTCAACTGACTGTTTTACAATAATCCTGATCCTATTGACCTGGACGACGCAAGATTTGTTGGAGCGGAAACCAGCTTGTTCCCTTCTATTCGCCTCTATATGCTATACCTCTTCAAATTTTTCCTATCAGTTAAATTGCCTTTTTTGGGAAGATTAAAAGGATTTCGTCTGGTATGGATTCGTCATTCTATGATGCCCCTATGACGGGTTCCAATGAGTGAGCACTGGTAACGCGGTCGGTTATAAGGAGTTCTGGGGAAATATTATCCAGGCCTGGGGATTTGTTGTTTTTAATTGAGCCAATTGCATCGCTGATTTCATTGATTCCTGTACATTCAGTATCAGAATCATCATCATATTGACATCAAATAATTTTAAACTTATCAAACTTATAAAAAAAATTGTGTGATTATTTTTTCCCAATAGGCACGAGTTTTTTTTATGAGGAAGTTTTAATGAATTTACTTTCCAAATAAGAAGTTACAGTAAAAAGCCTTCAATGTCAGTCAATTATAATGAATTTCCTCTTACTGCAGCTGACATGATAACTTTTTAATAACTTTTAAATTGACGTCTTGTTCAGGTTTTCGTAAATGAAAGAAAAAATTTAAAAACATCTGAGGAAGATATTACAACATCATTTGAAGTAAAATGATTTTTCAAACACTCTTGGTTTATTTGATTTATTGGACACCTTTGTAAAGTTTACCTCATTTTAAATATTCCATCCAAAAAATGTATTCTTTTAGCAAAAAAAAAAAAACTAAACACTACACAAAAAGAACGAAATAAAAATGGTAGATGGTAGGTAGGTGGTGTTTAGGTGGTTTAAAAATAAACAGAACAACAGCCTTTTTGGGTGGAAAACAATGTATCTGCGTTTATTTTAGTTTTAAGCGTATATAAATAAGCAAAAAAAAAATACATTTTATTATAAAAATAAACAGATCCAAGCACATAAAAGCCACTGAAGCCACAAATACCACAAGCATTTCCTCTATATACACCAAGTTTTCTTTCTTGTCGAAGCAGTCGTCTCAAAACATAAAAAAACAAAAAACAGTCGAAATACCTAAAAAGTGGTTGTGGAGGGATGTGGAATAAAAAATGAACAATTTTAGATTCATAATTTTTACATTTTTTTTTAAGGCAGAAGAACTTTAACAAAAACAAAGAAAAAATTAATTTATTCCATCCTCAGGATGTATGGCCATGAAAAGACTCTTTCTTAATACATTAGAAATGCTACCAACACCCTTATCAGGTTGTTTAACAAAATCAGTCAGAAATACCATAAAAAATATTTTAAATTATTAACTATACCCAAACATCCTTACATACCCACATTTTCTTTAAAGGGAAATGAAAATGATGAAAAGAAAAATCCTGAAATTAATGCAAAAATTCTGAATAAAAGCAAACAATGTTTCTTTTGTAAATGATTTCAACAACTAAAATAAGAAAAAGAAAAAAATATTAGAAGAAGGAAAAAAAAAACAACATTCGTAATGAAAATTTGCAAAACATCAAGCCAAATGCTAATCTGCCTTTAAACAAAATTCTAAAGGAAACCAACTGTCATCAACGACCCAATTGAATGCCATTGTTAAGGGCCTTCGTAATAGTAACAGTGATGTTCAACCTTGAGTCTGGTGGCACAAGGCTAATAAAACATTTTTAAATGGACCGTTGCTTAGATAAAAAAAAAAAAAACGGTAAAAATAAATAAAATATGGCCTTAGTAAAGGTTAAAAGGTCATTTTAATCAATGTTTGTGTTTTTATATTTATTTAGCAAATTCTGTTAAACAATATTAAATACAGAGAAAAAAAAATACGAAACAATATTAAAAAATCATAAAGACTGAACAGATGATAAATTGTTAAAAAAAAAAAGAATTTCTAATTGCTTCGACATCATATTCCCATTTTGAACAATTTGATGGGTTCTTTTAACTCAAAGTTGTGCCAATAATTTCACTAAGTAAGCAGTTTGAAAAAACCCCACTTCTGCAGTGTTATCGAAACATGACAATCTAACATTGTAAGATTCCAGAATATCTTCCAAAACTCCAATATAACTAGTGAGTCCAAACTATTGACATTATTCAATATACAGTCAAACTCGTTTATAACGAACTTGGTTATAACGAATTCTTGGTTATTAAGTACATATTTTCAAGTCCCAACGTTTTAATAACAATTTTCATACAAAAAACTTCGTTTATTACGAACTCCTCTATAACGAATTCTCTGTTAAAAGGAACAACTTTAAATGGTTCTAGTAATTAAATTTCATAGATTTTACCTTTTTTATAACGAAGCCTCAGAAAAAGCTTTGAAGTGTGGCAATAGTCTTTACTTTTATTTAACATGGCAGCATTAAATTATAACTCAATATCTTTAATCAGCTGCTAGATAAAATGAATTAACACATATTTTTGGTTTTTAATAAAAAAAAATACTTTTTGGTCCCACGGAGTTCGCTTTAAGCGGGTTTGACTGTATCATAATCACTACTTAATTTTGAAGTTCTTGTTTCATCATGCTATACTCGATCATCTAACAGGTACTTTAGAATTTTGGTAGTTGCTAACAGCCATCGTAAAGTCGCCGTAGTCTAGTGGGTAGTGTATTGGTTTATTAGATGTAAAGCCAGTATTCGAGCCCCATGCCAGATATCAAAACAAAATACAAGAAATATTTCTTCGACGATTTCCTCTCAACAGATTTCTGGCAAAAACTCTGAGAGTAAATAAAATTGCCATAAAAAATTTCTCAAAGAAATCTGTCGTAAGTCCCGCTACTCATGTATAAAATTAACACACACAACATAAGTGGTGTGAGAAACAAGGTCAATAATTCTGACTGAAGGGTGGTAATGACGAATTATGTATGTATGATATATTAACTGGGTAAATGACAAACAATTTAAAAGACATAGCTTGAACACGATGACTGTTACATACATAATTGGCCATTACAACCCTTCAGTCAGGATTATTGACCTAGTTTCTCACACCATTTATGTTGTGTGTTTTAATTTTATACATAAGTGCTGGAACCTACAGTTAAAAGTCAGCTCCAAACATCTTATTTTTGAGAAACCCTGGCATTTTTATTTACTCTCAGAGCTTTTGCCATCTGCTGAGATGAAATCGGTGAAGAAATATTTTTCTTGTTTCGTTTTCTTCGAGACCGAAGGTTTGAACAATGAATTCACATTTAATAAGCCTATGCACTGCTTGCTAGACTACGTCGACTTCAATAGTCATAATTATTTGATACAAAAAAAAACTTTCTCTTGTAAAGCTATCGTAATATCTAAAGATATTATTAGCAGTTTTCGATCTATCTGACTTCAGTAAGTGATAATTGTAAACTTTTCGCTCATCTCCACCTTAAAATTTTCAAAGCTTTTCTTGGTTGTTAGACAATTTTCAATAAAGAATCTCTCCAATTCTTAGCAGTGTTACATATTTACCTTTAAAAAATATTTGAAATATGAGCTCGTAGATTGTAAATAAAAATAAAAATAAAAATAAATTTGTGTACAGTTTGAATTAAATTCTTTATGGTTCGCACCATTTTGTGTGCCACTGTTCACACTTCACTTGTGAACTGAAATCTTACTGATCCCATTGCCCGCTTTGTTTTGCCTTCTATATCGCAGGGTATATAGTCTGAATGAATGCTCTTGCAGGAGAATGATTTTGCCTTCGTCAAATCTTTTAAAATGTAAAAATGATGTTTACATTATTGTTGTTTGTGTATTTGGTTTACATTTGTCCTTGCGGTACAATTGTTGTCTGTGTGTTTACTTGTTTATTACTTTTTAATACTAATGTTGTTGCTAAATTTTTATTGTTTATTTATTGTTCATCATGTATACACGTCCATAGTTTTTGTTTTTGTAGGTTTTGTAAGTAGTGGGGTCTAGTAGGTAGTGTGCTGGCTTATTAGACTTAAAGCCAGGGTTCGAGTCCCCGGCCAGACATCAAAATAAAAATACAAAATGTATTTTTTCGGCGATTTCTTCTCAGCAGATTTCTGGCAAAAACTCTGAGAGTAAAAATTAACATTGCCATGAAAAGTTTCTCAAAAATCTTTCATTCGGAGTCGACTTTAACAGACAACATAAGTAGGTTAATAATCCTAACTGAAGGATTGTAATGACCAATTATGTATGTATGTAGGTTTTGTTTATCATTTTAATGTTAAACGATGTAACACCATTTCCATTTTCTCAACAATATATGTAAGGCATGAAAGAAACACGACTTTCAAAGAACCTTGCCTTGTAAACTTCTACTAAAATATATTACGAATGCCCTGATGCTTACGTGGTAGTAAGTTAAATTTAAGATGGAAAAACAGCATGGAGACATTGGAAGATCTCCAGATCAGAGATCAGCAATAAATATTAAAAACAATGAGTAGATTCGAGTCATACTTATAATTTCTGATACTTAAACGCGTTCATACTTATTTTAATATGATACTCATACTACTCGTACTACTCAAAGTTGGAAGTACTCGTTCATACTTAACAATAAGCATGATGTTAATGACTTCGACTCGTCTCTAGTTAACATTTACACGAAGCACAAAATAAGTATGATTTGCGTACGAACACTGCTATACTCACAAGATGATTGTGGGTATGCTTTGCTTGTTGTCTTTGTCTTTCCTTTCTTCTTTGTTTGTATATGCAATAACAACCACTCGAATCACTTATAAGTATTATAAGTATTTTTCTAAGTTTATGCATTAGAATGAGTAGGCGTATGAATCAAACATATTTCGAATATTGTGCGCTTGATATCAACGTTGTACTCATACCCATTGCTACTTATACTTATAAATCAATATTCCAGCGAGTACGAATGAATCAGAGGACATAGTTGAATTTCAATTCTGTTGATTCACTCATACTCAAAATTGCATGAGTGCTTATGAGTAGCAGAAAAACGATTCATTGGAGATCTCTGCTCCAGATTTTGTCGTTCCTGTATGAAAAAAGTTTGGAATACTAATTCGTATTTCTATTGGAATGTACAATTAAATAATTAAATAATTAGACATCTGTTTAATTTTATTTCATATTATTTTATTTATTTTTTTAAAATGTTCAATTAAGTCTAAACAACACAAATCAAATATAAAACAGTGGGAAAGACAAATAACAACAGATCCATCGAATATATTTATTATTTTCCTTTTTTCTTCTTTTGCAAATACAGACTAAGAAGGCATAATTTTTATTTCTAATTTAGGAAAAAAAAACAATAGAAAAACAACTTGTTTTAGAAAATTAATAATTATTAAAACAAGAATTGCGTCTTAGTTACCAACTCGACCAATACATTTTGCTTTATTTGATGAATTTCCAAATATTTGTTTAATAATGATTTCTGTTTGATGCTGAATGGAATTATTTCAAATTAATTTCGTCTAGCAGCAATACTTTGTTTTAACAATTAATGCCTTACTAGACTTTGATTTTCTGTATAAGCTTTTCAAACGAATCTCATTGAACGTTATTGCCAAGTAATCATTATAAAATAATAATTCGTTAAAAAGGTTTGTCCACTCCTGCTTAAGAGATCCACTATTTAAATGAAATCTTGGAAAATATTAAAACAAATAAACCGAACACGAGTAGCATAAAAACCTTGATAAGTAAGGATTTAAATTAATATGGGGGGCAAGCAGCGAAATTGTTAAGACGACTGCATGAATGGTAAAAAGCCTACTTGTAATCAAAAGTACAATACAATGAAAATGTCTAAAGCCAATGACTTGTTTGTAATTGTGCCAAGTCATTGCCTTTTCTTTAGCCCCCCCCCCCCTTGTCTTGTATCATCAGAAAGCGAAGAACTCAACACCAAAAGGGAGGGCGGACTTTCTTTATAGCAGTCTTAGCAAATAAATGTTTAACTTGAGGGAACAATGTGATTTAATTTTTAACCTTTAGAAAATGAAATGAAAAATAAATTTGTGGGTTGATTTCTTTAAATTCAAAATAAAGTTGGCTAAATTGGTATCTTTCTCTTTTTGGTGGAGAGCACATATTGATTGTTAAACGCAATCTAAATGAGACCTATTGTTGAGTGAATTGTTAAATGCTTAGACTGAATGCTCTAAGAGACTAACAAGTGATTTTTAGGAATCACTTAAAAGTTAATATCAATTATAATCTGTGACTCACCTATAAACCATTATTTTAATCGTGAGTCACGTCTCAACATGAAATTTTTATTAAACTTTACTTACATTTCTTTGTTTTAGTTTTAGACAAATTTGACAATTAGGCAGCGAGTTAAGATTGTTGAAGTCTTTTAAGAAAATAATGATTCTAATCAAAATGCATTTCGCGCAGTTCGCTACTTTTCGCTCAACATAATCTACCAAATGAGTTTACAATCTGGACATAATTGTGCTTAACTTGGAGCCAACCGCGTTTGCAGGAAATTTAAAAACTCCTATGAATGCTCGTACAGTTTGTTCTGCGTTGTTGTATTTTATTGCGATCACATTGTCTTATTAAATTTATTACCCTTAGCTGTAGTTACTCTTAGTCCTATAACCTCAGCCGAGAAACTGTATGGACTTCCACTCTTATTTCCATTTAATAAGCTAGATGACTGTCTTTAACGATGTTAAGTCTTAATTTAAAGGGCCTAAATTTAGATGTTAGTCGCGCTAATAGAACTTTTCTGAATCGATTACAACTGGCGACAATTCCAGTATTGATAGACGGCAAACATTATGAAGCAAAATTAAACTCTACGAATCCATATCGTTGTCAGACTTGTACCACCGAAACCTATTTAGGCAATAGTTAATCTCTGACCTACAGAATACATATGTATTCATCTGATGGACGGTTTGAAAACACAAATACCAATGCGCTCAGTTCCACTTTAGTCTAAGCCTTATATTTCATACTTAATTAGCACGCTGCTGACCTCCTATTAGGCTTTAGGGCTGAATTGGTGGCAGTGAGACTCACTGCGGTGAAATCCTGACCCAATCTGGACTACGAATGTGTTGTTATTCTAAGCAGATATAGAGACATTAAGGCAGATTGCATGATTCCTTACAACTTTCTGAATAGAACATTAAATTTTAGAATTAGAATTATGATCTGCAGATTCTGGAATTCCCAAAACCTGCTTCCATTGATAGCATAAATACAAGTGATAAACTTAGAGCCTGGCTACCTGACGACTGTAGCGTTCTCCTTGCAGAGGTCCTGGCTATTTTCAAAGCGGTGTAAACCTTGTGAAATGGCGGGATTTTCCCTTGCAAGTCTCTTAATTTACTCGGACAGCCAGACTGCGATTAAATTTTTAAAGAACGTAGTTTCATTGTCCCTACTTGTCTTTGAATGCCGAGGATATTTTAGGGACATTATGAATCATTCAAAGATAAAACTTAAATGGGTTCCAGGACATTGAGATTGGATCATTGGGAATGGCATTGTTGATGAGTTGGGCAGAGCTGGTCCAGTGCCTGCAAATTTCGACGTCCTACATAGCTTAAGTACTACAATTGCTGCAGTTAATTTGGATGTTATTCACACTTATGGTAGAGAAGTTCAATCTCGAGGTTTCGTATAATATTATTTGCTTCTATTGGAAACGGATTAACAGGAAGGGAACAGAATTACTTCTGTCCTTAAATCACAAGGCAATTCATAACAAAATAAGAATATATTGAATAACTTAAAAGTCCCTTTTATCTTTTCCAGACCTTTTTTAAAATTTTTTTAATTATTAATTTTTTATATTATATTATTAATAACTTTTCCATAAATATTGCAAAGTATCTACATGAAATTTGATTTTCCAATAGATTCTTATATTTTTAATTATTTTTCCATACATATTACAAAGTATATACATGAAATTAAAGGTATTCAAATGCTTTAAATAAACCAATACACAAAATAAATGCCTATCGTCAAATTCTTAAAATAAATTATTTGGAAAAAGAAGGCTGGAAAAAATAAATAATAGGGACACTTTTGATTTTTCTAATATATTCTAATATTTTTAATTATTTTTCCATACATATTACAAAGTATATACATGAAATTAAGGTATTCAAATGCTTTATATAAACAAATAAAAATAAATGCCTAGTCCTGTCAAATTCTTAAAAAAATAACAAGGCCTGGAAAAAATAATAGGGACACTTTGATTTTCCAATATATTCTTATATTATTAATTATTTTTCCATAAATATTGCAAAGTATCTACATTAAATGAAAGTTATTCAAATAGTAAAAATAAATGACTTGTTCGTCCGAATTCTTTTAAAAAAATTTAAAAAAGTCCTGGAAAAAATAATAGGGACACCTTTATTTTCCAATATATTCCTATATTTTTAATTATTTTGCCATAAAAATTACAAAGTATATACATGAAATTAAGTGTGTTCAAATAGTTTATTAGTTGATATATAATAAAAATAAATGCCTAGTTCTGCCATATTCAAGGATTCTCACTGTTGTCTGTAATTTTATTAGGCGTATCGAAAGACTTGACATTTCGCAAATAAAGAAGGAGTCTTTCTTTCCCCTCACGTATCAGTACCGTTGAAGGTTCTCATTTGCTAATAGCGCTTGCTGTAGTAGGAAGATTTATTTTGGATACGGGCTGGTTTTAAATGGATAATGTTTGATTTCCACTTAAAATTTATTGTGGTATCACAATTGGCCAAAATGCAGGCCTTAGTGGGACCTTTTCCTTAAAGGGGAGCTTGTCATCTTATCAGTTATATCGGCATGGAGCAATAGGTACAAGTTTTCTTGATATTATATAACAGTCGCTGTAGTTTAGTAGGTTGGGCGTTGACTTATTAGACGTAGGGCCACGATTTAAATTCCAGTTGAGATATTGCATACAAAATGAAATATTAAAAACAATTTTAACGATGACATCAATCTTCTAGCAATAACTCTAAAAATAAAAACCATTTAATGAAAACTTTCCCACAAAGAACTGTTGCTCGGAGTCAAGTTTAAACTGTAGGTCCCACCACTCATGTATAAAATTAACACACATATCATAAGGGGTCCTAGAAGCTAAGTTATCATCCTCTATGTATGTTGTAAGATTACAAAAATGTATGTCTGATAGTTTTTTTGTTTTCAAATGACTAATATACCGCAATATTAACAAGATAATAATTTCGGGGCACATACAACTAAATATGAGAAGAAAAACTTGTTAATAACAAGGCCATAAAGAAAATTTTAAGAAGTTTGAGGTTTTAAAAGAAAACCCGAGGGAGTTAAAAGCTTAAAACATAAATCACATCTTATACTGATGATTCATCTTTTAAAATATAATCCATTAAAATTTTTTATACGTTTCTTCGTTCTTTTCTAGCCATAATGAATATCCTAAACCCTCAAGCATATGATTATTGGAGTGACAAAATAAATAAATTTTTCACATATGCAGCATATGCTACCGATATACATACGGAGTATGGAAATAAAATTTTTAAATAATCTTTTTCGCAATTTTACGTTATCATTCGTTTGTATTAAAAGTTTTCATACGAACACGCGGCGTATGATGAATGTGATACAAAAATGCAGGCAATAAATATTGCTCATACGCAACATATGGTCTTAAAAGAGCATAGAAGTAAGGGGAATTAATTGAAGAAATCATAAATTATTTAGTGAATCTACATTATAACGTTGAATAACAATATTTATGTCGATCTTTCGATTTGTAATTTTAGAAAATTTCACGTAAAGACTTTAAGTCTGGTGACTGCGATTACTTTAATTTAAATTAATAAAATCACAACCAAAAAAAAATCCAAATCTCCATAGATTTAGTCACTCAAATGGTGGGAAAAAAAGGCACAAGACAACACAACACATCAGTGGGAAACGTTTAGTTCAGCTTAGACTAGCATCTTTTCGAAATTTTATCATGTATCGTTTTGGGATTTACTTGTATTCCCTGCTTTTTTTTCGATTTCTTTTCAGCATATTTTCGTGTACAACAATACTAAATTGAGAATTTACTCCACCTTATCTCTTAATAAAGTATATATAATCAGTTTTTCTTTCTCTTTCTCATCCTCTCACTCTCTCTCTCTCTCTCTCTCTGTCTCTGGTTTGTGATCCAAATACAGAAGCTTTAAAAAATATTTTTCGCTTTATTTAATGCTGCCTTGTCTCTCGTTTCATTTTAACTTCTCAGCATGTATAGCATACTGTAAACACAGTACAATATATGTATCCATTTATGTATGTATGTTCATTACGTTTTTATTTGTATTTTAGTTAACAAATGCTACACTTAATTCGTTGAACTATGCGGGTTCTTTTAAATTAAATTTGTGTCGATTTAAATTTCAAATATTTTACGATTTGTCTGAAACGTGCCTTTTGCCTCAAATGTATGCTAGAGTTCGGCTTTTGCTTTTAAAAATGGAAAATGATGGTTAAATGAAATGGCAAAAATGTTTTGTTTTTGGGGCGTTGAGGCGGATAAGTGGTAAATGAGTTTACAAATGTTGTTGATAATGATTGGCAAAATAATAAATAAAATTATTTTGCAAAATATTAAAAAAAAATCTTTAAATTTGCTTGTGAATAATGAGAGGAAGAAAACTGAGATTTAAAATGGTGGGCGTAGCAAATTAAAACCAGTTAAAATTTATTGAAGTTTTCCAAATCAGAAGTTTAATCCTTAGAGTATGAAGCCCGATTTTTGACATAAAGTACGGAGTGGGGTCACTCAGGTCGTCCAAAGAAAAATGTGAATTTAATGCCTTTACGTTAGCATAAAAGAACTAAAAATATTTTCTTGAAAGGAAAACATTATTATTTTTCATTAAGATTAATTTAATTTTTAATTAATTTAATACAGAAACAAGTTATATATTTGGGACTCTGGCTCCCTACAGAGGGAAGATTAATCAACATTACATTATAGGAACCCGCAACAAAATAAAACTAGTTTTTGTTTTATTATGAATAATTTACGTATAAGATACGTACAGTTGCCGTAGTCTAGTACGTGAAGCCACCTCAGACATCTTTAAAAAATCCTGACTGAAGGGTTGTAATGGTCAATTATGTATGAATGTAACACACCTCCTGTTGACCAGGCCAATCCTTAATTGTCACACGTACCTCAGTTGGAAATTTGGCACACAACACAATCCACTACTCTTTTAAGATAATCAATGCTGAGGTATATATTTCAGCACAGGACTACCAGAGCCAGGAAAGCGGGTAAATTATTTCAAAGCAACATTTGGGTCTTTTTAGCGCTAGCACCTGGGGCTGGAATCTTGTTGAACAGTCCATGTCTGATTTTAAAATATATAACAGCTACGTAGTTTCACAACAGGATTAAACGATTTTTTTTCGCAAACTTTGGTCCACTAAATCCAAACTAAAGCAGCGTGTTGCGGCACAAAAAATCAGTTCAGAGATAGAATCTTAAAATCAGTTTGGTTGTCAAATTTTCAAACATTTTTCCATTGGCAAAGAATATTTTTCTAATAAAGTAATCAAAGTGGTCTACCGAAGATGTTTTTATTCAATTCAAATTATTTTTTTTTTTTAACCTGCAGGCATCAAATGTCCACTACAGTATTTAAAATTACCCAAGTCCTTTGAATAATTCAACGCATGGACTTTTGTAAAACATTCACCCTCATGGCCATACATTTTTGTTTACAGTGCGGATATCATTGAATTTTTAACTAGACAGTATAGTGGCTTGTGGCATTCGAACTGTGTACAACACTTTGTAGAGAGGAAGTTGTCTCAGTTCATGTACCATATTTCGTTTTGCTCGAAATTGTCTGACCTGGGCTTGAAACCGTGGCCTCACGTCTAATAAATTAAGACTCTGCCTACTAGATTACAGTGACTGCATCAGACTATGGAACTCAGCACTCTTTTGCATGTCATCCGTGTGTAGGGATGACAACTACTCCCATCGCCCTTATATAGCGTTACGGCAATGATTCGTTCCTCGATATCTGACCAATTAGTGGTGAACACTAAAACAATTTTGAATTCCTAGTAAAAGATGATACTTTGCAGATTATATCGGGTCCGCCATCTAACGTTTTTTTTCAACTAGTGCTTATTTCGTGAATGGTAATACTTAGCTGATGTCTGATTTGACAGATAATTAGTTTTATCCTTCCGCTGAACGAATATGGTTTTCGCTTCGGTAAGTAGGCCTGCGATCGACTTACAGAAGAAGCCGATTTTGGCAAAAAAAATCATCTTTTCAGATAAAGCTCATTTTGATCTTGGCGGGTATGTAAACAAGCAAAATTGTTGCATTTAGGGCACTGAAAACCGGCACGCATGCATTGAAAAACCGACGTACCCAAAACGAGTTACTGTTTGGTGCGGATTTTAGTACAGAGGCATAATTTTAAAATTTTTCTTCAAGGAATGGCCATTACAGTAAAAAGCGATCGTTTTCGCACCATGTTGAACGAGTTTTTGTTCACAAAAAATGCAAAGGAGAATATCGGCAACAGTTGGTTTCAACAGGACCGCACTACACCACATTATCAGCCGCAAAGCTGATATCGTTTTGGCGGCTTCGGAGCTGTAATTTGACACCGTTGGACTATTATATGTGGGGTGCTGTTAAAGATAAGTGTTATGCCGACAAGCCAGAGACAATTGAGGCTTTAAAGAACAATATTTGATGAAATACAGCTGCACAATATCGATAATGTGCTTAAAAGTTGGACCGATCGTGTAGGCTACTGCATGGCCAGCCGAGGCAGCCATTTGAATGAAATTATTTTCCATTATTAACCGGAAGGATTGTTTTTTCAAATAAAAAAAGAAATTTGACTAAAATATTCAGTAGTTTTTTTTTAAAGCATTTTCAAAAAAAAAAGTTATTTGGCGGACGCTTTCCTTTGTACATTATGTGGTTATTAAGTTTACTATTAGAATATTCACTAAAGTATTACGAGCTGTGCTAAGCTTAGATGGTAAAAAAACGTGATAACCGAATAACTTGCTCATGGTGACACCAGAAAACTCTAAACAAAATTGGTACATTCAATTTCAAATGGGTTAAATGGAGTGCTTGATCTTAAAGGATATTCTACTAAATACAAGGGATAACATTTTAATATATTAGGCCTTGGAATTTTAAATTTTTTGGGGGTTCTTCTTGGGGGTACCTATGGAGTCATCTGAAACTTTTCCTTATTTTTCTCTTATTTTATGAAAAACATATTAAAAATGTTTGTTTTGCAATAAAAACAGAAATAAATTAATAAAATAAATATAAAAACTATAAACTTTTATACAAACTTGCCGTACTAAGACTTTTGCTGTCCACTGTATATTGTATGTATGCCATTAGAACACAAGTTAGTGTAGAGTACAACTAAATTTTATCACTTCAAAACAACAAACTTTTTTTAATCAAATTAATGTTTTTAGCATATAAAATTTTGTATACACTTAAACAAATAATTAAATTGAGTAAAAACTTTTCTATACAGTATTACATATCATTGAAATAAAAATTTAAATTTTTTTATTTTCACCAACTTTTTTTTTCACAAATATTTGCTGGTATGTACACAATATGTTAATAATGTTTTTATACACAAACATTAACATTAAAGCGCTTCGTTAAAAAGCTGTCATAAATTTAAATGAAATAAACTATAAATAAATAAAACCTGAGTTTTTGTTAAAATTATTTACGACATTATGAATACAAAGAGTGCCAGCATATATAAACAAACTACAAAATTAAATATAAATTGTTTATTCACAAACGATTAAAAATATACATTGGCATTCACACGCACACACACTCACACACACACGACACACATTCAGGCTAACATTTTTTTTATAAATTGAATGCCAACAAAAAAAATTTTAAAAAAAAACGTGAAAATAAATGAATTTAATTTAAATGAAATTGAAAATTAAAATAAAATTTTATGAATCCTTGCATTACATTGTCCGATCTTCAATTAAAGTCAGTTTCCCTATATGAATTTAAAAAATAGTATCTTTTAGTGAAGGTTTCTTCGTGGTAGCATGACTTAATGAAAGATTTCTCGTAAATTTTAGTTCTTAATTGTGAAATATTGCTACAAGGATTCCTTCCCATCTATTGGACATCATTTTGGACTCTTTACTAGAACCCAAAAATGCATCATGCAACTTATAAATTCATTTAAAGTTAAACTAAATCAGTTAATTAAGTATTCTATGTAATAAATGATAGAAGAATAAAGCATAATTTGGACTATAAAGCGGGGAATAGGTCTTTGAAGGCTTTTCACCATGTAGTCACCATGTGTTGTATTTCTTGAACCCATGAAAGCCTCGTGACATTTATAAACTGTTTTAAAGTTGAACTAATTCAGTTTATTAAGTATTCTATGTAATAAATGATAGAACACTAAGGCATAATTTGGACTATAAGGCGGGGAATAGGTCTTTGAAGGCTTTTCACCATGTAGTTGTGTTGTATTTCTTTATCACCAAACAATTCGACCAACACGAGCCTTTAACGATTCTTTGGTATTCTCTACAGGAAACCGTTGATCAATGTTAATATCCTACTAGGTTGGGTCAATAAGTTCTTGGTTATTTGAATGGAGAACAGTTACTTGTCCAACATAACCTTCATCCGATATTTCTAGACATCATGTGAATGCTACATAAATTGCAAGAACCATTCATTTCTTGAACCCAAAAACGTATCATGCTACTTAAAAACTGATTTAAAGTTAAACTAAATCAGTTAATTAAGTATTCTATGTGATAAATGATAGAAGACTAAGGCATAATTTGGACTATAAGGCGTGGAATAGGTCTTTTGAAGGCTTTTCACCATGTGTTGTATTTCTTTATCATAAAACCATTCGACCAACACGAGGCTTAAACGATTTTTTGGTATCCTCTATATGGATTATTTGAATGGAGAACAGTTTCTTGTCCAACATAAACTTCTTACAATATTTCTATTCTTTATTTTCTTTTTTTTTTTTTGTTTTTGTCCCCTCCAGAGCATACATTCTTGGTGGGGTAATCAAAACTGATTTTTTTGTGTGATGCATTGCTATACTTTAAACACAATAGACGCAGCACAGCAAGTACAGCACTGTGTTCAAAATATTCACTTGCATATACAGCCATGAAATTTATTTTTGAAAGACTACTGCGTTTACGACATCGTGCCCATTGTGTTTTGGCATCAGAGTGAAATCTTTTTTCACCGTGCAACAATATCCAGTTTTAAAACAAGAATCAATTCATAGATAAAATTATGCAACTGTATATTTTTATACTCAGGCATTGCGTTCGCGTAAAACAACTTTTTTCTTGACCCAATATTCTTTTTCGATTAATAGGAAGTCAGAATAACCACCGTTGACTATATTAACTTTTGAAGATATAGATTGTATTATCCATTACAGCACGTATCCATTAAAGTACAAGGCCACCAAGGCATTATTTGTTGCTAATTCAGTTCAACAAACCCACAGGCTTTAGTGTTTTTTCGTCTCTTGTGTATTGTAGTGCGTTCACATATCATTTATGTCAACAGTTTATCGACTTTGTCGAACAAATATAAACTGATTCTAAAATTGTATTTTATTTCCAATATTTTTTTGCGTTTGAACAATACAATTAAAAAAAAATTAAAAACATTTTGCGCTTTACTTTGTTGCATTATATATCAGCCACCCTGTAAATTGCCACTGAGTAAATTATTAAAATTTCTCTTATGACTGCGCTTAATCAAATCTCTGGCAGTTTATTCATAACAGAAATACGCAACCATAATAATAAAAAGAAAAATCATAAATTTTTCATGCCAAAATCAACGTGAATATAAATTTTTATTATGCCATCGCTTTCTTTATGTTATTAATACAATGCGAATACTTATTTTAATGAATAAATTTTTATTATTTTCTTTACTTTCAGGAACTATAAGCGTAAAATAAACGTGAATATAAATTTAAAATCGACAAAGAACTGAGAGAGGGAAAAACAAAAATAAAGTCATGCAGCAAACTATTAACGTCGACAATTTGAATGTTAAAATTGTTATAAGAAAACCAGGAAATTAAGAAAGGAAAACAAAAAAGACAGCAACCGGCAAATTAAAAATAGTGGCAACGAACGCAGTTGAGTTGGTGTAATCCAATAGCAGGTGTAATTTTAATAAGGAATTACTACCGCCACAGTACCTATACAAGCAATTAAATTAAATTTGTTACGTTATGTTGTTATTGTTGCTATTGCTTTAGAATTTATTTAAATAGACTTTTAAAAGACAACATAAAATGGCATTTAATGCTGTCGACTTTCTCACGATTCCCCTTTGCGCTGCTTAAATTCATCTCAAGCCTTTCGTTAAGAACATTACAAATTAAACAGGAAAAGTGGAAAAATTTCCCGGAAAACTTACTTTTAATCATTTTTTTTTTCTATTTTTGTGATATTGAGTAGAAACTACGAAGAAAAATATCTTTGGTGGACAGGACATTGAAAAATCAAGCTGCTGCAAAAGGGACGTTAGCAGTCAGGAAAGTGTAATAAATGTTTCACATTTATTTTAAGCAAACAACAACAAAAAAAACAAATAAAATGTTAAAGGGAAAAAAACAAACTCTGTCAACATAATAACAGCCAGCATATAAACAGTAAAACAACGAATAAACAATAAAACAAACAAAGAAAAAAAGGAAAAAAAAAAGAGAAAACGATACTAAAAACGTCATACTGTAAATGCAACATCATAATCTCTTGCATCAACGCACTTGCAATTGCTTACTCGTGCAATAGCAGCAGCTGCCGCAGCATCAACATTGTTTAAACAGAAGGGAATATAGAACGACAGCAGAAAAAGGGAAAAAAAATTATTTAAAATAAATTGTTGAAACCGAAAAACGTCAACTAAAGATTATACAAGACAGTGATTTATTTAACACCAGAACAAACAACAACAAAAACAATTGCCATAAAAGAAAAAAGAACGAAATACTAGAAGAAAACATAAGGTTTTCAAAGACATACTCATTTAAACGCCAAAACCAAATTCATAACAAAAAAAAAAAGAAGAAAAACCATTGCTAACGAGTAAATTTTTCGTGAATCATTTTTCATCAACTGCTTTCAAAGACAACACAGCTACAATGCGCGGCCGTCATTTAAGAAGACGTTTCAGTTTACAGCCATCCTTTATGAAGGATGACAATGCTGAAGATAAAGCTACGAAACGTGACAAGTAAGTTTTAGTCCTTATTTTATTTTATTTCGTTGCACATAGTTTTCTTTTTCTTTTATGGCATTTTTAAAAATTATTGAAAATTTTTTTTGGTTATTTTATGTACATATACACTGATGTGTAAAAGTCCTACACCTTTCCTAGTCATAGTCTTTCTTTGTAACCCAATTAACACCAATATTCCACTAGGACACATCTAAATTCGTCTTGCACTTGTAAGCAAAGTTCATCCATATTTTTTCGGTTTATTTCATATGCACTAATACACCGGTTTCCGTCGCTAATAGGGCCTGACGAAACGCGACGCAAAACGAAGCACGATTTTCCATACATTTGTATAGATTTTCATTTAATTCGCTCCGAGATTCATAATTTGTGCCAAAAAAGAAGATTTTTCAGTAAAAAATACTTGCAACCATCAGATAACATAAATACGTACTTATGAATGTATGTATTTACATTAGACTTAAACAGGAAATACCCTTTTTCTGTTTTAACTTTGTACAAACATTTTCGTATTAACGATGCAAATCGAAGCACTAACGACGCAACTTCGAAATCATAGAAATTTTAAAAAGAGGCAACTTCGAAGCAGACACAGAATGAACTGACTCTATTCTATAAAAGAGACCTGAAATTGGATTAAAACCTGACTTATATAATTGTGACTTAATAATTTGAAATATCGAGTTTACCACCCAATTTTTAACAATTTAGAAAACATTTAGAAAACATTTAGAAAACATTAGATCACCATTTTGTTGAATGAAAATGTTTTCTGCAGGATATGCAATTTTAAAATATAAATTTTAATGCTTTTGGCATTACTTTTTATTCATACTACTTTCTATTTTAATCACAAGATTCATTAGAGTCCATTGACAGAAATTGTGACAAGTTGAATGGCTGGCTGATTCCCTTCTACCAGTACCATTAAGCTCTATGAATTTGGGAAATGCTTCACAGCGAGAATTAACAACAAGAATCAAAGCACCCTTCCACCGTAAACAGAACAGGACAACCGCACAAAGTGGTATAGAAGCGGTGGTATTGGCCTCTAGAATAAAATATTCAGAGAATATGACGAAACTCGAAAGTTACTTTTAAGCTAAAGTTTAAATCATCTAATAATGTGCTAATAAACATGAACAGAAATATAGAAGACGGAACGTAGTAATATTAACTGACAGTCTGGCCGCCATCAGAACACTCTGCTCGACTCTACTCCTATAAGGTAGACTCGAGAATGGAAACCTAAATAAGCACAAAGGGATCCCAATGAGCAGTCAGATTAAACTGCAAGGAAGCTATTTTCTAAGCCTCTGATAAAACCAGAAGCTTTCAGTGGACTAATAATAGAGGTTGGGGAGAGTATTTTTGACGAAATGTGAGTCAGATAATTGCAAAGAAAATTGATTAAATTATTACAGTCGCCGTAGTCCAGCAAGTCGATCAGATATCTCCAATAAAACAAACTGTAAGAACGGCAATTTTCTCTCAGCAGATTTCTAATAAAAACTATGAGAGTAAATACAATTGTCATGAAAAAGTTCTCAAAAATCTGTCATTCGAAGTCGATTTTAAATTATAGGTCCTGCCGCTCATATCTTAAATTAACACAACACAACATAAATGATGTGAGAAACTTGGTCGTAATACCACTTATGTATGTACAGTCAACCCTCCTATAACGGGGTGAGTGTGTACTGCATTATATGGAAACCGTGCTATAAGAAACTCGGATTTCAGGCACAAACCAGACTAATTTGTAGTGTGTTCTATGGAAAACGCGCAATAAGAAATACAGAATTAGTACAAATCACATCATTCGTACCGCGTTATATGGAGACCAAGAAATACAAAAGGCAAGACAAATTATAAATTATTTTTATTGAATTCAAGAGTTCATATAAGGATTGATAAAAAATTAAATATAAACGAAACTAAAAGACTAGTTTCCAACAAAATTAAGAAAGATTTGTAAAATAATATAATTTTTTAATATTTAGCCTCACTTGGTTCATCTTCATTCATTCTTTTTTTTTAAATTGAAAATCCAACTGCTATTGTTTTGCACGGTACTGTATCTCGGCTAAGCTTTTACGTCGAAAATAGAACTTATATTAAACTTTCTTACGATATCTAGTTACTATTCATTCATATGGGATGAAGTTGAACGCAAAGCCCCGCGTTATATGAAAACCGCATTCTGAAAGTACCGCGTTATAGGAGAGTTGTAAGAAGGACAGAGTACGAAACATCACAATTTCAACTGACTGTCTGACTACCATCAGAGCACTCAAGTCCGATAAGTTTGATTCGAATTAAGTTTATTTGACAAAATGTAAGATGAGGTAATTCCTCTCAAATCAAACAGGGAATTGCAATGAAAAACGTATCAATCTTTGAAGTATTGGAATTTTTCCGATCGCCATAGGCTCAAGGACGCCTTCTTTTAGAATAGATATCTATTCAAACCCAATAAGAATCACCAGAACAGGATACTTCAAACCTACGATTAATTTACACCAGAAGGAGATACAGTTATTTACTAAGTAATAAACAAGGAGTAACCCTTACTATCATTCTAAAGCTTACTAGGACAGGTCAAAATAGCCAAATATGCTGACTTAATAGTCAATATACTTTGAGGATAGAAATTTGTGTTGTCTGATCGCTACACTTTATTAGCTTTACGCAACAATAAGTAAGTATATTCTGTGTTAACTTTCATTTTGTTACAAAAATGAATCGATCCATTACAACGCCTTAACATTTTTATTTGACAGCATCAGTACTCTTACTTAACAGGTGCATGCAACACAATTTTAAATAGACTTCTATGTACAGCCAGTTAAAATTCTTAGTATACGATTTAAGGTTTTTAAGTTTTAGTATTCCTCAGTAACCGTTCAAAGGACTCTTCATGAGTAAGGACGTTTTCATGAGTAAGTAATCATGGTAAGTCAGTTGCCATGAATTTTGAATAACATTTTCATCGTTTTTAGATTGCTTAAGGTAATATTCAAGTTTCCCTCCTTCCGTTTGTATATATTTTTTAATAAATATTCTGAAGTGATTTCATATGCATTCGTAAACTTATGGTCCACAGTGTATGTGATAGGAAAAGCTATCTTATAAATATTTTTATGATTTAAAACGCAAGTGTAATAAATTTTTGGGTGAATGCTTTTGAACTTTCACTCATATTTAACAAATGGCAGTTTTATTTTAACGTATGGCATTTAATGCCAAAAGGCCATCATGTGGTTGTTGATAACGCAACAGTTAAAGAATTTGTTGGCAACAAGCAATGGAAATATATTTTCTTTATATTTTCAATGTAGTGCGAATTTTACCGTCAAAAATTAATTATTTTTCTTGTGTTTTTGCAGTTGTAAAATTAATTAAAAATATTATTCGCTTGTATTTATGATTTGCACAGTAAGAAACTGCTGAAAAAATGTGCGAAAATAATAACGCTTTATAATAACTGGCAATTACAACTCTAAAGGAAAGAAAATACATTAAATCGGAATAGAAAAAAGAAATTTTTATCTTTTTCAAACATAAAATTATTACTTAAAAAATTTTAAATTGTAATTCCAAGCAAAAACATAATATTTCCTAATAACAAACAACCAACAATAGAAAATCAATTTAAGTTAAATACACTTTAAATGTCAATTTCAATTTAATATTGAAGTAAAATAACTAAAAATTATATTCATCAATTTATTGTATTTTAATTATAACATTCAATTTTAATTGCCGCCATTTAATGTTGTTGCCATCCATCCTTCCTTTACTACCCCAACAATTGGTGAGAATTTCATCATCGTATTTTCTTATTGACACAAATTATTTCATTATGATTTTAACGACTTTTTCATTTTTTATATCATTGTCAGTATGTCTGGGAAACGGAATAATTATTCCCATTTTGTCTTTTATAGACTTTCGTTTTAACACATTTTATTTATTACGTTTTTATTTTTATTTCTCCGAATAATTCAACACAATATTTTCTTTATTGTAATTTTTTATTTTTTGTTTTTTTTTTTTCTGTTTTCTGTTTTTATTTACTTCAGTAGAAATATGTTTTTCTTTATTTTTTCATTTGGTATTATAAAACCAATACATACGTACATACATAGTTGGTCATTACAATCTCTGAGTCAAGATTAGGACCTAGCATCTCACGCCACTTATGTTGTGGAGGGACCTACAGTTTAAAGTCGACTCCAAACGACAAATTTTTGAGAAGCTTTTTATGGCAATGGAAGTCGCCGTGGTCTAGTGGGTAGTGTGTTGGCTTATTAGACAAAAGGCCCGGGTTCAAATCCCAGGTCAGACATCAAAACGAAAAAATATTTTTTCGGCGACTTCCTCTCAGCAGATTTCTGACAAAGACTCTGAGAGTAAAAATTGCCATAAAAAGCTTATCAAAAATCTGTCGCTCGGAGTCGACTTTAAACTGTAGGTCCCGCCACTCATGTATAAAACTAACGCACACAGCATAAGTGGAGTGAGAAACTAGGTCATAATCCTGACTGAAGGGTTGTAATGGCCAATTATGTTATGTATGTTCTTATGGCAATTTTCTTTACTCTCAGAGGTTTTCCCAGAAATTTGCGGAGAGGAAGTCGCCGAAGAAATATTTTCATATTTTTGTTTTAATATCTGACCTGGGTTTTGAATTCGGGCCTTCAATCTAATAAGCTAACACACTACCTACGGCAACTTTCACGATAAAACAAATACAACATAAAAATGTTGAATTTATTTTTTAGTATTTTGAGGATAAAAGAACGTTTTTAGAAAAATATGATGGTGGATTAAATAATCCACGACAGACTTCTAAAAAGACGTTCTGATTCTATGTACGACTTCTCTAATCTTTTGTGGACCACTACAATTGAAGAAACAAGTTCCTATATTCTTGAGTCCAGATGCAAACCATAAAGGAAAGTGTCAGCTGGTTCACTCTATACATACTTAATTGGTTTACAATGCTTTAGTTAAGATACCAACCTAACGTCTCACACCACTTATGTTGTGTGTATTAATTTTGAACATGAATGGCAGGATCTACACTTTAAAGACGACTCCGAAGGACAGATTTTTGAGAAACATTTCAAGGCAGGTTTATTTACTCTCCGAGTTTTTGCCAGACATCTGCTGAGAGGCAGAGGCCATAAAAATAATTTTTCGTATTTCATTTTGTTGGACATGACCGGCCAGGGGTTTGAAATGTGGCCTTACATATGGCTACTTCAATGCTCACTCACACTTTTTTTCATTTAATTTAAATAAATCACCAACGAACTGATCTAAGTGAAGTACGTATTCTTGGTAAGTATATGCAATTTTCAAGAAGAAAACTCTTTAGATTCCTCATGCACTTTTCATTAAGAAGCTTTAAATCAGCTACGAAATATGCTACATTTTGAAGTACAAAACAAATTAAAAAGCTTTTAGTATGGAAAAAGTCATTGAGCTTCATTCAACTATATTTTGTTTGTAAGAATTGGAGAAATTAATGAACATCACTATGGTAAAACTGCTGTAATCGCTGTACGTCCTTTTTTCGATGGTCCTTCTCATTGCAATTTTCTGTGAAAAGGTACGACAGTAATTAAGCCATTGAGTTGAAGGCCGCGCTAGTTTATTCAGAACAATATCTGAAGACATATGAAAAGATTTCTAACAAAATTAAACACGAATTTTAAAATTCCTCTTGAAAATTTGCTATACATATTTCCACAGAATTACGTACGTAACGTAGACCTGTTTATTCGTGAATGACCTGTTGATTGCACAAATTGTTACAGACAGAATTCGTTATTAAGTTGAACCAACGAACCGGAAGCAGAAGTTTTTTCTGTAACAGATTTAAACTTGTGCCCTTTTATTTCCTTCTCATAATCTACATAAATCCACATGAATGTAAGAACCATCTCTGGAGTATTGATTGTAAATAAAAAAAATTCTCGATTCCAAATCTTATGAAATTTTTGTCTCCATTCATTAAATGGAGTAAAACAGTCAAACGCTGTCCGAATTATAGAGATACCATCAATTAAGAGGCTATTTACGAATTTTATGTATGCTTTCTACTATTTATTTATTCATTAGTGTATAGTTTTTGCATTTCGGCTAGCAACTAAGATGAAAGTAGTGATTACAGAGTAAGGCACATAGCATTTCTATTTGCCGATAAGGTAAGGTTATAATACTTTTCATTGTTATCATTAACCTTCAAACGGTTGAGAAATGTGAAAACATAAGTTCGTTGCATTAAAAATGTTGCCCAGTCAATTAATAGACTATGGCATGGAGTTCTCTTTAATCAAAAAACTCCGATTAAATCAAGTTTTTCATGGTTTAAGTTTACAAAAATTTAGAATAAGTTCATATAAATCGCTGGATGCCTGAGCCAATTTATTATATATTTTGTCTTATCATAACTATTCTATTAGCAACAGGATCAATATGATTGTCTGTAGCACATAGTGATGTTTATTGACTTATAAAGTTGCACACCAGCCATTAACGTAGTTAATAAACGTTATTGGAAATAAACGTTATTGAAAGTAATTAGTAAACCTTAAGTTCAGGAATCGAAATATCGCCAGTCATATATATTTTTTATATTCAATAAAAGGCTGACTATAGCATAGAGTATTTAACTTTATTGATTTAAAACAGCTCAGTTGCAATGTGATTTTTATTTAGTTACTGTTTTATTCAAGAAAATAATCGTAAATTAGATACTAAAATAGAGATTATATTTGTATAATTAAGTTGCTCACCTGTCATCACGATCCGAGCGCAGTTGTTTCTTGATCTTTTCAGATTAATTTTTCCCACATATCTCTTATATTTTTTTACACGGCATTACCTTCAGTATGTTGATAAAAACAACATCAACAACAATTTTAAAATACAACACACAAATCAATTTTTAAAACGCCTTCAACCACTATGTTCATTAAAATAGTTGTAAATAATATTGTACTTAAATATTACACATATTGCTTTTAAAAAGTTCAAAATAAAAATTTATACAAATTTATTAAATACAGTAAGACCCCGATAAACGCTGCCCCGCTTAACGCTGTTTCAGTATTACGCGGTTGCAAATGAAACGGTCATGCACTAACCAAAAGCGGTGCACTATATAGTAACGGTATATGCTATATATCGTCTCCAACGCTCTGTTGTTAGTCTGTTCAGAAAAAAGATTCCAACTGGATATTCCGAAGTCTCAATCATAGTACAAACGCATCTTTCTTGCGTCACAATTGATTTATTAGTTGTCATCAACGTTACTAAGTGTATACATATGAACGTGTTAAGTTGCCTCGTTTAATGCTGTTTCGTTTAGCGTTAGAAGTTATTGTAACGTATCCCCCGCGTTTAGCGGGGTCTTACTGTATATTACTGAAATGTAAAACGGATATTAATACAAATACATTGACATAACATGCTGAGTTTTGTGAAAAATTATCACATTCTTGCGGGGTATTTTACGTTTTTGGTTCAAAACAAATGTCACCTATGTATGTATAGAAGCCAGTGATATATTATTTACAAATTAAAACAAATATTTATTGTAAATTGTGTATGCACGTGTTTGTTTTTAATTAAACATACGAAAATTATTTTGTGGTTTACATAGGCAAACCATCGTTGCGTATGAGTGTTAAGTGAATTCAAAATTGTTCAATACCCATTCCATTTTTAGAGAAAAAAATTGTTTTTTTTTTGGGGATAATATCATAAATTTTCGACAATAAATGAATTTTAAAAATTTTTAAATTTTATAAACATTGCCACTTTATAAAATGTTAAATTAAAAAGCATTAAAGGCCGTGTCTACAGTTGCTAGCTATTACAATTCTATTCATCTTTCGCTGGTTTGGTTAAAAGGAGCCAAGTTGGGATAGAAATATTTTCAAAAGTCATATTGGGGAAAAGATTAAATATAGTGGAAGAGTTATTACTGTCGAACGAAGCAGATTTCGAAAGTGGTAGTGAATGAGTAATAGAAATCGTCCTAGCCTAGTTGGTACAATGCTTACATGAACCCGTTGTTCAAACCGGGGCTCAGACATAACGCTAACATAGCGAAGTATATAAAAATATTTCTACGGCAACTTTCTGTAGCCCCGTCTCCTGGTAAAAACTCTGAAAGTAAATAAAACGCTATTGCGTTCCTCGTGTCGACTTTAATCGTGAATTAAATTGACACACACAACATAGTTGGTATGATAACCAATGGTGTTGTCGAGCCGTAACGCTCCAGAACGTCGTTCCGGTACTTCCTTTTTGGACAGGAATGCGTTTCGGAACTAAAGATGATTTCCGATAACAAGAATTGGCTCACGTTTTGTAAAAAAAAAAAAAATTAAAAAGAATTGCTAATTTTATTTTCTAATTGTGACGAATGTTTAAATGTATTTTTATAAACAAGCGTTTGAACCGGAACAAAAATCAGAGCGAACCAGCTTGTTATTGCGAACCTTAAACGGGAGTCCGGAACGCATTCCGGTAAAAAAAAATTTAGCACAACACCACTAATGATAACCTACGTCGTACATAGGTTCTAGATTATTGAAATCATCAAAGAATAGGAGGTAATATGATGTCTTATTACACGTGTGGGCATGCTACAAAACGAAATGTAAAAAAATATTTCTTCGACGACTTCCTCTCACCTGAGTTCAATCCAAAAGTCTGAGAGGAAATAAAATTGCAAAGAAAAGAATTCTCAAAAAATCTGTCGTTCGAAATTAACTTTAAGCTGTAGGTCCCACCACTTATATATGAAATTAACACAGACAATATAAGTAGTGGGAGAAGCTAAATCGTAATCCTGACTGAAGTATCGCAAAGACCAATTATGCACAGTGGACAGCAAAAGTCTTAGTACTCCAATATACATACATAATTGGTTATTACAACCCTTCAGTCAGGATTACGACCTAGCTTCTCACACCACCACTTATGTTGTGTGCGTTAATTTTATAGTCGACTCCGAACGACAGATTTTTGAGAAGCTTTTCATGGCAATTTTTACTCTCAGAGTCTTTGCCAGAAATCTGCTGAGAGGAAGTCGCCGAAGAAATATTTTCCGTTTTGATGTCTGACCTGGGATTCGAACCCGGGCCTTTTGTCTAATAAGCCAACACAGTACCCACTAGACCACCCCAATATATTTTAACAAAAAAAAGTCACCACAGGCTTAAACTCTTGCACAAAGTCCCAATTTGACTTTAAGAGGGTGTTTACGAGGTTATTTGAAAGTATGGTTACATAATCGCTAAACCTTAAACAAAAGTCAACTGAATAACTTGCTTATGGGGCGACCAGAAAACACTAAACAAACTTATGCCTTTAATTCCAAATGGGTTAAATGGAGTACTTGACCTTAAAGGATATTCTACTAAATATCATATAGATTAGGCCTTTGCATTTTAAATTTATTGAGGGTTCTCCTTGGGCGCCTCTAAGAAGTCATCCGAAACTTTTCCTTATTTTTCTTTTGTTTTATGAAAAACATTAAGAAATGGTTTGCTTTTTCACAAAATAAATATATTAAATATAAATTTTTATACAAGCTAACGGAGTTTTTAAGACTTTTGCTGTACACTGTACACTATGGATGTACGTAGAGGAATACATTTACACTGAATTGAATTAGCTCAATTTCTATTAAAATTATTTCGATATATTCTACATGTCAAAGAACTCTAACTTTCACCCAAACGAGGATGCATCTTATCTTTTAGGCTTTTTCCAGTTGTGCAGCTTTAACCAAAGCAATTAACTTATGTATTGAAAATGAAGTGATTTGTAAATATATCTACTGTAGAATCGTGTAATCAGAATTTTCCCAACATGCATACTTTTCTTACATAGACAACACAAACGAATCTCTACTATAAAACGAAACCACAAGAATCAATCAAAATCCCTTTGTGAGGCAAATGAGTATTAACATACGAATATCGTGCATACTTGCAAAGTTGTTGCAAATTGTACGTGCACACTTTCCGTTTGATTTATTTTTTTTTTTTGCTTTCAAAACTATGACTAAATAACATACAAATAACGATAATTCTAATTTATATACTATACATATGTATAATACGTATGTGAATAATAATAAAATTTTCGAATTGAGAATTTTATTTCCCCTAGAATAACCATAAATCCAAGGCTTTATATTGCTAAACTCTGAACAGTAATTGGATTTGAGGGATTAAACGATTTGAGTCTATAATTTTATATGTTAAAACCTAAATACAATTAAAACTACATAAGTCTTGATACAGGGTAGCCGATGTCTAATGCAACAAAGTAAAACGCCATATTTTCATATTTTTTTTTAATTTTATTCTTGAAAAACAAAAAAAAAATGCTGGAAATAACATAAAATTTTGGAATCAGTTTAGATTGGTTCGATTTGACCACCTTTGGTACGAATTATGGCCTTCAAACGGCCGACAAAGCCATCACAAGCTGTACGAAAGTGGCTCTGCGGTATTTTGGGCCATTCCTGGCGAAGCGCCGTCTTGAGATGATTCACACTTTGGTATTTTTTAGTGAGAACCTTACTCTCCAAAATGCCCAAGGCACAAAACAACAACGAATTGAGATTCGGTAGAAATGAAGCGATGAACCTCCTTCTTAAGTCATTCTAGGTTGACACGTGCTGAGTGCGGTGCTGCTGTGTCCTTGGTCCGCGGTCGAAATGGTTGTCTGGCCAAGGCTTTAATACTATCTTAAAAACATTTTCCAGATAATATTTGGTATTTCCTTTGACCCTACGGTTGAACGGATGAATACAATCGGGGAGCGACTATCGGCCGTTACGGCGGCCCACATCATTACAATCGTCGGCGCTTGAGTTCTGTTGGTCAATCGCAAGTGTAAATTTTCAACTGATCTCTTTGGCAAGTAAACCCGATCATTTTGTTTGTTCACAAACTGCTCAATTTGGAATGGCTTCACATCGGAGAAAACCTAATTCGGTAACTAGCCCCTTTCGTGTAAGCGAAGTAACTCCTTGGCTCTTTCCGGTCTAACTTTTTTTGTCCATCCATCGGTGAGTTCAAACTTATTTTTCAATATGTGTCGCATTCGTTCTCGCGATACGTTCAGCTCACGAGCAATTATTCTTATTTTTAAAGTTTAGCCAATAAAGATAATTTTTAATTTTCATAACGACCACTACTTTAGTAATTATTATCGTATATTACCAGCTATACTTTATTTATTTGCGTTATATGGTTTTGCCCTTTTCTGTTTGCTATTTGTTGTTATTTAATTAAGGAAGTTTTTTTTTTGTATAAAAATTTTTCCAATTGCATGTTGTGTAAATAGTAAAACATTCTATTGAATTGTTAATGGTTTTAATTTTTAGTTATTATTTTTAAGCAGTTTTCTATTATTATTTTAGTAACAGAATATATGAATTTGTTAGTACATATACAGGGTGGCTGATATGTATTGTAACCAACTTCAGGTTGTTATCATTTGTAAACCGCTCGTGTGAAAGCTGACAGATTTATTCCAGTGACAATTCATTTTATTATTTACAAGCTTACAAAATTATTTTGATCTATTGCATTCAGAAAAAAAGATATTCGTGATGGAATTCAAGCGTGATAGTGTGATTGCTTTATATTTGGCTGGAAAGCCACAGGTGGCTATCATTAGAGCCAGACTAAAACCATTGAAGTTCCAAAAAGTGCAAGAGCTCACCGATGGACAAAAAAACGTTAGACTTGAAAGAGGCAAGGAGTTACTCCGCTTGCGCGAAAGAGGCCAGTTACCTAATTTAGTTTTCTCCGATGTGAAGGCATTTCAAATTGAACAGTTTGTGAACAAACAAAATGATCGGGTTTACTTGCCAAAGAGGTTTGCTGAAAATTTACACTTACGATAGGCCACCAGAACTCAAGCACCGCCGATGGTAATGATGTGGGCCGCTGTAACGGCCGATAGTCGCTCCCCCGCTCGTATTCATCGACCGTCAAACTAAATGCGGAATATTATCGGCAAAATGTCTTAAAGACAGTGTTGCAGCCTTAGGCAGACAAACATTTCGGCCGCATTCTAACAGGACTCAGCGCCATCGCAGTCAGCACGCGTCAACCAAAAATGGCTTACAAAGGAGATTCATCGCTTCATTTCTACCGAATCTCAATCTTTTGCGCCTGCGGCATTTTAGAGAGTAAGGTTCTCACTAAAAAATACCAAAGTGTTGATCATCTCAAGACGGCGCTTCGCCGGAAATGGGCCAAAATACCGCAAAGCCACTTTCGTGCAGCTTGTGATAGCTTTGTCGGCCGTTTGAAAGCCATAATTCGTACCAAAGGTTATTTGGTACATATTTCCAACATTTTTTTATGGTTTTGAACAATAAAATTAAAAAACAAAATTAAAAAAAATATAGCACTTTACTTCGTTGCATTATATATCAGCCAGCCTGTACGTGCCATGCCATTACCATTTTACAATAATTGAAATTTCCAAATACAAACTGAATACATATTTTATTTCACACAACACAACCAATTCGAATTACAGGCAACAGCATTTGACAAATTAAATAGAAAAACTAAATTAGAAAAATTCTCTTTTTCTGTTTGTAATGCACTTGAAGCCAAAATGAATTTAATTGTTAAGCAAAAAAAAAAAAAAAGGAAGAGTTTCATTATATAAACACATTGTAATGAATGGAAAATGAAATAGAATGTAAATAGAAAGAAAAAAATTTTAAAAATCAAAGTTTTCTATTGCATGTCTTATTAAGGACAAGGTAATCAATTAAAGTACAGAACTTTAATGACAAAAATAAAGAAATTTGATAGGAAGTTACCTAAAAAACCTTGTATGTGTTATATCATATCATATACAGTAAGCGTCAAAAGAAAATGAACATGATATGGAAAAATTCTAATAATCATCAAACGAAACTTTTAGCACTTAAGGAGAGTGCCCGAAAAAATTTGACAATATTTTGAAATTTTTTCTAATTTTTTTTTTTGTGCTTCAATTTTAAAAACTTGCAATGAAATAATTTTAAAATGAAATTAACGGTAATTTATTAATGTATATCGATGGCTTAATATAAAAAAGGCCTAACTCGATTTTCTGTTACTTTACAGGAGATGCAAAAAAACTTAATAAAATCCGTAAAATTTTAGATGCAACCAAAATTTTAATAAGAAAAAAAAAAAGCAGCAGCACATTTTATTTCTCATTCAAAAAATTTTTAATTTTTGTTGTAATGAAGTTATCTAAAATAGGACCCTTTTTCACTAGATATTTTTGAAAGAAAAATTAGTTAGGCCTTTTTTAAACTGAATTAAAAATTAATTATATTATAATAATTCAGGTTTAAATAATAAATGGAAGTAATTTATAAAACTAAGAGGATTAAATGAAAATCTAATATATAAAAATTAATGACACTTTTCGTTGTCATTTTATAACTCAAGAACGGGCTCACCTATTCCAGCCAAATTTTTAGGCTTTGTTCGGACTATTTAGTAGAGGGTTTATGTGAAGTTTGCCACTTCCACTTTTATGCCCACATTTTCTATTTATCTAAAATCATCATTTAAATCTAATCATTTAAAGTTTTCATCAAGAGAAAATTTTGCGCCGCCCACTTTTGCGCCCACTTTTTTTGAAAATTACTTAAAATGAATTAAATCTTAAACTGTGCATTTGATTATGTTATGATCTTTAGCAAAGTTGTTCCACATGAGCCGATGAAGATTTCTAAGTTGGTATGACCAATATCTGATAGGTGGCGCCACTGAAAATTAATTAAAATTAATTAAATCTTAAACTAAGCATTTGATTATGTTATGATCTTTAAGAAAGTTGTTGAGCTTGAGCCGACGAAGATTTCTATGTTGATATGACAAATATCCTATAGGTGGTGCCACTGAAAATTACTCAAAATGAATTAAATCTTAAACTGTGCATTCTTTAACAAAGTTGTTACTTATGAGTCGACGGAGATTGGAGCAATTAATTTCCGATGGATTGCGTCACTGAAAATTATTCAAAATGAATGACAAGCAATTGGTCAACCTATACCCCAAGTACGGAAGAAAAGAGCATTACGAGCCTCAGAATCAGACGTGCACCGTGACTGGAAAATCTTCATGAGACCCGTTCGCATGAACCACTTGAACAACGAGAAGTGAGATTAGAAACTGATCGAATGCTTACTACTCAGGCACGTTGATCTGAATTATCAGGACAACGCGCAACAAAATCAATAAAATGATTCAAAATTAATTAGACATATGTGTAATGCCTTTCCTTCTAATTTATTTTAGTTGGGGGCGCAGCAACACGTACAGGGTACAGCTAGTTAAAATATAAAAATTAGTTCTTATAAAACAAATTATCATAAAAAAGTAGACAATCTGGAGGTAAAAACTTTTCTAAGTACTATAAGTGGTCCCATTTCTTTTTCGTGATTTGTATTTTCTCCTTATAAAGTGAATCAGGGGGTATATCTTTAATGGTTAATTTTAATCTATGTGGAAGAAATTTGTAATCGTCTGTTATGCCTATTTTAAAATATATTGATCCTGATTGGTCATACGCCAAGGTTCGCAACATATTAACAGTAGGATTACCAATACGCCTGCCTAAAATTTTAAATAAAGGTTTGATTACATCAATTTTTAGAACTTTTACAGTAGCATCATTTTTACCAGGACGACTTGAGGAGTATCGTTTAAGCATGTTTTTAAAATTCAAAAAATTGTTGAGCTTGAAGGGGTGTTGGAACTTTTCGTGCCTCCTTTATTAATTGCACAAATTACAATGGCAAATTTATTGCCTTATTTTTAATTTTTATTTCCATAAAACAATGGGTTGAGCCACATTCCATTTGTGTATGTCCACTTATTAAAAAGTTTTGTTCAATAGTTATTTGTGTTTCCATAGTAAAAGCCAAGAATGCATTAGATAATGTTACATTGCGGTTTTGGTAGCAACAGCCATCTGAGTATATAATTACGTGATGGATTTCTGGCGATAGTGTTTGGATTTTCCTCAAGTGTTTAATAATACACGTCGCAAAAAAGGATGATACTAGTAGACATTCACTTTTGGCAATTCATCTAAAAAATTTTGTAGAAATTTACGCCTTTCTTCATTACAATCATTCAGCTGCAATTATAAATATACATATTTGTAACGAGTTAGGCCTTTTTCTTTGAAAAATGCATTGTCAAGAGTAAGGCCTTTTTTTGAAATCGTTATAAATCTGATATTTGCAATTGTATCTAGCTGAAGTTTTAAGGCAAGACGCATCTGACATTTGTCCTCTAGAATAAACTAAAAACGTTATTTTGCAAAAAAATTGAGTTAGGCCTTTTTTATATTGAGCAATTGATATATTTTTTAATGTACAGTTTCTTTTCACTCCAATTCCGAAAGTGAACAAAGCTACTACAGCCGAATTATATCATCCAATTGCTGTATTATCTGCTATTGATAATGTAATCGAGAGAATGTTGCACAATCAGCTAACGAATTACTTGGAGGAGCATAATCTTCTAAATGATTATCAGTATGGATTTAGAAAAGGTCGCGGTACGGAGGAAGCTGTGGTAAATGTAGTTAATTATATATGTAAAGGTTTAGATGATGGACACAGTGGAGTCGCAGGATTATTTTTTGATCTTACGAAGGTATTTGATATTGTTGACCATAGCATTCTACTTGAAAAGCTAAGTCAATATGGAGTTCGTAAATGTGAACTGGATCTATTTGAAAGTTACCTAACAAATAGAAAACAATTTGTTCAGATAAATAAAGAAAAAAGCTTTATTGGCAGTGTGGATCATGGTGTGCCGCAGGGCAGTGTATTGGGTCCATTAATGTTTACTTTGTATATAAATGATATTATTCAACTTGAATTGAATGGAAAACTCTTTGTGTATGCTGATGACATTTGCATATTTTACCCATATAAATATGGCACAGTGGCTAAGGCCGACATTGAAAGAGATGCAGCATTACTCGTTGAATATGTTAAGATAAAAAAACTCATTTTGAATGCCAATAAGACAAAGCTTATTAAATTTAGGCCAATTAATAAAGTCTCTTCAATAAATTATCTAGGAATACATTTGCAAAGTAATATATCCTGGAACATACATATACAATATCTTAGGTCCAAAATACGTTCTGCGATTGGAATTCTCTATAAGTTCAAACATAAATTTGATGAAAATACGAAACTATTGATTTAAAATGCATTGATACAAAGCCAATTTGGATATTTAACCATCTTGTATGGCTGGAAACATACGAATGAACTGAAATCCCTACAACGTATAGAAAACAAAGCTCTGAAGATAGTGTACAACCTTCCTCGAAGGTACTCAACTATATCACTGTATAGAAATGTTTTCAAAACGATTTTGCCAATATGGAGAATATACAAGTATCAACTTTTAATTTTTGTGTTTAAGTCCTTGAAAAATATTGGTCATCATACCATAAAATTTGCGCGTAACCAGCATACAATATTTACGAGGAATAGTACGAGTTTAGTATTAACTCGCTGTAGGCTTGAGATGACTAAACAACGCACTGAATATATTGGTAGTCGGGAATTTGACAACTTGCCAGAGTCCGTAAAATCAATTAATAACATTTCATTATTTAAAACAAACTTAAAGAAATTTTTGCTAGATAACTTGGAGGATTTAATGCATGTAATTATTATTATCATTATCTTTTAAATTAATTATTTAAATTATTTTCATTATTTGCTGAAATCTTTTAAACTGTTGTTAGGATTTTATTGCTAACTTACCTCTATAATGCCTATACGGCGCAGAGGTACCTTTAGAATAATATAATGAATTACTTTGTAACAGAATAGAAAATAAAAAAAAAATTAAATTTTGGTGCTCACTGTATACATTATTTAAATGAAATTATTTTATTGTTTTTAAATATATTTTTTATTTTAACTTCTATTCCAACAACATTTACATGCCACATCCAGTTGTTTCCTTGATAATCACACCAAGAGCTTAAATACAATGAATGTTTCAGATGAAAAAAAAAATGAAATTGAAAATTATAATTGAATTTATTACACAACTAAACACATCTACACACACACATTGACAATAACCACAAAGTAAATCCAATTGAAAAAGTTAATGCCACTCCAATCCCATCACCATTATATTGTATCGTACTACCGTTTTTCAAACCAACTTTTTTGTTTTTTCTTTTTGCTCATGTTTGTCTTGCAACTGTCAGTGGTTGTTTTAGTTTCTGTTCTGCACAAATATTGGTTTTATTAAATTACTGAGCATCCGTACACCCTCATTCGAACCATTTACTTCTCTATTATTTTGTTCCCAATTTTAACATGATAGTTTTTTTTTTTTGTTTTGTCATCATCTTTCTTGTTCTTGTGATATTTTGCAGAGTTGGACGCAATAATGCTGTTGATGATGCCATCGGTCCCACAAATGCACGTCACAAAATTGTTGTCATGGGTGCTGCTAAAGTTGGTAAAACCTCAATAATTACACAATTTCTATACAATACATTCACGACCAAGTACAAAAGGACCATTGAAGAGATGCATCAGGGTAACTTTTCAATAGCGGGTGTTAATCTAACCTTGGATATATTGGATACAGCTGGTTCATATGAGGTAAGTACTAATGCCCTCTATCCCTCTCTCTCTCTCTCTCTTTGTGCTCACAAGCAAATAAGTGTTGCATAAACATAAGCGTATCTATGGTACAACAAAAGGTAACCATTAGAACATGTTCTATTATATTTTATATTCATTGGAAGCCTTCAAAAAATATAAAATTATAGCCAGTAATACACGACTATCTGTTAACCTATCACTTGTTTTGTGCTTTAGTGGATAATATGAAAGCTTGGTCCAAATGTTCGGCACTCCTAACCAGCTTTGCCAGAATGATGATTTTATCATAGTTTTGATGATTTTTTTTAACTAAAATATGATTTGATGATATTTCTCCAAAAAATATGATTTCTTTTTTCCAAAAATATGTTTTTTAAGTCTTTAATGTTTCAGTTAAGTAAACAATTACATTTGCGGTTGCGTTTTATGCAATGTGTAGAATGATCCAATTAAGGTACAAATGCACAAAAAATGCAGCTTTAACACAACGCAAATCAGTAGCAACTGTGTAAAAGCTCTATTAGTCAAACTACCAAAATACACACACAAATATAATGGGACTTGCGATTTTCGAAATTTGAAAAGGTATCGGAACTTTTAGAATATAAACCAAAAAAGGTGTTACATCCTGCATAGATTAGATGGTTGTCTCTAGAGTTCTTAAACTTTACGAGCTCTTAAATTTTTTTTTTTGTTTTTCCTTCCAATATAGACCATATAGATAGTGCTAACATAATTAAAAACAAATTAAATGATCTGAATAAGTTGCACTTAGGTTTCTTGAAATATATACTTCACGTTATAAATAGTGCAGACAAAATGTTTCACGAAATTCAAAAAATGTGTTCTACAAAGTTTCATATAAAAATTATGTTGTTTTTTAGGACTTCTGAAAAGTAGTTGAAAATTACATTGGCCAATTTGAAGGCCAAAAGTTAAAAAGTGATGATGTTTTCCCTCAAAATATGATTTTTTTCCCTTAAAATGATGATTTTTCACCAGAATCTTCTGGCAAAACTGCTCCTTACTATTTATTAAAATTTTCCTTGTATAACGCATTAACCCATTAATTAAGGTCAATTTTTTTTTTTTTTGGAAAGTTAATTAACGCTTTACTTTTAAACTCACACTCTACAATTTACTAACTCATGGTGAACATGATGTAGGGCATTTAGCAATTGGCTTAAAGATAACAGTTAAGTTGTTGCATTGCTTTGCCATTACCACTATGCCAGTGCAATATGTTGTGACAGTTTGCGCGTATCTCTTCCAGTTTTTCTTCACCTTTTTTTTTTTTGTCATCCTTCCGACCACTTCAGTTTTTGCGATTTTATTTTCACAAACGAAAATGTTCAACCATCTAAGCTGTTATTGAATTTAATAAGTGGATTTCATTCGATGAATGTCACTGGTTTTATGTTGAATTCAATATTGAATTACATTTTTCTTTTTCATTTTGTATCATATCTCATTTCGTTGTGTAGTTCTTTTGAAAAATGATTATAAAATCATTTTCTTTTTTTTATCAATTTCATTTCAATTCTATACCGTAAATCTATATTTTATTGTGGCTTCTCTATGATTATTATTTAAAAATGGAAAATAGTCACCATGGTACTTGCTTAGAAAATAATTCTTATTTTTTCTTTTTCTCCTTTCACAGCAGCATCTTTATGGCATTAAATAGCTTTTTTAAATATCTTTTGTACATCAATTGTTAATATAAAGAAGGAAGAGGATCCACAGGTTAGGAATAAAATATTAATTTTACTTCAGTTAAGAATATTTTCAGTAAACTTTAAACATTCTATTGGGAGCTGAATGGGAATAGAATCCACGTGCCTCAGGTTAATAGCATATCACACTACCCACTAGCATAGCTGACAGATAAATGAAGCATCAAATCGTCAAATATTTGAGAAAAAATCTTCAAAATCGTCAAACACGTTCATTGAAATCGTAAAATAATCGTCAGAAAAAAATAAATAAAAATAAATTGAAAGGTTTTAAAAACAAAAACATTTAAAGTCAATGTTAAGTAGCGATAATATTGCATTATCTATACCTATGTATGGTGTAAATATTAGAGAGTCGAAAGATCTTGACTTTATGGGCATGAAAATTCAGTGTGATCCTCGCTAGATCTGACACATTTTTCAGTGTCTTTGTTCTTTAAGACACTGCAATATATACTTCACTTCATCTGATCAAAAAAACATTTAAAATATGAGTTCGTAGATTGCAAATAAAATGAATATAAATTTGGGTTTAGTTTTAATTAAATTCTTTACTGTTTGCACAATTCTGTGTACCACTGTTCACAACTTGATGTAAACAATAATACTTGCTTTGTTTGTTATTCTTCTTTGCACTCTTTTGCGTGTAACAATTGTTCGACAGATCTTTATAAAAGAGATCTTCAAACCACGATTATTCTCTTTATACTCACGCGTCTTCACACAAAATTGACTGAATTTTTATTGACGCCGTTGTCCGATTTGTCTTGTCTTTCGTATGGCCGAGTAAACAGTCTAATAAATCCTCTTTAAGGCAAATGACTGTCTCGAAATCTCTATGAATCTAAACATGTTTACATTTATTCTTGTTTATTGTTGTACTTCTGTTTACATTTATTTTTGCTGTCTTTGTTGTTGCATGTTTGCTATTTTTTTTATACTGGTGTTTTGTTGGTATATTTTTGTTAACTTGTTTATCATATAAACAAGTTTATTGTTTTTGTTTCTGTAGCAATTGTTTATAATTTTAATGTTAAACGATGTAAAAGCAAAAAACACCATTTCCATTTTTCTAATAATAGATTTAAAGTAATTCGATGTTAAAAAAATGTGAATATACTTTTATAAATGAAAAAAATTTGGATTTTGCTTTGAAATTTATAAAATTTCCTTTAATTATGAGCCCTTCACGTACGGGGTACTGCATAATCACAAATCAAAACCACAATCAAAATCATTTTCTTAATCATTTAATATTTGAAAATTTCAACAATTAATGTTTAAATTTCCTTGGCCTATAAACTATTAAATTAAAGTACAATATTCGTTAATAATATCATATTGTCATATTCAATTTCATTTCAATTTCATATTTTATTCTCTATTGTGTTTCTGTTTTTTATAGCTTCTTTAAAAAAGTTTTTCACTTCTTTTCACAGTTTGACAATACCTTGCTGTGTTCAACAAACCATATTTAATTTACTACAAGTTTTATTATCACATTTTTTAAGTTTTTTATTTAATTTAATTTTTTTTTTTTTTTTTTTTTTTCATTTCAAATGTACTTCTTTAGAAATTCCTTTCACAGAAGTTTTTATTTTCCTGTTTTTGAAATAAAACGGAAATTAATGTTTGCCATTCAGTTTGATCGCCATTTACTGCTCTTCGCATTTAACAGCTACAGTGTTAGTCGACACTAGTCAGTACCTGTACCATTAATTTCTAAACCGGACATTAAATAATATGAAAAGAAATTGTTATTCGCGCTTTTTTTTTTTTTTGGTCTTTTATTAGAAAATTAATAAAGTGAATAATTTTAAATCATAATTGAGTTTGAAAAGAATTCTTTTCACGCGTAATCAAATGATTCAAGTAGTATTCATAGGTTAAGTTAGGTTAGGTCGGAGTGGTAGCTCTGATATCACAAAGCTCACTTGAGCACGCATGGCGGCCCGTTAACCGCAGTCCCTGTACTAACCAAGTTGCGCCAAATCAGGGAAAAGGAAGAAGTTAGTCAGCGGAAGGGCTGCACCGTATTCGTAGAATGTTTTTTTATTTTTTTAACCTAGAATTAAAAAAAAAAATTAAACTTGTGGCGTCATATTTTAGTGAGAAAAACTGTAATCGATAGGAACCAAGCCCGGTGAATATGATGGATGGAATAGCAACTGCCAGTCTAATGATATGTGCATAGATATATTGCCTTGTTCCAAAATTATCTTATCGTGGCTTTTGGTTCATTCTGGACGTTTTCGAAGAATAAAATAACGACTATTTACACTTATGACCATTTCCTTTCCAAATTTTTTTCATACAAATACTTAAAGAAAACAAATATGTAGTTGCGGGGAATCCCTAAAATATATGAGAAAAATTAAAAAAAAATGCAAAGTAAAAAATTCAATTTACATACATACTACAGTTCAAATGATACATTACATTAGCTAAGTCGGAATTTTTTTGAGTAAATAATTTTATATCTTCCCAAAAATTAAATAAAAAAATTTTTTTTTTATGAAATTCGACTTACGACTTGATCGACTTACGACCAATGGTCAGGAACCTATCTCGGTCGTAAGTCGGGGAATACCTGTAGTTTGATAGCCCTTAGTTCCGGAATTACTCGAAGCCTATGTTGAAGCAACTCAGTCTCCAGACAATTTATATAATAGTCACCAAAATAACTTTCTCCTGCGCCATAGGGCTTGTTCCTCATCCCTGCATCAGAAATTTTTTGAATTGTGACAAAAAATGTGTATTCGAATTCAATTTTTATTGACAATTTTAAGACTAAGGGCCATTATTACAATTTTCCGTTAACTAAAGGGAGGATTTTAACGGTCAGATATTGATATTGACAGATTTTTCAATATTATAAGTGGACAATAAGGTAGAAGTGAGCGTTAAAGTAAAGGCAAGATCATTCTACCTTTAACTTTTAAAGTTAATTTTATGTTTGAACTTGTCCTATTATATTATATTTTCAATATGGCAACTTAAAATATAAACAAAATAAGCAAATACAACAAAAAAAAAGAACTCCTTTGGTGCTACTGAGTTTAAAAAAAATTTTGTTTATTAGAGCAGTGTTACCGACATTGCACCGGCACTGCCATATTTTTGAAAAAGTTCACTTTATTTTACCATTATGTTGTAATAAAAGGTAACTTTGAAGTCCACTTTAGCTAAAGTTAGTTTTAACTAAACCCAACTTTAGCGGGAAATTGTGATAATGGTCCTAAGTTTATAATCAAAATATAAGTTTACACGGTTGAGGAGAAGTAATAAAGAAAGACGATGAATGAAAGTAAAGTAAGGATAATAAAAATTTTAGTCATAGTAAAGAATATCAGTCCCATAATGCATTCAAATTATTTCCTGGTTGCTCATTAAATACAATAAATACAAGTACAGTCAAATCCGATTATAACGAACTCCGTGGGCACAGAAAAAATAGTTCGTTATAGTCAAAGTTCGTAATTAATGGGATGAAGTTATCGAAGAAAATATAAAATACAAAGAACTTTTTTCATTTATTAAAAACAAAAAGTATTTTTTTTTTATTAAAAACCAAAAATATTTGCTAATTCTTTTTATCTATCAGCTGATTAAAGATACTGAGTTATAATTTAATGTTGCCATATTAAATAAAAGTAAAGACTATTGCCATACTTCAAAGCTATTTCTAAGCGTTCGTTATAAAAAAGGTAAAATGTATGAAATTTAATTACTGGGACCATTTAAAGTAGTTCCTTTTAACCAAGAATTCGTTATAACCGAGTTCGTTATAAACGAGTTTGACTGTATATGCATTAACACTTGCTCACTAAAGAAAAGATACTGGTAAAATAATAATTCAATTGTTGCTATTTCATTAAAAGTCTTTTTACACAAATTAGAAAATAAAACACAGTCATAACCTCAAACACCAAACACTGTTATAAGTTCATGCATATGCATACAGTGGACAGCAAAAGTCTTAGTACTCCAATATATTTCAACACATAAAAGTCACCACAGGTTTAATACTCTTGCACAAAGTCTCGATATGAATTCAAGAAAGTATTTAGGGAGATCATTTGAAAGAATGGCTATATAATAGGTAAACCTTAAACAAAAGTCAACCGAATAACTTGCTCATGGTTCCAGCAAAAAATACTCAATAAATCTTGTACATTTAATTCCAAATGGGTTAAATGGAATGCTTGACCTTATGGGATATTCTACTAAATACAAGGGATTAACATTTTCATATATAAGGCCTTTGAATTTTAAATTTACTCAGAGTTCTCCTAGGGGTATCAATGGAGACATCTGAAACTTTTCTGTATTTTTCGTTTGCTTTATGAAAAATCTTTAAAAAAATTGTTAGTTTTATAATAAAACAGAAATAAATTAATAAAATAAATATAAAAACTTTAATTTTTTATACAAACTTTGCTAAAATATATTGCCGTACTAAGACTTTTGTTGTCCACTGTATATTTACACAGGATATGTATGTTTGTTTATATGACATTAGAAAACATAAAGGCACACTTAACCGTTTGCAGTTACAGTTCCCATATTAAAAAAAAAGAGAGAGGGAGAGAGAAAGATAGAACAGAGAAATAAAGATATGCCAAATACAAGTTTTTTTCTTTTAGTTTAAATAAAAACACAAACAAAAAATTAAATTTCAAAACAAATTAAACTCAAACAATCAAATTTTATACTCTGAACAGATTTTCGAAAATAACAAAGAACAAAGAACAACAAAAACCTAACCAAAACAACAAAGTAAAATAACAGAAAATAAAAGAAACAAAAAAACAAACCAAAAACAAAAACAAGAACTCAAAAAACTAAACCAGAAAATAAAAGCAGTAGACAAAGTCGGCAGAAAGAGAGAGAAAAAAATCTTTAAACTCATAATAATGCCGAAAATAAAACTAAAAAAAGAAAACTAGAACAGAAACAGTTATTTCCTGTTCATTGTATGTAATAGTGTAAGCATCCTTTTATATAAAACTATGAACTCGTGTGTATGTATGCGAGTATGAAAACAATGTAGAATATTTAATGCCAACCAACACATAAACACTATTTACTATATCATCTAGAGTATAAGAGAGAAACTCTTCTCTCCTTCTGTGTTCCAATTGTTACTTTATCGCTTCACTCTAGTATATATTGTTCTAGTCAATTTCCTAATATCCTTATGACCTTAATACGAACTAGTCTATGCCTTCATTTTAAACAAAATTATGTGCTTAGATTTCGGGATACTAGAATGAAAATTATTCAGTTTCAATAATCATACGTAACGTGAAATTTAATAAACCTTTTTAATATTTTATTCGATACTAGCAAAGAGTAAATATTTCAAAAATATTCTATTAAAACAGAAATATTTTCTTACCAAAGAATAATCGAAATTGTATAAAGTGGTATAGTAAGTATAGTGAACATTGACTGCAAATCCGGATAAAATTAAAATACAGTCAACCCTCCTATAACGCGGTGACTGCGTGCCCCGTTATATGCAAACCACTCTTTAAGAAACTCAGATTTCAGATACAAACCAGACTAATTCGTAGCGCGTTCTATGGAAACCGTCTACCGCGTTGTATGGAAACCGAGCTATAAGAAACACAGAATTAGTACAAATCACATCATTCGTACCGCGTTATATGGAGACCAAGAAATACAAAAGGCGAGGTTAAATTATAAATTATTTTTATTGAATTCAAGAGCTCATATAAGGATTGATAAAAAAATTAAATAAAAACTAAACTAAAAGACTGGTTTCCAACAAAATTAAGGAAGTCCTATAAAATGATGAAATTTTTTTTTATTTATCCTCACTTGGTTCATCTTCATTCATTGTTTTTTTTTAATTGAAAAATTCAACTGCTATTGTTTTGCACAGTACTGTATCTCGGCTGATCTTTTGTGTCGAAAATAGAACTTATATTAAACCCTCTTACAATATCTAGTTACTTTTTATTCATAAGCTGTGCGGAAGGAACTTATGGGATGAAGTTGAACGCAAACCGCGCTATAAGAGTACCGCGCTATAGGCGGGCTGTCGCAATTTCAGCCCCGCGTTATATGTAAACCGCGTTCTGTGAGTACCGCGTTATAGAAGGGTTGACAGTACATATTTTCACAACATTTATTCACTGACAGTCATATTAGTCCAGTAGGTATTGTGTGTTGAATATTTGGTTCATATCCCAGATTAGACATCTCCAACAAAACGAAATAAATCAGTCTTGGTGAAAATTGCCAAGAAAAGTTTCTCAAAAATCTTGTCGTTCACGGTCCCGCCACTCATGAAGTTGTGGTAGTCTAGTAGGCAGTACGTTTGCTTATTAGACGTAAAGTTAGGGTTCAAATCCTCCAACAACAGACAACTCCATCAAAACGAAATAAAACACATATTTCTTCGATGATTTCCTTCCAGTAGATTTCTGACAAAAACTCTGGGATTAAATAAAATTGCCATGAAAAGGAATTGACTTTAAACTATAGGTGCCGCTACTCATGTATAACGTAGAGAGAGAAAGTCGGTCGTAACCTTTACTGAAGGGCTATAGTGACCAATTTTCTGTGTACATACATACATACATACATAATTGGTGATTACAAACCTTCAGTCAGTATTATTGACCTAGTTTCTCACACCATTCATGCTGTGTGCGTTAATTTTATATGTGATTGGCGGAATTAACAGATTAAAGAGAACTCCGATCGACAGATTTTTGAGAACCTTTTCATTGCAATTTTATTTACTCTCAAAGTTTTTGCTAGAAATCTGTCGGAAGAGAAAATCGCCGAAGAAATACTTTTTGTATTTTGTTTTGATGTCTGACCTGGGGCTCGAACACAGACTTTACACACTACCTACTAAAAAATTTTTATCGAAAATGTGCCAAATGAATGCTTGAATTTAAGTGCTTTTAATCTATGTTTTCCTAATCCACTTGGAGTCTTCTTTTTCGATTATAAAAGATTTGAATATCCTCTGATTGAATTGTTTTGTTTCGCTCAAAATTATATTTTAACAGCTTTTTCATGCTAAGCGTTCATTATTTTCACTGTATAAATAATAATCCAAATATTTAATAAAAAAAAAGTCATAATTTACTGTCAACAAATTCCTATGAGAATAAATAACTTTAACAACACTATGCAAATCATCGTAAAACGTAAACTATGCAGCTCACAAAATATTCACAATGTTGAATTGAAAATTCTTAAAGAAGAAGTAAAATTTTCACACTTAATGAAACATAAAATATGACCCAAAAAGACAACGTTCATCTTTTTTATGAAAGATATGTTGTCGCTATCGTGATACAAAGTGACAATAATTAAGGATGACTTAATACAGGGCCTTGCAACAGGAACTTCCAAATATTGACAACTGATAAACGACCATGTTGTCGAAGATACGTTTGGCAAAATTTTTTGTCATTCATTCAAGCTGTTCTGCTAAGTCACCGTCACACGCTCTGACACTGTTTTGAGAATAATATTGACCTGCCTTGGGGTGTTCCGAACGAGAGTGATGCGGAAGTGATGTAAATTGGACATTCAAATCGTACGATTTGAACTTGTTAAACTTTTCCTTGTGGAAATATATGCAAGTAAGCCATGAACCTCAGCAGTCGTTAAAGTCCAGTTCATGATGTTGTTTAAACTTAGTTTGATTATATCTCTGATATGTAGAAAACAGTTCAGATGCGCTGCCTACAGAAAAGTAATAGCGGATATTTAAACAATGTCTTACTCCACAAAATTTTTGATGACATCAAAGACACTTGGTACCATTAAAGTTTAAAGATGGAAAGCGCTTTTAAAAAGATCCACAACACATGAAAATGTTATTGAAATTCTTACACTGCCTTGCACTCAACAACATAGCAACAACAGCAAATGTTTCAGATTTAATGACAAAAGTTCGAAGAGTTTTGCTTTCTTTGTTTTCATTCACATGCAGTATTGAACTTTAAATAAACAAACATGTTTAAGGAAAAAGTTTAAAGGAAATATGTTGGACTTAAATAAAGTTTCTCAGGTTTTATTGCAACAGTTTTGAATACAAAAGGCTCCTCAAAATCATATATAACCTATCTAGAGCTTCTTAAAATTCTTAAAATTACATATTGTATAATGAATTTATGTATACTACATTGATCATTACAACCCAAAGTTTCTCACTCCACTTATGACGTTCGGGTTAATTTTATACATTTTATGCTCTCAGAGTTTTTACTTTGCTCAGAGGAAGTTGCCTAAGAAATATTTTTTCATATTTCGTTTAGTTAGAGATGTCTGACCTGGGGTTTGAAACGATAAACCAATACACTACCTACTAGACTACGGCGACTACATTGCACGTTATGCATTACATTCTATTATTTTCTATTGGTCTCCTAGAGTACTAACTTATACAACAGTCGAAAAATAATTCCTTATATTGAGTTTAAACACTAGTCTTAACGAAACTAAAGCCCCGCTTGGATGTGTTACGTGGTCAACAACATCAAATGAACAAATCAATTTTATTACATTTGACAAATCCTTCGAAAAATATTTTTAGCCTATACTTGGATTATAAGCGTGATCAGTAATTATAAACTACTTGAACTCAGAACATAGTCAAAATCCATATAAGATCAACGGATAAGGTGGACATAGCATATCGCGAACAATGATAATATACTACGAAATCGTATGCTTTAGAAAAGGATCGCATCGAAGTATCAAATGAAAGAATTGCGTTTTCCGTTGTTGGATGTAATCTAGTAGGTAGTGTGTTGGGTTTTTAGATGTGAGGCCCGGGTTCATACCCTAGATCAGACACGTTTAATTTCGGTGACTTTCTCACAGAAGATTTCTGGAAAAAACTTAGAGAGCAAATAAAACTGCCATAATAAAATTCCTCAAAAAATTTGTCGTTTAAAGTCGACTTCAAACTGTAGGTACCACCAATATATTCTTACGAAAATGATGAACAAAAGCTACAAAAACAAAAACAATGAACTTGTTTACATGATCAACAAATAAATTAAAATATAGCAACCACATCAGTATAAAAATGGATATCAGCAAGTAAACAAACAAGCAACAACAACACTGTAAGAACAAACGTAAACAAAATGCACACACAACAATAAGGTAAACAATAAGAGCATTCATCAAACTATTTACTCTGCAATAAAAAACAAGCAAGACAAAGCAGGCAACAGAGTCAGTAAAAATTCAGTCAGTCTTGTGTGAAGGCGCATTGCGTTTCAAAGATCTGTCGAACATTTGATATTGTTTACGCAAACCAGTGCAATGCAGAATAAGAAACAAAGCAATTGTTATTGTTTACATCAAGTTGTGAACAGTGGCACACAGAATTGTGCGAACAATAAAGAAATTAATTACAAATAAAAACAAATTGATTTCCATTTTGTTATTGCAATCTACGAGCTCATATTTCAAACGTTTTTAAAAGGTAAAAACAAAAATTCGAAAACAGAGAATAATTGAAAATAATAATGGAATAATTTCGGAGGACAATGACAATACATAGTATACCTTCATACACTTACTCTTATCGTATTCCATAACTACAAAACATTTTCAATTTCTCCTCCATACCCACAGCTTTTTCATGTGAGTAGCCCAAAAAGTTTCAGAATATATTACGTACACGGTTTTTTGAGTTTAGTTTGCTCTATCACTACTTGCACACTAAAATCGAACAAAATCAACAACAATAAGAGGCAATAATAGATATTCCATAATTCAGTATGACATAACAGTTGTTTTGTTATACTCTTAACGGAAATGCATTTGAACTCGATTTTTTCGAGTTAATCTAGAGAGATAGAGAGAGAATATGTTGTCATTATAGAGAAAAGCAAGAGAACGTAATTGCAATGAAAGTCATTGAGTTTTAAACCAAAAAAGAAAAACCAAAAACAAAAAAAAATACAGCAACAAAAATATTAAAACAAAAACTGTAAACTTAAAAACTAGGACAGGGTTGCAGTTGAACCTTATACCACTGAAGAGAAATCAGCGTGAAATTATTTTTTGTGGCTTAAAATTGTCGTTTCTGTTCATTGCTGTTATTGTTATAGTTGTGGCTTTTGTCATTCTCTTTTTATAGCATTCCTTGAATAATGGATGAATGGAAAAGAGATAAAGTGGTAACAACAGGCTTAAAAATTGGTTTTTTGCTGTTTTAAAAGTGCAACAAGAAAATGACAGTCACGTGGTGTGTGGTAATTTAAATGGGACTTGAATTATTTTTTTTTTTCTCCATGAATTTCATGTTGTTATTGAGTTAACCCATTATGAATTTCTGAATAAAAGTACTGTTAGATATAGTAAAAGCTTTGCTTTGCTGGGTAACAATACAAAGGGGGCTTATCCTTAGGAGTTCAAATAAAAAAATAGAAAACAATCCTTGAGTAATACTAAAACTTACTGCCGCATAAAATTGGATTCATGAAACCGATCTTAAGGATAGAAATTATAAGAAAGACGACAGCAAGTTGTTATAAGAAAAAGGAATAAAATGACTAATCACTGAAATACAGTAAGACCCCGCTTAACGTTGCATGGCTTAACGCTGTTTCAGTATTACGCGGTAGTATTGGGATTCCCTTAAATCGCACACTGTATTGCTACTTGTGGTGGACAATAAAGCCACGGTTTACCATGTATCTCTTTCAACACTGCTTTGTTATCCTGTCCAAATTAAAGGTTCCAACTGTATTTTCCGAAGTCGCAATGAATTTTTATATGTACGTATTAAGCTGCCTCGTTTAACGCTGTTTCGTTTAACGCTGTTTCCTTAGCGCTGTAGCGTTAAGCGGGGTCTTACTGTATAATTCACTTCTACTGGTAGAGAAGTGCAATTGTTGACAGTATTTAACCCAAAGTGGATAATTTCTTTCCTGCTAATAGATCACCATTTTCACAACCATCTCATGAAATGCCGTTCGTTCTGTTAGAATCTTGTCACAAAAGCATCACAAAGGGATCATGTCACCAATTTGTAGTCCAGCGCCTTAGGATTGGCAGAGATTAATTCTCCGCAGGAGCTGATTGCTGGTAAACTATATTAGGGTCTGGTTGAGGAACATTGAATAGTTAAGTAATATTACAACAGTTTCCATAACGAATTGTTAGTGAATTTGGACAACTTTTTTAACTTGTTCGCAAAAAATCAACTCAGTAAGCCTATTGTAAGAGACAGTCCACTAAACTATGATCGTATCTGATCCATAAATTTTTTCATCCACAAGTATGTCTTCAGACAAAATCTTTAATGACAGTTGGTAAACAAAATTTTTCTTTGCAAATTGTCAGTGTGCATCACTCAAAGACGTCTGAATTTTTCTAATCGTTTTTTTTTCTTTAAACTGCGGTAACAAATGTGGGATATTGCACCCCTTTTAAAATTCGGGTGAGAGGTAAACAAATATGCGACTAATTCTGAGAAATCGCTCTAGTCTAGTGGGTAGAGTCTTAGCTTTTTAGCTTCAAAATGTCCTTCAAAACTAAATATATATGAAAAAAATATTTCTTCGGCCAGGTCTTCGCGGCAGTCATCTGTCAAAAACTCTGAGATTAAATAAAATTACCATGAAAAGTTTCTCATAAAATCAGTCGTTCGGAGTCGACTTTAAACTATAGGTCCTGCTACTCATGTATAAAATTAACGCACAAAGCATAAGTGATGTAAGACAGTAGATCTATAATCCTAACTGATGGGTTCTAAAGACCAATTATGTATATTATGTAATATGGGTGATGAAGGAAGCTTATAATCCTGACTATAGGTTTTACCAAGTTATTGAAAAGAATATTTGTAAATATCTTTTTACAACACCTTATATTGTATATCGTAATAGCGTTCGTTATATCGTTCAAAATATTTTTCGCAGTTTGTTATTCTTACCCACCAAAAAAGAAACAAAACCTGCTTAAATTAATAAAAAAATAAAAATAAATGAAAACGAACAACACACCACCAATGAAGTAAATTGAGTATAAAAAAGTTTTTTGTTGAAACAGCTGAAAATTTATGTGCATAAACTTTTCACTTTTTATTCTCTTTTACTCGTTCTTCTTTCTTTTATTGTCATATTTTCTTTTTTTTTTTTTCCTTATTTTTTTATGTGTCAAGGAAAAACATTTTGCATAATTATTTCAAACAATTTCTGCATAATTTCAATTCCATTTTCAATTATCTACTGACTCCAACCAAGCAACCAACCAAACAAACAGTTTTCTCAAGGCAATAATATTGCAAGAAATTTTTGAATTTTTGAATAAATTTCAAGTGTTTGTATATAATTAAAGTGTTAAACTGTGTATGAACATAAAGATAGGGAGAGACACTTTAAAGAAATTTCCATATGCATTGAATATTAAAAGGAATAATTTTTTTTATATCATATATGTACATGCCATTAAGGATTAAATGAATATTTTTATAATAAATTTTATTAATTGCCATTTAGAGTAATACTATGTTCAGATAGACACTTTTATTGACTTCATTATATTTTATTTGTGTACAATATTTTATGTGTTCAGACACATAATGTAAACAATTTTTTTGCCATCTGGTAAACAAAACAGCTGATTGTTTCAAAAACATTGTTTTTATTTTAGTCGCGAAAATTACGAAAATTAGTTCCAAAAAAAAGTTTGTGAAAAAATGCAAATTTATTGCGATTTACGCAATAAAAGGGCCCGTCTGAACATAGTATAAGATTTTGTCGGGCAGTACAGGAAACTTAATAAATCTGTAGTTAATTTGCAGAAAATATATTCCAGTACAGTATGTTAAAACCTTATATTTGTTATATATGCATCGAATTTAAATCAGAATTACCTTAGCATTTTCAAATTGAAATGAAATGATCTACAAACAGTAAAGTGGCATTGGATTAACTAAACGGAAGGTCACGGTTCAAACCCTTGATCAAACATTGTGTGTATTTATTTTATACATGAATGGCGGTACCTACAGTTTAAAGTCTGCTCCACACGGCAAATTTTTACTTTCACATACGCAACAGAATGATACCTCACTAGTTGTTATAATTCATCGTTGAAACGGTTTAAAGATATTTAACAAAGTTCATTACGTCCTCCTTGTATCGGAGAAGGATTAGTTCCAAGAAATGTATTTTTTTTTTCTTAACTAAATTCCTTTCTTATTATTGTGTTCCTTATTGCCACAGTTATTCATTAAATTTTTTTTTTTGTTACTGAGCAATTGTTGCCATTCCCCAACACACTCATTGCTTTACTTTTGTTCTTTACTATAAAAAGTTGTAATTTTGATAGCTACCTCTTAAAAAAATAAATTGAAAATCTTATTAAGAAAATACAGTCAACATTTATTTTTCAGTACGTATTTCTCTTTACAGCAATATATTCAGAAAAGTGTTACATTTTTTTAGAAAAGAACAAGAAATGAGATTATTAAATATTATGCCGCATTTCATTTTCTACATTTTCAGTTTCCTGCAATGCGTGCATTGTCCATATCATCGGCAGATGCCTTTATACTTGTATATGATGTTACGGATGCAACAACATTTGAAGAAGTTCGCATGATACGCGATCAAATCCATGAGACTAAAGGCACGACAGCTGTGCCAATTGTGGTTGTGGGCAATAAAATTGATTTAGTGGCTGAGGATAGTGATCTGAGAGAGGTAAGTTTCATTTTTAAAATATTTCATTACAATACAGCTATGTGTGTGGGATGTGACGAAAAGAGAGTGAAAGAAGTTATTAATCCGATTTAGACAAGATGATCTATACGTAATCATCATGATCCAATTCAAGCAAAATAAGATGGAAATCATTAACCAATAGCGCCCATTATTGACAGTGTTGACCTGGCTAATGCTGTTCGCACAAAATGTGGACCTATGACAGGGTTAGCCTAAAATCCGCAACAAACAGTGACTTTTTCGACCCTTATGTGGATAGATATTATCTCATATTCAATAATTTCGATTATGGGCTTTATCGCTGATGCTAATTTTTTGACGAAAATTAGGATCAGTTGCCGTGGAGTCCGTTCACCGATTACATGTTATTGTCTACGGCCATCCATGGTGATTTGGTAAAATAGATTGAATATGTGGCAACTAATTTTATTAACTGAAAAAAACTTTCTGCGAATTTTAATTAAAATCATAAAGAAATTAAACTTGATTTTTATCCACGTCTAATAGGCAGTATGTTGGCTTATTAGACAATCTTAATTAAAAAAATAGTAATTTTTATTCTCCAATAACATCAACCATTGATGTTATATTAAGGCCACGGTTCAAACCCCAGGTCAAATATCAAAATGAAAACGTAAAAAAATATTTCTTCCGATACTTCCTCTCAGCAGATTTCTAGTTTCTCAGAAATCTGTCGTCCGGAGTCGTGTTTAAATTGCAAGTACCACGCCAGTCATGTTTAAGAAATTAATACGAACAACACGAGTTATGTGAGAAGCTAGGCCATAATCCTGACTAATGAGTTGTAATGCCCAATTATGCATGTATAGCCTCGACGTGGCAAATAGTAAAAAAACACCTTTGGACCATTCCTCCTAAAACGTAACTCCTTAAAAAAGTGAATACTTTTGTGAAATTTGAAATCACACCACTTATGTTGTGCGTGTTAATTTTCTGCATGAGTAGCGAGACCTAAGGTTTAAATAAATTTGACTTCGAACGACAGAATAACACCAAATTTTTAAAACTTTATTGACAAGTTTTTTTTTTGCATAGTCATTATCACTAACAATGGTAAATAATTCATTGTAATTCAATTTCATTTCATTTGTTTTTACAGATTCTTTGGTTTTTTCTTTTTCAATAAAAAAAAAATCACTCATACGCATCAAAGCACTTTTATATCCATTTTTTTTAACCAAAAACTTTTCATTTCAGTTTGATTTCTTTCAATTGAATTCAATTTCTTTTGCCTCTTTTTTCGAACAGCACACAACCAGAATTGTTTTTTCCTTTTCTTCGTATGGTTCACACAGAAATGGAAATATTTTAACTGGCAATTCTTAATGCCAATAATAAATCGCACAAATATTTTATTGAAATCTCAGTCAGTGAGTAAGTCAGTCAACCAGTTTGATAAAAATGTCAAATTAAAATTCTTTCTTATTCTATAAGGAGATGAAAAAAAAAATATAAAATCTGATGCAAAAAAAAATACAAAACAAATTTCAGATATTTTATTTGCCCTCTCTCATCAATAGATTTACATGCCAGATCAAGATGCCAACATATTTTATAAATGTTATTGGTGTTTTTGTTGTTTTGGTTCCTGTTGTTGTTGTTTCTGTTGTAATATAAACAAACTTGTCTTTAAGAAATTCCATTTTATATGGCAGTCCGCCCAGACAAGCAATCATTGTCCTTTAACCCAATGAGGTTGGTACGGTACGTATGGGAGGATTAGAAACTGCAAAAAATCCTTATATTTTATATAATAACTCCACCCCAACAACAACAACAACATATTGAGAAAGTAATAAAAATGCAAATTTTGTTATACCCCCCCCCCCACACACACTTTTATTTGTGTTGCATACTGGGGTTAGTGTACGGGGTTGTTCAGTAATTTAACAGAAACCACAATCGAAAAATGCAAAACGATAACGAAAAAGAAAAAGAAAATAAAATTTATTTAGAATTTATGTTTTTTCGTTTCTTTTTCTTTTTTTTTATTCAAGATTTCATTACAAAGCCATTTTATTATTATATTAGAATATAAATTGATTTATTTGATAATGTCTGCTGGTTTAGGGTCGGTATATATGTACGAATACACTTTATGTGGGCTGCCATTATAAGCTTCTGTAAGTGTAAGTACAAGAGTAAATGAACCTGTTGACATACTTTCCTTGAAGCTAGTACAGTGGGGCACAAAAACTTGTTTATATTGCAAAAAAAAATAAATGATGTCACCCTATTTCAAATTCATTTCAAATCTTAGGTAGGCCTCCTCTGGTTGCTAGTACGAGAAATGAGGTTATGGTTATCCTAGTAATAAATCGATTATCAATTTGAGAACATAAACTGTTATTTGCTTTATAATAATTTGTATGGTTTTTTTTAACACGTTTCGTACCTATATAAACGAACTTTTGAATAAAATTTTGTCTGTTCAAAAACATTCGGTTACTCATTCTCCACAGAAAGTTCTAAAGAGTAAAATTTCGAGTAGCCTAGCATTATTCTTACATCAGGCAAGGCATTAACTTGTTAACCGAAGCAAAAACACTCACGCTAATAGTCTACCATACTACCGACTAGACTTCCACCGGCACCCTTCGAAATCGTTAAGGAAATCACATTATTCTCGTCAAAAGTCTTATAATTGATCATTACCAACCTTCAGTCGGGATTACGAACAAGCTTTTCATAGCACTTATGTTGTCTATGTACAATTTTTATCCTTGGGACCTACCGTTTAAAGTCGATTCCGATTGACAGATTGAAGGTAATATTACTTACTTTCAAAGATTTTTTGCCAAAAATCCCCAAAGAAATACTTTCTTATGTTTCGTTTTGTTCGATATGCCTGACCTGGGGTTTGAACCGTCGCCTCATGATTAATAATCCAACACACTTCTGCTAGACTGTTATATTGAAAATATAGAAAATCATAAAAAGATAAGAAAGAATGCATCGCAGATTGCTGGAAAAAATGTGTGAAGTTGAAGAAGTAATGTGGCATAGCTAGGACTGACTTTCACAATGGTAATCCTTTTTTATATTCTTAAAAGTGGAATTGAATTATTCATTATGAGCTTTTACAATCCAGCCAAACGAAGACACATATAAAGAGTCTGACCAGCTTAGTTCAAGTAACTCAATTAAAACGTTCCATCGCAACAACTCCATTCCACATAAAATTTTTGATGATCTGGCAGAAACTTGCCACAGGCTTGTATAGTTATATTTAACCTCAATTTCTTCGTCTTCTTCTTGCACTGGACGATCCAGAGTAATGCACAGTTTCACTATATAGATAAGAGGGAAGTAGGTAGGGGTCATGTTGTAATTGATCATAATAGCAATTTTTTCTATACCCAAACTAATCCTCTATTCGTTCCCTGAATAGATAAAGTAATATGGATGATACAACCCTCATAAGGCATGAAGAGGCGGCACGCAAGAAGTGTTCAATTTTTTTAGTTTCATATGGTGTGGCACCATTTTAACACGTTTAATAAAATAGTGGTGGGTGTTCTTTATTTCGAGTGTGACTAAATTTAAAACACTTTAAAGAAGTCACTAATTAACAGATCGTCTTGTTTAGGAACTTATCCAGTATAAAATTCAGAGATTTGTTGCAACAACTTCCCTTTCTACCTAAACCTTCGGCTTAATAGGCTAATATTTACGCCAATATCTATGACATTGAGATTTCATCTTTTGCCACTATCGCTCAACGATGATGAGTGTAAATGAAGTTGTTACTATGGTACGTATTCGAAGAGTTTAACTTCCCATGAATCTGACTTATAAATGATATTAAATTCAAACTATGACATAAGTTATACTGACTTATATTAACGCTGTGGTTTATGGTTTTTATGCATATACCAGCGACTTAAGAAAACTCCACAAGAAAAACTATGACAGGGCAAAACTACACGATTTTGATGGCTAGTCCATATCACCACCACTTGAGATGAACATGCCCTCAAATCGCTAGAGCAGAATATTTAATGTAGCAAGAACTGTACAACACGTAGGGCTATCCTATTAAAACCACTTGTTGGTTGGTCTCCAGATTACCTATTTCCGGTGAAGACAATTAGGTTATCATTGACAGTAATGGGCTAGCCAATGTTATTCTCTAAGACATAACCAGGTTATGTAGCCAATTCAAAATCCACACCAAACAGTGATTCTTTCGGATGCATTGATTAGTCTTGGATCTTATGTGGGTTGGTATTATCCCAAATTGAAATATACAAGCATAATTGGTTATTACAACCCTTTATTAAGGATTACGTCCTAATTTTTCAGGCCACTTATCTTATGTTTGTTAATTTTATACATGAGTGGCGGAACTTACAGTTTAAAGTAGACTACAAACGACAGATTTTTGCGAAACATTTCATGACAGTTTTATTCACTCTCAGACTTTTTGCCAAAGTATCTTCTGAGAGAAAGTCGCCAAAGAAATGTTTTCTTCGTATTTCGTTTTATTGGAGTCACGGTTGAAAGCCTATACACTACCTCCTAAAGTATGACGACTTCCTACATTCAAACTATTTGTTTATTCCTCTACCTAGTCACTCAGAAATAGACCTCAACTCTGAAGCTTGTGTTTTGACAAAAATTGGGATTCCGTAGTTTGTAGCTACCAGGATATCTGTATGGCAGAATAAAAATTTTTGAAATACTTTAGCACATCCAAGGATCGATTCTTTCTGTTCGAAAACTTTATCGAGATAAATCAACAATCACAAATGAAAACTTTTCAGCTGTTATCTTCAGTAACTATCAGTAACTTCTGTATTCTTTATTACAACATTTTTATGGACCAATTAGGTGTCCAATACTCACTGTTTTATTTTTTTCATACATTCAGACATAACCGTCAGTAGACGTGTTTGCAGGCCAAACTCTTTAAATATGTATTTTGATTTCGCATAATAAACTCCTCAACTGAAAAAGTTTCTTTACACCATGCCACAGAATTTTCTGTTTCACAATTTCCAATTTGTTTTCCCAGAAATTTTCCCATTTACAATGTATAATAAAAACAACAACAACAACAACGAATACTTTCAAACAATTTATGCAGTGCGAAAAAAAAACAACAACAACGACTTCAACAAAAACCCTTCTTTTGTCAACAGTTGGTGTTGAATGGTGTTGAATAAATGGCGAAAAAAAAAACTCATTTTTCTTGAATTCAAAATGTGTTATGAAAAGGAAAAAGAATTTTTAAAGAAAAAAAAATGTATTCACTGAAGTTACTGTTTTTTTTTTTCATTTCTTGCAATGATAAGTACAAAGTTTGTTTGTTTGTTTGTTTGTTTAATGCAAAGCCATCAGTTTTTATGATTTTTAATACTACAAGGAAGGTTTTTATTCGTTTCTTAGTGAAACTTTTCACATGGCTTGTTTATTATAAAAACACTCCCTGTATAGTACCACCATTTTACAATGGAAGTGTGAGTGTAAGTGTGTGTGAGTTTTTTCTGTTCTGTTCCTACCTGTGAAAAGGAATCCTTGACACATTGACGATGGTGATGATATAAGGATAATGGTATTTTAACAATTTTCATATACACTTCTTCCGGCACCCAAACATAACAAGTGAACAATTTTAGGACTGTTCATATTACTACCAGAGGAGGATAGGAGGGTTAAAAAATATGAGAATTATATGAAAATTTTATTTTTGTAAATTGTTTACCTTATACGCTGTTTATTAACTGCAAATATTTCCTCAGATAATCAGTAGTAGTTTGGCGTAGTGTACTGTTTGACAATGAAGTCCTTAAACATTATGGGAATTACTAAAATTGCAATGAGAATATTGAATATATAGGGTGAGACACTTAAAATGGTAAGCCTTGATGGCAAGAGTTCATTTAAGCACACGTAAATACCCGTTATGGGGTGGGCCATTTAAAAGTTTAAATTTAAAACTGCTGTAAAAGAAAAAGGATTTGAAATTTTGTTAAATTTATTTTTTTTTATTAGAAATGGAATATTATTTCATTCACATGGCTGCCGCGGCTGTCCTCATAGTACCTCATTTGATCGGTTCACTTTTTTGAGTGTATAAGACCGTATCTCGCATCGCGAATATTAGCCTTCTAATGCTCAATTGTCCCTAGTTCGTCGCCATAATACTTTTCTTTAATGGCACACTTAGAAAATAAGCCAACGTTGTTAAATCGCAGCTTCTTGGAGACCAATTGACATCACCATTTCGACTAATGAAATGACCATTAACGTTTGACGCAATAAATTAATTGTGACAAGTATCACTATCCTGTTGAAACCAAACATACTTCACATCTTTATCATGAAGAGCGAGTACAAAAAAAAATCGGTTACAATGGTGCGATAGTTGACTCCATGGCGCCGTCCTCATTTTCAATTAAATATGGGCTAATGACGTTGCCGTTCCACAAGCCGCACCAAACAGCCACTCGTACTGAGGGGCTTTTTGGATTCTGTAAGACCACGTGTGGGTATTCTGAGCTCCAAATACTGCAATTTTAGTTATTCACGTGGTCAATAATTTATTTCCAATAAATACCGACGTTGCTCAAGCGTAAATCAATTCAATACATTCAGTGAAGAAAGTGAATTTTGTGACAGAATAGAATGACATAAGTATTGTATATTCGAGTATTGTATTCCGATAGTTCAAATTTAAACCGACAGATGGTCCACCTTCTATTTGAACGTCCTTCCTACATTATGGTAAAAAAAAATTAACAAAAGAATATTACAGTTTTTATTATTTCAATTAGAAATCAAAATTCAGTATGTAAAAAATTTATATAAAATATCCCACTTAAATAGAAGGGTTACTATACGTATGATTAATGTTTATTAAAAATTCTAAATTCCTCATACTCTTAGAACTCTCATTCAATTAATTTTTTTTTTTTGGTATAATATCGTTAATGGTTGAAATGTTTGGTTTGTAACCCGGGCAATCTATTTTTGAAAACTTAAGAAGATAAATGTTTCATTCTATAGAATATTGAACTACCATGAACGATGGATAATATCAACAATTACGTGAGTCCTGGAATAGTCAGGCAGCTATTTAGATAATGAATATTGTCAATATAAGTCAATACATTTTCAGCAAAGGCATTGTTTCTAGGTAGCGTTAGATGGCAACTCTATTCCCACAAGGCCTGCTGCAGTCTACTTATTAGCTGCTTAACTGGAAAACTTGTTGGGTTGTCTTTTCAGAAAAAAAATTGCCAGTGAAGTAGTGCGTTAGTTTGCAACCCTTGCGCTCACTACTTTCTTCAATTGGTCTTATGCGCCACAGCGCTTACAAAGGCCACAATGTGTGTTAAAGTGAACTTTTGTATTAAAGCAACCACTCTAACATACATAATTGGTCATTACAATTCTTTAGTCAGGACTACAACCTAGCTTTTCAGACCACTTATGTAAAGGGTTCACTAAATCACTTCTTTTTTTTTGAAAATGCTTTAATAAAAAACTACTAAATATTTTCTCAAATTTCTTTTTTTTTATTTGAAAGCACAATCATCCTTCCGGTTAATAATGGAAAATAATTTCATTCAAATGGTTGCCTCGGCTGGCCATCCAGTAGCCTACACGATCGGTGCAATTTTTAAGTACATTTTCGATTGTGTGCAGCTGTATTTCACCAATGGCTTCAAGAATATAGTTCTTTAAAGCGTCCATTGGCTTGTCTCTGGCTTGTCGGCGTAACACTTTGACGGCACCCCACAAATAACAGTCTAACGGTGGTAAATCGCAGCTCCGAGGTGGCCAAACGACATCAGTTCTGCGGCTGATAATACGATCTTTAAAACCAGGATCCAAAACACCGAGTGTAACTTCGGCTGTGTGGCGCGTGGCGCCGTCCTGTTGAAACGAAATGTTTCCAATATCCTCCTCTTCAATTTTTGAGAACAAAAATTCGTTTAAAATGGTCCGATAACAATCGCCATCAACTGTAACCGCCAGTTATTCCACATTTTCTAAGAAAAATGCCGCAATTATGCCTCTGGACCAAAATGCGCACCAAACAGTGACTCGTTATTCTGTGCCCAAATCCGAGAATTTTGCTTGTTTACACACCCGTCACGATCAAAATGACCTTCATCTGAAAAAATATTTTTTTTTTGCAAAATCGGCATCTACTGTAAGTCGATCGCAGGCCCACGAAGCGTTAACACAACCACATTAGTTTAGCGGAAGGGTAAAACTATTTATCTGTCAAATCAGACATGAGCTAAGTCTTACCATTTACTAAATAAGCACTAATTGAAAAAAAACGTTAGATGGGGGACCCGATATGTTGTGTGTGTTAGTTAGTGACAAATTTTTGAGAAACTTTACATGGCAATTTTATTGTTGCCCGAAATCAGCTGAAAAGAAGGAATACGCAGGGGTTTGAATTACGGCTACGTATCTAGTTTATAGTGATATAATATAACTTGTACGTACCTTCTTTGCAATATATGGATTCTAGAGGACATTTTAGAAAGCCCTGAACAAATCAAGCCAACTTCTTAAATAGTCTTCGAATGGCTTGACTACAAGAAGAGTGGGTGGTACAGTATTCTCTATCGCTATCATCAAAAGTTCAAGTGTAATTCTGATGCATCATTTTTTAAAGTTAATATTACTTTGAAGCAAAAATTCGTTTTTATGAGGTTCAAGCAGGGCTACAGGTATGGAAAATCGTTTTTACAACTTTAATTCGTAGGGTGCCCAATGTCCTTGCTTTTTTAATGGAACTGTAGAGTAATACTCTAGTAAAATGGAACAACTGGACAATTAAAATAATAATACATTAACAAATAAAAGATTTGGCATAAAGATTTTGGAAAATCCAGTCCAAATTAATTTCATTAATTTTTCATTTTACTAATTAATGTATGTGTGTATATATATTACAGGTTGATTATGCCACGACTGAATCGGTTGTAACTGTAGACTGGGAAAATGGTTTCGCTGAGGCATCAGCAGCTCGTAATGAAAATATAACACAGGTAACAACTCCGTAGAAAACATATTTTTAACATAACCGATTTACAAAAACAAAATTGTTTTTTTTTTCTGTTTGTTAACAGGTATTTAAGGAATTACTATCACAAGCTAAAATCACTTACAATTTAAGTCCAGCATTAAGGCGACGTCGTCAATCGTTACCACAACAAGTAGGCAACAATGGTCCGGGCACACCCACACATCATCATCATCATCAACAACACCAACCGCATTCATCTGCCACATCATCGTCATCTGCCTCAGCGTACGCCGGTTCAATGGCACAATCACATGCTCCAACACCAGCACAATTGCAACATTTACAAAGGATACAAGAGAAAAGTTTGGGTAGTAAACGTAATTCCTGTACAATTTCCTAAAAATGTCCACAGCAATCTAGTATGACAACAAGCAACTACAACAACTAAATATATAAACTTATATATAATACAACAACAAGAACTATTACAGCAACAACAACAACAACAATAGCAGCAACAAAAGTAATCAGTAATATGAAACCTTCATATCAAAATATATCTAACAAGTATGGATACATAGATGATATAATACACACATACTTACGTATAGTATTTAATATAAATGGGCTATACACATGCATATACAATAAATGTATAGTAGGAGTATTCATAGATACATACAGAAATTCAAATTGAAAGCAATATTGTTACTAAACTTTAAAAATTATAATGATTTTCCTTCACAATGATCGCATAGGCGCAAGGACTTCTTTAACATTTACTGTAAAACAGTTTTGTTGCACAAAGGCTTACACATCTGAAATGTTTATTTCTAAATCCTATGAAAATTTTATTAAATTCGACTTCGTCGGCATATACTTCCATAGTTTAAAATAAAGTTCATGGTGTATCATAAACTTCTAGACTATTTATGCCACATCCAAAAAGATTTTGATCTTGAACATAATAGAGTTGGAATCTCTCAGCGATAAAAGCTATCACCTTAAGGGCCATTATTACAACTTGCCGTTAAAGTTAAAGGTAACTTTAGCTAAAGTGAACTTTAGAGTCAACTTTAACTTTAGCTAAAGTGAACCTTAAAGGCAATTTTAACTTTAGCTAAAGTGAATTTTAAAGTCAACTTTAACTTTAGCCAAAGTGAATTTTAAAGTCAACTTTAACTTTAGCTAAAGTCTAACAAGTAACAGTTAGCAATCAACAAGTAACAGTGCCGGGGCAATGTCTATAAGACTGCTTACTTAAACAAGTTTTTCATTAAACGCAGTGGCAATAAAGGGCTTCTATTTTTGTTGTATGTGCTTATTTTGTTTATATTTGAAGTTGCATCGTTGAAGAAGAGGAGACTGTTATCCACTTTTTCTGTTAGTGCCCTAGATGCAGATATATGTACGTTATTTGGCTCTAAATTTCTTCTCTGTTTGACAGGGCTATCATCTATTCACATCAAGGATATAGCTGCATTCATCAAAGTTTCTGGCAATTTTTCCAGCGTAGGGTAGTGCTTTTGATGGTGCTTTTGAGGGGTAGCCCTTCCGTTATCCAACTTTTTCCACTTCACTGGCTTTAGTAAAACTTGGTCAGCACAAGGACTACATTCATCTGTGTCTTCACAAAGGCCCACTATGCATGCTCAAAAAAGCTTTGTGAAATCAGAGCTACCTCTCCGATCTAACCTAACCTACACAAAACGGACGCATTTGTACTGAGGGACAAAACTAAGACACTTGGCGGAACAGTCTCACGATGATTGGAATGTATTATAATGACAATTATCGTTACTGTGCGGATGCGTATGGAGGAGGAGAAGATAGTTGACTACACAATCTGTACCTATTCAGCCCTTATAAGCCAATACACACAAGATATTCGGCAAATAAATTTTATACGGTATTTCCAAGGTAGGTTAGGTTAGGTCAGAGGACGTGTACTTGTCAAATTCTGACAAGTACAGTCCCGGTGGTCGAATTGATCCATTGTACAACGATCTAACTTCTCATACCACTTATGAACGACAAATTTTTTTGAGAATTTTTATTCTCCGAGTTTTTGCCAGAAATCTGCCGAGAGAAAGTCGCCGAAAAAGTATTTTCATATTTTCGTTTTGATGTCTGACCTGGGATTCGAACTCGGGCTTTTCGTCTAATAATCCAACACAATACCTACCAGACCACGGTGACCCAAAATTTTTCAACCATTATCCAAGAAACTGCTCTACGCCCACTTAGTTATGGATGGCGACAAAAACCAGTCAAACCTCATTTATCTCAGGCTCATGGTAGCAGGAGAATTTTAATTTTTATTAGTTCCTTTGACACCTATCAGGAACATAAGGGAACAATAAACCTTCAACTTGACATAATACGGCACTACTGAATACTGCATAAGCCAAGTAATGCAAAACTGTAGAGCGTTCTCATGTAATAACTTATGCAAGTTGTGTTGTCCCACACTAGACCACTGCTAATTCATATTATGCTTATGATTACAACGGCAATGTTGCTTTTGAAAAAAAAACAAAAATAAAATCTTTAAATATTTTTAAATATAAAAAAACAATTTAAATAAAAACAAATATATTGTCTAACTGTATATGTATGTATGTATGTATTTATGAATACTACAATTCTTTTGGGGAAATTGGCAATTATTATTTTTTTTATTTATTCGTTCATATTCACAAGAATAACAAAAGGATACTAAAAATAGTGGCCATATTTCTGTTTATTGCCTCTAAACCACACAGTTTTTTTAGTGTATATTTTCCAATGAATAGCCACAGAAAAAATAAAGGCAAACGAAAATATTTTTTTCTTCCTTATTTGTACAATTTTATGTCCAATTGAAAACAAATCCTACTGTTCTTCAACAAATAATCGCATTTCGTTTTATTTATTTGTTTTTATTTTCCTCTTTTTTTTAATTAAAAAACATAAAAACATTTAGTCTTTGAAGAAGAAAACTTTCAGAATATAAATTTAAATGAAAAAATTTTATAACTTTTGCCAAATAATATTGATAAAAGCTATCTATTTCCGTAAAATAAAAATAAATTGTAAAATTAAAAAATTGTTTTTAAATGCTAAGTCATATCGTTGTTCTAACAAATAAAAAATAAAATAAAAATTAAAAATACAAAATATAAAAAACAATTAAACAAATAAATGATATGCAGAACTAAGTACCAATACGGGTTTCAATGTTTAAATTAGACAAAATATAATACAAATTAAATATAAAAAAAAAAAACAAAAAATCTAAATCGAATAAAAATTTCCAACTCGATACAATTTATTAAATTATAAAATTAAAAATACAAACACAAATTGAATTTACAATAACAACAGCAATTAAATATTTAATATTATACACTCTAAAATAAAATATAAAAAAATATTGCTACTATAAGATCTAATAATTTCAATAGAGTAACAGAGAAGTTTTCTTTTCTTTTTTTTTATTTTGTGTTGAGTTTCTATTTCTATTTCAGTTCAATTCAAAGCTCTATATCTCACTATTAGGCCTATAAAATTAAAAGAACACTCTACTGAAAGATGGCGCATCTAATAAAGACACGCTGCAATTTAATTCTTATGGCCATTATTACCACTTGCTGTTAACCAAAGAAAGAATTTTGTCAGATAAATAATTGTTGTTCATTATTATAACTGGACAATAAGGTAGAAGAGAGCATTATGCTAAAGGAAGGACCATCCTACCTTTAACTTTTAAAGTTAATTTTATGTTTGAACTTGTCATATTATATAATATTTTCAATGTGGCAGCTTTAAATATAAACAAAATGACGAAACACAAAACTAAAGGAACCCAGACATTGCTCCGGCACAGCCACATTTTTGAAAAACTTAACTTTACATTACTTTAAATTGTAATAACGAAAAAAACTTAAAGATGACTTTAAAGTTCACTTTAGCAAAAGTAGACGAAAGAAGTGATAAGACCACTAAACATCACAGTGGATAGTATCCTCATATCAACGATTCGTAAAGCCAAGAGGGTTACGTCTTTTGACAGTCTACTACACTTCGCCTCACATGCGACCAACATCGCCAACATACGTCAAAGAGAGGATAAGAAACAAGGCTTTGAAGGCGCTATCAAGAACTACATGTTGAATAGACAAAGAAATTATCATCGCCACCTACAAGGCTATTGGACGATCCCTCCTGAATTATACTACTCCAATCTGCACTTCATTGTTGTGTGATATACAATGGCCGGTACTACAGACGTCGCATAATAACGCCTTACGCATAGTTACAGGATATGTTAAGATGTCAAGTATAGAATATATTCACTAAGGATCTGGAAAATTGTCAGTGAAGAAACACCACAAGCTTCTGACGAAACTATACCTCATATCCTGCTATTTACTCTCCCATTCCAACTATCCTATGGTCCCCAATTCCTTGCCGTATTAGACAAGACTTCAGAAACTTTAACAAGAACATCGTAGACCTTATACCAGTCAGTAGGGGAAGCACAGTCCTTCCAACACCAAAGGACAGTGATGACAGCAATGGACGAAGTTAGTCACAACAGGGTTCCAAGTCAGCATCCACCACGAATCTCGAATAAAAAAGGCAGCTACACAGGGTTACTAGAACCATTCTGGCCCAGCTAAAATCAAGATGGGCCTACATTCTAAACAGGACCTTAGATCGCTGTCTATCATGCAAACAAGGATCACATGATACGGTGCACCACTTTGGTTGCCCTGTAAATTCGACAACCCTTCTACCTATAGTCTTGCGGCTGAATCCAATCCTAGTAGCATACTTTTTAGGACCAACGATCACGTAATGACTATTACCAGCATACTCAGCTCACAACTTATAATTTCACCTCTTATTCATACCATTTCCACCAAAGTCACAAAGACTTACAATTAAGGCCATAAACTTAAGTTTCTTATGTCCACAGGGAGATAATTCCAGTAAAACTGTTACAGCAACAATAACATAAGTGGACTGGAAGACGTACATATGTACGTGTATTGTCACGTACATATTGTCACTTTACTTTTAGAAGCTGTCCACGATAGGATACATAAATGTCAGAGATTCTCAATGTAGAGCTTGATGTTACTTTTTAATTTTGTATAGAAACTCAACACACTCTCACTCTCACCTCTCCCTATTCAATTTTTAATACCAAAATAAAAAATTTTCTTCCATATAAAAACAATACAAATTGATTGTAAAATTTTAACAAAAGAATACAAAAAAAAAAAACGAAAAAAGAAAAACGATTTTTAATTATAATGGAAATTAAAGGGAAATGTAACACCAAAGTAAAAGTAAAACCAAAATCATATGAAAAAAAATCAAAGGAAAATTACAATTAAAATTAAAAACGATGATGCAAGAAGTGATCACGATGATAATGATGATGATGATAATGAAGTTATGTAGTCTTATAAATGTTTGATGTTTTAGCGATGTAATGAAATTTAGTTTAAAATCAAAATGAAAATGAAAATTAAGAAAATCCTTTAACTGTTATACACCCTATGGCGAGGGAAAGAGAGAAGAGAATTATTTCTATCTCTCGTTTGGGTGTATAATTTCAAAATGCAATATTTTATGGTAGTTTAAAAAACAAAACAAATCTAAATTAAAATTACACTATGCGACAAAATGAAAAAATAAATTTAAATACACCCATCTAATAACACAGTGCAAGTTGTGAGTTTTATTTAGTAGAACTCAAAAATTTTATTTTATATTTCTTGACGCCTTCAAACTTGTATTATTTGACCTAAATTGGTTTTTTTGGACTTAACGCACAAATTTAATGATTACATAAATATTTCTGTAGCGTTGTCCAAAATTTAAAACTTATAAGAAAGGTAAGGAATGACCCTTTAAAACAGTATACATATATACATATACTGAGCGCCATAAGTCAATCAACGACCCAATATAATTTTAAATTTTCTATTAAGAAAAAATATACTTGTAGCAAAGCAATTTTGTTTTTAGTTAAGCGTTTTTATTTTTGGAAATTTATTCGACTATCCTAATTACTTCAGTGGTGTGTTTACTCACTTTTGGCCCTTAGTGTATATTATTTGACTTAATATGATATAGGGTTTGATGAGGTAAACTTGATAAATCCGAATTTTTTTTCATATATTTTCAAGTTTGTCAGTTCATAGTAGCAAATTTAAATTAAAAAATATAAAATAAGTGATGACATTCTGAAAGTTTATTATCTTGTGAAGGGAACAAATCGGACAAAAAATACCGCAGTTATTATTTAAAAAGTCTAGCAGTCGAGTTATGTACATTTTTCATATATGTATGTATATAGTTTTTCATATGAACTCTTATTTCAAACATTTTTAGAATTTTTAATGGATCTTGATTGTTTATCGGTAAAAATGCGACAATTTCAGGTTTGAGCGACCACCAGCAATTGGGCAATGTTTGTGCAAAGAGAAATAGTAATATTTGGAAAAAACACAAATATTATCCGGCTTCTAGTTGTCGCGCTAACTTAAAATTAACACACTTTGCTGTAAATAATCAAGATCTATCAAAACTGTTGGAAATTTTTGAACTGTAAGTTCATTTGATAAGATGACATGCATACATAAATAAAAAATATAACACGACTGTTATACTATTTAAATAGATCTCTTCACTTTTTCAATGTCATCACTTATTTTATGCTTTTTAATTAAATTTTACTATTAAGAATAGCTTAAGTTGAAAAAATGAGAAAAAATTATATTTTCCAAGTTTATCCAATCAAAACTCAGAACATATAAGTTTGAACCGTATGTTTATGTACACCATTTTAGGGGCCCATGTGTAACCTTTTCAAAAAAATTTTGAATTTTGAAAGTAAATAAAAAATATTTGTGTAATCAATAAAACAAGTTTGGTACAAGTACAGTGCACGCGCTGTGAACACCGTGACTCACCAAAAAGTGTTCGATGGACCTTCCTAAAAATGAAGTTTGGACTGTTTAAGGCAACATTTAAAATATTTCGCCTCCAGCTATGACCTCTCGTGAGCTGGACCATTTTGAAAAAAAGGTCTATTTTTGCAAGTTTTGTAAATTTGAGAATCTGTTTCCTTACCATAAGGAAGGTTTTTTTTCCAAAAAAAGCTGAAACCCGTATTTAATTAAATCAACTAAAGGTTATTACAAACAACCCCGAAAAAAAAATTAAAACAACCATTTTTTTACACAATATCCTTAAAAAAAAGGACATAAATGATCGTCCTTGGACAAATTGTATACACTATTGGACGCGCCTTAAAAAGCTTTCTTATGCCATACATATTGTATATGTTAGTAAGGAAACAGATGCTCAAATTAACAAAACATTCAAAAATAGACCCTTTTCCAAACTGGTCCAGCTTAAGACAGGTCAAAGCTGGAACCAAAATATTTGAAATGTCATCATAAAAATACCATCATATATCAATCATTTAAAGAGGGGTACACTTTGCACGAATTTCGCTTCCATACAACTTCAGTCGCTCTAATATACATACATATATGTATGTGTTAGTACATCTCCTTGTAACGTTGATGACGACTAATAAATCAACCGTGACGGAGAAAGATGCGTTTGTACTGTGATTGAGACTTCGGAAAATACAGTTGGAGTCTTTATTCTGGACAGACTAACAAAAGAACGTTGAAAACGATACATAGCATACACCGTCCCTATATAGTGAACCATTTTTAGTTAGTGTACGACCATTTTATTTGCAACTGCATAATACTGAAACAGCATTAAACGGGGTCTTACTGTATTAGATGAAATTATATGAAGATTAAATTATAAAAAAAAATTCACAAATAATGATTTAATGCTATTTTAAAATTTATTCGGAAATGTGAACGATTCGTAAAAGTGAACATCGGCAATTTTAATTAGTTCATATTAGCGCGCTTGCACTGTATCGAAAAATATAAGGAGTGCGCATAGAAAAAATGGCGCTACTTTTAAGCTTATAACTTTTATCATAATTGAAAAAAATGAATACCGTTACATTGTTTTTGTTAGTCATCTGTTTCAAAATCCACGTTCTAAATGTCATTGCAATAGCGAAAATAGTTTTTTTTTTTTAAAGGGGCACCCAGCAAGAATGTCGTAAAAAAATGACTGAAATTTTCAATAAAAAGCCGCGCCGCTTACAAAAAACAATTGCTAGGCTCTCAGGTGTTAACCAAAAAACAGTTTTTAAGATAAGAATAAAACAATATAAGATGTCTTTGAGTATTGAGAGAAAGTGGAGAAGTGGAAAAAAAAAGGATTTGCCGACCAAAACAAAGCAAGTAAAATAATACGTATTTTTCCAAAACAGCCTAACATGTCTGGAAGAAAAGTAGCTCACAGAGTTGGATGCTTTGAAACTTTGATCATAAAAGTGAAAAAACAAGCTGGGCTTAAGACATTTAGAATCCAAAAAGTGCCTGACAGGAATGCAAGAAAAAATTTGGAGGCAAAAAAATGGGCCAAAATTCTACAGAAAGACTCTTTTAATAAACGCGAGTGCTTTGTAATGAATGATGAAACATATGTCTTGGCAGATTTTTCTCAGCTTCCTAGCCAAGAATTTTATGTTGCACGTGCTAGAGGGAACGTTGAAGAAAAATTTCGTGTACAAAAAAAAAATAAGTTCCCAAAGAAATTTTTGGTATGGCGAAAAAAGCTCTTTGTTGATTACTAGCGGCTCTATAAACAGTGATATATACATTAGCGAGAGTCTGGAGAAACAATTGCTTCCGTTTTTAAAAAGCCATAGGGTTCACCATTTTTTTGGCCAGATCTAGTCACATATCACTATAGCAAAAAAGCTATTGACTGGTACCATACCAATAATGTTGATTATGTACCAAAAACAAGCTAATCCACCAAATTGCGCAGAACTTCGTCCTATTGGGAGATTGTGGGCGTTTATAAAAATACATTTAAAGAACACGAACGGCTTAGCAAAAAATTAAAATGATTTCGTGCAAAAAGTGGAAAACTACTAACGAAAAACACAATCAAAAAATTAAAAATTTTTGTTAAAACCCATTAAAATATATTAATTTTATACACAAAAGAATTCAAATATTATTTACTTTAATTGAAATATAAAATGAAAAAAATCCGCCACTTACTTTTATTTCTACAATGAAAAGTGTAAGTCCTGATTTTTTTTGTGCGCACTCCTTACATAAAAAAAAAATATTTTTTAGTTCTACACAAAAAAAAACTTACAAAATACACTATATGTCATTAGTTGGGTGTATTTTGACTGTCGCGCAGTGTTATAAATAAATATTTCAATATTAATTAATACAAAATACGATCGATATACATACATACATACATATAAATAAATACATATAAATATAAATTAATAAATATACATACATAAATATATTTTATAAATGTTTTCTAAAGTATACTATTAGTAATAAATATGAAAATAAATAAAAAACAAAAAAAACAAAAAAAAAATTCCGAAATTTCAGTTTCAGAAATACAATTCTCCTGTTATACCTTAATGAATTCCGTATACATAGATGTATGTAGTATATCTTATGAACTTGTGAATTTTTAAATGTTTTAGATTTTTAGTTCTAGAATATACATATGATTGTGCGAGTGTGTATGTATGTGTAGTTATAAGATATCTATTTACAAAATGGGTTTTCCTTTATTTTTAAATTATTTTTATCTCCAAACCTTATTGTAGATTTATTAAATATTAAAAAACTATAAAAATAAAAGAAATTAAAAAAACTAAATATACAATTATAAGAGAGACTAAATAAAAAAAAATCAATGTTTTGCTTGTACGAAATTATTTAAAACTAAATACGATATAAAAAAATATTAAAAGAGAAAATTATTGAGAAAAAAAATATATTTGAAAACAAATAAAATCTAGTAAAACAAAGAATATAATTGTGGTTTCAATATCTATCTATTCTATCTATTTAACTTTTTGTTCAGTAACTAATTCTTCTGTAATTGTATTTAGTTGCTGATTTGGCTATCAAAGTTCGACTCAATGAACCGGAGTCATTCTTAAGAGGTGACACTCACTAATCTTTTGATGTAATAACTAGTGATTTTTTAGCTATTATCTTATTGGTAACACTGGTTTAAACAGCTCACGCACGTTTCGTGTTTTGTTTCACTGTCAAACATCTTCAGTTTGGTCCATAATTTAACCATGAATCGTCTTACAAACGAACAACTGCTTGCAAATCATTGAGTTTTTTATTATCAAAATGCGTGCTCTCTTAAGAAAGTTTAGCGCGCGCTTTTTCCATTTTATGGTCCAGTTTAATCGACCCACTGAATCGGGCTATACTTCTTTCTTCGCTGTTGTCTAGTAAATAGCGTAATGGCTTATTAACCGTAAGGCCACCTTTCAAACTGCAGGTCAAACATCATGAACGAAAATATTAAAAAATATTTCTTCGGCGAATTCCTCTCAGCAGATTCTTGCCAAAAAACTCCGAAAGTGAAATATAATTGCCATTAGAAATAAGTAAAAAAAAATTGGTCGTATGGAGTCGACTTTAAACTGTAGGCTCCGTCACTCATGTTAGGTCGTAACCCTGACTGTAGGATCCTGTAATGACCAATTATTATGCCTGTTATGTATGTAATATTCTCATTTAATGTTTTGAGTTTATTTTAGTACTAAAGGAGTATGTATAATACCTATCTACCTAATGTGTATGAAGTTTTATTTATTTATTTAAGAATTACAATACAATTACAAATTATATTATATTCATGTACGAGCTGAGTAACTTCGACCATATGCCCGGTGTAGTGTCACAGACCAGAGCCTCTGGTGGGAATCGAGCCCACGACCCTCACGCTAATAGTCTAGCACACTACCCACTAGACTACCAGGGCGCTCATGTGTGAAGTTAAATTCTTTGAAAAGGTAGGAAATAAAATCGCACAATTAGGGATAAATTAAAGAAAAAATTAAACGAACGAAGCGAAACCTTTGAACTTTACAAAATACCAAAATATATGAAAACAACAATTTGCTTATTGGAGATAATAGATTTGAAAAATCAAATATTTTTACCACATATGTCATTCATAAAGTAGTCAAAAATCGATCAAATTTAAAAACGTGCAGTTTTCTGATCTACTGGAGTGGATAGCTATTGGATCAAGGATTCCAAAACAGTTTTCGTTATGATCGGGTCAGCCTTGGGATCCGAATATAGCCGACGAAGCTAACTCTTTTATACGAGCAAACAAAATGCGCTATATAAATCGTGAAAATTTCGATAAAATTTAATTTTTCTGACCAATTACAACATACAACATACAACTTACAACATAAAACATAAAACATAAAACATAAAACATAAAACATAAAACATAAAACATAAAACATAAAACATAAAAAACAGTTAAAGCATAGAAACTAAAACATAAAAACATAAAACATAAACTAAACATAACACTAAAACATAAAACATAAAACATAAAACATAAAACATAAAACATAAAACATAAAACATAAAACATAAAACATAAAACATAAAACATAAAACATAAAACATAAAACATAAAACATAAAACATAAAACATAAAACATAAAACATAAAACATAAAACATAAAACATAAACATAAAACATAAAACATAAGACATAAGACATAAAACATAAAACATAAAACATAAGACATAAGACATAAAACATAAAACATAAAACATAAAACATAAAACATAAAACAAAAAACATAAAACATAAAACATAAAACATAAAACATAAAACATAAAACATAAAACATAAAACATAAAACATAAAACATAAAACATAAAACATAAAACATAAAACATAAAACATAAAACATAAAACATAAAACATAAAACATAAACATAAACATAAAACATAAAACATAAAAATAACATAAAACATAAAACATAAAACATAAAACATAAAACATAAAACATAAAACATAAAACATAAAACATAAAACATAAAACATAAAACATAAAACTAAACATAAAACATAAACATAAAACATAAACATAAAACATAAAACATAAAACATAAAACATAAAACATAAAACATAAAACATAAAACATAAAACATAAAACATACACATAAAACATACACATAAACATAAACCTAAAACATAACAGCAAAAACATAAAAACATAAAACTAAAACATAAACATAAAACATAAAACAGAAAACATAAAACATAAAGCATAAAACATAAAACATACAAAACTAAAACATAAAACATTAAAACATAAAACAATAAAACCAGAAAACATAAAACATAAACATAAAACAAAAAGTAAAACCAAAACATAAAACATAAAACATAAACACATAAAAATAAAAACATAAAAACATAAACTCAAAAAACATAAAACATAAAACATAAACATAAAACATAAACATAAAACCATAAAACAAACATAAAACAAAAACATAAACATAAAACCTAAAACAAAAACAAAAACATAACACATAAACATAAAACATAAAACATAAAACATAAAACATAAAACATAAAACAGAAAACATAAACATAAAACAGAAAAACATAAAACATAAAAACATAAAACATAAAACATAAAACATAAACATAAAACATAAAACATAAAACACTGAAAACATAAAACATAAAACATAAAACATAAAACATAAACATAAAACATAAACATAAAAACATAAACATAAAACATAAAACATAAAACATAAAACATAAAACATAAAAACATAAAACATAAAACATAAAACATAAACTAAAACATAAAACATAAACTAAAACATAAAACATAAAAACATAAAACATAAAACATAACATAAAACAAAAACATAAAACATAAAACATAAAACATAAACATAAAACATAAAACATAAAACATAAAACATAAAACATAGAAACATAAAACTAAAACAACAATAAAACTAGAAACATAAAACATAAAACATAAAACATAACAACATAAAACATAAAACATAAAACATAAAACATAAAACATAAAACATAAACATAAACATAAAACATAAAACATAAAACATAAAACATAAACATAAAAACATAAAACATAAAAACATAAAACATAAAACATAAAACATAAAACATAAAACATAAACATAAAACATAAAACATAAAACATAAACATAAAACATAAACATAAAAACATAAAACATAAAACATAAAAACATAAAACATAAAACATAAAACATAAAACATAAAACATAAAACATAAAACATAAAACATAAAACATAAAACATAAAACATAAAACATAAAACATAAAACATAAAACATAAAACATAAAACATAAAACATAAAACATAAAACATAAAACATAAAACATAAAACATAAAACATAAAAACATAAAACATAAACATAAAACATAAACATAAAACATAAAAACATAAACATAAACGAAAACATAAAACCATAAAAACATAAAACATAAATAAAACATAAACATAAAACATAAAAATAAAACATAAACCATAAAACATAAAACATAAACATAAAACATAAAACATAAAACATAAAACAGTCAACACAAAAACAATAAAACATAAAACATACAACATAAAACATAAAACATAAAACATAAAACATAAAATAAACAGAAAACATAAAACAATAAACATAAAACATAAAAACATAAAACATAAAACATAAACATAAAAACATAAAGCCATAAAACATAAAACATAAAACAATAAACATAAAACATAAAACCATAAAACATAAAGCATAAACATAAAAGCATAAAAAGCATAAAACATAAAACATAAAACAGAAAACCATAAAACAATAAAACATAAAACATAAAGCATAAAACATAAAGGCATAAAACATAAAGCATAAAAACATAAAAACATAAAACATAAAAAACATAAAACATAAACATAAACCATACAACATAAAACATAAAACATTAAAGCATAAAACATAAAAACATAAAACATAAAACATAAAACATAAAACATAAAACATAAAACATAAAACATAAAACATAAAAAACATAAAACTAAAACACATAAAACATAAAACATAAGACATAAAACATAAAACATAAAACATAAAACATAAAACATAAAACATAAAACATAAAACATAAAACATAAAACATAAAACAACACTAACCATAAAACATAAGACATAAAACATAAGACATAAAACATAAAACATAAGAAATAAGACATAAGACATAAAACATAAAACATAAGACATAAAACATAAAACATAAAACATAAAACATAAAACATAAACTAAAACAATAAAACATAACACATAAAACATAAACATAAAACATAAACATACCAAACATAACACATTAAACAAAAACATAAAACATAAAAACATAAACATAAAACATAAACAATAAAACATAAAACTAAAAACATAAAACATAAAACATAAACAGAAACAATAAAACAGAAAACATAAAACATAAAACATAAACTAAGACATAAGACATAAAACATAAGACATAAAACATAAAACATAAGACATAAGACATAAAACATTAGACATAAAACATAAAACATCAGACATAAAACATAAAACAAAAAACTTAAAACAATAAAACATAAAATAAAAATAAAACATAAAACATAAAACATAAAAACATAAAACATAAATCATAAACTATAAACATAAAACAAAAAACATAAAACATAAGACATAAGACATAAGACATAAAACATAAAACAATAAACATAAAACATAAAACATAAAACATAAAACATAAAACATAAAACATAAAACATAAACATAAACATAAACATAAAAAACATAAAACATAAAACATAAAACATAAAACAAAAACATAAAACATTAAAACATAAAACAACTAAAAAATAAAACATAAAACATAAAACATAAACATAAACATAAAATCATAAACATAAAACATAAAACATAAGACATAAAACATAAAACAAAAAAACTTAAAACATAAAAACATAACACATAAAACATAACACATAAAACATAAACATAAAACATAAAACATAAAACATAAAACATAAACATAAAACATAAAGCTAAAACATAAACATAAAACATAAACATAAAACATAAAACAAAAACATAAAGCATAAACATAAGGCATAAAACAGAAAGCATAAAAACATAAAGCATAAAGCATAAAACATAAAGCAAAAACATAAATAAAGCAATAAACATAAACATAAACAAAAACAAACAATAAAACATAAACTAACATAAAAGATATGTTGTAATTTGTATGTTTTATATTGTGTATTGTATGTTGCAAGTTTTATATGCTATGTTGCAAGTTGTATGTTGTAAGTTGTAAATTGTATGTTGTAAGTTGTAATAGGGAAGTCGCCGTGGTCTAGTGGGTAGCGTGTTGGCTTATTAGACAAAAGGTCCGGGTTCGAATCCCAGGTTAGACATCAAAACGAAAAAATATTTCTTCGGCGACTTCCTCTCAGCAGATTTTTGGCAAAGACTCTGAGAGTAAAAATTGCCATGAAAAGCTTCTCGAAAATCTGTCGTTCGGAGTCGACTTTAAACTGTAGGTCCCGCCACTCTTGTATAAAATTAACGCACACAACATAAGTGGTGTGTGAAGCTAGGTCGTAATCCTGACTGAAGGGTTGTAATGGCCAATTATGTAAGTTGTAATAGGTCAGAAAAGCGCACCTTATTAAATTTTATCGAATTTTTCACGATTTATATAGAGCATTGTGTATGCTCGTATAAAAAAGTTATCTTCGTCTGGTATATCTCTGATCGCAGCCGTGACCCGACCATAAGGAAAACTGTTTTGGAATCCTTGACCCAATTGCTATCCAGCCCAATAGGTAAGAAAATCGCACCTTTTCATATTTGACCGAATTTTTCAAGATTTATATAGAGCATTGTGTTAAAAAAGAATTTATCTTCACACACATATCTACCTATCCACTGATACCGACAAATAAAAGGCTTATTACGGATACCAACCAATTTTCAGTTGCTTGACAGCTGGCAACTAAAAATTTTTAGATGTCGAAAAAAAGGAAAATTATATTGATTGATTGAAGAAGGTGGGTCTGGGGGCAAATGAAGGCAAAACAAAGTATATGTTATTGACAAGTAGAGACGTGTGGCGTATTGATTCTCAGATTACGCCGTTAACTACACTTTTGATACAGTGAAGGAATTTAATTACCTTGACTCCGTCGTTACCACCAAAACTGATGTCCGTCTGGAGAGCAAACGCAGGATTACTCTTGCCAACAGGTGCTACTATGGTCTCAGTAGGCAATTGAGTAACAGAGACGTCTCTAGTGCGACAAAACTAATACTATACAAGACGCTCATGCTGCCATTCCTTCTTTATGGCGCATAGGCATGGACCCTATTTAGCACTGATGCAGCAGCCTTGAGGGTATTCGAGAGAAAGTCCTACGTAAGATCTTCGGTCCAGTGCGATTTGGTGATGATTTCCGCATCCGATCCAGCAGTGAGCTGTATGAGCGACATTGACGCTGGGCAGCTCCGCCATGTCGCTCGAATAGAGGACGACATTGCGGCGAAACGGATCTGCCAAAGTCGGCGAAGTGGACAACCTTGTATCCGTTGGAAGGACCAAGTCGTGGAAGCCCTGTCATCGATTGGTGTGACCAACTGGCATAGGTGCGCAAGAAGCATAGGCGCCTGGAAGGAATTGTTGCGTTAATTGGGTCGTTAACGGCCAATTAAGTCAGTAAGTAAGATAATTAACAATTAACAAATTAACAACTAAGATAATTAAAAAAATTCTTTCATATTTAAATTGTGAAATTTGTTTCTCATCAATTTCGTTTATTTAGTTTATTTTATTAATTTAATTTTTTTTTTTCTTTTTTTTGGTTTTTAATTTTAAATTTGTTTTTCTTTATAATTAATTATTATTATTCATTATAATTAGTTTAATTGTTTATAATTTTAATGAAAAGAAAATAAAAAGGACCTTAAATAACTAATTTGTATTTTTCTTCATTTAAAAAACAAATAAAATAAAATAAAATAAATTAAAATAAAAAAACTGAATGTTATTGTGAATAATAGAATAATAATTGTTTCCTTTGTAATGCTTTACTAAATCAATTCAATTTAAACGCTTAGTACGTTAACGATTTAAAATTGATACATACAAAGCTTCGTATTAATTAATTTTTTTAATTTTATTTTTTTGTATTTATTTTAAGTTTATTTAAATCTACTACTATATTTATATATAATGTATTTATATGTAAATATAAGTGTATTGTAAAATTTAATTTAATTTAAAAAACAAAATGATTTAATAAATATCAACTAAAAATTACTTATTTTGAAAGAAAATAATAAGAAGAGAAATTAAAAGAAAACATTTATAAAGAGGCATAACAATTCAGTAATGTATGTAATCAACAAAAATTAATTTAAAGTACTTATTCAGTGTGTTGTACATTTAAAAAAGTTTTAATTTTACGTTTTTATATTAATTTACAAAAGTTTTTCTATTTAATTTGGGGTTTTTGTTTTTTGTTTTTTTTTTACAGAAACTTAAAGGTGTTGTTATAGTCAGAAGTCAATAAAAGATGTCTAAACAACTACTGGCACATTTCAATTAATTTAATTTTTAATATTAAAACAGAATAAAACAAAAACAATTCAATATTAAAATTATATATAAATTCTCTATGATGACTATACGGTTACAACGTCACTGCTACTGCTGCGACTTTTGTTGGAGGATGATTTAGAGGATTTGATTTCGGTAAGGGTCACTGAACCGGGTCCGTTTAGGAAGTGCATTTTCACATGTTTTTGCAGTTCTTGCTGTGAGTCGAAATACACCTGGCACAGATCACAGCTATAACGGGACTTAACAACTACATTACTGACTACGGATGAAGATGGTTTACGATTTTCCGTTGACGAATTATCATCGTCATCATCAAAATCATCTGAATCATCATCATCCTCTTCCACATCGTCGTTGTCATCGACTTCAGTATCGTTTGAAGGACGCGTTTGTACTATTTGTGATGGTTTGCCTTTAAGGCTGGAGGTTTCGTTGGTATCTTCGTTCGTTGATGGATCTTCATCGTCGCCGTCGCCATCATCTCCATCACTGCTGTCGTCTTCGTCATCATCATCATCGTCCTCATCATCATCATCCTCATCAACATCATCTTCTCCACCCACTGTCTGCTGGGCTCCTACAGCCAAATCATCGAATTCCTCTTCAACCGGCTCCTCATCTTCTTCATCGTCATTGTACTCTATCACTGCAGCTTGTGCCTGACGAACTTCATTTTCACTTTCATTGACTTCAACTTCGGCTTCAATATCTACCTCTCCTTCTCCATCACCATCACCATCACCGTCATCGTCATCATCTTCATCATACTGATCTTTAGCGCTGTCACGTGATTCCTCTTCACCATCCGCCATTTGGTTCTGCTGATTTTGGGGTAATGCTGGTATTTTAATCTTTTTGAACTTGGGCATAACATCTCCCTCCTCCTCTTCGTTGCCCTCTGTTTGATGTAATTGTTGTTTTTGAGGAGACTCTGACCCTTCTGACCCTTGTATGGATTTTTCTGACTTTTGCGTCTGTTGCTTCTGTTGCGGATCTTGCTGTTTGTTTTCTCCCTGTTCCACTGGCACTATTACTGAATCCTTCATATGATTGTGCAAATGATTGATTAATTTCTCTTTACGTGACACATAAGCACCACACAAATCACAGCCCCATTGGAATGGACCGAATGGTTTCATAACTCTTGCTTCTGCCACTTTATGCTCAATCCATTCTCCCTTTGTTTCGAACTTAACATTACATTTTCTACATGAGTTTGGTGCATCACAATCAATTTTCGGTGGTTCAGGTAAATAGCCCATTTCGTTTTTATGCAACTCAAATAGATGACGTCGCAAATTATTGTTGCTAATGAATGTTGAAGGACAGTACTGGCATTTTAGTTCACGCTTACGCTTCTGGGGCTTGTGATTGCCGCCCATAGGGGCAAATTGACGCGGCATTAGACCCACCGCTTGTAATCCCAGTAGATGTTGACGGCTGATCGGCATATTGGAGGAGTTCTGGCCCTGTGAATGTTGTTGCTGTTGTATTGATTTGTTGTGCTGCTGAGTATTGGTGCTGTTGTTGCTCGACATATGTTGATCGGCTTCGTTCTATATATGCAATACAGCAACAAAAACAAAAAAAAGAGAAAAAAACAAAAATACTAACATATGAAAACAAATTTCTTGGGGCATGAATAGTAAATCTGCATTAATTTATAATTTTGTGACTGGTGTGGAGGCAAAACACATGTCCAGAAATATGTGAAGAAAATGTCCCATCTACTGAACATTTTTTCGGCGATAGTCTTCTAGATGATTTAAAAGTGGATTTTAGTTTTCTAGTGATACGAAAAAGCAAAATAATTTAGAACCATAGAAAAGCCAAGTTAAGTTAATTAAGAATGTTACAACCTTTTCCTTTTTACTTCAACTAAATTCCAACTCAACAATCTAATATTAACAACGATTATAATAATGAAATTACAATTGTGAGTATAGCATAGGAAAAAATCTACAAAATCAACTCATTGCCTTGCTATAGATCCAATAATTGCTTTTCGAATTATATTAATAAAATTTTTAATAACCAATCTAGATGAACAATGAAGTTAATAAATAAAATTTCGACTGTCTTTTGCCAAAACCTTTAATTAAATTTTCTTTTTTTTTTTTAATGCATCTAAACACGTAGTGGACATTAATTATCATTATTATTATTATTAGTAGAACGTAGAAGAATAATACTTTTCTTTATGATTTTATCTTTTTTTGACTTCAAAGCCTCACTGCACAAGTCCAAAAGCTCACCTGTTTGCTATCACCTCTGAAATGCCATTTCCTATGCACTTTAAGTGCTGTCATTTGTGTAAATGTCTTTGAACACAAATCGCATGCATACTCGCCATTGTCGTTCATACGATCCATATAAAATTGATTGGGATCTGCAGGGCCAGTATCAAACATAGCCGCCAACGGATTATCCGTATACAATTCCATTTCATGCATTTGGATATGTTTGGCGAATAACTCTTGATCGGTGAAACGGGCCCCACAAATCGTACAAGCCACTTCAGGTAATTTTATTTTCAAACTTCCAGCACTACCCACAGCAGCCGATAATGTGTTCGCAAGTCCATTATCAGCTTCACGCGACTGTTCATCGTCTTCGTCCTCATCATCGTCACCTGTCTTATGTTTGTATTTAGCAGTAGCTGTTTCACTTGCTGCTTGATTGATTGGTTTGCGGTTACACGATGGTATGTGATGCTCCAACATTTGAGTGTCAAAGAAAACCTTTTTACACATGACACATTCCGAGGGTTCTGGTATTTGAGGATGTTTCTTGTAGCGATGAACCTTAAAAACGAATTTAAAATACGTTAAAGCAAAGCACATAATGCAACAGTTAGTTTAGCTACTTACCCATAAACTTTTACGACCACTATAAACATTGCCACAGTCTTTGCAAGAGTAATCGTTCGAATCAAATTCGTCGTGTGAATTAATGTGTATGGCCAACTTTTTATTCGTATTAAAGTTTGAGGGACAATATTTACACTGATACCAGTACAATGGTCCAGCCGCTTGACTTTCACCCAAACCCACAGCACTGACGGGAGTCGATATACCGGACATATCAGCCCCTGCTGAACTATTGTCAGCTACTGCTGTCATCGACTCATCGCCATTATAGTCATCATCATCTAAAGTTGTAGGACCGCCGCCTTGCTTGTTATGCACGTTGGCCAGGTGATGTTGCAACTCGACGTCGGTACGATAAACTATTGAACAGATTTCGCACTCATATTGTTTTATGATCATGTCATCCTTAAGGAGTGTATTGTGTATCTTAAACATATGAACTTTTAAACCTTTTTCGTAGGCGAATTCAGCATCACATAGTTTGCATTTAATAAATTGTACATTACGAATCTGATGATCATTGAGCATGTGGTAACGATAGGATTTCTTAGACGAAAATCTACGTTGACAAATACGGCAACGCATACGGCGGAAACGCCTGTCAGCGGCTTGTTCAAGAGATTTCTTTAGAATTTGTTGTGACCCACTAAGCGATCCTTGGACGGCATTTCCTGCACTCAATACCTTCGATGCTGCAAGTCCAAAATTGTTATTTTGGGCACTTTGATGTGAGCGCATATGATTGGACAAACCAATATTATTCGCAAATACAGCATTGCAGATGGAACATTCACGTGGACTTGCATTGGTAACAGTGCCATTATTGTTATTATTTATAGAGGCACTAGGGTCCAAACGAATTTTCTTATTGGCATTCTCGCTGTCACAATCATCATCGACTGAAAAGTAGAGAAATAATAAAAATTTGGCAATTAATTTCAATTTCTCTGCCAACACTCCAGCCTCTTACCAACTGTCCCACCATTTGTAATAGACATTAAATCCTTCATAACATAATCATAGCGTCCTGTGTAGGTATTCTGTGAACCTGTTGCTGTGCCGGCAGCATTTTTAACAGCATCGGCATTAACGATATACTCAAAACCAGTGTGACGTGCCTTATCAGCACCATGAGCACTAACCATATGCTCTCGTAAATTAGACAACCTTGGATAGCCCTGACCACATTTAACGCATTTATAAGTTTGCGGCAATTGATCGGGATGTTTTGACTCCATATGACGCAATACATTGTTATAGTTGTTGTACTGTTGACCACAAATTGGACAGGCTTGTGGCATGCGCGAGAAATACTGCGTTTTCGGGGTTGTATTTATAAGTGAAACATTAAAATGGCCACTACGTGAATCATCCGCTGATGAATTTCCTAAAACCAAATAATATGAACAGTAATATTGGTGTCTAATAATTGAAAGTGTATTTTCTTGTTTTTATAAACTTACCTCCCATTATTTTACCCGGTGAATTGTCAGTACTCACTATGAACTTGGATTGATCGCCAAAATTGGCCAAATGCTTTTCTTGTACATGCTCCATAAACTTATGCTGGGTATCGTATTTCGAATCACAAGTAACACAACGCAGCGTAACTATGCAATCCATATTATTATAATGACGTTTACGTTCGGCGGGATCTTCAATATCGATGGCACAGTAGCAGCATTGGGTGCTGCTGACATCTTTTCGTTGAACATTCGAATGTTCGTCATAAACATGCGAACGAAATTCCAATTTCAAACGGAATGTTTTTGGGCAGAGTTTACATTCGTACATTTTATTAACTAGCAACTCCTTGGCACGCATCTTTTCGGGTGCGGCCGCCACTGTCGCTGTAACAGCGGCCGCAAAATTAGCATCTCTGGCCATAAGAGTATGCAGAACTTTATGTAGATTTATGCAGTTGCGTTTTTTCAAATGTGATATAAATAAGGCTTTGGAATCGTTAAGCTTAAGGCAATTAAAACAACAATTGCGCGGTAATGTAAGGTACTTTTTACGCATATGAGCCATGAAATACTTGTAGGTGGAATAATATTTATTGCAACAGCGACAAGTCATTGTTTGATATTGACGTAGAAATTCATCGTTTTGTTGTAGGAAAACGATTTTTTCATCGGTTAATAGCTCGCGATACTGCTCGGGATTATCATAATCGAAACCCAATTCGCTGTTATTAAAAGCATTTACGACTTCTTGACGGTATTTCTGGGGCGTTATAACAGCTCCACTAGACAGCTTACAAGCATCAGCTGCTACGGCAGCGGCAACAGCTCTTTGCAATTCTAAGGAGGCATTTAAAGCGGCAGTTTGTTTATTTAGTGACTGATCATTTTCTTCCAGAGTCTCGAATAGATTCGGATGTAAATTCTTTTCATGGCGTCTTGCATTGGCACGCGTTGAAAATTTCAAATTACATGCACGACAGGCAGCCTCTTTAGTACTAACACGTATGGTTGTGCTCGCTGGTAATGGTTTCATGTCGGCAGGTGTTCTTACTACTTCATAATCGTAGTTAGAGGGCGATTCCTAAAATGTAAACACAAATATTCTTACATTATTTCGTCTGCAAATATTTATGATGAGAGAATTCAAGCAAACGAATACTTACCATAAAATCACCCTCATCTGCGGTGCGTTCTAAGAACATAGTTGGATCAACTACCATTTCATCAGATTCATCATGTTGCTGTTTCGATCCATTATAATCATCTTCTACCTCACATGGCTCATCTTTTATTTGTACTGCAGGTAAAGGCTGCAATTATAGGAATTAAAAACAAAAATTATCTTAAGTATGTAATCGTAGATCGTATATTGAATCAGTTAAAATAAATCACTTTTGCACATTTTTAAACTTAAAATGTTACTAAAATATATCGGGATATAGAGTTTGATTTGTTTCTTTTTTTGGATCCATTTGAAATCGAAAGGGATTTAAATCCAAATTATTCAAATTTAAATTCTAGAAATTCTACAAAAATTGTGAAATAATTTGTTTGGAAAATTAAAGAAAATCCTAAGAAATTAAGACGAAAGTAAATAAAACGAAATAAATAAGAAATTAAAAGCGCCAAGCGCAACAAAGGCGCAAACAAATTAAATTTCGAATTTTGTTGAAAAACAAATATCAAAAAATTTGAAGCCAAAGATCGAAATAAAATCCTTCTTACTAACTCTGCTTAATTAAAAATATACACACAATCAATACGTATATAATAAAAGAAATCTTAAAATGGAATTTTAAAAGTCAGAGGTACGCTGTATACGATACATTTACATTATATGAGTATCGTCTAAACAAACGCAACTGTTGAACAGCACTTGTACAAGTGGCTGTTGCTGAGGAGGAGGATACCACTGATCCCCCTGCCAAACATTCATCACTTGGTCCCGCATCACCACCAGCAATTGAACCAGCAACAACAGCAGTTGACATTATTGTTGCACCACTACCGCTGCTACTGGCTAATGCTGTGTTCGTTAGTGTAATGCTGGGAACTGTACTCGTACAAGTTGTTGCTGTTGCAGTGATCATCGCAGTTGATGTAGTAGTAACGGTACAAGAAATTACTGTAGCAGTTACACTTGGAACTGCCGGCATAACAAATGACTGTGGCAAATTGGAAAAAGTAGCGCTTAATGGCGGCTGATTTGTAGGCAATTGCTTCTTATCGATTTTTTGTTTAGATTTACTAGACGAAGAGGTGGCGGACGACGCAAGTATATTTGTTAGTGCAGTATTTGAAGATGTTGACACTGGTTGCGTTATTTGACTTTGACTTTGACATTGCGTTTGCATTTGCATTTGCGTTTGCGTTTGCCGCTGTGTCGTATTATATTTATGTTTAGTATAGTGACGTTTCGTTAACGGCATTACAACATTTGCTAGTGTAGCTTGTTGTTGCTGCTGTTTCTGTATAAATTTCATATCATGTTGTTGTTGTTGTTTACTTTGTTGCGTTTTAGGACTCACATAGACTGTTAAAGATTTGCGTTTTTTTAACGTTGAAATTCCCTCCAATATGGAAGAAGCCAGTGACTGTTCGTCTTGTTGCTGTTCCTTCTGCTGTTGTTCATCATAGTGATTATCGGCTGCAGAAGATTGTAAAGATTTAGTTGGTGATAATGCAGCAGATGATGCTGTTCCCTCTAGCCAGGAACGTTGTTTTGCTTGGGCGGCTAGACAACGATTCTTAAACGATTGCCACGAGTTTAAATAACTAATGCAGGCATGGCAAATACGTAATGATAAATTATCATTAATTGAAATCTGAAAGAAAAGAAATTTAATATAGAATTAATATTTATTTGGTAAGAAATAAAAATTGTTAAAAAAAAAAAATTTATAAAATGAATGAATATGAAACCAGTTTAAGCGATAAAATAATTGAACATTTTGATTTAAAATAAAATTTGCAGCTCCCACACAAGGCAGCAACCTGTCCATAGCATAAGAAAAAGTCATCAATATATTAAATCTGTTGAAGGTTTTTAAAGAGTTTTAAGAGCAGAAGACTACTTAAGGTTTAAAGGATTTAAATAATAACAGCATATGACAGAAAGTAAGAGCCGAAACTAGTGCCTGCAAATATATTTTGTATTGCTTTGTAATTATATAATACTTCGTTTGATTGTAATTTTAATTGGTATTTACCCATAAAGGTTCTAAAAGTCCTTTTACATAAGATCAGTGCGATTTATCACAACAATTGAAAGGAAAATGAACAAAAAAAAATAAAAAATAAAATTAATTGCCTAAGGATAGATAATTATAAAGGATAATATAAAAAATAGGAAATATATGTAAACTGGATGTGTTGTTATTGGTAGGAAGGTACACATGTGCATAAACTCACTCATGTCAACATGCATATACCGGAATATTCAAATTGTTTGCATTTGCAAATGTATGTACTTCTTGCTTTTACATACATACATACAGTGGTGGCCTTATAATTAGAAACGACTAAGCAAAATGTATGTTTGTTAATTTCTTTTCTTTCTTTTTTACTCATTTTAAAACCAAGAGTTAAAAAAGACACTTCAACATGTTAGCTTTAAGTTTAAAATAAAAAAAAAAAATTCACAGCATCAATATCATTTAGAAAAAAAAATTTGCTAAAATCAAAAAATACCAATTTCAGGTTGGCCATATAATTAGAAACAAAAAATATTCTTACAAACAACTTAAAAATATCTTAATAAGTTCACATTTAATATTATGCCGAATAACCCTTATTTTGAACAACATTTGCAGGTCTTTTCGATAAACTTTGCATCAAACGTTGGCATGTTTGTACAGATGCGGTGTGCCAGCTTTGTTGCACCACATGAAACAATTCATCTTTATTTCGAGGGTTTTTTCCTTAAGATCTTTTTTGACAATTATTTGAAACCCTAGGCGGGCAGCCTAGAGCCAGAAAAACCACTCCAGCATGAAGACAGAATTATTTGAAGGGCCAAGAAGAGAAATCCTTTCTTGTCTTCTCGTTGCATAAAGGTTGAAATTGTTGAATTTTAACATCAGAAACATCCGCACGGACAATAAGAAGGCGTTTACAGGAGTCGGGACTTCGAGGGTGCATTGGGGGGAAAAAATTGCATGTCTCAAAAAAAAGAAATATTAAAAATCGGTTACAGTTTGGAACGGAAATGCTTAAAATAGTTCAGCGTTTCTAGAACAGAGTTCTCTGGAGTGACGAATCCAAGTGTATAATTGTTCCAATCTGATGGAAAAACTTGTGTAAGACATTCTCTCCAGGTACATAGATGCACAATTTAAAATGAGTTACAAAGTTTTGAAAATAAATTAGCAAACATATATGTTGCTAAGTCGTTTCTAATTATAAAGCCACCACTGTATATACAAATTTAAAGCCATACAATTGCTAAATTGCAAATTAACAAAAGGGCACAATACATACACACACAGACACAAATTATAATGCAATGCAATTTTACTTAAACAACGATGAAGTAACCATACAAGGACATAAATACCAACAACAACATCTATTGAAATGACCACAACAACAACAACAAATATTGCAACTTAAACAAAAGGATATCTACTACCATACAAAAGAGAAACATACACACACGCATACAATCAGTCAAGTCGTTCATATCATACACTTACAAACAAAATTGATATTTCAAAATCTTTAATATAATGTATGTATGTATGTATGTTCCTCTTCCTTTCTCCTAATACTACTACTTCATAGGGTATTTGTATGTATGTATGCATGTGTATATTTTATATAAAATTATGCTTCAAATGGAAATTATATTTGAAATAATTTTCTAATACACAAACACATATGTACATACATACATGCATCTAATAGTGTATGTGTTTTAGTGCAAAAGGGTCAATGACACTCTAATTAAAGAACTAAGCAGGTGGAATGACTTCTTATAAATACGTTTGTACTTTGGCATCAACTGTTTATAATCTGCTGCCAAAGACTTACAGCTAATTTTTACAGGATAATAACAAAAAAATAAAAACATTTAAAAAAAATAACAACAATTAAAAGAAAGTTGAACATTTTTTTTTTCTTTGCCAACATCACCCACTCACTCACTCATGGTATGAGTGTAGGGTTCGGTTCAGCAACTTGATTGTATCCAATAACTCCTGCCACTCTAAGCACTGTTGATGTCGATTTCGATAAGCTCAAAATTTAATGGTGGCAATTTGAAGATCCCAAAGCACTTATTAAGCACATTATTTGAAACTACTGCTTGGGGAAAATGCACTTATGACCAACAACAATTGGCGAAAATGAAAAATTAATGAATGAATATTTAAAATCTATTACAAACATTTAAGATTATTAGTACATATCGGGATATTCATCAGAAAAAAGAATTAATTAATTAAAACTATTACCAGGCAGGCATTACCAAACAATGTTTATTTCAATTACAAAATATTACCATTTAAACTTTTCAAATTCTGGTGACTTCGAAGTCGATATTTATAAATAGGGGATAGTTTAAGTTGATGAAACAAAACACGGTTCTTGTGAACCATTCGAGGAGTAAAATATTGATAAGTCGATATTCCATGGAATTGTACAAAATCAACTTACTTTTGAAACGGAATCTGTGATCTGTGGCAAAAAATCAATCTCTTCCAACACAGTCAGTCATGCTTTTTAAAGTCAATTTATGTCAGCAATCAGCAAGAATTATTAGCCTTGACGAATATGTAAGGAATTGTGTACTATCATGAAACTTCCTATGCTTCCAGCTGGCACCAAAATATTACCAAATAATTTTGTTGCTGACAATTGCTTAGAATTTGTGAATATCATATATATGTAACGGGTGATTTTTAGCTATTATCTTATTGGCAACACTGGTTTAAACAGCTTACGCACGTTTCGTATTTTGTTTCACTGTCAAACATCTCCAGTTTGGTCTATAATTTAACCTTGTTACAAACGAACAACGCAGAAAAATTGTATTAAGAGACGAAGCTCATTTTTGGCTCAATGCGTATGCATTAAATTGTCGATTTTGGAGTGAAGATCAGACAGAAGCATTGCAAAAGCTACCAATGCATTCCGAAAAAGTCACAGTTTGGTGCGGTTTATGGACTGGTGGCATCATTAGACCGTACTTCATCAAAGATGATGCGAATCGTAACGTAACTGTGAATGGTGAGCTCTACCGTGAGATAATATCCAACTTTTTTGCCTAAAATGCATGAGCTTGACTTGCAGCATGACATGTGGTTTCAACAAGACGGTGCCATATGCCACACAGCACGCGTAACAATGGACTTATTAAGAGGTGAATTCGGTGAACATTTTAGTTCACGTTCGGGACCGGATAATTGGCCGCCTAGATCGTGCGATTTAACGCCTTTAGACTATTTTTTTTTTTTTTTGCACTATGTTAAAGCTCATGTCTTACAGACAAGCCCGCTTCAATTGACGCATTATTCGTGAGATACCGGTCGAAATATTGGAAAAAGTATGCCAAAATTGGACTAAGCGGATAATCAATTTGAGGCGCAGTCGCGGTCAACATTTGCATGAAAATAAATTGAAAAATTTTCCTATAGCTCACCCTTTATATATCAAGAAAACTATTTAACATTCTTTTAATTTAGAATACATACATGATTGGTCATTACAATTCTTCAGTCATGATTACGATCTAACTTCTCGCACCACTTGTGTTGTGTGGGTTAATTTTATACATAAATGGCGAGACCTACAGTCTAAATTCGATTGCTTTTCATGGCAATTTTATCTACTCTCAGAGTATTTGCCAAAAATCTGCTGAGAGGGAGTCACCAAAGAAATATTTTGATAATTTCATATTGATGTCTGATCTGGGGTTTGAACTCGCATCTTTAGTCTAATAAGGCAATACACTACCTGTTAGACTACGGCAACTTTAACATTCTTATAATTTAGAATATTTAACTAAAAATAATAATATTTATCGATATTCATCGATATCAATCTGACTTCTATTTTTAACAATAAAATGAAACTCATTAACATTTAAAAAGACAAATATATTGGAAAAACATTGGAAAAAACTCATTCATTTACATACGTACATATGTACGGACATAAACGTTGAATGAAACAGACCAAAACAAAACAAAACAAATAACAATACGCAGGATATTATAAAATTACAAAAACAAAAAGAAAAGAAAAAAATTCTCATACTAAAAATTAATTTCATCATAATAAGGAAGACAATTAAGTCCAATACTCCTCAAATTTCGAAAAATGCATTGGCACAATAGCATGTACTATACATATCATTAGTTGTAGTTGCAAAACGTAATCGAAATAGTAGTAAAGTACATCTCTAGCTATGTATGTGTGTGTAATTGTATATAAAATATTGGAAAGGGTAAGGTGAATAAACCATTAGAGAGAGTAACCACCAAAATGCTCGACACTAACATTTAAAATCATACAACAAAACGAATATGTATGGATATTTATACGAACATACATACAAATGTTAAACTATCTTATCCTCGATGTGTGTGTGTATGGATGTGTATATCAATATATTTTCTATCTATATAAATATATGTATGTATGTATGTAAGTGTATGTATATGTCTACATAACAGCAAACACTTAATATATGACCATACTACTACTGCACATAGTATTATTGTACATTTTGTATATCAAAGAAAATGTTCTTAAAGAGTTTGGGTTTAATATTTTATGCAGAAATTTTGCATTATTATTGCTTGAATATGATTGCATTCATGTTCCTTTATAAATAAATACATGCATACATACATATATCTGAATATAAATGAACAGATATATAAAGGAACAAACAGTTCTGGATTTTTTTTTTGACAAACAATTTAGGATTACTTAATGATTTAAAGTAATAAACAAAAATTTCTTCCATCAAAAGATAATGACCGAGAGCCACTCTCTTTCTTTTGTTTTCATTTTTATTGTCATCTCTGCATTGATATACATACATGACGTCTTGATATCAGCCGATTTCATAGTCGATCATTAGGAGAGATTGGCTATTCATAGAACAAACGTTAAAACTGATATCGAAACATTTAGGAGTAGTCGACGTAGTCTAATAGGTAGAGTGATGGCTTATTAGATGCAAGGCCAGAGTTGAATTCCCAGATCAGGCATGAAAACCAAAATTTGAAAAGCAAATTCAAATCCGCTCTAAGACTTTTTGAACTTTTGAGAATGAAATAAATCAAGCCCATTACGTACAAAACGAAATAAAAATATGAAAAAAAAAAAATGTTGCTGCGGCGACTCCCTCTCAATAGAATTGGGACAAAAACTCTAAAAGTAAATATAAAATTGCCGTGAATAGTTTATCAAAAGACTGACGTTCGTAGTCGTCTTTAAACTGCAGGTTCCCGCCACACAACATAAGTGGTTTCAGAAGTTAGATCGTAATCCTCACTAAAGTGTTGTAATGACCAAATATGAACAAAAACTGAAATGAACAAAAGAAGTAGTTGTCGGAAATCATATCCGCCAGCAGTAATTTTAAATCAACATGAAGCAAGCACGTATAACCTTGATAATTAAAGAAACTATAGTGGATCTTGTGAGCATACGGAAAAACTTACACTTCTATTGTATCGTTCATAAGAGTTTAGACAAATGCTTCAGTTATCACAATAGTACTGAGTTATTTCACGGTTGAATAAATGTTCATAGAACTTATTTAATTTACCTTATAAATAGAAAAAGAAATAATAGAACTATAAAAGCGTAGCTTTCGAACTATGTAATTAGAAGAACCCATATCTTAAAGTTTAGATTTTCAATTCTATATGTATGTGTATTTGTATGTATGTAAGGACATGTATATACATATGTATGTAGCTCAATATAAATTTTGAACATACATATGTACATAGACAACAAATGTGTTCCCATGTATATTTAGTTGTGCATCTCAATTGTTTAGTAACAAGTAGATGGAGTAATAACAAACATATAAATTTGCATGTGGACACACGAATTATGTACATATTTACCTAAAATGCACCAATGGAATACATAGGAAATCTTGTATACAAATTTGTATATACAAAGGTACATATGTATGTATGTATATGAATGTACCTTCATATATACAACAAGCCCACCATCATAATATGCTCTTTGATTAAAGTTGCTTTTGAAATTACAATAGAGAACAATATTAGAGAGTGGGTAACTCATTAAACGAATTAAAATATTTGTCATTTTCATTTTTCAACTACTATTACTGTTTCTAATTGATAAAAATTAACCTTTTGTTAAGGTATTCTAATTAATATACTACTTGAGGAGATTTTATCCTACAAATCCTTTACACATCTGAACACATTTTTTTGTCCAAGTTATCTATGTATTTATATTGTAATGAAATTGTCTATACTTTATTTGTAAGTTCAACACACAGCACGAAAATTGCTAAATATATGTACGTCCATTTAAATTTTCAGAGTGACTTTGGTTCTAGTATTTGAAAAAAGTTCCACCGCAACCATTCTTTTCTTTTAATTTCACACAATGTAACACAGCAGTTTTGTGTCATAAACACTTTGGTTGTGAGAATGTAAGTCCTGAGGCTATCGATCTCAGTTCTATGCCTCCGCTTTGAAAGTTAGTTTTCGTTAAAATTTCTGACCTGAAGAGTTTCACCTCTACCTCTAGGCGTCTAGTGAAATGATTTTGTTCTCCAACTCCTACTCCTTCATCCGTTGTTCCATTTACTAATATCTTCTTACTGTAACTACAGTTTAAAGTTACCGTGATCTATGATTTAGTGTGTTGGCTTCTTAGACGTGAGACTGCTATTCTCAAGCCAGATCAGACATCATCAACAAAACGAAATATGAAAACATATTTCTGGCAAAAACTCTCTAAGGGTAAATAAAATTGCCATAAAAAGTTACTCAAAAAATTCTATCCTTCGAAGTCGATTTTAAACTGTATAAAATTAACCGTTTGACAAAAGCACTGCATTAATTTGTTACGAAAATCGATTTTGCGCTGCGAATTTCAGTGTAAAAATCTAGTCAAAAAGCTAAGGCAAAATCAAAAGACGAGAAGACCCTATAAATCTTTATACATAGGTTATCAGAATTTTGTATATATTTTTGTTATAATATTTAATTGTAGTTTTCGAACAGTTTTCGAATGTTCTCACCAGAATCACTTATCAGTCACAACGGGTAAGCTAGGTCGTACTCCTGACTAATGGGTTGTAATGATCAATTTTAACTTTTATTTCATTTGCTATTTTTCTTTTTTGTGTCTCGAAGATTTCTTTTTGATTTTTTACATAGGATAGTGCACGTATCCATAATGGACCTAATTGGCCTTCAGTAAAACTTTGTAAAAATCTTGCAAGAAAAATAGTTATCTATCATACGATTTAATGGTATCTTGGTATTCAGGGTTACATTGGCTTATTTTTAAACTACCAGAACAATAACAGTATTTTTTGGAAGATCCTTAAAGACTAAATACTTTATTCAGGCCTTTTAATCAGTCTATAATGATTTTTCTCAATAAATTAACTAAGAAATGTTTACTGGACTTCAAACTTATTATAAAATTCTTTAGATTGAAATTGTTTAGCTGCCAGAAATCGCAATAAATTAATTAAGAAATGTTTACTGGACTTCAAAAACATTATAAAATTCTTTAGATTCAATTTGTTTAGCTGCCAGAAATATAATCTCTTCTGCATATCTGCAATTATATTTTAAACGATAAAAACTCCCACAAATGCTTGTATATCAATTTAAAAATGAGTTTTGGAACTTTTCTAAAATCTTTAAAGCAAACCTTCTTTGCAGAGATTGTATCTCACAGCGCCGAAAGCCCCTTCCAACTGTCGCGACCTAACATTCTTGATCCCCATTCAACTGAAGAAAAGGGTATATCAGCAGTGTAGTATGTAATACCAGAATATTTTTATGTAAATAATAATTAAACAACATCGAAATATATGGTATTTCCTAGTTTAAAATCTTTCAAGTTTCATTATTAGATCGGTGAAAAGTTTTCATTTCATTGTAAAACCAAAAAAAGTATTACAAAATTGCTGAACCAAAATATAACCTAATCATGAAGCAATAGCTCCAACTTAATTTCATTATTATCACTCACGTGGTTTGTCAGTTGGCTTAGCATGGCGGACAAAACAGAGTAGCAACTTCAATACCAAGCACGATACATTCATTATTCGTTGTATGATGGTAGAAGCGTTTAATCATGTACACAATATGCTTCTTTCAGCTCTTACTGTTCATAACCACCATATGGATTGCGAACAAAAATGTATAAAGAGAAGAGCATACACAAAATATTACCAAAAAACCGAAAACAGAAGTTAAATAACGAAAAAAAAAAATGTAAAACAACCAGCAGTAGTATATGCGAAAGACTAAACAAAACGTAAATCCAGAGAAAAGACTAGCAGGCGACGCACACAATCAAAGAAACCGTGTCACAGAAAAAAAGTGCGTGTGGAATACGAGGAAATGGTATGTTTACATGAATTCAACGACAATGGCTTGGGTTTGTAGTATGTTTAAAGAAAAGTGGAACACTTGTCAAAAGAGAAAATGAATCGCTGGTCTGGACGGCAGTACTGTTTAGCAGTACTGATGTAGGCAAAAGTAACAGCTGTCGTTTTCTTAACATTGCTTGATGGCTGATGTTAATTATGAAGAACGAATTACGTCTGTTAAACAAAATGAAAACCTTAAGCATGGACACGAGTTTTATTATTTTATATTTTTTCTTTGAAAACATAAGCAAAGCCATGGGTAATACAATGTACACTGGCCAGCAAGCCGACCAGTTAACACCAAATAACAACGGTAATAATAAAAGCAAACACAAACCAATAACAACAACACTTAATCTGAAGAAAGGTAATGTGAAAGGTACACCAAATTAAAGACTCATACATACAAATAAAGAACAAAACGGGAAAAAAGTGGGACGATGAAAAGCAGGTAGCTGAGGATGATGTTTTAGATCTTACAGATTTAAGGACAAAGGATAAAGGACAATATTTAGGTAAATAATTTACAATTAACAAATAATAATTAAAAGTAACATTGAAATGTAAGCAATTGAATGAAGCATTGTATAGCAGGAAAATTTTTCGGAGATTCGGAACCAATTCCGAAATAATTCCATGAAACCTATATTGGACAAAAGAAGAATATCAAGATGAGTAGAAATCGATAAAACAGTGCAAAAAGAATAACTCGAAATGAACACACAAAAAACTACTACTTGGAAAAGCCAACCAGCCAACCATGCCAGTCAAGCTGCCAGCCATTAAGCAAATCAACCACCACCACCACCATTATCATCATCACCATCATCTGTGTAGTCGCCTTCGTCACCATTACTACACTACATGAACATGATTTACTGTACAAATCCAAACCAAACTACCAGCAGCAATATATAAGGGGCGAGTCTTGCCTAAAGAACACTTAAGGAAGGAAGATGTATACTTCACCAAAACGAACACACACACACAAACATTCAAACAACCAAAAAACAACAATATGTAAGCTGGGATATAAAAGTAAACGAATTATATGGAACGGTTTGGTATGGCATGATGCTTTGTGGCATGGTCTGCTATGGAAAGATTTAAGAAGCAGCTGCTTTTGCAATATTGGAAAGTTATTGCGTATTTATGTATTAAGGAGAATTATCTTTTCTTTTTTTCAATTATATATGTACAATAATTCCAAAAATTGGAGACATTTTAAAACCTAAAATTAATACAAGGTCAAATAAAGGTAGTTGAATTGGCAGAATTTTAATAAAAAATATAAAAGAAAACATCTTAAATTAAAATTTTTGTATTTGATATCAAACGCATTTTTATGTGGTCTTTGTGCAAATTAAAATTCCTTTAAATTCCTTTGCCAGAACTTAAAAAATGTTTAGGAAGGCATTTCAAATTTTAGAAATTATTAGCAGCTGTTAAAGCTATTTTCGATAATAACAATCAGGTGATAAAGGTATAATGTCAAGGATGGTTTGCCAGCTGGGATAGGCTTATGCTATAGCTATATTAATTGGACTCCCAATAAATCCAATTAAATAATATTTCATTCGTCAAATGTATAACTTAAATGTAAAGAAATATGTTGTATTGAAATCTCGATCGATGACTTAAATTTATATTTTTAGATGATACATACATATTAACATTAATCGAAAATTTTTATAAACTATTTTCTCCTAACTAAAGTTCTTAAATTATTTCAAAAGCAAGCTCTAATTAAAAAAAAAAGAAATTACTTAATTTTTGTAAATTTACAATAAAAAAGAAAATATTAAACTACTGAAATTGTGTTACTGTAAACAAAGCCGGTCTACAATACTGTATTTCAAAAGTTTGTTTAAATAAAATACAAATTTTAACACGTTGTCATGGTTCGAAGTAATTTCCCATTGACGATTCATCTGCTCTTATATGGCAACTCTGTTGAAATAATATAATGACAACAGCACACAATGAGAGATAACAGCATGGACAAACGTACGGAACAGTACGGGAACCAGTAACAAATGAACGAGCACGTTTAAGAGGCAGGTAAGAAGAAGACTATGACAACCCTATGTAAAAAAAAAATAAAACTATACGTAACCAATACCACCAACATGAAAATAAACTCGAAATTTTTTTGATTATGAGCTATTCTGGCACTGATGACGACCGCAAAACACCACCAATGCCGAAATGTTAGCATGTAATAGATTTTTTTTTAACTATTTATTATACATGACTACGTTTGAATTTTGGTTACATTTGACCCAGCTAAAGTATGACTTTAGAAATACCCAAAAAGCAAGAGCTAACATTAGAGTAATACACAAACGACCCTAAATGAAAGCAACAAACAACATCATCTCCAACAACTACATACAATAATAATTGTTATGGCAAAGCAAAACAGAAAATAAATAAAAGAAACGAAATGAAATCGATTCTTTCCATTAAAGCGTATATCGTATTATAAAAATAACAACAAAAGACAACAACAATAAAACAAATAATCTCGTATCTCTAACATCTATAAAGTGGTCGTTGTTGTGTTTTATAAGTAACGAGTTCAAAACTGGAGTTCTTCACAGGCCATAGCTGAAACTTCACTGATGAAATCCAAATCCATATAAAATTGGGAATGAAACATGTGGTTTAGTTTTTATTATGGCCTGATATGTATTGTATTAAACTGAAAAACTCTTGGAACGTTTAAATAGTTTGCTAGTTAGGTTGCTGAAACAAATGTATTGGCTGAATGACAGATAAAAGGCAATCTAACTGCTGCCGGACAAAAATAACAGCGCTTGCACAATCATATACTTTTCTACATAATCAACGGCACAACAATAACAATAACAATCACAAAAACACCTTCATGGCGACAACCCATAACAACATTCGGGGAAAAACAAAAATTTAACCAGTCAGTCAGCCAGCCAGCTAGCCAAGCAACCAAATAACCAACAATTATGGCTACGACCATGACGAACTCTTCATCATCACCATCGAATGAATGCCTCGTCGTTACCGTTGTCGTTGTCGTCGTTGCCTCACTACCACAGTCACAAAACAGCTAATGTACGGCTGACTACTGACTGGTTGGCTATCTGGCGAACATGGCAATGGTGATATTGATAATATTGTTGTTGATGATGATGATGCAGACGTCAAACGAGGGCAACCAATACACCAACAAACACCATCGAATGAAAAACACATAAAAGTGGCTGGCTGGCTGGCTGGTTTGCTGGCAATTACTAAGAATGTGAATGATGACTGCATGACTGCTTTCTGGTTTCGACTTAACCTCAAATTTTTTTAATGACTCTCATGGAATGGCACACTCGACTGTATATCTACATAAGTTCTCGCACAAACACACACACGCACAAATACAAATTGTACTTTCCCTGTCCATTACGGCATTGGACGACGGGTGTGGCTTTTCGTCGTGTACATTAAGTAACCATTCCCCAAATTCCCAGTTCATTCGGCTCTGGGAAAAATCAATACGCAGATGACATTCGTTAGCTCCAACTTACCTTGATTGAGACGCAGGTATGAATTTTGGTAGCCAAAGGTTCCTTATCTGCAGCGTAACTATTTAATATGGATATACATTCGTTGTCTGGAGCTAAACAAAGGCGACAGCAATTGTGTCTCCTGTGCAGCTGCTGTGATGTTTGGTTCTGCAGTTGTTGTTGTTGGTGGTGTCGTTGTTCGTCCGACATTTTAATTTTTTCCTTTCCTTTAGCCACTCAGACAAGACAAGAGGTTATATTACTGAGACTGATATGGCTGCTATGATTGTTTTTCGTAGTCTCGTGTTTTTTCTTTTTTTTTTCTTTTTGCCCTCTGGCAATTCTTTCCTTTAATTCCAATTTTTCTTTTCCGATATTTTTACTTTCTTCTGGTGTTATGTATTAATTTATGAAAAAAAAAAAAAAATAAAGTTCCTTTTGAGTTTATTGTGATTTTCACTTTTATTTTAATTATTTTTCCGTTGTTTTTATATTTTTTCTTTCTTCACCCACTTATTTGTGCGTACTTTTTGTTGTATTTTGCAATATTTTTTTTTCTTTTCCTCTCTCGCTCTTTACATTTTTCTTTCCATTTAATGTGTGTTCATCACAAAACAATGAAATTTCTATACAACCGCTCACAACGGGTTTTCGAAGGGAACTGTGCCGTCTTTGCCGGGATTTTCTTTACATCTTTTTGCCATTTCCACGCTCTTTCGTTGTACACAACGGACTGAAATGGAATTAAAATGATGGCGTTCAATATGGTGTAAGAACGGCTTTTGAAGTAAAGAAGAATACGAAAATGTAAACAAAAATTTGTAGAATATGGTACTATTGAATTTTGTTATGTATAGGGTTGCCGTGTTATTTTAATCTATGGAGTAATTAAATACTAGAATATATAGTTTTAAGAACTAAAAGAGAATTAAGTTTAATAGAATGATTTAATATTAAAGATAATCACTTTGCTTTACTTAGAAGCCTCTTGCACGTTCAAAGTACTTAGCAAAGTTTTTTTTGGTAAGTCTTGAGTTTGTATGGGAAATGAAAAAAATGAGTTGTACTCGCAAATTTGATTTCTTCTTTGTTCGTATGTACACAGAGTTGTATTTCATTTTATATATTATTTGACATTTTCTTTTATTTATTATTTCACATAGTGAAGTGACATAAAGTTCCGTTATTTAAAATGTAATTCTTGTTTGTTTATTTCGTATTTGGAGCAGATATCAGCAATTAGTTGTTTTTAAAATATTCAGTAAATTGCTATCTAACAAATTACACACCTCTTTTCATGAATTATTATTGCTTGGTACAGAAGAATTTGATCTGATATTTGAATAAGTGCTTACATACGTATCATCACAATTCAATAAAGAATTATTTAAAACACAGCATCACAGCATGTTATCGGTTCCACAGTTTAAACTTTAAAATGGATAGCGATAAAAAAAAAGCTCTGAGACGCATCGTGAGATTGCCAAAAGAGTGCTCGACGACATGTTTTCCTCGAGACCGTATTTGTCATTTATATCGGTATGGTATGGCTAGGGCTTCATTAAATAATATTGCAGTGGGAATGCATCATCATCAACAACAACATACAGAAGACACTTGACATTTCCGTTCACACTTTTTTGTAGTATATTATTCTCTTCTAAAATTTTTTTAAATTACTTTCAGTGAATACATCAGCCGTAGTCTAGTAGGTAGTGTGCTGGCTTGTTAGACATAAAGCCAAGGTTCGAGTCCCAGGCCAGACAATAAAATAAAATACAAAAAGTATTTTGTCGGCGATTTCTTCTCAGCAGATTTCTGGCAAAATCTCTGAGAGTAAAAATAAAAATGCCATGAAAAGTTTCTCAAAAATCTGTCGTTCGGAGCCGACTGTAAACTGTAGGTCCCGACACTTATGTTTAAAATTAACACATACAACATAAGTGGTGTGAGAAAATAGATCAATAATTTTGTGAATCCCGATCCCGAAATCCCGGGATTTTTCGGGATAATTCGGGATCCAAAAATCCCGAAAAATCAAGGGAAAAATTGCGATTTTCTTTTAATAATAAAAATATTTTGTTGACAAAATCATTTGTATTCCAATTATGTATATCAGAATTATGTCATTAAAAATAAAAGATAAAAACAGCAAGACAAAATGCAACAAAAAAATGTAAATTAACAAAATTAAAAATTATTCATATTAAATAAATAAATTATTTATTATTATTTGGATTCCAACAAAAGAATTAAAGCATCTAACATGTGATCTGAAAGGCTTGAACGAATTTTTTTGTCAACATACTTTGCCGTTTAAAAATACTTCTCGCAATCGACATTTGTTGGTGAAATAGTTCCAAGATAGTTGTATGCAGCTTTATTCACCGCTACCACCTCCTGATGTAAATAAATCTATCACTTTGGACAGTGCATTAGCGAAATCAGTTACTCTATTAATTCGTTTTATAGGGCTTTTGCATTATTCGATGCCATCAAATAATTTTTTATCACTGGAAGTAGGGTTTTCCTCATCTGAGATGCTATTATCGAAATCAAGTGATATAGAAATTTTTTTCAGGTCCTTTTTTAGGGTCAAGATATATGTGAATTCACAATCCCGAAAATCCCGAAAAATCCCGGGACAAGATTTAAAAAATCCCGGGATTCGGGATTTTGTGAATCCCGGGATTTCGGGTTTCGGGATTTCCCGATTGGCATCCCTAGTATGTATATATGTTAGTGCACAATACCTTGAAATATATTCCGATAAATTTTTTTAGTAATACTGCGGCAAACTTCAGGAACTATAGTAATTATCATAAGAACAGACACTCGTTCTTGCTAATCTGTACTAATAAAAGATTCACCTAAAATATATTTAAATTTTATTAAAATTATAAAAACAGGGTTTTATATTAATTACCAGCACGGATTATTAAATTTAATGCATATTTATAATAGTTTTTATAAGAAGTTTAGTCATTTAAAAGTAATTCATTTTGTAAAAAAGGAAAAGGAACTTTCCTTCGAGGTTTCTTCCATTCGTTCGACCTTAAAATATATCGGGTAGGTCTGAGGATCGGACAACATCTATTTTTCATATACCTAAATGTTAAGAGGGCGTGGCAAATCGTTAAAATTGAATATTTAGGGACATAGTGGTGATCGTAGACGATTGCAATTTGGTGGGTAGTTTCGTAGAGTCGATATAGACAAACTCACCATAAATGGGCGTGTCAATCCTCCCCCTTTAAGAGATGCTTATAAATCGGCTAATTCGATGGTTTATAACTACATATGTACATACATATATAACACGTATGTCTTTTAGTTTTTGTTTTGGAGCGATTACAACAACTACAACTTTATCAGGGCTTTATGTAGGGTATTACAATCCTAATATATATTATAAATCTTTCTGTCAGTCTGTTTTTTTGTTTGTTAGCCAATCACGCCTGAACATCTGGACCGATTTTCCTGAAATTTGGGATATAGATCGGACTTTTGTCGGTGCAGGTTATAGGTTATAAATCTTTTCAAAATTTTGACCAAAAAGGGAGAAATAATGGGGCAAATGGAGAAAAAATGGTAATAGGTAATTTTTTACGATTTAGCTTGGTTAAGTTGCCCAAATAGCTATTGGAAGTATTCCGTTTCTAATGTTGAACTAAAAAGGGGTCCAAAAAGGGGAAAGGGACTAAAAACAGGCAAATTGAGTGCAGGTTATCCTAATCCTAATATCCTAATCTTAATATGCTAATCCTACTATCCTAATCCTAATATACATTATAAATCTTTCTGTAAATCTGTTTTTTTTTTTTGTTTGTTTGAAAAAATAGGCAAAAAGTAATACTTTTATGCAGAAATGCTGTAATTTATGTGTTATTTTACGATTTAACTTGGTAAAGTTTTCCAAATAGCTATTGGAGGTGTTCCGTTTCTAAGGTTGAACCAAAAGGGGTCCAAAAAGGGGGAAAGGAGCCAAAAGCGGGTAAATTAAATGCATATCGAATCACGTCTGAACTTTTGAATCGATTTTCTTGAAATTTGGGATATTGAGCGAGCTTTTGTCGGTGCAGGTTATAGATTATAAATCTTTTAAAAATTTTGAACCAGAGGGAAAAAATGGGATAAAGGGATAAAAAAGGGCAAAAATTAGTACTTTATGCATAAATGCTGTATTTTATGGGTTTTAAAGGTATTTTTTACGATTTAGCTTGGTTAAGTTTCCCAAATAGCTATTGGAAGTGTTCTGTTTAAAAAGTTGGACCAAAAATTGGTCCAAAAAGGGGGAAACGGGCAAATTGCATGCATTTATATTTAGGACTTAGAGTATTCAAAAAACTGGATTTCCGAGACCGAATTTTTATTTATTGTTATTTTTATAACCTGCGCAACGCCGGGTACAATCTGCTAGTAAATATATAATGTGAACTGTTTTGGGTAATAAAAAAATATAATTTTGGGCCGGCTCAGCTGGTAATAATTATAAAAAACAAAAAATATATGTAAGAAGGTGGAAGTTTGCATTATAATACTATTTCTAGGAGTCGATAAGAGCATTACAGCATTTTTTACTTTGCCACAAATAAAGCATAACATCCGTATATATATTATTGGATCCGTTGGCGAATTGAAATATTTTATTTAAATTACTTATACGCTCTAGTGTACATTAAAGTTTCTTTCTTAATAGGCACTGGAATCGTTTTGTTCTACAATCTCTGTCAGCTATGTATATAAAAAAAAAAAAAAACACTGGAAGTGTTTTATATTTTCATTCCTATGGAATGTTTAACACCCAGTACTCTAACGTTGTACTGTCAGTTTGTATTATAAATTTTCTTATTTGTATGTTACTCCTTCTCTTCAGTGAGCTGTTTAGTGCCTAATATTTTTTTAACTTAAGTTCTCTCAATCTGGATGAACCAATGGAATATGACTCATCTACTGCCAAATAGACAGACACACTCTTTGTTCAATCCATGCGTATGCATATTGCGAATAATCTTTATCAATTGAATTTTTGCAATCGAATCGAAAAGTTCTAAGTGAAATAAGTGATCGGATTTGTTTTTTTTTTTTATTATTATTAACAATTAAACGCATACATACATAAATAGTACATACATATACATATATGTATATGTACGTGTGTAAAAAGTGACAAAATAATCCTCCAATGATTATTCAAAGGCACACTTATATTCTGTGTGTGTTTTAATCTTATCGGGACCTGCAATTTAATATCAACTCCAAACGAGAGAAACTTTTTTCTGCTTTAGGCTATTGTGTATAACATAATACATAGTATATACATATACACCCAACTCTCTTTTTACACGAATAGATACGTTCCTCATAAGTCCGTGTAAAAAAAAGGCGTTTCCTATAGTAAAATGGGGGATACGTTTCGTGTCATCTGAAAACCGTGTAAAATGAAATAAAGCCGTGCAAAAAAATGTTGAGAACAATAAAATTTCAGAAATTTTATACAATTTGTATGTTCATATGGCATTTTATTGAGCATTAAAACTTAAAATACATAATTCATGCAGTAATAGAGTTTTGAACTGTCGGACAGTGATTTTTACAAAAAAAAAAAATATTTTTTTCCATCGTGTAAAAAGAAACCGTGTAAAAAAAGAGTTCGGTGTAAATTTATTTATAATTTATGCTTTTGAAAATAATATTTTATAGGTAAAGAAAAAATGGAACAAGAAGAGAAAGATTTGCTTAATCCGAAGCAGCAAAAGGCTTCCGACATTTTTAAAAGAGATATGGATGATGAGTATAAAAATACTAGAGAATATTTACAAAATTTACTGTCTCATATCGAAATTAAAAATACTAAAGTTGGCCGAACATTCAATTATCCCCATGGTATTATAAAAGATAAAATTTACATTGAGTTTGGCGATTTTATAAATTTTTTTATACGCAAACATTTATCAAATCAATATCACACCGAGTTAAATGATATTGTTGTTGAAATGGCTTTACAAAGGCCGATAATTTATTTTAAATGTCATGATTTAATACAACGTATATCTAATCATTATAAAATTTTTAAAAATCCCCAAAATAATGCCATGGATATACTAAAGAGCATCAAAATTGTATCACAGGCTTATTCAGCAACGTATTCGAGAAATTATACAATAAGACGTTTATTAAATATTGACTGTGAAGATACAAAATTATTCGAAATAATTAAATATTTTAAAAATCTTCCCTTTAAAAATGTCCAACTGACACCTAATCTGGATTGTGAGTATTTTAGAGCAATTCCCGATTTTATATTCGACAATGGAAAGGATGAGGAGGTGTTGTACGATATAAAAACTTCAGAATACGTAACGCTCGTAGATGATGGTGGTGATCATTTTTCGCCGGCAAACTTTTATAAACTAATTGCATATGCTTATTGCTATTATAAAAAGACTGGCAAAATAATTAAAACGTTCAGAATCTACAATCCACTACTGGGCTGTGAACATCAAATTGTTATTAATGATATTGATTTCAACGAATTTGAGAGTTGCATTGAAAGCGATTATTTAAATAAATATGGAAAGAATTGGCGACAAAATCAACCAGAAAGTTAATGAACGCTGCTTGAGGATTGTAGTTTTGAATTTGATTTGTTTTGTAATAAAAAAAAATTATTTATTTTATTACTTTGTTGTAATAAACAGATCGCATTTCCTGTCTCCCAGACAGCAGAATGCAGCGTAAATAAAAATTATGTTTTTTAATTTTATAAAATTTTGTTTTTGACTGAAAGTGCAAACAAAAGTTAAAATGTGTTCAAAAAGTTTTAAAAGAATTTAATGGAATTCACAACAATAGAAATGAAAAGAGGAATGTGTTTTTAAATAATTACTTTATTAGGGGGTACATAACAGATTGTTTTGAAAAAACTTTCTTGTTTTGTTGAGAATTAAAACACTTTCTGTTTATACTTTAATGTGGTAGAATTCAGAGAACAGCAATATGTATTCAAAACGATGAGTAGATTCGAGTTATACTTCTAATTTCAGATACTTATACGCATTCATACTTATTTTGATATGATACTCATACTACTCATACTCAAGGTTGGAAGTACTCGTCGTATTCATACTTAACAATACCCATCATGTTATTGATTTCGACTCGTCTCTACTTAACATTTACACGAAGCACAAAAGAAGTATGATTCGCATACGAACACCTACTACGCTCACAAGAAGATTGTGTGTATGCTTTGCTTATTGTCTTTGTTTTTGCAACAACAACAAAGGCTGTAAATTTTGGTGAATAATTCGAGCCACTCGAATCACTTTTAAGTATTATAAGAATTTTTTGAAATTTATAAATTGAAATGAGTAGGCGTATGAATCAAACACATTTCGAATGCTGTGAGTTTGATGTCAACGTTGTATTCATCCCATCGCTATTTATACTTATAAATCAATGTTGTAGCGAGTACGAATGAATCAGGGTAGTTGAATTTCAATTCTGTTAATTCACTCAGACTCAAAATTGCATGAGTAGCTGAAAAACGATTCATTTGTTGATCTCTGGTAGATTTTCAATTATCAGTTAAGCAGAAAAAGGCGATGTAAATCGAATTTCAAATACAATCGAACTTCTATTACGTGCATTTTATATAAGTATGAAGCAAGGCAACAGCATCTGAGAACCATTCTATCAGGTTTTGCTTCTTTACCTTGAAGTTTTCTTTTATAGAAGCTCGACTGTAACTCATACTATCAGATGCATTTGTTCATGCACATTTTCCAAAAAAAAAAAAAAAACTAAAATAATTAAATTTTTATTCAATGTATTGCAATTTTTTAAAGAGGGAACTCCCCTGATTTTGTATATAAACAACAGAGGCGGCATAAATCGAATGACGACGCATATCGAAGTTAAAGGGACCAACATTTTTAACGACGTTAATCGAAACAACGTAAATTGAGAGAATGCTGTATATAGTTACAGTATTCCCTCGATTTACGTCGTAGAATGTTCCGGAAAAGGCGACGTAAATCAAATTTCAAAGAAGTCAGACTGTCAGACGCATTTATTTATGCACATTGTACAAAAAAAAAAAACTAAATTAATTAAATTTTTATTTAATGTATTGAATTTTTTAAAGAGGGAATTCCCTTGATTTTGTTTATAAACAACAGAGGCGGCATAAATCGAAGTTAATGGGAACAAGATTTTTGACGATGTTGATCGAAACAGTTATATCAATATTCTTGTATTAAACACAATTTAAATAGTTTTTAATAAAATTCTAAACAATATAGCACGTGTTATATATTCGAATTTGCCACCAAGAGGCTTAGGGAAGAGAGTAAGTTGTGGCTGATTGGCAATGGAATCCTTACTATAATCCAAATATCGTGGCATTAAATATAAATTATTTATACTTGGTATTTACCAATTAGTATGGGGATGTTCGGAAAGTAAAATCGCTGTTTCCTGACAGAGGATTTAATTGTATTTTTTGTGTCCAACTTCCCACTTAAGCCGTTTTTTTTATATACTTTGAGAGCTCATTTGGTAAGGCTGGTATGTGAAATATATGGAAAGCGATAAGCAGCATTTTCGAACATATCTTACTGTTTTACTACAGAACGGGTAAAAATGCTTTTTAAGCCAAAAAGAAAGAGACCGATATGTATAGGGAAAGGGTGTTGACAGTACGCCAATGCCAGAACTGGTTTGCTAAATTTCGAACCGGCGATTTTAATATCAAAGTTGCAACATATTCGGGATGGCCGCTTGAAACGCAATAAAGGCCTTAGTTGATGCAAACAGTGGAATAACAATATGGAAGATCGAATTGAGATTGATTTTTTCATTTCCAATTTCACTTACTTTTTACATATTAAAATTTTTTACGATATTTATCAATATATATTACAACGAATGATAAAGTAATTATAAAAATTAAAAGCTCTTTTTATTAATTGAGATTGAATTTATCAAATTCAATATAATTTAATAAAGTATTTGTTTATTATATGAAAACTATCTTTAATTTTCACAAAGAAAAAACGAAATTACTTTTCCAACCACTCAATACTTTCATTCTCTTTAAACTACGTATTCGACACACCTTAATCGAATTAAGTAACAGAATTTAGCAAAAGCTACTTGACCGAACTTGACAAAGGCAAATAGTTTAGCCCAAAACTAGGATAATTTTGATCCGACACTTCGAACATTCTAAATCATTGTCGCCACAGCCGCTTCACACTGTCGCACCGTTGTCCGGCTTCATAGTAGTAAAATAATAAAGGATATAATGTCCTCTTTAAGACATAAAAGCATTCTTTTGTTTAAAATAATTTATTTTTAAAGAAAAAGAAGTCGAAAATAGACCCTTAAGAACTATACAAACCCCTTAAATTTCTTGATTGAAATTCCCTTTACTCTGTTAAGTAAACTTAAACAAATTTTGAAAAAATATTTCATGCAAGTTTGTTACTGACAAAAAAAACTCGTATATTGGGGTGTGTTAATTATAATACCACCACTGTATATAAATGAACAAAATAAATACGTAGCCATAAATACATTCATTCAATATCTGTGTTCAATATGCATTTGAATTTTTTTTTTTTTTTGGTTGATTATACCACATTATACTACAATCTTAATAGGGGAAGGCCCAAACTAGTGTTAGCTCTTGCAATGATCATAGATGGCTGTGCAAAAAAATGAATTGCTTCTTGATGAATTTTATTATTTATTTTTAAAAGTTAATTGAGTTTATCAGTTGAATTTTTGCAATCGAATTGAAAAGTTGTCAGTTTTTTAAAGGAAAAAAAAAATATGTAAGTGTGGTGTCATAAGAACAGACATAATATTGTAAATGTTCAATGGCTCAAAGCAAAAAAAGGATAAAAAAAATGTTTTTTTTTTTTCATGTCATACAAAGGATGTTAAATAATTAAAAAAAAAAATTTTTTTTTTCACAAACTTAAAAATAAATTAACAGAATTTGTTTAACAGAAGCAAAATTCCTATTTGAACAATCGAATGCATAACAAAAGAAAGAAACACACATGCATACATATTTTGCCGTGGCGACATTGATTCGATATGCCTTTTGTGTTTTATTCCTATTAGTTTTGCGATAGAATATTCCAGAGTTATTTCTTTAGGCATATTTTTGTTATACATTCCATATACATATTCCATATTTGGATCGCGATCGATTTTAATGGATTAATAGATTACGCAAATCTTACGTTGTATTTTAGTTTTTATGGGCTGCTGTGAATTTTTAAACCACAAAAATGTGAAATTTTAACAAAGTGTACTCTTAATATTTAAGAAATTTTTTTAAAGAATTTTTTTTTTTAAATTTTTTTCTTTAAAAAATTTTTTTTTTAAATTTTTTTTTTAAAGAAATTTTTTTTTTCGAATAAATTTTTTTTCTTCTAACAGGTGTTTTTGAAAATGAATTTGTTCTTAAATTTTTTTTTTCACATTTCTTCTTCTATATTGTCTAATTGGAGTAGAGCAATAGCATTACGAAATGATGTCTATGACACGTATTCAACATTTATCGCGAGATTTCATAATAGCTAGGCTATATTTTACAGTATCGATCGTAATCAATCAATACACGTTTTTTCCGGTGCAAATTATCCTCTATTTAATAATCCTATTTTTGATCAGGCATCAAAACGAATTATGGGAAGAAAAAAAAAATATTTCTTCGTCGATTTCCTCTCAGCAAATGTCTGGTAAGAATTCCGAGTGTAAAATAAACCTACTATGAAAAAGCTTCTCATAAATCTATAGTTCGGTTAACCCTTTGACGGACACTGACGTCTATAGACGTCATAACAAGGGTTTCTGGGGGGACATGACGTGTATACACGTCATAAATTGTATCTTGCCAAATAACAGAGACACAGCAAGTGTCCCACGGGAAAGCCTCTTAAAATATTGGTGTACGTCCCGCCCACTTACGTATAAAATTAACGCACAGCACATGAGTGGTGTGAGAAGCTAGGCAGTAATTTTGACTGAAGGGTTGTAATGCTCAATGATGCATGTATTATTGATGAATCCAAGTTTCTATGCATAATTACGTGTATAAATGCTTACGTAGCCAATTGCGCAAACAAATTGTCCAAAATGTTCTTTAGGTAAAAAAAATCTTTCATTGATTATGTTTTTAGTTAGTATAACTTTGCAAACAGAGTCCTTTGGATTCATACCATGTCCTTAATTCGTTTTTCGAATGTTGGTGATCAATGTATTTTCATATTCACAATATGCTTCGATCCATGTAGGTATTCCTTTTTCAATATAGTTTGCAGTAGCGAATTTCCCATTATGTGAAACGTGTCCCCCCAGTATATACACATTGTACGTATTGTTTTATATTTTTTATGGTACGCAATATTTCGTGGTACATGTTAATCCTTAGAAGAAAGTCCTTAGGTGAGGCCTGGAACCTAAAACTGATAATTGCTTTGAGCCATATTTCGATATGCTATCTGTACTTATTACTCTGTACATTTATTAATTAAATTTTTTTTTTATAAATAATATTTTATGTACCTATAGCCAAAGAGAAGGAATGTCCACCAGTAGTAAACAACTAAAATCAAATGCCAGTGACATTTGTCGCAGTCCAACAATTGATTCGTTTATAAATCTTAAACGATTTTTGAATAATTTATTGAGTAATATCGAAATAACAAAAACGAATGTGGGCAAAACGTTCAATTATCCGAATGGGATTATAAAAAATAAACTATTTTCGAATTATGGCATATTTATGGATTATTTCATACGTAAACATTTATCAAATCAATATCAAATTAATTTAAATGATGATGCTGTGAAGCTTATATTTAAACAGCCGGAAATTTATTTCACTGGCAATAAGAAACGTATACAAAATGATATTTTGCAACATTATAAGATTTTTAAAGATCCAGCTACCAAGGCCATGGACATAGTAAAGAGTATTAAAATCGTATCACTTGCATACACATTAACGTTTCATGATCCACTACCAAAAGCAGAAGTGGATAGTGATGATGCAATGTTATTGGAAGTAATCAAATATTTTAAAAGTTTACATTTTAAAAAAGTCGAAATGAAAACTGTTGTGGATTGTGAGTATTTTAATGGTAATGCCGATCTTATATTCAATGGAGGTGAGGTATTGTATGAAATAAAAACTTCACAATATGTAACGCTTCGACGTAGTGATGTTAACTTTTCGAAACAAAACTTTTACAAACTTATTCTATATGGTTTTGGTTACTTATAAAAACACTGGCAAAATAATTAAAACGTTCAGAATCTACAATCCACTATTGGGCTGTGAACATCAAATTGTCATTAATAATATTGATTTGAAAGAATTTGAGCGTTGCCTTCAAGAGGATATATTGAATTCAAAATTGAAAGCAATGGTTATCAAAAAATAAAATAAAAATTTTTACAAAGACAGGTACAGTATAGTATCAATCACGATCGTTACTGTTTTCGGCGTTTTTAATGAAAATTTAAAACTTATTCCTTAACCTTAGAAAAACCACAAGTAAGGGGTGCCTCTGAGAATTTTTAACTTGTATAAAAACCCTTTCTTTTTTTTTACTTTAATTTTAAATTAAGTAACTAATTGTTGTAAAAGTTGTACTGCACCTAAAGTATTTTTATGTAAACATTTTAATTTTCTGAGAATAAAATTATAAAAAAAAGAAAAGAATATTCATGTTTTAATTTCGAATTTACCATAAGGCTTGTGGATTGGTAAAGGTATTTTGTATTTAATTTGATGGTAAGTATGCTCTTGTATGTACAATTATTATCCAAACATCCATCGTTTATGTTTAAATATAAATTTTTTTTTATTTTTTGTTCCACATTGGTGTTTACAGTCTAGTTTTGTTTTACAATAATAATTACAATAAATTATAATAGAATTGGATTTCTAACTTATTTTTAAATTTTACTTAACGTTCTGACGTATATACATATATTGTAAGTATGTAATCCTAAATGTAATCGTATAATACTTAAAATTGTGTAAAAAAAAAAAAATTAATCAAACTTCGAATAAAAATTAGTTTTGAAAACTAGCAACAATAAAGAAGAAAAAACTACAGTATAACAGTATGTACTAATATAATATTGGAGGCATTCACAGATTAATTGATTAATATTTGTTAAACAAAATTTCAATCATTACAATATGAACCGGAGAGCTAAGGGGGGAGGGGGACTGTTTATAGAAAGAATTAACCCACGATTCATGAGAGTATAAAAAAGGAAAATAGTATAAATAAATTAGTTGTATAAAATGTGTGATAAACATGATTGAATTAATTGCTATAACATGAACAGCAATTGAACTTCAGTTACGTTGGCCAGCTAGCAATAAACATACATATTGTGTTTGCAGAATGATAATATTTTTTATTTTATTTCTAAAATAAAATTTAATTTATTTATTAGGTGATGTTTCCGACAAATTTTAAAAAACAATGGGGTTTATATTCTCTATAGCTATGCGAAAAAATATTACCTTGTCAGTCAATTGTGCTAGAAATTTTATAAATTTTGCAAAACACAGAGGGTAATTGATAATTAATACTTTGAAATTTATTTGCAATAATGCAACTTTTCTATAATCACAAATTTATTGTTGCCAGTTAAAAATCAGATTGCCCAAACAAGGTTTTTTTTTTCACATGAAATTGCAAATAGAAAATAATTCTCTTTAAAAATCTAAAAGATTTTATTTTCGAATTGGAATATAAAACGATATATTCCATATTGAGGGGCTTGGTAATTGATTCGTAAATTACTAAATTGCTTAACATTAAAGGCTATTAAGCTTCAGTTTGAGTTTAGCGGAAATGAAACTGTTGCCAGTTTTTTTTTTTCTTAAACTTGAAACCTTAGATTTGAACCCACGTTTAACATTCAAATTTTTTCTTACGTTGAGAGTTTAAAATATTGTGAATTATTAAATAAACACAGGCAGACTACAGGATATTGTTTGACAAACAAATAGAGATAGAGAGTTTTAGAACAAAAAAAAAAAAAAAAAGCAAAGCAAAGAAATAAAAAACATGAAAATAATTTAGAATGGCATTGGATTAGTAAGTAAATTGTGTTGTGTTCGATTTAATCGAATTGATATCTTAATAGAAATAGAAAAATATAAATAAAATACTATTTAGATTACAATTCTACATCATTCTGGCAAACAGAAGAAGACGAAGAAGAAGAAAAAAGAAAGAGTCTAGATATGTATAATATATACTATATTGCTTTAATCTTTTTCTTGGCTTTGCAATAAGGCTTTAATCTCCTGAAACTTATGCATATAATCCACACTACTTTCACTGATAACAGAAAGATTTGAAGAAGGGTCCTAAAATAAGAAAAAAAAAAAATAGAAAATTTTTACTTACGGTTGTCAGATTACAAACATTTTTTTTTAATAACAAAAACAGCCTACCAAAATGTCACGACTAGAGTTGATCTCATCCAAATGACCCAATAAACTGGTCAAAGAGAAGTCATTTATATTATCGTCTAACCATTTCGAATTCGATGAGGTTTCTCTTAATAGATGCATTGGCGTTAAACCATTTAGGAAACTGTGATCTACAATTGGATTATTGATTAAATAATGAAAATACTAAAAAAAAAAAAAACGGATAAACAAAAATTTAATTTACTTGAACTCTCATCGAATGCACTATCTACCGAGGGTGCTCCATCTATTCTATCTCGAATTTGTTCTTGTATATCCCTGTAGTGTTGCTGATATTGTGATGTAGATGGCTGTGGCAATTCCTCAAAATCCTTAAGCGCCAAAGCATTTAAAAATGTTGCATTGTATTCATCAGCTGTTGCTGTAGTTTCATTAGATGCAACTGTTGTTGTTGTTGTTGTCATTGTTTCAGGCTTTGTTTCTGTTGTTGTATGGTGTTTATATTCATCAGAATTGTTCCAAGGCACTTTATTACTACTATTCGCTAGAGTTGTGTTTGTAGTTGTTATTGTTGTTGCTGCTGCTGCCGTTGATAATGGTGAGGATGATATTGTTACAATTTCGCCACCTGAAGTTTTTATTGTTGCGTTGTTGTTCGTTTGAATCGTCGAATTAACATTACCATTGCCCGGTAACAACAGCCTTTGCACGAGAACTTGACGTGACATTTTTTGTCGTGTAAGCTAAAAAAAAAAACGAAAATTAAATTAAATATTGCTTGAAATATGAATTCGTTAATTACCGTCGTCAATTGCTTAACCGGATCAATTGATGTCCTGCGAACAGGTATCATCGGCTGTCTAAAGATGTTGCCACTATTGCAGTCATTTGTGTTTATTTTGCAATTACTTAAAGTTTTACTGGCAACAAATGTACGACCTGAGGGGTCTCTTTCAAACTTAATAGAAAAAAAATTTTTTTTTGTAATAAAAATCTACGTATTTTTCCAATTAAGATTTCTATACTCACCTTAACTTTAACGGCATTATTACGTTCACAATTGCATGGACGTCTACGCATACGTTCACTTAGATTCGCAATTAATAAGAGCTGTTTGAGTTTATTACTTAAATTAGAGGATTGTATAGAACTACTATGTAGACTACGTTCTTCGTAATCTTGAGCACAACTGTTATTAGTCTGTTTTATAGTTGACGTTGACGAATTTTGTTTCGTTAATACACTATTTTCATGAGATTCATATTTTGTTATTGTCTTGTTGTTTGTTGTTACTTCCTTGCTATCTGACAACCAGTAATAATCTAATTCTAGTTTCGAATCATGACCAAAAACTACATATAAATCACCGATTGTAATGTCACCGGCAGTTGAAGACGTCCAACCATTTCGTATGCGTTGTATGACTTCGTCATTGAGCAAAGGTTTAAATACTGAACGTGATGTTGTTGCCGCCGCCTTAGTGCCAATGGAACGTTTAGAACGCGCCGCTGCTGTATTCATTTGGGGCATGCAATTTAAATTCGTTGGCAATTCAACAGTGTTTTGAATTGAAGTTGCCAGTGTCGGTGGTGGCAGCTGTGTTGTATGATTGTGTGGCATTACCAAATACTCTTTACTGTTGTTTATTTCATTTGAATCGGATAGTAGATCCTGTAATTCATCGCTTAATTCATCACCACTACTTTCGTTTTTGGCATGATGAAATGAATCATTCTCCGGTGTTTCATCTACTGTTTGCAATAAGTTTTCATACGAGTTGTCCAAGTGTTTTACTTTTTTCAATTGATCTGGTGATCTTTTTTCGGAACCGCTTTCTGTACGTAGACGCTTGTTGCAATTTGATATGTTAGTACTGGAAGAACTTTGTAGAGACGTTGAGTTTGAGTTGGTCAAATTAGAAGAACTGCATCGATCTGTATGGTAATTTTCACCCTTTACTTTAACACCGATACGTTCTTCATAGGCGGTTAAACAGATATTAACACTACTTAAGTATTCTGTGATACTAAGTAATGGTCGATGAATTGGTATGCCAGGTTTAGGCAAAAAACATATTTCAGGCTCCTGTACACTTAAATCGTTTAAAGTGGTGATGTTTGATATTGATGGTGTTTGTGATTGCGCTGCTGGTGTCGGGCATGCGTCTTGTGTATTTGTTTGTAAATGTTTTGCTTCTTCCACTATTCTAGTATCCATACTGCGCCATTTGTATTCAAAAGTTTTTATAAAGTTGACAAGTTTCTTATGCAAGGGCACGGTGGTACGGCATTTGGGATTTTGTGCTATAGTTTGAACACGTCCAAATGCTTCCATATTCGCTGGACTTATAATCACTTCTATCTTTGTTGGCAAACGTATATCCTCAAGTGAATCTAAAATATGATGAAACATTTAAAAAGATCTTTACAAACAAATTGTTATGTATGCAGTAGTAGTAGCTTACCATCTAATTGATTAAGTCTTCTTAGGGCCTTGCACGATGGTGTCTTTATGCGTATATTTTTACCTTTACAACGTACAGAAATGTGTCCATGATAGATGAGATTTCGCAATTTCATGAAATGTTTGTCGGTAACAAATTGTAATTTTCGTCGCATTTCACCATAGTTTATGAGCGCATATAATTCCTGTACTGGCTTACGGACTTCTATGACATAAGAGATAAGAAAATTGTTAGAATTTTAAGGGTGTTATAATTAAAAATTATGTTTCCTTTGACTTTACGTTTCGATTTTAATTTTTTTCTAAAACGAAAGCGATGCATAAGGCATGCCTATAGGTGTTTTGAATTGTTTATTATTGTCCTGCATTTGGTAAAATCTTCCTGCCTACTTAACTAAACCTTTAATTTTATATGTTTCCACGATACATATTTTTAACCGCGTTTGCCTTGGGCGTACATATTCCACGAATAAGCCATATTTGCACTGAGACAAGCAAATTTTCTCTTTTCTTGGAATTTATAGAAATTCTTAAGTGATCTCTTAATCCACTACACTCTAACAACGTCTATTGTAAGAAAATATTAAAAAAATTAAAAAAAACTAATTGTCTTACCCTCGGAAAATCGTGTATATTTACAGATCTTATGATAAGTTTGATAGTAATGCTGGCGCACTTGATCCTTTGTCTTGAATGTAACATCAGTGGCGGGACTGCGACGTTTTAGTTTTGCATTAATAAAATTTCCAATTGCTTCGAAATCCTTACCAAACTCATTGAGGGCATCAAAAAAATGATTACGCTCAACATTTGACCAGGTGGGACGATTGGCACGTACTTGAGAGGGTGTTTTTTGTGCTGTCGAACGTTCATCCTTGCGAGCTGATGATGGCTCACGTTCATTAGGTGGTGGTGTTACAGGGCGGGTTTGTTGATCTTGACGCATTTTCTGTATAACACGCGCACTAGTACGTGTTCCATGACAATTGTACGTGGTAACCGAACCAAGTAATTCTTCAGTATCCGGCTAAAAAATATAGAAGAACAAGAAGAGAGAATGTGATCCACATATTTAAACAATTTATGGAAAGATCTTATGTGTGTACGCACCTCTTGAATATTTTTCAATTCCAACTTTTTATCGTTCGGCTCTTTACCGCTGCGTTGTGTTAATTTGCAGGCTTGTATTGTGATGTTCGTAGCATTGGCGCCACTATCGCACGTCAGTTCGGGACAATTTTTGGCTGTTACAACTGCAACGTCATCTCTGGTACAGCCATTGTCATTTACTAATTTCTCTGTGTTCAGTTGTTGGCCTTTATCCATTTGTGGATAGTTTTCCAACGGCTGTTGCTTTCTTATAACCTGGTTAAATAATACACTCTCTCTCTCTTCACCTGCGGCTGTCTCCAAGAATATCTGAATTATTGAATTTAGTTTTGAGACGGTAAGATGGCCTTATGAAATATACAATTTTCACACAGACCTCCTCCTTATCAACAGCAAGACAAGACGGGACAAGACAAGGCAAAAACCCAAAGAAATCAGAAAAAAAATTCCCAAAATGGCTGTCAACAATTGTTTGCTCTCAGGAAGTATCGACGAGCATTTTTGCCATTTAAATTTCCTCTATAAGACACACACGCACATCCAGACAACACTATACTTTACACACTTTAAATTAAATTTAAATGAACTATAAAATGTTTATAAAATATGAATTTCTTTTTTAAGTTTATTAGCCAAAATAAATTTATGCGTTTTTATTTATTTTATTGTCCTCTTCAATTAAAAACTGTTTTGTTGTATTTACTTAAATGAGAGTGAGCGAGAGTATGATTGATGCTGCCAGATGAGTTCGTTTTGTTTGGCAGTGTTTCAATTCGCAAATGTTTCGCATAAATTTGAAGGAATTGAAACAACAAATGTAAACCGAAATATAATTCAAAATCGTGGGAATTAGAGTTGAAACAGAACCAGAGTGTATCGTATACCGTATACAGTGTACTCTCTCCCTAACGGACAACTCTCTTAAGCGGACATTTTCTTCAGTACCAAAAAAAATTTTAAGGAAAAAATATTTCTCTCTTAGACGGACACTCCTCATAAGCAGACAAAATTCTCAGTCCTATAGGTGTCCGCTTAAGAGAGAGTACACTGTATATATGAAATTAAATTCAAAATAGGAAGAACCAATATATAGAAGTTGACTCCAGTTAAGTCCAATCATAGCGAATCACAGCGGAATACTTGGAAATTAGACGGCGAATACTCTCACTAAACCAAGCCCATCTCCTCTGCAACTGCCCAGCCCTTGGTAGGTTGAGGATGAGGTCCCTTGGCAGGGCCTTCTTTGAGAGCTTGAGTTCTGTGTCGAGAGCCGATATCATTAGCAGCTTGGGCTGGTTGAGAGGTGTTAGGGCTTCAAACCTGTAGTTGCACTCTCAACCTTTTTTGTTTTGTGTCTGTTTATATATAATTCCTCCGTTTCCCATTCTCCCTCCCCTTCCCTACATTCCTATATCCTCTATTTCCTTCCTCCCCTAAGGACAATGTACAATGGATCAATTTCGATCTCCGGATACTGTGCTTGTCTTGACAGGTGCATGTCGTCTAACCCAACCTACTCTCACTAGGTTAGGTCGTGAGAGCGGTTTAATAGTTGGTCCTGATCCCCCAATCTGGAATCTCAACGTCCTCATCCATAAATAGGTCAAGGTGGAAGAGCACAGGTGTTGGATTGGAATGGATCGGGTTGTTATGTTTCTAGGTGTCTATGGCCTGTTATAGACAGTGTAACAACAAGTTGGCTGCTTGGCTTGGTTAAGGCCAGTTTAAGGTTAGTTATTGGGTTTATCACGGGACACTGAGAGGTTGAGTCGAACCGCAGGGTATGTTGCGATAAGGAGTTGAATCGAGCTCCTCCTCTGTAACTACCCCAGCCCTTAGTAGGTGCTTTTTTGAGGGTTTGAATTCTGTGTGGAGAGCTGACATCAAGGCTCTCCATAGATTAATTTTTAGCTTGAGCTTGTTGAGAAGTGCTTGGGCTTCATAAGTGTAGGCGCGTTCTGCCTTCTGTTTATCCTCTCATCACAAGCACATTTCGTACAATGGGTCAACTTGAAATCCGGGTATTCTACTTGCCTCATTTGACAAGTACACAATCCTCTAGCCTACCTAACCTAAGTCCAACCGCATGATTTCACGGTGTTACCTGTTATGAACGGTCAAAAACCAAGTGCTGATTTTAGTAAAATATGCTGCGCAAGGATGACAAGCAAAATCGTGAAGCGTTCCACATTTTTTGAAGTCGCCGTGGTCTAGTAGGTAGTGTGTTGGCTTATTAGACGAAAGGCCCGGGTTCGTATACCAGGTCAGACATCAAAACGAAAAATATTTCTTCGGCGACTTCCTCTCAGCAGATTTCTGGCAAAGACTGTGAGAGTAAAAATTGCCATGAAAAGCTTTTCAAAAATCTGTCGTTCGGAGTCGATTTTAAACTGTAGGTCCCGCCACTCATGTATAAAATTAACGCACACAACATAAGTGGTGTGAGAAGCTAGGTCGTAATCCTGACTGAAGGGTTGTAATGACCAATTATCTATGTATGTATATATGGATTAATATTGTTTAAATTTCAACATTATATAAGGAACTAGCTTCCAAGAAATATCGATAGCTTATTCTCATCGATAGCTTATTCTCATCGATATTTCTTGGGAGCTAGTTCCTTATATGATGTTGTAGGTCGAGTCATAGACCCATTAAAATTTATGTAATTAGGTGCTAAGAAGGAATCGTTAGGATGTAATGAGAGAAGCGATACCTGTGAACCCATTGTTATGGGAATAAATTAAAGTGACTTGTCTTAGTTCTGGTTTCAAAGGAGTAGATAGTAGACATCAAGCATATGGTTAAACGCCAGGCAAGGATAACATTAGGATGTCTTTTCATCTTCTAATCAGGATTAAGTATGCGTAAAAGTATCATATAAGAGTTTTAGAGCTGGAGGTTTATTCCTATGGAACCAAACAGGCACAAACAGCTCAGTTAAATATGAAAAAAGTTTTATAGTTTAATAAAATGAATGGAATAATGGAATAAAGAAATTTCTTAGGACCTATTACAAAGTCTACTTTTACTTCCCTGTCTATTGGCATTAAAATTGAAGAAATAGTTTATCGAATTTCAATCAAAATTTAAATAACTTTACCATTCAGTTTAGTTTTAACAAAAATTAAATTCTTTCGTACGCACTCCTTAGGTACAGACTGCTAAAGTCCTTAAAGATTTTTTTGTTATATTTTTGTAAACATAATTTTTTGTTATTAATTATAAATAAATTATCTTAATTAAAAAAAAAAAATAAATACATTTATTGTGAACAATATTTTGTTTGTAGGAACTAATCTTTGTTCTACTGTAAACTTAAATACTAAACAATACATAGTAAATTCTATACACTAATACGAGTGCAATTAATAATAATAATTATGAATGTGAATGTGATATATTTTCTTTAAATTAATTTAAATTAAATTTAATTACATCATCTAATAAGGCACAATAGCTTGAGGTAATTAAACAAAACAAAAAAAAAAAAAAATCAAAAAACCAAATATCCTAAATTTCGAAAATATGTGAATTTTGTTTTTTTTTTTGTTATTTACTTAGCGTTAACATGGCCATAAGAAATAGTAATAATGCCCCAATGATGGCCAATAAAACAAAAAATAGCTTGCTCTGAAATTAAAAGAGATCCAATGAGTATATGATTTCTGTTTTCGAAATAGTACCTAAACTTAGCAAATACTACAAACTTTTCTATTTTTCTTCAATATAATTTCAGCTTCTCGTATATCTTTAGTACCCTCTTCTACATAATTGCGGGCATCGTTGAAATGTTTCTCTATGCTCTGCAAAACAGCACCCTGAAATGAAAAAAAAACCGGAATAATTATCGAAATAGCTTATAGGGTGGAATTAGTTAAAGTTAAAGAACAAGATATGGCATGTAAATAGCTTGAATTTATGTGACTTGGAATCATATACATAGGTTGACAGCTGCCTTAAAAATAGCATACTTGGACCCTGTTAAAGGTTGCACGGTATTACCATTAGTGTTTATTGGATCTCACGTCTACAATTGTCGAATAACATTTGTCTTTCAAATCACCTATGGCTAGATCAGATTTATCGGTCAACATTTGAGTACCAAATCTTCACTTACTGCTTGTTATTTCAGCTTCAACAGATGCTTAATAACATTTTGAACCTTTGTGCGTGTATGCTTAGTGGTAAAAGTTCGCTATAAGGTTTCTAAGATCGATATTCAACAGATTTAAAGAAAATTGTGTTCTTCTTTATAGTCGCCGTGGTCTAGTTGGTAGTGTGTTGGCTTATTAGACGAAAGGCCCGGGTTCGAATCCCAGGCCAGACATCAAAACGAAAAATATTTCTTCGGCGACTTCCTCTCAGGAGATTTCTGGCAAAGACTCTGAGAATAAAAATTGCCATGAAAAGCTTCTCAAAAATCTGTCGTTCGGAGTCAACTTTAAACTGTGTCGATCCCGCCGCTCATGTATAAAATTAACGCACACAACATAAGTGGTGTGAGAAGCTAGGTCGTAATCCTGATTGAAGGGTTGTAATGACCAAATATGTATGTATGTATGTATGTGTTCTTCTTAGTAACCTTGTAGGTACTGTAGTAGGTATGGCTTGGCTCGAAACTCAGTTCAGGTATTTCGAAAAAACCGGAGTATGAAAATATGACTTCCTCTCAGCAGTCTCTGTTCTGTTAAAAGCTCTGGCAACGATTTCAAACTGTAGGTCCTGCCATTCATGGAGACATTTCACACATTCAACATGGATGTCGTTAGAAGTTAGATTGTAATCTTGACTAAAGGAAGGTAATGACCACTTAAATAACTAGGATGTCTCTGTGACCTTTAACCTTTAACAATAATGCTTAACAAGTCTTTATTATTTGGAAATGTTACTAGATATTTAATCAAAATACAAAAAGGAAGTAAAACAGAATTTGGAAAGCGAATAAATGAGGCGGTCGTGGGCACTAGAGGGATGTTAACTAGATATGTAAGTAACCTTTATAGCCCATTTTCCTATCATAATTAGTTGAGATTGTCTTGCATTGTTAAATCCGTAGAGTAGTAATCACATACCATTTCATGTTTATTTTTTTTTCTTTAATTTAAAATTACCTGATCGACTACCAGTGTCTGTAAACGTATAAATAACGTGTGCACCTCTTCTATGGACTTTTCCAGCTTTTTTAATTCACCCAAACGTTCTTGTAGGGCTTGCAGTGTTTTACGGGCATGTTGGGTTTCCAAAATCTTTATAAAAAGAAAAAAAAACACACACATACACATTAAATTTCTTAAGTTTAATTGAGATATAAATTATTGGAACTTACGTTGCTGCTATATAGACTGGTTAGTTTAAGAGCTACGAGAGTATCGATTTCTTCCTCTGTTATATCATAATTTACTGAAATACAATTAAAAAAATATTTTGAAAAATTAATGAAATCGTTATATAAGTGAGTTATGACGTCATAATTAATTTAAAATTTAAAATCTTAACAAGACTTGGTGAGAATAAATAGCAGAAAGGCTGTCGTAGAAGAAAAAAAGAGGAAAAAAGTGGTCTTGAGCCAAAACTTGGCCATCTCATATAGAATATGCGGCAACGATCTAGATTCGATTCTGCTACAAGCAGTTCTTTAATTTTTCACTTTTCGCCATCCAACTGGCAGAGTTAAAACGAGTTCGAACGAGGTGCCAATACTAACATCGTGGTGTTTGGCATATTCGTGTGACCACTTTAGGCATGCTAATTGAAGCTGAAAGCATACACATTTCAAAAGATAATGTATTGCTCATATTAACGAAAAATTCGATGATAGAATTGCTTGCATTATAAATGCCCCGTTTGTTCAGAATAGAACAAAAAAATGCGCTTTCGATGGTGCATGGTGAAATGAGAAACTAAGCCGTAATTTTGAATAAAGAGTCGTCGTAGTCTAGTAGGTAGTGTGTTGGCTTATTAGACGTAAAGCCAGGGTTCGAGCCCTAGGCCAGACATCAAAATATAAAGTACAAAAAGCATTTCTTCGGCGATTTCCTCTTAGCAGATTTCTGGCAAAAACTCTAAGAGTAAATAAAATTGCCATGAAAAGTTTCTCAAAAATCTGTCATTCGGAGTCGACTTTAAACTGTAGGTCTCGCCACTCAAGTATAAATTTAACAAACACAGTATAAGTGATGTAAGAAACTAGGTCAATAATCCGGCTTGAAGGGTTGTAATTACCAATTATATATGTATGTACGTACTCGACAATAATATTTGTATGTAAGGCCTTCAGAAAAGAAACACTATCAATGGTGAATTCAATGCCAGTCTATTGCTGCATGTTGCTAAAGTTGCAATGGCTGAAGTCCATGAATCAACCATTTAATTTGATGTCTTTAGTGCTTTCGAATTATTTTTTTTATTTTCAAACTTTTAAGCATGGCTCTTGGAAAACAGACTTCCTAATAACAAGGTAGAGGTCTGCAATTGACGGGACAGTGCTTATTATTAACAGGGCACCTATGTAAACCATGCAATATTATTGATTTTATTGGTAAATTTGTTGCCGTTTTTATTTGCGTTCACTAATTTTGAGATGTTGCTGGTATTTATTATTTAGGCTATGACATTATCTTAAACTTTATCTTCAACTAACGCCAAATGTTTAAAGGACAACAATTTAAAACCCTTTGAACTAAGCATAAATATGTAAGAGAACTCCAAACATGATCATTTAAATCTTTAAAAAAAGTGCGTAGCTTCTTCACCTCAAATCAATCAAATTACAATATCAATCGTAAACTAAAACTACAAGATGACTGCAGCAGCATTCACTTACATATTTGAGATTGTTTTTTAAGATTATTTTTTAATTTTTGTTCATATTCTTGAAAAAATTCCTCATTTTTACTCCAGATCACTACGTAATGCTGAAAGAAACCATAATACAGCCAGCGTTTCATGCGAGCCAAAGTCGAATAGTCATCTTCCGGTGGCAGATCTGTTACAATCGTTTGAAATTTACTCATAACACTGTTCCCAATTTGTACAGTATCCTGACGTAATTTATAAAATTCTTTATCTGTAATAGAAACAGAAAAAAAAGAGAAAGAAAAAAAGTTAGTTAAAAACAATAAAAAATATTCGTGATTATAAATTGCATTAGGTCACGTTAATATGAGTAAAAAGTATGTGGATTATTAACTAAATACAGTGGCAGACAAAACTTTTCGTACAATCAAAATTAATCTTATTATAGCTCTAAATTAGAAGAAGAAACTACAAAGTTTATTACAAAAGAAATGTGAGAAATTCCTTAATTACAGAGGACGGTAACCCGCTTATCTGCCTTTAGGATTTCGGCTTATACTTTACGTTGATACTACTTACTCATTTCATGGACCATCAAATTGATTATAATCTAACTTCAGACATTATTTATGGGTGTGTGCATTAATTTTATATCGACACCTTCGTTCTATTTTTTTTTAATAAAACCAACACTCGGGGGATGATCCCTACTAATGTAGTGCATTGTGCAGGTTTTTTTAGAAAAGGTGGAAAGAGAGAGGGAAGATGCGAACGGTAAGGAAACGAGTTGCTGCTGGTGACTATAAAATGGCCAGTGCTTTACCTTCACCATTAGACAGTCTACAGCAATCGTTCCCAAGAAACCTGCAGTTTCTCACACCACTTTGTTGTGTGTGTTAATTTTATGCAGAAGTGGCGGGACCTAAAGTTCAAAGTCGACTCCGAACGACAGATTTTTGAGAAACAAGAAGAGAAAGAGAAGAAATCGCCGAAAAAATACTTTTTTAATTTTTTTTATTTTTGGTGACTGACCTGGGAATATTCTAAGTCAAAAAAGTATGTTTTGAGTTATGAGCTCAGAAAGTTTTTACGCGCCATAGGATTAAATGTGTATTCTAAGTAGATTTTGCCATATAACTTCGGAACGGCATCTTAACCAACTTTCGTCAGTATTTCAGTTACAGATTAAAAAGTGTATTTAGAACGTTATAGAATGGAGGCGTCGATATGTGAGCGGGACCTATTGTTTACCGGCGACTCCAAACGTAAACATTTGTTTGGAGTTCTTTTTTAAACTACTGTATACTATACTTTAAAGCTACTAAAAGGAATTTCGAAATACCAGGACTGATCTCTCGTCTACAGTATCTACAATTGTGTATTTCCTAGCCCAGTTGTTAACGCTTAGACATCTGGCCTTTAATCAGGAGGGCAGTGTAACATCACCTATGTTTTGTGTGTGTTCAGTTTTACTCATTAGTTTGAGAAGCTATGGGTTAGAGAGTGTACTGTGTTAGCTTTTGTCGGAAGATCGGTGAGAGAAGGTGATCGCTTGCAATATTTTTTTTTTTCATTTCGAAGCTGTCACAGTTGAGATTTGCATTCGTTGCTATAGAAACATAGAACTTGTCTCACCTCTTGTGATATTTTTTATGCAATGCATTGTGTTGGAATATAAGAATGATAGTTTATAGGAGAAAGGAAAGAGTAGGGATAGTGTACGACAATTTTTTTCGATGTATCCTTGATAAGGAAAAGATTTCTGTTCTCTGCATTACCCTTAACGAACTGATTGAGTAGAGAGGCTATGGTTTCTGTAAAAAATAGCAAAAGTTTACCTAGTTTTAAAAATTAGAGCTAATAATGGGTTTTATATCCCCAAATAACAGAACCCGTACGGTCAATGATTGTAGGAGTATAAGATCGAAACTTTAGATTTTTCTAACACATTATTATGAGTATTTTAGCTGTTGATAATCATTATGCCTTCCAATATATACGATTGCTTTAGCTGTTGAAAATCGGTATTTTATTTGTCCGTGTATAGTTTCTCAAATCAAGCCCAGTTAAATTTAATCTGATCTACCTTTTGAATTCTGTTAATTTGTAGCACTAAGATATATATGCATGTATGTATGAATGTAATAGTACTCACCATTAAATTTTTTTGCATTAACAGCCAACGTCATTACTCTCATTGTCTCAATATTCTTTAAAATCAAATCGATTTCGTATAGTATTTCGTTGTACTAGAAAGATATTTAAAAAGTTTCATTATTCTAAGTCACTTTAATATTGTTTAATAATAGCATATAGTGTAGTGTAATAGAGACAATGCTGGGAATCGAACCGCATACCTACACGCTAAACTCTAGCTTATGAAGATAGAGAAATAATTCGGCGGTGTATTGTTAATGTATGACTAACTAGTTTTAAGAGTAATTAAATAATTATTGTTTGTAATTTAACTTGTATTTAAGAATCTATTTAGGAGGGTCGTATGAAAAATAAACGACTTAATAAAATGAATACAAAGAAAATTGGAAAAAATGTTCTTTTCTTTCAGAACACAATCTTACATTTTTACGATACATTTTTCGTTGGCTTACACAATGGCTTCGATAGCTTTGTTCCGTTTTGCTTCTTAAAAATGCCATTCCATGAGTTGTAGACCCTAAGCAGTCTTCTGGAGAAAATTTTGAGAGTAAAATAAATTGCCATGAAAGCTTTCTCAAATCTATCGTTAAACTGTAGGTTCCGTCACTCATGGATAAAATTAACAAAATTAATAAATTAAAAAATGATGTGAGAAGCTAGGTTTTAATCCAGACGAAAGTTTTGTAATGATTAATTAAGTATGTGAATGCTGCTTACTTCCTGTCCCGTATTATTAGTTAGGAAAACGTTTTCGGGTAGATCTAGATTTGGTTGTAGTTAGTTGGTCGAAGTAAATAAGTTGACTTCTCTTTACTAGAGGTAATAATTCTCATATGGTAGAAAAGGCTTGTCTCTTTTGAAATTTCTTTGTATGGATGGTGTGAGAAGCTAGGTTGTAACCCCGACTAAAGGGTTGTAATTATTAAATAACTATGTAAATACTGTTTAACCCCAGTCCCGCATTATTGGTTAGGAAAACATTTTCGGGTAGATCTAGACTTGGTTGTAGTTAGTTGGTCGAAGTAAATAAGTTGACTTCTCTTTACTAGAGGTAATAATTCTCATATGGTAGAAAAGGCTTGTCTCTTTTGAAATTTCTTTGTATGGATGGTGTGAGAAGCTAGGTTGTAACCCTGACTAAAGGGTTGTAATGATTAAATAACTATGTAAATGCTGTTTACCCCTAGTCCCGTATTATTGGTTAGGAAAACATTTTCGGGTAGATCTAGATTTGGTTGTAGTTAGTTGGTCGAAGTAAATAAGTTGACTTTTCATTACTAGAGGTAATAATTCTCATATGGTAGAAAAGGCTTGTCTCTTTTGAAACTTCTTTGTATGGATGGTGTGAGAAGCTAGGTTGTAACCCTGACTAAAGGGTTGTAATGATTAAATAACTATGTAAATGCTGTTTACCACTAGTCCCGTATTATTGGTTAGGAAAACATTTTCGGGTAGATCTAGATTTGGTTGTAGTTAGTTGGTCGAAGTAAATAAGTTGACTTCTCTTTACTAGAGGTAATAATTCTCATATGGTAGAAAAGGCTTGTCTCTTTTGAAACTTCTTTGTATGGATGGTGTGAGAAGCTAGGTTGTAACCCCGACTAAAGGGTTGTAATGATTAAATAACTATGTAAATGCTGTTTACCCCCTGTCCCGTATTATTGGTTAGGAAAACGTTTTCGGGTAGATCTAGACTTGGTAGTTGGTTTGACGAAGTAAATAATCTGACTTTTCATTACTAGAGGTAATAATTCTCATATGGTAGAAAAGGCTTGTCTCTTTTGAGATTTCTTTTTACAGCACACGACCAAAGCAATAATTGCGATTACAACTGGTGAGTTAAATGAGTTTACGTGAGTTCCAGTAGACTCAATTAATTTTTTTTTATTCAAATTTATATTCAATTCGTTTATTCTTGTTGCATTACGATATTAAATCATTCTATTCAGTTAATTATAAGAGAATCGATCCCACTCATTGTATAAAGAAAATCATACAGATGATTAATTTACATACGCTTGTAAATTATGGCAACGTATTGATATCTTTGGAACATTGAAAAATAATTCAAAAGTTTCTTTTATATTTCTACTGCATTAATGCTGAAACAGTTTAAGTTTCTTTTTATGTTCCACCTTACGTCACTTTGTTTGAGGCATTTGATAAAAATTAAAAATAAGTCTGCGGTTTTTAAACCAACCGGTTTGAACTATTTTCAGATAAATGAATTCGAATTCAATATTATATTATAACATATTTCTGGTTTGTTATTATTAAAGCTATCCAAATGCATACGTTTCGGTAATCGTTTTCATTGCATTTCATATGACAAGAAAAATTAGCGTACATTCCGTCGTTACGTTCCTTAAGCGTTCGTTTAAATTTAGTTTTACTCTGCACATTTTCGTGACTTCTTAAGAATTGAATTTGAAAGCTTGTGTAATCCCTGTCAGCCCGCCATTACAAGTGTTTTTCCATTTTGTAAAAGCATTTTCTGCCTCTTTCACCCGTGCACATAGTTTGTCATTCTTGTCAGTTTTCAAATTCGTTCGATTCTGCCAACTTGAACGTTTTATTTTCATCTTATGAGTGGTGTTCCGGCTAGATCTAAATTTATACTGAGAGAGGTCTACCATAGAAATCCACAATTATAGCTTCTGCCAATATTCTTTTAGAAAAACCAAGAATAAAATTTACGTTATGACGTATTCATCATTGATGTTGTTGGTTACTTATCACAACACTCAACTAAGAGATGTTGTTTCTACGTTTTCGTATCACATATTTTGGTATTTTTCAATCAAGCCTGTTATCTAGCAAACAACGTTGTATTGATTCTACAGAAATCTAATGCAAAACAAAATATTACGGATAGAATATCCATCTTCGATTCGTAGAAAACCCCAAAACATTGCGATAGGGAATGAATGGCGGTATACCTGTAGGCGGGAAAGTGTCTACTCTGAATTACTTTTCTACCACCAAACTTTTAGGCCATCGAATATTGTGTTGTCCTAAACGAGCCCGGAAGAAATGAGCTTCATTACGACAGCTTTTTTTTTTTGTCAATAAGGACGAGAATTTCTATGACAGAAGCATGAAGGAGTTTTCATTAACAAAATGCTGTTTTCATCTAGGGCCAAGTGTGATATCTATGTACTTTCGACCTCAGCAAAGGCAATATGCACACCCAGACCGCAGCAAAAGAAGAGATATCTGCAGGAAAAATTATCAAATACCACCAGCCAATCGACCGAGATTATTGAGAGCAAACAAACCAATTTCATTAGAGCTTGGTTGTTTCTGATTATTTCTCTTCAGATACTTCAACGTATAAGGTTTCCTGGCATTGTGTCTTATCATGAACCATCTCACTGCTCTAGTTCGTGATGTAGCGTGGTTTTCTAAATGTTTAGTCACTCTTTACTTTATATTTTATATTTTCACCTTCTACAAACCGTCCAGCCTATGTAGACGCCTTAAGTGGTGAGTAAAGAACGATTCACGGATTGTTCGAATAATCTTTTTTTATTACTCCTCGATTTGCTTCCGTTATTTTAATACGCTTTTCCATACACGAACACTCTGTTTTAGTTTTTGGCGTAATGTGTGGCCCTAGATATTTTTGTCCAACCTGGACTTTTGAAGCCTTGAAGATTCCATTAACCTGGTAAAGCTTATGGACTTCCTTCGAATAGTATGATTAGAGTTATCAGCATTTGCTACATTTGATTTGTTTCAATATGGAGGAGAGACTCCTTGCTAGTTTAATACTATGTTCAGACATGCACTTATATTGAGAAAATCGCAATAAGCGGCATTATTGATCTCAATATTTCATATAAAATTTCAATTAATTATTGGTCAATAAGTTCATAAATTGTTATAATATTGATTAAAAACTTCAAATACAACACTGTCATAAGTACGTTCAGTGAGCATATTACATTTTTTCGAACACTTTCTATTGATATTTGACAACTCAAATGTAAACAACGACAGTGTCATAAGCCAAAACTTTCTTTTGTGCTAGCTATCCAATATTATAAAATTTTATTTATCATCCTTCTAAGGAAAGCCACTTTGGAGTCACAAGTAGTCTCTATTAACCGCAACAGCTCGGCGTTTCGGTTAATCATTGGCAATATCTTTTCCAATGTTAAATTGTTTACCATTTTTATTTTAGGCACTCATTTTCGCGATTAAATTTAAAGCAATCAGCTGAAAACAGCTTTACTAGCTGTCAAACAAATTTTCGTATTTGATATGTCTGAACGCTAAAAATATTGTTCTCAATAAACCGAATATTGATTTAATAAAAGTGCATGTCTGAACATAGTATAGGTTAGGTTAGAGGACGTGCATCTGTCGGTCAAGACAAGCACAGTACCCGGAGGTCCAAATTGACCCATTGTACCAAAACATAGTATAATTCTAGGGAATCTTTTTGCCCAAAATTTGTCTTTCGCTGGGTTTTCGCTAAAGCATCAATTGATGAGCACTTGTAGTTTAGAAAGTGATTTTATGCCCTATGTCTGCAAGACGAATAGGTTTCCACGATTATCTGTTCTTATGGGAGAACACTTAATTTTGTTTGAGCATTTATTCGATTGTATTTGTTTTTAATACCTTAAATTTGTTTTTTTTATTTTATTTTATTACAATTAAATTTATTTTCGTTTTTTTCACATTATTTGCCTGCTTTGTGCCTGCTTTTATTCTCTTTTACCCTCTCTAGATTTCACCTTTATTTTTATTTATCGATCTGGCCGCTCTAATATACATTCTATCTTAAAAGTTTATCTCTACATATGTATGTATGTATGCATGTATGTACGATTTGTATACGAATGTGATGCCATTGTCTGTTACTGTCTGTTTGTCTGATCACTTACCATTTTAAGTAGAGCCGCCATAATTGGATGCAGCGTACGTTCAACACACTCCTCAATCTCGTCATTTTCTATTAGTACTAACGATTCGGTGGAGATATGAAACCTACAGTGTGCCTACAAAATAACGGTAATTTATTTGATTTTCATAAGAGTTGCAAACGAACGAACGAACCTCTTGTTTAAGTTCTGGCAAACGATCGCGTATCATATTTTTTCTTTTTCTTTATTTTAATACGATATTTAAAAATAAAATACGATTCGAGTCATATAATAAATATTTATTGTATTAATTTTGTTTAAACCACGTTTATTTGTTATAAAAAAAAAAATTCTTTTTTTATTTTTATTTTTGGCCCTGCGTTTCTAATTTCACATCTTAATCATCTCGCAGACGGCAATAAACTAATAAATATTGTGATCTCTTACAGATTTGTGCTCTCAATTCAATTCAATTCAATTCAATTCAATAAAAGAAAAACTCAAACAAAATAAGCAAAAGAAAAATAAAAGCAAAACAAGAACGAAAGAATAAACTTAATAATAATAACAATAATGTTTTTGTATTTGTTTTAATATTCTCACTATTGTATTGTTGTTGTTGTTCTTGTTCTTATTGTTATTATAACAATAATATTTGTATGCTTACCACACAACTGCAAACAATATCGGCAAACACAATCAACGTATGCCGTCGTCTATATATGCTAACGACATATTGGGACTCCCCTTTAAAAATAATTCACAATAATTAACGGTAATTTTTGTTGCTGTTTTTAAATAAAAACCCATTTAAATGCTCTCTTATTCATCAGGTCTTGAGTTTAAGATCAGCAGTTGTTTACTTTTATGCTCAAGTCTAGTTGCATACATTCATGCATGCATGCATTAACACGCACGCACAAGGGGAATCTCTTGTTCAATTGTAATAAACCATCGTTAAATCCATACAAAAATGCTGATTGCAGCGAAAGGAAATAAAAAAAAAAAAAATTTTATGGGAATTACCAATACGAAAACTACATTTTTGTTAAGTAAAAAAAAAAATCGAAATTAATAATAAAAAAATTTTGGGGTTTTATTTTATTTAATATATCCAAACAAAATTTATAACAACAAATCCGTTTATGTTTTATCAGTGAGTAAACTCAAACAAAAACAAAAAAATCACAATTCAATGTCGCTTAATGTTTAACACAACGACCCGAAAATGTGAACCACAGTGAGTCAAAGGTAAGCGAGTACAATCTTTTAAAGGGTCCGCCAAATAACTTTTTTTTATTTGAAAATGCTTTAAAAAAATCTACTGATTATTTCCTCAAATTTTTGTTTTTATTTGAAAGTACAATAATGGAAAATAATTTCATTCTAATGGCTGGCCATGCAGTCGCCTACACGATCGGTCCAATTTTTAAGCACATTATCGATTGTGTGCATCTGTATTTTATCAATGGCTTCGCGAATATTGTCCTTTAAAGCGTCAATTGTCTCTGGTTTGTCGGCGTAACACTTATATTTGACGGCACCCCATAAATAATAGTTCAACGGTGTCAAATCGCAGCTCCGAGGTGACCAAACGACATCAGCTCTGCGGCTGACAATGCGATCTTCAAAAACAGGGCGCAAAACATCGAGTGCAGCTTCGGCTATGTGACACGTAGAGCCGTCCTGTTGAAACCAAATGTCGCCAATATCCTCGTCTTCAATTTTTGTAAACAAAAATTTGCCAACGATCGTCACTCCTTGCTTATTTTCGAAGAAAAATGGCCCAATTATGGCTCTGGACCAAAATCCGCGTGCGTCGGCTTTTCAATGTATGCGTGCGGGTTTTCTGTGCCCCAAATGCGACAATTTTGCTTATCTACATACCCGCCAAGATAAAAATGAGCTTCATCTGAAACGACGATTTTTTATTGTCAAAATCGGCATCTTCTGTAAGTCGATCACAGGCCAACTTAGCGAAGCGAAAACGTATTGGATGGTCAATATTCGTGCAGCGGAAGGATAAAACTAATTATCTGTCAAAGCAGACATGAGCTAAATGTTACCATTCACGAAATAAGCACTAGTTGAAAAAACAACGTTAGTTGGCGGACCCGATACGTGGTGTATTTGAAAAGTAAGTTAATATTTTCCCTGAATTAAGATACCTAAAGTCCTTTATCTTTCCTTACTTTGTAGCTTTTGTTTGTAAATTTGTCTCGATTTTATATAAAAAAAAGTCCTTAAGAAATCCTTTAAGTTCCATTCTTGTTCTTACCATAATAAAATTCCTTGCTTCAATAAAAAAAAAATTAAATTTTAGCTTAAGAACCTTCTCATCAAGCTACTGAAATTTGAAATCAGTTGCTGTCAATGTCTGTAATCTGGGGTCCTTTCATTCATTATCTAGCGTATTACCTTTTAAGTATGAGCATTCGTCCTTGTCCATGAAAGTTAAGGATTTCTCACAGAAATTTCACATCCTCCAATGGCTAATCTTATACGGATTTCGGAACATACGGAAATAGTTGGAATTTCCATTACGCGTGAGCTTGCTAGTCCGGTGAGTATAAGCGCCCGTCCTTGTCCGTGAAGTTAAGGATTTCTTCCAGATATTTCAGATTCTCCAAAAGCTAATCTTATACGGATTCTGGAACATACGGCAATAGTTGGAATTCCCATTGCTCATAAGCTGGCTAGGAGCTGACGATCTCCAACATGTTACATGGCATAGATATTACGAATACTATGCGTTAACTTGAATATTATCCACACTTACTATAGGGAAACGCAATCTTATTCCTAGGCTCTGCCTGACATGCAGGGAATAGGACTGATTCACTTCTGTCCTTAAATCTCGATCCTCAAAGGCCACTGTCTTTTTGGTAGACATGCCGAAAGACTCGTCATTGCGGTAAATGATTTTTACAGAATCAGTGGATCTGAGAAGAAGGAAGAGACCTGTCTTTCACCTCATCTGCTTTTATCATTCAGAAATGAAAGCTTTCGATCTCCTTCTTTATAACATATTTGATAGGGCTTTCTAATATAAAGAGTAGAGTTTGATTGATCACCAGGTAGATCTGATTGCGATTTCACAATGAGCCTATATAGGGTCCCTTCCTTTAAGAGAAGATCGGCACCGTAGCCGTTATGCTCTCGTGGTTACGTAGACTCCAGAAGTGATTGTGCAAATGTCGTTGCCTCGGAAAAAGGTAACGATCGTATTTTCGACCATGGAAGAGCTTATATTTTTAGATTAAAATTCAAGATTTTGAAGAGGACTAAATGCGATTTTCACAATACGGTGACACTAGCCATACAACATAGCCGGGACTTTTTTGTCTTTCCTGCGTAAATAGTTTCCAGAACCATGTAATTTGTTTCTTTTTGTGGGGCAATATTAAATAGAGTTTTTACGAGGATAATCCTATAAGATATGGACCTTTGAAAGCCAATATTTATTATCATCGAGATCCCGAAAGATCATTCATGTGATATTTCCAAAGTGTATTGTGGTCATAGCTTTATGTGTGTTGTTGTATTTAACTTTGCATTTGCATTCGATATTTCTGGAAACAGTGTAATTCTTCAAATGGTATTCTTTTAAAGGAAAACAAATCGATTCAATTTTAAAATTCTTTGGACTTTTTTAATACTTTTGTTTTGTTTTTTTCGTTCAAAAGATAAATAATTTAAAATTTCCATATACAACACGTATAAATATTATGATTTAGGCTACTTAAACTAGGTAAAACAACAAAAAAAAAAAAAACAGGACAGTGGGCTACAAAAATACTCCGATTAAAATTAGTACAAGTAGTACAACAATTGCTATTAAAATCAACATCACTTTTTTCTGTAAAAGAAAAAAATAAAAGAAATCAATGATTAGAACGTGAAGAATTGGATAGAATAAAGTATCTTCTTAACCTTCATAGCTTTCTTATGTAATTTATCAGCCTTATCTAGTTCATCAGCACCCTTGTCCACAAATAGTGTTGCTTGTTGGGCATGAAACTCCACCCGTTGTATGGTTTCACTCTATGATTAAAGTATTTATAGTTGTGCGATTTACTAAATAATAGAGAAATAAATACCTGTTCCATGACTAAGCATTGTATCCTTAAGAATAGCGCATGCACTTCCTCAATGGATTTCTCTAGTTTCTTCAATTCATTGAAACGATCCATAAGATCCTGTAGGGTTTTACGTTCCTTTTCGGTTTCTTCCAAAATCTAGATTTTAATTTTTTTTAGAGAAATAAAACAATCGCGAGAGAGAAATCTATATTAACGATAACGATTACACGTCATCAATATCGAAAATGGCACATCATATGACTCACTTACATTGCCCACAAACAAGCTGGTCGTTTTATTCGCAATCAATTCTTCAATTTCCTCTTCGGTGGCATTACAATTGACTGAAAGTAGAATGAAGTTTAAAAGTAAGAAACAATCGATAACTACTAATCGATAACTGAGTTGACAACAATGTAGTATGCTTTTGAAGTAAGTAATCGAACTAGTCAACCAGTTAAGCAAAGATCGGAAAGACTTCGATCCTTTTGAAACAAAAAACGCTTCAATCAGGTCTCCATGTTTGAAACGACCAATTTAAGAAACTGATGTTGATTGATCGCGAAAAATAAGTCATTAACGATAACGGCAAGCAAATAACGGTAATAGTTTAACCGCCGCAAGTAGGTTGAAAGAATAGAAAAGTAGGAATTAACGCTACCCTGCTGTGACCGGTAACATGGACCTATGCTATATAGCTGACCAGATTTGTCTAATACACCGACTTCTCTTAGTCTATATAGAGTAACCTTATAGTGCATCTCACAGTCAAAATGCTCTGACAAACTATAGAATGCTGTTCTATGTAGACAAGAATAATTCCCTGCCCAGTATGTGCCCATGTTTTCTGACGATTCGTTCTAATATTTTTATTCTGAAGTCTACAGTGCCCGATCCAAAGCCCAGCTACTAAGCTCCCGCTGCTCATGAATAGTCTGAATCAAATATTTTTTCGTTAGAACATTAGAATTGCATAACAAAAGTTAAGATCGCCTCAAACCCATTTTACTTGACTAGAAACTTCGACTTTCTATATTTCCCCTTTCCCTAAACATCTTTTCCCACTCCACAGAGTTATTCTGATGCTGCAAGCTGTACGGAAATTGCTTTCATTTCATGCTTATATGTCTGTTTAATGCAGTGAATTTCCATATGACCTGAATGTCAGACGAGTACGGCTCTATTTCTGCAGTCTAGCTGAATTAGCTTTTCCAGAGAGTATCATACTGATTTCAAGTTGAATTCTTGGATGGCGGTCTGACTGTCAGTTGGCATTGCTATGTCCAGGTTTTTTTTTTTATTTTCTACATAAGTTACATTAAATACAGACTTCGATGCTTGGAATATAACCGCGACAATCTTCGCTCATCAAAATTGCTTCATTTCTTCCTACGATCATGCAGAATCGAAGCACTAGGCTTTCGAATCTTTTTTTTTTAACAATTAACCGGTTATTTATTTGCCATTTGAATAATTAATATATTAAATTAATTAATTAAACACCTTAAAATATACTTCAAATTTATAAATCCATTACAGCCCTAAAGTATGCAACATATAAAAATAAAAATACTTACTAATTTTCGATTGCATTTGTAGATTTTTCTTTAATTTCTGTTCATAATTTTGTAAAAATTGTTCATTTTTCGTCCATATATTGATGTAACTCTGATGTAGACCATAAAATAATGTCCGTTTCATGCGGGCCTCCAGGCTATAATCATTTTCTGGCGGTAGATTAGCTTTAAACTCTTGAAATTTAGTCATTAGCTGATTGCCCAAACGTAGATTATTTTTACGCAGCTGATCCATTTCATTTTCTAAAAGTTAATTAATAATTAAAATGTTTGGAATTTTAATTTTTAAAACGAATTAAAATGCGTTTTTTTTGTATTTGTTTTATATTTTACCGCTAAAACTTCGTATATTTGAGGCCTGGGTCATACGATTCATTGAGTCCAAATTTGCTGCTATTTGTGCTAATTGTGTGCGTATTTCCGAATACTAAAAAAGAAAAACGATTTAAATTAGAGCAAAGCGTTATCATTTAATTAACACTTGAGTCTAAAAATATTATGATGTTTTCAACTTACGGGCCGGCCATCTTTGTTAATAATTTACTTCTGGAGGCAATAATTAATGAATGTTTTTATTGTAATAATAATTTGTTGTTGTTTTGTTTAAACAATTTCATTTGTGCATTGACCCTATTGCCTGAACTTTTCGATAAAATATTTAAATATTGTGTGGCAAACAATTAAACAAACAATTGATTGTTTACCCATCCAATTAATTAAGACTTCGAGATGATGCCATTGGCGTAGCTAAGGTGTTACGCCTGTAGGGGTATATCATTTGAAAGTGATTTCGTGTTTTTACGATATTTATTACTTATTATTTGAAGACAATATGTAGAGTCTACGATTCAGATAATTTGAAGTTGCAAACGATAGGGGATTTGTTATATCCTCAGAAAGTCATAGAACGATACATCACAACAACATCACAGATTTTTCAATGAAAAGCCTATTGCTCCAGATCCCATTTAGCCCTGTCTCTTCGTCCTCCCATAGTGACATGGTAAAAAAATAAATGACAACTAAATTGACAGCTTCAACATGATGGTCGTTATTAACTGTCAAAGTTCTTGAAATTTCCAGTTAGAAGACCCTATATATGATACTCTGGCCGCCGTTCGAGCTTATCAATTCTTGGCAATAAGCAGACAGATTACCTTGGGAGGATAGCAGCAGTATCAATAGCTTTTATAGAGTCAAAACCTTCCTGTGGAGGGGTAAGATATACTCAGCGAAAGAAAAATAATGAGAGGCATAGCAATCATGCATTACATTATCCAGAAACAATTTGAGATGGCTTTATAAATGGGCTCAAAAGTCGCCTCTTCAGAATAGAGGACGCCTCGAGCCCAACATGTAGCTGCAAAACGTATTGTCAGAACACATACTTGAAACCAGTGCGGCGTTACAACATCCAAGAGAGAAACACCTGCCAGCGTATCAGGTTCTCGACTATATATTATAGATACAGCTACACACGACAATAATAATCATAGCCTTACCTGGAGTTAAGGGTATTTTAGAAACTGTGGAAATATTTTTCTGTAATACATCTAACACTTAGGTTATACAGCCCCTACTCAAGCTTTGGGGACAATAAGAAAGAATAGCACTTAGTCCAATTGACATTCACAGATTCAAGTATTCTTGAATAATTTCACACCCGACTTTATCCCGTGATCTGGATCTAACAGTAAGTATTTGGATGACATTCTCTGGAAGGAATTATTCGGGATTTCCGTTATGAAACCCGGATTGAAAGTGGAATAGAACGACTTAATGTGTCTTGAAGTCAATAAAATGAATTTGTAATTAAAAATCTTAATTTAAAGATGAGCAGCTGGTTGAGTTTAGAGTGAAGAAGAAACGAGTTGTTTGGTCAAGGGACTGTGAGATTGTGGAAGCTGTAAAGTTGCTTGCTAACTTAGTCTAGCGACTTGGTGAACTTTAGTAGGCGATCCCTCATACATACATACATAATTGGTCATTACAACCCTTCAGTTAGGATTATTAACCCAATTTCTCACACTATTTATGTTGTGTGTGTTAATTTGTACAAAAGTGGCGGGACGTTTAGTTTAAAGTCGACTCCGAACGACAGATTTTTGAGAAGCTTTTCATGGCAATTTTATTTTTACTCTCAGAGTTTTTGTCAGAAATCTGCTGAGAAGAAATTGCCGAAAAAATACTTTTTTTGTATTTTATTTTGATGTCTGGCCTGGGACTCGAATCCTGGCTTTACGTCTAATAAGCCAGCACATTACCTACTAGACCAGTCGCCGTAAACAAGTAGTTAGAGCGATAACTTACTACATGAGAACTTGTAAGTTCAAAGCTCGAAATATGAAAAAAAAACATTTCTTTCGGCGACTTTCTCTCAGTAGTGTCATTAGGCGATCTCCCAATTTCACATAATTTGGCGCTTAACAGTGAAGGGTTTCCGATTTGAACACCAGTTCGTAGGCTTTGGTTGATTTCTTAGATGTTGGAGAAACAAAGGAAGGGCTGCAATTATTGGGTTGCATTATCTCAGGCCACCTTTATTGTGGCTAATGGCAGGAAGAGGAAGATCCCAGCATTAGAGATTTTAAATTCTAAAAGAAGCCTAAGAGTGCAGCATATACACATAATTAACACTATACTTTGACCATCTAGATGTTAATATTTCCTTTATATAAGATCTTGGGGCCTTTTGGAACAGGGTCCTGGGTTTTACCGATTATACTACACATGCGACTAGCTTAGATAATATGATAGAGAAGTTTTTAAAGCTGCGGTAATCTTGTAGTCGCCGTAGTCTAGTAGGTATTGTGTAGACTTATTAGACGAAAAGCCCGGTTTCGTATCCCAGGTCAGACATCGAAACGAAATGTACAAAAAAAAATATTTCTTCGGCGACTTCCTCTCAGCAGATTTCTGGCAAAGACCCTGAGAATAAAAATTGCCATGAAAAGTTTCTCAAAAATCTGTCGTTCGGAGTCGACTTTAAAACAGTAGGCCCCGCCATCCATGCATAAAATTAACGCACACAATAGTAGTGGTGTGCGAAGCTAGGTCGAAATCCTGACTGAAGGGTTGTAATGACCAATTATGTATGTAATCTAGTAGGTAGTTTATTAGACGAAAAAAAAAAACAAATTATCTTTTGATGGCTTCCTCTCAGCAGTCTTCTCTCAAAAAAAAGCGAAAAAATTGTAATGAAAAGTTTTTTAAACAGGCATTCGGGAATGACATTAAACGGTAGATCCGACCACTTATATATAAAAAATTGCACACACACACACACACAGACAATATGAATGGTGTAAGGGAGTAGGTTGTAATCCTGACTAATGGATTTGCAACGACCAATAAGTAAGTAAGAAGGCCCTTGAACAAAATTTTCTAGCTACGCTCCTGTGCTTTACACATTTCTTGTGATCTGTTTTATGCATGTATGTATGTATAGAGTATGTGTGCATGAGTATGTGTGTAAATATTAGTAATTGTTTGCCATGTTATTTTTATTATTATTTTTATAAAGAAAGATTCTCGTTATGAACTGAAAAGTAAAAATAAATTAAAATAAAAAACACAAACTGGTAAAGAGTTAAACAAAAACAAATAAAAAAAAATAATTAAACCGGGTTATAAAACCAGTCAAAAAAAAAAAACAAAATCAAGAAATTTTTAACAGAATTTCAGAAGAAAAGCAAAAACAAAAAAAAAAATTAAGGGTCAAGGGATATATAATTTAAGGCAACAATAATAACAACAATAAGAAAAAGTTACAAAAAAAACATTTTGTTAAACAGTGTAAAATTGGTATTTACTTACCGGATTGAGTATGGCATCAACGTTTGTATTTTGTTGCATATTGGCTAAGGTGGAGGAGGAATTCTTTACATTCACCGATATTGTACTACCATTCGTAGAGTTGCAGCTTGCTGAGCGCTATTAATGAAAATGAAATTGAATTCTTTGTGGAAAACTTTTTCTCTATTTTTTTGATTTTTTTTTTGTCCCTAAGAACAATAACAGTGTTGTTATCGTTGCGTATTGTATAACTCTAGCTTACCTGTATTAATTCTGGCAATCGATCTCTTGCCATTTTTTTTTCTGTTCTTCTTCTTCTTCTTCTGCTTTAACGTTACGAACGTTGTTCTCTAGTTCAAATACAATTTTGCAGGTGAATTTTGGGAGCGTGTATGTATGTATATATGTATGTGTGTGTGTGTGTATGTGTGCTTGTCTAGAGTTGAGTATTGGTGTGAAAGTGTAAAAACAGTTAATTGAATATCCAAATACTAATACCACTACAAATTGTTGCTTGTTTTTCGAGTAAAAATTCAATTTTTTTTTGTTGTAATTCCTCTGAGGGTTTTTATCAGTTATTTTTTTTATGATTGTAGACAACACACTATTATTTACTGTCTCTAGTTTTTTTTTTATTTTTTTATTTTTTTTGTGACAATATTTTTGATAAGATTTTAACTTTGTATAGCAGTTAGCGGTGGCGGCGTGGTGTACCTATGTGGTTAATTAGTAAAGCTTTTGTTAACTTATATTTTGTAGGAATTTGTTTTTTTTTTTTTTCAAATAAATCTCTTTTATTTTCATTTAAATTTTTATCGAAAGAATCTTCTTTTTTTTTTGATTTTGATTTTTTATTTGTAATCTCTGGTATCTTTTACATTCAAGTGCAGAAACGGCATTGATTTACACACACATGACTGCTACTGATGACTGTGTTTGAATTTATTTTTGTTTTTGTTTTTTTTTATTTAAAGAGCACAATAATACCCATACATAGGCACACAAACACACAGTGTCGTCTCAATGACTGGAATTCTAAAGCAAAACAAAATTGAAAAATAAACTTACAAAACCAGCAACAATTTCTTTTCTCAAGTGAGTGTGTGCATGTGTGTGTGTTTGTTTGTTCTTATTATTTTCTTGATTACTACACAGTGTTCTGTTAATTTTCTTATATTTTTTTTTATATTTTTTGTTTGTAGTTGTTGCCCTTATTTTATTTTATTTTTGCTTTGCTTTTCTTTTTTGTTTTGTTTTTTTTTTGCTTTTTTCTTGTTGTTTTCAATTGTTATAAAAAAAAACTTTTATTCCATTTATTTTAATTTTTGTTTTTTTTTATAATTTTAAAATTTTATTTTTCATTTCTGTGTTTGCTTTGTCGTTTGCCATACGTCGTAGTACATTATTAAACTGAATTTATTTGAAGAATTCTTTTCAAAATACTCGCACTTTGATGTCATGCTTGCCGTTACTCTGCGGTTACTTAATAAAACTAAACTTAATACAAAAAAAAAAAAACTAAACAACAAAAAGAAACATAATTTTTCATTTATTTTACTTTATAACCTAAGAATTCAACAACAATAGTCCATAAATAACGATTTCTAACATCTCGTTTAGCCAATACATACATAAATAATTCACATACCGTTAATATTTACAAGCAAAAAGCATGAGATGAGAGAACAGCACAGTACAGTACAGCACAGTAAGCAATTGCATAAATTAAATTGAGTATCACTTTTCATAGAGCTTAGCTCTCACGTAAATAATAACCGTATATTTGAATAGTAAGTGTTGTTTTTGTTTTTCGCTTTTTTCTTTTTTTTTTAGTATTAGTAGATATTATTAGTATTGCACCATAATAGTATTGCTCTTCTTAATAATCGTACTCATAGTTAGTTGTTTTTGTTCTTTTTTTTTAGTTTTTGTTTTTGTTTTTTATTTGTAGTATTATTGATACGTTATGTACATACATACATACATGCATACGCGTGTTACTCATTGTTATTGATTTGTATGAGAGCGCATAAAATTGAGAAAAAGACCATATAAGGGGGGGGGGGGGGGGTTTAAGAAATGTTATTAAGTAAAGCAGTAAGTGTGTGTGTGATTGTGTCTAAACACAATTGTTCATACATATTAGCAAATGTGTTGGGTTTACAAAAAAGTTTGGTGAACTTCTGCCTTAAAAAACTGATCAAATTGTATTCTCACCTCACATAACTGAAGTTTATTTGCATTCATTTGCATATTTGTTTCAATACATGCATACAAGCATAATTGGCCATTACCCATTTATGTTGTGTGTACGTGCATGTGTATGTGCCTGCGTATGTAAGCTTATAGCTAAAGTTTAAAGTCGACGCCGAACGACATATTTTTGAGAAACTGTTTGAGAAGTTGATTGATTGCTAAAGCAACAGAATTTGTAATTTTTTTTTATAAAACCATTACTCAGGGGATGGCCCCTACTCATGCAGTGCATTGTGGAAAGGTAGAAAGAGGGACGATGCGAACGAAACGATGGAAACGAGTTGCTGCTGGGTGACCATAAAATGGCCAGTGGCATATCTTCACCATTAGACAGTCAACAGCAATTCGTCCCCAAGAAGCCCGCAGTTTCTCACGCTACTTATGTTGTGTGTGTTAATTTTATACATAAGTGAAGGGACCTACAATTTAAAGTCGACTCCGAACGACAGATTTTTTTGAGAAACTTTTCATGGCAATTTAATTTACTCTCAGAGTTTTTGCCAGAAATCTACTAAGAGGAAATCACCGAAAGAATACTTTCTGAATTTGGTTTTGATGTCTGGCCTGGGACTCGAACCCTGGCTCTAACGTCTAATAAGCCAACACACTGCCTACTAGACCACGGCGATGCTTTCTGAAGCGATTAAGCTTATTTCTCAATGGCTAGTGTGATCGACAGACAATATTGTTGTATATGGTGCTTTGAGAAGTCAGACGTGTTTGTGGAAAAGCCATTACATTTGGAATAAACGAAGTTTGGTGTCTATAGTGGTTCGAAAATTTTACCGAAAGAATAATTACCACCAATACATAGCGTTTTATACAAATATGTTCCATTTTCTCCTCTAGGGTGCAGAGGGCCGGAATAAGTTGGTTCCAATGAGCTCGTTCGTTAGCGAGTTGTTTTACTTTGTTCCACTTCAGACGTAGTTTAGATAGTTCGGTCGTGCTTTGGAGTTACCAGGTGTGTGAGGGTCGTCCGATGCGTCTTCTTATTTTCCTTTCAATTGGTTGCTGGTTTGTATCTGACAAGAGTTGGGCATTGGATGTAATGGAGGGCCAGTAATCACGCGAGATTCTTCGAGTCACGGATGCGGAGTCGCACGGTGCCGCATCATATTCCTACATATAACCTCAGTAGTTGCACAGCAAAATCCTGGCACTTTACAGACCTGGATGTTGATGTCGTAAGGAATTTTTAGAAAGTGTAATTTAATCCTTAAGATCATGGGTTTTGACATTATTGAACATTTTTGTGCGGAGATATCAAAGAACGTGTCCATGGAAATTATCCCCAAATGTGGGGGCATTTGAAAACCATCATTAGTCGAAGTATTGTTGAGGTATCGCTTAAAATCTGCGAAAAATTGGTTGAATTTGGCATCAAGTATCATCTTCGTAAAATATTTGCCTAATGTGACCTAAGCGCTCATATGCTTAAGTTGTGTCTGTAATGTCGTGTGTGTACGCTTTAAATTCGAAAAATTAATTCGTAAATTAGAACATGAATATTTCTACTACTAATCTGTGTGTCAATTTATAAAACCTCCGCCTCTGACCCGCCTTTCTTCACCACATACAATTACTGTACTTGCATATACAATTCATATCTAAGATTATAAATCTTCTCATACAGTTTTAAATATCTTCTATGTAAGTAAGATAACACATTTAATTGTGTGTGTGTGTGTGGACTTGAATGGGTGTATGTATATGTAAATAATTATTAATTATACGCATACGTACGTACTACATTCATTTCTCTAGTGTACAATCAAATAAAAATCTTTGTTATAATGCTGTTGTTGTTGGTGTTGTAGTTTGTTAATGCTCATTTCAAGGCGAAACGATTAAAATTTGTGTTGTCATTTGAGGGTTGTTGTTCTAAATGAAAATTAACTACTCTTCGTGTACTCGTGCCAATGGTTATAATAACAATACCTCTAAGCAATCATCATTGCAACAACACCAACAACCAGCAATTATAATGAGAAAATCTCTTTAGTTATATGCTCTCTTTTATTATTATTAATTCGCTCTTGAAATAATATGGATGAGCACGGAGGAGCAATACAAGCAAATGGTAATTCCTATAAGAAATCATCATTACCTCGTGCAATAAGAATTTCATTCTTCATTAATTTTTAATATTTTACCGTTATTATTAACACACTGTTCTACTCGTAATAATATTGAAGAGTAGAACAGTTAAATAAAGACAGTGCGGCCTTGTCTCTCTCTTGGGTCCGTATGATTGATGATGGTTGATTAATGAGTAAATCAATGTGTATGTATGTGGGTGCTGTACAGTACGTACATATATATGCACACGCTATAGTAGTGTTAACCACAATTATGTATGCACGCTTAACATAAAAATGTGATAAGTGGGTGTAAATTAATTACTACACACTGCGTGCACATGCATATCCATACTCAAGCAACGTGCATACGTATTATAATTGAGTGCGTATGAGCATCATTTCAATGATATTATTTGTTGTATTAAAAGAGAAAATCGCTTATAAAGAGAAATTTAGAAATTCATTGCACTGAGCAAGGTTTTTTGTTTTAATCATTCTCATCATTTTAATTGAGAACAAAAAGTGTGGTTAGATTTTTATGGTTTTGAATAAAAATAGAACGTAACGTTGAATTAATAAAGGATATAATGGGTGTTGGGTTGCAAATTAATGGTGTGCGACTTAAAATGTAATATCTTTGCTGATGTTAATTAATGTGACGTTAGAGATGGAAATAATTATTCACTAAATGCACTCATTATCCCAAATTTATAGATTCAATTCCATGGAATGTGTTGAAAGCATCTTAAAGACTGCGCTGCATATTATGCGCATTATGTTTATAAATGCAAAACTTGTCAGCACTGCAGCTGTCAAATGTTCGTAAATGCAACATTAAATCATATTATGCGCAAATAAACACAAAACACTAATCATAAAAATGGCTGATGCCTTGAATGAGTAAGAGAGAGAGAGAGAATACGAGTTTTAACAGAAAGTTTAGTCCTGTTCGCATCATGTTCTGCACTGCAGCTGTCAAATGTTCATAAATGCAACATTGAATCATATTATGCGCAAACACTAATCATACAAATGGCTGATGCATTGAATGAGTGAGACAGAGAGAGATAATGAGAGTTATAAAAGAAAGTTCCTTTTTTTCTTCCTTAAATGTCTTCTTTGAATCAGGAAAAAGAAGCATTAGCAACATATGATTAGCATATTATGCAGCGCAGTAATGCATTTACGAACAGGTCCATTTTTTCATATAAAATAACCATATCGTACAGATTCGTTTCATTTTAAATAGTTAGCGGTTAATGTATAAAAAATAAATATAAATTTAAGTTACATATCGTTGGTCTCATGTAGAATGGCCCTAACTCGCATATTTTTTTTGTTAAATTTTTGTGAGGAGATGTATGGATTTGGGTTAAATGTATTGGAATCCCAAAAATAATCAATTTCGAAAAAAATTTGAGTTAGGTAGGGCCTTTCTATCGGCGATATATAATTTAACTACTTTATATTTGTATAGGGACTTTTATAGAACGATTTAAATCGATATAAATCTTATCGCAATATTGTTTTCTTTTCGTAAAGACCAATTAATGCCATTATCGGGATGAAGCGCATTCAAATTTTAATGACTCTGGCGCATAAACCAGACTGTGTTTTACAAGAGTTACTTCATTTGTTTATAGTAGGGTTTGACATTTAATAATGTTAATCATTTAACAGTCGAAACATGGAATAAACTTCCTAAAAAATGAACTACAAAAGCGATGACTTAAACGTAACGTATTTTCGCTCAATACCGGATGTTTATAACATTGATGTTCGACTTTCGGAGCAGGTTATTGCTAGATTATAAAGAAATTTTAAAGCGTTGCAGAGGTGATCAGACCACTGCATCGCTGTAATATACGTTCTATAGCTGATTCCACTGTATCCTGAACAATTGGGCCTGTCTTGAGGCTTTAAGGACCTTTGTGGTTTATACGCATTCATCTGTGATTTAAAAAAAAACCAAACAAAAAAGTGTAATTGCGCTCAAAACGGATAAGTTTGGTGGTCAGTTCTTAAGTTCACTTCATGTCCTCAAATCTTTAGTGCAGAATTTGCAATGTTGAATGTAACTTCGTTCGTTCGTCATTGGCGTCCAGATCGTCCGATTAAGATCAAAAGAAATCGATCTACAGTGCATGTCGTTGTCAGAACTGGCATGGCTAACGTCATTCTTAAAAAAATATGAAACTATAATACTGTCAGCTCAAAATCCACGGGTTACATTTTATGCTCTTGGATCTCATATGGTTTGGTATCATCTCAAATTCAACAATTTTGATAGTTCACTTATTCCGTCATCCAAAAATCAATATCATTGCAGAAGATAAAATTCCAAAATTCAACAGTTTTGTTTATTCATGTGTCCATTCATTCCGAAATAGGCCTGAAATCGATGAAAATGTTTTTTTTCTGAAAACGTGGATCAATGATCGACCGCTTCAGAACCACATATTCAGTGAACACATGTTGCTGATCTATGGTAGTGAATAAATAAGAACTTATTTGAAGACTGTAGTTTCAATTTGATGGCCGTCACCAATTATCAAAGTTTGAAAGTGTCTGTTGGAAGACACAAAACGACGTTATCATACATACAACATGATTGGTCATTACATTACCCTTCAGTCAGGATTATGGTGGTTTCTCACACCACTTATGTTGTGTTTGTTAATTTTATACATAAGTGGAGACACCAACAGCTTAAAGTCGACTCCGAACGATAGATTTTTGAGAAACTTTTCATGGGAATTTTTTTTTTTTTACTCTCAGAGTTTTTGCCAGATATCTGTTGAGAGGAAATCGCCAAAGAAATAATTTTTGTATTTTGTTTTAATGTCTGGCCAGAGGCTCAAACCCAGGCTTTACGTCTAATAAGCCAACACACTACCTACTAGACTAAAATTAAAATTTTGTTTATGAAATATTATGAAGGACCAGATACTTCGCAAACACAGTAGTAACAGTAGTAGGCAGTAAGTTGACATATTAGACATGAGACCAAGGCGGAAACCCCAGCTCAGATATTTCGAACATAACGAAATATGAAAAATATTTCTTTCGTGGGCCTCCTGGTAGCAGTTTTCTGAAAAACTCTTTGGCAGAGAATCAATGTGCTTTGAAAAGTTTCTTAAAAATTTGTCGTTCGGAGGCAACTTTAAACAGTACAGGTAGTGTGAGAAGCTAAATTGTTATCCTAACTAAAGGGATTGTAATGTAAACCATTAGGAAAATAGTTATCCAAGTTATTTTGTTTAAAATTTCCAGTTTATTATACACAGTTATTTAAATTCTTAAAATTAAGAACATTTATTAACATTTTCGATTACAAGAAATATTTTTGTGGTTGTTGTTGTTGTTTTTGTTGTGGTTCTTTCAAGTTTATATTTAAATTTCAAACTATTATTATAAAGGATTTGGAGGTTTTTCAATTCATTTAATGGCTTATTAAACTAAATTATTTAATTAGTTGTTGTATTATTTATGTGGTTGTGTGTGTGACGTGTTTGGTGTTTTATTTTTCTTTTGTTTTTAAATGCTATCAATTGAATTAATACAATACATACGTTAAAAAAAAGAAAGATGAAAAAAAAATATGCACTAAAATTTTTAATGGTTTTGGTGTTCCTTTTAGCTCTTAAGCTCTTAATATAACAAACAAACGTACATACAAACAAACAAAAAAAGGACACACTACACCTTGATTATAAAATTCATTTCCTGCTTTTTTGCTAATTTTTTTTTATTTTTATTGTGGAATGAAATATTCCTGAGCCTAACTACAGTCTTAACTTAAGAAAGAAGAAAAAAACACATGCACATTACGTAATTAATAAAATATAAATAATTAAAAAACGAAAAAAATAAAACAGAGAGAAACTACATACAGTATTAAAGAAAATAATAAATTAAACATAAATACGCATTTAATTTAATTTAATTAAAAAAAATAAAAATAAAAATTAACTAAGTAAACTAACTAAAATGTGACACCATTTTCAACAAAACAAAAAGAATTACATTGCAAGCGTAGCAATATTATATAAAAAATTGTAGGAATTTTAATTACAAATTAATCTGGTATTACATTTACTAACTTCTGTAACTTTATTGTTTATTTTTTCATAGAAAATATCATCATTATCATCGTATTATGTAAAGTGTAGCAGTAAAGTGTGTGTCTTTATAATGAGAGGGGTTAAGTTGAAGATTTATTTTCTAGTTCTATTTGTGTAAAGTGATATTGAGTGATGTTTTATTTTTGTTTTACTTTTAAATTTACTTTCTATTCATTTCGGTAGGTTAGTTGTTTGTTTTCCTAAATTATTTTTGTTTATTTATTATGCTAAATAGAGTCTGCATGTTACGTTACGTTACGTTACTTTCATTTAATTTATTTTATTTTCTTTCAAATTAAATGTAATGGAACTTAAGTTCGGTTTTTTTATATTGATTTATATTGTGGTTGTTATGTATTCTATTATCATTATCACTAGTTGTCTTTCTTCTCTTCAGCATTTGCTTCCGCTTCGGTTTCTGGATTCGTTGAATCCACTGCTGTCGTTGAATCAGCCATGGTTGTTGTGCTGTTGGTTTGCTTGACAGAAATTTCACTTTCACTTATGCTATTCTGTAAATGAAAATGAAAATTTTTAAAAATTTTTTTTTTAGTCAACAAATTAAAACAGTTATTAAGGATTTTTAATTTTATTTTCTAATATAGAAAATTCCCGTGTCACGGTGTTTAGTAGTTAAACTCCTTCGAAATGAATCGAAAAATTTTCACGAAATTTTGAATATCGGACAACATATCGACAATCCCTCCAAAAATGGGCGTGACAACCTTTCTCCTTCAAGTTATTCCTATAACTCTTAAACTACTGAACCGTTTTTAACCATACTTCTTTTTTCGAAAGTTTATCAGGGTTAAATAGGAAAAAGAAGGCCTGGTAAACCTTTAAAATTTAATATTTAGGGACATAGTGATCGTAGACGATTGAAATTTGATGGATACTTCTTAGAACGTTTTTAATGTACTTGCATTTCTAAATTCTTCGTTCTCTAACTTAAATACTCTCAAAATTTGGTTAAGATGCGCCCATCCGTTCCGAAGTTATAGGGAAAAATCTACTTAGAATACACATCTAGTCCTATGGCGCGTGAAAACTTTCAGAGCTCATAACTCAAAACACCCTCTTTCGACTTAGAATGTTATACAACGGAGCCTTCGCTATATAACATGTATGTCTGTTAGTTTTTGCTTTGGAGCGAGTGCAGCAACTACAACTATGCGAGCGCCTCACCTAAATAACGTACAGACTTCGAATAAATTTTGAACTAAATATGTAGATCTGTGTACCGAGCGGTACGAAGTTTGCCTGGTCAGCTAGTGAACTATAAACAAATTACAAGGTGTAGTAAAAAGGAATTTTTTGAAATATAACCTACGTCAGGAACAGAGATCAGCAATGAATATTCAAAACGATGAGTAGATTCGAGTCAAACTTATAATTTCAGATATTTATACGCATTCATACTCATTTCAATATCATACTCATACAACTTATATTTAACAATAAACACGATGTTGTTGATTTCGACTCTCCATGACTCAACAGATACACGAAGCACCAAATAAGTATGATTCGAGTACGAACACCCCAATACTCACTAGAAGGCTGTGTGTTTGCTTTGCTTGCTGTCTTTGTCTTTTCTTTTTTCTTCTTTTAACAATAACTAAGATTGTAAATTTTTATAAATGATTCGACGACTCATTCGAATTTCAATACTGTTAACTCACTCATAAACACTCTGTTTAGAAAACACGTTGTTCTTACACAAATTTTTCATTCCGTTAAGTTCTTAAGGCCATAGCAAATTCACTAACTTTAATCTTTTTAGTCAAACATGTTTGTTAAACAGAAAACTGAAATTCATTTTTGCGATACCCTAAATGTGTTAATACCCTGACAGGGAAGCCTGGCCAGCTGCAGATAAATTTTTCGATGGCTCGGCTGTTTTTAGTGTCGTGCCCCCAATGGAGACGGGGACGAGAACAGGTCTTTTTTATACAGGTCTCTGGTGGAATTTAGTGTTTTTTGAGGAGAATATTCTAGGAGTCTTTAAGATTAACTAACTGCTCAGGATACACCGACCAAAGACCTCAAAATGTATAATTTATGTGGATAATCAGGTAACACTGAAGGGCTTTGAAGGGATATATTTTTAGATTACATCTAGTCTGGGAGTGTAAACAGCTGTTAAACGGCCATATGCAAGATTATCAAGTTGAATTATGCTGGGTACCTGGTCATTGCAAGTTTTTCGCAACGGAATTGCAGTTGAACTAGTTAAATCAGGATCAGCTTTTCAATTTATATTCGAGAAGCCGGTGGGCTTTTTGTAAAAAAAAGCTCAACTCACTCGTATACCGTAAATGGGTTGTGGAGGCCTTATGGGGACGAAATCTATCCTGGATATGGAAAGATGGAAGATGAAAGATGAAAGCTATTATAGGAGTACTAAAGCACCTTCAGATGGAATAGGGATGCGGAGAGACAGTGGGCCACTTTTTATGTTATTGGCCTTGTTTACAGATGCGAATAGGTTGTCGATTTGTTAATGGACTGGAAGATCTGAAAGATTACAGACTTGAGGATCTAAAACGATCATTAACGGGTTAAACTGACTAGTGGGATATTTTCAGGGATAGGAGATTTTATTTATGGATGCCATTAGTGGCTAAGGGTTTTTTTTCCTTTGTTTTCCTTTCCTTTTATTTATTTTTTCTCTTTCTAACTACCCCATTTTTCTCTTTTCTCTTCTCTAACCTATTCTAACAAAACCGCATTTTATTTATAGCCACGTAATGTTTTTTTTTTTTATTACGAAAAACTCACCTTCATTTGTTTACGTAATTTCATTGACTTGCCCATGCTGATAAGACGATAACGCTCCTTAGCACGTTCACGTATTTTCTCGGGCACCACCAATAAGGTGGTGGTAATATTACCAATAAACAGCAAAAAGAATAAGCCGCACATGACAGAAACCTTTGATAAAAAAAGAAAAGAAAACAAAAGAAAATAAGACACTTAAATCAAATCACATCAAAACATTAACTTCTTACATGCCAAGGTGCATCGGGTGGATTGGTTGCCAATTTGTATAGAGTCCAAGCATTATAGGCCTGGAAAGCATAACCGACAAATAGGAAAGGTAATAAGAAACTTAAACCTCTCCACATCCACGAATGAAAACCTTCAATGGTAATATCCATATTATGACGTTCACCCAAAGCTTTGAGACGATACAGAAGACCCTTCTGATAACCAAATTGTAGATATTGGACCATGCCTATGAAAGTTAAATAAAGTAAGGCATTTTAGTCGTTTTGTAAAGCACACGCATACTTACTTATGTAGGCATTAAAGTACATAAATTGATTTCTAAATAGCTGCCAATGTTCACCCTGGGGCCATACCAATAGTACGCCAGCTGCCACCGTCGATATGAAATGATGGGCCCGCCACCAGCCCTTAATACGTGAGCCATTCACTTTCAATATCGATTCACGTATAGTTAACGTACAATAATACCAAACCAGTAGAAAGATGTACGAGAGTTCTAGAGCTCTAATAAAATAAAACCGTATTCGTTAAAGCAATTCGAAATGAATGAATGAGAGAATGAATGAATGAATAATGATTTGTACTGTACCTGTAGTTGAATATTAAATTTACGAAAGCCATTAACAGGCCAATAACATTGAGTATCAATTTGAATTTTTCATATTCATCTTTATAGCGCACTTTATCGTTTCGATTCAGTATGGAGACGTTAACATCACCCAAAATAATCTGTTGTTTGGAAAGAAGGACAAGGTTTTATGGTTTTTTTATGGTTTTTTTAATTTCAATATTTACCCTTAGATAACGTCCCGATTTAGCTGGTAATGATTGTTCAATTTCATGCAGTTGTGCCTTACGTTTTATGGTGTTTTTCTGTAATTCAGCAACTTTTTCTTTATCTTCGGGTGACTGAATATTTTTAAATCTGAAAGGAGAGGAAAATATGAAAAGGAGTATGAGTTTAAAAGTATTTTTTTTTATTGGCAAATAGAAGTGCCTTCATTTCGTTCATACTCTGAGATATGATATAGCGGAGGCGTTGCCATCTTAAGAAGTTAAGATTGTGGCTCTACCCCTAATCGCATCTTCATCTTTCCTTTACTTTTAAAACTATTTTCTTTTGTGAATTACATTCCTGCCTATAGGACAGTAATCTTGCGTCGTTTGCTTATCGAATTTAAAGCACTTTGAAACAAATGTTTTTGATTGAAGTATGTACTGGAAGAAGAGTGGCAGCAATGGAATGTACTTCCTCAGCTTCTCAAACCATTCATGTTTTGTGTGGGTGTGTTAATTTTATCCATGAGAGACAGAACCAACTGTTTAATATCATCTCCGAACGATGGATTTGAGAAACTTTTCATAGAAATTTTGTTTCAGTGTCTGAGTTTTTGCCTGAACACTGTTGAGAGGAAGTTGCCGAAGCCTGAAGTTGGGTCTGAATCAAGGGCATACGTTTAATAACCCAACACACTACTTTCGAGGCTAAGGTGACTACAAAAATAAACTCATTTGCTCTTACAGATTATTGTGTACTGGACAACTAAGGTGACTGCAGAGGAAATTTCAAGAGCATTGATGGGCGAGAATCCAATGGATCGATGGGTAAGACCTCCTTTGGTGTGATCAGACAGAGAGGTTATTCTTCTTGACGGAACAGAGGATAATGCAGAAAGGGAAATTTATAACGAACTTGATAGCATTTTTTCCAATAGGAATTCAGACTTGAGGAGAAGAGCCAGTATCAGGGAAAGTATTATGCCATTCTTATTGCAGGATTTATATAGATTGAGCATATCCTGTAAATCTCCTCTGGTGTTCAGAGGCGTATATTCACTATCCTTGGATGAACATTTTTTTAAGGGTCTTAGTGAGTTAGTCTCTGCTAGAATGTGCAATATTGACAGTAGATGAACAGTGAGATGATTGAAATTACTGTTTTCCTCTTTGCCTGACTTTCTTCTTTACAAGCAATTTTGTCGAGTCTTGCCGAAAATGGCAACGAACAATAATGGTCGATAACGATCATTATGTCACCGCTTTTTTGATTACTTGGAAACATTTCACCCTGCAACATTGAATAATTCGGGCTACAAAAGCGAGATTTGTTTTAGGCATGAGTTGAAAACATCACTGGGATCAAATATCAATCTTCAATTCACTGTTGATTCGATTATTGAAATCTTTTTGTGAATTTGCTTTTCATTATTATCAATTTCTTTAAAAAAAAAAGAAAAAAAAAAAAAAGTGAAACACCTTTTTATTATGTATTTAGGAATGCCGTCATATGTTCTTATCAATAATTCCGGAATGGACAAGAAAATCGTTTGATTAAATAACCCTCAAACGACTTGGATACCTACCTACCAACAACAAGATATCGATACGGTGGTTATTGATTTGCTCAGTCTTTAATTATTGACTTTATAGGTGTTCAATTAAAATGTTTACTTATCGGGTTCAATGGAAATTTCAAGTGAAACATGTTGTAAAAAGAAAATCAAAGTTCAAATTCAAAAGTAATAAGAAAAAACCCTTGCAGAATACCGACAACAGAACAATATAAATAGAATACGATACAATAATAAAATAATTGTTGTTGTTGTTGTTTTTTTATTATTGTAATAAAGATTTTCATAGGTGAACTTAGCAATACTGATAAATAAAATTTTTATGGATAAATTATGACTTTCTTTAGCGATTAAAGGTTGCGGATTTTAAAAACAGTTAAAACGTTATTTCTATTTCCGTTATTAAGATTTGTTATTGGCACTTTGTTTTCATATTTCTTCATTTCTTTTAAATTTAATTCAACTTTTATAAGAGAATGTTGCTCCTCTGTAGAGAGACAAACAAATGCTTGCACAAAATCTCCATTCATTCATTGGTAAAGATAAGATGGGTTAATGAACTCCCACGTGTAGAGGCGCCAGACCTGTATTTGACAAGATATAGTTATGTGGAGAATATAATTTGTCTTGATTTTATCAAGATTCCATCTTAAGAAACCGCATAACAATTCTAACAAAGGACACTGCCTTCTAGGTGTTCATACCAGAAGGCTGGGAATACCTAATAACAACTTCTACTGATCAGATTTATACTACATCACCACGATTAAAGTATCTGACAAATAATAAACAAAGTCTTATTGAAACTGTATGCATGGGGCGTAGCTAAAAAAAGACAATCACAATTTTTTTTCCAACAAATGTGTCTACTAATCTATTTCCGATTATGATTGGATCAGGCTAAGTAGTATTAAAAGATAAGATTTCGTTTATACAAAAACCTATGTCGGCATAACTTATTATTGTTTGGGATTGGGCGTAAATATTAAATGTTAGTTAAGAGAAAATATGTCAAATTAAGAATTTTTCTTTTATATGATTCTTGTTATTATTTCTTTAGTTTTTTTCTAGGCTGGTATGGTGGCCGCATAGCATCTTAATCTTTTAATTTGGGTTTCAGTTTAATTTCATTGTCTTGTTTTAGTTTCAATATTCAAGATTTTTTAGTTACGCAGGTAATTGCTTTATTGTAGCAAGTTCAGCGATGTTAAGATTGCCATCTGCCAATATTTAGCGGTAACACCTTCAGCGAAAATATATTGGATTGTTGTATTGAGCGTAAGAAAACTTACGATTAATATTGAAGTCTCTTATTTTTTTTTTAATTTTTTACCATCCATTCGAAAAAATTAATTGTTTTCATTTGTGTTCGAGCCTATGGTGCCTGGACCAACCAACCAACTATAACACGACATCACATATACATAAATGTGGTCTCACACAATATCATATAGTGTTCCATACCCTTAACACATTCGCTGCCAAGCCTAAATTATATGAAGTCATTCCCCTTGCCGTTTATATTTTAAGTGTTATTGTTTATCAAAGCCCTGTCATTTCTTAGTAAGAGCACATATATTATCATACATAATCATTTACAAGCTGATAACCAAAGACGAGTATATTCGTCGTTGGCAATAGAAAGGCAGATATCGATATCCTTTTTCGTATTTGCGTACATTTTAGTAGAAAAACAAATAATAAAACACGCAGATAGATAAAATAAAGAAAATGAAATAAAACGAAACACAATGCGGAAATTGACAACACTTAGACACTATTGTCGATTGGCAAAAAAAAAAATTTGCTAATTCAAAAGCCTGCATGTTATAATATATTTAAAGTAGGACGATTATACTCGTCTTGGCAATGTGGAATACCCGTCAAAGACGAGTATACACGTCCTTGCCAGAGAATGTGTTAATTTCGATATTAAAAAACTACAACACTACTTCTGCCAGAGAATATTTTAATGAAAATTGTCAAGTTCGAATGCTATATAAGCACTATACACTAATTCCCCGGTTTGCGAAACGAAGCACGCTTCTCCATACATTTGTATTGATTTTCATTTAATTGGTTCCGAGATTTATAATTTTAGCTGAAAAAATAGATCTTTCAATAAAAAATATTTAATTTTCTAAGGACCTACAACTCGCAACCATCAGACAACACGAATGCATGTGTATGAATGGGAAATCCCCTTTTTCTTTTTCATATAAACGATATAAACTAAAACAAAAACGAAGCAACTTCGAAGTCACAGAAATTTTTAAAAGACACAACTTCGAATTTGCTTTAAACGGGAAATCCCATTTTTCTGTTTTAGCTTAATACGAACATTTTCGTATTAACGACGCAAATCGAAGCACTAACAACGCAACTGCGAAACATGCGACGCAAACTGAAACAAAAACGACGTAACTTCGAAATTACAGACTTTTTAAAAAGACGCAACTTCGAAGCAGACGCAGAACGAGGCGACGCAAACCGGGATATTAGTGACTTCGATTGCTTAAGAATTAAAACATTTAATAAAAACCTGTTCATAAGAATTTAGATAAATTAAACAAAATGTCTTATGCAGCGAATTAGCCATTCTCGTATCGTTGCTTGTTTTTTATTGTTTTTAGTTTCTTTAGGAATCAATAGGATTGCCAAAAACACTCAAGTACTTTCATTTGTTTTCACGTTTCGTAGATTGAGCATTTCCCCACTTATTAAAATGAACAAAAATTTGTCGTTTGACGATAATTTTAAATTGTAGACCCAGCCACTCATGGCTAAAATTGACACATTCAATATGGGTGGTGTAAGAGGCGAGATTTTAATCCTGTTTAATGGTTTGTAATGGCCAATAAAGTAAATTAAAGTTTGTGAATAAGATTCTCGAATAGGGAGAGTTATGACAGGACCATAAAGGAATGATCTATAAAATAGCAAAATTATAGAATAAAATAATGTATGTTTGATCTGAATGGCTATAATCTAAAGAAGCATTTGTATCTTAGTTAAAACTAAGAAATAATAAAATAGTAAGCAATCCCTCTTAATAATTTGTGGCGTTGACAACTGAACTGAAAATTAATTGCAATTGTTATCAGAAAAACATGTGTTAATTGATTAAATTTTTTTTTAAAATATATTTTGCGAATTTTATTGCAAAAAACATTCGACCTTGAAGATGTCCGATTTGATGTTTATTATGGTATATACATATTATGGAAAAATTTATTATGTATTAAGCCATAAAAGAATTGTGCATATTCTTCTCTTTTATTTATTTTTTTAACTAAAAATAGCAATTTTTTTTTTTTACAAAAAAAAAAAAAAGAATTTATTATGGAAACATATTTTTGAGAATTTATTGAAAGTCTTTTGATTTGAGTAGTAAATTTCTATTGATCTTTAATGCTATTTTCTTTGGAACTCAAACTATTATCACAAGCTAAAGTCCATTAGTTGAGTAAGATATTGAACAAACAATACTTAAAACAATATTTACTAATCTAATCACACATTATTAATAAATAATGAAAAAAAATAAAACTTTTATACGCTTTGTTAAATGTTATTTTAAAATTTGTAAAATTAATGTCAATAAACTAAAGAATATTAAACTGGAATAGGAAATACTTACTGTTTCATTGATGCACTAATTTGATTCATGCGATAGCGTTGATGCTTGATTTCATTGAAACATTTCTGTTGATGGGAATGCAATTGTTCCAATAATTCAATGTATTTGCGATTACAATCCTGGAAAAAATATAAAGCCGAATAGATTGATAAATGAATCTAAAATTTGTTAAAAATGATTTAAACTTACTTCCAAATCCAAAAATTCTCGACCTAGTTCATCCCATTCACTCATTAACGAATCAATATTATTGTTGGCCATATTTGCAGGTGTCTTTTTTGGGGCTCTTCTTTTTCCTTAATAGCAGCTCATTCGGTAACTTAATAAAAATTGCTTTTACACGGCCTTGAACTTGTGCCCAGCTTACTTTTGCACTTTTGTTTTAGCTGATTTGACTTATAATATGAGGTGTTTCATTAAAATTTAATACAAGAAAAGTGTGTGGTTGGTTATCTTCTAGAAGAGAGAGAGAGAGAAGAAACAATCGAAATCAAGGTGAAATTTTTAAAAATGTTTATGTTTGATGACTGTGAAATAAGCAAAAACTACATGTTAAATTAAACATCAAAAATAATAATATTGGGTGGTAGAGAAAATGTAAAATCAAAAGAATAATATTTTCAAAGAATTTAACTCCTAGAGTTTCAAATGAGTTACTATTGATGGATGGATGTGGATGTAGGTGGCTTGGTGTTGGAATAAAATTTGAACACAAGTTTGAATCAGAATATTAATTTAAGAACTCGATAGTTAGGAATGCTTCTCTTCATACAACAAAATAATGTTGAGTAGCAATATTCGCTTGGTAGCGTTTCTATAGGGCCTTTGGGAATGAAATGACGATCCATTTTTCCCGTTTTTTTTTTTAATAATGTTATAAGTTTTACTACTTTAACCAGGTCGTAACAAATTTTTTTCCGTAATCACCAATTACAGCAATTTAGTAGAGATTTGAAGGTCAAAATTTCTCCATCATTTTAGTTTTTGGTGGTGGTTAATTGTGTAGGTAAAGCGTTTTTCGGTATCCAGTATAATTTTGCAATAAAAACGATTTTTAGGCAATCGAAACATTGCTTACAAGGCGTTGGAATTCGATGATTTTTATTTCACATTCCAAAACAAAATTACTGTAACGAAATTGGAAAAAAAAAAGTTGCATGAACCCGATTGTTGTAGTAAAACAACACCAGAAACATTTTAAATTCAACCGCCAGAAGTTCATTTTTTTTTATAAAACAAGCACTGAGGGGTTGCCCTCTACTAATGCAGTGCATTGTGCAGGTTTTAGGAAAGGTGGAAAGAGGGAAGATGCAAACGGTTAGGAAACGAGTTGCTGCTAGGTGACTATAAAATGGTCACTGCCATACCTTCACCATTAGCCAATCGTCCCAAGATGTTGTGTGTGTTAATTTTATACCTAAGTGGCGGGACCTACAGTTTAAAGTCGACTCCAAAAGACAGAATTTTTAAGCAACTTTTTCATGGCAGAATTATTTAGAATTTTTCAGAGTTTTTGTCAGAAATCTCCGAAGAAATATTTTTTTTCATATTTCGTTTTGATGTCTGACCAGGGACTCGAACCCTGATAACTCTTCAAAATTTTTCGAATTGAAAGGAAAAACATAAGAATTTGTTTGTGTTGTTAATTTCTAATCGAAAATGTTAATTTTTTCTAATCGAAACACACAGTGGGACCCTCTGGAGCATACGTTAACAATAAAAAAACGTTGAAAGAAATTTTATTTTTGAATAAAATTTGATTATTTTTTTTACGGGTTTTTATTTATTCCATAACAGTCGAACTTCTATAAATTGAATCAACATTATCCAGAAGAAAAAAACTTCAATTTATAGAAACTTCAAGTTAAAGAAGCAAAAACTGGCACAATTTCTCTCCAAGATGCTGTTGCTGTGCTTCAACTTATAGAAAATTCAAGTAATAAAAGTTCCAATTATAGATGTTCGACTGTATTAGGAAATGAAAATCTGAGCTCGTGAAATTTAATTATTCAATTGAATAAAAATTAGTTTTATTATTTGAGGAGTGGTAAATCGTATTAAAAAAAAACTACATAGAATACATTGCCTTAACAAGGTTTTACCTTAAGGGCTGTTGTAATTTAATTCAATTTCATTTTCTTTTTGCAGAAAATGAAAAACAAATATTTTTTTTTTGTATTTGAATTGATTTGCATAAAATAAATGAATGCACGAATTTATTATTGAATTTAAAATCGTTTCTAGTCTTTCAAAAGTTCAATTATTAAAAACGATTTATTATTCATGACGATACATTCCATTAAAGGGTCAGAAAGGTTTAGAAACTAGTCAAACTGCTTTTATACTTTTTCCCTCAACCAATATTAAAAAAAAAAAAATTTTGTTTTGAGGGTCTTGAACTCATTCGCTGTCAAGTACGCAGTTTAGTAATAACAACTATAAACATATTAAAAAAAAAAATTAAAAACAAAAACAAAAACAAAAAAAAAAAAACAAGATGGGGAGATTCCAATAGAAAATATCTTCCTTTTTACATTTTTTGTTTGTCTCAAGATTAAAAATAATATGGATTGGACACACACATTTTGGCTAAATCATGATGAACTATTCAAAAAAAATATTCCATTTTTATAATGAAACAAACAACTCTCACGTTGTAAACGTTTCACTAATATTACGGCTCTTTTAATAGATTTACAGCGTTAGGTTACACGTGTTGCGTTTTATGATTTATTTTTTTTACGTATTTATGTTATTTAGTTAAAACGATTTCCGTAATTAGTTTTTATTTTTTTATTTATAAATTTATTTATTATAAAATCTTAATTTTTGTTTTGTTAAAATTTCTAATGATCCCTGCATTATGACGTTTGTCTGCTCACCGTTCGTTCACTCAGAGGGAAAATAGACCGCCGTTCTATATTTTTTTGTTTTTCGATTTTTTGTGCTCTGTCTGTTGTGTGCACCTCTCGAATACGATACGAAAATAACTGTTTTCAGCTAGAGAACGTCCATGGGTTGGGAGCCGCAAGCATTAAGTATAAGTGAATTTAAAACAACAACAACAACAACAATTTCGACAACAACAACAACATTGTCTATAAGAAATTGAATAATTTTTTAAAACAAAATATAAATAATAATCGTGACAGCAACAAAGTTTATTAGGAAGTAAAACAAAAAAAAAAGTAATCGTCGATCATGTACGACTTTCAAGTACTCTGCTCGACTATTATACTCGTAATGGTGTTGGATTTGTATAGAAATTAGAAGCATTTTTTCTACAACACCTTAGTGAAATGCTGTTAGTTTCGTGGTCTTTTCTATTTACATCATACGAAGTTACTTAAAAATATCATCGTTTTCAATGACTTTTGTTTACAGTTTCACTTCGAATTTATTTCGAATTTCTATGTGTCCCTATCAGAGATCAGCGATAAGTATTCAAAGCTATGACTAGAATCTAGGAATTTATTTGATATCGATAATATGGAAGAACTTTCTTTTAAAATCTGTTTCTTATCGACAGTGATACGAATTAAAGCTCATATTCCTTGATAGTGACAATCAGTACAGAAGAAATTTGACCATGTAGGTTTAATGTTGAGAATATGTGCGTCTGTCTGTCTTGCTGAATTGTCCAGCAAGAGCAATAGATTAATCCTGAAGTTTTTATAATAGAAATAAATAGTTCCAAGAAAAATGTGGTTGGAAAAACTGCCAATACTGGAATTAGTCCTAATATTAATGATAGATAGCCGTCACCAAGTCTTGTAGTTGGCTTAGGGTTTAGAAAATGCATTCAACTTGTACAATTCCATTACTTAAACAAGAATCAAGGTAAAATGCCATAGTCTCATTTCAGAGCTATTTATCTATCAGATAGATAGATAGATTTATCTATCTAAAATATTTTCAGATAGTTTAGTGCTTTAAAGAGCAGAGATTTTGATTAGAAAGGTATTACTACCATCTCTAAACCTAAAGCTTATTGTGTTGATGGACAATGTTTCACCAACTCACGCTTTTAAATTGGATTTGACCGTACAAACCATTGTGAGATATTTATGGATTGGACAATAAAAGATTCAGATTTTTAGTATAGGGAGAACAAAGTCCTTTGTTCTAAAAATAGTATCTTAACCCGCTGTTTAGGATTGTGACCATATTTTTCAAGTTTTGCAACTTTTTGAAGCGATAGTCATTGAATAAACATTCCATATGAAACTATGAATCAAATTATTACATCAAAGGGTGTTAATACACAACCAGGATAAGGATCAACAACAGGCATACTTACTTAATTGGTCATTACGACCTAGCCTCCTATGCCGCTCATATTGTGTGCGGGAACCACAGCTTTGTCGGCTTTGATTCGAGAGATTTTTGAGAAACTTTTCAATGTCAATTACATTTGCTCTGAGAGTTTTTGACAGAAGACTTTCATCTACTTACTAGGCTGATTAGTAATTTAAACTACAGGCATAGCTAGTAATAAAAGGACATGAAAGCAGGAACATAAGTTGTTAGGGCACAAAGTAAAAATAACTGATTCAGGCAAATGCGAGATAGAAGTGACGTTGATGGATTCCCAGAAGATAGAAATTGTTGACATATGATACAAACAAGAGTTTCCTTCTTCTCTTAAGGTGAACAAATCCTTCAGAAGTCATACGAGAGAATGATGTGACATTCACTATGTCTTTTAATGGGATATTATCACAATAATGCACATGCAATCATACTGCCGGAGGATAACTATTTTGACTGCACACATCTGAACACTTATGCCCGGTAACAGTTAAAAATTTGAGGTTATGTACAGTCCTTCACTATTTTGGAATCCATAAGGATTACTATCGAATGCTTTAGAATTTACCTGAGTAGCCCTTGTTATTCATGGACGAGGAACGTTTAGCTTCTCAACTTGCTTAGGTTATGGTGAATCTTTACAATGCATTTTTGTATTGTTCAATATCAATGAAGTTGATTTCCAAGTGCAGCTGTAGGGTGCTGCATGATTTATAAATTTTATTATTTGTTGTTGTTGTTGTTCTTGCTTAATAACAATTTAAGAAAACTTTAAAATACGTCTTTTTGATTGCAAATATAACAAAAATCACCTAAATATTGTTGTTGTTGATGTTTTGTCTTTACACTACTTTTTCTTACGTGTTTTTTTGGTTCAATTTTTCTTGATTAGATTAGTTTTTTGTACACTTTATTATTACTGTGGTTGTCGTTGTTGTTGCTGCTGCTGTTACTACTACTAATACTCTATTGTTTTATTTTTCTAACCTGAGGTGCTTCTCTTGGCTGTGCTGTCTGAGGTTTGTATGGTGGTGCTCTTGAATTTGAAGGCAATACAAAAACAACAACCACAACAATGAAATGAGAACACGAAAAAATAAGTAAAAACAAAACAACAATTTTTTATATTGGAATTTTTTTTTTTATTGTTGTATTATGGAACAGCCAGCTTCTTGATTCTCTTTAATGCACACACACGTTGTCGTCATACCACTTTTATTTTATTTCATTTGATTTAAGTTTTGTATTCTTATTTATATTCGCTTTTGTTTTATTTTTCTCTGTTTTTTTTGGTAAATAAGCGTCACACTATATTTTTCTTCCACAATTTCATTGTTGTTGTGATTTTTTGTTTCTATTTCTTTTTTTTTTTTTTGAAGGAAAATTTCTTTTTTTAGTATCTGATGACGTTGTCTGCCATAGGGCTACGGCTACTGCTACGCTGCGACAGCTTACCTTACAAAACAAAATAAAAACTTTTGTGTTTTAAATTCTAACAAAAATATTCTTTATAGTTGTTGTTTTATTGTAAACATTTAATTTGATTTGTAAAGATTTTTAATTTTATTTTTATTAGAAATTTTTCTCTGTTTTTTTTTCAACAAAATTCTTATTGTGTTTTTGTATGCCGGTATGTTTACAAAGGTGGTGAATAAAAATATATTCATGAGATGATGATTGTCAAAAAATTTTACCTCGAAACGTCAGCTGTTTGTCATTTATGTTGAATATGTAAACTTTGCCGGGTTTATACAATTTCACCACCACAATATAACAATACACATTTGGTAAAAGGGAAAAAACAGAGTTGGATTGTTTACAAGCTTTTTTCTTTTAACGGTTTTTAGTGTTTGAAAGTGGGTTTTATGGTGCGCTTTTTGTTTATTCCTCATTTATTAATCATACTGGCCTTAATCGACGTACAGTTGTTTAAGTTATTTAACACTGTTTGTGTTACAATACTTTGACTGGTTTCAGACTAAAGTAAAGTTGAAAAAGTTGGTTCCAAGTGCTTAACATGAGTGGATCTGCATATTTTGTGGCGTTCCCCTAAAGACTCACTTCTAGTATAAGAAATGTTGGAATCCTAATCCTAATCCGAATATATATTATAAATCTTTCTGTAAGTCTGTTTTTTTGTTTGTTAGCCAATCACGCCTGAACGCTTGGACCGATTTTCTTGAAATTTGGGATATAGATCGGGCTTTTGACGGTGGAAGATATAGGCTATACATCTTTTCAAAATTTTTACCAAAAGGGAAGAAAAAATGGGAAAAATGGGGAAAAAATGGTAATAGGTAATTTTTTACGATTAAGTTTCCCAAATGTTTGTTGTTTTGTTCGTTACCCAATCACGCCTAGACAGATTTTCTTGAAATTTGGGATATAGATCGGACTTTTTGTCTGTGCAGGTTATAGGCTATAAATCTTTTCAAAATTTTGATCAAAAGGGGATAAAAAATGGGAGAAATGGGGAAAAAATGGTAATAGGTATTTTTTTACGCTTTAGCTTGCTGAAGTTTCCCAAATAGCTATTAGAGGTGTTCCGTATCTAAAGTTGAAAAAGGGGGTCCTAAAAGGGGGAAAGGGGCCAAAAACGGGAAAATTAAGAGCATAACCAATCACGCCTTTTTTGTGTCGTTCGGAGTCGACTTTAAACTGTAGGTCCCGCCACTCATGTATAAAATTAACGCACACAACATAAGTGGTGTGAGAAGCTAGGACGTAGTACAATGGGTCAATTCGACCACCGAGTACTGTACTTGTCAGAATTGACAAGTACACGTCCTCTAACCTAACCTAACCAATCACGCCTGAACGCTTGAACCGATTTTATTGAAATTTGGGATATTGATCGAGCTTTTGTCGGTACAGGCTATGGGCTATAAATCTTTTAAAAAATTTGAACCAAAGGGAAAAAACTGGGACAGAAAAAAAAGGGGAAAAAATTAGTACTTTATGCATAAATGCTGTATTTTATTTATTTTAAAGGAGTTTTTTGACGATTTAGCTTGGTTAAGTTTCTCAAATAGCTATTAGAGGTGTTCCGTTCATAAAGTTGAACCAAAAGGGGTCCAAAAAGGGGGAAAGAGGCGAAAAACGGGCAAATTGCATGCATTTATATTTAGGACTTAGAGTATTCAAAAAACTGGGTTGTTTGATAAACCGGTTTTCGAATTATTTGAAAAATTACATTTTTTAAGAAGCCGGTTTCGAAACCGAATTTTTGTTTATTGTTATTTTTATAACCCGCGCAACGCCGGGTACAATCTGCTACTAATTTTATAATTTCATCCAGTTTCTAACATAGGAAACTATATTGGTTGTTGTCTTAAATATTTATCCAAGACAAACATCTAATTTATAATTTTTAAGTCATAACGAGCTAATCAAAATTTATAAAAAATTGTTTTATTTTTATTAAAAATTAAAAAAAAAATCAATTTCAAAAGTTTTAAATCTGAAGGGAATGTACCACCGGTAAGCATATATTTTGTTATTGCCACGCCCCTCCAAATTTATTCCTTACGCCTGGTAAGCATTTTCAAAGCAACATAAGCGGCAATTCTGAATATTAAAATCAACAGTATCAGACCCAGATAATCAAAAGGTAGATTGGTTTCCGAAAAGTTCAACGTTTCCAAAATAACTTTTCCCGAGCTAGGGCAAGTGGTGTTGGTTGAAGTACAGGTAATTTCGCCAGGTTTAACATCAGCCCACTGATTGATTAGCAAGCCTTCGTTGGCATAACGGAACCAAGAGAAATACGATAACCACTTAAAGTACACAGGCACTGAACCGGAATTAAGGAAAAAACCACCAAACAATAAGAAGGGTATGGTAACGGGTGGACCAACCGATAAAGCCATAGAAGTTGAGGAACTTGCACAAGATATCAAATAACCAAAAGAGGTAGAAACATTAGCTACTAAGGTTACCAAAGCCAAGGCATGCAAATAATGATCCCAGCCAGGACGCAAACCTATCATTGGATAGGCTATGGATATAAAAAGAAACGGCACCACCAAGAATAAAGGCAGCTCGGCTATGGTCTTGCCTAGGAAATAAGTGTCACAACGATACAAGCGACTGCGTGTTTCACGCATAAAAACTGGAATTTCCGAGGTAAAGACCTGTAAATGAAAATTAGTGGGTGGGAGAAAAATAAACTATTTAGAAACTTTCAAGTCAAAATTGGAACATGGTACTTACATTTATGACAGCGAAAACATTTTGGAAAGTCATATTGGTTAAAAACAAAAATATGGCGCCATTTATATTCATAACACCCACTTGGGTCATGGGCTGGTTCAAGAATATCAAACCGATTAAAACCGCTACCATCTGGCAACATAAGAACGATTAGAAATTGAAAATTTTAAAGTCAAAGTCAGTAAAGATAGGGCAGGGACTTACGACAGTTTGTATTAAGCGCACTTTGACGAGTAATGGCTCCTTGACCGTGGATATCCAAGAACGCCACATTATGGCACGAAATTGTGTCAGCCAAGAGGCCTTATAATACACGGTACCGTCTTCATCTTTCTTCTTAGGTTGGCTTTCGGAGCTGCTTACCAATTGCTGGAAATTTTGTTCCATTTCCCGGGAGACCCTAAACAGCGTACAGATTAAAACCAAAGCGTTTTACAATACAAAAAGGGGCCGAAGGGAGACTTACTTGCCCACAGCAAAATTGTCACATATTTTCGATATACGATCACGTGACTCAATCTCACGACCGGGTACAACAGCCAATACTTGAACATAAAAATCAGCTGGATTATAATTATGGGGACACTGGGCCCCAATGCTAAATGAAGTCAATTTATCGTAAGTATTAGGGGGGGAGGGGAAATAAAATTTCTTTTTGCGTTAAGAATACTTACAAAGAAAAGAAATCTACGGCCTCATTGGGTGTGCCTAGAAAAGCAACTCTACCCTCGGCCATTAACAAAATCTTATCGAACAGTTCGAACAGTTCCGAAGAAGGCTGATGTATAGTAAGTATAACAGTTTTGCCACGTTGAGACAACTTCTTCAACACCTGCACTACACTAGCTGCCATAAAAGAATCCAAGCCGGACGTGGGCTCATCACAAATCAATAAGGGCGGATCGGTTAAGGCCTCCGAAGCAAAAGCTAAACGTTTACGTTCACCACCCGATAGTCCTTTAACGCGACCTGGCACGCCTATTATAGTGTTTTGGCATTTACCCAATGATAAATCCTGTATGACTTGATCAACTCTTTGGATTTTTTGCTTTTGCGTCATAGTACGCGGCATACGTACAGTGGCCTGAAAGATTAAATGCTCTCGTGCCGTTAGTGAGCCTATAAAAAGATCAAATTGCTGGACATAGGCACATCTGGCCTGCATTTCCTTGGCATCTACCGGATGGCCATTCAACATGCGCACACTTGAAGGGGAAATCTGTACACCGCGTGCCGAGCGAAAGGCTAAGGCATTAAGTAAAGTGGTTTTTCCTGCTCCTGAACTGCCCATTACCGCGAGTAATTCGCCTGGATAGGCCACGCCACCAACTGTAAATATAAAGAAAATAATTTTTAAGGTCTATCATTGCATGAATTGCTTTCAATTTCTAGCTTCTGGCTTACCATTCTTGATTAAATGTTTTCGTGGCTTGGGAATATGCCTCTCATTACAAAATACGCCCTTGACACGATTCACGAATTGCTTCCAACTTGAACCAGGCTGGTGAACTTCCCCGAACACATCGAGATTATACCAGGAATATGTAAGCTTTTCGGAAGACTGATTCATTGGATGTCAGAGAGCCGTAACTTTTGTTGAAACCACTATTAATAGCAGAGGCCTCTAAGGTGCCAGCAGCCTGAAATTATAAAGAAGAGGCGTTTTTTTCATTGTAGGACATCTGTCCTCTTATAACGTTTCCCTAACTGAAATAGTTGTAAACATTTAAATTCAGAAATTAGACAATAAAAGGGAGTAAAAAGGGGACTTTTACTGACTTCAATGTTCATAGTTTTATTCACCCTATCTCTTATGTTTCTAAGGCTCAAGATGATGGAATTTTTAGTACTTTTTTAGTAATGTAACCGGAAGGGGATAGAAAGTAGTAAAAATGAAAAAGTAATCTAGAACCTCTGTACTCTCCCATAATGTTATGTTATATAGATGGGTGAAGAATGAATGGGTCTTAGAACATTAGAGGGAATTTTTGGTCCCATGGTAATACTCGCGTGCATTTTCCGATAGGGAACTTTTCTTACACCGAGTGGGTAGTTGAGACAATCAAAACTTTTGCTGGGAAATAACAATAAGAGAAGATCTTAGACATGCATCAGTCTTTTGACTCTATAGGCTCCGGGGACATTTATTTAAAATGAGGCCCTGCCAAGGGTCCTCAACCTTCACCTACCATGGCCTAGGCAGTTACAGAGGAGGTGTTCGTTAGTCTCCAACTTTTCCCCATCGCAACATGCCCTGCAATAGTTCGGCTGGGATCTGTTCTCTTACTGTCCACAGCAGGCCACAAACATCTAGAAAGAAAACAAATCGTTGCGTTCCCCCAACGCTTCTGCTCTTCCTCCCTGACTCATCCATTGATGAGGGTGTAGATTTGGCAGACTGGGGGGTCAGGACCAATAATGAAATTGCCCCGTGAAAGCGAAACTAACCTAGCGAGAGCATCCGCCGTCTCATTGCTCAGTATTCCGCTATGACCCGGAACGCAACATAGCCGGATACGGTATGGTCCAAAAGTACTCAACGACTCCTTGCACTCGCGAACGTGGCGTGATTTACACTAGACCGACGGAAGCCTGCCTGTCAACGAAGATTATGTAAGATTCCGAATCCGAGACTGAGTCACCAGCTATGGCCTCAATAGCCTTCAAGATTGCGAAAATCTCCGCCTGAAAAACGCTGCAATCATCATTCAACCTGAAGTGGTTGAATTTCTTTAAGTAGTGCATATAATGTACTTTAATGGTACTTTTTAATTTGGTACTTTTCTCATAATAGTACTTTCGGCATTTAAAATGAACTTCAGCCTGCAAATATTTACCAATTGTTTTGTTTTTGTGCCACACTTTAGATGTCTTTAACAAACTTTTATGACATTGTTTCAACCATTGCATGCATACACTAAAAATCTCTGATTTGAATGCAGGCGGATATGATGCAATTTAATGGGCCCCTTGTTATCGTCCATACTATTCGACCTTGAATCTAGACTGGCATTTGATGTGAACAAGAATACGTTAAACGAAGTAGTATTGTATGTTCTGTTGCATGGCGATTAAAATTATTTGAAGATAATTTTTTATAAATATTTTCAGAAAACATAAAAAAACAGACAAAAATTTATTTATTTAACTCTGGCAATTTCTTTGGTTTTCATGCCAAATTTATTAGACAGATTATAGCTTAACACTGAAATTCTTTGAAACTATATTTATTTATTTTTTATCATGTCATAGCCTTTTCTAAAAAAGTTTGCAAATGCTTCGAAAAACATGATAGGTACGTACCGGTACATAGAAGACTTACTCTTTGCGAGCGCATAACGTTTTAGCATAAGGACACCATTTGTGCCCCCCCGGGCACATACATATGATTATTTGTTTTAATTATTCAATTAAAAGACCAATTTCTGGATGAATGGGTACCAGGAAACAAAATGTTGAATTTGGTATGTTGGCTTTAACAACAACAAATATATCTTCTGAAATTCTTTCCCAGCAAAACTTCAGAGAGTAAAATAAAATTGTCGTGAAAAGTTTGTCAATATTTAACAAAAGATTCCGCTAATTATGGATAAAAATTAAGACACATAACTTGGGTGGTGTAAGAAGCTAGGTTGTAATCCTCACTGAAGATTTGTAATTATCAATTAAGTAACTAAGAATATTTAATACGTCATGAGCTGTGTGATATGAAGCGCCGTCTTGTAGAAATCACATATCGCTAGTGTCCAGATTTTCTAAGAAACTTTTCATGGCTATTTTATTTTGCTCTCAGAGTTTTTGTCTCTCAAACCTGCTTAAGGAAAGTCTCAGAACAAATATTTTCATCAGGGTTGAGAATTCAAACATGACTTTACGTCTAATAAGCCAACACACTCACCACCTACGACTTCATTATGGAATATTCTGTACAAGCTATTTAAGCTTTTTTTTTTTCTTTTTTACGCCGAGGAGCGGTGAATGTACCTAACCGCACCATAGAGGAAGGCGTCACATCCTCCGTGTGTGTGGCCCCCCCTCACTCACTAAATCCCCGCTCATCTCGTGGACCGGAACTACGATCGTATTACTCTGAGTGAAGTCCTTTTGATTCCATATCCGGGTCCGGATTGCGTATCGAAAGTAGAAGAGACATCTTAGTGTTTCCACTATACCTTTCGTTCAGGTCCCTGTTTGGAATTTTGTTTGCCACGTGTGCCAGTATCATCTATGCCGGCGTAGCTACATGTTCTACAGCCTCAAGATCTCCCTCCTTTAGTCTTACAATGCTGTCACGTAATTCGCCACTGAAGCTCAATTCTTTCTACTCGCAGTCATAATTCCGACAACGTTAGCGGCCGTGATCGTTCCAGTTATTGCCGTGAGTACAGAGGGATAGCTCTGCCAGCGTGCACATTCGAAAACAGTGTGTTCTGCATCATCAATTACTTCCCCTTCCTCGTAAAGATAGTACTGAGCGGTGGTCTTGCCTATAGTGCGCAAATATTTCCTAAAATATCCGCGACCCGATAACATCTGCGTAACGTAATAATATGCCTCTCCAAACTTCCGATCCATGGCTTTATGTCCGGAATAAGTCACGCCGTTCACCTTCCCCTATATTCGTCGTTACGTCGTCGTTGCCATTCTGAAACGGTATTTTTTCTGAAGTGACCGGTTATGTGATTTTTAGCCGCTCTGCTGCCAGCAGATCTACAGGGATTATACCTGCTATGGCAACGCGATGCGAAATGCAGCCGTTATCTGTACCTATACAAGTGAGTTTGCCCGCTTTTTAACATTTTGCGTTTCGGCTTAAATTTCGCTCCCATAGAGCATAATGCTGTTTCCAACCTCCATCAGGAGTTTCCGTCTCGGTGGCAGCGGGCCTCCAATATTCGCCATTAATCTGCTGGGCTGTCCAACGACCTTCTGGACTCTGTCAGCCCAAGTACGGAATCTGTCTCATGTCCAACTGCAAGGGGATACAACGACCAGTAATCAGCAGTTTTTCGTCGTTTTTCGTTTTACGCTTAGCCAGGTCTAGGCCGTGGGAATCCAACCATGTTTTCGTTCTTAACATGGCACGTCTCAGTTTTTGCTTCGCCTCTTTCGTATCCCTGGCCGTGCTAACGTCTGCAATATCATCTGTGTATCAAACCAAATAACTTCCCTCTGACATATTTTAGGACATAGCTCTCGCTCACGTGCAAGTGATGTAAACTGGCCGCCAACATTGTCCGATTATACCACGCTAGACTTTTCTTTAAGTCGTAAGCGTATGCAAATAAACTCATAAAATCGATCCCATTCGATTCTATTTCGCCTGATTTGTGGTGCCGATTCAGCATTTTCTTCATTTCCATAACGATTAAATCGTTTATTGTCGTGTTAGTATCTTTACATATAAAATAGTCACCCACTAGCACACTTGTTTACAAACGGAACAGGAAATATTACGATTTACCGTTATACTCTTTATTTCAAAAGAATAATTTGAATGATACGTGATGAGTATAATTCGTATAGGAAAATAGAAAATGATATTCACTCGTACACGTGTTGTTGTTATTGGTTTTTCCAGCATTACTATCATATTCTATTACAGACACAAATTGAGAACAATAATACGACAACAACAACAACAAGAACAATATTGATAAGGTAATGTAAAAACAAAAAAATACATCCACACACCAGCCACAAAGTAACCTCGGGTTGAGTGCATAATTTGTTTCGTATTTCCCATTCACACTCACTCGCTCTCTTTTATTTTTTTATAGAGTAAAGTGATTATGGAGGGCTACAAAATAACGGGGCCTTTGAAAATTTTATTACATGAGAAATGAGAGCAATGAACCTTTTCCTCAAACTTAGTTTGAAGTCGCCGTAGTCTAGTAGGGAGTGTGTTGGCTGATTTAACCGAAGACCTGAGTTCAAATCCCAGGTCAGACATCAAAACGAGAATATGGAAATATTTCTTAGGGGATTCCTCTCAGCAGATTTCTGAAAAAATCTCTGTGCGAGTAAATAAAATTGCCATGAAAAAGCTTCTCAAAAATCTGTCGTTCGGAGCCGACTTTAAATTGTAGGTTCCGGTCCCACTCATGTATTAAATTATCACACACAACATAAGAGATGTAAGAAGCTGGGTCGTAATTCTGACTGAAGGGTTGTAATGATCCATTATGTATGTATGAATATTCATGACTTTTTGGAATCGGTAACTCAACTTACGTAATTGGCCATAACAATCCTTTGATCAGGATTACAACCATATTTCTCACACCATCAATGTAGAGTGTTTTAATTTCATTGCTGAGTGGCGAGTATTCCAATTTAAAGTCTTCTCTGAACGACAGATTTTTTACCAAACCAAACAGACCAGATATCAAAACAAAATGCACAAAGTATTCTTCGGCGATTTCCTCTCAGCAGATTTCTGGCCAAAACTCTGAGAGTAAATAAAATTGCAATTAAAAGTTTCTTAAAAATTCGCCCTTCGATGCCTAAGGTGTAGGTCCCGCCACTCATTTACAAAATTAACACACACAACATAGGGGAAATTACGTCAATAATTCTGACTAAAGGGTTGTAATGACCAATTATGTCTCAGAGAAAACTGGTGAGAGAATTCGAGATGTCTGTGCCTGGGATCGAACAATGAAATATCGTTTAATAAGCCAACACACTACCCATTAGGCTATTTAGACTTCAATGACTGAATATTTCGTTTAATTCTCTTCTAGTTGAATTGTATTCTGTCTAGATTGTTACAAACATGAGCCATTGGCCCCCGATCAAATATATAACATGGGAAACACAAAATGCTTCCGTTATTCTCAATTAATTATGCTCGTGAAGAGAGAATTCTTTTCTAAATTAGTTGAAGCTATCTTTGAGTAAGTCCTACTAGATTCTAATTAGAAAAACTATGTTTGCCAGTAATGAACACGGCTCATATAATATATGGCAGCGTTACCTACAACCAGAGACCTGGGCCGAGCAAATTGTTCGGCTGCGGCTTTAAGTCGGCTGTCAGCCGAAATATGGTAAAGTTTCGGCGGCTCTTTTATATATTTAAATAATATGCATACAACATTTCCAACATTTATTTAAAGAACAAAAAAGACATGTAAATCCATGTATTAGCCTCACATAATTGGCCATAACAATCCTTTGATCAGGATTACAACCATATTTCTCACACCATCAATGTAGAGTGTTTTAATTTCATTGCTGAGTGGCGAGTATTCCAATTTAAAGTCTTCTCTGAACGACAGATTTTTTTACCAAATTCTCATGGCAATTTTAATTTGACTTTCAGAGAAGAATCATCGCCGTAGTCTAGTAGGTAGTGTGTTGGCTTATTAGACGTAAAGCCAGTGTTCGAGTCCCAGGCCAGATATCAAAACAAAATGCACAAAGTATTTCTTCGGCGATTTCCTCTCAGCAGATTTCTGGCCAAAACTCTGAGAGTAAATAAAATTGCCATTAAAAGTTTCTTAAAAATTCGCCCTTCGATGCCTAAGGTGTAGGTCCCGCCACTCATTTACAAAATTAACACACACAACATAGGGGAAATTAAGTCAATAATTCTGACTAAAGGGTTGTAATGACCAATTATGTCTCAGAGAAAACTGGTGAGAGGATTCGAAATGTCTGTGCCTGGGATCGAACAATGAAATATCGTTTAATAAGCCAACACACTACCCATTAGGCTATTTAGACTTCAATGACTGAATATTTCGTTTAATTCTCTTCTAGTTGAATTGTATTTCTGTCTAGATTGTTACAAACATGAGCCTTTGGCCCCCGATCAAATATATAGCATGGGAAACACAAAATGCTTCCGTTATTCTCAATTAATTTTGCTCGTGAAGAGAGAATTCTTTTCTAAATTAGTTGAAGCTATCTTTGAGTAAGTCCTACTAGATTCTAATTAGAATAACTATGTTCGCCAGTAATGAACACGGTTCATATGAATATAAGGCAGCGTTACCTACAACTCTCCTACAATAAACACTCAAACTGGACCATGAATAGTAGTAGGTGAGTGAGTCAATAGTTTTCTGTACCCAAATTATGGAATTTTATATCCCGGATTTCTGACTGAGCATAAAGAGTTCTTATCTTCGGATGGAGATATTAAAGATGCCCTTTTATCGGAGATCATATTTCGTTCTTGAATGATTTTCATTCCCCTCATTTTTAGCACAGAAAACGAGGGTCTCGTAAAAGGCCTTTTTAACCACTTGTAAACTAAACTCAGTGCCTGTAACTCCTCGCTGGTGTCTTTGTTTGTTGTTTTCTATGAAAAATTTCTAGTCATTTATCGCTTCAATTTCCAACACTGTATCTGTTACTGCGTTTTAAATTTATTTAAAAATTTTTTTTTATTCTTTTGTATCGTTTTTTTATTGCAATTCTTTTGCTTTAATTCGTTTTTTTTTCTCGCTTTTCTTCTGAAGTTCTGGTCCATGTTTTGATGTTCAATTTACCGTATTTTTTTTTAGCATTTCTATTGAGGTGAGTAGATTGTTAAGTCATTGAAAATTATTTAATTACTGCATGAAATTAAACTGCACTCCATTATGAACAATTTTCATCATGTTTTCGCCAGTGATTATTTCAAATAATCAGTGCGGATTACATCAGCTGCGAACAACAGAGTAAAATTAAATGATCAAGTTTTTTCACCAAAATACCCAATACAACAACCCTACACTTGGTTGCAGAGAGTGCAGCTATTGAACCATGATAGATGGCAATCCTATAGGTCTAGAAGGTGTTACTTTACGTGAACAATAACCGTTGTAAAGGGAAAAACCCGGATAAACGTAAAGAATTCCGCCTATCGTGAACAGGTTAAAACGATTTATAATGAACCATAATTCTAGCAGTTAATCCAATTGTTCAATTCTAATTACCACATCAGAAATCCTAGATGTTTAAGCCTAGTCTACTCCAAACTTTATTGCTACAAAACCCAAAATTATTAAGAGTGTTAGTCCAAGTCATTTAACGTCTTTCTAAATCTCTGCTAATTTGCAGGCTGCAGGCATTAAAAACACTTAGAATGTCTGGGCCTTGAATTATAGATGACTTAGCGTAGTTTAGGAAAAAATCTAACCCACCAGGTCTATTTAAGTACGTTTAAGAATTGTTGGATTTTGTGTCATTGATATCGTTAATCGCAATTAACTTTTAAATTCGCTACGGAAGTTCAAGGGTATGGCATTATTTTCATTGTATTGTACATACTAGACAACTTGTTAAATTACAATTTGGATGAATGATTCGGTTAGTTGCAGTACAGCACCAGTATAGTACGGAGGAGTATAGTGCTTAAACTTATTCTATTTCAAGTCCATGCTTATCCATACAACTGACCAACCAGCCATGCATTCATACGTTCATTCATTCGTTTCATTCATTCATTCATTCGTTTCATTCATTCATTCATTCGTTTCATTCATTCATTCACACACTCAAACATGCATTCAAACCAACATCTTTTCACTTCAACTTTACATATGTAGATACTCAAATGCAAAGTCTTTCTCCCACATCTACTCTTTTTTAGATAGAGGGGATAGTGTCCGCATATGAAATATTGCTGACTGCATGGCTTCGGAATTATATACTATAACAATGAAGCCGCTATAGTAGGTAGTATGTTGGCTTATTAAACAAGAGCCGATGGTTCAAAACCCTCAGCTCAGACATATCGGAGATTTTCTCTCGGCAGCTTTCTGGCAAGAATTCCAAGAGTAAAATAAAAATTTCCCAAGAATTTATCGTTCTGAGATGACTTGAGACTGCGGGAAACGCCACTCATGGATAGTATTTACACACACACACACACACATAACTTCGAACCCTGTTCAACTATCTTATGATGCTATGGATAGATGGCAGCAGGATTGGTCCAATTCCACTAAGGGATGATGGACCCACAGACTCATACCGAGCATAGGTATATGGACAAAAAGAAGACACGGCCAGGTAATCTTCCACCTGACGCAGTTGCCGGTTACGGGCCATGGATGTTATAGGGCTTATCTCTATAAGTTTGGTCATGACGTGGATGAGGCATGCCCAGAATGCCGTAATGAAAGGGAGACGGCGGAGCATGTTTTCTTTATTTGCCCGCGATATTCTGTTCAACGAAATTGCCTGGAGAGATTAATAGGATCCCAGGTAACGCCCGAGAATATAGTTAACCTGATGTTAATCTCATGTGACAATTGGAACGCAGTTTGCGTTTTCGCACGGAATGTATTGACGCAGCAAAGATTGGCTGAGAGAGCAAGGTCAGCGGAATTTGAAGGCAGCATTCGCTGAATCTCCACACCCCCGAAGTAATACTTGATTGTGGTCCCGGGGGGGGCGGGGCAAATGGTTGAAAGTGTGTGATGAGGTTGATTTTAGTACGTATGCGTTTAACAAGCCGAGAGTAAGTCTTGCGGCGAATCGTGCACTTTGGTAGGCCGGGCTACCAAGGTATTTCGAAGATTTTCCAACTTTAGCTCGCATAGCTTAAAAAAAAAAAAAAAACAACATGGGTAGTATGAGAAGTTAGGTCATAAAGGGTTGTAGTGACCAATTAAAGAAAAGTTTGATCGTAAAGGGTTGTAGTGACCAAATACGCAAGTAAGTCTGGTTATCATTGCCGATGATAGTGGATAAAAAAGAAAAAAATTTTCATTGTCATGATTTGAACTGCAAGCCACTAGCCACATGACTACAGCCAAGTGTTGTCTTCAGGCGACAAATTGTGGTGCACATTGCCATCTCTTTAAAACTGTTGAGTATCTGTGATGCTTTACATTTGTATGTGTTAAGGCGCTTATATGTGTGTGCACACATATGATGAGCTTTTGTGCACCATAAAACATATTGTTTCTCTTCTTCTTTTTTTTTATTTATTTTTTCTTTGTGTTGCAAATAATTGTGGCACTTGTTTTGTTGCACACAAAATGGATTTCAATGAAAAAAAATTTAAAGAAAATAAAAAAATATATCCCGATATTATACTTAGTAAAGCCTTGCTCTGTACAATTGCAACACTCAAGCCTTACTCATCAAAATCCATCAACAATGGATGTCAATTGTTCGCCCAAAGGCTCGATTGCGATAATGGTTAGGCATCCTGAAAAATTTCATTCAAAATTATAAAATTTTTAAAAATGGCATATCTTAGGTAACAGCATTGTTGCTTGGATAGACTTTGGGGACAAAAGAAATGATCGCGTTATACTACGACATGGAGGAAAAAAAGTTGAAAGAACTTGGTGATAAAAGTTACAAATTTTCTGCAGGATGTGCTTAGTGTTATGTTCAATCGCCTGAATATTAGCGGAGTTCGAAAGAAAACTGAATTCTTGAGAAGAGTTACGTGGAGATCTACGAATATCAGAGGATATCCTCAATTTGAATATGATAATACAGTCCACACACCAATTGTGAAGAGCGGTGAGAACAGTTAAAGACGTCATAGTTTAGAAGATGCCAGAGTGTCATTTAAGCCCAGACATCCCGAATAAAACGAAATAGAAAAAGTCTTTAGAGTTCTGGTGAAAACTCGTAGGGTAAAATAAAATCCATTGTTCGGAGTCAACTTTAAACAGTTGGTCCCCGTTAATTATTGTTACAATTAACACGTAAAACATGGGTAGTGTGAGAAGTTCGATTGTAATCCTAACTAAAGGGTTGTAATTTTTTTTTTTTTTTTTGATTAAACCTGCACTCAGGGGATGACCCCTACTCATGCAGTGCATTGTGCAGGTTTAGGAAAGCTGGAAGGAGGGAAGATGCGAATGGTAAGGAAACGAGTTGCTGCTGGTGACTATAAAATGCCCAGTGCTATACCTTCACCATTAGACATTCTACAGCAATCGTCCCCAAGAAGCCCGCAGATCAAATCAGTAAGCAATTAATACACCTTTTACATGTACAAAGTGCTTTGAAAAGTAGTTTGTAGACTCCTTTACATTTTTTTTAACTTTGTTTCACGTTTAACCTTGCTTTTGATAAACTCTTGCTGTTGCATATACATACAACGATTGCTAAACCAAAATCGAAAAACGAAACATTTTTGCGTGTACATCAGAGCCTGAACTTACTCACGCTCGTTTTTCTCTTTTCTCCTTAAAACTTCGGAAAGCATTTTGCAAAGTCCTTTGAACGTGCAAAAGGGGTCTAAATAAGTTGCCGATGACGGTCTCACGAGGTACACAATACAACCACATACTGGTTTTATTGCTTGCGACGTTTACAGAAAGATTAACGTCATGTTTTAGCAAAACGGTATTTGGCCATCTTGGGATTTGAAGTTCTTAGGCTTTTTTTGGGGTGTTATCGCATAACCTTCTACTATTTGGGTATTTGAAAAGCAACACTAATCAAGTTATTGCCAATATGTAACACGAAATTTGCAATAAAGGCGTTGAAAATTATCCCAAAAAGAACAAATGGTGCAATCAAGCCATATGCCTTAAATTAAGTGGCAATGACATTGTATTTCCTGCAAGGTTCAAGCATTGGCATACTCTCAGTAAGCCAAGGAACCTAGCCATTAAAAGCATACTATCGGGTCCGCCATTTAATTTTTTCAACTAGTGCTTATTTCGTGAATGGTAACACTTGGCCCATATCTGATTTGACAGATAATTAGTTTCATCCTTCCGCTAAACGAATATGGTTGTGTATACGCATTTTCGCTTCGCTAAGTGGGCCTGCAATCGACTTATAGAAGATGCCGATTTTGGCAAAAAAAAATCATCTTTTTATATGAAACTCATTTAGATCTTGGCGGGTATGTAAATAAGCAAAATTGTCTCTTTTGGGGCACAGAAAGCCCACACGCATACATTGAAAAGCCGACGCACGCAAAACGAGTTACTGTTTGGTGCGGATTTTGGTCCAGAGCCATAATTGGACCATTTTTCTTCGAAAATGAGCAAGAAGTGGCCGCTATAGTCAATGGCGATCGTTATCAGGCCATGTTGAACGAATTTTTGTTCACAAAAATTGAAGAGGAGGATATTTTCAACATTTGGTTTCAACAGGACGGCGCTACATGCCACACAGCCGAAGCTACATTCGATATTTGAGCCCTGTTTTTGAAGATCGCATTATCATCCGCAGAGGTGATGTCGTTTGGCCATCTCGCAGCTGCGATTTGACATCGTTTTACAATTATTTGTGGGGTGCCGTCAGAGATAACTGTTACGCCGACAAGCCAGAGACAACAATTTATGCTTCAAGGGACAATGTTTGCGAAGCCATTGGTGAAATACAGCTGCACACAATCAATAATGTGCTTAAAAATTGAACCGATCCTGTAGGCTACTGCATGGCCAGCCGAGGCAGCCATTTGAGTGAAGTTATTTTCCATTATTAACCGGAAGGATTGTACTTTCAAATAAAAGAAGAAATTTAAGAAAATATTCAGTAGTTTTTTTTAAAGCATTCTCAAAATAAAAGTTATTTGGCGGACCCTTTGTGTGATAAGTTGGTGCGTACAAAAGTATTCTCCATCTCTGCTCGATATCTTGCTAAAAAGTTTGCCTGATGACAATTTCTTAACTCATTTCATGAACTCTTTACAATATAATTATGTATGTATGTATGTATGTATGCATGTGTTTATGTTTAACGATATACTCACATTATGAAGACTTTCCACCGAACTGGCTGTACGTTTCTTATGCTCCTGTATTAGATATTCTTGATCCTCTTGACCCATTATTAACACACAATAAATTTTCTTTTTTACTTTGAACGCCTGGCAAATTTTTACTCCACTTCTTTACACTTTTTTTTCTTTCGTTTTTCGTTTTTTTTATGCTTTTCCGTTGACTATAAATAATTTCTCTTTCCTCCTTTGCTCTCTTTCTCTCTCTCTCTCTTTCTCACTGTTCCTCTCTTTTTATTTTATTTTTTTTTATTTGCACAGGAAAGTGAGTTAAAAAGTTAAAACCTTTAAACACTCCAGGATTTATTGGGCTTTAGTTTTGCTTTATAAAAAAAATATGTTTTTTTTCCTTTTGCTATTGTTGTTGTTGTAATTTTAATAATTTTTTTTTTTTTTGTTTTAAAGTTTTATTGTCAGTTTAATGCTTTCGTTAGAGGTCTTAACTTAACAAGTAACGCATTAAGACTGTGTTGCTTACATAGCAAAAACAAACATTTTCTTTCGTTCTTTCTCTCTCTCTCTCTCTTTCTCACTCACTCACTCACTTTTCCTCTTTTTTAGAATCAAATAAGCACTGTTAGTTAACTGTTTAACTGTTAGGTTAGTATTACCCTGTATATGATGAGATATTTTTGTAAGTAATTTGTCTCTCTAAATCAAACACCGGCAACAACAACAATTGTTAGTAACTTTTATGGTTGCACCCTCATGTTTTGCGTCTGACTGAGTTGAGTGTGGTAAATGCAGGTTTTTCTATTGCTGCAAACACCTCTGAGTGAGTAGGCAATTGATACAAAGCCTAGCAATAGACAATTCACATGCCGCAGCCAACACCTTAAAGAAATCAGTAACTGAAGTCCACTTTTTTTCTCTTGTTTTATTTTATTGTGATCTTAATTTTTATTTTATTTTAATTTGTGTATTTGCATTTTGATAAGCGACTGAGACAAAGAGATCGAGATAACAGATTAAAAAATTTGAAGATATGCGCGCAAATCAAGTGGATAAGATTTTTATTGTTCTTCTCGAAAAGAAACAAAAAAATTATGAAAATATGAAGATGGAAGGGGGTAGTAAAAAGATTTTACATACATACAAAATTGGCCATTACAACCCTTCAGTCAGGATTATGACCTAGCTTCTCACACCACTTATGTTGTGTACGTTAATTTTATACATGAGTGGCGGGACCTACAGTTTAAAGTCGACTCCGAACGACTGATTTTTGAGAAGCTTTTCATGGCAATTTTTACTCTCAGAGTCTTTGCCAGAAATCTGCTGAGAGGAAGTCGCCGAAGAAATATTTTTCGTTTTGATGTCTGACCTGGGATACGAACCCGAAGATTTTAGAAACCATTAAACTATCCTTTACGGGCAAAAGTACTAGCGGCTAATTTTTAAATTTGATTTACAAAGACTTTCAGTTTTGACACCCTTTCGAAGACGTGTACTTGTCAATAGAGACAAGTATAGTGCCCGCCGGTCGAATTGACCCATTTTACGGAACGTCCTTAAAATGGAAGGTTAGTGGAAGGGATAAGACAAAGCGGGCATAGATTAAGCCCTAGCATTCCTCAACCACCTACCAATGAATCTGTGGAGAGCCTTGATGTCCGCTCTCGTCTTAGAAATCAAAGAAGCCACTCCTCCAAGAGTCCTCAACAGTTACAAAGGAGATGCTCGACAGTCTCCAAGTACTCCCCATGGCAACATACCCTGCAATAGTCCGTCAGCGATCTAATCTCGCACTAACCTTAAACTAGACTTATCCAAGTCCAGCAGCCAACCTGTTCTTACACTGTCTATAGCAGGCCATAGACATTTAGAAACATAACGACCCGATCTGTCCCAACGTCTCTGCTCTTCTGCTGAGTTCCGGGTAATAATACTGCGGATGCTCCATCTAGGTTAGGTTCTGAGATTAGATTTCTGAGACGATTTAATGGTTGGGCCTGATCCCCCACATTTGCCACCTCTATGGCCTCATAAATGGATGGGTCAGGCTCAACTATTAAATCACCTTCAGAAAGATAATCTAACCTAAATGGAGCATCCGCCGACTAATTGTCCAGTATTGCGCTCTGACCCGGAACCCAGCATAGACGGATACGGTCTGGTCTCACAATTTAAATGAAAATTTATTACGTTCGCCTATATACGGATGTATTAAGTTAAGTTCCTTAACAAAAATATACATTTTTCACAGAGGATAACGTCAACGACAGTTGGCAACACTATCATTCTAGTATCTGCTAGCAATATGGATTTCTGAAATCTTAACTTAAATCATCTTAGAAATTTTAGGAGAGCTCTGGTGTTCCGGATCATAGCGGAATACTGGGCAATGAAACGGCGGATGCCCTCGCTAGATTAGGTTCACTTTCTAGGGGCAATTTAATAGTTGGTCTTGACCCCCCAGTCTGTCACCTGTCATTAATGGATCAGTTAGGGAGATAGAGTAGAGGGGTTAGGAGAACGGATTGGATTTTTATGTTTCTAGCTGTTTATGGTCTGGTGTGGACGGTAAGAGAACGAGTTGGCAGTTTGGCTTGGACAAGGCTAGCTTCAGGTTGGTTATCGGTTTTATTACGGGGCACTGCGAGATTAAATTGCAGACAGGGATCTGAAACTGATTCCAGCCGGACTATTGCAGGGCATGTTGGGTTGAGAAGGAGTTGGAGACTATCGAACAGCTCCACTTTAACTGCGCAGTCCTTGGTAGGTTGAGGTTGAAGCTTTAATAGTTTGAATTCTGAGTCGAGTGCCGACATCAAGTCTTTCTTTCCACAAATTTATTAGTAGCTTAGGCTGGTTCATCAGTCGCGTTCTCCCCTTTTTATTGTGTTTGGTCTGTCTGATCCCTTTGCTTCCCATTCTTTCCTTTCCTACTTCCTCTCCTTTTTCCTATCCCATCTATTATCCATTCCTCTTTAAGGACATTCCTCTTTACAATGGGTCAATTCGACCTCCGGGTACTGTACTTATCTTAATTGACAAGTACACATCCTTCAACTTACCCTAACCTAGGAAAGCAACTGATCTTAAATAACTAAAATGGCATTGAAGTGAAATCTTTAAAGCTTCAAAAGTCCAGGGTCAACCACACAAGACCTAATTCTGACTGTTCCTTTGGGGATGTAAGTAAGGAAGGAAGTCTCAGTATTCTTCCACACATTTGTTTGAGTGTTTGCCAGTCACACGTTAAGTGTAAAACGGCTTCTTCATGCTCCTGCGAGTCAAACTTTTTAAAATTCAGGAGTCGCAGGGTCGCCTTATTATCCAGTGCAACGTCAGGTGAGAGACCATATGATAAACATCATGCTGTTACGTCATTATTGGTTCAAGATTTGCTCAGCTCTATCTCTGTTCGCTAGGAAGGTGCTCTCTTCCGTTTGAGAAATGTAAGGCCCAACGGTGGAATTTTTCTAATTATTCGTGGAAACTAAAATAAAAGATTCCCTTAAATAATCAGCCATTGTCCCGAGAAAAGCCGTGCATGACTTTATGACCTTTTTTGATGTTCGTGGCCATAACTGTACTTTACTTAGGATTCTCCTCACAACACCTATGTTGTGTCAATTTTGTTTATAAGCAGCGGGACTTACAGTTTTAAGTCGAATCCGAATGACAGATTAGAGAAGATTTTTCATTACAAAGTGATTTATTTTCAGAGTTTTCCTTTCGTGATGTTGTGAGGTAAGGTATAGGTCTCGAGAGTTCTCGTCTCGTAGGTCAACACACTATCCATTAGTCTACGGTGACTTCAGTACATTCCCAAGGAATATTTTGCTATTAAGAGGGATATCAAGATAGGCATGACTTCCACTTAGAAGACAGTGCAGTTATCTGGGAGTTTGTATGAGTTGTTGATATCCAAGCCCTCCATACTCTATGTATTTCGAGACAATTTCAAGTCTTCAATGCATATTTTGCCAGAGAATTTATGTAATGTTAACTGGTCATGCCAATCTGTTCTAGGAAATGAAGTTTCGTGATTTAAATTGCCTAAAGAGCTACTTAGGCTAACAATTTCTTGAGTTCAAGCTGCACATACATATACACATGATTGGTCATTACAACCCTTTAGTGAAGATTACGACCTAGCTTCTGTCATTATTTATATTGAGCGTGGTAATTTTATATATGGGGGGCGGCAGAACCTAGAGTTTAAAGTTGATCCCAAACGACACATTTTTAAGAAACTTTTTTTATGGTGGGTTTTTACGGTGATTTTGCTAGAAATCTGCAGTGACGAAGTCGTCTAAAATTTTTTTATGTCTGGCTAGGGGTTTGAATCGAGGCCTCATGTATAATAAGCGAACACACTGGCTAATAGAATACGGCAACTTTAAGCGCCTTGTAGAAAAAGTTGACTGTTGTCTTAGATTAGGTTAGGTTGAATAAAGTAAGCATAGCGCCCTGTTGTGATGCTACAGGTAAGCTTAGTGCCTGTACTGACCGAAAGTCCCATGAAACTCATTCAAAAAGTTGGTTAGCATAAGGGCTGCTATTTTAAGAGAAGATCTATAGGACGCTAATTTAGAATTAAGTAAATAAAGGGCTCTACAAAATTCCATGTATCACTGTGGCGGCTATCTGGGAATAGGATAAGGTTAGAGATGTCTTGGAATGGCAAGTAATTGAACCCGAATTCAATGTAAGCATGGCTAGATGATCGTACGACAAAATTGTAACACGCCTTTGTATGATTCGAGATTCTTAGGAAAGAAATTTTATTGTTTTCCTTGTTTTAAGATTGCATTCCTTTAAACTTTTTAAATTTTTTTCTTCAAACTTTTACTCTCTCTTTAAGGTAATGCAATCAAACTCTCATTACTATGATGAAATGACTGAAAAGCAGAAGAAGAAGAAACAGAAAAACTTTAAGAATTACTGACTGACTGAGTACAAAAAAGAATAAAAAAAAAATTTCGAATGATGACTGACTGAGTTTGCTGGGGCACTTGTAAGATTTCAATTGAAATCTTTTTTTTTTTTTTGTTTTATTGACGTGTTTCTATTTGTTTTTGTTTTCTTGTTATTGCTTTTGTTTTTATCAGAATATTTAAATAAAAAAAAAATATTTAAAAAAAAATTACATTATGAATCTTATTTAAGATTTTTTCACTCTCTCTCTCTCTCTCAGTTCTCAGTCTCTGCAATATGTTTTCCATTTTCCCTTTTGCTTTTCGTATTCATTTTATAAAAAAAATTTATTCTCATTTCATATGCATTTTATGGCTGTTTTTGCTGGATTTCCATTTTTTTTTAAATTTTTATTAAAACTTTATAAATTGTAATTGAATTCGTTGGAATATAAAATACAGGAAAAAAAAAACGAAAAAATATTAAGTTAAACATATACGGACAAGTAAAATTTAATGCAGATTGTCAACATTGTAAAAAAAGCGCTGAAATATTATAGATTTATGGATAAAGTATTCAAGTCTACTTATAGGGCAATGACCGACTTGGGTGTACTTTACTTCTTCCTGTATTTACCGAACATCTGCTAACATTGGCAATCAGTATAACAATACCTATTAAACTCATGGTTCAACCCCAATCCATTTCGAACAGCATGAAATATGAAAAAATATTTTTTCAGTGACTTCTTCTCAACAAAAATGACTGTAGGTACGTAGGTAAAGGTGGCTGTCCATCCAAGAGAATTGTATTACATCGGACCCATTGTGTTACCATAGTTCCCCTTTATCCCCTAGTCTGGAAACCACTAGGAGGTCCTGATGTAGAGCTTTGAGCTGGAAATGTCAATGCTTAACAGTTCCTACAGAACATCTATGTAGTAAGCACCCAAGCTTTTCCAAAAATCGTTAGCTAGGTGTCCAAGACCACTACGCCGCGCATGCGTAACCATAATGTAATACCGATAACCACACTGAGCGCACTCTTTTGGAGTTAAATTCATCCAGTCTTGGGCAGATTTTACTAGCCGTTCTACCCTGCCCAAGGCCGCCCATCTGTCGTTAATGGAATCGACGATCGCCTTCTCAATTATGAAACTACAGGTTCTCATAGGGATGCCTAGAGCCGACAATTCATCGAAGAATTCGATGGTCGTGCCCCGCCTGGCGTATTTATCAGCTCTGCAATTACCTAGACTACCACTATGCCCCGCTGCCCATCATATGATATAGATATCATATCGTTGCTCTATCTCGTTGAGATATCTGCAACAGCCGTAAACTGTCATGGTGTTCAGTACATTGGAACTCAGAGCCCTGATAGCCGCCTGCCTATTGGAAAGTAAAATGATGTTCCGTTTGGAGACGCCGCTTCCATCCTTAATAATTCTCGCCACAGCCTATATTGCCATCACCTCCGCCTGAAAGACGCTGCAGTGCTACGGCAGTCTTATAGGCTGGGTTATTCAAATCGATTTTGAAAAAATTCCACTTTCAACAGCTCCGTTCAGTTTCGAACTATCGGTGTGGATATTTTCACGGAGTTCCTTACTAGGTGATGCTACTAATCCTCGCTGCAGTCTATTTTGACATCACTTCTGCCTGAAAGACGCTACAGTGGCCCGGCGGTCTTATAGACTGGACTATTCCAATCGATTCCGGAGAAATTCCAACAGATCCGTTCAGTTTCGAACCGTCGGTATAGATTTTCACATACATAGAGTCACACCTAGTCTAGACCTTCTTGTCCGGAATTGATTGTCTTGAATCTCCTCGTAAAGTCGTACTACGATGTCATGTAGTCACGGCTCCCGACAGCCACAACTTACCTCAGGATCTTTGCAAGCCCAATATCCACATCATACCACTGTCTAGTTTCCCAGAGACGTTTCAGCAGTTGAAAAAAAAACTGTTGTTCGAAACCACTTAAAACTGTAGGTCCCGCTATCCATTCATAAAAATTACCACACATATCATGGGTGGTGTTAGGAGCTAGGTTGCAATCCTGACTAATGGGTTGCAATAAAACCAGTTGTTTCCTGCTGAAATGCATTAAGGTCTCATAGATTCTATGAATGTATTCTTATGGTTAATTAAGATCACCACAGAAAATATCCAAGTATGTTAGCTGGAAGACCATACCCATTCAGACTTGTTCCATCCAATGGATACAAGGTCATCCTCTTCGTCGATCCGTCTCATCGAAGCATAATCCGCCATTCGAACGACATGTCCGAGCCAGCCGCTGAATATTAATACGCTGCACAACGTCTATGTCGTTGAGGAGCTCATACAGCTCACTGTTGAATCGGATGTAGAAATCATTGCCATCTCCCACTGGACCGAAGATCTTACGTAGGACTTTTCTCTCGAATACCCTCAAGGCTTCTGCATCAGTTCTTAATAGGGTCCATGCCAATCCATATCCACATCGCAGATGGGATGTTTGCCATTATAACGTGAATACTAAGTAAGTAAGCGGATAAACAGACACGGAAGCTATTATCTTAACGAACTGGCCCATATCTTACCGGTACAAGTCTAAATCACAGCGTCAGACAGTTGAGCGGTTCCCACATGAAAGAAAGCCTTGTAAAATTCATTGAGAGGTTTAGTAGATATTTCTATGTGTGCCAGTAAAATCCTCATCGTTTGGGATGGTGTTTTGGGGCATATGATTCTCGAACTTATTGCAAACAATTCGAAAACCAATATTCAATTCTACCAAAAGCTTTTCAAGCTTTGTGTTCCAAATTCTGACGTATGCTTAATAGACATTTAAAGCGTCGTATTCTAGTAAGTAGAGGCTTTGGCTTATAAGGCGTAAGGCCATGGTTTAAGCCCCAGGTTAGACATCAAAACGAAAATATGAAAATATTTCTTAGGCGACTTCTACTCTCTGAGAGTAAATAAAATTGCCAAGAAAATTTTCTGTAAAAATCTGTCGTTCGAAGTCGACTTTAAACTGTAGGTTCCGTCGCTGATATATAAAATTAACGCACATAATTGGTGTGAGAAGCTTGGTCGTAGTCCTGACTGAAGGTTTCTGTAGTGATTAATTGTGTCTGTATGCTTAACAGACATTATATTTTTCTTTTTCAATGCCTTTCTTATCTTTATGAATTTATAATGCAAACCATAATCCTTTTAAATTTGATCCAACAGTTCCAAAGTGTTTTTTAAACAATTTCTCTTACTTTCAATCGGATAAACTGTTTATGCCTGTCAAATATGTTCAGCACTCAGGATAACCTTAAATAACATTCGCATGGTCAAGTATTATTCGCTTTTGTAAATCTGCATAAATGTTTGTGTATGACAACAAGTGTGTTTGTGTGTGTATATTCCCATGCATTTTCATTATGTACACTGAAAAGAAAAAAACTTGTTCTTCCTAACAGTGTTGCTAAGGCTTAAAAAATTTAAATGCTTTCGATTATTTAAAGAAAAGGATGAAAGGAGATGCCAAATTAAGTCGTAAAATACAAACATAGAAATAGGGGTTTAGGGGGAGGATAGTTAGTCACCTAACCTCACAAAAGGGAAAATGCCTTTTAAATGTTCAAAGTTTACTTTGCAAAGTCTTGAACTTGTAGAGAAGAAAAAAACGAATAGAATTTTGGATGCGCCATTAATTTACTAGGAAAGCCGCTTTGTTCGTAAAGTCAAGTAAAGTATCAACTTGGAAATTCCACAATCTTCCTCCGCTTCATCACCAAGAAGTCTATATTCCCACCTGATAATTTGTTAGAACAGTTCGAACTGTCCATTCCGATAGGTGGAAGCCATCACACTTAAGTGCGCCAAGAGTCCTTGCAGACTGAGATCGATCTCAAGTAAATATTGCATGTGCTACATGTGCCTAGCCATTTAAATAGCTATCCTACCACTCGTCGCGTCATTGTAAGCTCTAGGTGGTTTTGGGATTAGGGGGAAGTCGCCGTAGTGTAGTAGGTAGTGTGCTGGCTTATTAGACGTAAAGCTGGGGTTCCAGTTCCAGGTCAGACATCAAAATAAAAATACGAAAAGTATTACTTCGGCGATTTCCTCTTAGCAGATTTGTGGCAAAAACTCTGAGAGTGGATAAACTTGCCATGAAAAGTTTCTCAAAAATCTGTCGTTCGGAGTCGACTTTAAAACTGAAGGTCCTGTCACATATAGAAATTAATACACACAACATAAGTAGTGTGAGAAACTAGGTCAATAATCTTGACTGAAGAGTTGTAATGATCAATTATGTATGTATGAGCACGAACTATGGTTTCACAATGGGCACGACAGGGTCTCAGTGCGTCCGTCCATCCAATTCATTTGGGAGGCGGCCATTTGTACCTACCTACCTACCTACCTATTACTCGGTGCAATCTGTTTATAGACCAGTTCCGCTGTCTTGATGCTCGCTGAAAGCCTAGCTTAGGCAGGCACAGTAGGATAGGTTTACTCCATTGCTAAAGTACATAACCGTGCTAATCCCAGCATCTTTTATCGAGTTAAATGTGAAGATCGCAAGATCACCTAAGTAAACCTACCTACATCATGAACAAAAGCAACTTTTCAAAATGACATGCAATGACCTTATAATCCACAAAACCCGTAACTAGAGCCGCTACAGTAGAAACTCACAATTTAGAACCTCCAGTAATTAGGAATTCCAAAAATTAGAATCAGTGTTTGCAATACGCTCTAAAATTCGAATTTCTGAGCGTTATTTCTTTTTGTTTTCTATTTTAGTACAAGAAATCCCCAAATTCTCTTTGTTCTAAAAAACTAGAAAGGGGAATCACAAATTTATATACGATTTTCTGTATTTGATGTTTTTCCTTTTTGTGGCGTTTTTATATTTTGTGGCTAGATTATTTCTGAAATTTGATACGCGCGGTTCTAATTTGTAAGCGACTACTGTATATTGAAATCGATAAATTTCTGAATAGTAGCATAATTGAACTTCCCTATTTTAGTAAGATCCTCTTTTCCATCTTCCCCTTTCAAGAAAGCTGGTAAGATCACGTAGTCACTGGACTTTTCATTAATTAATTTAAAAACGCCAAATTGGCAACACTTATCTCCACCATATTTTATTTTTTTTTGATTGAATATTCTCACAAAACCAAAAGTAAACAAACACACGCATTTATGTAAACAACTATTTAGCGGAAAGAGAGTGCGAGAAGAGAACAGAAATAATATGAAAGAAAACAAAAAAAAACGCATGATTTTATTTACAGTTACTTTCGCTCTCATCCTTTTTTTTGTAAACAATATTTAACTCATGCTTATGCATGCTGTAGCTCTGTAAAGGTGAATGAATGAGTTTTGTTATTGCCAAAGAGAGAGAGAGAGAGAGAATGAGAGGGTGTGAGTAAATGTATGAGAAAATGCAATTGTTCAGCCATATGTTGCTTGCTTGCTTGCTTTGCATATGTATTGTGTGTATTGGTATGCCTGGGTATAAATTTATTTAAAATTTATAAAATTTTTATTGTATTTTTTATTTTATTTGCCGTATGCTGTTCTGTGCTGTGCTGTGCTGTGTGTTGTCTATGATATATTTTCAGTTTAATAATCAAGACAAACAGCGAGAGAGCGAGGGAGAGAGAGCATGTATGCATGTGATTATAAATCATATTTGTATGGTGTAGGTGTGTAAGTGTATATAAATGTATTGCGCTATTATTATCCGTATTACCATATATTTGCCAAATGTATTATGATAAATATGAAATTACAAAACCAACAACAATAACAACAACAACAATAATAAAATACTTTTTGCAAATATTTGTATTTGTGGTTTTTGCTGTGAATGATATTTCGACGTTGTTGTTGTTATTGTTGTTGCATGTCCATTCGTTTGTTGCTGCTGTTTATTATATCTGTTATTTGCTTGCTTATTATTTATTGTTGTTGTTGTTAACTTTTTTGTGTGTGTCTGTGTGTAAAATTTCCCATAATTAAGTTTATCATTCCTTTTGCATTTACACCCGGAGAATGCCTTTGAAAAATTTTTCAAAGTTTCGTTGCCATTTTTTTCTCTCCTTCTCTCTTTACTCCCGTTTTTTTTCGTTGTTGTGGTTGTAAATGTGGCAGGATTGTGCAAATATTTGATGGCTTTTGTAATCGTTTATTTATTATTGGCTTTTAAGTTGCGCCAAAACAATACACTCACACACACACACACACATACAAGGACAGAAAACTTTTGCTTAAAGTTTTATTATAATCTGATTGCGGTTTGGCAAAAATTTATCGACTTTTTATTGCATATGCATAGGGGCATAGTGCATAGAATGCTCCAAAATTTTTAAGGGAATATATAAGGCCACAGAACCTTAAGGAATTTAATTAATTAATTTAATTAAAATTATAAGTAATTGGACAAGATGGAATGACAATGGAGTAGGAGAAAACTTAGGAGAGTAAATTTAAGGCAACACCTTGTAAAAGTTAAAAAAAACCCAATAAAACTTCATACCATTTTGTATTGAAGCTGGAAAAATTCTAAGATATTTGGATTTAAAGATAGCTTAAGTTAAATGTCCTTAACTGGCTACCACCAGACGCATTGGCAAAACAAGTTGCTGCAGACACGGCAATGACACTGAACATGGAAATTTAGAAATTATGGTCATGCCCAAATCTTATGTGTACTTGACCTGAAGGTTGACCCATTAACTACACTATACCTGAGCCTGCTTTCGATCCTTGTCTTACAACGAAGTCATCGGGTACATATTTTCAGACAAATTGTTTACGCCTCCAAGGAAACGTTATTCAGTTTTCCACTGATGGATTCAAATTGAGCAACAAAGTCGAATGTGGAGTATTTTGAGAACAATTGAATATTAGAACGTCCATTACACAGCCAGATTATGAAACTGGCTAGTAAAATTGCCAGCGTTCAAATTTGGTATCAGAGTACTTCATGTGATGATATACGCAACTTTACATACATACATACATAATTGGCCATTACAACCCTTCAGTTAGGATTACGACCTAGCTTCTCACACCACTTATGTTGTATGCATTAATTTGTATACATGAGTGGCGGGATCTACAGTTTAAAGTCGACTCCGAACGACAGATTTATGAGAAGCTTTTCATGGCAATTATTTCCTCTCAGAGTCTTTGCCAGAAATCTGCTGAGAGGAAGTCGCCGAAGAAATATTTTTCGTTTTGATGTCTGACCTGAGCTTTGAACCCGGGCCTTTTGTCTAATAAGCCAACACACTACCCACTAGACCACGGCGACTTCTATACGCAACTTTACCGACAATAAAACAACCATTACAGTATCCAGATCATGTTTTAGATTATTTAAGAATGCCAAGGGATTGTGGAGAAATGAATGCGAAACATTCGTTGGCAACATTCATTTGAGTTGCTGGCCATGGTGACAGAACGAGGCTAATAGACCTGCTAAAGCAGGCAGCACGTTGGAAAATTCAAATAAATTTCTACTTGGGGCTGGCTCTCCTCTGTAGCAAGGCAAATAAAAAAAATTCCTTTCATTGTCAGAGATAAGTTGGAATAATGGGCTCATTTGTAAAAACACGAAACAGATTCGATGCAATATGGTTTAGATATGCAGAACAGAATTTGAATTTATCAAACTGCCATCTAAGGAACCTCATAGCAGTGATAACAGGAGGCTATTAATACCGCATAACGTCTATTTCAGAAGCCTTAAAGACAAAGGAAATCAGAAGACAATTGTTAGGCACTTGGGAAGCAGTAGAATTCTTCGGCATACAAAATTTAGTCATAAAACGTGTCTAGTCAAAGACGATATGTGAATAATCCGCACCTTCAGAAAGCTCTCGAGATGCTTGAGAGATACCAGCCTTTAGCTATAATTACAAGACCGATATTGGTAGTAATATCGATATACAATGGCACCTCACAGGCGGATGTCGTTTATGTTAACCTAACCTAATAATTGTTGTGTAAGTCGAAAAGTTCCCGATTCCCAAATACGAAAAAACAAATCTTTCACTAAACAAATGACCTCCCTTGTCAAACATATGTAACAACTGACTGCCTTATCAAAATGATTGTTTTGAAACCACTAAGTGTATTACCTGATATATGCACATACATATTGTTACGTTTTTACCTTTTTAAATCGTTTACAATATGAGTTTGTTGATTGCAAACAAAATAAAAGCAAATATGTGTTTAGTTTCAATTAAACTCTTTATTGTTCGCATTATTTTGGTGGGCCACCGTTTACAACTTGACGAATACAACAATAATTGCTTGTTCGCAATTCTCCTTTGCTTACAACGGCGATGTTTTCAACGGCAATCTTCAAACCACGACTGTTCTCTTCACAAGCAACACATATGCACACAAGACTGACTGAGTTCTTACTACTAATGGTTGCTTGCTTTATCTTGCCTTTTTATATGCCCACGTAAACAGTCTGATGAACATTCTTGAAGTAGAATGTTCGTGTTTTCACCTTCTCGAAAAGTCCATTGCGACTTCATTGTTGTTTGTGTATTTTGTTTACATTGCTTGTTGTTTCGTTCGCTTACTTGTCTATTCCATTTTCTCTCATACTGATGTTGTTGCTTTATTAGTAACAAGTTCGTTGTATTTGTTTGTGTAGTTTTTGTTTACCGTTTTAATGTTAAATGATGGTACACTGTTTCCATTCTCTGTAGAGTATTCCTAACAAGTGCTTTTGATTTAAAGATCTTTTGCTTTCAGTTCTTAAGAGATTAGCTTGTTAAACAAACAATGCATATCGCGAATTACGCTTGTAGAGTATTTACGAGTCCCCTTTTATCAGTTTTTTTTAAAGTTTACTTTTGTCGCTGATACTCTGTGTTTTTGTTTTTTTTTTTTATAATTCTTTCCTGGTGGTGTCATTAACATTTTAAGCAACTTTTTTTCTGCATGCAGCTGCCACCTTTTTTTTGGTATTTTTTGCGCCTGTTTTTTGTTTTTTTTGTTTTTTTTTTGCTGTTATTGTCCTCTAAATGACTCTGAGAGTATTAAGTGGCTTTTGTTCGAGGCTTTTGGGGTCAGTTCAGTGTCATTGTCGATTTTGTTTGCTGTTGCTGCTATTGCTGCTGTTGCTGCTGTTGGTGTTGTTCGTTGTTTGTCTGTATTTGTTATTTTTATTGTGTTTTTATTTGATTTTTATGAGAAATAACGGTTTTAGCGGTTATACAAATAAGAGAATTAAAAACATTGTTTGAGTTTGAATAAATAAACAACAAACGTATGCCAAGCATGCAAACATATAATCATGGAACCTCACACACTCACACACGCACACGTTTGCATACCATTAAGTAGACTGCAAAAAAATAAATGCGGGACTAAAAAAAAAACAAGGAGATGCAAGTGATTGAGCCTTTTTGTTTTTGCCTTGACCACCACACAACTTGCAATAGTTAATAGAGTGGTGGTTACAAGTGTGGTGGAGTGTCATTATTATTTGCCATTTTGCGGTTTTTGATTTCTGTTAAAAGCGCTACAAATTCACCTCTACCTCTCTACGCTGTTATATTTATTCCTTTTGTGTATTTGTTTCTGTTTATTTACATATGTTTGTAAGAGTGTGTGTGTCTGAAAGAGAGTATCAATAATTATTTGTAAATGCGTATGCGTATGTGTGTGTGTCTATTTATTTATTTATCATTGCTTTTCTGTTTTGTATGTGTGGTATGCGCGAGTGTGTGTATTTAAATGTTGGTTTATCTTTATTTTTTTTGTCTTTTTCTGTTGTTGTTGCTGCATTATTTAAACATATTTATTTAGGTTTTAAAAAATTAAAACCAATATAAATACAAATTCTCATGTAAATAAATAATAATATCACTCTCATAGACACACATACTCTCTCTCTCTTTGTTTGTTTCCCATATATGAACTAGGGATGCCAAACGGGATCGGTTTTTAAAAATCCCGGGATTCGGGATTTTGTAAATCCCGATCCCGAAATCCCGGGATATTTCGGGATAATTCGGGATCCAAAAACCCCGAAAAATCATAGGCTAATTCGCGATTTTCTCTTAATAATAAAAATATTTTGTTAACAAAATCATTTGTATTCCAATTATGCATGTATATCAGAATTATTATTATCATTACTATCCTTCAGTTAGGATTATTGACCTAGTTTCTCACACTATTTATGTTGTGTGTGTTAATTTTTATACATAAATGGTGGGACCTACGGTTTAAAGCCGACTCCGAACGACCGATTTTAGAGAAACTTTTCATGGCAAATATCAGAAGTATATGTCATTAAAAATAAAATTTTAAAACAGCAAGACAAAAAGTAACAAAAAAAGTGTAAAATAAAAATAAAAATTGTTTACACATATGCAAATGTATTAGTTTTAAGAAAATTATTTAGATACCAACAAAAAGATTAAAGCATCTAAGATGTGATCCGATAGGCTTCAACGACCATCGGAAAACATTTATCGCAATCAACATTTGTTGGTAAATTAGTTCCAAGATAGCTATAAGCAGCTTATAAATATTCACCTCTACTCCCTCCTGATCTAAATAAATCTATTTCTTTTGACAGTTGAGTATCTAAATCAGTTACCCTATTAATTCGTTTTATAGAGATTTTTCATTCTCCAATGGCACCAAATAATTTTTATCAATGGAAATGGGGTTTTCCTCATCTGAGAACCTATTATCGAAGTCAAGTGATATAGAATTTTTTTCAGGACCTTTTGTAGGGTCAAAATGCGTATGAATTCACAATCCCGAAAATCCCGAAAAATCCCGGGAGAAGTTTTTAAAAATCCCGGGATTCGGGATTGTGTGAATCCCGAAAATCCCGGGATTTCGAGTTTCGGGATTTCCCGATTGACATCCCTAATATGAACGCTTTACATTAAATGCATATGATGAAAGCAATTTAAAGTCATAGTGTTGCTAGTTTATAAATATTTAATATTTTTTTAAAACACTGTGCAACAAAAATTTAAAGAAAAATTGTTGTTCATTGGGACACTTGTATGTTAAGCTCCGCATTTATTGTTTTTAATAGCTTTGAAAATCTACCCAACAACTTATTTTCAATCAGTAAATTTTTCACAATGTTGACGTAGTTTTTACTTCAGTATAAAAATGAGGATTTTTAGGATTTTTTTAAATAAGAAGCTTTATTTACCAAAAATATTGATACTTAAAACTTAGTAAACAAAGCTTATTAAATTAAATATTCGATCTTTCATACTCTAATAAAGATTATTTAATATTTCTCCCTCTATTTTTCCCCCACTCTTCGATTATTTTTAATTTCAAACCTTCAACGCTGGTAAATTGTCTGTTATTTGAATATACTTGGTTAAAAAATGGGAAATCGTTTGGAAAAACGTGGCCTCGATAAAACCTTAATAGATTGGTTACGAAAAAGTCACCGTGGTCTAGTAGGTAGTGTGTTGGCTTATTAGACGAAAGGCCCGGGTTCGAATCCCAGGACAGACATCAAAACGAAAAATATTTCTTCGGCGACTCTGAGAGTACAAATTGCCATGAAAAGCTTCTCAAAAATCTGTCATTCGGAGTCGACTTTAAACTGTAGGTCCCGCCACTCATGTATAAAATTAACGCGCACAACATAAGTGGTGTGAGAAGCTAGGTCGTAGCCCTGACTGAAGTGTTGTAAAGGCCAATTATGTATGTAGATTGGTTACGATACCATTCCATCATCTGTCTGCTGACATGAATTCTGGCATTCTTCTGTTGGAAAATATATTTTTTGTTTTCATTATCTTCTCTGAAGGAAGGGGAGCAAACTACAGCCAAGAACAGTAATGTACACTTTACTATTCATTCACGTAAATGGAAACTGAAGCCCCCCAAATCATGAGACTACCTCTCCTAAAATTTCTTTTAGTAAAATACTTTGGTTTCTTTCTAATGTAGCGTCAATAATGTCGATAGCCATATGGTCCATCTAAGTTCCACTTTTTTTCATCAGAGAATATGACCTGAAGATAATTTTATATTCACTGTTTGTAATTATTGAAATTTGTGAATTGAAATTTATGAAAAGCACAAGATGGACGGTATCAGAAAAAATTTTTTGAAATTAATCTACTTTCTAGTATTCCGGTATAGACGTTTCTCCGCCGAAAAGCACTAGACTTGGCAGCCTGTTGTGGAAAACTTAATTATACTACGATTACTTGCAGTGAGCGCCAGAGAAAAAAATACATTAATTACAGTTATTTTTATTTTAAAATTAAAATTTTTTTGAAATTGAAATTGTCAACTTTTTTTAAAGCGCTCTCCTTGAATAGTAAAAGTTGAGTTTCGTGATTGTTAGAATTTTATCCATAGAGTACAGTTGCTTTGGACGCTTACTGTACTTAAAATTTTTCCAAACTATTGGAACATTAATTGCAGCCATTTATAGCGATGATGTTCTTCGTATAATGGAGGCATTTAGTTCTTGAGAAACTTTTCATGGCAATTTTTCTTTTATTCTCAAAGTTTTTAACGGAACACACCATTGAGAGGACATCAGGAAAGAACTATTTTTTTCGTATTTCGTTTAATTGAAGATGTCTGAGCAGGGATTTGAATTACGAGCTCTTGTTTAATAAGTCAACATATTACCTATTAGACTACCATGAATTTGTTGTCTATTAGGCAGCGTGTTGGCTTATTAGACGTAAGGCCACGGTTCAAACCCCAGGTCAGACATCTCCAAATAAATGAAATACGAAGAAAATGTTTCTTTAGCGATGTCCTTTCAGCAAATTTCTTGTAAAAACTCTACGAGTAAATAAAAATTGCCTTGAAAAGTTTCTCAAAAAAATCTGTCGACTTTAAATTGTAGGTCTCGCCACTCATATAGGAAATTAATTTAAAGCTAGGTCCTATCCTGCCTAAAGGTTTATGATGATCAATTTTTATGTATGTATCAGAGATCAGTAACGAGTATTCAAAACGATTAGTAGAATCGAGTCATACTTATAATTCCTGATACTTATACGCATTCATACCTATTTTAATATCATATTCACACTACTCATACTCAGAGTTGGAAGTACTCATCATATTCATATTTAACAATACGCATGATATTATTGACTTCGACTCGTATCTACTTAACATTTACACGATGCACACAGTAAGAATGATTCGCGTACGAGTACTGCAATACTCATAAGAAGATTGTGTGAATGCTTTGCTTGTTGTCTTTGTCTTTCCCTTTTTCTTTGTTTGTATATGCAACAACAAAAAAGGCTGTAAATTTTGATGAATGATTCGAATCACTCGAATCACTTTTAAGTATTATAATTATTTTTCTATATTTATAAATCAGAATGATCTCAACGTTGTACTCATACTCATTGTAACCTGTACTTATAAAAGAATGTTGTTGCGAGTACGATTGAATCAGAGTAGTCGAATTTCAATTCTGTTGATTTATTCATACTTAAAATTGCATGAGTACTTATGAATAGCGGAAAAACGATTCATTGCTGACTATGGCGAATTTATTGCCTTTGGAGAATTTTTTTCCATCAATTGAAAGGATCTGTATTCTCTTGGGGCAACATTAAAACTCACACAACTGATAATGACCCGTTTATAGGTGCGATAGTTTAATAAGGGCAGCACTTATGTAATTCTTTTTTAGGTTGATTGTAGAACCAAGTGATTACTAATCTGTTCAGCTCTTTCATTAGCAATTTTGTTAATGAAAAATGTTGTTAGCAATACGTAACCTCCCGCTCCATCCGCTTATATGAATTCTAAAAATTATTGTTACACGGTGTAATAGAATTGCATGGCAGGGACCCGTATTTAAATAGAATTCAAGTGTTGAAATGACTCTCATTTGATTTGCAACAAACAATAGTTAATACGAGTCTTTCTTTTCGTCTTTTAACACTTTTAAAAGTGTCTTGTTGTTGTTGTTGTGGTTCATTAAATTGTTGTTATTGTTGTTGTAATTTTTAATCATTTTAAAATGGCCGTGTTTAATTTCATTGTCATCATCATTGTCATCTTGATTTGTATTTTGTGTCTCGTAAATCCAGAATTCTGTTGATGTTGCAAGTCTTTCATTATTATTTATGATATTGTTGTTGCTGTTGTTGTTGTTGTAGTTCTAATAGTTTAAGACAATAAGTGTTGCCACCGCCATTATTTGTTGTTTTTGCTGTTGTTGGCGGTGTTGTTCTTGTCGTTTGTTACCCAAAGTTCGTTGACTACGATGATGATGTATTTCCTGAAAAACTTTTCTTTGCGTTTCTGTGTGTGTTTGTTTTTGTTGTTGCAGTTGTTGTTTTTGTTACAATTATTTTTAATTTTTTTTTATTAATGTATTGTTTTTGCCATTGCAGTTGTTGTTGTTCTTGCTGTTGTTTTATGTTCCCCATTATGACGTCTTGTCTGTTACAATGACGCTGACAAGCGTATTTCGAAAAACTTTTTCTTTGCTTTGGTGCATGCACATGCATGTGCACCAAGTGAATATTTGAATGTGGGTGTTTATGTGTGTGTTTGTGAGTCTTTTAATATTCAGGGCTTTAGTTTTTAAAAAAACACCCAAATAAAGAGAAAACACAACAACAAAAAAAAAAAAAAATTAAAAAACTTAGACTCAAATTACAAACCCAACTAGCTGCTTATTCTGCTGCTACTGATGATGTCGCTGCTTCTGAGTTACCAATTTAGTTTTAGCAACCAGTCATTATGAAAATATACCAGGCACAGTGGGCCAAAAGTGTAAATATAAGTAGAGGTTTTGAACGGCAACTCAAGATGGCATTGTTGCAAAATGGTGGCAATATTTACATACTTGATTGGTCATTACAACCCCTTAGTCAGGATTACAACCTAGCTTATCACACCACCTATGTTGTGTGTGTTAAATGGTTTGCTCTCTCCCTACCTCTGCTTTCCAAGCATCTCTTCTCACTTCGTAGATATTATTCGTGGCACATACACGTAAAGTTTTAAAATAGTTCACTTGCTTATGAATGCTGGGCGGTATATAGAGGTATAAGCTTTCTTTTTATCGCATATAAAATTCCTACGAGCATATTTTGTAAACGATTGAAGCTTCTAGCCAAAACATGGTTTGATCTTATTAGTAATGCTTCAAATCCATTATGAACCGGATCCATATTGTGTGTTTTCAAAAACTTTTGGGTGGTGTGAGAAACTAGGTCGTGGCTAAAGGGTTGCTCTCTCTCTCTCTGCTTTTTGAGTTCCTTTTCTCACTCCGTAGATATTATTCACACACTGGCTCTATTAGCGGTGTGGAAGTTCCCATTCTCGCAAACTTATCTGTGAATTTTCACATGACCTGGGATCCAACAGAGGGCGAACTTATTTCTCTTGCTTTTGGGTTAATTCAACTTGGCCAGACAGTACCATACTACTCTGGAGTTAAACTCATAGGAGCTGACTGTATCATTGTGAGTGGGGGCGCTGGTAGAAGCATTGTATCCACCCGTTCTTAGAGCACCATGGGGTAAGCCATAGCAGCGATACTCATGTAAAATCCTGAACTAATGCTCAGATGGTGGCCTGATTGTCAGGTACAATTGCAGTGATGCGCAGAGGGGGTTTCATTAATTATTCCAATGATTTCAAATGGTTTCTAACTTTTGGATTTACGAAACATTGCTTCCATGTTGGTCAAACTCAATGATTTTCATTATTATGTTGACACTAAAGGCATAACTAATGCCAGCTATGGAGTTGATTGTTAGATTAGGTTAGGTTAGTGTGGCAACCTTGATACCAAAAGCTCACTTGAGCCTAAAGCTCCACCTCGCATATATTTGACAATACAAAATTAGACTTCGCAACCAGTTTACTAAGCATTATCAACACTATTCACTGCAAAAGGTTGGCAAACTGTTGTACACTCGTTTTAGTATGAAGATCCTTAGTCAGTTCAATAGAATTTAGTGCGTTCAAGAACCCGTTAACTAGCTTTCTGTTGTGAAGTGTTAATTTCTTTAGAAAGTACGCTGATATAAGGGTAAAAATGATGTGCCAACAGATGGAAATACTATTTCCACTTGTTTTCAATCTTAGTAAAATGCGTATCGTTTTTGATTTTTTTTTTTTCAAAAATTTATCCTTTTGTGGACCCACTGTATTTGCAAATTTCTGGTTATCTTTGTCAGTCTCGCTGGTGTGAGCCGTAAACGTCTCGTTTATACCAGCCAAATCACAAACATTAAACGAAAATAATACGGAAAACAACAACAGAAGCAACAACAACGAAAAGTACTTGTTAAAACAAAAACAAAAAAATAAAAAGAAAAAGGAAAAGAAAATATTTCTGTACCCACGTCAAAAAAGTTTCTCTAGGCGTATGGCGCCTACAGCCAAACTGAACTGTTTGTAGCACGTATTTCAAACGAAAACGAAAACAAAAAACAAAAAAACGCCAACAAAATCAACTGCAGCACACAGAAAATGTTACACAAAAGCCTGTTAGCGGTAGTGTTAGCAGCGGCAAATGCTAACAAAAATTTTCTAAACAACAACAACAACAACTATAATAAGCAATGAGTAAAGAGTGGCAACAACAAAAACAATAAAAAAAAGAAGCATTTCCGCTTTCATGTTGAATATGACAGAAACAAGTGTTAATGGTTTGTTATTTGGTGTACAACCAGAAACAGCAACAGAAACACAACAACAACAGCAAGAATAAGATGAAGAAAACTAGGAAAAGTGAACCAAAAAAAAAAAAGAAAAAATTTTTTTATTTTTGAATGACGGACTGACACACTATTGCAGCGGTAGACAGGCTTACAAGCCTGGCTATTTGTTTGGTTAAGTGTTGAGGAAATTATGTTGCCACAGTTTCTTTTTTTTCCCATTTTATGTTTGCAACACTAATACACTAAGCTTGTTTGCAATATTGCAACAACAACAACAACAAAAGCAATACAATTGCAAGCTAATAATAATAACAACAACAACAACAACTATAACACTTAACGTAACTAATTTTATGGACGTTTTTCAAGCCCAAAACTACACCACACAACTAACACAAGCAACCAACCTAGGCAGCGAACCAACGAACCAAGCCAGCCATCCACTTGTGGGTACTGTTTGGTCCTGTACTCATAAACAATACAAAAATGTCTAAGTGTGAGTAAGTGTAAGTAAGTGTGTGAATTAGTAAGTGAGTGAGTGACTTATTGTTAAAGCGCCTACCAATTACACGAACGACGGTTATACTCGCAGTTTAAATCACGAAGTTAAGTTTTGATTAAATGTTCGTTCGTTTGTGTTGTGTTGTGTTGCACTTCACGTCAAGTAATATACGCTTGCAACACACTTGCAACATCAAATGCAAACAAACGAACTCACTTCTTGGAGGCGCAGTCTATTATTTGCTTATTTTATACGCTGCTACACCTCTCAAGAGCGATATTCAAGTATTTTTTTGTTTCTTTTTTGAGCATCAGAAGAAAAAGGAACTGGTTTGGGCTAATCTTAATGTAATGGAAGCCTATTTTGGGTGACAATTTATAAGGAATGGCTTGCCAAGAGAAAAGTATGTAGATTAAAAACAATTGTGTGTCTAGCAGGTGGTATGTTGGCTTATTAAACGTAAGGCCCGACTTCAAAACGAAAATATTTCTTCGACAACTTACTCTCAGCAGAATTCTTCCAAAAATAAATAAAATTTGCATTGAGAAGCTTCTCAAAAATCTGTCGCCACGGATGTATGAAATTAACGTACCCAACATAAGAGGTGTGCGAACATAGGTCGTAATCCCGACTGTGTTTGTTGGATTCGATGATACTTCTTTTGCATTTACTTTTCAGTATAATGTTGGATGTTGCAGTAGAGAAAATTCTCCTACACACTCGTAAAGCTTTAAAGTGGTTCATTGGCTTATGGATGTTAATGTTGAGGAGTAACCGGAGGTATAAGGTTCTTATTATATGAACGACTGAAGTTACTTGTCAACAAACTTTGATTGGACCTTATCAGTGCGACTTCAAACCTTGTAAGTCAACTATCGTTGCGCTCTTTACATTACGTGAAAACCTGAAGAAGACCCATGAAAAACAAGTCGCTACTGGTCATCTAATTGCCGACTATAAGTCAGCCTTCTATAGCCAGTATCAGTATCATGCTTTTAGCGCGACGTCTGAGCTCTGTATTCCTGAGAACGAATGTCTGCTAAGATGATGCAGAATCACTCTAAGGTAGGAATTGACATCTCCGAATCAATTGATACCGTGGGTGGTTTCAGACAAAACGGTACTCGATGCATGATGATGCAACCTCTTCAAATTCGTCATGGAGAGTGTTCTGCGAAAGCCAGAAATCCTGAAGAAGATCTATGACAAGCAAGTTAATACTCGCCATCTTTGTTTTTTGTTGACTACAAGACAGCTTTATACAGTCCCATAAAGAATCGTATTTTTAACGCAAATGTCTGATAAGATTATGCAGAATCACGTTAAGGTAGGAATGGAACCCTCCGAACCATTTGATCTTGGTTTCAGACAAAACGATAGCTCATCATGCAACCTCTTCAAATTCGTCATTGAGAGTGTTCTGCGAAAGGCAGAAATTCTGAAGAAAACCCATGAAAAAAAGTTAATGCTCGCCATCTTTTTTGTTGACTACAAGACAGCCTTTTATAGCCCCATAAAAAATCGTGCTTTTGACGCGACTTCTGAGCTCTGTATTCGTGCAAACGAATGTCTGTTAAGACTATGCAGAATCACTTTAAGGTAGGAATTGATCTCTCCGAATCATTTGATACCGTGAGTGGTTTTAGACAAAACGGTACTCGATGCATGATGATGCAACCTTTTTAAATTCGTCATGGAGAGTGTTCTGCGAAAGACTGAAATCCTGAAGAAGATCTATGAGAAGCAAGTTAATACTCGCCATCTTTTTTGTTGACTATAAAACAGTTGAGTAGCTGCTGTAGCTCCGTTAATGGTAGGAATTTTCCTCTCCGAATCATTTGATATCATTTATGCGAGGTTTCAGACAAAACGACAACATCTTCAAATTCGTCATGGAGAGTGTTTTGAGGAAAGCAGGAGTCCAACGCAATGATACAATTTTCTACAAATGTGCCATATTGCCTGTCATAAAGTGTACCAAGAGAGATTTTACTGGTATTTACATACATAATTGGTCATTATAACCCTTCAGTCAGGATTATGGACCTAGCTTCTCACACTGTTGAGTGTGTTAATGTGCGAGACCTACAGTTTAAAGAAACTTTTCATGACAATTTAATTTATTCTCAGAATTTTTGCCAGAAATTTACTAACAGAAAGTCACCGAAAATATATTTTGTGGATATTTTCGTTTTGATATCTAACCTGGGGTTTGAACCGTGGCCTTACGTCTATCTGCCAGACTACTGCTATCTTCAGCGGTAATAAACAGAATGAATCCATTAAGCATTCAAACCATTCGCAGGGCAATGACTTTGTGTTGAATGGAATCTAAGCTGATCGTAAACAGCTTTGTTCATCACCAACAACTCGCAGTGGCAAACATGGTTGTGCTTTGCTGGTGGAAATCCACTTCCCATCAAGAGCGACCAAAAAAGCTCTTCTCCAAACCATGATATTAAAGAGAAATTCATTCCAATTCTTGTATTTTATTTTTATTCCTACCGTTTACTAGTGCGAGTACACGTTTCAGTGTTTTTTCTTTTTTTCGTTCATGTTGTCTTATCCGGCAATTTTCTACATCTGTGTGCAGTGAAATCGATTTTGCAACGTTGCTTTACTATTTTCGGAATTTTTTAGATTAATTTCTTCCTTTTAATTCCCCATCTTTCTTTTTTTTTCACTATTTCTTCTTAATTTCTTTTGTTTTTGTTTTTTCCGAATTTCAAATGGAACGAAATTTCACTTGATGGTGCCAATAAAAGTAAGAAAAAGAAGAAAAAAATATTGGAAATGAAATCAGAAGAATTTATTGTTATGCGAAGCATTTTAAAACAATTGTCGTGAATACAGGTGAATACAGTTTCACAAAGAGATGGTGGGGAGGGGTGGTGTGTGTGCATGTAGAAGTAAGTATGTGCATTATAATCTAAATGCGAGGGTTGTAGGATAAGGTCTAATTGGGCGGTGCCAAAATTAGGCTGGATTAAGCTGGCTATCCTTTAAAGTGCTGCTGTAACAACGACACTACCTACCGACATCCGCCATAGAATTATAGTTCCTGGTTGGTATCTCTCAATCATGACGTGCGTATTATGTAGGTATGGACTTTCCTCCTTGGGATACACAGCTTTTCTGGATGTCCAAGAATTTCACTTCTCAAATTCACAAATGCCGGACTAATGCTATTGAAGTTGTTCTGTGGCCTTCTTTTCTTTCTAGTTATTGCAGTGTCTTCAGATGCCATTATGTATTCATCAGTGAATACCGGAATCAGGAACATAAGTTTTGATTAAACGTTCGCTCGTTTATGTTGCACTTCACATCAAGCAATGCACCCCCATGCTACACACTTGTGACATAAAACGCATACAAACGGACTTGGTTCTTGCAGCCACAGTCTATTATTTGCCTCAGGCGTGTTATTCTGGTTGTCCAAGGATTCTACTTCTGAAGTTCATAAGTGGGGGACAACGCCAGTGTAAACGTCATGTGGTCTCCTTTTCTTTTTCGTCATTGCAACTTCTGCAGAAGTCAATCTGAAGTATACCCGCGATCTGGATTCACCAGTGAAAACCTGAATGATGTTTTCTTTGAGGTGTAAACCATTTTCATAAAAGAATCTATCTGAAGTCGCCGTGGTCTAGTGGGTAGTGTGTTGGCTTATTAGACGAAAGGCCCGGGTTCGTATCCCAGGTCAGACATCAAAAACGAAAAATATTTCTTCGGCGACTTCCTCTCAGCCGATTTCTGGCAAAGACTCTGAGAGTAAAAATTGCCATGAAAAGCTTCTCAAAAATATGTCGTTCGGAGTCGACTTTAAACAGTAGGTCCCGCCACTCATGTATAAAATTAACGCACACAACATAAGTGGTGTGAGAAGATAGGTCGTAATCCTGACTGAAGGGTTGTAAAGGCCAATTATGTATGTATGAATCAATCTGGCTCGCAAAACCAGGTATCCTGTACTGTCAATACATACATTCACGTACCAACAGCACTCTAGATTTTAGCATGACCGCCTAGTCAAATTGTCGTGTTTGCAGCCACTTATTTCGCCAACAAGTCTGATGGTAACCAGTTAAGGATAGTAAACAATATCCAGGGTGGTGTAGTGGTAAGTGCTTCTATTGTCAAGTGTCGCCACCGTTCTCATAATCCTCTCAAGTCGGGTTTAATGACTCTTTTTCTCTAAACAAACTATCAAACTGCGCCTGTGTAAATCCAATGCTCGTCCGATTACAAATTAGGGTCGCGAATATACATTTTATTTGTATTTAAGGTTAATACCCTAGCTCAGGCCTATCTTTGTCTTGTAATAAGAAAGAGCAATAGCTGTCTTAGGGATTCTTTTAAGTTTCCAGTCCAATATCATATTTGACATTCTGTTTTAGTTGGGTTTACTTCCTGTTTACGCTCTTGCATAAAATTAACATGCTACACCTTAAATGGTGGGAGATGCTGGGTTGTAATGCTGACTAAAGGGTTGCAATGACTAATTATGTGCGTATGTAATTTTTTTTTTTTACGCCAAGGAGGGGCAAATGTACCTATCTGCGTCATAGAGGAAGCCGTCATATCCTCCGTGTGTGGGGCCCTCACCCACTATATCGGAACTACGGTGGTATTACTTCAGAGTTGAGTCCTTTTGGCCCTTTAGCCAACTTCATGTTCATATGCGCGTCCGGATTGCGTATTGAAGGTTGAGGAGACTTCTACGTGTCTGCACTATTCCTTTTGTTCAGGTTCCCGACTGGGATTTCGTTTGACACGTGAGCTAGTGTCATCTATGCCGGCGTAACTACATGTTCAGCAGCCTCCAGATCACTCTTCTTCAGTCTCAGGATGCGCTCCACGTAATTCGCCACTGAGACCTAATTCTCCCTACTCGCCATCCTAACTCCGACAATGTTAGTGGTCGTGATCGTTGCAATCGTTGACGTCATTACAGAGCAATAGCTCTGCCAGCATGCACATTCGAACACAGTGTGTCCCGCATCATCAATTACTTCCCCTTCCTCGTAAGGACAGTAAGGGGAGTCGGTCTTGCCCATTCAGTGCAGATGTTTCCTAAAATATCCGTGACCCCATAGCATCTGCGTAACGTAGAAATTTACCTCTCCAAATTTCCGACCAATCCATGGCTTTACGTCCGGGATAAGTCTCGCCGTCCACCTTTCTCTATCCTCATCGTTCCATCGTCATTCTGTGATAGTGTTTTCCTTGAAGTGACCGGTTATGTGATTTCCAGCCGATTTCACCTTATAAATCTCCATCCGCTCTGCAGCCAGCAGATCCACAGGATTGTACCTGCTATCACAAGTACGGGTGAGGCGGACGTGATACGCAGTGCAGCCGTTCTCTGTACCGATTGCAATGAGCTTGCCCGCTCCTTAACCTCTAGCGTTTCGGCCCAAATTTCGCTCCCATAGAGCGTAATTCTGCTTCCAACTTCCATCAGGAGTCTCCGTATTGAGTGGTGTGAGAAGCTGGGTTGAAATCCTGACTAAAATGTTAGAAGGTTAATGTAACAGATATTTCTCTGGGGCGCACAAGTGTGCCCTATCGATTTCAATCTAACATTGTTAATTAAGCCTTAAGCGTTTAAAACTTTTGCACACGATCTACGCATTAAATAAATGCAATAAAAAGTGCAGGCACACTGCTTAACGATAAACGATATTGAATTGCTATAGGAGAGAGAGAGAGAGAGAGAAAGAGAGAGAGAGATAGAGAGACAGAGAGAGATAGAGAGAGAGTGAGATAGAGAGAGAGAGAGAGGGAGAGAGAGAGAGAGAGAGAGAGAGACAAAGAGCAGAGAAGGCAACTTCGCATTAAAGTTGAAGAGTAGAGTTGTTGTTGGCAGTTTTAGTGTAAAATAATAGCTTCTGGTATGCGTATCCTCATACTCATACACATATGTGGAGTTAAAATGTACGCGATGCCAGGTGGATAAGGACCGTTGTAGCGTTAAAAAATAAAAGCGAGCAGAGTGAGACGGGAGGGGGGAAAAAAAACATGAAGAAACAATTCGAATTTATAGCTCAATTGGGAAATTGAAAGTTTGAAGGCGATATGGCAGATGTATTAACATTTGTTCATACGTAGCGAGCAAGCGTTCATTCATTCGTTCTTGTTACCCCATATGAGCGTTAAAAGTTTAAAAAAATTTTGTTTTTTGAGAATGAAAAAGGCAATTTGAAGTTAAATTCTTAGATGTTTACGTATCCTAGTTTATTTCTTTTTTTTTCAAAAACAAAAAAAGTTTTTCTCTCCCCATTTTATATTCCACTTGCCACGACATCATGTGGTTTATCGCATGATAATGATAACGATAGCGATAACGATGACGATAAGTAAAGACAAAAAAGCGAAAAAGAATGAAAATTTAAAAAAAAAAAAAAACATTTTTGAACATCTTTTCCGAAAAGAAAGAAATATTTTCCAAACAATAAAATTAGGCGATAAACAAACGCCTGAAGGCTAAAGAGCAAGGAGCATCCAGGATGGAGGACGAGGGTGAGAGGGTAAGAAGACAAATTTCATTATTTAATATGAATTTTTCAAAATGAAATTCTTAAATTCATGTACATACATATTCGTATAACGGTAATATTTTAATCATTTATTAGCCCACATATCATAAGTAACCTACCTCCACCCTCCACACCGTGTATAGGTACCCACATCACTTATTATGGCTAAAATATGCAAGGATTTCCAATCTAAAATTGAAATGATGAGCCTGTTAATGTATTCACATATGTATTGTATGAGTATCGGTTTCCATACCTCTTGTTATGATTTAATGTTAGCATTAGTGGTGTTAGAGCGGATTGGTGTTGGTGTTGGTGTATATTTAATATTTTCATAATTTTCATTTTCATTTTCATGTGAGTCAAAGCCAAAGCCGGAAGAATAATAAGAAGAAGATAAATAAACTCCCCTGCCATTAATTTATTTGAAATCCATAAGGAAATCCTTGCGTTTGTTGCCTATGTTCTACGCTTTTCACATTAAAATCATTCCCCCGTCAGAAGACAATGCGAGTGAAATGTTAAGCATTTAAGCGTGAGTACAGGAGAGCTGGTACAGGGCGAGTATAATAAGCAAAACTTAAATTAAGGCCTGAAGAGAAAACAAGAGAAAAAAAAATGGAAATCAGAAGATGAAAAGATGAAAAGATTGTTGAAAAAATTATAATAAAACCGTTAAAAGAGAAAATCACAACATTGAATGTAGTTGGTCCACAACGAGCATTTGCTAAGCTTTACTGGAATAATGTTTTCGCCATAAATAATAGTGGTTCTAAGATTCTTGACTAACCAGAGGATATTGCCTCTCTGTGAACTTGAAAAAAATCTAAAGAAGCTAAGTATTTATGAACTGAGAGGAAAGTGAATTTACTGGCAAATGAACTGTTTTCGTTAAGTAAGAATAGATTAGATTAGGCGGCGGACCCTCTTGAAAGAAGAGCTTCCATTTAGACTTCTTAAGATGCCACAATCGATTTTACCCCAGGATAAAACTTTCTCTAAAGAAAACCCTTTTGAGTTCAAAATAAATTCTGCTTTGGCAGCCTTCTCTTTATATTAGAAAGCTTGGTTAAGGATGTCAAAAACTAAGAGGTCAAAAATCTTCTTCTTTTTATGATAAGAGCAAGGCAATTTCCTTCTACTCAGACCCATTGCTTCTATATACGTCAGTCGCGGGAATGCCGAAACTTTCGTCATGGTTACCAAAAGGAAAGTGACCCCTAGAATCCCCATTGTACGAGGGATGACATGTTTACCAAAAGCAAAGTGCCCGTGCGCTAGTGGGTAGTGTGTTGGCTTGTTAGACAAAAGGCCCGGGTTCAAATCCCAGGTCAGACATCAAAACGAAAAATATTTCTTCGAAGACTTCCTCTCAGCAGATTTCTGGCAAAGATTCTGAAAGTAAAAATTGCCATGAAAAGCTTCTCAAAAATCTGTCGTTCGGAGTCGACTTTAAACTGTAGGTCCCGCCACTCATGTATAAAATTAACGCACACAACATAAGTGGTGTGAGAAGCTAGGTCGTAATCCTGACTGAAGGGTTGTAATGGTCAATTATGTATGTATGTAAAGTGGCCCCTAGAATCCCCATTGTACAATGGATGCTGAAGCGACTTAAGGACAGAAGTGAGTCGGTTCTCTTCTTGTTTCTAGGTGTTCAGTTCAGCAGTGTCTAGCATTAAGTGTAATACCTTTCTGCTGCCAACAAGTGAATAGTATTAAAATTAACTAAAGTAATCGGAATACATACATACTTATGTCTTGTAACACTTCTGAGTTTGTGAGCTCTTTACCGTCCCTGGCCCGACTCATTAGTAAAGCAATTTCCATTTTGTCCGGGAACCCATACAAGATTTTTAGGGGAAATCTTATCACTCAACAGGCATTCTTACAGACATAGTTGGTAATTACAACTCTTCAGTCACGATAACTTCATCCCGCTCAAAATTGATTTTTTTATAGCTCGAACAAAAACAGAATGGTTAAAATCGGGTCAGAAGTAGCACAGAGAGGATTGTTGCACCCATTTTTGGTGGGATATCGACTCTACTAACTTACACGCCAAATTTTATTCGTCTACAATCAATATCTACCTAAATATTCAGTTTTAACGATTTGCCACGCCCTCTTAATATTTAGGGATATGAAAACTAGATGTTGTCCGATTCTCAGACTTGTCCGATATGCACACAAAATTTCATGAAAATCTGTCGATCTATTTCGGAGGAGTTTAACCACTAAACACCGTGACACGAGAATTTTATATATTCGATGAGTGCGGGACATACAATTTGAAAGTTGATAGATTTTTTTGATGAAACTTTTCATGGCAAATTTTTATTTCATTGTCGGAGTATTAGCCAGAAATCTGCTGAGAGCAAGTCGCTGAAGAAATATTTTTTTTTCTGGATATTTTTGTTTTGATGTCTAACGTGTAACCGTGGCCTTACGTGTAATACGCCAACACTATTCTTACGAAACTACTGCTACCTTTAGCGGTATTAAACGGGAGTCTATTAACATCGGTCTGACAGTACATGAGGCCAAAATGAAGTATGTATTGGTGACCAGATTATAATCGTTAACTATACTATCGATGTTGTCTAACTTAATATCTTCGATTCAGTTAGAGCTGGCAATGATTTCCGCATTCCATCCAATAATGAACTGAATGAGTTCCTTAATGTAAGATAGTATCTTTCGCATGAGAATAACGATAATTAGGTGTGAGCTTGATTTGTATGAATCCATCAAGCAATCAAATCGTTCTAAGGGCAAAGACTTTTGCAATTGAATGGCAGAGAACTTATGTTCTACGTCCTGCCCGTCGTAAAGCATGATCGCTTAAGCGCAGGATCACTTTTGCCAGCAAGTACTGTTATCATGGTCTCAATAGGTAATAGCTGAGAAAATTCTCTCGTATGATTAAACTTATATTCTACACCCTGTCCAGAAAGTATGGACACTACTAAGCAATCTTGAAAATATTCGAGAGAAAGAGCCCAACTTAAGATCTTCAATTCAGTGCGAGTTAGCGATGATTTCTGCATACGATCAAATAATGAGCTTTATGAGCTCCTCAATGATTGCACTGGCTCGTTACAATAGATCGTATGATGACAGAAATATTTTTTTCTTATTTGGCTTTGTTGGAAATGCTAGACCTAGGGTACGAACCGTGAATTCACATTTAATAAACCAACACTAGACTACGAAGACTTTACAAGCATTCTGGCGCCGCCTTCAAAATTGCCATGACTTTTGCTTGACAAACACCGCAAAGGTCAGAGGCAGTCTTTAAACGCGTGCAAAAAAAAAAACATTAAGAAACTCTGCCTGTCGAACAGGAAAAATTAAATGAAATCTCCTTTATATTGTACTTATGAAAACAATAAAAAATTACAACATGAAGAAAGAAAAAATTGAAAGAAAGAAAGAGAGAAAGAAAAACAGACAAGAAATAATAATGAAATATAAGAAGATGAAAGAAAAATCAGATTCTTTAAAGCAAGATACTCTAGTGGTGTCCTCCTAAATGTAAGCGGAGTACACAAAGGCACTTATGAAGCTCAGTTCTCCTGTTGGTCTTACACTGGCTTTTGAAAAGAAGACTAAAAAGAAGAAAAAAATATAAAGTGAAGAGAAGAATGAAAAAAAGCAAAAGCAAAAATAACAGGCTTATTTAATTTGCATAATTTGTAACACACAGTATTTGTTAAAACATCTTTGGAGTCCTGTTTTCTTAACACCCAACCACCATGCACTACACTTTGCTTCACTGCCAACATTTGTAATATCCCGAGAACAAACCACCAACCAACCCTACCTACGGACTGTGTCGCAGGCATGTGAAAATCTTAAGGAAACCTAAGAGTGTTTTGATGTTTTCCGCCTGTTATTGGCAGTATGAAATGGTGTATCGATGTTGTTCTCAGTGGTGGTGGTGGAGGGATGGTGTCGGGTAAGTTGTGTAAAGAAGAGAATATGGGTGTATAACATCTCTATTACGGTTGCCATCGTTATCGCTGTAATTCTCGCCAGATTATATTTTTAATCTCTACGAATACAATTTTGCTTTTTTTTTTCTACTACGTTCATGGAGTGTTGGTGTCTTAGTGTTGTTTTATTTCTTTTGTTGTGTTGCTGTTGCTGTTGGTGTTATTGTTGCCTATTATCTGGCGTTTAGTAATTTTTAATTAAGTTTCTTTCTCATTTTCATTTACATTTACATTCTCATTGTTGTTATTCTTGTTGTTGTTGTTCATTTAAAAAATATTTTCAAAGATTGTTTCCTGGTTGTTGGTTCTACTGGCTTACTGGCAGTGTTTGTTTTGGTGGCTGATGGCTCTCTGCCTCTTCTCTTATGACTCTCTATTTAGCATGATTGTTTGCATGGTATGTCCTGGTGTCTTGTTTCTTCTTGTATCATCTAATCATGAGCTATTTTAAATACAATTTCCCTTAACAGCTTTTCCTTGTTGCCTTACCCAGCCAATGTGTATATTAAATCCCAGAAATCTTTGCAAAATATAAACAAATACGCTGCATATTTGCCTGGCTTCTTTCTGTTCTCTTCTCAGTTTTCTTTAATTTGCTTTGGAAAAACCCCAGTTAATAAGAATTTGTAATGAAAACAGAAGAAGAGAATGCAAATAAAAATAAAAACATTAAGCCACTACAACAGATTGCCAGCAAATTTAAAATTTTCTCACATTAAAATCGTTTTAAAGTTAAGTGAGTGAAACAAACACTTTCTTTTATACCAGGAAAGCTTTTACGCACTTTTTTTAGGTAGATTTGCAGATCCTATTTGATGGGTAAGGCCTTACTTATGCCATAAGCTTAAATCGTTATGCTACATCTTTTTCTTCCCGTTGTCGATTTGCCTCAAACGTATAGGAACTAAGGATGCCAAACAGGATGGATTTTTAAAATTCCCGGGATTCGGGATTTTGTAAATCCCGATCCCCAAATCCCGGGATATTTCGGGATAATTCGGGATCCAAAAATCCCGAAAAATCACGAGAAAATCGTGATTTTCCCTTAATAATAAAAATATTTCGTTAATAAAATCATTTGTATTCCAATTATTAAAATAGCAAGACAAAAAGTAATAAAAAAGCGTAAATTAACGAAAATAAAAATAATTCATGCTATGTATGCAAATGCATTAGTTTTAAGAGAATTATTTGGAATCCAACAAAAAGATTAAAGCATCTAACATGTCATCTGATAGGCTTTAACGAATTTTGCTGTCAACATACGCTGCCGTCGAAACACATTTTTCGGAATCAACATTTGTTGGTAAAATAGTTCCAAGATAGCTGTATGCAGCCTGTAAATATTCACCTCTACTACCTCCTGATGTAAATCAATCTATTTCTTTGGACAGTTCAGTATCTAAATCAGTTACCCTATTAATTCGTTTTATAGGGTTGTTTTTGCATTTTTCGATGGCATCAAATAACTTTCTATCAATGGAAGTGGGGTTTTCCTTATTTGAGATGCTATTGTCGAAGTCGAGTGCTACATAATTTTTTTCAGGACCTTTTGTAGGGTCAAAATACATATGAATTCACAATCCAGAAAATCTCGAAAAATCCCGGGACAAGTTTTCAAAAATCCCGGAATTCGGGATTTTGTGAGTCCCGAAAATCTCGGGATTTCGAGATTCGGGATTTCCCGATTGGCATCCCTAATAGGAACATGATCAAAACTATTCCACGATGTTTCTGTAAATAAAATAAATGTCTTACCTTTCGAACATAAAGTAGAATACCATGCCGTGATGTAGTAGGTAGTGTGTTGCCTTATAAGACGTAAGGCCTCGGTGCAAACCTCAGGTCAGTCATCTCCAACTAAACGAAATATGATAAAATATTTCTTCGGCAACTTACTCTCAACAGATATCTGGCAGAAACTTTGTCTTTCGGAGACGACTCTAAATAGTAGGTCCCACCACTGTATGTATGTATAAAAATTAATGCTACCCAACGTAATCCTGACTAAAGGCTTGTAATGACCAATTCTGTATATGTATGTATGCATGTATTTCGGTCTTAAGCCCATATTTTTGAATTCATCACTCCTTTTCTCTCTCTCTTTCTCTCTCTCATTTTCCCTCTGGTAATATTTTCCGGTTTCATTTCGGATTTTAAGCAAAAAACCTCAAAAATAAAAACGCGAATCTATTTTTCTCAACTTTCGTTTTTTGTCGATAGCTTTTTCACGCTCCTCGTATAAAAATTTTAAGCTTGAGCTGTAAGTTAGGCTTTTAAGATTTAGTCTATCGACATACCATGTGAGAGGACTTTCAAATCCAAGCATGGCATATGCAATAAATTTAAAGGTGCGGGCAATATGTAGTGCGTTAATAACATTGGCACCAAAAGTGCCCTTCAGTCAGGATTACGACCTAGTTTCTCACACCATTTATGTTGCGTGCGTTAATTTTTATACATGAGTGGTGGGACGTACAGTTTAAAGTCGACTGCGAACGACATGGCAATTTATTCACTCTCAGAGAAACTCGCCGAAGAAATGTTTTTTTTTTCTTATTTTCGTTTTGATGTGTGACATTGGGTTTCCAACGTGACTATCATTAAGTAATTGGCCTGTACAGGGTGGCTGATATATAATGCAACAAAGTAAAGCGCTATATTTTTTTAATTTTATTGTTCATAAGCAAAAAATTTTGAAAATATCGTTAAATTTTAGAATCATTTTAGATTTCTTCGAATTGGCAACCTTTGGTATGAATTATGGCCTTCAAACTGCCGACAAAGCCATCACTGGCTGCACGAAAGTGGCTCTGCGGTATTTTGGCCCATTCCTGGCGAAGCGCCGTCTTGAGATGATCGACACTTTGGTGTTTTTTAGTGAGAACTTTACTCTCTAAAATGCCCCAGGCACAAAAGTCCAACACGGATTGAGATCCGGAGATTTTGGTGGCCTTTGTGCGGCCTTTTTTAGCCATTCTTGGTTGACGCGTGCAGAGTGCAGTGGTGCTGACTCTTATTGAAATGTCCATGGTCTGCGGCCTATATGTTTGTTCACAAATTGCTCAATTTGGAATGGTTTCTCATCGGAAAAAATCAAATTCGGTAACTGGCCACTTTTGGTTCTTTCTAGTTGGTTAAACTGTCCATTGGTGAGCTCTTGCATCCGTTCTCGCGATATGTTCAGCTCAAGAGGAATTTTTCTACCACTGCGGTGTGGATTTCTATCAAATCTCGTCTTAACTATTCGGATTATTTCTGGTGTTGTTTCCGATTTTTTTCGTCCGCTTTTTGGATGCGATGTAACACTGCCAGTATTACGGTAACGAGCAATGGTACGAGAAACAAAAGATTTATTCGCATTTAAATTCTAGAGGGTTCTAATGATAGCTTCCTGTGGTTTTCCAGCCAAATATAAAGCAATCGCACTATCACGCTTGAATTCCATCACAAATAACTTTTTTCCTGAATGCTGTAGTTAAAAATGCTTTTGTAAGCTTGTAAATAATAAAATGAACTGTCACTGGAATAAATCTGTCAGCTGTCAGACGAGCAGTTTACAAATGATTACAACCTGAAGTTGGTTGCAATACATATCATATCATAGCTGTGGTGTTTTCTATTGTGTATACAATATTGCGACGTTGTATCTATTTTTCTAAGATTTATGGACTTAAGCATTTTCAATGCCTAAATGTGAACAAATTAACGACTGGAGTCCTAATTTACTTCTCGAATTATGCATGAGCAATGCCTTTCATCAAACAATAGCATGATGGATCTGGTTTCTGATTATTTGATCAGGGCCTGCTTAGGTCATATCAAGCCTTATAGTTTTTAAGATAAGAAAATCTAATGCCGAGCATTCGTGAAGTATATATAAAGTTAACGTACTTAACTTAAATGGTCGTTATAACCATTTAGTCAGGCTTACAACCTAGCTTCTAACACCACCCATGTTGTCTGTGTTTGATTTTATTGCGGCGAGATTTAAAATCTTACCACTAAGCAATTTATTCACACCGTTTTTTGCCTTAACTATGCTGAGCGAAAGTCACCGAAAGCAAAATTTTTTTTCATATTTCGTTTTGTGCGAGATATTTGCACTGGGCCTCTGGTCCGGCGATTTGAAGATGACAAAGCTTGCCCATATCATATTTGTATTCAAAAAATAGTGGGATTCCTTCTCATCCTGCAGTAAAGGCCTTGTCTTAGCAGAATTTTATTTCTATCCATTGAGACAGAAAGTAACCAAAAAAAAAAAAAATGTTGGGGTATTTTTGGAAGGGCATCTCTATGTCTCAAGAAAGGTGAGTGAAGATAATGCCTTAACGACGCAGGATGAAGATTTTTATCCACTGGACAACTAAAAAATCGAAAGGCCTACTGATGTTAGGCCCCTATAATTCCCAGTCATTGTTGAGGTGAATGAAAAAGGGCTTACTACAGGCTTCCACGCGATTCCTTGTTATATTGGACACTTCAGCCTCAAAGCTATGATTGAGCGATAAAGGCTTTCAGGCAATTGCATCTGCTTGAGCTGTGCTTATGGTCTCTAATTATCTTACCTGTTAAAAGAATATCTGACGAGTATGTTATGTTGGCATCTTATCCGTCCCTCGTTAACAGAAATCCTATTGATTTTGAGGTACTATTTTATTGAAAATTTCCCATTAATCTCATGCTTTATTCGTAATATTCCCACTTTTTGTTGATTTTTCTTTCGATTTTTCTTCTGAAAACCTCAAATAATAAAATCAAAACCAATGTACTTTAAGAAGCACAAAAAATTCCAATTTTTTTTTATACGAAAGTAAATCTATCCACAAAAGAAAGAACTACAACAACAACAACAACAACAAAAAATTTTGCCACAAAATCAAGCAACTAAACTAAGAAACTGACTCAGAAATGAAAAGAAATTTTGCCAAGAAAATGAGTAGAGAATCGTTGGTTTTTTTCATGCTGATGGTTGGCTGGTTGGTTTAAGTTTTCTCTTAAATTTTCTTACAAATTCCATGGAATCTATTGTGCGGCTGCAGAAGCATTGGACGTTCGGATAATCAACTGCAACAGCAATAGACAAACAAAAAAAAGTGAAAAGGAAAGCCATCACTAGGCAGTCTGCTTTATTGTTTCAATGCTTGAAAAGTTTTAGTAGATGTTAATGAGGCGATTGTGCGATAAGTTTTGGTATTTTATAGTAGATGAAATAGTTACGTCAACTTTACTTGCTTTACTCCAGCGTTAATGGTTAAGGAATGTTTTCTTTGTAAAGAAATATTAGATCGTCGTAGTCTGGTAGGTAGTGTGTTGAATTATAAGACTGAAAGCCCGAGATCGACTTCTTCTTACCAGATTTCTGGCAAAAACTCTGAAAGTAAATAAAAATTGCCATGAAAAGTTTCTCATAAATCTGTCGTTCGGAGTCGAATTGAAACTGTAGGTCCCGCCACTTATGTATAAAATTAACACACACAACATAAGTGGTGTGAGAAACTAGGTCATAAATCCTGACTTAAGGTTTGTAATGATCAATTATATATGTAAGAAAGATCAATATCTTTGGATTTGTTTGTTTGCTTCGCAATGCAGACCTTAAAGCAGTCCATCAGCTAGTATAGATCCTTACAGACCTATTTAATGGGTCACTATATTTCTGTAGTATGGTTTACAACCCATTTTCTCCCACCATCCATGTTGTGCGGATCTTACCAGAAGATTTTTGAGACAAAGTTAACCGAAGGCAAATGTTTTGTTTTCATATTTCGGTTTTGCTCGTGATGTCTGAGCTAGGGGTTGAACCAAAGGCTATTCATCCAACACACTAGCAACCAGATGACGGCGACTTGATTGGCATAGAAAGGTTTCTTGAAATCACAGATCGTACGTGAAGAATACAATAAGTTTGCCATTCTAGAGTTTTTTATTATGTGCTAAGTATGGATCTGATCTACATCTACATTTTTTATTGACCACAAACAAGGCTATTTATCTTACAACTTACCAGTTTCGTATTAAAGCCGACCCTCGCTCGAGTTCTTCTAAGACATTCTCATTGCCTTTTTGATCAATGAATATGGCAGCCGATAATAATCTAGAAATGTAAGGAGTAACCGATGTTGGCTTAGAGATGATGGCAATAATGATGAAAATGCAAGCTAGTTGGTTGGTAGCACTGGCAATGGTATGAGTAAAAATTTTTTCAACAATGAATGAAACAGAGTTGCATTTCAGTTGCTTTATTGTTTTGCTTCTTTAAGTAACATTTCATATTATATTGTCCAATCATTCAAGAGATTTTTATAGCTGACAGTGTAGCAAATGAAGTAGTAGTAGTAGTATAGTAGAAGTAGTAGTAGTAGAAGTAGTGGTAGTAGTAGTAGCTGTACTCTTATATGTATTGACAAGAGTAGCATTATTAGAAACATAGTTATTCTTGCTACTGCTTTCCCTACTACTACTCCCACTGCTATTGTTATTGCATTGTATTAGTTTTTCTAAATATTTTCAAATAATTTTCTTTTTTTCCTCTTGTTGAGGTACAGTAGCTTTGGTTTTTGTGGTTTATTTTAAAGGAATATAATTAAATAGCAAAGAAAACAGAGACTACAGAGTGTGGTTGGTTAGATATTGTTGTTGTTGTTGTTGTGTTTTTCATAGCAGCTTAGATTGCAAAATAATTTTTATTTTCTCAGCAATTTGTTGTTCTTTTTCTTTGAATTGAATAATTGTGCTATAAAATGCTTAGCAAATTGCATAGCTTTTACTGAAAATCAGAAAATGATAGTTAGATGAAGTAAGGTAGAGGGCGTATTAAAGAGAAATAAATCTATGAAATCAAGCCATTTTTCGCAAACAATTGTTTTTAATGAGGCATTAGAGGAAGCCTGACTATGTGACGAATTTACGGTGGGATTTTTTCAAGGCTACATGAATTTGTTCGATCCACTTTTCTTTCTTAGTAAAAAATAAAGAATCTCAGGCCTCTCTAGGAACATGAAAAATGCAATAATAATGTTAAGCTAAATCTCATACTTCTAGAGGCCATTCCAGACTTATATTAAGGAAGTTCTAGCTATCAATACAAACACCATAGTAATCAACTAACTGAGGTGTTCGAAATCATTAACGATTTTGAAATTCTTAAACGATATTGAATAAGATTTTGGACTGAAAATTTCTGAGTTAACTGATGTGATAGGGATTTATGAGAGTGCTGAACACGGCATATTGATCGAAAATTTAGAACTAAAAGATCTGAGTGTAAGATTAATGCCTCTTTTATTTTACAATAGGCCATAGAAGATTTTTAAATAGTTTTCATTGAAGAATTTTAATTGCAACAAAACCAATTATTAGAGACGATTTCTAACCACTTACACCTGAGACAAAGGAACAATCGCATAAGTCTACTGGTTTGAAAGAATCATTTACAAAGAAGTCAAATATAGTTAAATATGCAAGCAAAGTCAACTCAGACATGATTCAGGGAGTACTATTTTCCACCTGGACATGCCGCTGTCTAAAGTTCTTATAACGAAAGTCATTGATGTTATTCTCTTAAGGCTAGGTGGCTTCCTGAATGAAGGATTTAGCTGGGACCAAAACCGGTTTTTCAATGGAGAGATCCTCTTAGAAGAACCACTTGAGTATTACATCCGGAGATCGCTCAGAGTCCTCTTTTTAATCATAATGTTTGTTGTTTAAAGTTGATCATCGTTATCCAGAGACTTTAGGTCGGCCATCTCATTGTCATCATTATCACTATAGTCCTGTTGTAGCAGTGAATTAGAACAGAACCCGTTGGGCGAACGGTAATCTACTCGTTATCTGTTTAGAACATCTTGGTAATTAGACTCTCAATGGTTGGTCTGGAGCCCAATCTAGTTGTGGATGGCAAATTTATTATTAGAAGATAGGCATACAAAGCAGTAATCCGTTTTTCTCGTCCATATTTCTATACAATTCCGTTATATAGTGGTACCTTTAATCTACAAGGGGGTTGTCACAAAACATCAACATCACATATCACCTTTAACTGCATCGACCATGCCCACAAATCTTACTTACCACATAATTGGTGTTTACAACTCTTTAGTCAAGATTACAATTTAGTTTCTTATACAGTAAGATCCCGCTTAACGCTGTTTCAGTATTACGCGGTTTCAAATGAAACGACCATGGTGCACCATATAGTGGGGGTGTATTATGTATCTCTTCCAATTCTCTTATGTTTTGTTAGTCTGTTCAGAAAAAAAATTCCAACTGATTTTTCCAAAGTGCTTATTAATGACAGTAGGGTATCCAACTCTATTGATTCGTTGGAGCATCGTCGCAATGTGGCGTGTGTTTCATTGTTCTATCGGTACTATAATTGGAGGTGTTCTCGATAGATAAGGGGTTTGGTTCCCGATAATCACACATTTTTACGTGGTAGTCGTGCTTCTCGCAGATCACAGCCTTTTGTAGTTGATAGTCCAGTGACAATCAGGGAGAATTCATTTTTTGCCCGCACTGTTCGCTTGTGGAATGATCTTCCTGCGGAAGTTTTTCCCGTTCAAGTACGATATTGGTAAGTTTTAATTAAATGTTCACAAACACTACTCCCTCTTTACCACCCTGCACAATGCACTGCATGAGTAGGGGCCATCCCCTGAATACTGGTTCTATATAAAAAATATAAAAAAAAGTTGCCATCACAGTACGAACGCATCTTTCCTGCGTCACAGTCATCAACGTTACTAGTTGTATGCATAGGACGAGTTAAGTTGCCTCGTTTAACGCTGTTTTGTTTAGCACTCAAAGTTGTTGGAACGTATAACCCGCGTTAAGCGTGGTCTTACTGTACCAGCTGGTAGTTACAGTTTAAAGCCGATTACGAAGCTTGATCTTTTAAGGAACTGTTCATGGCAGTTTTATTTTACTTTCAGGGTTTTTGGCAGAAGATTGTTGTAAGAAATATTCTCTTTATATTTCGTTTTGAGATATCTAAGCTGGGGTTTTTACTACGGGCCCTAGTTAAATAAGCCAGCATTACTACCTACTAGACTACAGCGGCTCGAGGCGCTCTTTAGATTTTTCCAATTGAAGAATTTTAAACTGCCACGTATTTTTGATGCTCTATCGCTTCTATCTATTTAATCGTGATGCTAAGTGTCCTTTGATAATTCGTTAAACACCTTCAACTGAATGAATTCCCCTGTACCCCATCCCTCTGTTATGCAGATTCAATTATTGGCTGGCAATTATTGCTGGAAAGAGAAAGGCGGGCAAAGAAATTCTTTTAAAAATGAAACGAAATCATCGAGAAAGTATAATTAAGCCCAAAAGGATTAAAGTTTCGATGGGGTATTCTTTTTCTTTTTTCCTTCTCTTTTACTTTCTATTGTTGTTGTTGTTGTTGCTGTTTTGTGAATGAAATATGAAACAGTTTTTGTTGTTTTTTTTTCTTTCTATAAAACAATTATTGCTGTTGCTAGAGATGCTGGCGTTGATAGTTTTTGTCGCCAATAGATAAAAGCGGTCAAAAGAGAATTGCTGATTCAATTATTGTTGCTACTACCACTGTTGCCACTTCTGTTGCTGTTGGTTAAAACCAAACGATAAAACTTTATGCATTAGTAAGACGAAAGGCGAGATAATGGTTTCACTTGTATTTTTTGAATTTACATTTGCAATAGCAACAACAGCAAGACCAACAGCAATCATAGATAATTTAAACACAAATCTAACACCACTTGACCAAAAAAAACACACTAATTTTTGGCAATTTTAGTTTCTAGTTGCTCAACTCTCTCTTCCCCCACCACCAAAAGAAAATTTTAGTTTTTGTTGTGGTGCTTCTTATTGTTGCCGTAGTTTTGCAAAGTAAAAATTATGCAATGCTTGAAAAGGAGACTTGAAGCCATGCTGTATTCGTTGAGGGGTAGGGGAAAGTACCCCACCAAAACAAAAAAAAAAGAACAATTACGGGAATATTGCATTTGATTTGAATTCTATTTCAAGTGGTTGATTTAAGACAAAAACACAGAAAGTGGGATGTAAAAAATACTCCAAATTAAAGCCATTTTGCTTCAGAGTAAGCTACCTCCCCAGGAACATCATTTGTCATGTCCTTTCCTCAAAAAATTTCGTTTTCTTTTTTTTTGGTTTTTTTTTGATTTTGTTTTGTAAATGACATCCTAGAGATCATAAATACCAAACACTTTGCCTTTTGTTCAAGCCTCTCTCGGCTAAATTATTGGATTTTCAAAATCAAGGCTGCCTGCCCTCCTCTTGCCCTCCCTGCCTTGCATTAATTTTTTAAAATAAAAAAAAATCTTCTGTTGTGACCAATTCACCAAATGAAATCCTGTTTATCTGTGTCATATTATGTTAGACAGTAACAAGCAAATAGGTTGTGTTACTGTTGACAATCATTACGATAACGATCATAATCTATTTTGTCCACCTCCAAACTCTTAATGGGCCAGCCCCCCATGGTTATGTCCCTAATGATTTCAATTGGAATTGTTTGTACAATTGCTGTGCTATGCTATGCTGTCCTGTGCTGCTGCAACTGCTCTCCACATGTCCTTATGAACAATTAATCTTCTTTAATTTCAAATTCTATTCAAATTATGACAAGAACTCACATCAGCAGACGAAATAGCAGAAGAAGAATTTCATAGGCAAGCAGGAAATTGTTTTGAATGACCAACAAACAGTGAAGTGAAGGAATAGATTTTTCGAAAATATTTTTTTAAAACACAAAATTTTCCTTTTTTTCTTTTTCTTCTCATCTCTAGACCCATTTATAGTCGATAGGATAGGAGGATATGCAATTACACCACAAACCAGATACTGATGGATGTCGGGCAGCTTCTACACCGCTAATGAGACCAAAACCTTTCTGCGAAGTGAAAGCGATTGTTTGGAAAGCTATGAGCAATGAGGTAGCGGATGAGTTTGCGAGGAGGGCAGCTTCCACATCAATGACGGAAGTAAAACCTTTCTGTGAAGTGGCAGCGTTAGTTTGGAAAGCTAGGAGCAATTAAGAAGCACACAAGCTTGCGAGGAAGGCAGCTACCACGCCACTGATGGTATCAGAAACTTCTTTTTGAAGTGACAGCGATTGTTTGGAAAGCTATGAGCAATTAGCAAGAAGACATGCTTATGAGGAAGGCAGCTACCACGCCACTGATGCGACCAAACCCCTACTGTGAAGTGGCAGCGATTATCCGGAAAGCTATGCTCAACTTAAGGTCAGAAAGGCAAAGACACCTTTTAAACAAAATAGGTTTGAGATAATCGAAGTTTTTGTTGGGAAACTACAAGAACAGCAGACAGAGTCCTGGGGCTAACGAGCTAGGAAGAGCAGGAGAACCAGATCTTTTGATAGTGCACTGCAGACTCAGGGTACATACATACATAATTGGTCATTACAACCCTTCAGTTAGGATTAAGACCTAGCTTCACACGCCACTTATGTTGTATGCATTAATTTTTATGCATGAGTGGCGGGACCTACAGTTTAAAGTCGACTCCGAACGACAGATTTTTGAGAAGCTTTTCATTGCAATTTTATTTACTCTCAAAGATTTTTTACCAGAAATCTGCTGAGAGGAAGTCGCCCATATTGCATAATTTCGTTTTGATGTCTGATCCTGAGGTTTGAACGAACACACTACCTACTAGACTACGGCGACTTCAAACTCAGGGTATACATAGGGATTATCTCGGATCGAACATAAAGGTTCCGGATTCTTGGAATCTATGTATCCCAAAAGGAAATACTATTAAGTCCTAGACACTGTTGACATCAAACAGCCACAGCAATAGGCTTGAAGAAGACATTTTAGGAACACCCTCGAAGGTTGGAGGGCAATACAATAGGTTAAGTACTAAGCCACTGTTTACAAAGAAAAATTTAGATTCACTATATGATTCCTTATAACATTCTGAATAGGGACTTCTGGTCTTGCGAGATTCCCCATGGGATCCTTGAGTTTTAAACGAATGGGTCAACCAACCTTCGTTTTGCCTCTTTTTCCAGCTTTTGTTAACATTAACATCATGAAGCAGATCGAATGAGATTTCACTGCAGCCTGCAGATCTATTGGGTACTAACAGGGAAGAGCTCAATTCGATGCATACGGTGTCAAAAACTGGTTACCAGATTACATAATTGATGATTACAAACCTTCAGTCAGGATTTCGGCCTAGCTTCTCACACCACTTATGTTGTGTGCGCTAATTTTATACATGAGTGGCGGAATCTAAAGTTTAAAGTCGACTCCGAACGATAGATTTTTGAGAAACTTTCCATGGCAATTTTATTTACTCTCAGAGTTTTTGCTAGCAATCTGCTGAGAGACAGTCGCCGAGGAAATATATTTTTTTTTCATATTTCGTTTTGATGTCTGACCTGGGATATGAACCCGGACTTTTCGTCTAATAAGCCAATACACTACCTACTAGACTACGGCGACTACATTATAATTTCGATGTTGTCAAATGGTTTGTTTAACTTGGCTCTGGCATGTGCAACAGAAATGATTTCAGTTTGAAGGTCAATGGTTCCACTTAAGCCTCTGCATACAATTAAGTAATCAAGGGCTCTTCATTAGAGGCAACTCATCCTTCCTGAAGTTCTTTGTATTATGGAGCCATGAAAGTTAACGCGTAATTAAGCAGCTGCCTTTGGAATTAGTGGAAGAAAAGCTCTCCCTAAGTTCTTGTTCTCCGTTTGGGATGACAATGAATTGCATGTATGAATCAACCATGAACTGTATGAGTTCGTCTAAGTCGTTTGGATGAAAAATCTAGGCGAGAGTTCAACCTGAGAAACCTTGTTATCGTCTTCCGTGATTAAAAGGCAAATACCCACATTGTAAGGACACATGGCAACAAACGCAAAGACACATCGAAATCCGGCAATCGGTTATGTTTTATGGCCAACTAAGTAAGTAAGTAAGAAGTCCAAACTAATTTTTATGTTTCATCGCTTACCATATCATGACTCTCACATACGAAAAGACGCACTCATATGTCTGAGTCTGTGTCTGCTCGAGGAGAACAATTTGTTCAAGTGTCAGCTTTTAAAAGAAATGAAATTTTTTTTCTGTCTCTGGCTTTAAGAGGACTGCGTGGTGTAGACTAACATGAGTCCTAAGGATTTTTGTTTCTATTTGGCAGTTGTTGTTGTAGTTTTTCATTTTGTTTTCTTGTTAGTTTTGTAATGCATGAGAGTCAAAGTTTGTTAGTCGTGATAACAACTCCTGTCACTAGCGGTGGTGTCTGTTTACTTTTTCCGTTAAGGTCTTCTTCTCTCTTCCAGTATATGATAGAGTCAATATGAGTCCGGAATTTTTTATGAGTGTATGAATGTGTGTGTGTGTGTGTGTGGCTGTATGTAACTGTGTGTCTATAAGCCAATATGTATTTAAAATAATTTGCTTTGATGGCCAGTCGGGTGGGGTTGTATTGTGGGTTGGTTTGGCTGCAGTAAAAGTTTGGCTTTAAAATGATTTATGATCACTTTTGCCGGATAGTGGCCACTTGTGATGTTAATATGGTCTGACCCACAACAACAACAACAACAACAATTATCCGGCACGTATTAAAATGGCTAAAAAAAACCCCAAAAACGAAAAACGTTTTACAAACAAGAAAAGAAAAGAAGAAAAAGAAGAATAACCAGGCCGTGTGTATCGATATTGAAATCTGTAGAGACAAACATGAAATTGAATTAAAAAATTAAGCCAAAAGGCAGAAGAAAAACCCAGAAAAACAAAACGAAAACGAAAATGATAAACAAAAACATTTATTTACCGCCCCCTTAAGATTTAACAGGAGGTACAGACAAAAACATGAACGAACTTTTTTCGAACATGTCCTTTTAACCAGAAACAAAAACAATAACAACAACAACTAAAATTGGTTAAAATAGCCACACGATGAACATTATTGCTGGGAAAACTTATCGGTACAATGGTGGGTAAAATCCTTTGGATGTGGCTGAGAAATAAGTTTTATACACAGGCTTTCCTAGGCGGACTTGCATGCAGATGGACAGAGAGAGAGAGATAGAGAGAGAGAGAGAGAGAGAGAACGAAGAAACTTACGATGGAGGGTATTCGAAAGGAACTTGTAACACATTTAAAAAGTCTGTTAAATATTACCAAAAAGTTTGTGGTAGTTTTTTACACGCACACATGGTCTTTTAAATGTAAGTTTCCTTTTTTAAAATCCTTCTATTGAATTCACAATTTTAGTGAAGCTTTGTACAGGGTGGCTGATATGTATTGCAGCCAATGTCAGGTTGTTATCATTTGTAAACCGCTCGTCTGATAGATTTATTCCAGTTCATTTTATTATTTAGAAGCTTCTAAAAGCATTTTGATCTATTGCATTCAGAAAAAAAGTTATTCGTGATGGAATTTAAGCGTGAAAACCACAGGTGGCTATCGTTAGAGCCCTTCCGCATTTAAATGTGAAAAAATCTTTTGTTTCTCGTTCCATTGCTCGTTACCGTGATACTGGCAGTGTTATATCGCGTCCAAAAAGTGGACGAAAACAAAAAACGGTAACAACACCGTAAAGTGAAGGCCAGATTTGATCGAAATCCACGCCGCAGTGGTAGAAAAATTGCTCGTGAGCTGAACATATCGTGAGAACGGATGCAACACATATTGAAAAATGAGCTTGGACTAAAGCCATTGAAGTTCCAAAACGTGCAAGAGCTCAGCGATGGACAAAAAAAGTTAGACTGGAAAAAGCCAAGGAGTTACATCGCTTGCACGAAAGTGGCCAATTACCGAATTTGGTTTTCTCCGATGAGAAGCCATTCCAAATTGAGCAGTTTGTGAATAAACAAAATGATCGGGTTTACTTGCCAAAAAGGTCAGCTGAAAATTTACACCGCCGATGGTAATGGTGAGGGCCACCGCAACGGCCAATGGCCGCTCCCCGCTCGTATTTATCGACCGTGGGACAAAAATAAATGCCGAATATTATCGCGAAAATGTCTTAAAGACAGTATTGATGCCCTGGGCAGACAAACATTTCGGCCGCAGACCATGGACATTCCAACAGGACTCAGCACCACCACACTCAGCACGCGTCAACCAAGAATGGCTTAAAAATGAGGTTCCTCGCTTCATTTCTACCGCATAATGTCTACCAAAATCTCCGGATCTCAATCCGTTGTACTTTTGCTCCTAGGGCATTTTGGAGAGTAAGGTTATCATTAAAAAATACCAAAGCGTCGATCATGTCAAGATGGCGCTTCGGCGGGAATGGGCCAAAATACCGCAGAGCCACTTTAATGCAGCCTGGAATGGCTGTGTCTACCGTTTGAAGGCCATAATTCATACAACAGGTGGCCAATTCGAACAAATCTAAAATGATTCTACTTTGTTGCATTATATATCAGTTACCCTGTAAATTTTCTTTGTTTGTAATTGTTTTAAACACAAACAAATTTACCATTTGACTGCAGGGAGTTGCAAAATTCCATCGTTGAAGAAACTTTGTGTGTCAATAGTCTCTTCGCTATTTTTAACAGTCTCTTCCAAATTATCTCGTACATAGCTTAGATCAAGCAAAATAATAAAAAAAACAAAGATTGAGGGCAGTACATGAATCTACTATGAGTCCAATTCTATGGAATATCAACATCGACTGTATTGTGAACGAACTGGTCGGAATAGGTAGAGGTAGCACACGGCAAACAAAGCTCATGATTATAACAGAAATTTCCTATGTGGAAAAGTCAATAGGTACGGCATACATACATACATCAGTCAGGATTACGTCCTAGTTTCTCACACCACTCATGTGTGCGTTATTTTTATACGTAAGTAGCGGAATCTACATTTTAACATTGATTCCGAAAGACAGAATTTTGAGAAACTTTTTCGTGCAGGTTTAATTACTCTCAGAGTTTTTGGTGCTGATAGTAAATCGCCGAAGAAATATTTTTTCTTCATATTTCGTTTTAATGCCTAACCTAGGATGTGAACCCGGCCTTTACGTCTAATAAGCCAATACACTATCTACTAGACTGCGGTGACTTCATAGGCGTGGCATGCTAGTAATAATTCAGGGGGCAAACAGTAGCTCTTTTTTCTCTTCCAACTTGACAGTTATTAAGTTGTGACTGGCCTAAAAAATGGTAAAGTTCGCGTGCTAAGCGACCACTCATGCGATTTGTGTAAAATTTCCAACTAGGAGGAGAAGGAAGAGACCTTCAGTCACTTAATGTGTCACTGTTTAGAACATGATGAACTCGTGCAACAATACTGAAAACGCCATGCGTGCTATTCCTCTCGAAGCTCTCTAAATTTAGGAGGAAAAGCATTTGCATAAATGGTTGTGGTACAGTTACCAGCAATCTCTATAAACTTTACAGTACAAAGTACAGTAAGACCCCGCTTAACGCGGGGAATACGTTCCAATAAGTTCCAGCGCTAAACGAAACAGCATTAAACGTGTAAATACACTGCGACTTCAGAAAAGACAGTCGGAATCTTTATTCTGGACAGACTAACAAAAGGGCGTTGAAAAAGATACATAATATCGTTGGTCTCATGTAGAAAGGCCCTAACTCGCATATATTTTTTTTATTACATTTTTGTGAGGAGGTGCATTTGCGTTAAATACTTTGGAATCACAAAAAAAAAACAGTTTCGAAAAAAGTGTAAGTTAGGGCCTTTCTTCGTGAGACCGACGATATACACTATGACCGTTTTTATGCGATTTAGGGAAATCCCACTACTACAGCATAATACTGAAACAGCGTTAAGCAGACCAGCGTTAAGCGGGGTCTTACTGTAATCCTTTTGCTGTACTCATCCTATAAGAAATGTTGTTGCAGTTGTTTTGTACATGGTTTTTCGTTTGAAATTGAATTTACTTTCAGTAAATGGTTGCCTTTGAAGTTGTCGTAGTCCAGTAGAGCTTATTAGGTATGAGGCCTGGGTTCATATCTTAGGTCAGACATCTTCACCAAAACGAAATATGAAAAATTAGTTCGTCGACTTCCTCTTAGTAGGTTTCTGGTAAAAATTCTGAAAGTGAAATAAAATTGCCATGAAATCTGTTGCATGAAGACGACTTCAAAATGTAATCTACCGCAACTCATGTAAAAAAAATTAACACACACAACATAAGTGATGTGAGAAGCTAGGTTGTAAACCTGACTAAAGCGTTGTAATGACCAATTGTGTGTGTATGTATGAACATGATTCGCTTTCTATTTGGCAATTCTCTAATAAAAAAAAATTAAACAAAAAGAAAAATCGAACTTTAAAGACTGTGTATCAAATGAAAAACACTTGCCAGAAATGTTGTTGTTGCTGTTATTGCTTGTAACGATAGTGGTAGTGTTGTTTTCTGTTTTTCATTTCATTCATTTCGTTCGTTCGTACGTTTGTTTTTTATTGAATTTATGATGCTTCATTTACCTTTGCGCCCCATTGGGATGATATTTTGCTCTTCTGTTAATTAATTTACCCACTCAAACAGACAGCAGCAAGCAACACTTATAATGAAAGCAAAAATGGTTGCTAAAATGTTTTAAGATACAATCACCAATACAACACAGTAACACATTATACAACAACAACAACAACAACAAAATTATTGTGTTTAATGACATTCTTAAAATCATTACACATTGATGGCATCATTTTGAAAAAACAAACCCTAGGGTTTTTAACAACCTTCAAGCAATGTTTTTAAAATTTCTTTTCAATAATTACTGTGAAGAGTTTCTGCTCAGGTTTATCATCATAGCTAGCATCGCTAGGCTGTTTCATGCTGTTAAAGTTTTAAGTGGCAGCCCAATTTTCAATTTCAAATTGTTGCAATAACACTTCTACCTACACATTATTACGTTCGACTGGGACTATCAACCTATCTATGCTTAGAAGTTTGTTGCACAGGTTATAGGTTCGTATCCTTGTAAAGCAGTTGCCTTATTAAAAAACCAAACATAAGCTGCTCTCCCCCTTTTTATCTACAATTGCAGTGGACGGCACTGTACATTGCTCTCTTCTGTTTGCCGCATAATTTCCATTAAAATTCAAAAAGCCAAAAAGCCCTTTCCATTAAGCAACCTGTAAACAGTTGGCGGTTTTATATTGGAACACCATGAAATAGGCGGAATTCGTAATTCGCTCAACACTCTTTACAACCAACAAACACATTTCATTACCCCGTTCATTAAAGAGGACAGTCCAGTCCAGCCCAGTCCAGGTAAGATTGAAACAAAATACGTTGTAATGGCGGGTAAACGTTTGACGAGACAATTAGTGGAAACTGTAATGAAAGCGAATGGTGGGGATCATAACCCCCATTAAGTAGTACAGCACAGGACTCTTATACCAAAAACAAAAAAACATTTAAAAACATCTGCAGTTGCAACCATCACTCGCATAATCACCGTCACCAGCATCAGCATCAGCACCAACGCCATCACTATCACCATCATCGTAGTCGTCGTTATCATTTTGCCATCAATACAGGAGTCATCATTTGTAATATTTATAGTAAAAACAATGGGGCAACAACAACAACAACAACAACAAATAAAACAGAAACAATTTGAAAAACAATCAATCGAATAAAGACTTACAACTCTTAGGGTTGTATTAACCCTACACCTGTTGTATTAGGTGTTAGGTTACGATCCAAATACTGTCACAATGCCTATGTAAAGCATTTTTGATTTTTTCAATAGATTTCTGGTGCCCTAAGGGGCAAGTTGCCTAAAATGTCCAAAAAGGGTAAGTGCCGTTTAAGCAAGGAAAAGATTTTTCCAGAAAATCTATGGAACTGGAACACACTTTCGTGTTATATTCGAAATATTTTCTGCCTATTGACGTCTTGAACCCGTTGGAAGCGCTTGACTACAAGAGTTTAGTACATTATTTTAGAAAATTGAGAGTTTCTCCCTTAAAATATTTCTTACCCCCAGTTTATATCAGCAACAAGCAAGCATCGAGCGAGTTCACATTTTGAGAACTATTTGAGAATTTTTTACCACTACCCACAAAGCAAAACAATTTAATCTGTTTGAACTGCGAGCAATAGATGGCAACCATTATTATTCTGGAACTTGTTACAAACGACCTCCTGTTGATTAACGAATGCTGTAGTAATGCACAAGAAGAAGTACAAAGAAGAGGGTGGAAATGCATACGTAATTGGTCATTACAATTCTTCAGTCAGGATTACGACCTAGCTTCTCATATCGCCTATGTTGTGTAATTTAATATTATACACGGGTGGCGGACCTACAGTTTAAAGTCGACTCCGAACGACAAAGTTTTTGCCAGAAATTTGCTGAGAGAAAGTCGCCAAAGAAATATTCTCATATTTTCGTTTTGGTGTCTGATGTGGGATTTAAATTCGGGGCTTTAGCCTTAAAAGTCAACACACTACCTACTAGACTACAGCGTTTTGAATCTGAATAATGGCGCCGTATTTTCCGTCATACTTAAACCACAAGAAAATGGCGATTTATGCGTTAAAAAAAAAACTACAAGACGCTAGTAAACAAAATGAATTTGCTATGCTCATAAGGGGCATTATCCCTTTAGGTTTGGCAATAAAGAAAACGACTATCTCGAACAGGTAAACAGGAAGGAGGTATTTACCAGAAATGTGTACACGTTTGAATGAAAAATTCTTTGGAAAGATGGTAACAAAGATATGAAAACAATCGTTATAGGTTGGCGGGCACACGAACAATTTTAAAATGTTGGAAGTTAGGTTAACAGAAGCTACGGAAATGTAAACTTTAACTCTGGGGACGACATTTCCTTTCGTCAAATTACGACGAAATTGTGGACCATAGTGTAGTATAAAATGCTTGAGATTTGGACACGGATATGGAATCTCTGATTGGCAAATGCTGACGAGTTAGACAATGTCATGAATGGGATGCTGCTGTCCAAAAGCAAAAAACTGAGCGTAAATAAAATTGCAATGAAAAGTTCCTCAAATATCTGTTGTTCGAAATCGCCACTTATGGATAAACTTGACACACACACAACACTTTGATAGTGTGAGAAGCTAGGTTGTGATCCTGACTAAAGGGCATATAAAGACCAAAAGATTTGCAAATCATTGTGAATTCCGTAATACGGTAATGATGCTTAAACTTATTGAAATATTTGCCTTTAAAATGAGTTTGTCAAACCGTATATTAAACGAAATAGATTGTGATACGAATCGATCTGTATTTCTTTAATTAAAACTCAAAATTAACGTATTCCTTTAAAACTTATCTCTCCACCCTTCAATGTCACTGTCATAACGAAAACTGAAACTGATAAAATTCTGAAGGCATGGAACCGGCGCATCAAGCGAAATAAATGAATCAAACGATGCTTCTTCATCGTCAAAACATAAATCTGGTGACAAACAAACAAAATGTTTGGGAGGGTAAAGAGTTGGTAGACTGGATTGGCTGACTATTTGACACGATGGCTGGATGGCTGGTTGAATAAATTAATGAATTAATGTATGAAGTTGCGATTTGTTTCAATACCCAACAATATGATGTGGCAGTACAAGTGATACTGTGCCACTATCAGCAGCAACAGCAACAGCAACAACAGCAACAACAACAACAACAACGATTGCTAAAGAACAGATTCTTGTTAAGCCCAAGCCAAAAGCGACAATGATAAATGAACGGCCAAATGGACAGGCAGACAGACATACAGAAATATTAAAACAAAAACAAAAAAATTTCCACCTCAATACTTGCTCGTATATCCCAGTCCATACACTGTACACTTTCAATAATTGAAAGAAATATTTGCCACACAGCCAGTATTGTGTTGTACACTTTGACTGCAGTAGTACAAACATGGGTTTCAGTTTGAGAGTGTATGTATCTTTTTGTGCCAGAGTGTCCTGTACACTTTTTTTGCTTTTTGAAGTGAAACAAATTTATGTTTGCTGTTATATATCAACTCTCACAACTACTTGCATAATTCTATAGATGTATGCGTGTCCCATAGTCATATCCAAATGTTGGAGTGTGTAAATGATGGCCAAGTATACCAAGTGTTTGTTTGAAAGACTTCCAGAGACACATGTATACAATCGTCAAGCATGAACATCAAAACATTTTCTCTTCTTCTTCTACTTTTAAATGTTTTGATTATTAAATCTGAACTGAAGAGTTCTAGAGAGGCCTAATTGCCTTCAACTCCAGAGCTAAACTGAAGTCTGTTATTTAATTTTTTTTTTTTTTCTTGTATAAGTAAGAGGCAGATGCTTCTTGGTTCCCTGAACTTAGCTTAGATATGACGAGAAAGAAAAAGAAAGAACCACGTTTTCATTAAGGAGTCACAAATTGGTTTAAAACCAACCGCAACTGAACTGAGACTTCATTCAAATCCTTCAAGCCTGGTTAATGAGATGACATTAAAATCTCTTGAATGAATTTATTTTTGTCTTTTCCATGATCTAAACCTGGTATAATGACAATCTGAATTTTCTAAACTTGTTATAAATGAATACCTTTTAGACTTTATTCAAGACCTTCAAGCCTGCTTGATGCGATGGCATCAAAATATCTTGATTCGTTTGAATGAATTTATGTTTGCCTTTTCCATGACTCTGGCTTATAATTCAGGTTAAATTTGATGAGTATCAAACCACATTTTCTAAACCGTTTACAAATGAATAACTTTTAGTCTTCATTCAAGACCTTCAAGCATGCTGGATGTGAAGGCATCAAAATATCTTAAATCGTTTGAATAACTCTGTCTTATAACAAAGGCTTCATTTGATGAGTTTCAAATTGGTTTAACGATAATCCGAATTTTCTAAACTGAGTTTGAATGAAAGCCTTTTAGACTTCATTCAAGCCTTTCAAGCCTGCTTGATGACATACCATTAACATGTGTTATTCGTTTGAATGACTTCTGTGGTTGGATATTCAATTTTCCATGACGAATACGCTCATCCTCCCCGTGCTTCTTTATGGCATAGAGGCATGCACACTATTAAGCACTTCATGCAGTACCAATACGAGTTGACGATAATTTCCGCAACAGTGAAGCTGTTTAAGCTTCTCAACGTTATGGACATTGTGCAACATATTAATATCCAGCGCCTGCGCTAGATCGGCCATGTCATTCGAATGGAGGAGGATACTTGGGCGAGACGGGTATTTAATGCGCAGAATTCGACAAAGTACGACTACATTATTTGCGTTGGAAGGACCAGATCGAGGATGCCGTGTCCTAGATTGGTGTGACCACCTGGCGTAGGCACGGCAAGGAGTAGAGGCGCCTAGAAGGATGTCCAAAGGCAGGCCGAAATTCGTTAATCAAGTTGTTAATGGCCAGTTAAGTAAGTAAGTATGACATTGGCTTGGTTTAAGCTTTGACTACCGCTGAGGTTTGCGGCTTTTTCGCGTAAACAAAAAAATTCTAATGGACCAGTTCACTTTATCTGAGCTCAGAATAATTACAATTCGCTCGTGCAGTGTATAAAATACGACAGGAGCTGTGTGGCGTGTAGGCCCACATTTGAAATCGATTTCATGTAAATAAAGATTTCCACAGTAGCTTAAGCCCACCGTATTTCTGTAAGGCTTGATAATAGCGACTAATATGCTGATAATAAATGAAGTGCCAAGTAAAGAAATTTCGAGGAACACCTTCGCTTCGAGTACAGGGATGTAGTTTCTAGTACAATCGACATACTTTTCACATAAAAAAGGAAACACTTAGTTTGTATACCATTTAACAAAGATTTATGCTGCTGCCATAATTTAAATGTGCTTTTAAGCCCCCTCAAGGTATTACTTAATTTTATGCCGATTTTAACATTGAAAACAATAACAGCTGACACTTGTTACAATATGACCTCGCCACCGCCACAAATTTATGAATATTTATCATCATGTACAGAATAATTTACAAAAAAAAAAGAATGTCACACTACAAGTATGTACACTTCACTTCAATAAACATTCCATTTCTGGGAATACTTTTTTGATTTTGTTACAAAATTAAATGCCTGGGCATCATCTTTTACAAGAGTTTTGTTTAATACGTTCGTTGATTAATGAATATCAAGGAATTGATTGAAATCGTTTGATTAATTAATTCATCAGCATAAGGGCTAAGGGGTTTGTTACGGAAAGAATGGAGGAAATTTACAGAAGGTCACATATAAACTGAGATAAAAGATTGTCACAAATATCTACTGAAGTAACTTAGCCTACATAATATCAGGTGGATGTCATATTGACTTCAGTAGGGCAGCCTTATTCACAATGATTTCAATTAATTTTATTGTGAAATATTTTGTTCCTGAGCAGACGGAATAAATGTGCAGCCCTTGCGCTGACCAACTTCTGCCTTTTCCCTGATTTCGCTGAACTTGGTTAGTACAGGGACTGCGTTCACCTGTGGCATCACAACGGGCCGCCATGCGTGCTCAAGTCAGCTTTGTGATATCAGAGCTACCACTCCGATCTAACCTAACCTAAATCGGAATAAATCGAAAAAAACTCTAAGTTTATAAGCCAATTATGAGGGCGAAATAAATTTGGAAGTCACTGCACATTCAATGGTAATCTTCTTACCTATGATTCCCAATTCAATCAAAAATCTTAACGACGATTTTATTGGTAAACGATAGAGTCGCAACTTAGTAATCCCTTTCCGGTACAAATCAGTGAATCTGCCCGGGGCAGTCATAAAAGAACTGCATCACATAGTCCCTTTAACTAATTCAAATGATCAGTACAATCGTTTAGCCAGGATTACAACCCAGCTTCTCATACCGCCTATGTCGTTTGTGTTAATTTATTTATAACTAGCGGGACTTACAGTGTAGAATCGACTGCGAAAAAAAATATTTTGTGAAACTTTTTCACGGCAATTTTATTCACTCTCAGAGGGGGAAAGTTCCTGCAGAAATATTTTTTTCCTATGTACGAGATATCTGGGTTGCAATTTGAAGCACGGCCGCACTTTCATTGGGCCAACATACTGCCTAAAATTTATCGATCATTGTCGATGTTCATACTCATGAATAAAATTAACACACAGAACTTGACTGATTGTAATCCTAACTGACCAATTAAGCAAGGTTCAGTAAACGATAAAGTAAGGTTCAGTCTTACGTCTATGAAACACAAGATCTGCCAAAAATATTACCATTGTCCGTGAAGGTATGCAACAGAATCCAAGGCAGTCGAATTCGCGGCATCCCAGAAGGAAATATTTTAAATGCGTTTAATGTGATGAGAATCAATCGAAATATCCAAGTCTAAGAGGCTACCATATCTCTGCAGCGTCTTTCAGGCGGGAGTGTAGTCAATTCAAGCTGCAGTGAAAATTATTGTGAACGAAAATTTTCGCAAGTGAAGGATCACTATACTTTCCGATGTCCAAGCGGTCATCAGGGCGCTGGATTCTAGTGTGATAAACTCTAAGATGGTATACGACTGTTGCAGATATCCCAATGAGATGGCGAACCAATATGATGTTCGTATCACATGGGTACAGGGACATAGAGACATTCCCGGCAACTGCAGTGCGGATGATTTGGCCAGAAGGCGCACGACCATCGAACTGTCTGATGAATTCTTTTCATTGGGGATCCCTTTAAGTAACCTTGGGCTTATAATAGAAAATGCAATCGTGGACCGTGTTGACAGTAAGTGGGCAACTTCGGATAAGGGTAGAACGGTGCAAAAAATCTGACCAAGGCTGGCTAGGAGGCACACGGCGACTCTGCACGCTGTTATCGGTGTTATTACGGGGGTATGATTTCTGCAGAAGCTGTGGAAGAAGAGAACGAAACTATTCTTCACCTACTGTGCAGGCGTCCGCCACTTGGTCAGAAGAAGAAGACACCTGGGTGCCTACTTACATGGATGAACTGCTAGATGAACTGTCCTGCATGGGTATTGTCTGCAGTCTGAGTCGCTTCATCGGAAGCTCCGAGTGGTTCCTGGAATAGGGGAGAAGATGAAACTATAGTAGCAAAATGGGCCCTGTACGCTGCCTAAGTGTGTCCGCTCATGACTCCATCGGGGGACAGCCACTTCTACCTTCCTGAGGTGATGAGAAGTTAGTAGCTCTAGGCTGACACCGAGGGCAATAAACGAAAATAATAATACATAATGCTTCAAAATTAAACATCCTATGTTATACATACAGTTCCCAAATAAATTACGAATTCTTGCCTTAAACTATGCTTTAATATTTTTATTTTTGTTATCATGTTAAGTATACTTTAATAATTTATTCAATACTCGAATGTGGTTTTAAGTTAGTATGCCTTTAAATATGCTTTTAATTTGCATGCCTTAAAATATGTTTTAAAAATTACAAAAAACAACATATTTCTTGCCTATTTTGCAATTTTTTTTTTTATAAATTATTCAGGTTTTTCAATGACATTCTCTTATTATTGCTTTTCTTTTTTTGATTTCTTTTTTGTGATTTTAATACAAATAATTCAAATACGAAAGGAGTGTCAATACGTGCAATAATCCAAAAACCAATTGGCTATAAAAATTTCAAGGATAATACAAATACTAACACATATACACACACACAGAGAGATATTTGCATGGCATATGGTTAAGTTTTGTGATACTCAAACTGAATAACACACACACAATCTCTCTCTCTCTCTCTCTCTCTCTCTCTCTACTAAATAGAGCAACAGAATTTTTGTCTATTTTTTTTTTTATTTTGAAGAGAAGAAAGAAAGATAGACAGAGATGGAGAGCAAGAGAGCTTGAGTATAATAACTGAGGACAATATATGTACACAAATAGACGAAGAGTGTAAAGCAAAAAGGTTTCAAGTATTACTTGAAATGTACAAAATAAAAATGAAAGAAAAATAAAAACGAGATGAAAAAATATTGTCAAATCTAATAGAATCGACACTTTAATATTTTGTAACATATTTTTAGGTGTACAAGCAGGTATCATTCAATCAATTGAGGTATGATTTGTTGTTTTTGCCGTTTGATTTTTTTTTCATTATTATTCTTAACGGATTTTTGTTATTGTTGCATGAAGAGACAATTGAAAAATTTATTTCATTTCATTTCGTTTCGTTTCTTCTGTTTTTCTTTTTTTCCTATTAGACTTACCAGGATTATTGGTATTATGATTGGGGAAGGGAGTTTAAAAAAATAGAATCAAATGGAAGACAACAGAAGGTTTAAAATAATTTCGAAAAATTGTTTTCTATTCTTTCTTTCTTTTTTTGCTTTCATTTTTTGTTTTTGTGTATAGGAATGGCTGATGAAATTGTTAAAATATAAAAAGGATTTAATAAAACCGAAATGCTATTCTATTGATTTGATTTGAAGAATCAAAACGAATAAAAAACAAAACGTAATGGAATCCGTAGAATAATAAATGAAATCTGAACGAAGAATCTATTAAAAGATGATTGCCGGAGATTTTTTAATTTTCAATACAACAGGGTATTTAGAAATTGTATGTATCAGGATTAGGAGGATGAAATTGCTCAACTTTATGTCGGGGAAGTAGACTCAGACCTTCGTGTGTACTATGCAGACCATATGATGATGATCTGTCGCATGAAGACATTAGCCAAACTAAAGAACGGAAAATTGTGGAATAACAATAGGTTTTATGTGGCCTAAGTCAGCCAAGTAAAGCCACCGTAGTTTATCAGCCACACATAAAGCCATGATTTTAATATCCAATTAAGCAGGCACGTAAGTAAGAGTATCTCTCCCATCTTATTGAGTTGATCTTTGCTTTGTCATTTTCCTTTACAATTTTTTAATATTTTCCTTCCTGCTAATATCGAATGTGACATGAGTTTTGTGCCACTCCATACTCCATATTCAGTTGATTTAATTCACGACAAAAGAAATTGAAAATCAACTACCGTTTAACCTTGCCGATAACGATGTGGTCGCCAAACCAAAATCCTTAACAAACAGTAACTTTTTCGGGATGTATTGGACGTTATTGCATTCAAATTCGAGAATTTTGTTCGATCATGCTTCGATTTATCCAGAAATGCGCCTCATCTTCGAGATGAGTTATCAATAAACAGTTGCCAAACCACTTCTGAGCCTATACAGCCTAGACAACATCTCGTCTATAGTCATTTGAGTTAACGGATTAAATGTGTTCTGCTGTAGGCTAAAGTGACGACTTAAAATACGCTGAGCTGGTTCGAGAGAAAGGCTGAATTCTTGTGAGCGGCACAAAGTTGACTGCTTCGAATTCTGCTGCACACCTTCAAGGCTAACGGCAATGTTTTTGACTGACTTTGCATTTGATTGACAAAAGGCTGTTGGCCGATCATTTACTGAACCGTATTTCATTGGTTATTTTCTAATCTTTAGTCAGGCTTACAACCTAGCTTCTTACATCAACCATGTTCTGTTTGTTAATTTTAGACGTGAGAGACAAGATCGATAGTTTAATGTCGAGTACGAAGGATAGATTTTAAAAAACCTTTAAATTCTTCTTATTGAGTCTCTAACCCATTCTATTTCATAATGGTCAAGCCTGCTCATAATAACTTGGAAATTCCAAAATCCATATTTGAATCCTGCACTTTGTTGCTTCACTAGTTGCCAGTACATCAGCAATTTCGTTGGAGACTCCACAATCACCATCAGATTCCTGCACTTTGTTGGTCCATTACTTGCCAGCTTATATGCAATCTTGTTAGCTTATTCGCATTTGCCAGAATGCCCTCCAGTTATCAACAATTTACAAAACAAAAATGCCATCGTCATTTGCAACACCCTTTAATCTGTTTGCTGATGACTTATGCGGGCATAACATGTTGTTTTTGTTGAGTTTTTTCCATCTTCTTATGCAAGTTGCTGCTGTGCTTGCTGTCATCATTGCTTGCTTGCCTCTGCTGTTGTACATGATTGTTGTTGTTGTTGTTGTCTTCTATTAATATAATTTACGTGTGCCATATTTTTGCATCCGTTTTGAAAACGGTATTTGAAGATTAAAAGAAATGTGTATGCACGGATGTATGTATGCATGTGTGTATGTACAAGTGAATGTGCCATCATTTCATCATGTGTCCATAAAAACAAACAGCCAACCAAGCTTCCAGTGTACTAAACAACCAACCAACGCTCCATTTATCAATTCGACATTCACGTTCACATTTCACTTCTCATCTACTGTATGTGTATGTGCATGTGGGTGTGTGTGTTTTTGTGTTATGTTTTCCTTATTCATTCGTAGTTATCCTGTGCTCATCATAGTTTTGTAGGTTCATGGTTTTCGTTTTCATCTATTTTTATTTATTCGCATGTCTGTTGTTGTTGCCATCATTCTGTTTTGTTCATTTGCTGACTGATTCCATAATATTTCAATGAAATTTTCGTTTTATTTTCTTTCGCAGGAGCTTCAAAAATTGATTCTAAAATTATTTTGATTTTCAGTTTGTGTTTGAGTTTGATTTATGCAATCGATTCGCGTTCATTTTCGTTTTGGCTAGAGGAGGGTGGTAGTGCTAGGGCTATGGTTATGGGGGGAGGTACATTTCGATGTTTTCCATTTCAAATATGCCGTTATGCGGTACCTGCTGCTGCTGTTTTTCTTTGAGTTTCTTTATACGTTGCTCATCAACAATAATAATATTGCGATTGCTTTTCGTAGATGTTGTTTGTTGTTGTTGTTGATGGCTAAATGATACACATTTGCACACCGACACCACCTATCGACGAAACACCAGTTCCAGCTTTTTAGTGCCATCCATCCAGCCAACAGCCACCAGCTTATCAAAAAGTGAACAACACTAACCTACTCGAAAACATACATACAAACAACACTAATGCCAAATGTGATAAACAACCAACACCAACAACAATGGCAAAAAGAAAATATCAATTGCAGCTCATCGATTTCTAATCAGCATCAGGCGCTGCTACATAACGCCCCAACTTTATATGGGGAATTGCACAATCAAATGCGAGCAACGACAAAAACATGAGCATAAGCATTGGGCATCAGTTAGAACATTAGGCAGTTTCTCAAAGATTGCATTCTTTTGGAAATTTTTTCCTAAGGCCTCCTGAAGGAGGCGCTTTACTCAACGAAAGTTCATTTAATATCGCCAGTTAGTTTTCTAAGCATATACAGTAAGACTTCGCTGAACGCTGCCCCGCATAACTCTGTTTCAGTATTACGCGGTTGCAAATGAAACGGCCATCCACTAATCACAAGCGGTGCACTATATAGCGACGTGTGTACTATGTATCTATTTCAGCGCTCTTTTATTAGTCTTTTGAGAAAACAGATTCCGACTGTATATTCCGAAATCGCAATCACAGTACGAACGCATCTTTCCCGCGTCACAGTTGATTTATTAGTTGTCATCAACGTTACTTAGTTGCCAATCGGGAAATCCCGAATCCCAATTTTTAAAAACTTGTCCCGGGATTTTTCCGGACTTTCGGGATTGTGAATTCTTATGTATTTTGACCGTACAAAATGTCCTGAAAAAAATTCTATATCACTTGACTTCGATAATAGCATCTCAGATGAGAAAAATCCTACTTCCCGGGATTTTTAAAAATCGATTCCGTTTGGCATACCTAGTGTATACATATGTATGTACGTGTTAAGTTGCCTCGTTTAACGCTGTTTCGCTTAGCTCTGGAACTCATTAGAACGTATCCCCCGTTAAGCGTTAAGCGCGGTTTTACTGTACATACATACATATTTGGTTATTAAACCCTTCAATCAGGGTTGTGTTTGTTAATTTTAAATGGGAGTGCCGACACCTGCGGTTAAAAGTCGACTACGAATGATAAATTTTATTTTGTGAAACTTTTCATGGCAATTTTATTTTACTCTCAGAGTTTTTGCCAGTTATCTGCTGAGAGGAAGTCGCTGAAGAAATATTTTTTCATATTCATTTGGTTCGAGGTGCTTTACGATTTGATAAGCGTACATAACTAACTGCTAGGCTATGGTGAGACTTCACACGCTTTCTAAATGTATGAACGATTCATTTTTATTTGCCATGCCCTATTTGACGAATTGGCAACGTATATAAGCTGATAGGCGAGATCATAACAGAGTATATAGCTCTAGAATTTGTTTTCCAAACCGGGTTTCTATTTTGCATTGTGATATATTTAACAGAAGCATGAACTAACTTCTAACTTCCGGAATTCTTAAAGTCACCGTAATCTAGTAAATAGTGTGATGACTTATTAAACGGAAAGCATAGGTTCAGACCCTATACCCTTGAGTATCTCAAACAAAACAAAACATGAAAGTTTTCTTTCTCTCAGCAATCTTCTGGCATTCTTGTAGCAGTGTTGCAAATTTTTTTAATTAATAATCAATTCATTCCTTTGCAGTTCTGTTGCCGTTATCAAAGTGTGCTTAACCATTTCGTCAAACAGAACGTACGTAAGTTGAGCTGTGTTTTGCTACAATCGCTCATTTTACCAGGTATTTTCCATAAACTAAATTGAAAAGTTGTTGTCATTTATTTTTCATACGATTTTCTATTTTCTTTATTTGATTCTTCCTCTACCTGCTGTTGATATTTTTATTTGAAGCCAAAAAAAAAAAGTTGGATTTAAACGGAAAACAGTATAAGCATCTGTACTTATAGAGACTAACATTCCTCCAGCCTCTCTCTGTCCCACTGTCGATACAAATACTTCTTTTTCTAGTGCCTATGATTTTATCAACGGATTTTGCTTTTTCTGGCAGAAATTTGTTAAAATTTTTTTATATTTAAACAAACATCTGCTTGCGTGCCTCTTTAGACACCCACTCACCCACTATGTTACTGTAATTCTTGTTTTTTTTTATAGAGGCATACATAAATTTATACTCTGGTGGAGTGTTGTATGCCACAGCTGTAGATGTAGGAGTTTTTTATTTTTATTTTCGTAGATTTACCGAGTTGCTGCTGCAGCTGTGTAGCCCATGGGTACTTATCTTTTCCTATTGATTTCATTGGAAATGAATGAAGACTACAAAAAAAGAACCCAGAAATGGTGTTTTAATTTACAAAATACACACACACGCACACTACACAGTGTGTACAGTGGTTTTAATTTCATTTCAATAGAAATTCATTTCCATTCATTGTCCACACTATGATATTACCAAAATCCTTATTTGTACAGTGTTCTGCTACCCATGTTCTCCTTTCTTATCTTCAGGATATCTTCCACATATTTAGCGCATTTCAGTTCTTAATTTCGAAAGAACTTTTATGGTGTCATGCTGCTCACAATTGCAGGTTAAAAAATCTGGGTTATAATCAGACCTCGGCACAAAGAGAACATGATGTGTATAATCCAGAGGAAAATCATTAGTAATTATTGTTTGAAGCAGTGTTCAAGCAAATATTGTGGTTTTTGATGCCATTGCTATTTTTCGCACAAGTTTTTATGAATTTATAGCAAAAGTCATCACTACATATTACAGGTGCCTGAAATTCAATATATTTAAAGCAAAAAAATTTTGTTTGGCAGTTTTCTTCACATTTTTATTAAAATTTTTCTTTGGGTGTATAATTGATACGTAAAAAAAGCTGACAACCAGCTGAATGCATTTTTACGCTCATTCTAACGAATATTATTGATGTTCGTATCCGCAGGGGACATTGGTGCCGGCGTCTGGTTATAATATAGACTGTAGTGCTGTGAATTGACAATAACGATTATTTCTGCTTTATAATAAAAAAAAAAATATCACCCACTAGCTTCTCCTAATCATCTGGATGGAATAGCTCCTTCACAGTGAATTCTAGGCTCTTGAGTTTCTTGTGTGAAAAAATTATTCGTTGACGTAATTACCGATTGTGAAATTATCCAGGGCACTGTAAGTGATCACAGTCGCAATAGTCTAGTAGGTATTGTGTTAACCAAGGTCAGTCATCCCCAACTGAACGAAATATGAACAAATATTTTTTCGGCGACTTCCCCTCAGCAGATTCCTGAAAAAAGCTTTGAAAGTAAAAGGAAATTACAATGAAAAGTTTTTCAAAACATTTGTTGTTCGGAATCGACTTCGAACTGCAGCTCCGGCCGCTAGCCGTGTATAAAATTAACACCCAAAACATATGTCGTGTGAGAAGCTAGGCCGTAATCCTCACTGAGGGGTTTCTAATGACCAATTATGCATGCTGTAAATGAAACGCGAATTGAGTTCAATATGGATGGAAATGCAAATTCAGTTGCTAAATACAGATTTAATTGCTGAAAGTATTATGGAATGGAATGTTGAACTGTTAAAAGATTTTACTATCAGTCCTTACTGGTCTTTGACTGGCAGAATATCTAATAATGTATACGCTGTGTAACGCGTAACACCGTCCTGTTGGAACCACATGTTTTTGCTGGTCGAGATTATCTAATTTAGGCTAAAAGGCTTTGGTACTCGTTGAGCAACGTCGTTCTCAAAGGGATATGGACAGATGATGTCGACAGCCCAAGATGTACTGGAATCTCCTAGATCTCATACTGATTGGGTATCAACAATTTTGTTTGTTCCTATACCCATTTATCCAGAAATGTGGCTCATAACTGAACATGATCAGCGTTATTTGTTATTTGTCAACTATTCCAGAGCCCAATATTTTCGGGAGTCGGGATGGATCTATGGCTGTTGATCAATCGATTACTGAATATTTTAGAAACTACAAAGGACCGATCTCCTGTGAGTGATCTCGCGTCTCGGTCTTTTCTGATAGTCAGGCCGCGATAAGATCTTTATCGGGTTTCGTGAATTACTCTAGGATCGTTATGGAATGTCGTCGCTGTCTTGACTTTCTTTCGGGGCGCTTGACCAGTGTCTCACCTGACCAGTGGGTCCCTGGGCAGAATGAAATTCCGGGAAACTGTAGGGCCAATAAGCGCGACAGAGCTGGTGCGCTTCTTTCGGAATCCTCTTCTGTTGAATTGGTTATGCTACTTGCATCGGCCAAGTTCACCATCTTTCGGTACGCCAACCTGTCCTGGGTCAATGAGGGATTCTGCTTCACTGCTAGACTCACCTAACCCTTGATAAATAGCAGTCGTCACCAATTACCTGGTCTTGGTCCGGACGTCATCTCCACTGCAGTGGCTTTGCGTACAGGTCATGGCGTCATGGGTAGACAGGCGGAACGATTTCTGCCGTGGATGCAGATCCGCTGAGGAAGAGGAAACTGTTATTCACTTTCTTTGTCAGTGCCCATCTTTTGCTACATAGGCGTATATATATGCTGGTTATTTAACTTCCCATTTCTTGTCAACTTAACGTAGCTATCATCTATTGATATCAAGGATATAACTTCGTTTATCAAACTTTCTGGGTGGTTTTCCAATGCGAGGTAATCGTGCTTTTGTAGCGCAACTTATATTGGCCAACTTCTTCCTTTTCTTTGATTTTGGTGGAAATTGTAGTACAGGGATTGCGTTCACACGTGGCACCACAACGGGCCGCTTTGCGTGCTCAAGTGAGCTTTATGACATTAGAACTACCACTGCGACCTAACCTAATCATGGAGATTTTTGGAACATTTTCCGTTTCGTTGACCTACGATTTCTGATCGATCGTTTACCGAACCAGTGAAATCGATTTTATCCACTACATTGCAAGCCTTTTACTCAGTGGGGCAATCGTGGAATTCATAAAATAAATAAAATGCGCTGTACGTTATCCGAATAGATGTAGGTTCAACGAGATTCCGTCCTTTCTCATTCCATTCAATAGTGTGGCAGCACTTGATCTTCGTACTATCTTATCATCTTTGGTGTTCCGTTCTGTACGCATCTTATGAAGAGTAAATAAAATTTTCTGTTTTTTTTTTATATTCGCAATAAAGACACTGTAAATTGCTCTATTCGAAACTTTAATGCTTGCGTTTGTCAAGCACTGTTTTAGGGGCGTAAGCAATTTTTTTTTCACTTTTGTCAACTCTGAACCACTGTGCAATATTTTATATTCGAAATAAGCTTTGTACAGTTAAAAGTTCAAAGATTAAAACGAAACAAGGACTCAATAGTCATAAATTATTATTCATTTCCAGAAATAAGTAGGCCCCACTGTGCCTTAGCAAACTACGGAAATAATGAAACCCCTAGCCTATATTTTAAAAGGAGAATGAAAGTGAAAAATCATTTTTTACTTGTTCTTTTCGGCTTTTGTCACTCATACAGTGTCATACAGTCAGTTTAGTGTGGTGGTAGTCATCAGGTGTCAGCAAACATTTAATCCCTACCGCAGCATTAGACTAAAGCCTGCTCTGTTTATGCATTCACAGTAATGACTTACTCACTCATTCACAAGCTCAAGCTTGTTTAGTCATTTATTTATTCCCGTTCTTTTATGTTTTTCTCACTCTCCCTCTCTTTCTTTTCTCTCTCCTGTTGTGGTTGTATTGTTGTTGTTTACTTTGTTTGTGTTGCTTTATTATGCTCATCGTTATTTTTCTTCTTTTCCTTGGTCGTTGTTATTGTCATTTGAATACTGCCATACTAAGCTTGTTAACCGTTATATTTCATGATTCAAAAGAATGTTTAACATCGTGTGGGTGTGTGTGTGCGTGTATGTATATGTATTGGTATTATATTTTTAACTTTCTTCTTGTTTGCACGTATGTTTGATGTTGTGTGATTAAGTAAAGAGAAAGACCAATACAGAGAGAGAGAGAGAGTGAGTGAGGGATTGTCTCTTGTAGCCGTTATAGTAGACTGCTGTGTTAGTATTCGTTTTTATTTTGTTCTGTTATTTATTATCTTGTTCTGTTTTCTATCGTATTGTTGTTATTGTTTGCGTGTGTGTGCCTCTGTATTTTAGATTTCATATTCATTTTATAATTTTTCAAAACTTATTTCCATATTCCACAATTGTATGTCTCTCTCTCTCTCTGTATGTATTTCATTCGTATGTTTAGTGAATATTTAAACGTGAAAATAAAAAATAAAACCCATACACACACATATACCAACACAGTTTCATTTACTCAAATGATAGATGAGTTTGGTTACTCAGTGTTATTTTGTGTTTTATGGTTAGTTTTCGTGCAACTATTTAAAGTTTTTACAAAATAAAAAAAAACGACAAAAAGAAATTGAATTTATTTGAGCGAAAATTTTAAATCGAATCTCTTTCACTTTAAATGCAATGAATAACAGAATTTAGAAGAATTTTACTTACAGCTAGGCCTATACAATGAAAGGATTAATCAATCAAAAGAGGAATTCTTACTGAATCCCATGTGACGTCTTTACACGCGACTGACTGAATTCTAACTCAAGCATTGCTAGCTTTGTCTTGCCTTTAACATGGCTGGATCAATAATGCAAAGAATACTCTCGAAGGAGAATGACGGCTTTCGGGAAATCTCGAAAAATGTAAACAACTTGTTTTGCTTGTTTAATTCTTTGTCCGCTGCACTTTTGTTGTCGGCTGTTTACTTCTTTATCTTTTGTTTTTATTATTGATGTTGTTGCTATTACATACATACATAATTGGTCATTACAACCATTCAGTCAGGATTACGATCTAGAATGAAATGAAAAACAGAAAACAACACTACCACTATCGCTACAAGCAATAACAGCAACAACAACATTTTAGGTAAGTGTTTTTCATTTAATACACAGTCTTGAAAGTTCGATTTTTCTTTTTGTTTCATTTTTTTTAAAGAGTTGCCAAATAGAAAGCGAATCAGTCAGGTTTACAACCTAGTTTGTCACACCTACTTATGTTGTGTGCGTTAATTTAATACATAAGTTTCGGGACCTACAGTTTAAAGTCGACAGAGTTTTGAGAAACTTTTCATGGCAATTTTTACTCTCAGAGTCTTTGCCAGAAATCTGCTGAGAGGAAGTTGCCGAAGAATTATTTTTTCGTTTTGATGTCTGACTTGGGATACGAACCCGGGCCTTTTGTCTAATAAGCCAACACACTACCCATTAGACCATGGCGACTTGTTGCGATGTTGTTGCTATTATTTATGTTTATTCATCGATCTTGTAAACAAGCCCATTATTTCTGTTGCTTTATTTTTTACTTATTCTGTTCTGTTTCTTTGGAGCTTTTGTTTATTATTTTAATAACACCATTTCCATTCTTGTAACAATACACATATGAACTGTAAATATCTGGGGAATCTTTATATTATATATGCGTGCAGTAGGATGGTATGAATAAACTGAAGCTTGGCGATCCCTCATGTCTATTAGGATCTTTATGGAAATGTGAACCTAAAAATCTTATTGTTGCGAAGGAATAAACAATTATTTCAATTATTACAATCCAAGATAGAGAACAAGAAAAGAAAAACAAAAAGAAACACTAAATTCCATTGAAAAACTATAAAAGATAGATGGTTTCTATTGATTCTTCTGCATAACTTTAAATCTTACATAATACCATCGATTAAAGGAACTACATAACTTAATGTTCAAATGTCCAACACGAATTCTTTAGATAGAGTGTAGCCATTAAATTAAATTTTACATAATTCTGGCGTATAACTCAGTTTAAAGTCGAACGATGGTATGTACTATATTGGTTTAGAAAATCGATGCAGATTATTAGACTATTCGCATACACTTGGGATTTGAGGAAATCTCACGAGATCGTATGATCTCGGTGTCCAGTTTATATTATCGAATGTGGCATCAGTTGCTGTATGCTATGTCGTGCTGGGCTGTTAAAATCAAATGCTTTTGGTATCCAGATCATGCAATTCAGACCAAAAAAAATTGGAATCGGTAGTCGCTGTGGTCTAATATATAGTGTGTTGGCTTATTAGACCTGAGGCGTCGATTCAAACATGAGGCCAACATAACGAAATATGGAAGAATATTTTTTCGGCAACTGCCTGCCCCTGCCCCGTTTCGGCAAAAAACGTTGAGAGTCAGATAAAAATTGCCATGAAAATTTTCTCAAAAATCTGTCTTTCGTAGTCGACTTTAAACTGTGACACACACAACATAAGTGGATTGAGAAGCTAGGTCGCAACCCGGCATGTGAAATTGGAATCAACGACCTATAAGCGCTAGCCATTGATAGTGATAGCCTGGCCAATGACGTTTTTAAGGAAATAAGGACCAACGACGATGCCAGTCCTAAATACACACCAAACAATGACTTTTTCGGCATGCATTGGAAGCTCTTGGGTCTCTTATGGATTGGATTGAATCTCATATTCATTCTTTCAGACATGGGTCTTATGGCTGAAGGTTATTTCGATTAAAATTAGGGTCACTTGCCAACTACTTCAGAATCCATTTAGTGAACACACATGTTATAGGGTATCAAGGATAATTAATTTAAGATTTGTGGCTTCACTAATATGTTCGTTATCAAGAGGCTAAGGTTTTGAGGTCGTTATTAGAAGACCTTGTGGAAGTTGACAGGCTGAAAATTATAAAAAAAAATACACGATCTGAACCATGTGATACGAAATACCCTGATGTCTTATGGTGAAATCTGATCACCAATAACAAATGGAAAAAGATTCCGTTTAGACATTTCTAATAAAATGAAATATAAAAAGAAAATATTCCTGTTGACGAATTTCTTTTAGCAGACTTTTGGCAAAACCCCCAACAGTAAAATTGCCAGAATTCCACTTATAGCTATAGATTCCGTTGCATATGCTTAAAATTAATACACATCACTTGAGTATTTGCGAAAGGCTTGGTTGTAATCTGGGCTAAAAGGGTTGTAATGACCGATTAAGTAAGGAAGTAACGAAAGAATATCAAAAAATTACTTCACAACAATCCGTAGATTGAAGCAGTAATAGTCAATATTTATGGAAAAGGATTTTAAATTTGCTTCTTACTTTTTCTTCTACTCTTAGACAATCATAATATGTTCGACGACCATCGAATGTAGTTCTATTTGCCATTATGATGGCTTAATCATTTGCTATTCCTAACCGCCTTAATATCCATTTAATTTGTAAGAATTTGAACAATTAAATAGGAAACGAAGTATGTAGTTGGCTGGTGATGCATATGATTTAAGAAATAATTCTTGCTATTGATTATTATTTAATTGAGTGTTTTTGTTTTTAGTTGTATCAATTAGAAATTAATTTGTTTAATTTGTTTCATATTGTTGTTTATTTTTTGTTATTTTACTTTATTTTATTGTGTATAAATGTATAAAATATTTAATAATTGACTTGTTTCTATCGTTTTAATTTGTTTTTTTTTTTAAATTTTAATTTTCACAAGCCATTGCCATTTGAAAATAAATTCCAATTGACTGGAACAAGTATTGTTTCAGCTACAACTCCTCCCCTATGCATTTGTCATTATGTTTGAAAATTTTTGTTAAAACGCCTACAGCATGGATCACATTTAGCAAATAAATGACAGTTACGAAACACACACACACACACACACTCACATACATACTAAAAACAATGCATAATTAAATATTAATAAATAAGCCCATACACTCATACATATACGCACACACACACATAAACAATAATGTTAATTTAAATCCATGTTTGATTGTATTGTTGCATCCTTTTGTTGTGGCAAATTTTCGACAAATCCTTCCAAAAAAAAAAAAAAAAATTATTGGAAAATTGAAAATGAAATTCAAATTTAAATTCAAATTCACATTCAAATTGTCACAAATCCTCGTTTGTAAAAAAGAGAAAAAAAACAACAAAAAGAACGTGAAACAACAGAAAGAGAATTAAAATAAAATATGACAGTGAAAAAACAAAAACCAAGTATTAGGTTTTGCACTCAACACTTGCATACAATTGCAATCTCTAACACACATACATACATAGTATATGCGAACACAAATGCTTACATACAGTTACAGTTACACTCCCATACACACCCACACACACATGTTTCCTTTACAAATAAATGAAAACAAATTGTACGCAACTTTCGACTAAATGAACCCAAATGCCCGGCTTCATATGTGGGCTTTAAATAATTTTAAAATAAACCCAATGGTTGTAGCAGCCTATTGAGACACTCTTCCATTACTTACCATATTTCAAATGGTCTATATGGATGCTATACATACATAATTGGCCATTACAATCCTTCAGTCAGGATTACAACCTAGCTTCTCATACCACTTATGTTGTGTGGGTTAATTTTATACAAGATTGGCGGGACCTACAGTTTAAAGTCGACTCCGAACGACAGATTTTTGAGAAGCTTTTCATGGCAATTTTTACTCTCAGAGTCTTTGCCGGAAATCTGCTGAAAGGATGTCGCCGAAGAAATATTTTTCGTTTTGATGTCTGACCTGGGATTCGAACCCGGGCCTTTTGTCTAATAAGCCAACACACTACCCACTAGACCACGGCGACTTCAAATGGATGCTATGGCTATGTGAATTTTGTTTTTACTGGCTTAATTGGCCATTACAACTCTTTAGTCAGGATCACAACCAGGCTTCTCTGTGCTCTTTTTATCCCAGGCTGCCTGCCAGCACCTGCAATTTAAAGTCGATTTAGAGCTATAGATTTTTTGAGAAACTTTTCATAGCAATTTTGTTTTACTTCCAGAGTTTTTGGTACAAACCTACTGAGAACAAGCCGCCGAAAGAAATATTTCCCTTCATAGTTCGTTGTGTTCGAAATGTTTGAGTTAAGATTTAAACCATAGTCCTACGTTAAGTGAGTCGCCACTGTACCTACTAGACTTCCTAAATTCTTTCAATGACGAACAATTTTTGCTTAAGGATACTAGGATGTTTTTGTTTTTACTACTTACTCATCGATAACGTTATCAATATTTATGCTTCATTTGGCAACTGCTATCGGAGCATTGCATTGTGTTGACATCAATAAGAAAAGTTCCTCATCTCTTCTGTTCGCAATCAAGTATTCGAATAGGGACTTTTGAACTTTAACAGTTTTCGTAACGGCTATTTCACTCTTAGTCACCGTAGTCTAGTAGGTAGTGCGTTGGCTTATTAGACGTAAGGCCCACGTTCGAATCCCAATCCCAATCTGGCATCGAAACGAAATATGAAACAAAAAAATTATTTTTTCGACGACTGCCTTTCAGCAGATTTCTAGCAAAAACTCTAAGAGTAAATAAAATTACCATGAAGGGCTTCTCAAAAATCTGTCCCTCGGAGTTGACTTTAAACAGAAGATTGTCCCGGCACTGGTGTATACATTTAACGCCTACAACATAAGTGGTGTGAGAAGTTAGGTCGAAATCCTGACGGAAGTAATTTTTCAGCGATTTCTTCTCAGCAGATTTCTGACAAAAGCTATGAGAGTAAATGAAATTGTCATTTAAAGTTTCTAAAAAATCTATCGTTCGGAGTCTACTTTAAACTGTCTGAAGGGTTGTACTGATCAATTATGGGTGTAATGTGGTGGATGTATTCGTTTCATCAACAGCCATACGTCGACGAAACGTAAAATCTGCCGAAAATATTGCTGTTGTTCGTATTAAGGGGCTATCATCTCTTAAATTAAGTTGTGAAACCAATTTTTTTCTTTTCAGTTAAAAATCTGACACTGACGAAACTATCACACAACGAATAAAAATTATGAAAACCTACTACATATTCTGACACAGCCACGTATCCTGCTTTAAGAGGAGATTATGGTTTACATAATCGTCCAACTACGCAAGCAATTGGCAAAATTGTGAAGAAATTTGAAAAGTCTGGAGCGGTTAGAAATATTAAAAGACCTGTACATCATTATTTCGCTTCTTCAATAACGACGATGGAACGACTATCACCGTCTATTCGGAACGTTATGGTTAATATGATAACCGACTTTTTTTTTGCCTGCTATTGAAGAATATGACTTTGTTTCAACAAAAAAGTGCCATCTGCCACACAACTCAAGCGAATATGGCTTTATTGCAAGAGACATTTCCTGTCTGCATAATTTCTCGTTGTGGCGATATCAACTGGCCGCCAAGATCATGCGATTTGACTGACCCATTAGAGTTTTTTTTTGTGGGACTACGCAAAATACCGTGTTTATGCAGATAAACCTTTAACTCTTGAGTACTTAAAAACCAAAATTCGTCAAGTTATGGCTGAGATACTTCGCGTGGTGTTCATTTAAAAGATGTACCTTGAAAAATATATTTTATATGAGTTTTATTTACGTTTACTTTTGAAACCACCAAATGAATAACTCTATACAAGTAATGTGCAGGAGTTTCTGAAGCCGACAATTTTGCGACACTCACAAGAACATGGTCGTTCGAAGACTACAACTTACGAAATTTCCGTCGTAACTCGCTTCTGAATCCCCACAAAAGTCAACTGAATGATGAACTGAAGATAAAAATAAGCATAGACAACGACGTGTGAGCATAGAATGGGCTCTGAAGCAGTTGGAAAAATCATTTTCAACGATGAGACTAGGGATGCCAATCGGGAAATCCCGAAACCTGAAACCCGAAATCCCGGGATTTTCAGGTTTCACATAATCCCGAATCCCGGGATTTATAAAAACTTGTCACGGGATTTTTCGGGATTTTCGGGATTGTGAATTCATATGTATTTTGACCCTACAAAAGGTCCTGAAAAAAAAATTCTGTATCACTTGACTTCGATAATAGCATCTCAGATGAGGAAAACCCTACTTCCATTAAAAAAAAATATTTGATGGCATCGAAGAATGCAAAAGCCCTATAAAACGAATTAATAGGGCAACTGATTTAGATAATCAACTGTCCAAAGAAATGGATTTGTTTACATCAGACGGTGGAAGAGGTGAATATTTGCAAGCTTCATACAGCTATCTTCGAACTATTTTACCAATAAATGATGATTGCGATAAATGTTTTTCGACGGCAGCGTATGTTGACAACAAAATTCGTTCAAGCCTATCAGATCACATGTTAGATGCTTTAATCTTTTTTTTTGGAATCCAAATAATTTTCTTTATATGTTTGAATAATTTATATTTTTGTTAATTTACGATTTTTGTTACTTTTTGTCTTGCTGTTTTTATATTTTATTTTTAATGAGATATAATTCTGATATCCATAATTGGAATACAAAAGATTTTTTCAATAAAATGTTTTTATTATTTCTTTTCTCTTGAAAATCGCGATGTTTCCCGTGATTTTTCGGGATTTTTGGATACCGAATTATCCCGAAATATGCCGGGATTTCGGGATCGGGATTTTTAAAAATCGATCCTGTTTGGCATCCCTAGATGAGACCAATTTCTGTAACAACGTTACGCATAGATAACTAAAGCGGTCAATTGAAATTGAAAAATAATAATTCGAATAAATTATTCAAGATTTTTAAGAATGCTTAACTTATCCCAAGTATATCCTCTGTTACAAGCCTGAACTTAAACATTTATTGCTCAATAAGGTCACTACTTACGAATAATTCCACAAAAAAAGGTGAAAAAAATACCCTTGATGTGGCAATTGGTCCAGGTATTTGAACACTGTTGCATGTAAGTTTTCCTTTTTTTTTTTTGTTTGTTTGTTTGTTAAATCCACTGTTAAACTAAAATGTAACAGCTACAACAATAGCAATAACGACAGCTATGACAACAATGCAACAATATGTAGTAGAAATACGCTAAAACAATAGTGGCAGTAGCAGTAGCAGTAACAAGTGAACATAAAATGGCCAACAAATTAAATAAAAATCCAGAAATCCAAACATTTAATTAAAATTCAAATTCAAATTCAATTTTATGCAAAGTTTTTTTTTTTTTTTTTTTTTTGTTACCATTCTGTGTATGTGTGTATATACAATATATGTGAGAGAAAGTGTAAATACTCGCACACACCACAGACACATAGTGATAAACAGCAAAATATTGCATATTTTCAGGGTAAAAGAAAAAAATTTCAATTGAAAATTTCTCTCTACAACTGCAAGGCATTGCATATGTGTTGGTAAATTTTTGTTTCTCCTCTCTTGGTGTGTTATAGCGTGTAACTGTATTTGTGTTTATTTCATTTCGCTGTTATTATTGAGTGTGGGTATGTATGTGTGTGTGTGTATGGGGGCTAGAGTACAACTATAAATTTATCGTATAAAAAGTGAGTAAGTCAGTATATTTTGTACACTTTTTTGAACATTTTTTTTTATTTTGTTTTGTGTTGTTTTGTTTTTAATGGCACCAACAACAATAAGACAAAAATAAAAACAAAAGCAACCAGCAACACTAACCAAAAATACAGTTGAAATAGCGGAAGTTAGTTTAGTGTTGGATTTGGTTTTTACTTTTGTGTTGAATTTTTATTTTCTCATCGAGTTTGTTTAGCAGTTAGTGTTCCACTGAAAGAAAAACTAGGTAATATTGGATAATGAAATGAATGGGTGACTGTAAAGCAGCACTGAGAAATCGAATTTGATAGGAAGAAATGAAAGAAAGTCTAGTCGGACTGATTGTATCCGCATACTGGCTGCATTAGATTCTTTTTGTTTCCTTTCGAGTTGTCGATAGACGGGTACATGTGACTGTTTTAAGGCACTTTTTGATTTCAATAAATTAGGGATTTATTGAGAAATATGTATACTTACTGTGGATAATAACGATTGTTAGAGACTTTCTAGGCTAACATATCCCATTACTATCACTACCATGTCAAACATAAACGTAACATCACAGGTTAAGATTTTTATTTTTAGGTAGTTTAGAGGCTTACAAGCAATGAATTCAATTTTTTTTTTATCAGCTTGTACAGATCCAAAGTAAGGTAGAACATAGGAGAGCAGCTCAAACATTCAAGACCTCATCATATACTATTACATGGAACAAAAGTGGTTTTTTAACAACGTAAAACATATTAAATTTTTCAGATCGAGGCATCTAAGAAGATATTCTAGACCAGTGTATGATATCCCACAGATTTCGTGTAAGAACCATTCAGCAATGAACCTTAAGTGATGGTTTTTAATAAATAAACAGCCACTAAGAAACTTATCAACTGACCTTTCCTCTGGCATACTGGCACAGCAATGAGGTTGCCCATTTGTCACTGGTACAGCTAACAACTTGAATACTTACTTACTTTATGTATTAAAGCGGTTAGGAATGAAATTTGGATCCGGTAAGTCTCACGATACCATAGAATCAAATGTTGACATATTCGGAACGAATCTCTAACAAAACGAAGTATGAGAAAATGTTCCTTTGGCAAGAAACTATGAGAGTAAGAAAACTTATCCTTAAAATATTAAAATATGGGTTTCGTCACTCGTGGGTAAACTTTGGCACACACAACATCAGTGGTGTGAAACGCTAAGTGATAATCTTTTGTAAGGATTACAATCTAGCCTCTCACAGCACTGATGTTGTGTGAGTTAATTTTATACGTGAGTGATGGACCCTATAGTCGCTGCCCAACGACAAATTATTTGCTGAAGAATTTTCGATAGCAATTTTATTTACTCTCAGAGCTGAGAAAAAGTCGCCAAAGAAATATTTTTTCATGTTTTATTTTTGATGTCTGTCCTGGGGTTTGAACACACTATCTACTAGTCTCAGACGACTTCTAAAAACTGCTTCGTTTTTGGCAAGCAGCTACTTCGTAGTACTTCATGAACTTGAGACGAAGGATTTTTGGGTATTCAAGATAGAACTTGTCAATCGAAATGACGATCAGGATGGTTGAGGTAAGTTAACCTTACTAAGTAGTTGCTAACATTCTTACAACAGAATCTTATAGGGCCCAAGTAAACTAACTTTTTGTAACGTGGAGTTGAAAGGACTTGCCAACTGGCAAAAGACAAACCGGGGATATCCAGGAATTATTGCAATTAAGTGCCTCAGATGTGAGTGAAGTGATCTAAGGTTAAATGAAGAAGTTCAGTGGAAATCATATGTCCAAAAGAGGTAATGAAAAAATAAAAGTTTGGGGCGTGGAAGCTTAAAGAAGGAAATGAAACTAGGAGTATAGGAACTAGATTTAACAGAAATATAATAGAAGTCATCTCTGATGGTTTAAAATATCAACATGCTTAGTCCATCAGATTCTTCTTTGTCATGCGAAAAGCAATAGTAATCCTAAAGGGAACATAAGCCAAATGTTCTTAACCTGTTGGCTCCAAATTGATAAATTTCGATTGACTCTAGTGACTGCACTTTATACAATTTTTCCTAAACAGTATTACTATAGCGACGAGAAAATTAAAATTCAAATTTTTTATGGAAATTTTTAAACGTAGGTTAAGCTGTCCCGATTAAAGGACACATCCTTCCAGACGTCACTGCTTCTGGCACACCTACGACAACGATGTCTGTGTTTTACATGCTGCTCTTCGCATTGGGTGTAAATAATTCGTAGACCAACGCCCCTACTTTCATGCTGTAAACACTGGCTACAGCCAGAAAGTAGATACCAATTCGAAGTCATGCTATTTGGGTATGACCTCCCTCTTGTTTAGGGGTTGGAGACCATCTAAACTTCTTCAATTGCATTAAGAATGTACCGCCACACCGTACTCGCGCACTCCCCGCGATTTGGTTCTAAACCACAGCCAACACGTTTCTAATCACCATTATCGGGCATCAGATTAAGATTAAGGCTTCGCAGCGAACCAAGACCATACTGCTGCCAGTAGAACTCGAAATAGTTCCTGACTGGTACAGCACCCTTAGTCACCTCTCATGACAAGTATGGTGATCACAAGGAGAGCGCTCCTACGACAGTAGGTCACACCAACTCGTTCTGTTCCTTCCAAAGCAAACAACGTCGTCCTCTTCGCCGACTTCCACGGATTAAATACTCGTCTCGCAAGAGCATCCTCCTCCATTTAAACGTCATGGCCGAGCCATCGCAGCTGCTGCATGTTAATACGCTGCACTTCATGTTGTTGAGGAGCTCATACAGCTCACTGTTGTGCTGAACTGAAGATTTTATTTAGGATTTTTCTCACAAATACTTTTAAGGCTACTTCATTAGTGCTAAAAGTGTCCGTGCATCTACACCATAAAGAAACACGGGGAGGATGAGCGCCGTGTAGAGTAGTTAGTTTAATCATACGAGAGAGGTTTCAACTACTCAATTGTGTATTGAGGCCATAGTAACAGCTATTGTAGTGATTCTGCGCTTGATATCTAGACATACATCATTTTATGTTATAACGGTGGAGTCAAGATATCTGTAATCTGAGATCCAATACGCCGCATGTCTCTACTTGTTGTTTTGCCCCTCATAGGGTTAAGCTATTTAAACTAAATAAGAGGATACAATACATTACGCTTCGGGATATCTCTTGTAGGACTTTAAAAACTTTTCGATTTGCAATCTTTACTTCAATTTCTTTCAGTGTTTATTTTTTTCCCAATACCAACGGCAATTGTTGCACACATACACATACACATAGATGTACGTGCAATATAAAAATAAAAAAGAAATTTATTTGTGTTGCATTCACGTTTTGTTTGCGTCTATTTTAGGGTTTCACTAGAAAAACATCAGCGTAGAATAGTTGACCATCAAAAAATAAGTGACTCCATTCGTACTAGAACAACTGATTTATTTTCTCTCATTCCCTCTCTCTCTCTCTCTCTCTCACTCTATTTCTCATTTTGTTTTTGTTTGTTTTTTCCCGATTTAAATGTAAAAACTTACGGTTTTGCTGCTGCAATTGTACGTGAGCAATTGTTGATGCCAGTTTTATTGCCGCCATTTTTTGTTTTTTTTTATTTTCGAATGCTTTTCCACAATTTTTCGTTTTCATTTTTATTCTCCTATTTGTAGCACTTGTTGGTGGAAGGGAGAGAGAGAGAGAGAGAGAGAAACAAAACACAAGAAAAAAACTATTCTTCTGTGCCAATTAAATTTTAAATTTAATTATAAAGCCGAGCGAACAGTTTTTTAAAATTTTGTTATTGTTGTTGTTGTGCTCTGCTGCCATTGCTGAGAAATTTCAATTTTATGTGGGTTCTAACATGGTATAAGAAATATAGAAGGTAGTTTCATTCTCTCTTTATTTTTTAAAATAAGGTTTTTTGAAGTTTCATTTTCTCACAAACTATGTATGTAGCGTTGCCATATTTATAATTTTGTTGTATATTCCCAATAAATTATTTATGACAAATGTGTAATTTATAATTTAAATGTTCCAAATTTTTAAAAAATCGGCATTAGGCTTATGTAAACCTCCCTCGGACAATAAATTTGATTTCAATTTAAGCAGAAATACTTTAATATACAATTTTTTCAATTAAATTGAATTTATTTTTTTCATAGAAAATGTGGGAAATTTAAAATTTACATGGTAGCATTATTTTATCGAAAACGTCATAATCCTTAAGCATGTCAGATGGTGAATTTCAAAAAATAAAGAGAGAATGAAACTACCTTCTATATTTCTTATACCATGGGTTCTAAGAACTCAAGTAAAAATTTTTTTTGTCAATTTTTTGTTTTTGAAATTTGAATTCGAAAAGTGAATGACTTTAAAATTGGGGAATGGTTGATGAGGGAAAAATCAATACAAGTTGCTTACTTGGATCACGGGAAAATAAGCCCGTAAATAGGCCTTTAAGTTATAAATTTAAATTCTACTTATTGTCCGAACTAAATTTATTTGAAATTGAAAAAATTTCATTCTTCTTCGAGTTTGCAATTTATTTCGGGCGAAAAAGGGAATTCACACTGCAGTTACATCCTACCCAGCATACAAGAGGAGCTAAGGCATACATACATATATACATAATTGGTCATTACAGTCCTTCAGTCAGGATTACGGCCTAGCTTCTAACACCACTCATGGGCCCTACAGTTTGAAGTCGACTCCGAACGACAGATTTTTGACAAACTTTTCATGGCAATTTTATTTTTACTCTCAGAGTTTTTGTCAGAAATCTGCTGAAAGGCAGTCGTCGAAGAAATATATTTTCCGAAGAATTATTTTTGAACCCTGGGTTTACGTATAATAACCCGACACACTACCTACTAGGCTACGGAGCTTAGGCTCCGTGTTTTTTTTTTATATTTCAAATTGAAGAGATCTACGACGAAAGTGTACTAACCTGTTGCGGTGCTGAAAGCGATTGAGAGCCTTTGTAAATACAAAACATTTTTGCCCAATCGAACAGGAAGAGTAAGAGGTTCTCAAATATTCTATTGAAGACATTAAGATTTCGAAGATGCCATTATTTCATAGAGTGATTAACGATACCCGGTACATACGTATATAATTGATCATCACAAGCATTCAGTCAGGATTACGACCTGAGTTTTCATACCACTTATGTTGTGTGTGTTAATTTTATCCATGAGTGGCGAGACCTACAGTTTAAAGCAGCTTCTGAGCGAAAGATTTTTGTTAAAGTTTTCAAGGTTTCTCAGAATTTTTCGAAGAAATTTGCTGAGAGGAAGTAGGCGAAAGTAGTACTTTTTTCATATTTCGTTTTGTTTGAAGCGTGGCCTCACGTCTAATACTATCAACTAGAATAGGGCGACTTCATTACCTTGTGTAACCGCAAAATAAGCATAAAGGCTGTACCTTGCACGTTAGATGATAATTTATCGAAGATAAATAAGATAAGACTGCGAAAATGTGGTCTGAAAATCCCATTACCATAATGTGCAGTGCATTGTGTTCGAAGTAAGCATACGTTAAGTATTATGCGTCAAATGGAATTCCTTAATTATTTTTTTGATATCGTAGTTGTAACGCGGTTATGATTTTTTTTTCAAATATTCCACAACAGTGTGTGGTGCCAATCAAGCCAATAAATCCTCAACTCTTCCAAAAATCCCACACGACTACTTATTTAAACAGAAAGTGAGAACTTGAAACAGATTAAGAACCTAATGGAACAGTCATTGTCAATGTCTTTCCTATTTGGAACACGTTTCTTCAGTGTTTCAGGTCACGTAGTATAAAGTGTCCCGAATGGTAACCGGATATGTCACAAAAACAAATGTTGGCCACTTACATGAGGAGACCTAGATGTTGTGTCTGGCAGACGATGTAATTTGTTGTTGACTAGACGATGCAAGGCGGAATGCCATCTGCCTACTAACCCACATCATCAAATTGTTTTAGAAAATTCTCTGTCGCCGCATTCAATAGGATTTTAGCCGCTTATGAGAAGAAATCCAGAAGTTGACATATTATTTATCAGAAATGCTCATCAGGTTGTGCATTAATCGCTAGATACTACAGCGATAAACGTCTTTAGATGCAAAGCAGAGTTTAACGAGCAATTTTCTGTGACATCGCATAGTGATAAGCCTCTCCTGGCTAAGATCTGTGTGGTCAGTGAGGATTAGTAAAAGTTGTCAGGCCCGGTAAGCTTGTGGTTGAGACTCGCTGATATATATGAATAGTCAGATGATGAGGTAGCTAAACCTGGAGGGTTTTATTGATTTCTAAACATATCAAAACCCAGAATAGCTTGGTCTAAAACAAAAGTCATATAAAAAATCCAGATCCTGGGCCTGTAAGTTTTTATTGTGGAAACTTTTTTCTTTCTTAAAAATTATTTTTCGTTTTCCAAAAACCGTCTTAAATTTCAGATCAAAATTGTTCAACTATTTTCATAATTTCTTATAGTAATAGTAACACAACAGCAACAACTTCAACAACAACGCAAAAAAATTTAGTTTAAGAATAACGCAATAGAATTTGATTTATTTTATGGAATTTCCACAAGAATTTCTTTGTGAAAACAAAAAAAAAAACTCTCAATTAATTTATTTCACTTGACTGAACTAAAAACTTTACTGAATTATTTTCATTTCTTTACACAGACGGCGAAATGTTTTCAAAATAAATATGTTCATCCGCGTTTGAAACTATGAAAAAGTTTCAAAAATATGAATGGATTTCGTTGACATCATTCCATTGGTGTGTCCTAAATAATCAGTCTGATGGTCAGCCTGTAGGAATTTGAATGGAAAGAGCCATGATCCATGAGCAGTTGATAACAATTTCAGGAAATTAAATCACACAAGCTTAAAGGGCTGCCACACGTGAAACTACGGAGCACGTATGTTTCAAGCACCAGCAACAAGAACAGTCAAGAACAGTCAATTTAATTCACATACATACACATTGCATACGCACACACACACGCACATGAGTGTGTATATGTAAGTTCAAAAAGTCGTGACAGTGTATTTGCTTTCATATGTGGGAGAGGAGGGATTTAATGAAACAAATTTAATCGAATTAAAATGTTCAACCGAAACACGAAGTAACAAAGGGGGGACTGGTGTTAAAAGGAAAGGATCATGGTTTAATTAAATAATGACAGTATCTCCTGCTAATAGTTTAACCTTTACTGAGGGGTTCATTTGAAAAAGCATTTAAAGCATAAAGAGAATATAAAGCCGTAAAGTCGTAAATCCTTAGGCAACCTCTTTTAAAAATTTCCCAAAATAAAAAATTCAACTACGGATGCGTTTACTTCCTTAAGGGCCACAGGACTTTTACAGAACATGCTTATCTTATTTGGATATTATTTCTTCTTGGCCTTGTCTTGGTTTTATTACTCAAATTGTTTCCAGCTAAACAGGTGATCGATCTACTATAACAGGGCTTAGGATGACATTTTAATCATTTTTTGCTGCCTAGAAACAAAGACCACTGCGTAATCGTACATGGAATATTGTATTATATGTAGTGGCAAGTCATTCTTGTAGCCGGTCTCCTATACCGTCTAAGATCTGCTTATGCCTTCTCAACGTTATTTCAATTCTTTCAAAAGTTCATCACAACTTTTTAAGAAGAAGTAATCTTCTCGCATGGACAGCTATATGAGTTAATCTCCATGCATTGGTGGCAATACACTCTGTATTGCTTGATCTATTTGCGGTTTTAAGTGTGAAGAAAACGATAAGAATCGAATGTCCAATATCATTGATAGTTAGGGAAGTATATGTCTAGCTAGTATTCACTTGCCATGGTTGATCATTACAACACTTTAGTAAGGATTACAACCTAGCTTCTCACACAATCCATGTTGTTTGTTTTAATATTATCCATGAGTAGCTGATAGATTTTTTAATAAATTTTCATGCCAATTTTATATTCATTCTCACAGTTTTTCCCAGTAGAGAAAAATTCCCTGAAATGAGTAGATTTTTTTTGATACGACATGCTCGAGTTGGGGTTTGAACGTCATCATCATCATCCACATACGACCCACTAGACTTCGATGACTTTATAGCTCAACTACTAGTGACAGGTGTGCTTTCATTCCTTGCATGACCTTGCAGGGGTAATATGCCTCTTTGCATTGCCAGATGTTTGAAATTTTGTAGATTGCGAAAACTCTGGCCAAGAGAACATACATTCATTCATCCATTAGTCATCCAACACCATCTTCTGAAGTTGGTTTTTATTCATTCCGAATGCCATCTTTTTATAAAGGAATCTTTTGGAAAAATTTGTTACAAAAACAAGGGAATATGAGGAGGTAGTATATACCACTAAAATTTAAATTATGGTCCCTAACGACAGAGTAGTTGCTATGGGTCCTACCAGATCCCTCCCCTAATAAGCTAAAATTAAAAACGGCAATAGATAGCTCTTATAGCCACCAAGTCCTATCAAAATCTGGATTAAAGTATAGTTTATCATTCCATTAGTATAATTTAGTTTGTGTGTCCCCTAAATATTTCAATTTCTTTCCACAATATTTTCCATTTTGGAAGAGAGTTTCCTCTTTCTCCTATGAACCTATTTTCAATTTCTTTCGCGGCTTGGTCTCAGCATATTTCTGGCAAAAACTTTGAGAGTAAATAAAATTGCCATGAAAAGTTTCTCAAAAATCTGTTATTCAACTATGAACAGTTGTTCCTGCTAATTATGTATAGAAACTGACACACACACAACATAATTGGTGTGAGAAACTAGATCTTAATTCTAAGTGACAGATTGTAATGGCCAATTACGTACGTACATGGGTGGTGTAAGGATCTAGGTTGTAATCTTCACTAATGTACTGTAAGTAAGAGTATTAAGTAAGAGAGTATGTAAGTAAGTAAATCTACTAGTCATTAATTGTTTTGTGCGGCTTTTGGAAGACAATTCCCCTAATAATCCAAAGCTATTAGACTGTCAATTCTGACTACACCAACTTTCTCAAAGCAAGCAAAGCTAAAATATTGAAAATATTGCAACGAAAATGGAAATGGTGTTTTACTTTTTCATCGTTTAGCATTAAAATTATAAATAAAAGCTACAAAAACCATGAATTTGTTTACACGATAAACAAGTAAACAAAAATATATCAACAAAACACTAGTATAAAAAATGATAATAAGTAAACAAAACTACAACAACAAACATCAGCATGAAAATAGTGCTAAACAAGTAAACAAAACCGCAAGATTTGGAGAATACGAAGTCATTCTTCTTGCACAGCATTCATTAGACTGTATACCCTGCGATATAAAAGATAAGGCAAAGCAGGCAACGGAGTCAGTAAAAATTCAGTCGGTCTTGTGTGAAGACGCGCGGTATTTGAAGAGAATAATCGTGGTTTAAAGATCACTGTTGTAAAGATTTGTCCAACAATTGTTATTGTTTACGAAAAAGTGAGTAAAAAACAATAACAAACAAAGCAATTGTTGTTGTTTACATTAAGTTGTAAAGAATTGTGCGAATAATAAAGAATTTCAATTATAACTAAACACAAAATTATTTTGATTTTATTTGCAATCTACGAGTTCATATTTGAAACATATTTCAAAGGCAAAAATATAACAATGCATTATCATTTCTGTTTACTACACCTTATGTATGTATGTACAGGGAATATTAAACCGGCTTTATTGGTTTTTAAATCGCCATTATTTTCCACTTTGTAAACCATACGAAAATGTTTTTTTTTGTTTTGTTGTGCCGGTAATAATTTATGTTTTCCGTTTATTTAAATATGTTTTGAAATTATTATTCTCCACCACAATAATCCACACAGGATAATAAAAATTTATAAAAATTAAAAACAACAACAACAACAACAGCCAGTCACTCATTTATTTCATTTCAATTCACATACGCCACACACACTGGGTATGTGTGAATATTTAAAAACCGTCAGGATGGATCATTATTGAACGTCAATGCCAAGCCTCAACCAACAACAATAGCTATTGATACATAATAAAAACAACAACAATAACAAAAATAAAAATCCATAAATTTAACACCATAATAATAAAATTTGTCGAGAAATAATATTTAAAAATGAAAATAACAACAAAAACAAATCATAAATCGTAAATCGTAAATATGCCTTGGCCCCCAAATGGCATTTAAATGTGGATTTTATGATCCCGTGTGTGTTTGTGTGAAAAAAAAAGTAAAAATAAACGAAATTTGCCAAATAAAGTGCAGCGAAATGATGATGAAATTTAAACACGAAAAAACAGCCCGAAAGCCAGTGATTCAGTGAGTTAAAATCGAAGAAATACACACAGGACTTGAGTTCGACTACAACTACTACTGCCAACACCGGGGAATAAAATCTCGAAATCGACAATAAAATTTCGCAAAAAAAAAGAAAACCAAATAAATTTTTTATCTATTTGAACAGCGCTTATAGGGGATCCTACATTGAGGCCAAAAAAAATTCGAAAATAAAGCGAACGAAATATATTTTAAAATATTTATGGTTTTAAATACTTTGGCTGTTGTCACCGTTGTTGCTGTTGTTGTTATTGTTGTCGCTGTTGATTTTGAAATTTATAGGCGTAAATTTAGCCATTAAAATGATACTGTTTGTTACAAATGATGGCAACAACGACAAGGACAACGACAACAGCAATGGCAACAGCAACGTCAATAGCCATGAAAACATGGAGTTTAAAATAAGCCTGCTATGGCATACGATTACCGCGTTTTTATTCAATCAAATTTAATTTTATTTATATTGTGACAATTTTACGCCAGACTAATGTTTTACGTAGGTTGTCCATTAAGTTTAAAGGACATTGGGCAACTAAACATCCTTTATGGCCCCCAAAAATATTGTGAATGAAACTTTATGCAATTGGAAGCAATAATCTGCCACCTTACACACATCGTTTGTCACAAATCCGATGAATTGAATGCCAGTCCATTATGAGTACAACATTGTAATGAAATCGTCAACATTATGCAGCATTTAAGTATTTCTGAAATTCCTATTTATTTTAGGCGAGACAGTGCATTGAGAACACTATTGATTGCAATGCATGGAACATTCTCTAGCCTTCTAGACTTTGCACAACTTTAGTTATTGCACCAAACCTTATCACATATTGACTTCACGGATTAAAACGTAGTTTAAATCGCCGGTTTTAGGCTTAGCATTAGATAATGCCACTCCTCTATTCCAGAAGATCTTAGTTTGTATGCTTGTAAAATTATGCTCAAATGTTTAGCCACCCCTTTCTGTTTAGGTTCGTTTAGAAAGGATGACACTTCACTGTGTTAACGGATTCACACTTGCATCCAGAGAAGTCTTGGTCCATTGCAAAAAGAAAGGAGAAGAGGAAACAATGCTTTCCTTTTTGTGGGCGACGAGCTAGCCAAGTTTCGTGCACTCCTTACGGAATTCTCTTCAGTCGTCTTGAGTATGCCATTACATAATTGGCCATTACAACGCTTCAGTTAGGATTACGACCTAGCTTCTGACACCACTTATGTTGTGTGCGTTAATTTTATACATGAGTGGCGGGACCTACAGTTTAAAGTCGACTCCGAACGACAGATTTTTGAGAAGCTTTTCATGGCAATTTTTACTCTCAGAGTCTGCCAGAAAACTGCTGAGAGCAAGTCGCCGAAGAAATATTTTTCGTTTTGATGTCTGACCTGGGATACGAACCCGGGCCACTAGACCACGGCGACTACAGGTTAAGTTGGCCATCGCACTGAAATTCTTTCGAGACGCCAACCTATACTGGGTCAATGAGCAATCCTGCTCTACCGCTCGTTATATCATTTCAATCACTTTGGCCTTGTGCTTACAGGTCTTTGTGTTGTAGGAAGACAAGGGGAAAGACTTTTGCCTTGGGTGCAGATTCGCTGGGGAAGAAGAGGCTGTTATCTGCTCTCTTTGTTTATCAAATTTTCGGGCTAAGTTTCCAGCGTGGGGTAGTCTTTGCACTAACAAATTTTTACTTCCCTGATTTAGAGGAACTTGGTCAGTACAGGGACTGCGTTCATATCGAAAAAATGTTTCTTCGGCTAATTTCTCTCAGCTGTCTTCTGGCAAAAACTCAGAGTGTGAATAAAATATTCATGAAAAGTTTTTTTCTCCTGGGATCGATTTTAAAAAGGTTCCGCTACTGATGGATAAAACTAACACCCACAATATGGGTGGTATGAGAAGCTACCATTGGTTGTAGTCCTGGCTAAAATATTGTCATGACTAATTCAGTAAGACGGTAAGAAGAAGTAGAAGTCATCTGAGAAAGCATTTGACAAAATTCAAAGTCGAGCTGACAAAAAGGCTAGTCGCCGTAGTCTAGTAGGTAGTGTGTTGGCTTATTAGACGAAAGGTCCGAAGTCAAACGCCAGAAAATATGAAAAAAATATTTCTTCGACGACTACCTCTCAGCAGATTTATGGCAAATACTCTCTCTGACAGTGGAATAAAAATTTTCCATGAAAAGTTTCTCAAAACCTCTCGCTCGGGGTCGACTTGAAACTGTAGGTCCCGCAACGCATATGTAAATTTAACCTACTCAACATAGATGGCGTGAAAAGCTAGGTCGTAATCCTGACTGAAGGTTTGTAATGAGTAAGTATGTATATGTACGTAGGCAGATGTAAAATAAATGAGGGCCCCCTCTTTTAAAAGACAGCCTTCGTATAAAGCCCTTCATCTGCTGGCTGTTACTTTTAGGCCAACAAGTGCAATTGTTTTTATATTTTCTCGACAATTTTCCGTTGATGAAAATAATTTTCAACAATATACAACAGCAACAACATCAACATCAACATCAACATTGAGCAACGATAACATTTCAAGTCTTTTTAACATTTCAGACTTTGCTATGGTTTAAGCAAATGGATGAGAAAGAAAGAAAGAAAAAAAAATACAGAGAAAACGAAAAAGAGACATAAAATCGTAAAAAAAAAACAATTTCAAGTGCCGCTAATTTGAAACAATAAAATGACTTTCGAATAAACAACACAATACAACACAAACGAACGAACATCGTTTGAAGAAATTTATTTCCATTCAACGTTCGTGGCGGTGTGTGAGCTGCAGGTGGTGGTAATAAGTAGACAGCAATCCGTCAAGGCATGACCAAGAAAGGACGTTTGTTTGTCTTTAACCAAATGCAAATGGAAACAGAGAAACAACAACAACAACAACAACAGCAACAAGCAGGATAATGAAAATGAAACGTAAACAGTAGAGCGAGAAGCACTTTGAGAGGCCATAAGAAATCGTTTTACAGTTTATGGCTAAAATGGAAGAGCAATAAGAAGAAGAAAAATAAAATTTATAAAATGATAACGGACAGCTATTGAGTTGTTGTTGCTGTTGTTGTTGCTTACATTATTGACTATTTTGTACAGGCTATTCAAGCTTAAATGTGTTTATTTGACGTTTATTTAAACGAAGGAAAAATAACACACACACATACACACCCACGCACGCACTAATAATACACACACTTTTAACATGAAATATTTATGCAAAGGCAACTTAATAAGACACACACACAAGCAAACTTACATAGCGGACACTTAAAAAGATTCTTAAAATCAACACAAGTTTTAATGGCGGGCGCTTCGTATTGTTTTTCGTTTTTCATTTTGTGTATGTGGGTGTATGTGTGTGTGTGTTGGTTTGGCTTACTGTTATTTGAGCATTTGTTGTACACAGCAATACAAAGCCAGAGCAGGCAAGAGAAATTCATTGAAATTGATGTCTTTTGCGGCATTTAATTTGCTGTTGTTTGCTGTTGCTTAAAAGAAATATTACGTATACGCCGTAGTGGTACACCATCTTCAGCATTACGTTATGCAATCAACATTTTTTTTGGTCACTTAGTAAACTAGGACTTTAGGACCCTAGGCAGAAGTTTCTTCGGTTATTTGGGAACTTTTTGGAGAGAAGAAATTAAGGCTCTCCATTGCGTTAATTTTATACGTTAATGCCGGGACCTACAGTTTAACGTCGACTCCGAACAACAGGTTTTTTTTTAGAAACATCTTCAAGGCAGGTTTATATACTTCCAGAGTTTTTGCCAAAAATCTGCTGAGAAAGCTCTCCATAGATTGAATAAAAGCTGGTTGACTAGTTTTAGAGCTTCAAAGTTGTAGTTGCATACTCTTGTGTGTTTGAAACTTGTTTTTTCCTTCGTCTCCTTCACCAATTTTCCTATCTTCTCTCTGTCCCTCTCTTTCTCTCCTCTAGGTCTAATTGCAATAGGTTTTTTGTACTCTAGGTATTGTACTGATTCCTCAAACCTAACCTAACCTAGTAAACTAGTTCTCGGATAGAATGAAATGAAAAGATTTGGGCCTGTAGAAAACATGGCAACCCTACTATTCTAGAATATGCTATTATAAGCCTATGTTAATGTACTTATTTGAATTTTAATATTCTCTTTACATTGCCTTATTCAAATTTAATCTTTCTTGTATAACTTTAGGTTTCTATTTGGAAAATGTGTTTGGAAATGGTGTTTTACTATTAAAAGTAACACGATGCGATCATTAAAACGTTGAAGTATAAATCGAAAATCCACTTACAAGAACAAATTTTATTAAGGCAATGAAGTAACTTGAACGTCTGTTACAGGACACTTACAAGCCCACACAGCCAAACATACAAATGCACGCATTAATGGTGACATTTTTATCGCAGAGCCAAACATTTTCCTCTTCTTTTATTGTTTTAATGTTTATTTTTGTTTTTGTTTTTACTGCAATTCTTACCTGTTGGTAGAAGGAAAATAAATGCGCTACGCTTTACAACATTATTTGTGAAGGAGACAACTTTGGGAGGGCGCCAGACGGGAGACAGAATACCTGTGTTGTAAAATGAAAACGTTGTGTAATAAACGCCAGTGAAAAAGCAATCATAGCAGCAACAGCATGACGTAACAAATTACAACTAGAGAGAGAGAGATAGAAGTTCTGTCCAGAAGTTGCTCGATAATATCGATTGCCAGAGTGTAAGAGAATGGCTCAATTTTGAATTGAAAAGAAATTTATTCCTTGTTTTTTTTTGCCCATTTTTATTGGCCTTTGCAAAGCTATTTTAGCATAGCTAAGGCTGCTGTTTTATTGTTTGTTTATGACAGAATTTCCTTGAGAAAACCAGCACTTCATCTCACACCTGTGTTGTAATAAAAGCGTCAGCATTTCGTTATGAAATTCTGTGTTTGTTTTTCATTCGTTCGTTCCTTTTTTTTTTTGTTCTGTTACTGCTTCTGTTGCTGTTCCTGTTGTTTGTTTATGGTGAAATAATATTAAAAATAAGAAAATGAAAAAAATTTAAAGATCATAATAATATCGTATGACAATCATAATTCCGTTGGCATAAATATTACTTTTCAGTATTCCACAGATGGGAAGCGAAACAGGGGCATCAGCGGAGTTAGCAGCCGAAAAAATATCATTAAATGTGGAAAAACTTTCTTTATACGCTATCAGGGAGATATTAAAACTAAAAGAAAATGAAAAAAAAAATAAAATAAATATCAGGAGCCTATACCAACAGACTGTGTTAAAATCAACAAAATTTTATTAAAAAAAAACAACAAAAACAAAAAAAAATTAACAACAAATAAAACAATAAGGAAACCCTCACGATGTTATATGTACTCGTACTAAATATTTATAAAAGGGATTTGATTGAATACGACCTAGTGAAACACTTCACCTCAATGGCTTAATATTTCTTGGTCACTTAGTAAACTAGGATTTCACCACCCTAGTTCGGAGTCTTTCTTGAGAGAAGAGATTAAGATTCTCCGCACATACACGTAATTGGCCACTACAACCCTTCTGTGAGGATTACGGCCTAACTTCCCACACCACTCATATTGTGTGCGTTAATTTTGTACGTTAATGTCGAGACCTACAGTTTAACGTCGACTCCGGACAACAGGTTTTTTAGAAACACCTTCTTGGCATGTTTCTTTACCCTCAGAGCTTTTGCCAGAAATCTGCTGAGAAGGCTCTCCAGAGGTTAAGAAAAAAGTTAAGCTGGTTAACAAGTTTTAGAGGTTCAAGATTGTAGACGCTTTGTTTAGTCCTTTGTTTTAGATCCTTTGTTTCTTCAGCCGCCACTACTGAAGTACCTGTCCTGTATGTCTTAATAAGTCAACGGAACGTAGTTAAATCCTGCATTCATGATTTTATTTTATTTTTCTTTTATTCCAGGTTCTATTTCCAAGTGTCAAATTAAATTTCAGAAATTTTTGTTCGAAGTCCTCTTCCTTCTTTGGCTGAGGAGTTTCACTCTAACAAACTATTTGTGTTGTCAACTTCGAGATTTTTGAAGGACATTTTTATCTTAGTAACTAAGAATCTAAAGAAAAGGAGTACAGAAGCACCTACTAAATATGCAGTTTAAAAACAAGGTTTTCTCCAAGAGAATATCTTACTTTATTGGCCATTATAAGGTTTTAATCAGGACTACAACCTAGCTTCCCACAACGCTTGTCGAGTATACATATACAAGAATTGTCGAGGGACTCCTCTGAATAAACTATACAATGTCAGACTTCTTGACAAGGTCAGATGATTTAAAGATATTCGTGTTACTGGTGCTCTACGTACCATTTCCACAAAGAGTTTATTGCAATGCTTAACTGGCTTCCTACTGTGCTTCTCGCTAAGCAGGGACTAAACTCAATACCTTGTCTCGTTGACACGTTGTCCCCTATAATTATTACTCTATACTGTAGATTAATCCTGTGGTCCCTCTAAACATCGATTACCTCCCTGTGGAATACTGTTTTGACAGGGGTTTTTACTTTCTGATCCTAAGCAGGAGCGATCGAACCCCTGGAACTCCTGGATGTATACAGCGATGGCTCTAAACTTGACAGCGGAGTGGACTGTGAAGTCTATTCCGGGTAATTGAACCTGAACATGTATTTCCAACTGCCGGATTATTGAAGCGTATTTCAGGCATAGGTAATGCCCATCTACTGGGCTGCTCAATGGATATTCGTCTACGGTGTTCCTTTCACCCGCATCTCGATCTTTTCTGATAGTCAGGCTACCATAAGATCTCTGTCGAACATTATGAATAATTCCAGGGTCGTCAGGGAATGTAGCCGTTGGCTCGACCTTCTTTCTAAGCGCTTCAGTGCGACACTTTTCTGGGTCCCCGAACACAGTAATATTCTGACAAACTGCGAAGCTGATGAGCACGCAAGGGCTGAGACACTACTCCCGAAATCCTTTTTAGTCAATTTGGGGATGCCACTTACCTCGATCAAGCTGGCCATTCCGCGGAGAACTCTTGGTCCATTGCAAAGAGAAAGGAGAAGAAGGAACATTACTTAAATTTTTATGGTCGACGTGCTCACTAGGGCTGGTGCACTCCTTCCGGAATTCTCTTCAGTCAACTTGGGGTGCCACTTACCTCGATCAAGCTGGCCATCGTGCTGAAATTCTTTCGAGATGACAACCTATCCTGGGTCAATGAGAAGCCCTTCTCCACCGTTAAGCTTACTTGGACCTCGATAGATAGAAGGCATACCAACCTGTTACTTGGAATTGGTCGTGACATCATCTCAATCACTATGGTCATGATTACGGGTCGTTGTGTTAAGGTAAGACACACGGAGAGCATGTGTCTCCCATGTAACGACTTCTGCCGTGGGTGCAGATCCGCTGTGGAAGAGGAGACTGTTGTCAAATTTCTTTGTCAATGCCCATCTGTTGCAAGGTGTAGATACAGTTATTTGGTTCGTCCATTGATGTCAAGGATATAGCCTCGCTTATCAAATGTTTGGGCTGATTTTATAGCGTAGGGTAGTCGTGCTTTAGAATGTGCAGTCCTTGCGCTGACCAATTTCTTCTGCCTGGATTTGGAGAACAGAGACTGCGTTCACTTGTGCCATCACAATGGGCCAATATGCTTGCTCAAGTGAGCTTTTGGCATCAAGGCTACCACTTTAACCTAACTTAACCTAACCTTAACCTATATAAAATCGTAAACATTTCAATACAAAATATTCTGAAGTTTCTTAAAATTAACACACACAACATGGATGCTGTGAGAACCTGGGTTGTATTCTTGACTAAGGTTTTGTAATAATGAATTAAGTAAGCAAGTAAGTATGCTGGTAAGAATATAAAGGAAATAAAGATTAAAAAAGAAAATGGGAAGTAGAAGGTTTCTGACAATAGCCAGAAGAAGCTACGTTCCTATTAAGACTTTTCGTTACTATGTAAGGCAGCTCGTATAGATTGGATCTGCTGGCAATAAAGCTGCCGTTTATACGTTTCCATGCCAGAGTAGGCATTCAGCGTGCATGAAGCTGATTGCAAGTTTTTAAGAACAGAAACTAATTTCTGGTTTTAAACTAAATCTATTATCGTAGACATGTAAACGATATTTGGGACACAATATTCGTTCAGCTGCCTTTCCATCATCAATGCTATGTATTTCCAATTGAATATCTTCATAGAAAGTAGTTCAGCGATCCTGGTTTTCTGCCTACTGTAGAGTGCTATTCTGTATATACAAAAAAAAAAAAAAAGATCTGGCAGCATGAAAAAAAAGGCGGCGGTACAAAAAGTTTCCCTGTTTGTTTGTTTGTTTTGCTTTTCGTATCGTTGGAAAATTGGAAATTTTTTTTCATTTTTTTTTTACCTTAAAACACAAAGAAAAACTCTGTCGTTTTATTTTTCTCGTCTTCACTTCATTGGTAACAAATATTATATTATGACACACACACACACACACACACACGAACACCCATATACATACGAGGGTATGTGTACATTGTACAACTTTAAAGTTAAAAACAAAATTTATTATCAAAAATTCTTGTTTTTTTGTTGTTAATTTTTAATAAAAATGAAACGAAATTAAAAAAAAAAAATTCTGGAAAAACAACGAAAAAGTTTTTCTTTTTCTTTCTTTTACTTGTTGGTTGGGTTTTCTTTGCTTTTCTTGTTTTTTTTGTTGTTGTTTTATTTTTACCGTACGATGTGGGTCTCTCTTTTATTTCATTTAATTTTTATTTTTCATAACTTGGAGTGTAATTGTTATTATTTTTGTTGTCTTACTTGTTGTTGTTGTTGTTGTTGTACTTTATGAAATTGTTTAATAAATTTGTTTGCTTTTAACAGTGTGTGGGTAAATAAAGGTGACCCACTGTCTACAGTTGTTGACTTTTCTTGGCAAATGTGAGAGTCAAAAGTTTTGCTACCGTGGCCTATGAGTTTAAATGTTAGTTTCTTAGCGTATCTAAGACTGTGTGTGTGTGTTTGTGTCTCGTGTAAAAATAGGGCTTTAATTTTTGTTGTTCAAAAACTTTTAGCGTTAAAAAGAATTAAAAAACAAAAAAAACAAACAAGAAGAAGCAGAAGAAATTTAATCATATCGATTCGTGAGCTTGATAAGGATTTTTTTGTTTGTTTTTTTTTGGAAGCAAACTTTTTTACAATTTGTTTTCTGTTTTCGTTTTTTCTTTATCTTTTCCATTTTTTTAATTTTCTGAAAATTATAAGACTTTCAGACAAAGAAAACTTTTAAATTTGATATTACAAGTCTGAGATATTAAGACGAATCCTTGTCACTTAAATCAAACAATTCAAATTGAAACTCAAATACAAAAAAAAAAAAAGATTCTTTACTGGAAAATAGTTGAGGAGGTTAGTCGATGTAAAAAGAGAAAACCGGCTGAGGTCCGTATAAAATGAAACACTCAAGGAAAGATATTGGAACATAACAATATATTGCCCTAGTCAAGTAGACAGTATGTTGGCATATTAGACGTAAGCCCACGGTTCAAGCCCCAGATCAGACATCTCCAACAAAATGAAATCGGAGAAAATAAGAAAATCATTTTGGCAACACTGGTTTAAACAGCTTACGCATGTATCGTATTTTGTTTCACTGTCTAATATCTTCAGTTTGGTCTATAATTTAACCATGAAACAACTTACAAACGAACAACGCTTTATAAAGCATTGAATTTTGTAATCACAAAGCGGGCTCTGTCAAGAAAGTTCATCGCACGCTTTTTCCATTTGATGGTCACTTTAATCGACCCACTGAATTGTCTATTTACATTGTTGGATATTAAACCACCAACACGCTTACGTAGAATGCGGAATGTAGAAAATATCGCTGCTGTATCGGCCAGTGTTAATGATGATTATCAATTATCGATTCGTCGCCGTTCGCTGCAAATGGGCCTCTGTTACGCAACAACGTGGAAAATTTTGCGGAAGGATTTAGGTGTGAAGCCTTTCAAAATACAGCTGTTGCAAGAATTAAATCCGAACGATCTACCGCAACGCAGAATTTTCGGTGAATGGGCTCTTGGAAAGTTAGCCGAAGATCCATTTTTTTATAGAAATATTGTGTTCAACGACGAAGCTCATTTTTGGCTCAGTGGATACGTAAATAAACTGAAATGTCGATTTTGGAGTGAAGATCAGCCAGAAACATTCCAAAAGCTACCAATGCATCCAGAAAAAGTCACAGTTTGGTGCGGTTTATGGACTGGTGGCATTGTTAAACCGTACTTATTCAAAGATGCAGCGAATCGTAACGTAACTGTAAATGGTGAGTGCTACTGTGAGATGACATTCAACTTTTTTGCCCAATATGCAAGAGCTTGACTTGCATGACATGTGGTTTTAACAAGACGGTGCCACATGCCACAAAGCACGCGCAACAATTTCACGTTCGGGACCGGTCAATTGTCCGCTTGGGTCGTGGCATTTAACGCCTTTAGAGTATTTTTTGTGGCACTATGTTAAAACTCATGTCGATACAGACAAGCCCGCTGCAATTGACGAATTGGAAGACAATATTGAAGTATTTATTCGTGAAATACCGGCCGAAATGATGGAAAAAGTATCCCAAAATTGGACTAAACGGACGACCATTTGAGGCGCAGTCGCGGTAAACATTTGCATGAAATAATCTTCAAACATATAATTATATGGACTGTACTATCGATTCAAATATAGATTTCATGTATTTTTCTGAATTTTATGTGTTCTTTTTCGAAAAACTTTTCTATAGCTCTTAAAAAATCACTCGTTATTACAGGATATTCTCAGGAAAAATAGATAAAATATTTATTCCGCTTTCATCAAATTTCTAAATTTAAAAAAAAATGCCACGAAAAGTTTCTCAAAAAATTTTTTCTTCGTAGCCGACTTGAAACTAAAGGTCCCATCACTCCATATAGAATTAACAAACACAACATAAGTGGTGTGAGAAGCTAGATTGTAGTCCTGACTTAAGGGTTACAAGGAATAGATTCCAAAAATTAATCGGATTTCTTAAAATTTCTTTAGCTTACATAACGTAGTCAATGGCAGAATAGGAGCGCATTATTCTTGCCTTTGTCCGTAAAATACAATCCTTACAACCCTTTAGTAAGGATTACAACCTAGCTTCGTATATAAACCATGTTGCTTGTGAGTTAATTGAATCCACAAATGGCGGGATCGACAGTTGAATGTGGACTACGAACGACAGACAGTGATTTTGAGAAACTTTTCGTGGCAATTTTATTTTTTTTCAAGCCTTTTGCCATGAGATTGCTAGTAGGTGTTGGTTAAATAGACATGATGCCATGGTTCTAATCCTGGCTCAGACAAATCAAAAAAAACGGAATATAAATATTTCTGCAGCAACTTTCCCTTCGCAGTTTTTTGGCAAAAATTCTGAAAGTAAATAAAATTACCAGGAATTGCTTTCGAAAACAAAAATAGTCGTTTATGGGTGGAAATTAACACACACAACATGGGTGATGTGAGAAGCTAGGTCATAATCCTGATTGAAGAACTGTAATATACAATTAGGTATGTATACTCTGATCAACTTTCTTCTTCTTATTCTATTCAAGTCGCAACAGTCTAGAGTGCTTGCTTCTTTGTCGAGAGTTCATGGTTTAAGTCCTGACTCGTCCATTAATTTCTTTTGGCTACTAGAGTCTTACTCTGAGAGTAAATAAAATTGCCATGAAAAGTTTCTCAAAAATCTGTCATCCGAAAACGGCGTTATACTGTAGGTTCGTCCTATCACTCATGCATGAAAATTAGCAAACACAATATGAATGCTATGGGAAGCTAGGTTGTAGTCCTGACTAAATACTTGTAATAACCATTATGTAAGTAAGTAACTACTTACAACTAGACTTTCTAACAGTTTCCAATGTGCCTGGCCGTATGAATGAATTCTGCCTCAAATTGTTTTAACTTTCAATTCTATAGGAAAATTTCTTCTCTTCAAGGGATTACAATATGAATTCCTTGATTGATTTAATGAATGTATGCTGACGGGCTATAACGGCTCATTAAAAGAATGGAAGAAGTTTCAAAATATTTCATTAACATCCTGCTGCATTTGGGAGGCTGTTTAAAGGCACTTTAATGTCATTTAAAGAAATTACGGAACCCAAAAGGTAATTTCATGTTCTCTTAATAACAACAACAACAATAACAACAATATGTTTTTACTTTAATTTTATCGTGTGTGTTATTTTCATTTATTTTCTTGTTATTGTTGTTATTGTTGTTGCATTTTTTTACAATCCATTAAAGAAGACAAGTTTTATTACAGGCTTCAAACGTGTCAATTTGTTACCCAAGGGAGACAAAAAACCATAAGGAAGAGGCAACAACAGAAAAAAAAAATGGAATGAAATGCGAAAATTAGGGACACAAAATGGAAGATAAAACAAGAAAAAAAAAATGAAGGAAACAAATTCCAACATTCTCATTAAAAAGTAAGGAGAAGCAGATGCAGGGGTAAAGAGAATCCAGGCTGAATGAAAAGCAAAAAAAGAGGGAATGAAAATTGTGCGACACAAGCAACAATTGCTTGCGTTTGCTGGCTTGCTAGCTTGATAATAAGCAGCGCCACTGGAAAATGTCAATGAGATTGAACAAAAAGAGAGAAACAAAGAATAAAAAGGAAAGGAAGATGAATAAAAAACGAATGTGCATTAAAAAAAGAGAAAAGTAAAGTATAACACACGGTAATAGAGAAATATGTGTGTAAGCCTAAAGCTAGCTGTACAATATAAAAGGGTTTCTGCGTATATGGACGGACCATTGCATTATAAAATTTATGTGTAAAGCAACAAAAAAAAAAACTGAAAGCTCATAAAACTTTTCCTATACCCCCCGCCTCATATTTTACTCCATACAACTCCATATAAAGACAGATGTCATCAAATGCCAGCACATTTTTATAATACTGAACACGTAATAGGCACACGCATACCACCTCTCTCTCCCCCTCTCTCGTTCATACATTAACAACATGATTATCTACCGTTAGGAAAATGAAAGAAGAAGAAAAAAAAAAACAAACAAAAATCATGAAAAAAATTGCCTCAATATTGTCAGCATGTGTTATGCTGCTGGTACTATTTGTTAACAGCCATTGGTACGACGTTTTATATTCTCTCTCTCTCTCTCTCTATAAAGCAAGCGAGGGTTGTTGTTAAATTAGAGCAAAAAAGTTAAATAATGAGTCTTTGTCAAATGTCAAAACGATGTCCAGCACATATTAAAAAACAATTTTTTTAATTAAAACCCAAAGGGGATATGCTAACTGAAACGGTATTTTGAGTGGAGCATATCCAAGATATCCAGTTTCTTCTCCTTTTAGAAGCACAAATCAAATTGAATTTGACCGAATGGCATAGGCTATATTAGCTTTGATCACAGCTATGGTTTCCGCTTTATTCGAAAACATATGTGACTTATGAAAACCGAACGACTCCGAACGATAGATTTTTGAGAAACCTTTTTATGGCAGGTTTATGTACTATGTTTAGAAGTCGCCATGGTCTAATGGGTAGTGTGTTGGCTTATTAGACGAAAGGCCCGGGTTCGAATCCCAGGTCAGACATCAAAACGAAAAATATTTCTTCGGCGGCTTCCTCTCAGCAGATTTCTGGCAAAGACTCTGAGAGTAAAAATTGCCATGAAAAGCTTCTCAAAAATCTGTCGTTCGCAGTCGACTTTAGACTGTAGGTCCAGCCACTCATGTATAAAATTAACGCACACAACATAAGTGGTGTGAGAAGCTAGGTCGTAATCCTGACTGAAGGGTTGTAATGGCCAATTATGTATGTATGTTATGTAGTCTCAGAGTTATTGTCAGAAATCTGCTGAGAGGAACTCGCCAAAGAAATATTTTTCCATATTTCGATTTTGATGTCTGACCTGGGGCTTGAACCGTGACCTTACGTCTAATAAGCCAACAAATTATCTACTAGACTACGGCGATGAAGTCGTCAGTTTTTCAGAATTCATTAGACACTCTTGGTTCTCATGAGTATTGGTACGACACTTGGTTCCCACTTATCCAGGACTAGGCCCAATCGCTGAAGATGATTTTTCGATGCCAACCCTACAACAGCAGCCCATTCATCAACCACGTGCCATTTTTATGGTCGTTTGCCTTTAGGAGGATGGTTGAGTCTTATGTGGAAGTAAGCTGAAATTGCAATGCAAAATTAGCCAAGTTTTGGTCCGCGAAAGCAGAGTACTTGGCAGCGATAATGACTGCCTCGAATTCTACCGCACACATTAAAAGACAAAAGAGATATTTTCAGTATATCTAGAGTTTCGTCCGCGAACCAGTAGATTTGAATTTGGTAACCATATTGCGGATAGTGCTAACTGTAGGACGATTATAGGGATTTATTATTTGCACATGTTGTTAAATGTTATATCAGTACATAGTGATTTGGCAAAATAGTCTGAATAAATGACAACAAATTTGTCAGATGTGGCTTTAAGAAGATGGCAGTTATCAATTATCATAGTTCGTAAGATCTTTATTGGACGATTATATAGGAAACGGTATGGAGAGTAATAAAGGTTGTGAAGCTCAATAAGTTATTATCGTGATATCGTGAAGAGAAATGGTTGGTTGCTGTGGCACATGCTTTAGTATTCCTGTACCTTTCTTAGCAATGTCAAGCTATGACTATCTACAGCATGAGAGTCTAGTGCCTGGTCAAGAAATTTTTAGGGCATGTGTGTCGCCAAAGATTGTCGTGTATGTGGTGTAGTAACTCTCTAGATAATTAAAAATCTTTATCAATTGCCAAAGTTCGGATATCCCTGTTGTAAGAATCTATATCTGTAACGTAATAAACTGATTATTTTCAATTGCATTTTATTTATGTGTGTATGCCTGTATGTATAATTTTTTTTCTTGTCCTTGGAAGTCATTCCATTTATTCCATTTTGAATATCTTCAGTGTTTTTAAAATCAACGTAGGTTTCGATGTCTCAAATTTCATAGCCACTGTTCCATGGTGATTTGTCAAAATAACGAATTTATCAGGTGTTATCAATTGACAAAGGGTTCGGTAGTTCCTGATGGACGATCTGATAGTAAACAGACTACATAAGGTGATAATGGTAATACAGAAACTGAAGCTTTAGGAATGATTATTGTATCGTACAACTAAACTGTAATGATAAGTAAGCGGTAAAACTAAGGCAGGTAAATCAGTATTCCTGAACCTCTCTTAGCAATGTTAAGCTTTGACAGCCTCGTGTGTAGTCGAGAAACGTTCAGGACGTTAGGCGTTATCAAATATTGCCGTGAACCTGATATGGAAGCTCTTTAGATATTTAAAATTCTATTTATGCTTACTAAAATGCAGAATAAATGAAATAGTTGCACTAACATGCTTTCAAACGCATCAGATATGTTTTCAATCAGGTTTTGGAAGCAGCAAAATCGATTTACTTCACATAGTTTAGTATGTTACTGTCGAACTTTTAGTCATCGTAAGAAGATCAATAAGATCTATCTATGGCCCACTGTCGTGTGCCCCCTATATGAATTTGTATATTACAGAGCGACATTTGCAATCAGACAACCCTCGTATCACTATTTTGTAGCACAGGTAGTTGGCATCATTAGTTCAGTTTTCTTTATTAAAACTGTGCTCTTTCATTATGCATTTCGTTTTTTTATTTTTCCATGTCGTTTTTTTTTATTCGAATAAAGGGTGTTGCAAAACTGTCAATCTCCTGTTGCTGGTAGTAATTCTTTAAAACGTAAATTTCGAAAATATTCCATTCTTACGAAACCCTTTTAAATAGAAATACGCACTAAACATAACGCTATAAGTGTTAGAATGTGAAAGTTTTTCAACTCTAAAGGACTGAAAGGATTTTTACTTCAAAAAAAAGAAAAAAACCAAAGAAGCCTTATCTTACAGGTACTGTGCAATAGGGTGTCACTTGAAATGTTGCCTTAGAGCCTTCTAATTCTAAACATATTTCTGATAATTGTTGTTGCTAGTGCTACTGCAACAGATGCTGTTATTACTGTTTTTGTTATTGTGTTTATCACTGTTAACATCATTGTAACTATTGTTGCTGTTGTTGCCCCTGTTGCTTGCTATTGCCATTTATTGTTTGCTTGTCATTGCTGTCATTATAGCTGAAATATTTTGAAGACTTTACAATAAAAATATATTCTGAGTTACACACATTCACACTCACTCTCACTCTCAGGCTTACTCTCATTCCCATTCACTTTTTTTGAAATTTATTTTCATGCTGATGTCGATGACACACGCGTCATTTAATGTGAAAATGTTGAAAACAATGGAATTCACTGCTTCTCTCTCCGCCTTTCTCTCTCTCTCTCTCTCTCTGTCATGCAGGCTTAGGCGCGTACGTTTTGCTAATAAACAACTCCAACAACAATAAGACAGAACAACAGACGTTAGCTGTCATTTACATACGCATTCTTAAAACGCTGTTGTAAAGAACAGTGGCTATGAAATTTGAGGAAGCGAAACTTAGTTTGACTTAATCAAACTGGAAAAAATTTGACTTCCAAGGATAAGATAAAAAATTGTACATGCAGGCATACATACATTAATAAACTGGAATTGAAAATAATCAGTTTATTACGTATAGATAGAGATTCTTCCATTAGGGATATCCGGACTTTGGCAATTGACAACGGCCATCTACTTAGTTTTTAATTATCTAGAGTGCTACTCCACTACATACATGACAATCTTTGACGACACACATGTCCTAAAAGTTCCTTGACCAGCCACTAGACTCTCATGCTGTAGATAGTCATAGCTTGACATTCCTAAGAAAGGTACAGGAATACTAAAGCATGTGCCACAGCAACCAACCATTTCTTTTCACGAAATCACGATAATCACTTATTGAGCTTCACAACCTTTATTACTCTCCATACCGTTTCCTATATAATCGTCCAATAAAGACTTACGAACTATGATAATTGATAACTGCCATCTTCTTAAAGCCACATCTGACAAAATTGTTGTCACTTATTCAGACTATTTTGCCAAATCACTATGTACTGATATAACATTCAGCAACACGTGCAAATAATGAAACTGTTGCATGATACGCCCATGTTACAATCGGTGTGTTCGCTTATTAGACATAAGTTCTCGGTTCAAACCGTAGATCAGACATCTGGAACAAAAATGAAATTTAAAAACAATATATCTTCTTCAACTTCCTCTCAGCAGATTTCTGGCAAGAACTGAGAAAATAAACAAAAATTCGCATGAATTCTGTTGTTCCACAACTCATGTATGAAATTTCCACACTCAACAAAAGTGGTCTAAGAAGCAGAGATCAGCAACGAGTATTCAAAACGATGAGTAGATTCGAGTCATGCTTATAATTTCAGATACTTATACGCACTCATACTTACTCATACTCAAAGTTGGAAGTACTCGTCGCATTCATACTTAACAATACGCATGATGTTATTGACTTCAATTCGTCTTTACTTAACATTTACGTGATGCACACAGTAATTATGAATCGCGTACGAGTACTGCAATACTCATAAGAAGATTGTGTGTATGCTTTGCTTGTTGGCTTTGTCTTTCCTTTCTTCGTTGTTTGTATATGCAACACCAACAAAGGAGCCACTCGAATCACTTGTAAGAATTATAAGTATTTTTCTAAATTTATGAGTCAGAATGAGTAGGCATATGAATCAAACATATTTCGAATGTTGTGATTTAGATGTCAACGTTGTACTCATACTTATTGCTTGCTACTTATACTTATAAATCAATGTTGTAGCGAGTACGAATGAATCAGAATTTCAATTCTGTTGATTCACTCATACTCAAAATTGAATGAGTGCTTAAGAGTAGCGGAAAAACGATTCATTGCTGATCTCTGGTAAAAAGGTAGTTTGTAATCCTGACTAAAGGGTTTCAAAAAAATTGTTTTCAGTCTAAGCGTTCAAGAAACCGCCACCAGTCTTGGCTATACCACAAATCTATCGCTTAATTAGCCGTATGAGCAATAAGAAATTCATAACCTGAATTAATATTGCGTATACGCAGTCGCAACATAGCATACTTTCTCCCATACATACTCTATCTATTGCTGACGGACTTAAATGCAATGCACTTTTGCTCCCAAGTTCTTTGCCTTTCGCGGACAATAACTGGAAAATTTTGGATTGTAATTATGGGCCTGCTCCAATATTAAATGAGATCGACTACCTGAAGGTAAATGAACATTAAAAAAACGACACGTGTTTACCCAATGCGCTACTGTTGTGGGGTTGTCATCTGATCCTTATTTCGATCGAAAAATCATCTTCAGCGACGGGGGCGTAGCTTTCAATGAGTGGGTACGAATTGTTGAATTTAAGAAGATTCCAATACACATAAGAATCAAGAGCGTCTAATGAATTTTGAAAAATTTTTACTGTTTAATGGAAATTTTTCCCTTGTGATTTTATCGATCCATGTTTTTTTTGAACGACGTTGACCAGTATATCGCTATTAATGGCGAGCACTTTATCCGTTCATGACCAACTTCTTTTGGGTTGAAGTGAAAGAGTTGGACATCAACGCCATATGGTTTTAACAGAACGTCACTGCGTGTCACACAACTCATGTCACAAGGGCTTTGCGAGCATGACCATCTCTCGCTGAGATAGTGTGAACAGGCCAATGAAATGGTGCGATTTGACATCGTTGGACATTGTTATGTGGAGTTTTCGTCGCCATAGTCTAGCAGGTAGTGTATTGGCTTAGACATAAAACCCGAGTTCGTATCCAAGGTCGGACATCTAAACGAAATATTATAAGCAAAAAATATTTCTTCAGCAATGTCCTCTCAGCAGATTCTGACAAAAACTCTGGGAGTAAATAAACCTGCCATAAAAAAATTTCTCAAAAATCTGTCGTTCGGAGTCGATGTTAAACTGTAGGTCCCGCCACTCACGTATAAAATTAACTTACACAACATGAGCGGTGTGAGAAGCTGAGCCGTAATCTTGACTGAAGGGTTGTAATGGCCAATGTATGTATGTTTTCTTAAGTCACGGATCATAACGATGATCAAAAACAAAATGATTAAATTTGAGATGGTACCAATGCACGTGAGAAATAAATAATAATAAATGTAAACGATGCTTAAATTTATAGAGTTATCGAGTAGCAGAAACCAGGCAACTGAGTTAGTAAAAGTTCAGTCAGTCTTATGTGAAGACGTGTGTTTAAAGAGAGTCATCGTGGTTTGAGGATCTCCGTTACAAAGATCTTTCGAACAATTGATTAGTAATTGCTACTGTTTATGCAAAAGAGAAATTACCAAACAAAGCAATTGTTGTTGTTTACATCAAGTTGTGAAGAGTGGCACACAAAAAGGTAAAAACGTAACAATATTATGTAACCAAAATTACAGCTTCCTTAGCTATCTGTTAGATACTAAAAAAAAATTCTTTCAAAATAATCTGACAGTCTTCGTTTAACGCATTCCAAACATGTCTCATTTCACATGCTTTTGTTCCACTGTCCGAGGAAATTTAAACTGAAAGTTTTTTTTTTTTATGACAACGAAAATTAGGCATTTTAAATGTTGTTGTTGTTTTTTTATTGTTGTTGTTGTTTAGTTTAGTTTTACTAGCTAAATATACGAGTTTATTTTCAACATTTATTCACGTTTATGAGAACATTCCTTCACATACTTACATGCACATTACAAGCCATGCCTAACAGACTGTCATCACCACCATCTGGTTTTTACGTTTTCCCATTATTAACATAACAAGTTAAAGGGGAGGGGGGGGGGGAAGTGGTTAGTAGGGGAAAGAAATTCTAGCCCCGAAGACATCAATTTCTTTAATTACTATGGAATTTGTTTCGGTGTATTAGTGTATATGTAAAGCAGCGGTAGGCGAATTGTTTGTTTTTGACCCCAAGACGTAATTGTTAACGCTGTTAACGTTACGTTGTTAGCATGAAGAGGCTCTCATTTAAAAGTTAATCACATGCAATCAATAGTTATGCATAGAAATAGATTTCCTTGTACACACCTCTTTTCTATGTTTTTTTTTTTTGTTAATTCTAATGATGATGTCCCCTTGTTTAAGTATGTAGTAGTACTTAATGGCCATAAGGCACGTGTTATCATCAGTGGGGAAGGTAAGCCCAGAGAGGAAGGCAGAGAACTGTGCTTTCATTTCTATTCTTTTCATTTAGTTTTGTTAAGAAATTGCTGCTTAATTGTTTTTAACCTTTAACCTTTTTGAAGACTTTTTCGGTATCCTTAAGCTATAAGGAAATGGAGAGAAAAAAAACAAAAAGAAATGAAAGTAAAGTAGGGGTTAGCAGCAGTACTTGACTCATGTCTAAAAACATTTTGTTATTCAAACAAAACTTAGACTTTCAACAACGCTTTCTTTTTCTTTTTCTTTTCGATTTTCTATTGTTTTCCTTAAAATCTTTTCTCTTCTATTGTACGAGCATTGTTCTGTAAGCATTGTGAGGCTCTGTTGTTCTTTAACATTTGGCGGCTATGATTGCCTTACCTTCCCTTTATTTAGAGTATTCTTTTGGCATTTTTCTGGTTAGATTAGAGGGTTTTTTTTCCTTTTTAACCACTAATTTGAAACTAATAATCATAATGGCTCTGGTAATATTTATTGTTTAAAGCCGCCAACGTTTAGTCCTTAAGAGTTAAGGACTACAGTTGACCGTGTTATCGAGCAATAAAATAAAACAAATTTCAACGCCTTTTATTTGTTAATTTTTTCTTCATTCTCTCTCTCTTTCTCTCTTCCTACCTTTTTAATTTTCTATTGTTGAGCGACATCCTTGTTTTTTATTATTAAATATTATCGTTCTAAAATAAAAAGAAGAAGAAGAAGAAAACAAATACGAAATATATTAAATCATAAGAATTGTTGACTTAAATGAATACGAAAAACACCCCAAACACACACTCTAGAAAATAAAAACGATTTTTTTAAGGAAATCCTCTAATGACTGCAACGAATTGTTGGCATCTTACAGCAAACTAAGACAAATGGGCCTAGGAAAAGCTGTGCTAATCATAATTCGTAGTGGATATACCACTTGGCTATTCCTTTAATTCTATTTTGTTAATTACAGCCCAATATTACGGCCTGGCTACGAGGCAGGTAGGTAGGTTTGAAGAAGAGGAGACCAGCTAAGGATCTCATGCCTATTGTCATATATTTAAACCATCATGTAGGCCTGTTGCACGCTCACCATTAGGAATACCGCCCATACTTTCCATAAAAAGTCTATACATACATACATAATTGGCCATTACAACCCTTCAGGCAGGATTACGACCTATCTTCTCACACCACTTATGTTGTGTGCGTTAATTTTATACATGAGTAGCGGGACCTACAGTTTAAAGTCGACTCCGAACGACAGATTTTTGAAAAGCTTTTCATGGCAATTTTTACTCTCAGAGTCTTTGCCAGAAATCTGCTAAGAGGAAGTCGCCGAAGAAATATTTTTCGTTTTAATGTCTGACCTGGGATTCGAACCCGGGCCTTTTGTCTAATAAGCCAACACACTACCCACTAGACCACGGCGACTTCATAAAAAGTCTATATCTTGTATAAACTTCCTTAACTTCTTAACGTCCACTCCTCTGAGACCAGTTGTATGGGGTGTGCCCAAAATATTAGATTCTTGAATTTGTGAAAACTGGACAATCACACAGAAGAACTTCTTCTTCATTTCAATATCTTCAGCGCTTGTCCAGCATTCACCATTTTCCAACACGTCAATTTGGTTCAGGTCCACATGTACTTACTTAATTGGCCATTCGTTGCCTTAGGGCTTCTTCGAATTGATGCTTGATGATCGTCCTCTTCGCCGACTTCCGCAGATCCCCGCATCAAATATCGTTTTGCCGAAGCATCCTTTTTCATTCGAATGACATGGTCGAATCATCGCAACCGCTGGATGTTAATACGCTGCACAACGTCTATGCCATTGAGGATCTCGCTCAGCTCACTGTTTGATTGGATGCGGATATCATCGCCAACTTGCACTGGACCTAATATCTTACGTAGGAATTTTCTCCCGAATCCTCTCAGAGCCTAGTAGTGTCCATGCCTCTATGCCATAGACCAGCACAGGCAGGATGAGCCTTTTGTCGAGTATTAGTATTAGGTGCACATGTTACACGGAGTATTTGGTGAGTGCACTCATTAGTACGTCACGTTGCCCTTATTTAATTGTAATAAATTCTCATGATTCTCTCCCTATTAGGATCGTCTCAGAGTGTCTTACTCGTACAGAGTGTGTCATTATTCCACAATAGTTGAAGTAATGTTACAACCCACTTTATCTGTTTGGTCTTAAGTGCACTGGATTATTTAAGCCCCCTCTATTAGCCGGAACATGTTTAGTCCACATGTAAATAGCAGTAAGCAAGTAAATACTGGCTGAAGTCGCCGTGGTCTAGTGGGAAGTGTGTTGGCTTATTAGACAAAATGCCCGGGTTCGTATACCAAGTCAGACATCAAAACGAAAAATATTTTCTTCGCCGACTTCCTCTCAGCAGATTTCTGGCAAAGACTCTGAGATTAAAAATTGCCATGAAAAGCTTCTCAAAAATCTGTCGTTCGGAGTCGACTTTAAACTGTAGGTCGCGCCACTCATGTAAAAAATTAACGCACACAACATAAGTGGTGTGAGAAGCTAGGTCGTAATCCTGACTGAAGGGTTGTAATGGTCAATTATGTATGTATGTAAGTAAATATTGGTTACTTACTTAATTGGCCATTGCCCAACCCATTAACAGATTCCGGCTTGCCGCAATACATCTCTCAAAGACCTTCTAAGACAAGTAAATGGATTACTGGATTAACCATAAGGAAACGTGGTGCAACGTTCCAGGACTGGCTAATAATTTCGATGTACTGTCAGGGTTAGACTTTTGCAATCTGTGTCAGAAATTGAAAATGTTTCTGAGTCAAGGGGAAAATAAAAAATGTTCGCATTACAATTCGTATAACTACCTCTACCTATCTGCCTACTTATATTATTTCCCGTTCTTCTGCAAGGACTTTGCCGTGCTTATATCCTGAATAATATTGAAGAGCAGTAGAGATATAACACAGTCTTCCTGCGCTATGTATTGGAATCCTATGGCTGAGTTTATCGTTGTATAAGATATAAAAATTTGCTTCTCAATTTACAGTTTTGTGAACGCTAACATGGGAAGACGAGGCCACATCATTATGTGTCTCAAGTATGCCATTTTAGAAATGGCACTGTTTTGTTGTGTCTTTTTTTCTTGGCTTTCTTATTCTTTTTTTTTTACTTTTGAATAAAAAAAAAAATATTTCTTAAGCTTTCGAAATAAAGCAATTTCCCATTTCAATTGCTGGCAATAACTACAAATGCGTGTATCAATTCACAAATCTAATTTCCATATCCTCCAGCCTATAGGGGAGCCATAAAGAAGGAAATTTTCAAACGCCAATATGCCAAACAAACAACACCAAAACATTCTGCAAAAAAAAACGAAAAAAGTTTTCTTTTATAATTTTCATAACGATTCGGAACTTTTTCGATAGCATTAATTACACACACACACACACACACAATGGGGCATAGACAGAAGGGACGTCCAAATAGAAAGCATAGGGAAAAGTTGGCCAAAGGCAATTTAGAGAGAGAGAGAGAGAGAAAGAGAGAGGCTTTTTTTGTATTTAACAAAGGAAAAGAAGAAGAACGAGAAATTCAATTCTTTTTGATTTTTTGGTTTTCCCCCAAAACTTTTTGCCTTTCATTGCTATTATTATTGCCAAGTCTTATTATTATTATTATTGCTGCTGCTGCCGCTGCCGCTGTCCCAATTGCTGTTGGTTGGTGTTGTTGGTGTTTCGTTGTTGAACGTTTGTTGTTGAGAAACTTTAACCATTTCAGTGTAATATCCTGCTGTGTTCAAATGTTTATCGTTTATTTTGTTTGTGTTTATTACTCTATTGTTGCTATCATTGTTGTTGTTGTTGTTGTTTGTGTTGTTAGTGTTGCGACAATAGTTTTTCATAATTTTGTTTGGAAAATTTTGTATATCGCCCCAGTAACAACAAATGTAAGAGAGTCTTTTAGCTTAGCCATGCTTACGTATCCAGAACAAAGCCAAGTATTTTGTTTTTGCACTTTAGGTGGTTTCCTCTATGCAAAGCTTCTAGAGAAGGCCTATCGATGTTTGTGGTATTGGCAAGGTAAGCAGTCGTGCTTCCAATTTATTTTGTGCCTCCACAAGCATTTCGCATGAGGCCAACACACAAAAATAAAAATAAACTCCAGCCTAAGTTTATTGGAACTTATTTGTCCTGTTGGCTTTAAACTGGAGTACCATTATCACTACCCCTCCACCAGATTTCTTTTGAAAATAAATTTCATTGTTATTGCATCATTTGAGTAGATCAGGAAGTCTTTTGGAAGGTCCATTAAGAAAATGGTGAATTTGATGTGTAAACAATCAGTTGCAAGCAGTAAAATTTGAACCCTAAATAGGAATGAAACTAATTGTGAAAACGATGGGCATTTCTGCCCATCAAGCACATTTGCAGAGAACAGGTTCCGCGAACAGATTATGGTGAACTAAGGAAGCGTTAGGACTGGTAGCTACTCTATTATTCCACTTCATAAAGTAGCGAGAAAAAAAATAACGGCAACGCAATCCGTTAAAGGTAAAAGGAGATCAAATTGTGAACTTTAAAAAGGAAACAGTTGTCAGCAGATAGCAAATTTGCCATCATAAAGACTTTAGAAGAAGAAGGCAAATCAATGAATGAAATTTCTCATCAATGTAATATCAACAAAACAACAGTTTGGCGGATTTCATTGCAATGCCAAAAAAACAAATAGCATGGAAAGAAACCCAAGAGGTGGTCGACCTAGTAAATCTACTGCCCGCCATTGAACATAGGAAAACGGCAATAGATGTTTCAAATTATGCAATCTACCACAAGCAGGAATCGATTCAGAGGAACAAATTTATTAGCTAAAAGACCAACCAAGAAGAAAAATTGAATTGCATTGGTCAAAAGAGCAGTGGGCCAACGTTAATGGCGCTTAATGATGCTCTTTATTAAAATTTAAAAATCAACGAAAAAGAAAAACAAAAATAGAATGGAATTGGCATCGATTGCATTGCATACGACATAGCGTTGCATTTTTTTTTCTCGCTACTGCATGTCCATGTGCAGTAGACTAGTAGGTAGTGCGTTGGCTAATTAGACGTAAGACCTCGCTTCGATACCTAGGTCAGCCAACCCCAGCAAAACGAAATTTGAAAAAATATTTCTTCGGCGTGTTACTACAACCCTTTAGTCAGGATTGTAACCTAGCTTCTCACATCACTCATGTTGTGTTTGCTAATTTTATACATGAGTGGCAGGACCTACAGTTGAAAGTCGATTTCGAATAACAGATTTTCTTCAAGAAACTTTTCATGGCAATTTTATGTTTTAGTGAAAATGTTTGAACTGGGTTTTCAACTGAGGCCTCATCTCTAATAAGCCAACGCATTATCAACTAGACTACGGTGGCTTCATAAGCTCTTTGTGCATTATTAACGAATATTTAAATAGTAGAACGGAAATTTGCTTCTAATGTTCTCAGACTTCAAAAGAGTTGTTTCAGCAGTTAAGAGTATCACTGATGGTAGTTTTTGACCCTATAAAAATTAAAGTGTACTTCCGTTGGGTGGAATAAATGAAAAACAAGGGTACAATAAGTCAATTTCGACCTCCGGGTACTGTGCTTGTCTTGACCAACAGGTACACGTCCTCTAACCTACGTTTACCATGCACGGATATATAAAATGACGGTCAAGGAAATTATATCCTTCAGAGTTATAGGCAGAAGAAATTTGCAGAAAATTGAGATGAAATTAACTAGATTATAAAGACTGGCATGTGTTGGTTTAAACAGGACCATAAGAATCTATCCTACAGATGCACTAGTGACTAAAAAGAGTGCAGTTGAATGAGTGTACTACTCGAGTAGTGAGAATCGGAACTTTGAAGACTATGATTAGGAAAGTAAAACGCGTATAGGATTACCGTAAAATTAAGGGGCTAACACTGCTCTCCTAATGTGTTCCCTTGACAGAACCAGTAAACTGAACGATTTTGGCACACTTACACAACAAGACCGAGTAATAAAAGTGAAGATGACATATTCTAAGACATAAGAGAGGTTTTAATCTATTGTAGAGGGATGTATCAAGAACAGTTAGCGGCACGGATTTATTCAGAACCCTTAGGGTATCATACAAACTAAAGTTTAGATCAAAGAAAGATGTGACCAATTAACTTTGGATACAAAGTACAAAGGTCGGTTGAAGTCGCCATAGTCTACTAGATAGTGTGTTGGCTTATTAGACGTGAGGAAATGGTTTAAATACCAGGCCAAACATGTCCAACAAAACGAAATATGAAAAAATATTTCTTCGACGGCTTCCTCTAAGCAGAATTCTTGGAAAAACACTGAGAGTAAAGTCAAATTAAACTGAAAGTCCTGCCGCCACGCATGTATAAAAAAAAAACACACAACATAAGTGGTGTGGGACGATAGGTCGTATTCTTAACTGAAGGGTTGTAATGTCCAATTATTTACGGACGTAAGGACGTGTATAGGCGGATGGTCGTGTGCGGATGGGACATAGCGACACCTTTTGACAATTAGGCCACAATCGGAGCAGACTAACTTATTTGTATGATGTTAAGTCTAGTGCTGTATTGGATAAATCGACTGGACAGACAAAAAAAAAAGCGTCGCCCTCTAAAGAATACTAGGTCTTGGGGTAGCATTAACCATTCAGCTTACCTGAAGGGAATCTTTTAGTAGAATAAATAGATAAATATGACATCAGTGCCTACATCAAAGCTAACCAAATAGTCTGCTGAATGCTGAATTACTTCACCTGATGCATATTAACCTTGAGCTTTAAAAGGGATTTGAGTAAATCTCTTCAAAGAGATTTAAAAGGGCTCTAAGTAAATCTCTTAAAAGCCGTATAAAGCGACTTACATTTTCATTAAACCTTCTAAAATGCACAATTGTTTTCAACTTTATTTTACTTTTTCTGTTCTTCATTATCTGCTTCTTCTTCTTGTTATTCATATTCAATTATCCATTAATTTTAATGACTATTTAATGAAGATGATGTGCGACATCCTTAAAACAAACCACTTCTGAATGCTGACATTCCACTCAGAAATATATTTACGAGGAGGCATCATTTAATTGTGGCACCACCACAACAGCGGCATTTATAGTGGCACACTGCGTGAGTGTGTGTGTGTGTGTGTGTTTGAATGTGATTTGTAAAACGTGATGATAATTTTATTCCTCATCTAAATATTATAGAATGTGATGGAAAATATACATTTTAAGTACCGTATGTACGTACATTTGTATGTATATCGTATGCATGCATTATAGTACATAACATTAGGGTGGTAATAATTTATTAAATTTGTTCGGAAAAGTCGCTCTAACTTTATTAACTTTATGCATAACAACCCTAATATTTAAATATACAGTATGGTGACTGCTGCTAATGCCTCAGTTGTTGCTTTCTAAATATATTGTATTTACACTACTCTCTCTCTCTCTCTCTCTTTCTCTCTCTGTGTGTATTTGTGTGTGTATTTGTAAATATGATTAGTTGTTTGATTGTGTGCGAGTGTGTGTGTGTGTGTGTGTATTTAAGTGGCCCACGATTTCCAATTAACAAATACGATTATTAAGTAAATATTTTGCTGGAAAAGTGAAATCTTAACACATTCAATGTGAATCACGAATTAAACGTTTTGATTTACTCTCACCTTACATAATACATACACACGCAGTTATGCGCCATACAAAATCAATAATTTTATTTACTACTTATACGCACACACTCAAACATACTCTCAACACTCTCGCACAGATGTCAATTAAACACTTATGCATACACCATACATACACACACTCATACAAAATATAGGAACACAAATATTTATTGTTGCACTTAAAAGAAGAGCTGAGTTGAGTTCAAGATCCTTAAAGTGAATAGATTTCCTACATTTTTATATTTCACAACACGATTATGATAGAAAGACAGTTGGGATTGCAATGTGGATGTCAGGATAATTGCAAAACAAATATATAATCGACAGCCATTCAATTTTTTATTAATAGTTTATATGGTACATGTTGCGTATCAGCATCATTATACGTTCCAAGACAACATTCATAAGGTCGTGTAGAGGTTCTAAATTACGATGACTTTAGGACTTATTGTACTGTCCTCTGTGTGTACATGATGTCCGCCTAGTTACTTAATAAGTGTCTAAATGTTTCCTTCCAAAACCCATTAACGCTATATTGTTTGCAAGCAACGTATGTTTTCTGATCACTCATTCGCTTCAACACATATTGGCCTTAAAGGAGTTTCTATTCTCTATCTCTAATTCTAATTCTAACTCTATCTCTATCTCTATCTCTATCTCTATCTCTATCTCTATCTCTATCTCTATCTCTATCTCTATCTCTATCTCTATCTCTATCTCTATCTCTATCTCTATCTCTATCTCTATCTCTATCTCTTCTATCTCTATCCTATCTCTATCTCTATCTCTATCTCTATCTCTATCTCTATCTCTATCTCTATCTCTATCTCTATCTCTTCTCTATCTCTATCTCTATCTCTATCTCTATCTCTATCTCTATCTCTATCTCTATCTCTATCTCTATCTCTATCTCTATCTCTATCTCTATCTCTATCTCTATCTCTATCTCTATCTCTATCTCTATCTCTATCTCTATCTCTATCTCTATCTCTATCTCTATCTCTATCTCTATCTCTATCTCTATCTCTATCTCTATCTCTATCTCTATCTCTATCTCTATCTATCTCTATCTCTATCTCTATCTCCTAATCTCTATCTCTATCTCTATCTCTATCTCTATCTCTATCTCTATCTCTATCTCTATCTCTATCTCTATCTCTATCTCTGATCTCTAATCTTCTATCTCTTATCTCTATCTCTATCTCTTATCATCTATCGTCCTATCGTCTAATCGCTATCTCTATCTCTAGCTCTTAATCTCTATCTCTATCCTTATCTTCTATCTCTATCTCTATCTCGATCGTCTAATCGTCTATCTCGATTCTATCTCTATCTCTATCTCTATCTCTATCTGCCTATCTCTATCTATATCTCTATCTCTATCTCTATCTCTAATCCTCTATCTCTATCTCTTATCTCTATCCTCTATCTCTTATCGTCTTATCTCTATCTCTAATGTCTCTATCTCTATCTCTAATCTCTATCTCTATCTCTATCTCTAGCTCTATCTCTATCTCTATCCTATCTCTATCTCTTCTCTATCTCTATCTCTATCATCTATCTCTATTCGATCTTATCTCTATCTCTATCTCTATCTCTATCTCGCTCTCTATCTCTATCTCTATCTCTATCTCTATCTCTATTCTATCCTATCTTTATCTCTATCTCTATCTCTATCTCTTCGCTATCTCTATCTCTATCTCAATCCAATCTCATCGCTATCTCTATCTCTGGAACACCTTCCGGGATCCCGGAACTGTGAAATAAGCTTACGAAAGGCAGCATGAAGATATTGCAGCTGAATATGCATAGAGGGAAGGTGGCTTTCTCTTTGCTATCGCAAATATTCAGGAAGCAGGAAGTCGAAGTGGCTATTATAAGCGAGCAATATGCGTCAATAGCGGATTCTGGCTGGGTGATGAGACATCTACGGTAGCTATATGGATAACGGATAACCAGGGTCCTCAACGAGAAGATTTGACAGGGAAGGTTGTTTCACCTGGGTACAGTTTGATTATATTACTCTAATGAGTTGTTATTTGACTCTCAATGATGACGTGGGAACCTTTGAGGAGAAATTGGCGAGAATCGAATCTCTATCTCTATCTCAAACTGATTTGTCTCGAGAGGAGTCTCATCTGCTCTCCATTTTTCCTTCCGCTGAATACATCGTTTCAAATATGTTTACCGGCTTCATTGAACATTTCTGATGCTCTTAGAGGAGTGGAAACTTTCGTTCTAGCGGGCTTATCTGTTTGCTCATCAAATTCCCCAAAGTTATGGGAACCTGTGATCCTACTTTCAATTCTCAAATATTGAAATTGGGTATTATTCAGGTACCTGAAATTGGTAGGCTACGAAGAAAAATGTAGAAACAGTAAACTAACGTGGACGGTCAAAATAAAATGTAGGGCAAGTAGACTCAGACATTCCCTAATGATATGCTAAGACTATAGAAACTTTGAAGATGTTGCATTGGATGTATGTATATCAGGTTAACTGTTCTCTATGGATAGGTTGGATAAGTTTAAAAACAGCTCAATAGCACTGCTACACGTTCTTTTGATTTTAGCCGTGGCAACTATGGTTAGAATAAGGCAATCGGGTCTAAAATGAATACACCTGATAGGATCGTAACATGATGAGGGAATAGTTAACTATTCCTTGGCTCCATGGCTGTAGGAAGTGTTTTGCCACAAGACAGAGTGATAAGAATGAACAGCAGAACGTGGAAGCTGCATACTTTCTTCAGAGAGGGTTGGGGGTCTATGGTATACGGTATGCTCAAAGCTGATAATGGCAGAAGAGTTTGGAGCCAGAAGGAAATATTCATAAACCATTCAGAAATATGCGCAGGGGGTTTTCTAAGCGGAAGGTGTAATCAATTCAAATTGGAGAGAAGGCATAAAAGACAGAACTTAGCATCATTAACTGACAACCTTAATAACTAGTCTGGGCAAACTAGAATACAGATTTTATCAGGAGGACAATTAGCCTACAAATTGTTAATTTTAATAGGAGTTTAAAATGGTAAGCTAAGATAAGATGTTGCCGCCATTGTCAAGTTTTAGCGTGTTGCCTTATTAGGCGAGAATCCCTGATTCAAGCCTTGGTTCAGATATGTGAAAACAAAATGAAATTCCTTCCCTCAACAGTCTTCTGGAAGTAAAATAAAAATTGCCATGACAAGTTTCTCAAGATTTTGTCATTCGAAATCGATATTACATAGTTCGCTCCGCTGCTCATGAACAAAATGAACATAGACAACATAGATGGTGTGAGAAACTAGGTTGTAATCCTGACAAATGGGATTGTAATGACAACTTAAACAAGGTAAGCAAGTAAGTAAGGAGAAAAGAGCAGAATATTCTCGGAGTAGGCAGTTATAGCAGGAAAAGATTTAAGCCTTGCTATTCAGCAAATCGCAGCTTGAGAGTAGTAAACGGTCGTCGGACATGACGCTGTGGATTTAGGAACACTTGTACGGAAAGGGAGAAAATATAGACCCTTTCCGTGAAATAAACCAAACATCGGAATGGAAACAATATTTTATCATTATCATCATGCCTGGTGGTTGGTAGTGTTGGTTGATAAGTACTGTTATCCTCGGGGGTAAGGAAACTTCTTACGAATTGGACTTTGATTTTGCTAATGAGACTCTAAAGCTCCATTAATTTTGCAAAAGCATACTGCATTACAAGCAATCAGATGTCTGCTCTGAAGCGATTAAAATCTTTTCATTCACATTTTAAATTAAATTATGCGCTGCTTAAACCACACTAATGTTGATGTTATCCCAAGGACAACAAAAGGAACACACTCGTACGCACATATAAAAATGGAAACAAAATTGCGAATAAATTTAAAATAATTAAAGGACGGCACAACACAATGGTGGAAATGGAAGTGGAAGCAATAACTCCACATGTGTTCAAGAAATTATGATGCTGATAAGCATGTGACTGCCATTGCCACTGCCACTGCCACTGTTGAGGATGCAACAATAAACATTTTACACCAGAGTACACTCGAGATCCTCCCTTACCATACATAGATGTATGGTACAGAAAACAGATGGTAAAACAGAATGAATACGTATCGCAAGCAGCAAGTAGCAAGCAGCCAACCAAACCCCTAGCAGTCAGCCAGTCAACTTCAAAATTAAAGATTTACAATGAGAATGAGTCAAGATCCATACACACACACACACACACAACGAGGGACAGTGGGGGAGGTAAATTAAAAGACTTTAAGAGTAGATGATTTCATAATGTTTCTCTCGCTCGTCTCTTTGTTTCATGTTGATTCTCTGTTAGTTTTGCTGTTGTTGTTGTTGTTTGTTGCCCTTGTATTTAGAAATTTATCTTGTGTTGACGTACGTACGTACGTACGTACATACGAGCGTTCATTCATTCATTTATTCGTTCGTTCCTATGGTACCAATGGGCACTAATCCCTGGTAGACTTGGAGTACTACAAGTAAACAAATAAGAGTAAACAAGCAAACAAAACGGATGTAGAGAAAGTAACAGCCATACTATACGTATGTGTACGTATATTGTGTATGTATGCGTGATGTAATATTAAAAGACTACAATTTTATTGCTGGGGTACTCGTATGTTGCAAAAGATTGAAACAAAAACAAGAAAAAAAATAATGGAAATACAAGAAAATGTAACTTCCTTTACTGTTTCGCATTTCTCGTTTCTGTTGCTGTTTTTTTTGTTGCTATTATTGTTGCTGCTTCAGCTACTATTTATACGAGGCCGGAGAAAGAGTTTTTGCATGTACTTGAGTAATAATGAAAAGCAATTCCAACAAAAAGCAAAATAAAAAAAAAACAAAAATAAACAACAATAGCTCCAGCAGTAAATAGTATCTAACACAGTTAGAGTGAGAAGAGAAACGAGGGGTGTGCAAGTAAGAAAAATAGGAAAAATAATTGTGTATGTGTGTGTAGGGGCCACATAAACCATTCTTGTTTAACAAGCTGCAATAATATAGAATAACAATCTTGGGTATTCCATAAAAGACGACGACTACATTTACAATATGGCCGGGCCACTGCCAGTGATTCTTAAAATCTTAGATTGAAAGCCTATTTATGTCCAATTAATCGCTTACATACGTCTTCACTTCTTTACTTTAATTTAATAAAACTTCGAATAGAATTCTAAAGTGAATTTGATTGAATGTTGAGCCATTCGGCATGCCTGCCAAAAGGACAGGGGCCCGTAAGTAACGCTATATTGCGATGGATGACCACACGATTTAGGAGCAGAAGTGAGTAGGTTCTCTTCTTGTCTTTTCTACTGCCAATGAGATTAAGCTTCCCTGTAAAATTAGTGAAGAATATTCAAATTAATTGAGGCATTAGCAGTACTTATACCCTCTAATATGTCGAAAATTGTAAGTTCTAGTTAAGAGGATTCTTACAGATCTCAACGTGAACAAGTCTTCTGGGCCGGATGGTATACCAGCACTGGTCTTGAAACAGTGCTCTTAGCTAAGCTTTTCTGTTTGTCGTATCGAGCCGGTATTTTTCCTTCATGCTGGAAACTTGCTAATGTCACGCCAATCCCTAAAAATGGTGAGGCTAATAATACTGAAAACTACCGCCCAATAGCTGTTTGTTCTGCTCTTTCGAAAGTGATGCAGAGCATGATTAATCACCACCATCGTCAGTACGGTTTCCGTAAAGGGTGCTCTACTGGTGACCTTTTGGCGCTACTCTCCGAAAGGTGGAATGGTTCTATTTACCGCTTTGGTGAGGCCAAGGTTGTAGCTCTGGATATCTCAAAGGCGTTTGATAGGGTCTGGTATGAGGCTCTGGTATCGAAGTTTATTGCTTTTGGTGTCGGTAGTCACTTCAGTCGATTTTTATCAGTAGGGTATCTAATTCTATTGATTCGTTGGAGCATCGTCGGAATGTGGCGTGTGTTTCATGGTTCTATCGGCACTATAATGGGAGGTGTTCTTGAGAGATAAGGGGGTTGGTTCCCGATAATAACATATTTTTACTTAGTACTCGTACTTCTCAAAGAAGCACATCCTTTTGTGGTTGATTGTCCACAATGCATTTCAGGGAGAATTTGCCTGCACTGCTCGCTAGTGGAATGATCTTTCTGCGGAAGCTTTTTCCGTCAATTACGATATTGGTAAGTTTAAATCAAATGTCCACAAACTCAACCCTCTTTCGAGCTTCCTATAACTCATTTTCCTAAGCCTGCACAATGCACTGCATGAGTAGGGGCCACCTCATGAGTGCTGGTTTTATAAAGAAAAAAAAAAAAAACTGCTCTGGCAATTTAAATTTAAATGTATAAGAGATACCTTTAAATAATTTGAAATGCATTAAGAAATCCTTAGCGTTCATAGACAACAAATGGACCTTGAAATTACATTAATTGGGGACCCGACTATCGGAATAAATCAAAAAGAAATTTTTCGCCTCCCAGCGAGCATTGCGTTGCTTTCATAATAGCCAAGATCTTCACTGGAAACACACTGCAGTAGTTAGAAGCAGCCTTTAAGAAAGTTTAACATCAGAACTCTTAATAAGTATATCACAGCCTATCATATCATGCAATTTTAAACGAACAGTATTAACCTCAAGGAATCCATAGGAAACCTACGGATATTTAGACCTGAAGTCTGTCATTGGAATCGAATATTCTAGTTACAAAGATGAGCTATATAATCGACCTGCATATGCTGCAGAATGAACAGCATGTATATAGGGCAGGTTAGGTCACTGAATTGACTCTTACTGTCACCGTGGTCTAGTAGATAGTGTGTTGGCTTATTAGACGCAAGGCCACGGGTCAAACCCAAAGTCAGACATCTCTAACATAATGAAATACGAAAAAATATGTCTTCGACGATTTCCTCTCAGCAGATTTCTAACAAAAATTCTGTGTGGAAAATAAAATTATCATGAAAAGTTTCTTCAAAAAATCTGTGGTTCGGAGTCTACTTTAAACTGTAGGTTCCGGCACTCATGTATGAAATTAACGCACATAACACACATAAGTGGTGTGAGAAGCTAGGTCGTAATTCTGACAGAAGGGTTGTAATGACCAATTATGTATGTATGTATGTGTAAGTTTTACAGCCAACAACAAAGCTCTCTGCATTAATAGGAGGAAAGGTGGGAGACTAATTGAGTAAATACTGCTTTGGCCGGAGTGAAACAAAGCACACTGTTGCGTATACTAACCGAATGTGAATGGTGTTTGCACACAGTTTACCAAACATGTATGGCATAAAGCCTGGTTGACTTTACTACCGTCCGATAGATTCAGCATGTGACGGCTTATATAAGACCCCAGGGTCGTATTGCAGGCTTAAAGTGTTATTGTCGTATTCTTAGACGTAACACTATTCCTCAGACCAGAATGAGCTGCATTTACAAACCAATAAATTCGTAATCGTAATACAATCAATGAATACATACATACATAATTGGCCATTACCACTGTTGCCAATTTGACGTTTTTCCCGTCAAATCTGACGTTTTTGCAATGCCAATTACGGGAAAAAATGCCTTTTAGCGGTTAGCGGGAAATCTGGAGTTTTTTACAGCGCTTTAGCGATTTTAGCGTTTTTTTTCAAGGTTGAATTATAGATACAAGTTAGAAAAATGCAATTCGAGAGTCGAATAACTGTTAGCAAAAAGAGTACAAAGCATAAATAGAAAACGTAAAGTTGAAATCTATTTCAACTGAACGAAAAGCTTAAAGTTTTTGTGCTTAAAATAAGAAGGCTGAAAAAAGAAAAAATACCAAAAAAAGTAGTACACCTAATTCCGTAATAGCACGGTCTAGAAAATAAAAATAAGTCTGTTTTTTACACGGTGATATTTGGTATAGCACAGTTAAGAAAAGTTTATGGAAATTCAAAAACGTAATCCAAAATCTTGTATGGCTCATTACTATGAGTATACAAAGACATACATTATATAATTGGTCATTACAACCCTTCAATCAGGATTACGACCCTAGCTTTTCACACCACTTATGTAGTGTGCGTTAATTTTTTACATGAGTGACGGACCTACAGTTTAAGTCGACTCCGAACTACAGTTTTTAAGAATTTACTCTCAAAGTATTGCCAGAAAGCGCTGAGAGGAAGTCGCCGAAGAAATATTTCGTTTGCTGTTTGACCTGGGGTTTGAACTCGCGGACTTCAGTCTTAATAAGGCAACACACTACCTACGGCGCCTTCAAATTAAATCCAACGGCTAATAACCGATTTTGTTATTAAAACGCAGTCCTGTCCATCGGAAACTGAAAATAATAATCTTGTTTGAGTTGATAGCTATTCTGAACCAACATTTCATAAGCGAATACGTATGAAATCCGATGATAATAGGAAATAGAATTCTGTTATTTTCATCATCACATTGACTGCTTTTATTTTTTATTTATGAACTTTTGATGATTTTTAGTTTGTTTTTAAATTACCTTTAAGGATTGGTGAATGAACCATTGTTATCAACTATATATTTTTTTGACTTCCTGAACTAAAACAATTTGAGACTCACTGCATGAGTTTAGTAGGACAATATATTGTGTTGTGTTGTATTGTATGGCGTTGTGTATTGTTACTGCATGGCATGGCATGGCATATGAAGTTGAAGTAGAAGTGGAAGACCGGATAATTGTGGTAGTGCGAGTATGAAAACGTTCGTTGAGTACATTTCCCTAATAGAACATATTGTTGTTGTTATTATTCTTATTATTGTAGATGTATTTGTATTGTTGTTGTTGTTATTTTTGTTGTCTAGTATTTGAGTGTAATGAGCACAAAGTTAGTTTACAGGCAATAACAATAAAAATATGGCCTCAACAGGATTAATACATTATTTCCGCTGCATATTTATGCGTTTCTTTATTTATCTTCTCCTTATCCCCCTCCCCACTAAACTTTATTTCCTTTCATTCATTCATTTCATATTTATAAACTTACTCACTGTGGAGGAGTACTTATACATGTATATGTGTGTGTATGGGTCTGTTTGTTACAAACACTCTTAATCTTTCTTTCTTTGTTCCTTTCATTGTATGTGCGTGTGTGTGTGTAATTTGTTGATTTCTTTTCTTAATTTTTCTTGAAAAGAATTTTTCTTTTCATGTCTCTTGTGTTATTGTTGTTGTTGTTAATTTTGTTAAACCTCCCTAGTGTAGGGAATACAAACCTGCCTAGAATTTGAAGTTTCTTTAGAAGCATAAAAGCTTAATTGTTTGATTGTTTTGTAAGCGGTAGAGTAGTTCTACAGTGTATATGCTAATGTCCGTATCATATTACGAAGAATTCAAATATTTGCCTCAAAATAGGACTAGGTTAGGTGGGGACTTTCCTTAGTTAAATTGAAGCATTTAACTCGGAACCACATTTGCAATTAATAAAAGGTGGTTCATAGTTACAGATTGCCTCCATTGAACAGTGGTAAAGTCTTCTCTACCTTACCACGCTCACAGACCACAGTGTGCACATATTATTCTGTGTAAGCTGATTAACAAGGTGACCATATTGTCAACTCTACTAATGGGCTACGTACGCTCTACCCCAACTAAGGCCCTATTACTTACTTACTTATTTAATTGGCCATAACAACCCGATTAATGGATTTCGGCCTGCCGCAACACTCCTTTCAGGCGCCTCTGCTTCTTGCGCGTCGACGCCAGTTGGTCACACCAATCGATGACAGGGCTTCCACGACTTGGTCCTTCCAACGGATACAAGGTCGTCCTCTTCGCCGACTTCCGCAGATCCCCGCATCAAATACCCGTTTCGCCAGAGCATTCTCCTACATTCGAACGACATGGCCGAGCCAGTGCAGCAGCTGGATATTAATACGCTGCACAACGTCTATGTCGTTGAGGAGCTCATACAGCTCACTTTTAAGTCGGATACGGAAATCATCGCCAACTCGCACAGGACCGAAGATCTTACGTAGGACTTTCCTCTCGAATACTCTCAAGGCTGCTGCATCAGTTCTTTATAGGGTCCATGCCTCTGAAGCCATAAAGAAGCATGGGTAAGATGAGCGTCTTGTAGAGTATTAATTTTGTCGCACGAGAGAGGTCTCTGCTACTCAATTGTCTATTGAAACCATAGTAGCACCTGTTGGCAAGAGTAATCCTGCGTTTGATCTCCAGACTGACTTCATTTTTGGTGGTAACGGCGGAGCCAAGATAAATAAATTCCTTGACTGTATCAAAAGTATAGTTATCGGCCGTAATCTGAGAATCAATACGCCGCACGTCGCTACTTGTCGACAACATATACTTTGTTTTGCCCTCATTTACTGCCAGACCCATCTTCTTAGACTCCCGTTCAATAGCGCTAAAGGCAGCAGTAACATCTCGCTTGGTATGCCCTATAATGTCGATGTCGTCAGCGTACGCAATCAATTGGACACTTTTTGAAAGATAGTGCCATTGCAATCTCAGGTCAGACATCAAAACGAAAAAATATTTCTTCGGCGACTTCCTCTCAGCAGATTTCTGGCAAAGACTCTGAGAGTAAAAATTGCCATGAAAAGCTTCTCAAAAATCTGTCGTTCGGAGACGACTTTAAACTATAGGTCCCGCCACTGATACATAAAATTAACGCACACCACATAAGTGGTGTGAGAAGCTAGGTCGTAATCCTGACTGAAGGGTTGTAATGGCCAATTATGTATGTATGTAGGGCCATTGCGATACACTCCTGCCTTTCGCAGAACACACTCCATGACGAAGTTGAAGAGGTCGCATGATAAGGGATCGCCTTGTCTGAAATCTCGCACGGTATCAAAAGGTTCGGAGAGATCCATTTCTACCTTGACGGAGCTGCAGGAATTGCTCAACGTCATTCTGCATAGCCTTATCAGCTTTGCAGGTATACCGAGTTCAGACATTGCGGCATAAACACAATCCCTTATGGGGCTTTCGAAGGCTGCTTTATAGTCGACAAAAAAATGGTGTGTGTCGACTTATTTTTCGTGGGCCTTTTCCAGGATTTGGCGCAGTGTGAAGATCGGGTCTATGGCGGATTTGCCAGGTCTGAAGCCGCACTGATAAGTGTTTTGTATCAGTGTTTTGACGAGTGGCTTCAGTCGTTCCCACAATACGTCTGTAAGAACCTTACATGCTAAGGCCTTATTTGTTATGTTTATTTGGATGCTTCCCGATTTTTTAATGAAATACAAAGCTAAGCTGGTGCTAGCAGGGTGAAACGTAGTCAACTACTGGCTCATCCTAGATTATAAGCATACTGCAATCCTCGACAGCCATTCAGTGGGTTACAATATTTTTTTTTTTTTTATAATTTTCTCGACTGGAGATTTATTTCCAACTATTGGGCCTATATCTTTGGCTCAAAAATACTAGTTTGATTCGATTTTTGTTGTTATTTTATATTTTTATATGTGAAGGATTCTGTCATTAGACTTTAGTAGAAGCTACCTCACTATTACGTTATATTTTAAATGGAGTGGAGTGTAGTGCTTATAACGCGATAGGATTTTCTTCAAATCTTCTTATATATGTACAAAGCCGGGCAACAAGCATATCCTTTCTCGATCTCGATGTCTCATCTCGTATTTTGAACCATTGGAGGGTAAGTCTTATATGGGATACTATACATAAGAGTAGCGTTGGTAATTACAGCTGCCGGAACATGGGCCAGGGTGAGTACAAGCATAGTTTGTCTTAGTTACATTGATTATACTCCGGGTAATGTAAGAGAATCAGTCTCGTTGGTAGCATCAAGGTTGCATTGCTGAGCATGAATTAAGTCCTTTACATGAAGCGCACAGTTTTCCATGGTACTATCACATTTTTTACTGGCCTTTAACCTATTAAATACTTATCTTTAGACTCAGCATTTCGTCTTAAAACTTTCCCAACGACTGGGTAGTTGAGACAAAGGTGGAGGAGAAGGAGGAACAGGAGGAGTAGGCTATCATTGACAGTAAGTGAGAATTAGTTTTTAATTTTTTGTTACTTTTAATTGAACTCCTTCATTTTAGGTTGGCAACGTCATTGGTTTAGATTTCTTTGAGTACGACATTGGTCAGACCGGTAGTGCCAACCGGTAGTGCCAACCGGTGATTTCCAATTTATTTTGCCCTTAATTCGATGATTTGGATACGAACGATATTTGGTTTAAACAGAATGTTGGTACTTGCCCTGCAGTTTATGCCACATTGAATATTCTGTACGAGCGATTTGAGGGCGATATCATAGGATTTGACCTTTGTTAAACTGTTTCTTGTGGAGTGTTTTTAATCCGCAAGAGTGTGCTAATAACCCAAAAAAACAGTCGTTCAAATTCAGCTTGATTTTTTAACCAGAATTAAGGAAAATTGAATTATTCGAGGGTACTCTACATAAAGAAGACATATGAACGATGTTTAGTTTTAGCTATTTATGCTATTAATAAGTTTCAGATGATCTCTAACGCACACACATGCATATTTACGTAATCATAGCAACCCTGCAGTCAGAATTACAACCTAGCTTCTCACACTACTTATGTTGTATGCGTTAATTGTATACGTTAGTTTCGGGTCCTAATTTTTTATATTCGACTTCGAATGACAGATTTTCTTAAAGAAACTTTTCATGGCAATTTCATTTTTTTTTCAGAGAGAGTTTTTTGCTAGAAATCTGCCGAAGAAATATTTTTTTTCCTATTTTATTTTTGATATCTGTCCTGGGAATTGAAGTCGCCTGGGATTGAAGTCGCCGTGGTCTAGTGGGTAGTGTGTTGGCTTATGAGATAAAAGGCCCGGGTTCGTATCCCAGGTCAGACATCAAAATGAAAAATATTTCTTCGGCGACTTCCTTCTCAGCAGATTTCTGGCAAAGACTCTGAGAATAAAAATTGCCATGAAAAGCTTCTCAAAAATCTGTCGTTCGGAGTCGACTTTAAACTGTAGGTCCCGCCACTCATGTATAAAATTAACGCACACAACATAAGTGGTGTGAGAAGCTAGGTCGTAATCCTGACTGAAGGGTTGTAATGGCCAATTATGTATGTATGTATCTGTCCTGGGATTTGAACCCTGACCTCGAGTCTAATAAGCCAACACACTACCTACTAGACTACGGCGACTTCATACGCACCTTGTTTTATTCAAAATTAAATGAGGCGCTTAAATTAAGGAAGTGCTTTCCTAAACCCTATATATTGCAAGAAGGCTGCCACTTCTTTTGGTAATTTTTTTCCACGATCCATTTAAGTCACTTATATGGTTCGTTTGTAGTAATGGAAATCATGAAATTTAATTAGAACTGCCATATGATTTAAAAATAGAATGAAAGTTCAAACATACTTAAATGCAATGGCCTAAAAAGCGTTAAAAAAAACTTAAAGCAACACCATAAAAGGAAGTAGAATTTCATGTTAAAAAAGAAAACAAAAAAACAAAAAATAAAAAATAAAATCACGATAATTATTGTCTGCTTTAAAAGCAATTTCCTGTAGATTTTACTTTTATTGCCAACTTGTTTGCAGTTATTATTGTTATGATGGTGTTGTTATTTCAGTGATATTGTTGTTGTTTTAAGAAGAATAAAAAAAATGTTGTTTTTTTTTTTGTTTTTCATTTTAAAATCTAAATTTTAATGACAAAGAAAACAAAAAAGAAAATCTCTTCTTTATTTATTACGCAACACATAAAAATACCTGTTACCCACCGAATGGTTTGTTTCTAAAACGTAAGCATAACAATGCGAAAAAGGCCATAAAATTTTGTAAATTATAAAAGAAAACTCGTGTTGCTATTTTAAATAACGTTTAACGATGCTTGATTTTGTAAAAAAAAACAACACAAACAAACAAAAGCCAGCAACAATACGGTTGTAATTCTTTTCTCCTCTCTCTCTCTTTCTCTTTCTTCCACTGTTTTTAGTTTTAAAACCACATTTCCACAAACCACTTTATACACATACACAGACAACACATACACTCACACATAGACTGGCATAAATAAATGAAAAGACAAAAGAAAACCATTAAAGAACTTGAAATTAAAATTTGAAAAAATTAAATAAAAACAAGAGAAACAGAGAAAAACGAGATACTTGGTCATTTGCTATTATCCTTTCGAAGTCCTATGTATTAGTGTATGTGTGTGTAAGTATATGTGTTTATATTGTTTTTTTACATATTCATGGCGGTTATTGTGTGTTGTATGTTTTTTCTTCTCTTATTCTTGTTGTTGTTGTTGTAACCAAATCACCATTTATTTTAAAACAAGTTATAGAGCGAGCCCCATATTCATTTGCCGTGTGTCCTTTTGGGCATTTTCGAGTTTATTGTTAAAACATTTGTTTTATTATTATGTATTGTTGTTGTTGTTGTTGTAGTTGTTGTTACTTGAATTTTTCTTTTATTTAACAATACTTTGTTGCTATTTCTTTGGCTATTATTTAGCCTATTCTGTTTGTTTCTTTTTCTGTTTTTGCTGTGAGTCTCTTTTTAAAAGTTCATTTCCGTTTCCGTTTGTTTACTGGCCCAACCACAATCATGCTACCGTACTAGTAGCCAAACAATATTCATGCGCTTGCTCTGCTCTTAAACTAAGACACACACATACACACACACACACACTTATGTAGATACATACATTCAAATGAAATTTAAATTTATTTAAGCCTATGCATATAGAGACACTCTTCTTTTTTTCGTATTTAAACAATTCCAGAAGTATGAACATGTATGTGTGAATACATGTGGTCATGAGTATTTTTCTCCATACAATACACAATTACTGTGAGAATTTTATTTAAAAATTCTTTTGTTGCAAAACAGTAACAACAGTAGCAGCAGCAGCAGCACCTTGCCTTTCATTTCATTTTATTGTGTTTCATTTACTTGGCAATATTGATAGCTATACTGGTTTCGCAGTAAGTACGAATACGAATCTGCATGCAAAGGGTTCTAACTTCAGTTGTCAACTTCTAGAACTTTTATTTTCATTGATAAATGGTATAAAATTTGCTGTGGTTTTACAAGTAGCACAGTAAACGATACGGAGCTCTTGTTAGTAGAGTTCATATCACAAAGTCCACGATATTTGTTAACATGCTTTCCGGATCTAGTCCTAGCAGCAAATCGTATCCTTGCCGTTCGCATCTTGAGGTAAAACGTTTGTCTTTCAATTGTTCCTTATCCCGTCAATTACGATATTGGTAAGTTTAAATCTAATGTCCACAAATACTATTCCCTCTAAACCTGCACAATGCCCTGCATGAGTAGTGGCTATCCCCTGAGTGCTGGCTTTACCAAAAAAATCTAGTCGATCTTGTGATCTTAACGTTTGACATTGTAGAGTATGTGAAACAAAATTACTTCAAAAGCATTTTCTGGTCAAGCCAATAGAGTTTTCAGATGTTTCGGTAATGGATTGCAATGCGAATGAATGAATGAATGAAATGATTGCAGAGCATGTGTTGAAGCAATCGAAACAATGGAACACTTCTTGTAGCATTGACCAGCTTTCATAAACTTGAGATTGCATTATCTTGGAGCATGACACTAAATCGGACATAACTCGTCTTAAAGAAGGAGACTGAAAGAAGTTAATAAAGCTTCTACAAGATATAGACTTTCTATAGAAAGTTTGAGCGGTATTCCTAATGGTGAGCATACAATATGCCTAGATAACGTGCATAGTGTATGTCAAGGAGACATGAGACCCTTGGTTCTATTCTTTATATGTCAACGAGACATGGGACTCTTAGTTATATTCTTTGACGCCGTAATTCTTGTCATTATTGTAGCCGTTAAGTACTGCTTGATTGCGGCCACCGGGACGTATAGAGATTCTGCAGATGACAAGACCTTGAATTCCAAACGGAAAGTTCTTCATTCGGATAAATTTGTTGGGTATTTCTAATGGTGAGCATACAATATGCCTAGATGATGTCCAAAGTATATGTCACCGGGACGTATAGGGATACTGCAGATGACAAGGCCTTGAATACCAAGCGGGAAGCTCTTCATTCTGATAAATTTATTGGGAAGTAGCTTGCAATTACACGGATCCTGCGCAATACCTGCAAATAACGATAGGCACTCATGTTGAAGAAGACATTCCTTCGACGAGAAACGAATTACAAAAAAAAACAAATTCAGAAGTTATAGATTTTGAAATGATTAAACGAGTGTCTGGAATCTAAAATCATAGTCACCAGACCTATAATGAGGATAGAGTAGATGCATTACTTAACTTAATTAATTGCTTATTACAACACCTTTAGTCAAGATTACAACCTAGCTTCTCAAGCCATCTGTGTTGTGTGTGTTAATTTTATTCACGAGTGGCAGGATTTACAATTTAAAATCGACTCCGAACGTTTGATTTTTAAGAAAATTTTCATGGCAATTTCATTATACGATCAGAGTTTTTACCAGAAACAGACTGCTCTGAAAATCAGGGCATGGTTAGGAATTTATCTAATAGTTTGCAGTTGTCGCCCACAGCTACCAAAATGTGAGCACCATAAAACGAAGTTGGATCCATTACGGCTGCATAAAGCTAGTTGTCATAGCATGTCTATACACTCAAATCTTATCTATGGGTCTCTTGGAAGTGTGATTCACTACAGACGCAGTCATTTTCTGCACTCTGAAATTATCTTTAAGCTTTCACCAGAAAAACACAGGAAATACTCCAAAACATTGTGTGGCAGGCACTTTGTTCCATATTTTTTACTTTAGTTTTGTCGTTCAATAATTCATTTTCCTCCCTTTAATTTTTTTTTTAAATTTCACTTCAGACTTCTATTTCTTGTCTACGGAACGTAAATTTTTCAATAAATTTTGAAGCAAAAATTAAATATATGCACTCTTGCAATTGCCAGTTTTTTAAAGTCACCAAATTCAACATTTAATACCTTTACAGCTCTGTTGTTTTTCGTTGTGTTTTCTTTTCTTTGAATTGAACTGCACCACAATGACTTCAATGGCTTCAAATTTATGACACAAAATTGTTCTTGTTTTTTCGTTTTTTCCTGTATTCGCCTGCGTTGTATTGTTGTTCATTGCAATACGTGGACAAAATTTGTTTTCTTTCCCTTCTTTTTTGTTTTCTTACTCTCTTCCTCTGTTTCTTTTTTGAATGTGTGTGAGTATGTGTAAATATTTACCTTGTGTTTGTAGAAAAATTGCTCATTTTCCAATTTCTTTTTTGTTGTAAAGTTATTGGCTTGTTTGTTTATATTTAGCAAATGCACCAACAACAACACATACATGCATACATAAATGTTGTTGTTGTTGTTGACTTTTTTCCATGCTTTCATTCCTTTATGCGGTAAAAGAGTTTTCGATGAAGGAAAACAACCCGTCTCAACTATCAATATTTTGGTTTCTTTGTATGCGTTTAAGAACGGAATTGTAATGCACATTTAGCAACAACGTATTGGTTTTTAGTTTCCGTTTTCCGGTTTCCTTTTTTTTCCTCCTATAAAATAGAAATTTTTTTATTTCTTTTTTATATTTGTTGTCGTCAAATTCTCAAGTATTATGTGGCATCATTGTTTCCACCATAATAAGTATGAATAAGCTGACTGAGTGCTCCGTATAACTATGTTGGAGGAAATCTTTGATGAAATATTTCCATGTTTCCTTATGAATTTTTCTTGTATAAAATAGTTTTTGTTGAATAAAACGTGTGTGGTAATTAAGGAATGTTATCTTATGACAAACTCTCTGATATCGTGGAGCGGAAAGATAAAACAGAAAATCCCATACAAAGCAGGCATACGATCCTTATAAAAATTATATAAACAAGCCTCAACCATACATTGCAACTATTGGCAGGAATTATTTTAAAAATGTTGTTAGAAAGAAAGTCTTGGAATCCTTCTGGTGGTGATTTTGGACCGCAAACTCTTCTGGAAAGATAACTTCGGGAAGCGGAAAAAGTCGCCGTCTATAGTGTTTTACATTTCCAAAAGAGCTGTGGATACGATTTGTGGGCTTAGACATGCCAAGTTATAATAGCTTTACCCACTTTGTGTCACGGTGCTCACATTTTAGTAACTGTGTGCGACAACTGCAGACTATTAGTCAAATTTCTAACCGTGTCCTGTCCATTTCCAGAGCAGTCTGTTTCACTCCAACTACAGTATTATTTGCCATACATACATAATTGGCTCTATCTGATCCACAATGAAGTAGAGACTGAATGCAATTAAAATCTGCCCCAACTTGGGGTTGACGCATTTATGGAGACTAATTTGTTGCTTAAAATTTTAGCGTTAAATCTTGATTTTAGAATTCCAAGAAAGGACTTCTAATTTGAGGATCGGCGTGGTTTTTTACGGACCTATCCTTGGTTTCAAAATGAAGAACAGAGTAGATTGTGAAAGAGTTCTAATATTTAGTTTCCATATACACTGTGTGACCACAGCAATCTTTTTCAATGGGAGATTCCATGAAAAGCGATGCTAGGGTTGTCGGATGATGATATTTTTCCTGTTAATCTCTGATTTAAGTGAACATCAATGTTGAATTCAATTCCACAATGAAAGTTAGTACGATTTCTTTTCTGAGGGAAATATTGAGTCAAAGGAAATGGGCAGTATTATGTGGTACTCATTACAGTAGGACCCCGCTTAACGGAATGGGTAGGTTCTAATAAGTTCCAGGGCTAAACGAAAATGGGCAGTATTATGTGGTACTCATTACAGTAAGACCCCGCTTAACGCAATGGGTAGGTTCTAATAACTTCCAGGGCTTAAAGAAACAGCATTAAACGAGGCAAATTTACACGTAAATATGTAAATACATTACGACTTCATTGAAAAAGATAAATTGTATATACCGTCGCTACCATCTTACAACATCATACAACAGGTATCAATACAGTGTTCGATTTAGGAAAATCCCAATACTACCGCATAATGCTGAAATAGCTTTAAGCGGAGTTGCGTTAAGCGGGGTCTTACTGTACATGGGTTCCCACTCATCATGGAGTGATTGGAAATAAGAAAGCGAATATTTTGGATAATTGATGTCTCCATTGTTTATTAGGTAACATGCAGGCTTATTGGACAGAGGGCCAAGGTTCAAATGCCAGGTCAGACATCAGAATGAAATAATAAAAATATTTCTTCGGCGACTTCTTCTCAGTAGATTTCTGATAAAAAACTCTTGCAGTAAAATAAAATTTCCATGAAAAGTTTCTCAAAAATTGAGGTCGTCGTGGTCTAGGAGGTAGTGTGTTGGCTTATTAACCAACCCGAGTTCGAATCCCAGGTCAGACATCAAAACGAAAATTTGAAAATAATTTTTCGGTGACTCCTCTCAGCAGCTTTCTGGCAAAAACTCTGAGAGTAAAAAATTGCCATGAAATGCTTCTCCAAAAAATGTGTCGTTCGGAGTCGACTTTAAACTGTAGGTCCCGCCACTCATGTATAAAATCAACGCAGACAACATAAATGGTGTGAGAAGCTAGGACGTAGTACAATGGATCAATTCGACCACTGAGTACTGTACTTGTAGGAATTGACAAGTACACGTCCTCTAACCTAACTTTCTCAAAAATTCTGTCGTACGGAGTCAACTTTAAACTGAGAGTTCCGTCGTCCATGTATCAAATTAGCACACATAATATGGGTGGTGTGAGAAACTATATTGAAGTACTTACTAAAGTGCTGTAATAACTAATTAATCATGTATGTTGTAGCATTACATACCACAAGTTTGAATAACCCAATGCCTTTCACTGCACTGAAGTCTAAGTAGAGAAAGACAATAGGCATGAGACCCTTGATTGGAACCCTGCAATTCAACTTACCTACTGCAAATATAATATGCAGGATGACCATTCCCTTACACACACACGCAAGGTTATGTGTCATTACCGTTATGTCTTAAACGTCAAAACATATTTGAATAGCTTACGACTTGTGATTGTGAGGTCATAAATGGTATTCCATATCTCATCCAGAAGAATATTTTTGTGCCTTCTTATGGTTAAGAATATGAACATCAGTGTGGGTAATATTGAATGCATTTGTATTAGGGAAAGAATTTAAAAAATGTTCCTTTTTTTGGTAGAAATTTGATGAGAATGATAGGAACACCCACACAGATTAAATTTTTAGGGCAAATGATTTTCAACATTTTTTTTGTTGGTTTTCTGTTTAATTCTTGTTATTGTTTTTATCTTCTAATCTCGAAATCAATTAAAAATCCTATGCCAGCCTTTGTTTTTTATTGTTTAACAAAAAAACACAAAAAATGTCCATTATTCCAGCACATGGCCATTAATTTCAGAGCCCAATGCAAATCCCTGTACACGTACATACATATGTGATGTTCATTTTAATGAATTTCATTAATGCTACTCTTGCCTGTTCTTAATGTTTTAATTTCTTTTAATGTCTCTTGATTTCACAAAAAAAAAAAAGAAAGAAGATGGCTTTCAGCATTGCCGTAGAAATTACGGATAACATTGCTATGGTAATTGATAGTGTTTTTGGCAAGTCTGTAGGCATTTGAATTCAATTGTCCAGCCCTGGTACTGTATTTGATTTGCGCAAATTAAGCAAAAATATGATGGAAATTGCAAAACTATTCGAGAGCGTCTCATGTTGTAATTGAAAGGAATTTAATAGGTAATTCTGTGCTTGATTTGGAAAGTGATTGGAGTTTCGTATGTTTAATGGCTTTGGGAATCTGGTTTGATACTCAATAGATTATGAACTTTGGTTGTAGTTGAACAATTTAAAGATGCCAGACCAGGTCAAGAAAGTATCTACACAGCGTTCTTTCATTATTTCCTAATGGAATAAATAAAACAGGGAGCAAGTGATTACCTATTCCTCTTCCATTCCATTGCACTTCCTAATCACTCCTCGAACTACGTTTTTAAATATACGAGAGTTCACAAGGCCGTCTATTTTCATATTAAGACCAAATTTGCCGGATCATAGGGCAAAAAGAATTTTCTTGACATTCTAAGTTGGCGATTACATACATACAACCTTTCAGTCAGGATTACGACCTAGCTTCTCACACCACTTATGTTGTATGGGTTAGTTTTATACATGAGTGGCAGGACCTACAGTTTAAAGTCGACTCCGAACGACAGATTTTTGAGAAGCTTTTCATGGCAATTCGCAGAAGAAATATTATTGGTTTTGATGTCTGACCTGGGGTTCGAACCCGGGCCTTTCGATTATTTTCCTTTAAATTGTTAAAAAAACTTACAGATAAGGGAACCATACCCCTTCCCTTCTATGCCATGCCATGCAAGTTCACATTCCATCTCTCCTCAGCACTTGCATTTGTCATGTCCGTGCATTTATATACGAGAGCCATGTGTTGCCAATGAAATCAAATTTAAAATGATTTTACAATCCACAAAGCATTTTTATTATCTTCCGCATTATTAAGCATCCGGGTCACTACCATTTTTTTTTTTTTTTTTGCTAACTATTCTCTTCCATATTGTGGTAAAATTAAAAATAATTTTTTGATTTTTATTTCGCTGTCATTATCACAACTTACAACAACAACATCAACAACGAATCAGAAATAAAACTTACAATCTTGCATTTAAAAATTGTTTTCAATTGTCAAAGACAGTAATTAAACCGTCGTCTGTCGATAATAAAAAATTAAAAACAAAAAACAAAAAATTAATTCCCAACAACAACATCCACAAAAAATGAAGGAAAACAACCAGAAATTTTACGACCATTGCACGTACTATACTCTCGCCCTAACAGTTCACAATATTTGATATAAAAAAGGATAATTTTTGCTGTTTTTGTTTTTGTTGTTGCTGCTGTTATCAGTTGATTTAATTCTGTGTAAAGCAAATCAAAATTAAAAAGCAATAGTTAGTGCAAATCGACTAGTCAATACGCTATGGATTAAGCTTTCGGTCGGGACTTGCATGATTGAATTCGCTGCAGTCTGGTCGGCAACGATAGGCCGTGGACAATACCTGGCATAGGCATCGCATATATAATTAAAGAGAGTAATTAAAATGGTCGTGGAAAGTTAATCAAAATCTTTCGTTCGAAGCCAGCATTAAATAGTAGGCCGCGCCACTTATAGACCCACACAACATGTTTGATGTGAGAAGCTAGGTTGTAATCCTGACTAAAAGGTTATAATGACCGATTAAGTAAAATATCGTTTAAACATCCGCCTCAGCTTCTCTGGATGGACAGCATCCTTTCCATGACTCTGGTACTCAACTCACTTTCAATTAAAGCGATAACACAGAATATATTGATTATGAGGACAATTGTGGGTTGTGGCTCCATCATCCACACCTCAGACTTAATAAATCCGCACAACAAAAAATCTGACGAGATCAAATTGCACGAACTCAGTTGGCAGTTCATATCACTTAATTCCTGCAACAAATACCAATTTTGCTGGAAAATCTTTTTCTATCCGAACGTCCAGGCAGTGTAGCCACTGGATTTAATGCACAATGTCCACATCATTGAAGAGAGCTTAAACATATACACATAATTGATCATTACAACCATTTAGTCAGGATTACAACCGAGCTTCTCACACCTCTGATGTGGTGTGTGCTAATTTTAAGCATGACTGGCGGTAGCTACAGTTTGAAGACGACTCTGAACGACATATTTATTTGCTAAAGGAGTTTCTGCCAGAAAACTGAGGCGAAGAAGTGGTTGAATTAATATTTGTTCATATTTTTGTTCTGATATCTGATCTGGAGTTTAAACCGAGTCCTAACATCCAAGCCAACATATTATCTACCAGACTACGGCGACTTCGATTATCACATCGGTGTTTAATAGCCTTAATGCTTCTACCCCTTAAAGAATCGAGATTGTCACTGCTATTCGACTGTCTATTGAGACCCGCAGTATTATATGTTATCCGGACCTATCTTACGCTTAATATCTAGACTTATATCATAAACACTGAGTATTTCGAAAGTATAGTTATCGGTCGAAATCTGAGATGTAATTCCCCGCATATGCCGCCTGTTTGTCGACAACATATGTTTCGTTTTGCCTTCATTTACTGCCAGACCCATCTCAGTGGAGTTCTATTCAATAGCGCTTTAGATTTCTGAAAGATATTGCTTTTTGCAGAACATTCTCCATGACGAAGTTGAAGAGCTGGCATGGTTTCAAGTGATTCGGAATGATAAATTTCTACCCTGACGGAGCTACAGCAGTTGCTCAAAGTCATTCTGCATAGTCTTATCAGCTTCCTGAGTATACCGATTTCTTATGGGCTACACACATAATTGGTCATTACAACACTTCAGCCAGGTTTACGACCTAGCTTCTCATACCACTGATGTTGTGTATGTTAACGATATACGTATATGAGTGGCGGAACCGATTCCGGGACCGAACGACAGATTTTATTGAGAGGCATTCCATGGCAATTTATATTCTCTCTCCGAGTTTTTGCCAGAAATCTACTGGGAGGAAGTCTTCGAAGAAATATTTTTTCTTTTTAATATTTCGTTTTGTTGGAAATGTCCGGGGAGCTGTGATTGGGACCATGCCCTGGCGTCCAATAAATCAACAGACTACAGTGGCTTATGGCCGACAAAATGATGATGTGTGTCGTTTAGATTTTTGACGTAATGTGAAATGCTTTCAGTGCGATTGATAGTGGACTTACGAGGTCTAAGACCTCACTGAGAAGGTTCAATCCCTAAATTATAATTGCTTATATTGGACAAATCTAAAGAATACGGGGATATGTTCCGTACCGATTATTGTCCACAGGGACATGCGTAAATTCTAAATAGGAGCAAATTGTCCTAACTGCTTGCTGCGAATATTCATCAAACGATTGATGTGCTACGTCAAATTTTAAACTATGTGTACTATAACTCGTGAGTTTTTTTTTTTAACCCGCACGAACTCAACATACTTTCGCAATTTATAGTGCAGTGGAGTGTAAAAATCGTTAACAATTTTTAATGTGATTCCGTTTTTCTTTTTCCTGTTCCTGTCTTTCAATATATTTTATTGACCAGTTTAATTGTTGATGTGCCAATTGCAGTGTGCAGTGATTAAAATCTATTTAAGTTTCCATGGGAGGGTGCCCAATTTTTTTTAAATTGAATCTCAAAAATCGAAAAAAAAAAAATGAAAAACCTTTGGTTGAACAATTAAAAATTATGACTTTTCCAGAGGACCGTCCTTTTTTGCCAGTTACTGAGGATAGCATACTCAGTGGTTACGTATGTATTAAATGGTAGTTGGTTTCCGTTATTTGAAATTAATTTTTCCAAATACCATCTCCGCTTAAAATCAGAACTGACCCTTGCTGTTCCATTGTAATTCTGAACATATTCTTGCCGGTTTTGTTGTTGTCTCCAATCCATGTCATCATTTTCATTTCCATTTGAATTGTCAATTCTTATATGTTTCCTGCTAGTTTCTCGATGTATTTTCTTTAAATGTTTCCTTTTTCTTTTACTTTTTTGTTGGAAGCAAGAGATGCCTTATTTATGATATGTTTTGCTGTCATCCATCTGCTGGTCTTCCAACTGACTGGTTTGACAATATTTTTCATCACTGCTAGTGCTAGTGCTACTGATGTAATGATACTATCATTGTAATCGTGTATTTGTGTGTGTGTGTGTGTGTTTAAATAAGGATACTTTCAATTGCATTGAAGGGTTTGACAGAAATTACTGTAGGGAGATAGATATTCGTTTCACTTTTTTTCCACATTTTCTTCCATTAAATTTGTTGCCGTTTTTTTTTTTTGATGCTGGTTTTTGATTGATTCCCCCATACAATTTAGATAAAAATTTTAAAATCTGGATGATGTGGGTACCATTTAAATTGTTGTTGTGTGCGTTGTTCAGTTTTTATAAAGTTTTTCAAATGGTCAGTTGAGGAGTGTGGAAAATTTTAATTTTTTCAAAGCAATTTAGATTCTATCTGATGATTGAGTTAATCAACCCTTTTCAGTTGAAATGAAAATTAAAAGTGATACATGAAAACATATTTTATATCCTATTTCGATTACACAGAAATGTCCTCTTCATTTTTAAACATTTTTTTTCAAACCATTACAGTGTTAGGTCCCTGCATTAAAATATTGTTACATTTTTACCTTTTAAAAATGTTTAACATATAAGATCGTAGATTACAAATAAAAATAAATTTGTGTTTAGTTTTAATTAAAATTATTTATAATTTGCACAATTCTGTTGTGCCACTGTTCATTCGTTTATGTAAACAATGACAATTGCTTTGTTTGTTATTCCTCTGCACAAAACGATAGCAATTATTAAGCAATTATTCGCTAGAACTTTTGTAACGGAGAACTTCAAACCAAGATTACTCTCTTCAAACACACCGCATCTTCACACAAGATTGACTGAACTTTACTTACTCCAGAAGCCTGCTTTGCCTAGCCTTTTTGGATTGGACAGTAAACAGTCTGATGATTATTCTTGAAGGGGAATGTTCATGACTTCGCCTTCTCGAAATTTTTGTAAATGTAAACATCGTTGTAAACATTGTTGTTTACATTTATTATTGAAGTATTGTTTGTATATTCTTGTTTACTTATTTACCTTTTTCATGCTTGTGTTTGTTGTTATATTAAGCAGTACAATAATTTGTAAACAGGTTTGGTTACTGCATTGCTATAATTTTTGTAGCTTTTGTTAATAATTGTAATATTGCAAAGTGATGTAAAACCAAAACAACATTATCTAGATTTTTCATTTTCGTAACAATAAGCTCCATAAAGTCCCCCTCTGATCAGATCAGAATAAAAAATCAGATCAGATCAAAAGATCAGAATTAAAATACTTAGAAAATAAAGTGAAAAATTATTTATTGCCCTAGCAAATCTAAGTAATGATACCTGCATGGCTGCTTGATATTTTTCTTTTTGTCTCTTTACTCTTCACATTTAATAGTCCTGCTTATCCTTATTGATTTAAGGAATTTAAGTAATAGAAATTCCATTCTTAGCTTTCACTTTAATGGCAAATAAAACAAAGAAATTTACTTCGAAATCATCTTAAACGTATTAAAAACCCATTAGATGTCATATCCCAATTCTATTGGGTGGTTAAACCTAGAATTGAGAATGTTTATCTGCTTTTGTATGAAATACTAGCAGGTATGTGTGTGGTTTGTCATGTATGTGCCACAGTTTATATTGATGCATACATACATACATCCATTCATACGAATTGTATGCAAAATATGAAGCTTAAATTAATAAAACACAATCTGTTAAGCATATGGGTCAGTTCACATTAACCTAAAAGGATATTTGATACAGGAATTGATCAGAATTGTTATAAAAATGTTACTTGCGAGTTCATTTATTTTCGTTTCATTACACTTCATTTTATTTAAATTTTTTTTATTGTAAAAAAATTCTTTTTCAATCGGAAATATTTCTGCCAATCATATGTAAGTGTGTGTTTGAAATGTTCTATCAAATACAACTGATTGGTTTAACTATCAGCTAATGTCTCCTTAGAAATGGCTTTAACCCAGTAGGTAGAGTATTGGCTTATTTGACGTGAGACCATGGTTCAAACCCTAGTTCAGACATCTCCAACAAAACAAAACACAATAAAAATATTATTTCGGTGACTTCAACAGATTTCTGTTAAAAATTCTGAAAGAAAAATATAATTGCCATGAAAAGTTTCTCCACAAACTCTGCGGTTCAGAGTCGACTTTAAACTGTAGGACCTACCACTCATCTATAAAACTAACACACACAACATAAGTGGTGCGAGAAGTTAGGTCGCCATCCAGACTGAAAGGTTGTAATGACCCATTATGCAGCTTCAGATGCTTTATGCTGCATGTGTACGTTTGGAACTAGTAAACATAGTTTGAATTTTTGATAATTCAGGGATAAACGTGTAAACAATTTCGAAAATGCCCAATATTAAGTCGTGTTATAGTAAAAAAGTCCTTGTGGCCTGTAAAATGTACCCGTTTTTCAGGCTAAAATGTTTGCGAACACTGACACAACGCAGCTGTTCTGTAAACGGACAAAACAGAGGCCATCTATGTCGACAGTCAATCAATTAACATATCACGGGCTCTATATCACGTCATCTCGAATTTATTTGCATTCTGTGGTGATTCTGGAATAGTAAGATACCAAAACTGTGTTAGACTTCAAGGCACTGTGCTACGATGCTAAAGAGGTGAATAAGAGATGAAGCGTGTAAAACTGGCGCAAGGGTGTGTAAGGCTACCTATGGTATACCTGATTTAGTGGCCATTAATGGAACAAACAAAGGTTAGGTGTAATGTGGTAAAATAGGGGAGATACAGGAATCTTCCGAATGTTTTAATCGAATCTTCTGAAAGAAACGAGTTTGATGGATTATTATGAACTGAGGACAAACACCAGTTTAGAATTAGTTTTGAGCAGGTTATGCAGAAGTTATTTTAAACAAAAGGAACGTGAGATGATCGAACACATCTTAAGCCTCTGTTTTAGAATAGAGTGGCACTGTACCAGCTTATTATGTCATGCGATCCGTTATTGATTTAAAAAAGTTAACTCGAATACTGGTTAACTAGTCAGATGGCTCTTTATCCTTCTCTGGCTTTTCTTCTTTTCAACGTTTGTCTCTTTATAAGTAATGAATTTATCGTTACTTGCATTTCAACTTTCTTTCTTTCTTTATTTCTTTACTTTTCAGCTCCTGTTTTTCATTTTACATACAAACATACGTGATTGGTCATTACAACCCTGCAGTCATGATTATTGACTTAGTTTCTCGTATTGTGTGTGTTTAAAGTCGACTTCGAACGACAGATTTTTGAGAAACTATGCATGGGCAAGTTAATTTACTTTCAGAGTTTTTGCCAGAAATCTGCTGAGAGGAAATCGCCGAAGAAATATTTTCATATTTTAATTTGATATCTGGCTTGGGGTTCGAACCCTGACTTTACGTCTAATAAGCCAGAATACCATTTTATTTTGGTTAATTACTGCACTAAAGATATTCCCTTGTGATATTTATTCTGTTGTCTTATTGGAAGTATGTTTAGCCAAATCACTCAGGATATTGATTAGGAGCTCGCTAACCGTTCAAAGGCAAGGTCACTCCATAGCCATATGATCCATTGTGTAACCTAGTGTAATGTAAGGCTCTTGTCATGATCCGTTCGTGTTGATTTTCTTGATCCATTAAAGATTTTTGAACGGAACTGGCCAGTTTCGTAAGTGGCATGTTCGCTACCATGCTCAGATCACCCAAATATCGAGGATGTCTGTCTTAACATAAGATATAAGGGGAAGCCTTATCAATTACAAAAATAAATTTTCATGAAAATCTAAGGATTATAATGACACATACCAATTGCTTAAGATTATCGAAATCGTTTTCACTTAACAATGTAGTCTTATTTAAAGGGTTTGGCCAATTCCCTGGAAATCCTATCAAACATGTAGCAACCATTTCCTAAGGCTTTGCTAAAAATTATCCCAGTTTACTGCAATTTACTCACAACGTTTTTGGTTGACATTACTGTAAAGGATCTTTTGTTTGTCATCAGTGTTCTGTTAAGTGTTCTGTATGATTACATAGCTATTCCAAATCAATTCATCAATAGAAATTCGATTCAAGAACTTCTTTTGAATAAATTTTTGACTTCTTTTCATCCAAGTACATAGTATAGTGGTTCCAAAAGGTTTTTGTGTAATATTTGGCTTTCATTGTAACAAAACAGTGCTTCCTGGAGGAATTTTGTGGTTAGAACAGGATTTTATTTTACAACTTAACTACCCACTACGTTCTTAACAACACCACAGTTGCGCATGATTGACTGGCGCAATTTCAGAAACATTAAACGTGCCCCTTATAATGCCCACAGCAACTTTTATTCTTGCCGAAAGTATCTAAACTTTCACTTCATCCCTCATTGTTTATAAAGAAAATGATACTGAAGGACCAGAAATAGAAAATCAAAGTCAATCTGTTTATGACATGAAATATAATCAACACTGAAGGAAGAATCACAATTCGAATCGAAAATACAAGAAACGAAAATGAACGAACAGAACTAACATTTCAACTCAACAGTATGTATGGATGTATGGATGTATGGATGTATGGATGTATGTATGTATGTATGTATGTATTGCTATAGCAACCACAACAATAATAATAACAATAACAATTGAATTTAAGTACTTAACCAAGAGGCAGAATAAGAGTGAGAGAGAGACTCGGGAGAGAGGGTAAAGAGAGAGGGGAGAGAGAATCCTAAATCAATGATAATTATTTTGAGATTTGTTGACAACTTATGTTATCCGCAGTGGCCAAATGAATGTGGTGCATGTCACAAATTAAAGTAATTTTATAAGGCAACTAGTCTTGGCTGACTGACTGACTAACTAGCTGGCTGACTGGTTAACTGAATATTGGTACAACAACAACAACAATAATAGTACTAACAAATCGAAGCAACTGCAAATAAGTTCTCTAAACGTTCTCATATGAGAATATAAAGCAAATGCCAAAACAATAACAATAAGTCATGGCACACATACCAAAGTATATAACGACGTACACCACTACACACATTAATGCGTTTGAAGAAAATCTCATTTAAACTTAACAGGATATGAATTCCTGTCACAATCACTTATACACAGACATATTGTGGAAATACACACATACATACTGAAATTCATTCATTCAGGCGTGCAACAAAAATATCAGCAGGCAAAATATTAAATGGAATGAAAGGCAATAGAAGGGAAGCAAACAATACGAGAAGAAGAGATGAAGAGAGTCAAATATTTATTTGAAAATTTCGAAATGGACAATTGCCATGACGAGTTAATGTACAAATAAACGCACATACATACACAAATAACCACTACATATAGTTTTAAAGGATAGTTCAAATGTAGTTGTATACAAGTGTTTACATGTATGTGTACGCCTTAAACTATGCAATAGTTTTTATTTGCTCTGTAACTATATGTCTGGCCTGTAATTATATTTTGCGGTTGATCGACTTGTCACACCAAGTTCCATTTCTAGATAAACATGTACGACACATTTAAATGTCAATCAGACTTAATTATGACTGTGTTCAACTGTGTCTGTGTCGGTGTCTGTGTTTGTATCTTTTAAGTGATTTTTTATGTGAATTAATGGCTATTCAACTGTTATGCACTGTGTCCGCAGTAAATCTTCAGTTTTAACAAAAACGACGGAATTTTACAGGCGTTAGGGGTATTTTAATGTACAATGGGTCAATTTCGACATCCGCTACTGTGCTTGTCTTGACCGACAAATTATTTTTTAATCGTTCTAGAGAAGAAGACGAAAATACATACATACATACATAATTGGCCATTACAACCCTTCAGTTAGGATTACGACCAAGCTTCTCACACCACTTCTGTTGTGTGTGTTAATTTTATACATAAGTGGCGGGACCTACAGTTTAAAGTCGACTCCGAACGACAGATTTTTGAGAAGCTTTTCATGGCAATTTTTACTCTCAGAGTCTTTGCCAGAAATCTGCTGAGAGGAAGTCGCCGAAGAAATATTTTTCGTTTTGATGTCTGACCTGGGTTTCGAACCCGGGCCTTTTGTCTAATAAGCCCACTAGACCACGGCGACTTGAGAAGACGAAAATATGAAAAAGAAAAAGAGGAAAAGAGTTTGAATGATAGACACACTAGGGTGGTATCACAGTTGAATATTTTCCGTAATCTCTGAACAATTTGTAGTTTTGCGTGAAACAGTTTAGACTAACAATCTAATTGGTCATTCCAGCCCTTTAGTTAGAATTAGAATTTAGTTTCTTATACCACCTATGATTTTTGTGTTAATTTTTTACATGAGTTGCACCACGTGCAGCTTAAAGTCGACTCCGAACGACAGATTTCTGAGAAACTTTTATTTACTTTCAGAATTTTTACCAGAAGATTGCTGGGAGGAAATCACCGAAGAAATACTTTTTCGTATTATATTTTAAAATCAAAATGTCTGATAAGGGACGTAAACTACAGTCTCATTGCTAATAATAAAACAACGCGTCATCATTCATAGATAGTTCGCTTAAATTATCCACTTAGCAGGCACTAAACACAGTCCTAAGCATGTGCCCAGTATTTAATAAAAAATTTTCCCATCTCCTCTATCTCTTCTCTTCTCGCTTTTACAAAATTCATTTAGTTCCTATGTGCCTAACAACGATCCGGATAGCCGGATTACTGACCATAATGCAATGTCCTGAAGTGATTTCAATCAGCACACTAAGTGAAATCCTTTGCAGCATAAACAAAGGGTAACTGTCGAAGTGTCGCCTATACGGCATCCATAACCACATTGAAAATTTTTAGCTCGCTGATCTTTAAAGTGATGCGCAAAATAGGAACTCATCGGACAGTTCGTTGTATTCGCTTGTGTCACATTTGGCCAGTTCGTTTGCTCTACACTAGTTTATTAAATCGTCCTGCACCAGTGGCTTAGCCACTATACCGTTGAGATGTTCGCGACTGTTATATATTGTCCCAGAGTTCATTATTGTTAGCCGCCTAGCTATCAGAGAGAATATACATATTTTCCGGACATCTTACCATTTTTTACTATTCTCCTCGCATTAACAATAGAAGAGGAAAGAGATGGAGGCAGAAAAAATGTTGTTGGATGATACAAAATAAGAATCTAAGAGAGAACGGAATAGTTACACGGAAATAAATGAGTACACACCTTAGCTTGGTCAATTTTAATAAATTCCGGGAGTTCCCTAAAGTGGGAGAAAACTCTATCCAATGTTTTCAAGCTCAATTTTCCAGGGACAGACTAGTTACAAAAGAAAGAGATTCTTATCATCAAAATGCACTCACTTATTGCCTTGCAAGAAGCCTACTTATGAGTCAAATGCTGATTTTATACAACTCCAGTAAGTCGGTTCTACTATTAGCAACATCCAGATCTATCTTCCCAACGTTCCTGCTTCTTTTCCCTGATTTATATTTCGGTATGTTCGTGCAAGGGACAGATTACAGAAATGTATTCGCAAAAAATTTATTTTGTCTTGAATATTGTATTTGAATTGAGTTTCTCTATACCATTGTACCACACTGCGTATGAGCTTTAGAAAATCTACGAATTAAGCATTACTCATACCACCCGTACTATGTACCACAGAACATGAAAACAATACAGTATGACATGAGTGGTCTTAATTGGATGCATATTTCTTAAAGCAGTAATTAATTCGGTTTGAAAAGGTTTTCACTCCTCCTCTTATAATGTTTGATTTGGTTACAGACACAGACTATTTAAGTGTAACTCATTAAATGCCAGCGCATTCAAGACGTACAGTAAATAATATTCGTATTAGAACTTAAATGTTATTCCATTCTTAAATCAGTATCACTTCAATTGTATCACTTGTAATGACATATCCTCTCTCTATAGCATCTCTGGCATTGAAATAAACATTCGACAAGGACACCATCACCAGTTACAATCATTCATTCAGTATTTTGACAACTACAATGATTGAATGAATGTGAAGAGAGACAAAGAGAACGAGAGAGACGAAAAATAAGAGAAATTTCCGATAATAATAAAAGAGTGGAAACATTTCATTTCACCTTTTTCTCTGTCATAGAAATATTATTTATGAGTGTCATGGTACATCAGCAACAATCGTAAACATTTGTAAATTATTAATTTATTATACGAAGGCCAAGCAATAAGTCAAAGTATCAACATAAAAAATATGATAAAATCAGGTACTGGAAATGAAATTGGAATTCTATGTAGCTATCCTTACAAAAGTATGATAAGAAGCTGCTGGGAGAGGCAAGCCAATAGTAGTCTAATGAACTTATTACGGCTCTTGCGGATAACGCAGAAAGAGTTGCAGTTCTGAATGAGAACTTAAAAGGAATCCTACTGTGTTAATTCATAGGTTGCCTAACAGAAACTTCTCTCCCCAAATATATAATGGGGTTCGAGAAAACAAGTTGCAAGACTTTCTGAGAGGAAAGAATGTAAAAGAAGGTATGGGAAGAAAGAGAATGAAGCTAATTAAATACGAAATAAAATAGTTAGGTACGCGAGAATGAACATATCGAATCTAAGCCATTTAACTTACATTGTGTTCATAATTGGCTATTACAAACCCTCAGTAAGAATTGCGACCTAGGTTTTCACATCACTCACGTTGTGTGTGTCAATTTTGTCCGTGGTTCGCGGGACCTACAATTTAAAGTCGTCTCCAAACGATAGATTTTTGAGAAACCTTTCATAGTAATTTTTGCTTGTTCTCAGTATTTTTACCAGCAAACTGATGAGAGCAAATCGTCGAAGAAAAAAATTTCTTTATGTTTTCCTTAGTTCGTAATGTCTGACCTGGGGTTTGAACCTGGAACAGTCATTTTAAACGGATTAGAAATCTCCTGAAAGCCAACTGGGAGAACCTATTCACTATTTTCTTACCGAAGCTGGATGTTTACAGAAAAAGAGCTTTATTGTCTTCAAACTTTTGCCCACCTACACTGCAGATCCTTGTCCCTATCTGCAGATCCTTGTCAGCAACATCACAGTATCTCGCTTTGAATTTGTTAATCTTCAGCAGTAATATAGTTCTGCCATCGGCGAGCCAAGACTTTCATCTATCCTCACAACGCTTCTGTTTCTTCTCCATGAGAAGTTTAAGACCAACTACCATATTGCCCATAGGCCAGCAACACAAATCCAATCCAATTTTAGGGCTCTTGTACAGTCTTAAGACTTACAATTGCGACTTATACCAACCCAACCCTATTGTCTACATAGGCTGCCCTATCAATGAAAAGCAAGTAACAATTCACAGTTAGAGAGTCAAACCAGCTACTGTATCAAATGTCAACAATCTTCGCTTGGAAAATGCTGCAGTTGTTATGGAAGACGTTAGTTATACAAATCGACTTTGGATGTTCCACAATATCCCGCTACCGGGAATTCTCAAAACGGTATATCCAATCCAGAGAGAAATATCGCCTGGGGCAGCATACAGGTCATGTTTAGACTGAAAAAAAGAATTTCTGAATATGGATGTGACCGTTCGGTCACTGTTTCTAGCACCTTGATTGCCATGGCAGTTAATTCATGTTTCTTGTACAATTTTTTGATCGCCATAGTCTAGTAGGTAGTATGTTCGCTTACCAGATGTAAAGCCCCGATTCAAACCCTAAATTAAAAAAATATTTCCTCGGAGACTTCCTTTCAGCAGATTTCTGGTAAAAACTCTGAGTGTAAATTTAATTGGCATGAAAAAAAGTTCCACAAAAATCTATCGTTTAGAGTCGACTTTAAACTGTAGGCCTCACCACTCATATAGAAAATTAACGCACACATCATAAGTGGTGTAGGAAACTAGGTCGTAATTCTGACAAAAGAGTTGTAATGACCGATTATGAATGTATGTGCGCATATATGTAGACAATGGAATGAAATGCCCGAAGTTAAGGCATCAGTTCCGGAGTTCTGTTGTACAGAGTCGACTTTAAACTGTAGGTCTTGCCGTCATAGAGTATACTCATGTATAAAACCACACAACATAAGTCCTAATTCTGTCTAAAGGGTTGTAATGTATTCATGTATTTGGGACACTATCACTTGGGATCTCTTGGGAACTCTTGGGTTATTCGTTATAAAATAAATCTTCCTTCATTCATTAGTTCAGAAGTTTTTCGCTCTTAGAATGTTTTATCACCACAGCAATATCCGGGACTTTATTTGGGATGCTAACCTACTATCCCACGCTTGAAATTTGTCGTAATTTATTCAAATTGCCTGTGGCCGGAGAAAAATTATTCAAATACACGATTTGGTGTCTCAAAAAAGTGCACATAGAACTGAAATTTGAAAGAAATCAAAAAGATTTTCATTTAAATCGCTGCAAAAATCAATAAAAGCATCGGATTAAGTTGTAACTCTAAGATGATTAAGATGGATAATCTTTTCTTCAAAAACATATAAACAATCCGCTAAATCACTCTTTTTTTATTTGAAAGTGCAATAATGGAAAATAAATTCATTCAAATGACTGCCTACACGATCGGTCCAATTTTTAAGCACATTATGGATTGTGTGCAGTTGTATTTCACCAATGGCTTGACGAATATTGTCCTTTGGAGCGTCAATTGTCTCTGGCTTGTTGGCTTAACAATTATCTTTGACGGCACCCCACAAATAATAGTCGAACGGTGTCAAATCGCAGCTTCGAGGTGGCCAAACGATATCAGCTCTGCGGCTGATAATTCAATCTTCAAAAACAGGGCGCAAAATATCGAGTGTAGCTTTGGTTGTGAGGCACGCAGCGTCGTCCTTTTGAAACCAAATTTTGCCAATATCGTCCTCTTCAACTTTTGTGAACAAAAATTCGTTCAACATGGCCTGATAACGATCACCATAAACTTGCTCGTTTTCGAAGAAAAATGGCCAAATTGTGCCTCTGGACTTAAATCCGCATCAAACAGTGACTCGTTTTGGGTGCGTCGGGTTTTCAATGCATGCGTGATGGAAATTTGTCATAATTTATCCAAATTGCCTGTGGCCGGAGAAATATTATTCAAATACACGATTTGGTGTCTGAAAAAGTGCACATAGAACTTAAATTTTAAAGAAATCAAAAAGATTTTCGTTTAAATCGTTGCAAAAATCAATAAAAGCGTCGGATTAAGTTGTAACTCTAAGATGATTAAGATGGCTAATCGGATGTTTAAATCCTTTCATCTAAACTCTCTACAATTTTCAGCGAAACTTCTGCAAACTCCAGGAAATGACTACACGTTACGTTAAAACAAAGGTAAACGAGAGTATAAATTACGATACATTCCAAGTGTTCATATAATGTTGGAAAAAAAGGAAAACATTATGAAAACCAATGCCATCACCATCAACAGTACAACAGCAATTGTGTTACAGCAACGACACAACAACTTCAATTTCAATTTCAACAGCAAATACCATAATTGATGATGGCAATGATGATACACTGTCATCCATTGAAATCAATTCTGAATACTGAATTCAAAAAGTGATGGTCAAAAGTGTTAACACATACATACCTACACCTACGTCCATAAGTAAGTAAAGAGAAGCTGTCATCAATGAAATGTAACTCATACAACAACAACAACAACAATAGACAGACCATATATAAATTCAACAACAACGACAACAACAGCAAAACATTTCAATCGCATGAAATTAATGTTAAACGCGAATTATATACGAAAACAGTTATTTCAGTGTTAATTATACTCGTACATCGTACAACGGACACAAATACAAAGACACATAGTGTGCATGGACAGAAGGAGAGACACACATATGGCCCTACAGACTATCTAGCCATTAAATGTTTTAAAATTATTGCAGCCATAATCTGTCTCTCTTTTTGTTTTCTTTTTAAGTGAAGCATTTAAACGAAACCATAAAAAAAAATGTGAACAAATCATTGGACGTTAAGGCAGACAAAGTGACATCCATTATGACATTACTGTGGCAAATAATGTTTATTGTACTAAAACGCTATTACGTCCTCTCCCAATACTCCCCTCAATTTATAAGGGCTATCCATTTCGTGGTTTCAAAAGTATGGGACTGGAATTCGACATCTGTCAAACTAAGTTGAGAACCCAATTTTTTTTTTCAGTTGAAAGTCTGAAATTAACCAAAATGAATTGCTTAACTATCACAAAAACGCATAAATTTATCAAAATCTTCTACTAAAATAGTGATTCTGCCACAGCCACGTATAGTGTTTTAAGAGCAAACAATCCTTTACATAATCATCCAACTACGCAAGCAATTGGGAAAATTCTGAAAAAATTTGAAGAGATTGAAGAGTGGTTACAAATATTGGAAGGCCTGTGCATCATCATTTCACTCGTTCCATTGAAAATATCGTTATTGTAAGTGAAAATGTTGCCGAAGACCTCGTCGTTCTCAGGAATTAGGACTGCCTTACGGCACGTTATGGCGTATTTTGTATTTAGATCTGCACCTACATCCATATAAAGTCCTGCTCACGCAACTACTGAAGCCACCTGACCATTCACAATGTCGTAGATACGTGGAATGGTTGCTTGAACAACAGGCGGTGGATGGCAATTTTTCGAAAAAAATTTTCTTCAGCGATGAAGCACATTTCACACTCCGTGGGTATGTTAATAAACAAAATTGTCGTATTTGGGGTTCTGAGAATTCTCAAGTAATTGAAAAGAGGACATTACATCCAGAAAAAGTCACAGTTTGGTGCGCTCCTTGGTTCGAAGGTGTGATTGGACCTTACTTCTTTGAAAACGACGATGGAACGATTGTCACCGTCAATTCGGAGCGTTATGGTCATATGATAACTGACTTTTTTTACTGCTATGGAAGAATACGACTTGGAGAATATGTGGTTTCAACAAGACGGTGCCGCATGCCACACAACTCGAGCGACTATCGCTTTATTGCAAGAGATTTCCTGGCCATATAATTTCTCATCATGGCGATATCAACTGGCCACCACGATCATGCACGGTTTTGTGGGGCTACGCGAAAGACCGTGTTTGTGCAGATAAACCTTCATCTCTTGAGCACTTAAAAATAAACATTCTTCAAGTTATGGCTGAGATACCGCCCAATATGTATCACACTTCCCGTGGAGTTCATTTAAATGATGTAGAGTTTCACATAGAATGTTCACACTTTACAATAAAAAATAAAAATCATGAAAGAAATATTTTATGTCTTGTATTTATGTTTACTTTTGAAACCCCAAAATGGATAACCCGGTATGATTTCAATAGGCATCACATTTTATTTGCTTATTACTGTACGAGTGTGTGTGTTTCTGTGTCTGTATGTGGAGACAGTTATTATCCCTAACTGTGTATAGATTTATGCTGACTCTGCCATATTTTCTGCGCTTGACTTTGCCATTAACTGTCAATTATGTTGCATGGAAAACAAAAACAACAAGAACAAAAAAAGGGAAAAATAGCTTACAGTTATAAAAACATCAGTTAACTGTAAAATCAGCATATGTATATAAGTAAATAGTTATGCTCTGACAACAACCTCAACTATCGGGTCCGCCATCTAACGCTTTTTTTTTCAACTAGTGCTTATTTCGTGAATGGTAACACTTAGCTTATGTCTGATTTGACAGATAATTAGTTTGGTCCTTCCGCTGAACGAATATGGTTCGGTATACGTGTTTTCGCTTCGCTAAATGGACCTGCGATAGGCTTACAGAAGATGCGGACTTTGGCGAAAAAAAATTCGTCTTTTCTATGTCGACATTCAGCCAATTGACATCTAAGGTCACTGGCTTAAAAACACTTCACGTGAAATTTATTTGCATTCTGTGTTGATTATGCAGTATTAAGTTACACAAACTGTGTGAGACTTTAGGGCTATTATGCTAAAGACGTGATCTTGGCAGGTATGTGAACAAACAAAATTGTTGCATTTGGGGCACAGAAAACCGGCACGCATGCATTGAAAAACCGACGCACTCAAAATGAGTCACTGTATGGTGCGGATTTTGGTACAGAGACATAATTGGGCCATTCTTCGAAAATGAACAAGGAGTGGCCGTTACAGTCAATGGCGTTTGTTGTTCGGCCATGTTGAATGAATTTTTATTCACAAAAATTGAAGAGGAGTATATTGGCAACATTTGGTTTCACCAGAGCGGCGCTACGTGCCACACAGCTGAAGCTACACTCGATGTTTTGGTTCCTGTTTTTGAAGATCGCATTATCAGCCGCAGAGCTGATGACGTGTGGTCCACCTTGGATCTCTGATTTGATACCGTTTGGCTATTATTTGTGGGGCATGTTATGCCGACATGCCACAGACAATTGACGCTTTAAAGGACAATATTCGTAAAGCCATTGGTGAAATTCGGCTGAGCACAATCGATAATCTTCTTGAAAATTGGACCGATCTTGAAGGCTACTGCATGGCCAGCCAAGGCAGCCATTTGAATGAAATTATTTCCATTATTAACCGAAAGGATTTTACTTTCAAATAAAAAGAAATTCGAGAAAATATTCAGTAGTTTTTAAAAGCATTTTCAAAAAAAAAGTTATTTGGCGGACCCTTTAGTTAATGCATAAAAATACATTGATTTTGATGGTTTAATTGATGTTGACGTTAATGTTTTCGTGTTGAATCCTGTACTCATATTTGAACTCGCCATACAGTTGTTGTCTAACGCATTATGTTCGGTGCAAATACAAGGCTTTGTCTGCAAATTATTTGCTATCATAACGGTAATAATAGTCCTTACATTAACATACTCTACGTTTACGTTGCGTACCTGCAAAGAAAATATTTTTATTTCAGAAGCAATTTATCAGAAATCCTCGTCAATTATTGTTTTATCATTCATCTTATCAAACGAATATTTTCTATACTGTTTCTTCATTATTTTAACATTCTTTTCCTCCTATTATTCCTTCTGCTCATTTTCTATTTAATCAGATCGTCGCCATGCATTTAGTTTGCTCTAGACAACCATTCATATTGTCTGAGGACTGAGTTCAATTGGGGTGGTTGCATTTAAAACGTGGCTCTATTGTTTAATGATAAATCAATAAATAATTCCATATTCATTATGTTGTTATATTTGCTATTAAATAGTATCCTTATTGTAGTAGTTGTTGTATGTTATTTCTCTTATAAGCATATGTACGTTATGCTTTTTGTATTCACATTAAAAAATTTCAAAATATTTATGATTTCCAGCGTTTTCAAATCACAATTTCAATTGTTTTCTTCGTTATTATACACTTACACATAAATGTAGAACAACACCAAAAATAATTGGTGTGCATTGCAGACAGTTTCATTTAGGGATGCCAAACGGGATCGATTTTTAAAAATCCCGGGATTTTGTAAATCCCGATCCCGAAATCCCGGGATATTTCGGGATCCAAAAATCCCGAAAAATCAAGGGAAAAATCGCGATTTTCTCTTAATAATAAAAATATTTCGTTAACAAAATCATTTGTATTCCAATTATGTATGTATATCAGAATTAGAAACAAGACAAAAAGTAGCAAAAAACCATAAATTATCAATAATAAAAATTATTTATACATATGCATTACTTCTAAGAAAATTATTTGGAATCCAACAAAAAGATTAAAGCATCTAACATGCGACCTGATAGACTTGAATGAATTTTGTTGTCAACATACGCTGCCATTGAAAAGCACTTTTCGTAATCAACATTTGTTGCTAAAATAGTTCCAAGATAGCTGTATGCAGCTTGTAAATATTCACCTCAACCACCTCCTGATGTAAATAAATCGATTTCTTTGGACAGTTGAGTATCTAAATCAGTTACCCTATTAATTTGTTTTATAGAGCTTCCTCATTCTTCGATGGCATCAAATAACTTTTTATCAATGGAAGTGGGGTTTTCCTCATCTGAGAAGCTATTAGCGAAGTCAAGTGATATAGAATTTTTTTGTCAGGACCTTTTGAAGGGTCAAAATACATATGAATTCACAATCCCGAAAATCCCGAAAAATCCCGGGACAAGTTTTTAAAAATCCCGGGATTCGGGATTTTGTGAATCCCGAAAATCCCGGGATTTCCTGATTCGGGATTTCCTGATTCGGGATTTCCCGATTGGCATCCCTAGTTTCATTGTATGCGTTGCATTTAGGATCGTCATTAATAGATTGAGTATGCATTGGAGTAAGTATGCTATGTTGTGGTGGCGTATACGCAATATTAACTCTGGTAATGAAGTTTTTATTGCTCATACGCATACACAAGGGATAGATGCAGAGACCTGCGCCGATCGGCTGACAGCCGGCTAAGCCGAGCCGCCGACAAAATATAAAAGCCGCCGCCGCCGAAAATTTACTCGGCTTGATTCGGCTTAAATTTAGCCGCCGTTGTATGTATGTAAGAAAATTAGAATATATGAAAATATGTTTTTAAAATTGTATACAGTAAATTTTAATTATATATATGATATTTATATATTTGTTTTACTTGACTTAAATACATTATTGAAGTTTTTTTGTTCATTTTGTGATATATTAATAGAAAAATTTTTAATTTTTTGATATGGAAATTTTGAACACCTTTTCTTGTTTTTGGTGAATGTGGTAACACTTTTAACTTCACGTTAAATTTTTTAAAAGACAAAAAATTTAAATGGAGAACCAAAGAACTACAAATTTCAATAATTTAAATGAGTTAAATTCATCTGATTCCGATGACGACCATGCTATTTTTAATGGTATTGATTTCCCAAAACAATAATTGAAACTCCAATTTCAATTAGCTTTTAGCCAAATTTTTTTGGAAAATTTTATTTTGAATACTTATTTCTGATAATTGTTTTGTAGGTGTTATAAAATGCGAAATAATTTCAGGTTCGGAGTTTCTGCGTCGACATCAAACCTCTGTAACCATTTACGTGCTCATGGTATTGATGTAAAATCCAAAAAAATTTGAAAATTCGAATGCCAAACCTAAAACCATATTGCCAGGAAGTTCTGAAAATGCAGATTCCGAAAAATTTGCTAACGCATGTCTGCTTGTGCAAATGTGCTTCAGAGATCTAATGCCCTTTAACATGGTGGAGCAACCAGGGCCATTTTATTTATGTCATATCGGATCACAGCAGACCAGTGTTGCCACCTTGTGTGTAATTTTACTTTTTGTTCTAATTTTTTCTTTAGTCGCTTATTTTTAATAATCGATTTGCTAACAATGATTATTTAGTAAATTTACTGCAATTTTTGGCAAAACCTCTGAGAGTAAATAAAATTGCCATGAAAAGATTCTCTAAAATCTATCATTTGGAGTCCATTTTAAAACTGTAGGCCCCAACACTCATATATAAAATTAACGCACACTCATAAGTGGTGTGAGAAGCTAGGTCGTAATCCGGACTGAAAAGTTGTAATGACCAATTATGTGAGACTAATGTTTCATACATGGATTTACACGTCTTTTTTGTTCTTTACATACATAAATGTTGGAAATGTATGCATATTATTTAAATAAATAAAAGAGCCGCCGAAACTTTACCATATTTCGGCTGACAGCCGGCTTAAAGCCGCCGCTGAAGCTTTTCAACTTTAGCCGCCGCCGCCGACAAATTTGCTCGGCGCAGGTCTCTGGATAGATGTTACGTAGAGCCAAGACTGGTGTTGGTTCCTTGAACGCTTAGACTGAAAACAATTCTATTGACATCTTGCCAAGTAAATTGGATGACAACGTAAATTGAAGTAAGAGGAAGCAAAAAATTTGACGACATAAATCGAAACAACGTTAATTGAAGCGAAGTAAATCGTAGGATTACTGTACTTTGCGGCATTTTTATCAATCAATTTTTGTCTAGCTATTGGAGCTGGTCCTAGCATAGGAGCAAATCTGTTTCCTTATTTTTCAATATTATTCTCTATGGATAGGGCGATTAAAACTCTTTAAAACTCAAAAATCGTGATGAAATTCGTATTGTCTTGTTCAAGGTTTAAACTACGAAGTAGTCGTGATTGCAGTATACGTCAAACATTAGGCAGTTTGCAGTGAAATTATGTTTTGTTTGCTATCTCTCTTTCTCTCTCTCTCTCTCTCTCTCTCTGTAATACTAAAGCAAAATTTCTTTTAGTTTTTATTTTCTCGCCATAATTTGTTTCAAAACTATTGCTTTTCTAATTTTGAAATTTTTTTTTTATCATGTAAAGAAACTGAAAATATTTTCCAGCTCCACCAAGAATTGTTGCTAGAGAAAGGAACGAACATGACACATGTTATCACCACATTGGTTGCATACACTGTATCAGAATCATTTCACTAACCAAACATAACTGTTGCTGTTGTTGTTGTTGTTATTGTAAATGTAACTGTAATTTTAATTTGATTCTAATTAAATCAAAAACATATCCTTCACCATCTACTATACACCACGCATATCCTTACGTACACACATACATACATACGTATCCTGTTGGCATACAACCTACATAAGGAGGATATAAAATGTGTAACCGTTAAGACTTTAAAACGTTCTTCTTAACTAATCTCTCGTTCTTGCTCTCTCTCTCTTCCTTTTCTTCTCATGATATGTACTTGTTTGTTAATGTGTAAGTAAGTGTGTGGGTGTAAGTGTGAGTGTGTGTGTATGTATTTATTTCACCCCGGTTTGTAGTTTGTTCGTTGATGGGTTTTTTGGTTATTCTGCTGTTTGTTTCGCTTGTTTGCAGAAATAAATGAAAGTGGGAATGGGAGTGAGAGTGGGAGAATTGTTTTAGCCGAAGAAACAGTAACAGAAGCAAATGTTTTTGGGTTTTAACAATAATCACCTGATGTCACTGATGAAATTTTACGCCAATAAATCTTATTTTTACTGGAACACATTAATCTTCTCCTTCGCCAACTGGGCTGACTCAAGGTTAACGGTAAAGCTATCCAAATATGTATACAGCGATAGGGTGATATTGTTGCCTGCCTGCCTGCCTTAATATATATGTATGTAGCTACAAACATTGTCATACTTATGTTACCCTTACCCACAGTCACTCTCACACAACCACATCACCGCATTCCATTTTGTTATATGACTAGTGGGGACTCCCATTCCAACAAGTTTCGGATATCAAAGTTTGCAAAACCTTTTATGTTGCGGTTAATTTTGTTATGTACATTTTGTTGTTGTTGTTTTTAAATCTGAAAATAAAGCTAAATTAGAAGAATCCTATTAAATCATATGGTAATGAAAGTGGCATATATGTTTAGCTATTTCTCCTCATCTATTATCAGGGCAAGTAGTTTTAAAATTTATAAAAATTATTTGCCCGAAAATTTTAACACTTGACATCGTTTGAATCTGGACAAAATTTCAAAAATCATCTCTTACTGTCACTGGCGATGACTAAAGACCAGATCGTTCATTCCTTAATATGGTGAGCTCTGTGTTGTTACCTTTTAAACAACGGTCTCTTAACAGCAGTATGCAAGGTATACGAGATTGAATTTTTAAAATTCACTGAATGGTCGGTCGGTATGTGGTATCTGGCTGTTTGACTTACTTCCAGTAAATTCTTGCAACACACATACATATGCAGCATTTTTGTAATAATCCGGCAAGGCGAGGACCTGGGCCTATAATTTAAAAATAAAAGATCGAATGATTGCAGCATTACAGTCTCTTTTCTTCAAAAACATATAAACGGTCCGCTAAATCACTCTTTTTTTTATTTGAAAATGCAATAATGGAAAATACATTCATTCAAATGACTGCCTATACGATAGGTCCAATTTTTAAGCACATTATGGATTGTTTGCAGTTGTATTTCACCAATGGCTTTACGAATATTGTCCTTTGAAGCGTCAATTGTCTCTGACTTGTTGGCTTAACAATTATCTTTGACGGCACCCCACAAATAATAATACAATGGTGTCAAATCACAGCTCCGAGGTGGCCAAACGATATCAGCTCTGCGGCTGATAATTCAATCTTCAAAAACAGGGCTCTAAATATCGAGTGTAGCTTTGGCTGTGTGGCACGCAGCGTCGTCCTTTTGAAACCAAATTTTGCCAATACCGTCCTCTTCAACTTTTGTGAACAAAAATTCGTTCAACATGGCCTGATAACGATCGCTATAAACTGTAATGGCCACTGCCTGCTCACTTTTGAAGAAAAATGGCCCAATTGTGCCTCTGGAGCAAAATCCGCACCAAACAGTGACTCGTTTTGGGTGCGTTGGGTTTTCAATGCATGCGTGCGGGTTTTCTGTGCCCCAAATGTGACAATTTTGCTTGATTACATAAACGCCAAGACCAAAATGAGCTTCATCTGAAAAGATGATTATTTTTTTTGCCAAAATCGGCATCTTCTGTAAGTCGATCGCAGGCCTACTTAGCGAAGCGAAAACGCATTGGATGGTCAATATTCGTTCAGCGGAAGGATAAAACTTATTATCTGTCAAATCAGACATAAGCTAAGTGCTACCAATAAGCATTAGTTGAAATAAAAACGTTAGATTGCGGACCCGATATATAACTTTTTTTAGCAGACCCCTCTTGCATATATTTCCAAGAATATTAAGCGATCTTATTTTATGTTCCCCTTTCATTATACGGCCTCATTAAATATCTGTTAAGAAACGTATGCTAAGTTCAACGCTGCCAACCCCAAAACCAAAAGAGTATAAATGATGCCACAATGTTTCCTTGGGAATATCAAATGGAATCTTTAAACCACAAAGTAAATGTTATCATGTTGCTGTTCCTGTTGTTGCTATTACAGTTTTAAATATTTATTTTTACCCTCTCCTCCTCCTCTCGTATTTGCAGAGAGCGTACATCAAAAGGTGCTTGAGTTTAGGCCTTGCGCCATACACTTGCAACGTGCTACGGCAGATAACACATTTCCCTAAAACAAGTAAATTTACATCTCAAGAAATAAATACAAAAACAACAACAAAAAACATGTACAAATTTACACATGACACCGACAATGTAAGCAACTTAGTATGTAGGAAGGAAAGTGAGTCCTTTAGCTTGCTGGCTGGCACCCTAAAAATCTTTGCGAATGAAAGCCAACGTAACAATAGAAACTTGGCACTTGCAATTGTATTTCAATATGGCACACGGTTTAGTTTAGTTTGTTGCCAGCACTTGGCAATATTCAAACAGTTTATCATGGCCAGGCTTTGTTTGTTTCTTTTTGATGGGTTGGGGCGAGGGGATCCATTGGTTCGTTTGCTTTGGATCACCTTTTTGGCGGTGTAAGTAAGCAAGTAAGTTGTCTTCTTAATGTTAAGGACTCTGTTACCACAGCAAATGTTGATATTGAAGTAGGGAATATGATGTGCTTTCTTGTATTTCACTTTTAAAATGACAGAGGAGGGGAAAGAGAAAACCAAGTGAAATTTTATACAAATTTAAGCCATGTTCAAGGTTTACCGCTATTTAATGAACATAATATTCAGAAAAATTGAAAGTGGCCTCAAACATAAGCATGTTTAATGTACAAATTAGTTGGAAATCGCAACAACCCTAAGAACAACAACAACTTTTTTTTATTTTTCCCTTCACATTATTGCCAGTTTGGTAGGACCACGTTCGCATATGTACTCAAGGGTTTGTAACATTGTGCTCACTTGCAACCATAATGGTTGATTTAATTGGCATGCGACATAATTTTCATTCGCATTGAAATACGTTAAGAGGGCTAAACATTGAAAAATTTTTGTAATTCCCTTCAACCATAACTCAAGATATTTACACTCAGCCACAAAAGTATATATACGGTTAACAAATTTCCAATCCTTTTTCGTTACAATCTTTATAATTGTCTGACAACTTTCCACGATTTTAAGGCGTTCGTTTGCATTAGTTTAGAAATTTACAAAATTTATTAATCGTATGTGTACTTTTGTGACCCACAAAAGTTAACAAATTTCGGAAATTTGGTCACCAATCCGTTTTCGTTGAACATCTTTATAATTTTCCGACAACTTTCCTCAATTTTAAGACGCTCGTTTGCATTGGTTTAGAAATTTATAAAATTTATTAATCGTATGTATACTTTTGTGGGCCTGTGTAGTTGTTTCTCCCACCTAATAATGCAATGAAGTATTATGTTAGAATTAAGAAATTAATCGGTTTACCTTGTAACAAGAAATACTGAAAAGGGAATGTTTATTTAAAGGACGAATACTTGCTGTCGTGCACTGTACCAATGCAACACTGTCAAGTACCATGATAAATATGCAAAACCGTTGTAGTATCGATTAAACCGTGAAATCCAAGCTACATTACTAAGATGCTTAAGAAAATCAGTAGATCGGAATGCTTTACTGTTATTAATTTAACCTGAAGCCGCTGTAGTCCAGTAGAAAGGATGTTGGCTTATTAGTCAACCTTTGGCTTGGTCTCCTCGTATATCTCTTTCGGTGATTTTCGCTCAACAGTTCCTCTGAGAGTAAATAAAAATTATCCAATCTGTCGTTTGCAGTCGATATTAAATTGTAGCTGCCGTTACTCATGTATACAATTTATAATATGGACGGTGTAAGAAGCTAGGTTGTAAACCTGACTAAACGGTTGTAAACCTAAATAAAATGCTGTAATGACCAATTCAGTAAATAAGAGCGTGTACTGATAAACAATATGAAACTAACTTTGAAGATTGCGCAAGAATATTGGATAACTCTGGAGAGGATCACAAGTCATTTGACGGTTAACATTATTTGGGTTCTAGGACATGAGAACATCGAAGATAGCAACAAGGATAAAACACTTACTAAACTGGTATCACCTTGGAAGAATTCAAATGTATTTCTACATGAGATAGTAGCCACTATTTTACAGAGAAACAAACAAATGAACTCACAAAAGTTCTCCATTCGTTGGCAAAGGTAAAATGGGATAATGAAACCACATGCAGAAACAGAATTTTCATCGAACACAAAACGATTTCATCTAAGGAACCTGATAGTAGTAATAACAGGACACTGGGCTTTGGGTGTTCGCACCCCAGGAGACTGGAAAAGCTGCAACGACAAGGAAGAAGAGGAGTGCTTTGCAACTTGAGAATTAGAATTCTTGGACACCCAGAACTTAGTGACAGTACTTAGAACTTAGGGACAGAAGGTGGTCCAACGCTTGGGGACCTAAGGAATGGAATACTTGGACATCCAGTATTTAGTAGCACAACAAGGTTTACCAAAAGAGATTTGAGAGAAATTCACACGTTCATAAGACTCTGGGAATTATGGATAACATCGGAGTTACAACGGAACCATGTATTCTCTTCCCATTGCGGTGTTTGCCAGTTTAACCAAAGCTAATCTAATATTTTCTTTTTTAAAAGTTAAAATCTTATAAAATTATTAACAATTTGCAATTATTTTAATTTTTGTTGTTGTTGTTTTGAACTTTCAACACGCTTGTTTTGTTTTTGCTTGTGGCAGTAGCATCTAATTATGATTACATTTTCCCTCCCGTACATAAAATAAATGTAAACTCCTTACGTTACGTTACACAGTATAAGCATGTTTTTTTTTTTTTTTTTTTTTTGTCTTGAGCCGGAGGTGGTAAATCTTCTAAAGATACTTTTGTTCCAACAAAAGCATGCACGAATAACCATCCTTGGTGTCTACGTACTAAAACCCACCCCCTACACACACATCAACCACTCTCCCCCCGCGGGACTGCCGTAAGGTATTACTTCGCGGGGGGCTGGTTAGCTCGAAAGCTTTATCACATTATATCAAATTTCGTCTTCGTTCCTCCAACCTTCGGAGTACTATCATTACTTCGGCCATTTTCTGGCTATATTGGGTCCATAGCGTCGTAGAATTCAACAGCTCCTCCATGAGCCGGTTTGGTCCTAATCTAGTTTCTCCGGGCCATCTAAACCTGGGGCAGCATGTTAGAATATGCTCCGCATCTTCCTCTTCGTCTACACAGTTTGGGCATATAGGGGAAGTATCATGTCCAAATCTGTGCAGGTACTTCCTAAAACATCCATGACCAGTTAGGAACTGGGTCGCGTAATAATTCAGCTCGCAATGTTTATTCTCCATCCAAGGGGTTATAGAAGGGACAAGCTGAAATGTCCATCTTCCCTTTAAACTGCTCTCCCATCGTGACTGCCATTTGAGCATGGAAGTCATTCTTTCCTCCGCTTTTATAGCCGCTGTTCGTCCTGGACTCTCAAGACGACGGAAGTATATCCGCCTCATCTCATCCGCCAATATGTCTATTGGTATTGTTTTTGCCAATACAAATACCGCTTCATCAGACACTGTCCTGAAGCCACTTATCCGTCTAATCGCGCTTAGACGATACACCGAGGACAGTATTCTCCTTGTCGACCCCACGGAGAGTGCCTCCGACCATATGGGGCAAGCATATAGCATTATCGACGTAACTACCGCTGAAATTATCCTCCTCTTGAATGGACCTGGTCCTCCAATATTTGGCATCATCCTCGCCAGTGCTCCCTGCGTTACAGATGCCTTTTCGCCGATGTATTTTACGTGCTCCTTGAAGTTCAACCTGTCGTCAATAATCACTCCCAGGTATTTTATTGCCCTCTTTGATTCGATTTCTGTGCCTCCAACGATCACTTTCATCTTCTCCACTATCTTCCGGCCGCTTATCAAAACGGCTTCCGTTTTATGTGCAGCAAGTGTTAAACCTGCCTCATCCAGCCATACACTAACATTTCGAATCGCTGTGTTAGTTTTCTCCTCTATATCCTGTACCGTCTTAGCTACCGAGACTATTGCAATGTCATCTGCAAAGCCTACAATTGTAGTCCCGTTTGGCAATCGCAGTCGAAGTACTCCATCATACATTATGTTCCATAGTAGTGGGCCAAGTACAGAGCCCTGCGGGACACCCGCTGTCACTACGTATTCCTGCTCTCCTTCATCCGTTAGATATATTACCTTCCTGTCCTGAAAGTAATTGTTCAAAATCTCCATTAAGTATGGCGGCGTACCCATGTTAAAGAGGGCTCTGATAATCCGCCCCCAATTCGCTGAGTTGAACGCGTTTTTAATGTCAAGTGTGACAACCGCGCAGTATTCCTTGGTGCCAAATCTCCATCTTTCGCCCTCTATTGCTTCTCTTGCAATGTCGACTACCCTCCTGATCGCGTCAACAGTGGACCGTCCTTTTCTAAATCCGTATTGCAGGTCCGAGAGAGCTCCTCTTGCCTCGGCACGCGTCAGTAATCGGTCGTATATGATCCTCTCCAGTATTTTTCCCATTGTGTCAAGTAGACAGATGGGCCGATATGACGATGGTTCCCCTGGTGGTTTACCAGGTTTTGGAATGAGAACCAATTTCTGCTTTTTCCATCTAACAGTATAAGCATGTATGTATGTGTATGTGTAGGTGTGTGTGTGTGTTGGTATGTATGTTAGTAAATGAAGGTAATAATAACAAATTTAGTTGAACATACAGTTCACCTTTCTGGATTTTTTTTCCTTTTTTTTTTTGTCGGTTGTAGTTGCGGCAATATTTTTGTGGCTTTAATTGGAATTTTCCAAACAACGTGTGGCATTTACCCGGGGATTTATTTTTTCAATTTTTGGCTGTGTTTGGTTCACCTTTAAGATCTCTGACATTTTGAGTTTAAATACCTTAAAGTTTATGATTTGCTAGTTTAAGCGTTTTTTCAATATTTTTTTTTGTTGTTTTTTTTTCAGGGATGGTTGTGGTTAAAAGCTGTTTGCTGTTAAAAGAGTTTCTTACTCGCTTTTGCTGTCTAAGAAGTTAAATGGCATCATAAGAACATTTTTTTCTTATTGCTCAACTGAATAGTAAATTTTCATTTAAAATGTCAACGTTCATGGTAACGGTAATGTTAAGGAGAGTAAAAGAAAACGAGAGAGAGAGAGAGAGAGAGAAACTAATTTTAAACCTAAAAGTATGCAATGTTAATAAAGAAGTTCCTTTGAAATATGGTGGTAGTGGTAGTGGTAAGACAGTTTTAGAGCGAATGAAATGATAAGAAATGAAATACTGGCTGGATGCTGTGGCTCACTGACTAATTGCTGGATTGGTGTTGGTTGGTTATGGTTTGTTAGTTAGTGTGTTTATTGCTAAACGTTGTTCCTTTAAATTTATTCTCCTTTCTTACATAAAATCAGCTTAAAATTAACAAATTTATTACGTATTTTATTATTATTCTTAAGTATTCAGTTACTATTTTAACTATTCTCTTGCTCTCTCTTCACTATTTCTTTCTCTCTCTATCTCTCTCTCTGTACCTCTCTATCTCTGTTTTATTTTCTTGGGTATTATTTTTCTTGCATTGTTAAGCACATTTTCCAACTCGTCATTTCAGTTTTCTGTTTCTTGTCTTTCTTCTTTTTTTTTTGTTGTTTTTGTTCTCATTTGCAAGATTTAATATTTTTTTATGTGTTCTCCCTATTGCTGTTGCTATTGTTGTTGCCATTTTTATTGTGCCGTTTATATGTCTTTACGTTTTTTTGAAGGAAAACGGTTGCCAACTTTTAATGGGATTTCGTTATTTTCCTGTGCTTTCGTTTGTTTTTTTGTTGTTGCTGTTGCTGTTGCCGTTACCGTTGCTATTGCTATTGCCCCTACTATTATCGATGTTGTTGCTATTGTTGCCTTTGTTGCCTTGCTTTGGTGTCGTTTCGTTTTTCGTTAAAGTATTTTTCATACTTTTATTATTCTCCTACTCCCCTCTCCCTCTCTCTCTCTCTCTCTCTGTGTGTGTGCACACTTATCATTTCATTCCATTTCTCGTCGTTTTATAAGCCAGTGAAGCAATCAGGAAAAAGGAAACACTTGGGTAGTATATGACAACTTCCGGCTACGAGCATAATTTAGCGTTTTAAATTACATCTAAAATGAGCTTAAATGGTTCATGACACATTTTTTTTTCCCAAAGAAATGAGCAATTTTCGCATGTATTTTCATATGACAGAAAGAGATGAAAGATGCCATAAAGCAATAACAACAACAACAATAACATTATCTTTTTAGTTTATATATATGTATGTATGTATGTATATATCTATAAGCCAATTAATGTATGTTTGTTGCGGCATCACTCACTCACATTAAAAGGATTTTATTTTGATGTTTCCACAAAGGAAAGATGCCTTGCTTCCCCGTTATGGGCATAGAATAGAAGCAAAGAAAATTCTCCCGTGTTTTTATATCGAACTGTTATAATTACTGTAATAATTACCGTTATTTAATTCAATACAATCAATGAAAATATTTTCGTCAACCAAACATTAAATCCTATTTGAATTCTATTCTGGGGAATTGTGTTCCTTTATTTACAAGTTTATTGAAATATTTTTTAATATTTGACTGGTTATCGTAGAGTACGACCAAAATTTGTTAATTAATGTCTCAGAATTGGCGTTTCTATTCAGTTTAATTTAAAGAGGTCGCTTTATGGTATACAGACCATCATTCCCCAGACTGTCGGCTGTATGGACCTCAGAACTGTATTCTCTAGAAGTGGTAAGAATACTTCTTACTTACAACCCTTTAGTCAAGATAATGTAGTGTGTTTTAATTTTACCCATGAGGGACGACACCTAAAAATTAAGGGTCTACTCAGTATGGCAGATGTGAGAAATTTAATTTAGGCACAGGATTTTTGTCAGATTGACTGCTGAGAGGAAATGGCTGAAAGCAATATTTCTTCATATTTTGTTTTTTTCGGCATCTCCCTACCTACTAGATTATGGTGACTTTTCATGGAGGAAGGATACTTCCAGGATAGTGAAATTATAAAGGACGTGATTTAATTTTGGTACATTTTTATCACACTTATCATGTTGAGAGTATTGAATTTCATTAATTTTGTTTGATGGACTTGATTTTCAGACCAGCTTTATATGGTCACATACATACATACATAATTGGTCATTACAATCCTTCAGTCAGGATTTCGACCTAGCTTCTTACAGCACTTATGTTGTGTGTGTTAATTTTATACATAATTGGTAGGACCTACAATTTAAAGGCGACTCCAAACGGCAGATTTTTTTTGAGAAACTTCTCATGGCAATTTTATTTGCTCTCAGGGTTTTTGTCTGACCTGGGATTCGAACCTGGGTCTTATGTCTAATAAGCCAACGCACTACCCACTACTGTATGTCCACACTTGCACCGGTGTTTTGTAAGTTATGCAGACTGCAGTTAAGTCGTAGACAAAGCAATAAAAGTCATTATACTTACAAGTCGTAATTGAGTATTAAAATCCTTCAGTCAGGATGACGACCCAAATTTTCACACCACTTATGTTGCGTATATTAATGCTTTACATAAGTGGCGAAATGTACAATTTAAAGCTGAGCCCAAACGATAGGAGCTTTATTGCTTACTGTGCTGATAATGTGAATTATTTGATTAGCACTGCTGTTGTGGCGCTCACGTTGCCTTCATTTATATTGGTTTCCAGCTGTTCAGTAAGGCCATGCCACCTACTAAAATAATCATCAATGATATCGACAAATTTACGCCAGAAAAGTTTAAGAAAAACAATAAAACGGTGCGGAAATTTTTGCTTGAACCAGGCTATAACAGGCATTCCATAAGGGTTCTGTTGGAAAGAAGAGAAGCACATTTTACAAAATTTTTCATATAAGAAGGACAAGCATGATGTACATAGGCAAGCGTATTGAATTTTTATTTCATCGTTTGCATATCGATTATATTGGTTGCAAGTGCTTACCACTTGATTAGCTGTTGAATATCAGAGAGTTTAACAGTCAATTTAGCAGGAGAGACTTTTAGCAAACAGACTAGAAGAACTAATTTGCAACTGCGAATGTTTGTTGGATTGCAATAATGATTGACGAACTAAACTTGGGGGTCGCCATGGTCTAGTAGGTAGTGTGCTGGCTTATTAGACGTAAAGCCAGGGTTCGAAAAGTATTTTTTCAGCGATTTCTTCTCTTTCTCTTCTTGTTTCTCAAAAATCTGTCTTTTCGAAGTCGACTTTAAACTGTAGGCCCCGTCACTTCTGTATAAAATTATCACACACAATATAAGTGGTGTGAGCAACTGTGGGCTTCTTGGGGACGATTGCTGTAGACTGTCTAAAAGTGAAGGTATAGCACTGGCCATTTTATAGTCAACAGCAGCAACTCGTTTCCTTACTGTTCGCATCTTCCCTCTTTCCACCTTTCCTAAAACCTGCACAATGCACTGCATGAGTAGGGGTCATCCCTTGAGTGCTGGTTTTATAAAAAAAAAGAAAGACTTTATTGCGTCTGTTATGGGCATAAAAGGAATCTTAAACTCTGAATTGTTTTCTGCTTCAAAACTTTTGAAGGAAGCATTTAATTTCCTGAGTCCCGTTTTTTTTTTTGAACGGAGAACTCTCTGCCACAATCATTGACAATTACCCGCTTATCACCTTAATAGTTTAGTTGATGGCTCACATTCCTTGTCTACGGAAAGAGTTATTTTTTTTTTGGCAAAAATTCTGCATTAATAAAGGCAGCCTTGCCTAATCAAGAACTGCTCATAAGATAAGCTGGAATGTCCACCTACCCCTTAGACGGTAAGTACCGTATTAAGACTTGATCTAATTATTCGAACTACTAACCTTCAAAGTACTTAGTAGTAGTTGTCTTGTCCAGTAGTTATAATCGCGGTTCTCCTCGATCCAATTTAATATTTCATCGTAGGGGTCCAAGGGCTAAGAACCGTAACACAAATTAATACGGACACTACATATTCCCTACCTCCACCATCCGTTAAATATGCTTCCCTGCGGTAGTCGGTCGTTGTGGCCATTAAATATAGCGGTTCAGTAATATTGTAAAGAGTTTTCGCAATCTGCATCTAGTTCGATGATTCAAATGCATTCTTAATACCAAGTTTAAACACCGGGCATTATTCCTTTGGCGTAATCCCCCATATATCCTTCTATTGCTGGTTCTATTTTTATCACATCTACAGTGGAGTGTGTGTGTTCCTAACAGGCCCTTATGTGTGGCTTTTAAAACAGCGAAGTGTAACGGGTAGTCCCTTGTACGTGTAGAATTTTGCTGAAAAACGTTAAACAGGATGGCAGGCACAAAAAGGCGGGCAAAAAAAATCTGACAGAAATAATAAGAATTTTTGAGAAAAAAATATGAAAGAGAGAAAAAACAAGGATGAACAAAAAAAGAAATAAGCAATGTTTGCATAAGTTTCTTAGATGTGTGCTTGTATATGTTCATTGTAATTGAAAAGGATACGGCAAAAGGATATGTAACAACAATCTTTTAACGACTTACCTGTACGAAGATATTATATTTACACGTAAACACATACACACACATACATTCATGTTTGTGAAAGTATTCATGCACTCATATCCAAATATATTCCTTTTCTCTCTTTCTCTCTCTCTCTCTCTTTCTCTCTCTGTGTTTCTTATTAAGGACAATTTTCCCAATTTTTTTTATTTTTTTTGGATCCTTTTTTTCATTTCTTGGCAAACGTTTGCAATTTCATCGTATTCCTGCAACTTATGATGCTGGCTGGCTGGTGGCATGAGTGACTTAGTTTAAGCAAATATTTTTATGAATTTTTTACAACATAAAATTCAATTCAAAGCATACGGAGAGCACTAGGAGAGACATTAAAATAAAGGCGCCCAAAATTTTCTTTCTTTTTATGTTAAAATGATGACAGAATTCAATGGTAAGACGGTACATATTACAGATTCATGTATGTACGTATGTGTGTATGAAGCAAAAAGGATGACGATTAAGCATTAATCCGTTTTGTTATAAAAATTGTGACAGTTGACTGTCTGCTTGCCTCTCTGTCTGAATACTGGCTTTGCAAAATGATAGGTTTTGTCTTCAAAGACTTTTTACGACACAAAATCTGATTGTTATTAAATGAAAAGAAAAGATGAAACAAAAACTGATTATATTTACCTGAAAATATCAAATTAAACTCGTTTGCGATTGTAATGAAATTCAATATTTAGTTGAAGAGATTAACGTTCACATATACTTTTATAATGAGGCTGTTGCTGTTGTTGAGGGAATATATGAAATACTTCTCGCTGTTGTTTCTTTCTTGGGGACCCGAGTGCAAAGGAAGACTGCAATAACATTCTTCCAACGTAAGCACACTGGAGCCATTCGTTTAATTTCCGATGCAGTCATTCAGGTTTTGCCAGCCTTACTAATTGCATTCTTCTTCTCTAAGTGTAGAAAAAGTCTCCTCTATATATGATTAATCCTTCACATAGTTACATACTTAAATGGCCACTAAAAACCTTCAGCCAAAATTAGAACTTAGCTTCTCACACAACCCATGTTGGACGTGTTCCTTTTTCACTATGAGTGGCGGTGTCTACAGTTTTCAAATTGATTCCGAACGTAAATTTTTGGTAAATAGTGCGTTAGCTTGTGGTTCAAACTTTACATAAGAAAAAACGTTGCTTTCGACGGCTTCCTCTCAGCGGCCTTCAGCCAAAAGCGTTGAAAGTAAGTGAAATTGCCGTTAAAGATTTCTCAAAAATTTGCCATTCAGTCATCCACTGTAGGCCGCCCAACTCATGGATAAATATAAAACGTACAGCATGGATGATGTGAGAGAGGCTAGGTCATGTTAAAGCAAGGGAGGAAGTACTCCTTCGCAATTCCCCTACCTTCATTGAGAAATTTTCTAAACATTATGTCCAAGACCATGTTGAATAAAGCTGGCGACAACACCTAGTCTCACCATTTCACACAGTAATTTGGGTGAAGTTTTTGGATTGGATGCCATGGGACATCTCAGATTCAAAGGAATTGTAGTTTGGTCTTTTGAAATCCTTCACAAAGTCTATAGTGAAGGCCATTCTACAAATTACTCCAGAATTACAAAAAGTAAGCTGATGTCCACTTAAAGGCTTTCGAATTTAATTTGGTCTTGCCATAACGTAAGTGTTATCAGAGATTCTTTTGGCATTTACATAGAGTATTATCCTGTTAATTACATATTGCAGAGTACTATCTACACATAATTGGTCATTACAACCCTTTAGTGAGGATTACAACTTAAAATCTCTCAGTTTTAAAGTCGATTCTGAACGATAGATTTTTGAATTTTCTTTAGAATTTTCGCCAGAAATCTTTAAGAGAAATTGGCAGAAGAAATAGTCTTTCATGTTGCGTTTTGATATTTGATCTGGGGTTTGAACCGTGGTCTCATGTCTAATAAACCAACACACTGTGTACCTACTATACCTACTAAGACGGCTTCAACAGCAGAGCAATTATCACGGCCCCGAATCGCATAATTTTTTTAATTTTTGCTCTAAAACAAAGTCTGCATCAGAGATGAAAATTTCGGTCTCATCTTACTTACTTATTCACTTAATTGGCCATAACAACCCGATTAACGGATTTCGGCCTGCCGTAACACATCTTTCCAGGCGTCTCTGATTCTTGGGCGCGTAAGCAAGTTGGTCACACCAAGATAAATGAATTCCTTGACTGCATCAAAGGTATAGTTATCGGCCGTAATTTGCGGCAAAAACACACATGGGGCTATCGAAAGCATCCTTATAGTCGACAAAAAGATGGTGTATGTCGACTTGTGTGTCATGGGTCTTTTCCAGGATTTGGCGTAGTGTGAAGATCTAGTCGATGGTGGACTTGCCAGGTCTGAAGCCACACTGATAAGGTCCAATCAGTGTTTTGACGAGTGGCTTCAGTCGTTCACACAATAAGAACCTTATATGCGATAGGGAGAAGGCTTATACACCAGTAGTTGGCGCATGTCGTAGGGTCTCCCTTTTTCAGGACAGGATAGAGAACACTGAGATTCCAATAGTTGGGTATACTATCCTCTTGCCATATTTTGTGAATAAGCTGGCTCATGCGCTCTACCAACTCATTACATCCGGGCTTAAACAATTCAGCGGGGAGGTCATCAGGACCTGACGCTTTGTTGTTTTTAAGACCCATAATTGCGACTTAATCCTCTTCATGGCTAGGCGGCGGAATCTCCACGCCATTATCATCGATCGGGTTCGTAACATCATCTCTAGAGGCGGTATTGATGTCATCGCCTTGTAGCAGAGTAGAGAAGTGTTTCCTCTACAACCTTAGCATCCCCTGTGGATCTGTAACCAGGTTTCAATTCTCATTCATGCAGAAAGACGCATGAACGACAGATTTTTGAGGAACTTTTAATGGCAATTCTATTTATTTTTAGAGTTTTAGCCAGAAATCTGCTGAGAAGAAATCGCCGAAAAATACTTTTTTTGCATTTTATTTTGATATCTGGCCTGGGACTCTAACCCTGGCTTTACGTCTAATAAGCCAGCACACCACCCACTAGACCACGGCGTGAAATGCTTTAAATACAAACTTGTAATAGAACTTTAGTATTCCGTAGATCTAGAAATAAAAAATTACTCTCACAATTATGCCAGCATAAGATTATAAAAATAGAAAACTGTTTCAAGGACATTACGGCCATAAGGATTATTTTTTTTTACACCTAAAACTTATAAATATTGATACGTACGCAGTCATTCATCTCTCTGACGTTTGAATTTTTTATGAATTTCCACAATTTGACTTTTATTTGTGGATTCACAAACGCAAACAATATTTATGACACTCTTCTACATTCTTTTTATTCATATTTTACTGTCGTTTTATTTCCACGTTTTTTTTTTTCTTGTTATGATCAACAACGTAAACGTGTGCCTTTCGAATACGAGAATAAATTTAAATGCCAGTGACAGACAGACAACCAGAATGGGAAGATTAACGCATTGGATTAGAAGCGGAATGGAGCGGAAATTTGATGTAGACTTTTTAAGAAGTGAAAACGAATTTTGAATATCACGTACAAATAACATGTGACATATGATGTCAATGGAATTTAAAAACTACATACGAGGGTCTTCCCACAGGCAGATAGAACTTTCTGTCGCCCTCAATTGGTCATTACAATCCCATAGGCAGAATTATGTTGCCATTCTGTGGTTGAAAACAGATATCAGCAATAGGCATTCAAAACGATAAGTAGATTCGATTCATATTTATAATTCAAGATACTTATACGCATTCATACTTATTTTAATAACATACTTATACTGCTCATACTCAAAGTTTAAAGTACTCGTCATATTCATACTTAACAATACGCATAATGTTGTTGATTTCGACTTAAAATATGACGATAAAATATAGACGAAGCGCAAAATAAGTATAATTCGAGTACGAACACCACAGTACTCGGTAGAAGGATGAGTGTTTGCTTTCCTTCCTGTTCTTGTGTTTTCTTTTTTCTTCTCTCGTAAACGTAACAACAACTAAGACTGTAAATTTTGATAAATGATTCGAGTCAATCGAGTCATTTGTAAGTATTATAAGTATTTTTCTAAATTTATGCATCTGAATGAGTAGGCGCATGAATCAAACATATTTCGAATGTTGTGAGTTAGATGATCACGTTGTACTCATACTCATTGTAAACTGTACTTATAAATCAATGTTGTTGCGCGTACGAATGAATCAGAGTAGTTGAATTTATATTCTGTTGACTTACTCATACTTAAAAGTTCATGAGTACTTATAAGTATCCAAAAAACGATTCATTGCTGATCTCTGATTCAAACCCCAATTAAGAAAAAATATTTCTTTTGGTGGCTTCTTCCTTACAGCCCTCTGACTGATAAAAGTTCTGAAAGTTAATGATATTGCCAAGAGAAGTTTCTTAATAAAAATTATCATTCGGAGTAGACTTTAAACTATAAACCCTATAAGCCATGGATAAAATTAAAGCACACAACATGGGTGGTGTAAGAAGCTAGATTGTAATCCCGGCTAAAGGAATATCTTAATTTCATAGTGGCGTGATTCGGCTTTGAGGGTGATGGCTAATATTTGGAAAAGCTTTGCCTAATGAATTGCATTCATGTTATTCGCACATTATTTCATTAAAAATCCTTCATTCCTATTGTCCATTAAACTTTGCACAATACCGCCTTGAGGGTATATGAATGCAAAACAGCAAAATAAGGTCAGTAATCGCAGTCAAAAATAAAAAAAAATTACCAAAAAAATGTTATTTTTTAAGTGAAACTGCCAAAAGGCAAAAGGCACTACAAATACAATCAAATTGTGTGTGTGTGTAGCAATCATATTTATATATAGTGATAAAGAAAGAGAAAGAGAAGAAATGAGGGAATGAGAGAGAGATAGACAGAGTATAATATCATAACCAAAAAAAATGAAATAAAATAACATTTCATAGAGTATATTTCAATTTTCCACATGGAATATGTTGTCGATTGCTGGTTGAATCAATTTATGGCATCCGTAGGAAAAACACTACAACAACAATAACAAAAAAATTCTGTATAAAAATGTATGCGAGTGAACAACAGCAATAACCAGCAAACCAAACATTGGAAATGAATATGTGTGCTTGAAAAAGGGAGAAAAAAGAACAAAATCCACTTACACATTTACACACGTGTTATCCTTTCACTTGTAGTGTGCATACATATGTAAATATATGTGCTGCTCGCTCTTTCTCTCTCTCTCTCGCTCTCTCTCCCAACTGTGTGAAACAACATTTATGATGACGACGTTGATGTGAATGTATTTATTCATGTAAATAGAGAAGGCAATGTGACAGAATTGGCAATAATGTAAATACATTTATAGTTAAATATTAAAACACTCACACACACACACATATACCTACTATATACATGTATGTATGTATATGTAAACACACACTCTTATTTGTATTCAGTTATATCCCAGTCAACAAATTTTGAAAATTTTTAATAAAATTCGAATCTTTGTTGATTCTTTTGCGCGTTTAAAAAAGCTTAAATATGCGCTCATTTTCTGTCGGCAGAAAAAAGTGACTACGAGTGACTCTTCTTAAAAATTCAGTTATGAGTCATTTTTCTATATTATTTTAGTGTAATTTTTGACTCTTTTTCTAGTAGGTTTATAATCATTTTCGAATCACTTTCTGAGAATCACTTTTTAGTTTTATTTACCTTCATTTATGATTCTTTTTCGAGTCGTTTTTCACTAATCGTTTAATCTTTTATGAGTCCTTTTATTGTCATTTATGAGCCATGTTCGTATTAATTTGGACTCGTTTTTAAGTCATTTATGATTAAAATTTGAGTCATTTATTACTTAAAATTCTTTTTTACTCTCTTCAAGCGTTTTTATTAGGGTTACTGAGTCCTACGTTTATAGTACAGCGATTTCAAAAATCACGTTCGTATGAAAGTTAAGTATAAAAAAAAGAAAGAATATTAAGTATACATTCGTGGTGTATGTACATCAGATATCGAAATTTATTTAAAGAAATATTGTTTTTCGTTAAAAAACAAAGCAACATTTTCAATTAAAAAAAAAAATTGTACTTTATTTCATAGCCATCTTTTGCATAATAAAAAATTTATACAGAAAAGCAAATTTTAATCATCTACATACATACATACATACATACATAATTGGCCATTACAACCCTTCAGTCAGGATTACGACCTAGCTTCTCACACCACTTATATTGTGTGCGTTAATTTTATACATGAGTGGCGGGACCTACAGTTTAAAGTCGACTCTGAACGATAGAATTTTAAGAAGCTTTTCATGGCAATTTTTACTCTCAGAGTCGCCGAAGAAATATTTTTCGTTTTTATGTCTGACCTGGGATTCGAACCCGGGCCTTTCGTCTAATGAACCAAGACACTACCCACTAGACCACGGTGACTTCAGCCAGTATTTACTTGCTTACTGCTATTTACATGTGGACTAAACATGTTCCGGCTAATAGAGGGGGCTTAAATAATCCAGTGCACTTAAGTCCAAACAGATAAAGTGGGTGGAAACATTACTTCAACTATTGTGGCATAATGATGATCCTAATAGGGAGAGAATAATGAGTATTTATTACAATTAAAAAAGGGCAACGTGTCGTGCTAATGAGTGCACTCACCAAATACTCCGTGTGACATGTGCACCTAATACTAATACTCGACAAAAGACTCATCCTGCCTGTGCAGCTCTATGGCATAGAGGCATGGACACTACTAGGCTCTGAGAGGATTCGAGAGAAAAGTCCTACGTAAGATATTAGGTCCAGTGCAAGTTGGCAAAGATATCCGCGTCCAATCGAACAATGAGCTGAGCGAGATCCTCAACGACATAGACGTTGTACAGCTTATTAGCATCTAGCGGTTGCGATGACTCGACCATGTCATTCGAATGTAAAAGGATGCTTCGGCAACACGATATTTGATGTAAGGATCTGCGGAAGTCGGCGAATAGGACGATCATCAAGGATCAATTCGAAGAAGCCCTAAGGCAACGAATGGCCAATTAAATAAGTACATGTGGACCTGAACCAAATTGACGTGTTAAAAAATGGTGAATGCTGGACAAGCGCTGAAGATATTGAAATGAAGAAGAAGTTCTTCTGTGTGATTGTCCAGTTTTCACAAATTCAAGAATCTAATATTTTTGGCACAGTTCCTACAACTGGTCTCAGAGGAGTGGACGTAAAGAAGTTAAGGAAGTTTATACAAGATATAGTGCGTTGGCTTATTAGACAAAAGGCCCGCGTTCAAATCCCAGGTCAGACTTCAAAACGAAAAATATTTCTTCAGCGACTTCATCTCAGCAGATTTCTGGCAAAGACTATGAGAGTAAAAATTGCCATGAAAAGCTTCTCAAAAATCTGTCGTTCGGAGTCGACTTTAAACTGTAGGTCCCGCCACTCATGTATAAAATTAACGCACACAACATAACATGGTGTGAGAAGCTAGGTCGTAATCCTGACTGAAGGGTTGTAATGGCCAATTATGTATGTAATCTTCGGAATGCTAGCTGGGATACTGTGTATATCATTTCATTCATGCAATATCGGAAAAAACAAATTTATGCTCAATTTTATGAGAGTGTGTTCGTATGTAATTGTATTTTTGCATCACTCACATTCTCTATCTCTCTCTCTCTCTCTTGCTTTTCTACTCTTTGTATCACACATTTTATGATGCTGTGCTCAGTGATGGCAATAATTTAAATTTATATTCGTATTTATCTACAATTACAATAAAAAAAAAAATAAAATAAAACATGAAGAAGAGAACATGCTGTTGTTGTTGTTGTTGTTGTGTTTAAAATAATGAGTTTTTTTTCCGAGCTTTAAAGTTGTTATTCAAAATTGAAAAGAATGAAAAATTTAAAAAAACAACCCAAAACGAAACATTTTTATTGCGGGACATTAAAATTGTCAATGTAGTATGAAAAACGAAATATGCAATCATCGTTTCGCTGCTCCACTATAACATGGCATTCAGGTAAAGAAACTATAAGGACAACAAGATAAGTACATAGTAACGCATCAGGACGTTAGTATTTTATAAAGTAAACAACATAAAAAATTTCCTTTTCCATCTTCGTACTCTTTTCCCCAGTGACATTCCCTTCTTCTTCCTTCTGCTTCTACGTTCTGTTTACAGTTCAAACTTTCCTGGTGAGCTTGAATCCATGTTCCAAACCTAGCTTAAACATTTGCAACAAAACTAACTAACTTCCTCTCAGCATTCTTCGGTCAAAAATTTTAAGAGTGTACATCAAGTGCAATGAAAAATTTCTCCAAAATCTGTCTTTTGGGTTCGACTTTAAACTGTAGGCCCTTGGCACTCATACATAAATTTAACACACACTACACAGGGGTGCGGTGTGAAGACTCATTGTGTGAAGACTCATAGAAAACGTAATTGGTCGTTATAACGCCTACAGCGGATTACGACTTAGTTTTTCACACCACTTATATTGTGTCTGACCTAAGGTTTGAACTGTGGCCTCATGTCTAATAAGCAACCACACTAGGCCTACTAGATTACAGCGACTTAACAGTCAATGAAGTTAAAAAAGGCCAGCCTAGCTACTACACTCTATCACTTCTTTGTTGGCATATTTTTACTTTTTTTTGCCAGCAAATCGTTTTTATCTTTGATGCCGCAGCCATGCATGGATTTTACAAATAAGATGGCTCCAGCATTTTGCACGCTGAACACTAATTTCCATCATGTCAGGATTTCGAGAAAAGCCATTTTTGAAATATTGTAGAGCTAAAGAGTGACGTGCTAGAAACATCGTTATTGTCAGAAATTGACAATTGATTTAAAATGACCCCAAAGCCGAATTGTTTGCGTGCACCATTAAAGAAGGGGGTGGGTTTATATCAGATTTATTTGAAAATTGTTACTCAGCGATTTTTGGGGTCGCTGATTACAGATTACTGATTGAAGTCGCCGTGGTCTAGTGGGTAGTGTGTTGGCTTATTAGACGAAATGCCCGGGTTCGAATCCCAGGTCAGACATCAAAACGAAAAATATTTCTTCGGCGACTTCCTCTCAGCAGATTTCTGGCAAAGACTCTGAGAGTAAAAATTGCCATGAAAAGCTTCTCAAAAATCTGTCGTTCGGATTCGACTTTAAACTGTAGGTCCCGCCACTCATGTATAAAATTAACGCACACAACATAGGTGGTGTGAGAAGCTAGGTCGTAACCTGACTGAAGGGTTGTAAATGGCCAATTATGTATGTATGTTTGCTTACAGATCTTCATTCAGATTTTAAAAATTTTAAATTCCATTAACATAGGTGTAAACCTAACGTATCTAAAGTTCTTAATAGCCAGTTGTGTGATCAACTGAAACTCCAAGCCAAAGTATTGATTGTACTTTATCAGTGTAGCCTTAAGTCTGATACATCGACAATTCGGATATCAATGCTATAACAAAATCTGGATAAAACCTAACCTTTGTTGAATATAAGACAGCATTTGATCGTTTAATATTCCAATATGTGACCTAAAAAATTCTTGCGAAGCTGCTCAGTATGTTGTTGATTAGCTCCTCCAGCTTCGTCAAGGTGGGATAAAACTTTCCGATGCTTTAGCGTCTCCTTTTTTCATGTCCTTATGAAGTGTGTTATGCAGAAGACGAAGCTTCATTCTTTGGTGCCGACGACATCGAAATCAGTTAGGCGTACGATGTGATATATTGCTGCTGCCTTTAGTATTGTAGAGCGGGTGTTTGCTATAATGTATCCGACAGAAAATGATGAAGTATTTTGTGAAAATGTTGGCATATGCGGGGTAACGGATTCCAACAATCGACAAATCTACCGCCAACGTATTCAATGAATTTATTTACTTTCGTTTCCCCGCTTAAATTGAAAATTCAGTCTGGACGTCAACAGCTGCTTTTATAGTCCCAACAGACAATTGATTTGCAGAGACCATTTTCGTGTTATGAAACTAATGCTCTAAAGTTGCCGTGGTCTAGTAGGTAGTGTGTTTGCTTAATAGATGAAAGGGTTGAGTTCGAATCCCAGGTCAGACATCAAAACAAAAATATGAAAATATTTCTTCGACACCAGAAATCTGCTGAGAGAAATAACTCTGGAGTAAAAACTGGCATGAAAAGGTTATCAAAAAGTCTGTTGTTCGGCCTCGACTTTAAACTGTAGGTCCCGCCACTCACGTATAAAATTAACAAACACAGCGCGAGTCGTGTGAGAAGCTAGGACGTTGTACAATGGGTCAATTCGACGACCGGGTACTGTACTTGTCACAGTTGGCAAATACACGTCTCCTAACCTAACTAAAGCTCTAAAGTCCCCCATCCTTCAGCAATAGTCGCCTAGGTAAAATTTTTGCAACGTGAAAGTATTCGAAAGAAGTGCTCTACGCAACATGATAAACCAACAATGAGCTGCATAAGCTCCACAACGATATTGATGTACTTCTGCGCATTCACTTCAAGCGACTATCATGGCCGCGCTTAATATTATTCCTATTTGTTACAAGGACGAAGTGGGAGATGTGGGTTATTTGTTTCATCTTCAAAATGCCAAATATCTCTATGCACCGTCCATTGAAACCTAGAAAAACGATATCATACATGAAAAAAGTTGAAATATTTCACAAAATAATGAAATCAAATACGATTTGAATATGAAAGAAATAAATTTTTTATGATTAATTAGAAATAAATAAACGCATATGTATGTAGATATAAATATGCATACATACATACGTATTCATATAAATTTTTTATAAAAAATTTTTTTATTCCATATCAGCCAGAGTTTGCTTTGTAGATTATTTTTATTTAATTTTTTTTTTATTTATTGGGTGTAGAAATTAAAAATTTGTGTTTCGCATCGCAGGTTTTAAATGGAAGTAGTCTGTCATCAACAGGTTCTTAGTATTCTGCGGCGGCATCTTTTGACATATCGAGCTCTAATGAGATTGAATACTCTTTATACTTGCTTGCTACTAACATACACGCAGAAATTAATGAAAACATTTTCAAGATACTCTTCAATAGCTCACGACGATGTGCTTCAACCGAATTTTTTTTTTTCGAAATTATAAGATTAATTCGTCCATCAACACGGTAATTAAAATTTACTTAAATTTGAAATAAATCTGCTGGTTGAGTGCCACTTACAGGCAATGTATATTAGGAGTAAGGCATTATCTTCAAAAGTTTGTTTCGTTATACTGGACGTTAGGTGTGAATATTTTTTCCACTGCTTTGTGTCCGTTTCTTTAATCTATTTTTGTTGCTCCAGCTATCCCAGGATAATATTACTGCCAATAAACAACATCCTTTGAGTATTTAATGTAGTGGCGGGGAATTTTGCCCCTACCATTAGGTGGCAGTACTACCTGACCTTCCTATTTTGGTATCCTTTTACCATTTCCAGGTGTTGAGTGAGTTTCTTAAGTGAATTGCATTAGGGGGGAACGAGGCCATTTAATTTCCAAATTCGGAAACCAGTATGAACAATTTTTTTCGGGATCTTACTAGGCTTCTCATCTTGTTGATACGCTATCTTTGACTTCTACACCAAGCTACCGCTTCCGTGTAAAAATTGTCTCTTTAAAAACTCAAAATAATTTTGTCTGACCTGAATGGTCTTTGCCTTTTGTATTTTAAGGAACATGAATAAATTCTAACTACATAAACCAAAAGACAAATATTTACTTTCTCAATACCTCTTTTTCATATTCATTTTCGCCGTTTTGAGACGCACAAGCGTTGGGAAAGCATCTCCCCTTTTATTATTTCATTAATTAAGTTTTTCGAGCAGTCGCCTTAGTCTAGTTGCTAGTGTGTTGGCTTATTAGACGTGAGGCCACTGTTCAAATTCCAAGTCAGCATCGAATTGAAATATGAAAAAATATTTCTTCTCAGCAGATTTCTGGCAAAAACTCTGAGAGCGAATAAAATTGCCAAGAAAATGTTCTAAAAATTCAGCCTTTCGGAGGCGACTTTAAACTGGCAACTACAGTTACTCATTTATTAAATTAACTCACACAATATGATGGTGTGAGAAGCTAGTGCAGTCCTGTTATAATATTATAATTACCAATTACGTATGTATATATGTAAGTTTTTCCATAGCAAGTTCTTGAATGATAGGGCTGCCAACTAAAGCTGTCTGAACGTTTTCGTTTGTTGTTCTTAGCACGGTTGCTCGCTGGTTCTTAACACCTTTGCTGATTGCGTTCTCATATTCAAATATTTTTTGTTTTTTGTTATGCAGTATGTGGCGCTGTATGGCCTTACATCGTATTCCATGTTATACTCTCTGCGAGAAATGGAAATTTTTTGAATTAATTTTTGGAGCAGGAATTAAAGAAGCTAAAATGAATTAATTATAAGTTGTAATGGACACTCAGCATATGTATAACAACGGCTATGAATTCCACATTTTTTTTATTTATACACCCAATAATTAATATTTTATCATATTTGTGTGTTGTTTCAACGCCATATCAGTGTAATAGAAAGAATTAAAAATTTTTCTCGCGTGGGTTTGCCAAAAATTAAATGCATTTCACTGAGAATTGCATAAAAATTTTGATTCATTTGCAATGATTTTTAATTTATTTCGTTCAACATATTTTTTATTATTCTCCTTCCTTTCTTTTATTTTTTGGTTTTTTTATTAAAGTTCCTGTTTTTTTTGGTGGTAAAGGGGTATCGGGAAGGCAGTGGAATTCATATATAAAATATTTGCCAGTTTTTATTATTTTTATGGTGGCATAAATTAACATATTTTTTTTCAACAATCTATTTAAGTGTTGTTGTTGTTGTTGCTGTTGCTGTTATCATTGTTGTTTTGCTTCGGTTTCTGTGTTTTTTTTTATTGTTGTGGTTAAAATTCTCTCTTCAGTGCTTTTTATTCCACAACACATTTCATATTTGAAATTGCTTATACGTCCCTGTGGCAATTTTATAATGTGTCCCAAATGTCTGTGTATTATTAATACTAATTGCAATACTTTAATATATACATACATACATATGTATGTGTATGTGTATGTATATGTATGATTAAAAGGGGAGGAGAACGTAGTATAAGAGTTCATCATCAGTAGGGTAGATTTGGCATACTGGGTTTAAAGGGTGTAACCATCTACCTACCTACCTAACTCCCTCCCATCTTCTCTTTCGCTCTCTTTCTAGTCAACTTAAATAACTTGACAAAAATATTTTTTTATTCAAATTTAACATCAACGATAACAACATAATTTTATTTCACTTCGTAGCACAATTGTCAATTGCTAAGTGTTGTACCCCTGTACCGATGTTAGTTTACATGGTTATTGCCATTGCTATTGCTTGTCCGTTTTACCCACTTGCTGTTGTAAAATGTAGTGTTGCTGTTGCCTTCAAACCATAATTAGCTGAAAAGTCAAGACCTTTCGACTAAAAATATTTGTGGCAGTGTTTATAGTTATGCCTACCAAATGGTTGTGGTAGATGCAACACGAGAAATTCTTGCGTTTAATTCATTTCATCGGCTGTTGCCACTGTTACAGTGGGAGAATACGGAACAAATTTTCCAAATTAAAAATAAATTTATTTTTTTTCTTTTAATAAAATTAAACAGAACAAGTTTCATAGATTTTGTTTGTGTTTATTTGATTGTTAGTAAATTGTAGATACGCAGACCATAAGTATTGGATTATAGAGTTTGGAGAGTTTGCGTATTATAATGAATCTCAGGATCGAACAAGACTTCAAAACAAACTTTTCGAAAAGATCCATACGAACGTAATTAGTCATTACAACTATAGCTGCCAAATTTGACGATTTTGTAGTAAAATATCATATTGACGATGTGACGATTAAGGGCATACCCTTATTTTGACGATTTTTAGAAATTAAAAATTTCTTTTTCATCATTTAAAAGCCAAAAATTTACACCCTCTTCACGAAGGGAGTTCCACACATGAATAGTCCGACTAGTTCCTGTAATACAGTGTGCGATCCACTGGCCAATCGACCACATACGTATGTACTCGCCGATTCTCGAAAACAAGTCCCTTATTTCGCTCGAGAAAAAATCTGTTATAATAGCCTAAGAACACTGAAATACAAATCACATTGTAACGATCTTCCAATGAATCAATGGAGTTCTCTTCTACACGGTTGAGAAATCTCAAAATAGATGTTGACTTTACATGAGTGTTGTGTTCCAATCTCTTTCGGATATAAGTTTTGTAAATAGCAAGAAGGCCAGGTGAAGTGAAGTATTCCCTGCACTCTCCTAAGAAGCTAAGGCACTGAAAAATGTGTCGGTTCTAGCAAACATTACACTGAATTTGCATGCCAATTTTCATGAAAGTCTTTGACGATTTTGATGATTTTTCTTTTAATATTTGACGATTGGATGCTTTATTCATCTGTCAGCTATGACTGCAACCCTTAAGTCAGGCTTACGTCGAACGATACATTATTGAGAAGCTTTTCTTGGACCATTTTATTCGCTCTCACAGTTTTTGCTAGAAATCTGCTGGGAGGAAGTCACCGTAGAAATATTTTTTCGTATTTCGTTTCGATGTCGAATGTCAATGGGGTTTGAAGCGTTGCCTAACTACTTACTAGACTTCGGCGACTGCTGAAAAAACTTAATTAATGAAACTTCCGCAATGTAGGGAATTAATAAAAGTCGAGATGCTTTCTGGACGCTTATGTGCCCTAAAGCGGTGGAAAAAGAATATGAGAAGAAGATATTAGAGAGTAGATATCTGTCGTACGGTTTATATAGTTAGAATTTATTCGTGTTCCTTAAAAGACGAAAGGCAAAGACCATCCAGGTCAAACAAAAATGTTTAAAGTTTTTAAAAGCGGGAATTTTTACATGAAGGCAGTGATGTGATTTAGAAACCAAGAACAGTGTATGTACAAGTCGAGAAGCATAGGCTCGAATCCCAATGGAGATAAAAACGAATCGTCTTTAAAATTAAGTAGGTCATACTCTCCTCCAATGCAATCCATCTAAGAAACCTCTTCAACACCTGGAAATGGAAAAAGTATACGAACATAGGAAGGACAGGCAGTGCTTGCCAGTTAGTGGTATAAGCGAGTAAAATTCTCCGGCGCTGCACCAAATACACAAAGCGCGTTGTTTCTGGTTTCGGTCTTTTGGGAATATGAACTGTGGCCACATGTCAAATAAGCCAACACACTAGAACTCACTTGATTGCGGGGACTATAATAGCTAGTATTTCATATTCTTTACAGATTTTGATGCAATTTTTTCTTTCCTACAGGCTTAGTTTGGCTGAAACCGTTTGAATTTTCCTGTAACAGTTTGTAAACCTCGAACACGGTCTCTATATGTGCCGCTTATGAAATTTTGGGGCAATGTTCACAATACGTCATTAAAGAAATTTGCAAGGACCTGGATAATATGGTCGTCGTGTTTATTATTATTTTAAGGTAAAGAGTAATGAGACTCCCTAATTTAATTTTATTTGTGCCTGCGCTTGTGTTCTCTGCTGTCCCACTGTGCAATAACAATAACAATTTCTAGATTATTTTAAATGTTGGGTTTTGTTTTGTGGGTTAAATTGGCAATGTTGGCTCTTGGTTATACGGTTTAGTTGACATTGTCCGTCTCTCAAACTATTTCAATTTCATTTGGTGTGTTGTAGCACCATCAACGCTCACATACTCAAGGAAACTGTTTACACATACACTCCCATTTTACATACACTCACACCTATGCAGAGTAAGAGAAACACTAAACAACACGTGTAGGTTGACATAGTTTTTCCTAGATTTGGCAATTTAAGGACATTTGCTTACAAATACAAGGACATTTGCTTACATATACATACTAGTACATACACACATACATAGGTGTACACTGCTGAGGGGGAAAAATACAATTTATTTCCGTTTTTTTTCTAATTTTTTTTCATTTACTTTTCATATACAAGTGACAGCATTTAAGCCTTAAATGTTGACAGTCGATCAATCATAATTTTTTTTGTTCCTTGACTTGCCATGTTGCTTTTATTTATTTTTCTATGTTGTTGCTATTGCTATTGTTGTTGTTGTTGTTGTTACTATAAATGTCTTACTTTGTAAGGTTATGAATTTCATTTAGTTTAAGGCAGAATTTTTTTTATAGAATTTACGAGGATGGTTCCTAAATTAGGTCACTTAATGTACAGATGACAGCAATAATGTGAAGAAGCCGTGTTGGTGCTACAAAATAAGAACGATTTCTAACGATCTTTGGACAACAAATATTGATTGCAGAGGAACTCCTACTTGGGGGAAGCTAATTCCATTTTTTATAAATAAAACATGGCGTCAGAGTTTGGTGCTGAGACAATTGTTATTGGTTGAAAAGAAAAGTAGGCCCATATAGGCTATGACACGGATTGAATATTGATTTCTTGAGGGATCTTAAAGGGATTTGTAGTTTTCGAGCATCTTTAAAATATCCATACGGGAAAGAAAGATTTTGGGAAAATGGTGTCATCTTTTCCATGTTGGCAGGAACAGCTGGCTCAGTAAGACTACCAGATCATTGCAGTGTATTCTATGAAAAAAGTTCAGGCATTTGTACATGAATAGGTGGGACGTACAGCATAAAGTCAACACCGAAAACACAGATTTTAGAGAAACTTTTCATGGTAATTTTTTTTTACTCTCAGATTTTTTGGCAGATATTTGCTAAGAGGTCTTACTCCTAATAAGACAACACAAGACTACTAGTCTAGACTGGCTGTGGAGATTATGTCTGTTATCCAAAGGGCTGTCAGAGCCACAAAACCTATCGTAATGACCTTTTATGACGGCTGCTTACCGATCAATAGTGGTATTCCAGGAAACTACAGTGCAAATGAACTGTCTAGACATGGTGCACCCATTAAACTCTTGGGTGAGTCCTTCTACATTTGTAACCCCATTGAAAACATACAAGCTATGTTGGCATATTCGGATATGGGCAAGATAATGCAGCAAATCTGGTTAAGGCGGAATAGGGGTTTCAAAGAAAGTCCACTCAAACTGCAAAGAAGCCCGCTTAGCGGGGTGGATGAAGTCATTAGGCATTGATCTTCAACAGAAGGGCTTCTAATACTCTACAAGACGCTCATCCTATCCACGCTTCTTTATGGTGCAGAAGCATGGACCCTATTAAGAACGGATGCAGCTGGTTTGAGAGTATTCGAGAGGAAAGTACTACGTAAGATTTTCGATCCTGTAGCAGTTGGTGATGATTTCCGTATTCGATCTAAAAGTGAGCTGTATGAGCTTTTCAACTACATAGACATTGTGCAGCGTATTAATATCTAGCGACTGCGCTGGCTCGGCCAAGGCGTTCGAATGGAGGAGGATACTCCGGCGGGAGGGGTATTTGATGCGGTGACCTGCGGAAGTTAGCGAAGAGGACGACCTTGTACGTTATGTAGGGGTTCAAAAAGCAGAGGCGCCTGGAAGGATATATTGTGGCAGGCCGCAATCCGTTAATCGGATTGTTAATGGCCAATTAAGTACCAAGTAAGTAAGAAAGTTTTATGGACCTAATCTAGTAGATAGAGTGTTGGCTTTTTAGACCTGAGGTCATGCACGCTTCAAAACCCAGACCAGGCATTTCGAACAGAACGAAATATGAAAAGAATGCTGGTCAAAATTTTGAGCGTAAAAATAAAATTGCAATGAAAACTTTCTCAAAAAATCTGTCATTCAGAAACGTTTTTAAACTATTATGGTCCTGCTATCCATCTATAAAATTAACACACATATAGCATGTGGGTGGTGTGAGAAAGCTCAGCTGTATGTAAGTGATGCTACAGTGCAGCCACAACCAATTAAGTAAGTTACCTAAGTAATGTTGGCAAACGGTGTTAATGATCTGTTGAGAATGGGGATTAGTAATCCAAGTGGGCCTAATTAAAAACTCTTTGTGTTTCTAGGGCTAGAGGAAATTAACGAATGGGTGGTATAATAATGAATCATATATCGACACCTCCATTTCTATAACATTCTAAGTCGAAAGAGGGTGTTTTGAATTATGAGCTTTCAGAATTTCCATGCAACATACGACTATAAGCGGTATTCAAAGTAGATTTTTCCCTATAACTTCGGAACGGATCGGCGCATCTTAACGTAGAGTTTAAAAATGCAAGATAGGAGGAGGAGGAGGAGGAGGATATGGAGGCATCGATATGATCTAAATGTGAATATTCTGTTGATGTATTTACAAGAAAATTCAGATACTGCTGAATCTGCCGGTGATGCCTGTTGAGAGAAACTTGACAGAAAAGTTCTCTTTATAAAATAGGCATTGCAGGTATTACTGACGAACTAAAGGCTATTAAACTTAAAGGAAAAAATTCGATAGAGTTTTCGCAATTTTGTTGCATTGGGTTCACTGTGAAATGGTGTAATTGCTCGTGACTTCATCATTCTCATACAAATTGCCATGAAGTTATGAAAAGTTTTTGTCCTCCATCTGACAATCTGACACGGAGATATAAAAGTCCCCTCACACAATAAGATTTCTTTGCTTTTTGAAGCTGCTAGAATTATTCAATGAAAGTCAATTATTTAATTTATGATTTAATTTATTAGAAAAACAAAACCAAAAAACAGAAACAGAAAATTAAGAAATAAAAATGAAAAATTATTCGAAAAACTCTAGAGACATGGCATTAGATGGGCAACACATTGGACATAACTGTGGAGGTCATTGTATAAATAAATCATTAAATGGAAACAAATAATTAAGCATTGTTTTTATTATTGTCATTATTAATGATAATGATAATGTTATTGCTGTTTCTGTTGTTGTTAAAGGCCCATATGTTGGCGAGCTGGCTGGTTGGTTGGTTAGTTGGTTGGCGGGTGTAGCCCGTAGGCCATATGCTCATAAAATATTAACATTATTATGGCTGGCTGGCTGGCTGACTGACTGGATAATGTTGGAAATGGTTGGCAATGCAACAGAATCTTCTTTTTGTTGTTTTCATTGCGTTAATTTGTGTAAATTAAACAACAACAATCAACTCACTCAGCTATTTACTCTAGGGAAAGGGGAAAAACCAATAATTTTTTAAAGCTAAGGAAAAGCTTCTGAAAAAAATAATTGAAATTTTTATATTTAAATGTGGTTATTGCTATTGTTATTATAAAATATTTAAAATTTATTTATTATTTACGTTTATTTATGGTTTGACTTTTACATACATTTGGGGATTTTGGGAATTTGGGAATTTGTCCCTTTTATGGAGCAGAGAAAGAGCGAGAGAGAGAGAGAGAGAGAAAAATATTATTTTTTTTTGAGATGATAAGCCATTTATTTGTTTAAAATTAATGGCAAAAATTAAAATTGACCACAAATTATTTACAAATAAATTCTAAAAACCAAACATTTATGGTTTGATCTTTGAATCGGCTAACAGGTGGCAGGCATGGTATTAAGGGAATTGAAGGAACAAAAATTTAATTACAACTATAATGCCATGCAGTATTAAAAAGAAAAAAATTATTAATTAATTAAAGTTAGAAGTGAATGCCACAAATCCAACAATATTTTATACTTTATGACGGTTTCCCACATCTAGGTTCTCCCACCACTTATGTTGCGTTTTTTTTTTTTTTTTTAATTTTATCCATGAGTGGCAGGACCTATAGTTTGAACGAAATATGAGAAAGTTTTTTTTTATTATTTTTTGCCAAAAGTCTGCTGGTTGGCAGTTGCCGCAAGAGGAAAATATTTTTCAAATTTCTCTATGTTCAAGATTTTGAGGTGTGATCTTAGTCACCAGCTCTCGGTTATGAGCTAAGCCGACAAGATGCCTACTAGCTTCTACGACGAGTTCAGTCAGTGTTTAGTGTAATCAGTATTCAATACTTGGAAAACCACTATACCAGTCATTTGAAATATGATTTTTTAATCAAACGATTTGTATTTTCTAAAACGATCGTTTAAATCGCCATAGTCTAGTAGGTAGTGTGTTAGCTCACTAGACGTAAAACCCGGGTTTGTATCCCAGGTCAAGCATCAAAATGAAATATGAAAAGGAAAAATATTTCTTTATCGATTTCCTAGCAGATTTCTGGACAAAACTCGGAGAAGTAAAAAAACCTGCCATGAAAAAGTTTCTCAAAAATCGGTCGTTCGGAATCGACATTACACGGCCGGTGTATGACACTAGGCCATAATCCTGACTGAAGAATTTTAGTGGCCAATTATGCTTGTATATGATCGTTTAAAAACAGAAAAAGACTACAAATGATATTTTAAAATGTGATATTTTAAAATGTTCACTTTTCGACCTTTACGGTGAGGTATAAAAAGAATTTCCAACGTTATAAAGAAATTTAAAGAGGCTGCTGCAACTGCTACTGTTCAGGTCTGGCACTCGAAAAGGCAGGTTCTTTTATCGGAATTCTATGCAGTGAGGCATTTATTTCACTCGGTGCTAACGTCAGCAATTAAAAATTTCTTATACTGGGGCTTGGGTATCTAAAAGTTATTGTTGTAGAGATATTGTATTTAGAAAAAGAGATATGAAGAGCTCCTTATGGTCTGCGGGATTCTCTGGACTGTATTTTAGTCGATAATGATCATAAATAATCAACTTAAGGTGCTGGGGATGTTTTCGCTGGTCTTATTTTCGTTATTTTATCCCCTATTTTTGCATAACCACCGTTGGCTAATAGTTAGTGTGTTAGCTTATCTAATACAAGAGATTACGGTTCTAAGCCCTAGTCAGACATCTCGAACATAATGAAATATGAAAAAAATATGACTTCGTCTACAGGTTTCTGGTAAGAACTCTGTGAATGAAATAAAATTGCCATGAGAAAGTTTCTTAGCAAAATCTTCGTTTAAAGTCGACTTTAAACTGTAGGCTCTGAGAAACTGGGTCGTAATTCTGACTAAAGCGTTATAATGACCAATTATTTGTGTATGTACGTGTGTATGTACGTGTGTATGTACGTGTGTATGTACGTATGTATGTACCCCCAGTTTACCTTTCGAAATAGGCGAAAAAGTAGATCCAAAAGGTACGAATTTTGCGAGCAATTTAAGTTAACTTTCAGTCAGGATTATTGACTTAGTTTCCCACACCACTTATGTTATGTGTGTTAAATTTATAAATAAGTGGCGGAACCTACAGTTTAAAGTCGACTCCGAACGACAGAGTTTTGAGAAACTTTTTCAGGGCAATTTTATTTACTCTCAGAGATTCTGCCAGAAATCTGCTGAGAGGAAATCGGCATAGAAATACTTTTTGTGGTTTGTTTTGATGTCTGGCCTGGGGCTCGAACTCTAGTTTTACGTCTAATAAGCCAACACACTACCTACACACTACGGCGACTTCAAAACTTCTTGAACATTATACTAACCTAACGAATACAAATCTATTAATTTCCTATTACTTCAATCTCTTTTTGTTCTCGTGGCAAGCACCTTTTATTCATACGCCTTATGTCATTAAGTGATTCGTACTCTGATCAAATCATAATTTCATATAACAAATCCGAGTAAGCAGCCGAATCAATGCTAAAGTCTAATACCCATTAGGTGAAAAATGGGAAAGGACCCCAGTTAACGATGATTGAGACTTTAAATTCGCCTTTATTATTTTAATCTACTTGAACGTGTCAAATGTCATTAACTTCCTAAACAACGTATTGATTCACCTCAAAGAAATATTTTTGAAATTTTTTTTAAAATATTTTCCATTAAATTGAATTGAAAAATCAATCACATTTACAGTCTATGGAAGCAGCTGTTAAAAACCAAAACTGGCCTATTTCTTTTCACAATAACAAAAAAAAAAAAAAATTGCCTATAATTAAGCAATCAATTGAGTGGGCCGAATGATGCTACTCGAATTACCATTTCAATGTAAAGAAAAAAACAATTTTTTGCAACATGGCAACAGTAGCAAGAAAAACAAAAGAACACATTTCTATAAACAACAATTTTCATGGGCAATTATTTATAAAGTACCCATGTTAACAGTCTAATCTAATATTACGTGCTGCCCTTCTCTATACATAATCTCTCGCTCTCCTTAATTCCTGCCGGCTTCTGGCCTTTTTCTTTCCGTTTTGTTTTTTTTTTTAGGCAGGCTTTTTGGTGCGTAAAAAGGAAATGTTTTCCTCCTATCAACTGAGCAATTAATCAAACCAATGACTACTAACTGGACGAGGCCAACCAACAACAATAGGAATGAAGGACATAGGCAATAAGTAAAAGAAAACAAAAAAAAAAAGTGGAAGAGTAAGGAAACCGTAATGTCTTCAAGGCATTGAAACGAACAATACAACACAAAATACGTCATTATTTAGAATTTAATTTAGGTTTGAAACGAAAAAAAACAGAACTGAACAGAAGAGAGAAGAGGACAGAAGAGCAGAGTATGACAATAAAAAGTCAATATCCTATTCAAAATTACTATTGACAGTCAATGGTAATTTGGGGAATTTTAAAGACGCAGACAAACTTTCTTCTGCCAGTCTCGCAGACAAGACAGCATTGAGTCTGGTCGAAAACAAAAAATGACGACAAAAAAGGGTCATTTTATCTAAATGTTTAGGACATCTACGGTTACACGTATACACATACTTGAGTATTCCATATAGACAATCAAAATCCACTTTGGCTAACAAAAACAAACTAAGAAATGTGAAAAAAATCAGGTCAATGCCTGACGTACTCGTATAGCCACTGGGAAAACTGAAAGTCACTACGACAAAAAAGCAAAAACACGAAAAGAAAACGGCAAAAGAACATTGACTTCTTACTCATACAAGAAGGCCATTACAAAACGGAAAACAAAACAAACAAACAAAAAAAAATTGAAAAAAAAGAGAAATCAAAACCATTTATGGATCAATTTGAAATAAAATTCGTATGTATTGACACGTGTATAGTGGCCTGTGTGTGTAAAGTGATGTGAATGTATGTGTGTCTGTGTGCATAGTAATGACACCCCAAAGGACTATTGAAATTATACTTGAAAGTGAAAAATTGTTTCATTAGTATCGATAGTAAATGACACTTGTGTGACATTTATGCGAAATATGTAAACAAACAAGTGTCAGCCAACACTCACACTTACACGTCTAGGCACATACAGTTACAAACCATTACACCCACTTAAATATGTTTGAATATGCCCCCAGCAGATTTTGTTTCCTTTTTTTCTTTTCTTCCCTTTAAAATTTTTCTATTTCTAGGAATTTATTTTGATGAACATATTGTTGCACACCAGAGGAGTACAGACAATGCTGTGTAAAGAATTGAAGTTCACACTTAAAATTGACAAAATTGTTTGAGAAATGGAGACATATGTACATAGCCATGCCTTAAATGAGGCATATAGGCATATGCTTGCCTATATGCCTCAGTTCCATCAAATTTTAGGTGAACTAAATGCAGAAAATCCTAAAGAAACCAGACACTACAGACCTAATATGGTGTGCTTTTTATCAAACGCTATGGTCTACATTGAACGACGACCATTGCTTTCGAATAAGGAATGAACCGAACATTAATTTATAATCCAACTAGCTGTACTCTGCACGTATTGCTGCGCCCCCAAACTAAAATAAATTTGAAGGAAAGGCATTACACAAATGTCCAATTAATTTTGAATTAACAAAATCAATAGTTTCCCGTTGTCCTGATGATTCAGAAGAACGGACCTGAGGAGAACGCATTCGATCTGTTTCTAATCTCACTTCTCGTTGATCAAGTGGTTCATGCGAACGGGTCTCAGCGCATATACTCGAAGATTTTCCAGTCACGGTGCTTGGATTCTTTGGCTCGCAATGCTCTTTTCTTCCTTGCTTGGGAAGTATGTCGACCAATTGCTTCTCATTCATTTTGAATAATTTTCAGTAACGTCATCCATTGGAAATTAATCGCACCAATCTCCGTCAACTCATACGTAACAACTTTGTTAAAAAAATGTACAGTTTAAGATTTAATTAATTTTGAGTAATTTTCAGTGGCACCACCTATCGAATGTTGGTCATACCAACTTAGAAATCTTCATCGGCTCATGTGCAATAACTTTGCTAAAGATCATAACATAATCAAATGCACAGTTTAAGATTTAATTGATTTTAAGTAATTTTCAGTGGCGCCACCTATCGAATGTTAATCATACCAACTTAAAAATCTTTATCGACTCATACGGAATAACTTTGCTAAAGATCATAAAATGATTAAATACAAAGTTTACGATTCTATAAGGTACATACAAACAAACATTTATTTTTATATATATAGACTATGGGAGGTGCCACGCCCACTATAGCCAATTCGCCCATTTTGTTCATATATAGCTTTAGCTGTTGCAGTTTCTGAGATATGCCATATTAAATACTTATTGGGAATGTGGGCGTGGCGCTACGCCTGCTTGAAATTTTAAAATAAAAAATAGCCTATAGTTCTTTCCAGACATACAGGAAGGTACTGTTAAAATTTCAAGAAAATCGGTCCGGCCGTTTAGTCGTCTATAAACTTCAAACAAACAAAGCCACAAATGAATAAACACATATTAATTCATCTACTCATCATTCTGTACTGCAAGACATAAATTCATAAAACGAGCAACGAGTATGCAAAACGATGAGTAGATTCGAGTCATACCTATAATTTCTAATACTTACACGCATTCATACTTATTTTAATATGATACTCATACTACTCATACTCAAAGTTGGAAGTACTCATCGTACTCATATTTAACAATACGCATGATATTATTGACTTCGACTCGTCTCTACTTAACGTTTACATGAAGCACAAAATAAGTATGATTCGCGTATGAACACTACTATACTCACAAGAAGATTGTGTGAATGCTTTGTTTGTTGTCTTCGTCTTTCCTGTCTTCTTTGTTTGTATATGCAACAACAACAAAGGCTTTAAATTTTGATGAATGATTCGAGCCATTCGAATAAGTATTTTTCTAAATTTATGATTCAGAATGAGTAGCCGTATGAATCAAACATAATTGGAATGTTGTGAATTTGATGTCAACGTTGTACTCATAGTCATTGTAACATGCATTTATAAATCAATATTGTAGCAAGTACGAATGAATTAGAGTAGTTGGATTTCAATTTCAGTAACCTAACATCCTGATTCTTGGGAGCCAACATTTGCCATCGATCTACTCAGTTCTGTAGTTATTCTAGAATCTAGATGCTTTCGCTGTTGCATATTGTATTTGGTTCGAGTAGGCAAGATTTAAGTCCAGTCTTAACCCCGTTTAGTTAATACCAGCAACGCTGTTTTATGCATAGCCAGCTGCAGACCGTATCATGACTTGCGAATTCCGCGTTGAGCTTCGTCGTTGTTCCTGCCTCTGAGTACTGCTGCAATGTGGTCTACGTTTCCGTATACCCTGGTATTCAAAAATTCCAGCGATGTGGTTCTAGTTTGCATCTTGGGTGATCAAATTTATCACCGTAACAGCTAGGCATGAAGGTTTCATTTGTTTTAATTTCCTTAACACATGTGATGCGTTTTTATATCTATTCTTTACCCATATTACACTTTACGATCAGGATATTAATTAGAAGCTATGGATTGACTGAATGAATCTACACAACATAGCATAAAAAGTGATTTTACCAAGGCCCGTATATTTAAAGTGCATCCAGCACTATGGAGTATGATAGAACGCTACCATTCTATGATGGGGTTGGAAGTGGTGTCTATTCTGAGAAACTGCCATCCGTCTGCCACTTTAAAACGTAGAAACGTTAGAGTTCTATTGTTGTTAATATGCCGTGAAGTACAACATTGTTGTTGTTGTTGTATGCTGCTTGTTTTTCATTTACCCATTAAAATAGTAACGCATTTAATATCATGATTAGCAGCATATTTTCCACGAATATTTTTTTTACTTTTTTCTGCTGATTTTTTTTTTGTTTATTTTGTTTTTTAAAGCCAAGTAAACGAATGATGACGAGTAGCTTTGAAATTCAGTTGAATTATGTTGAAATTTAATTACAGATTATCCTTATTGTACCGCGAGAAAGATAGTCATAACAACAGAGAACAACGAATAACGAACAACTACAGCAAAAGCAAAAGCAATGTGAACAAACAACAATTATTACGAACAACAAACAACAAAAGAATGAGAGTAACAGCAACAGCAAGAGTAGCAGCAGTAGTAACATCAATAGTAACAATTGCCGTCATCTTCTTCATCGACAATGAAATGAGATGAGATGAAGGAAAGCAACAGAAAAGAGAAAAGAGAGAGAGAGAAAAAAAGGAAAACAACGTTTAAAATGAAACGAAAACATAATGAATGCAACGAATCTGAAAATGTTTTCACATACACGCTCTAATTAGTAAAGGAACTAAAAGAAAATAAACGGCGATATAAACGGTGGTAGAGGAAGCTGTGATACCCTTCAATGATATGAAAGAGAAATTTTTTGATTGCCCGATTGCCCGACTTCCAAATAAAGTTTGCTGCAATATCCAGCGCTTAATCAAAGATAAGCATGAAAGACCCTCTCTTTTTTATTCCAATAGTGGGGCAATGACACTTTCGCACGAAAGCACAGTGGTGGAGAAGCCAAGTATGATGAACAGCCACAAGATTGAATGGCCAAAGTCAATCATGTTCTTTTCTTAATCATATTACCAGTAATTGAGCAGAGTGTTCTCCTGCTTAAATAGACGTTAAACTTCTATGTGAAACGATCGGAGAACATTCAGTTTAACAGATGAAATCAAAGTATTCATACCCAGTAACATATCGAACACTCTGAGCTTGGTTGGTACCTGCTCTGACTAGGCAGCAGCATAAAAAATTCCAAAGATATCCTGATATTCTGGAACTCATATAAATAATACCTTGAGAAATCGCCAGCATTCATGGAAAAGCACGGACACCGAGGTGATGTACGTTGATTGCAGCCTGGCTGACGGGAGAACAGCGCAGATAACCTTACCTTTAGTGTAGCTTAAAACCAAGTTTCTCACACCACCCATGTTAGGTGTATTCATTTCCTCTATGAGTAAATGAGTACCTACATTTCAATTTCAATTTCTTTACTCACAGAATTTTTTTCAAAATACTGCGGAGTGTAAGTAGCCGAGGAAATATTTCTTCATTTTTCGTTTAGTTCGAGATGTCTGATGTGGGCTCAGCGACTGCCTCTAAACAGTCTTCTGGTAAAAACATACATAATTGGCTATTACAACCCTTCAATTAGGATTACGACCTAGCTTCGAACACCACTCATGTTGTACGTGTTAATTTTATACGTGAGTGGCGGGACCAATAGTTTAACGTCGTCTCCAACGACAAAGTTTTTTCCAGAAAACTGTTGAGAGGAAATCGCCGTAGACATATTATTCTTTTCATATTTTCGCTTTAATGCCTGACGTGGGATACGAACCCGGGCCTTACGTCTAATAAGCCCGACACTATCTACCGGGTTTGCCATTTAACTTTTTTTTTTTCAACTAGTGCCTATTTCGTGAATGATAACACTTAGCTCATGTCTGATTCCACAGATAATTAGTTTTATCCTTCCTCTGAACGAATATGGTTGTGTATACGGGCCTGCGATCGACTTACAGAAGATGTCGATTTTGGCAAAAAAAAAAATCATCTTTTCAGATGAAGCTCATTTTGATCTTGGTGAATATGTAAACAAGCCAAATTGTCGCATTTGGGGCACAAAACACCCTCACGGATACATTGAAAGCCCGACGCACTCAAAATGAATCTCTATTTAGTGCGGCTTTTGCTCCAGAGGCATAATTTTGATATTTTCCTTCGAAAATAAGCAAAGAGTAGCCGTTACAGTCAACGACGATCGTTATCGGGTCTTGTTGAACGAATTTTTGTTCAAAAAAATTGAGGAGGAGAATATTAGCAACATTCGGTTTCAAAAGGACGGCGCTACGTGCCGCACAGACGAAGCTACATTTTGCGCACTATTTTTGAAGATCGCATTATCAGCCACAGAACTGACGTCGTTTGGCCACCTCGGAGCTGCGATTTGACACCGTTCGACTATTATTTGTGGGATGCCCTCAAAGATAATTGTTACGTCGACAAGCCATGGGCAATTGACGCTTTAAAGGACAATATTCGTGAAGCCATTGGTGAAATACAGCTGTACACAATCGATAATGTGCTTAAAAATTGGACCGATCGTATAGGCTACTGCATGGCCAGTCGAGGCAGCCATTTGAATGAAATTATTTTCCATTATTAACCGGAAGGATTTTTAGTAGTTTTTTTAAAGTATTTTAAAAAAAAAAGTTATTTGGCGGATCCTTTACTAGACTAAGGCGACTTCAAAAACTCTGAAAGTAAATAAAATTACAGGGAAAATTTTCTCAAAAATCTGTTGTGGTTGTAATCCTGACTAAAAGGTTGTAATGATCAGTGAGGGTGGAACTAGTGCCTCTTATAATTTATAGTTTCTGGAAAGAATCTCTTTTGTTTTGAAACGATTGGAATTTTTAAAGGACTTTTAAACTGATTTCTCCTTGCCATTTTGGATTTGTGAATTCGTTGTAATTTATTAACAAAAAAATTAAGTCCCAACAAATGCTAATAACAACATCAAATCAAAATCAATGACTGGCAGCTTTATATTCCCTGTGGAATAAATATCACTTCTACTTCACAACTCTTTCCAGCCGTGGCATCATTATGATCTAGAGTGTGTGTGTGTGTTTACTCTGTATCGCGAGTGTATGTATGTTGTTGCCTTTATTCGCGGGCATCTGAATAATGTTGAGCAGGGTTTCTTGTTTCAATTTAACAATTCGGTGGCGGTGGCGGTGTTGGTGGTGCTGGTGATGGTTATAGTGATGGTGGTGATGATAATGGTAGTGGTAATGCTGGTGAAATGTATACCCCAGCAATTTGCAATTGTTGCATTATTGCGGAACATACAATTACAATTACAACAACAATTTTGGGCTTATAACTACAATGTACAACAACAGCAATAACAGCAACATACTCAACAATATCTTTTGAGTAATAATGACGACGAATACAACAACGAATTTACAACATTTAACTGCAGAAAGCCAACACAATATGCAACAACAATTAAATCAACAACAACAACAACATGGTTGATTGTTGTAAACGGCTAATTCTATTGCCATCACTATGATTGCTATTCTTATTGTTGCTGTTGCCATTGCTTTCGCTTTTATTGTCTTTTGCTGGTCTAATATTCTCATGCCGTGGTTATTATTATGAAAAGCTTCAGCCTCAGCCTCAGCATCACATTCAACGGCCAAAAGATAAAATTCGTTTCGTTTCTCATTCATTAGAGCTGATCTAAATTGGATGGATAAATATTATGAGAAGTGTAACGCTGATGATATGGCATGAATTGTTGCCAATGAATGAATGGTAAGGAATGAATCGAATATTCTGTACTGATTAACGGCAGATTGGCAGGAATCTTTATAGATGGTGCGTGCATTGAATTACCGTTAAAATAACATAATTACGGTTTTAGATTCCTTTTTTTTTGTTGTTAGAACATAACGGTAGATAATGAAAAACAAATTGTGATTAAAAGCTTAATAGCATAGTAATAGTGGTAGAGTGTTCAATAGAAGAAGCATTTGATAAAAATCTTGTTTGTTGTCTACAAAAGAACAAGTTGGAGAACCATAAGCAGGGTAAGTTTGCCTAACCTGGCCTTCATACAGACGATATTTCATCTTACTCTGGCACATCACCTATATCGTGCCGGAACTATTGTGCAAAGTCAACTTCCGAACGGCAGATCAGCAAGATACTTTTCTCGGTAATTTTATTTTTCTATCAGAGTTTTTACCAGAATTCTACAGAGAGGAATTTGGCTGAAGAAATATTTTCTTTTTTGAATATTTCATGTTATTTGAGATCTCTAAGCTGGTGTTTTAGCCATGGCCTCGTTTCTAATAAGTCTTTAGACTGGATTAATCCATGTTGTGTGTGCTCATTTTATACGCACCTACTGTTTAAAGTCGACTCTGAAAGACAGACTTTTATAAGAAACTTTCTTACCAGAAATCTGCTGAGAGGCAGCCGCCTAAAAATTTTTTTTGTTTCATAATTCGGCATGTCCAAGATGTCTGGTTTGAACCCTGGCTTTGCGTCTAAAAAGCCAACATACTACCTACCAGACTATGATGACTTTAACAACACAATGCTGCATAAAAAAACGAATGAGAAATACAGAAGCTGTAGATTCAATCGAAAGAGTGTAATGCTTCCTAATAAAGCAGTCAGGACTACAACCTCGCTTCGCACACCACCCATGTTATGAGTAATAATTTTACCAATGATTGGCGGCACATTTTTGGGAAGGTTTTCATGGCAATTTTAATTTCATTCTCATAGCTTTTGCCAGAACTGGGTTGAGAAGAACTTGCCGAAAGAAATAAATTTTTTCCGTATTTCGTTTTTATGCAGGAATGACGCCCGGAGTGTTTCCTTCAAGGATGAGAATAGAAACCTGGTTACCGATCCGCAGGGGGTGATGAGGTTGTGGTGGAAACACTTTTCTACTCTGCTACAAGGCAATGACGACATCAATCCCGCCTCTAGAGATGATATTCCGAACCCGATCGATGATGACGGCGTGGAGATCCCACCGCCTAGCCATGAAGAGGTTAAAGTCGCGATTATGTGTCTTAAAAACAACAAAGCGGCAGGTCCTGATGGCCTCTCCGGATGTAATAAGTTGGTAGGGCGCATGCACCAGCTCATCTACAAAATATGGCTAGAGGAAAGTATGCCCAAGTATGTCCTGAAAAACTGAGACCCTACGATATGCGCCAACTATAGGTGTGTAAGCCTTCTCCCCCAACATCTCTAAACTGGGGTTTGAACCATGGTTTCGTATCTAATAAGCCAACAGCCTACTTATACTGGCTGCTTTAATTTGAAACGCTTTATTTTTTCTCTGATTCTCTTATAGCCACTGTAAAGAGCAGATGCGCCCAAGTTTCCATCTGTGAAAAATTGTCTTCTTTTTTTTTAATTTATTGTTAAGATTTCTTTTCAATGCCTGTGTATGCCGGCATATATTGATGGGCAATTCTTTTTAGCTGCTGTTAGTTACTGTGGCAAACACAATAGCAATATGACAGCAAACATTTGTAGCAAATAGAAGCCGAAATGACGAAATGTTTATGGCCCGCTACACTGGAAGACTTGGTTTTCGCAATGAAGAATGGATGCTCAAAATCCATTGCCTTTGTTTTCCTAATTTCGACATAAAAATGGTTAAGGATTTACAGTCGAGGCTATATGTTGTCGTAGCAACCTGAAAAACATTTTTTTTTGGGGATTTTACAACGAATGAATTAAACAAAACACAATAAAAGGAAAATAACAAGAAGAAAAAAGAAGAGAACATAAAAGGAAAATCTTTAAAAGAAAATTAAAAAAAAGGGAACAAGAAAACCGAAAATGAACACGAAAAAAGTGAAAGAAAAAAATTAAAAAAGCTGTTGTAGCAATGAAAAGCAGAAAACCGGAAATACTTTTCGTGCCATACAATGTTGCAAAATTAATTCAAATACACACGAGTGAATACACAATGATTATGCGGCAAACAGAACAGAACAGAACACAATGCAAATTAGTAGCAGACAGTGAGCCAGCGAAGTGAGTGACTGAATGAGGCAGTGAGTATGGCAATACAATTGCATGCGTATTTCTGTGTCTCTGTGGGTGTGTATGTAATTGTGTTTTTCAAAAGTTTTCCATGTAACAGATACGTGTAGGAGTGTAGTATGTATGTTGTTGGGCAATTGTTGTTGTTATAGTTGCAGGAATATGAGCACGAGATGTTTGCAACGAAGACATTTGCATAAACATGACGCATTACACGTATCATAAACACAATTCAACTACACTACATACAACCATACTCCTGCCATCACATAAATCTCTACAGCAACATCTCTATCCCTTTAGAAAATTACTCAAAAATATACTCCTGCCTACACACATACATACTTACATACATAAATGCATGCATGAAACACTTTTTTTGTTTCTGGTTTGTCTAAAGGATGCATAATTTTAATCTCCTTTCATTTGCGTTTTTTTTATATTTTTTTGTGTTCGTTCTCTTTTTCTGTACCCATTTGACGAAAATAGTATCAGAAAACAGTTGAAGGAATGGTGGGGGAGAGAGAACAAAATTTAGAAATTTACAAGATGACATGTCAGTCTAAATTTCATGTTAACTCATACTCATTGCCTGCTCATTAATATTCTTTGTCTTGGGCACAGTGTAACGTACCACGTTGCAAAACATTTTTGTTCGAAGGATTGTTTGTTAAGTCGTTGTAGAGAAGTTTGTTCACAATTTCCATGTGAAAAAAGGTTGCAAGTGGCTTAGGTGGCCTAGAATTTATGCTCAATGAGATGCCAAAATTAATACTCAATTCATGAACAACAAGTCCTGCAAGCCTTTGCTGCAATTTTTATTTTGAACAGTTCCATCAAGGTTATCAGAAAATGAGATGAACATCCAGTTCCTTCTGGCGAGGGCAAGGACACTGTTACATAAAGTGAAGGCAGATGCCTCCTCTTCCCCAGAGACATTGTTTCTGGAGGAATTAGTCAGGAATTCGTTATGCCTTTCGAAAGGAGATTAGGCCGGAATTCACACAACTCCAGTAACATTTAGCAAAATTGTGGATATTTTTCTGCTGCCAACGAAATTTAGTTTAGTTTAACTGAGGCAATCAGAACATCTATGTCAGAAGATTGTGGAAACGAGCCCGCTAGAGCTGGAGCGCTCCTTCCGGAATCCGCTTCAAATGAATTGGGCATGCCACTTGGCTCGGTCAAGTTGGATATTGCGATGAAATTCCTTCGGGACGCCAACCAGTCCTGTGTCAATGAGGAGTCCTGCTCCACCGCTAGACTCATCTGGCCCTTAATGAACAGAAGGCGTACCAAAATATTAATTGGTCTTGATCGTGACGTCATCTCCACTACAGTGGCTGTGCTTACAGATCATTGCGTCATGGGCAAACACGGGGAGAAAATGAGACTCCCATTTAACGACTTCTGCCATGGATACAGATCTGCTGAGGAAGAGACTTGTGCACTTTCTTTGTCAGTGCCCGTCTCATGCAAGGTTTAGATACAAGTTATTTGGCTCCCAATTCCTTGTCAGCTTGACGGAACTATCATCTAATTTTCTGGCTGGTTTTTCAGTCGTGCTTTTATTGTGCAGCCCTTGCGCTGACCAGCTTCTTCTTTCTCCCTGATTTTGGTCGAACTTGGTCAGTACAGGAACTGCGTTCTCCTGTGGCATCACAATGGGCCGCTATGCGTGCTTGTGATATCAAACCTACCACTCCGACCTAACAAATATGCCATAGCCTGCCCTGTCTAGCCTTTGAAGGCCATTGCTATAACCTCAAGGGTTTCACAGGAAACCACCGAATCTTCAGACTAGACGTTTGCAGTAAGAATTCTAAAATCAAATTTTGTATTCAGAAATATAAGGAACTATAAGGAACTATATAATCAACCCATTTACATTTACGTCTTGCAAGAATGACCTCATGTTCCAGGATTTAACTGTCATTGAGTCTTACAACCACCAGCTTAAATCTCAGGATAAAATCAATTGAGTATTGCAAATAATGCCTTAGTTAGTGTGGAAGAGAGATCGTACTCTGTCTATCAATCGGCAGTAGATTTAATGTATACCATAAAGCAAGTTAAGTCCCTTCACTGGCCGTTGGTCCTATAATCTTGTCTAAGGCCTTTCTAGAGTTGTATGGACTATTCCTCGTAATCAGAATGTCCTCCAGATACACCCCTGCAAAGACTGATACAACAATTCCTTCGAACGAGAGGTTGTAATGCATTTGTTTGAAGCAAAAATTTATGACTTCTCGGAGGAAAGTTGGGAAAGTGAATTTTCTTTGCGACCCAATAGAGCTAAGTTTTGGGCAAATGTTAGGATAGTTTCAGTTGCAATGAATATGATAAAAAAATAGAGAGAAAGATGAAACAGAGGAAAACCTAGCGGCCATGTTAAACACCGACCCTGTCATGAGGGAATAGCATATAGGAAATGTCTCGGCATTGAGAAGAATACGTCGAGAACACAGAGAACGCCAAAATCAGAGAGGTTTAGTTCAGAATTTTTCTTAAAACTTTGCTGTTGAATTGTTGCACTGTAATTAGTTTTATGTTACTCAAGGAAAAGTTTGTGTTTTATGTTGTCGTTGTTGTAATAATTTTTTTTGTTGTTGTTGTATTAGTATTGTTGGACATGTGTTTGTTCTTTGCTAGTGATGGGCTTAACACGTCACAGCAAACTAGCCTAGCAAAAGACAGCCTACCAGTCAAAGCACACATCAATTATACGTGTCTACCACCAACACCCTATCTTTGACACAACACGCATACACACTCTTGTTCTCTTTCGTTCTCTCTCTCTCTCTCTCAAATATCAATGCATGTATATATGCATGTAAATGTGAGTGTCAAAGTATTTAAAATGTATTCGTATAAGTGACATAAAATGTATGCCTATGTGTATGCAAATGTATTAGACATGATTATGGAAATGGAAGTGTGTGTTTATAATGTGGCAACAACATAAATGTGCAAATTACATGCATGTAAATACATGTACAACATACACATACACACAAATTATTATGTATCATAGTATAGGTTGTTATGCATAGACATGTGTGAGTGTATGTGTATAGTTAAGTGAGTGTATTTGTAATTAGGTGTTATCAAACTCATCGCAACTATTCATTGTTGTCATATACGTTTTACTGTGTTGTTTACAATGCATACAACATGCAATTCAACATACAGCATGTATTTATGCATCTCATAAATATTTGACGTCACTCTGTTATTGTTATTATCATTATCATCGTCATCATCGTCATCATCATCATCATTATCAACATCATTATCATAAACATCATTGAAATCAACAAAAACCAGCTTCCTCCGCACCCCATCTTCTTCATTCTTGCAACCAGTCATCCAGCCAGTCAACCTATTATAGTCACATTAAATTTATTTCAAGTCTATTTATGTTTGTGTTACTTTGTTTGTTTGCTTATATGTTGGTACAACTGCTTGTGGTAGCGTTTGAATGCAGTTCATTATATCGTATTTGGTTTGTGCAACACCAATAGGTAAACAGCTAGGAAAAAAAATATTCAAAAAGTTAGTCAAGCTCAACTATAGGGGTACCCTATTAATCGGCTGCTCTCTGTACTAAAGCCTTTTTACTTTACTTTACATACTTCAATCCACTAACAAGACATATGCTAGCTGTAGGGGCATAATCATGCGACTACAGCTTCATACATTCATAACTTTTTTTCACTCTGATTTCTACGCTTGTAACGTAACGATTAGGCAGGCTGGCTTAACAGTAATCACCAGTAGTGCTGCAACATAAATTATAGAAAAATATTTGGCCATCGATAGTTGCGGTAATTTTAAATTCTGCTGACAACTACAAATAATCTGCCAATGAATCGTAAATGAGAGAAAAACAAAAGAAAAAAAAAATTAAAAAACTCACGCACATGTTTAAAGAAATTTATATTTGACGTTTGGCTTTAATTAAAACATTTAAAAGGGGATTGCATATAAGTTTTAAACAGTCTTATACTAAAACATGTAATAGAAAAAAATTGTAGTTATTTAAAAAACATATTATGATTGACAATCCTGCTTGAGATTTACTTCAAGTCCTACATTAAGCGTCAATCTTTTCAGATTTCCTGGTTTTGTTTAGATGTTTTGTGTGATTAAACTTAGACGGGCTTTGACATAACAGTGTCCATATAGTTCCTTTTTCCAAAGAGCAATCTTTGCTTATGACACCATCTTGCATGATAAGTTGATTGATAGCATTTTTGTTTTACTCCAGCATATTTGAAGTATACGTTTATAGATGAGCACACTTATATTGGCTGTGGTACGACAGATTCCAAGTAATTTCCCTTTCCAAAGAGCAATCTTTGATTATGACGCTATTCTGCTTGATGAGTTGATTGATAGTATTTTTGTTTTACGCTAGCATAGTTTAAGTTTCCTAGTTTTGCCTAGATGTTATGAATGAGTAAGCATTATATGGGCTTTGGCATGGCAGACTCCATGGAATTTCTCTTTTCAAAACACTATCATCTCCGCATGATGGGGAACATCTGAGGTGATTGATGGCAATCAAGTATTATTCTAGTATTGCTATGAAGTGGATAACTCATACTACCGTTGTAAAGGACTGTAAGCTTTAAAGCCTAAGTATAGCCTATACATTGCAATGAAATTGCAATCATCAGCTTGTGGTAGATACCTCTTTCCGTATTATTAAATGAGGCTTTGCCGTGCAGTATTCTTTTTTTATAGTTTTACTATTAGAAAAAAGTTGTTTTCCTCCGGTTTTCCCATGGTTTTTTTTTAATTTTCCAATAATTATTTGCATGATTAATTTAATGCTGGTCACTGCAACAGACATTTTTAATTTGAAATCCGTTTTTTTTTTCTCTGAAGTATAAAAATTTAATTTTTAAAAATAATTTATTAATGATGAGAGAAAACAAAATAAAATTAAAATAAAATTGTTTTGTTTTGTTTAATTAAAAAACTTAATCAGACTATGCTGCTTTCAATTAGTTGCTCTTTTTTTATTATAATTTCTCTCACCCACTGGCTAAATAAAATATTTTATGTGGGTTTGTTGGATTTGCCACACATAGTTGGCCAGTACAACACCTCAGACAGGATTACGGCCTAGCCCCTAACGACAGATTTTTGAGAAACTCTTCATGGTCGGTTTATTTACTCTCAGAGTTTTTGCCAGAAATCTGCTGAGAGGAAATCGCCGAAGAAATGTTATTTCTTTTCACTTTTCGTTTTGATGACTAATCTGGGATACGAACCGGGCTTTACCTCTAATAAGCCAAAGCACTACTACTACTAGACTAGAAGTCGGACTGTTTTCAAACGTGATGGACTCGCAAGTTGTATTAACGTCAACATAACATCAGAACAAGTTATAGTATAGGAATAGGTTGACCTACTTATGATGGGCAAGATTGTTTCAATTGAGTTCAAATTCTGAAATCGTAGCCAATACAAAGCAGTGGCAATGGAAATGAGCGGTAAAGACATGGTAATCCAAACATCACTGCAGCTTCTGCAAACGTTGCTGTATAGTGAAGCATCTAATTTTTTTTCAATCACTATGTGGATGTTAAATCTATTAATTCTGATTAAAAAGGATCACTTGCAATGATCATAAGGCGGACAAATTGGTATCATTAGAAACAAAAAAGTTATCTGAAGTTTAGCTTGCTACGATAGCATCTGCAGCGCACAACCTTAATATTCTAGCGCTATCAACGACCATCACTGCCTATTGCGTAAATAATGTCAGAGAGTGGTTGTTTAATAACTCCCTTTGTCTACTGGTTGTCTAATCCCCAGAGCGGTTGTCTACATCTTATCAAGAAATGTCCACAATTAGTGCTGTTGCGAAACTTTAGCCAGACGTACTTCTGACGTGCATTTGTTGGCCTAAAGCAAATTATTTCCATTATAATCTCATCACTTCATGTTTTATAATTGGAAAAGGCTTTACAAGAAGGCCTCTTTAATTATCCAAAATATTTGTGTACGACAGCAGCTTTTGTCATAACCCCGAAGACGCTTATTAAGGTCCAACGCTTGTCTGATGCAGAATCGTCTAAGAAACGAATGTTAGACAAGTGAGGACGGAATTCGGAGTTCGTGAACACAATTTGAATGCATGTGGTTATGGTTGGCTTAAATCAATCAAAGAATTAGCCCCTTTAGTAGACTCAACACACGATATTAGAGGGATAGTTCGATATAGTAAAGCTATCACTCAAAATCGTGGTATAGTCTATCAATCATCAGCTAGAAACTTTTGAATAATGACAGCAAAGCAGTAAAAGCATTATAAACGAATAAAAAAGTTTCATCAAAGTGACTTTGGACAACAGTTTCCATCTTGTTAATAATGAATTAAAAATATCATTTGTCTACGATTTAGAAATGAATGAAGAGGATATAATTAGACGGCAAAACATAAATTCATGCAATCCATCTTAATATTCTTATATTCTTCTTAAAAAAACAACAAGAAAAGTCAATCATCTACAATGATTGAAGAATCTTTCAATCACACTGGGCAACCATCAATCCCAGTGTTAATTTATCTTCAATCAGCGTATGTTGTTACCTTTTTGATAGCAACAGTTTCTCTTATCGAATGCATTTTGATGATATTTGGCAACAAAGTATAATGAAAGATCCATTTCTGCTGATTGATCATCTAAATATCGCTACCTACTTCCCATTAATCAAGCTTAAAAAAGCCGTGCTATACGCTACTAAGGTTTTGACTCAGTATATTATAGATGGTACGAGCTTTATTATCAACTAACTACTCCTTAGAAGTCGCCGTGGTCTAGTGGGTAGTGTGTTGGCTTATTAGACAAAAGGCCCGGGTTCGAATCCCAGGTCAGACATCAAAACCAAAAATATTTCTTCGGCGACTTCCTCTCAGCAGATTTCTGGCAAAGACTCTGAGAGTAAAAATTGCCATGAAAAGCTTCTCAAAAATCTGTCGTTCGGAGTCGACTTTAAACTGTAGGTCCCGCCACTCTTGTATAAAATTAACGCACACAACATAAATGGTGTGAGAAGCTAGGTCGTAATCCTGGCTGAAGGGTTGTAAGGGCCAATTATGTATGTATGTACTCCTTAAATTACACTACGTATTACATACAAACATTATTGGTCGGTTACAACTCTTCAAACAGGGTTACGAGTTAGCTTTTCACTCTTATAGTGGAAGTTAAACGTGAAATTTTTTATGAATATTTTCATGGCAATTTAATTTACAAACTCACAAAGTTTTTGCCAGAAATCTGTTTGGGAGAGAAATTTTTCACATTTCGTTTTGTTCTAGATGTCTGACTGAGGTATGAACCTTGGTTTCACCACCTAGACTACAGGGACTTCAGCCTGCTTAATAACCAGTAGATATTCTGCAATAACGCATCACGATAATATTCGAACTTATCGGTGAAATTTCAATAAAATTTTCCTCATTTTTTCTCTTCGGCACAAGAATAGAATTCCCAAGTACTTATCAGATATGTATGTGTGCGCATGGCAATGTTGGTAAAAGGATGTTTCAATACCGCTTTGATAATTCAGCCGTCCAAAATGGAAGAATGATAAAAAGAAGTCTCTGTTTAACTGAAATAAATTTCAAATAAAAAATCAGAGTGATTAACTTGATTATCAGCTTGCGATATCCTCTCATACTGTAAACCACTTTTTAATCATTAACAAGTAATGCCATCCGCACTGGTATTAACAGCAATTGTTTTCATTTGTTTTATTTTTTATTTTTTCTTTATTTTCTGTATTTGTATTTCTAATTAAATTATTAACAATTAATAATTAATTAATAAGAATGGCAATTTATTGTTATTATTCAACTTCCATTACTAGTATGTATATTTATTAAGAAGAATGTGTATGTTGTGTATGCATATGTATGTAACTACCATATGTGTTATGATGTTGATGATGATGATGATGATGATGATGAAGCTGCTGCTGCTGCTACTGATGCTGATTGCATTTTGATGAATTTCATCAATAATTTATAATTGAATTCATTTTATACATTGAAAATGATTAATTTAAATAATTTTCATATAATTTTCCAATAATTACACAAAAACAATGATTAACAACAACAACAAATGTTACCATCAACTGATACAACTGCAGAGAGATAGTGAAAGGGATAGGGAATAAAACATTTTTAATGAATCCATGATGTAAAATTACATTTGAATAATGAAATCATTGGCGTACTACAATTATGTACTAAGAAATAAAACGAATGAAATAGTAGGTACAGTGTAAAGTGCAGGACATAACTTTATACGTTTTTATAGGGCCTCGATTACAGTAAAACCTTGCTTGGCGCTGCTCTGTTTAACACTATTTTAGTATTACATACATACATACATAATTGGCCATTACAACCCTTACAGTCAGGATTACGACCTAGCTTCTCACACCACTTATGTTGTGTGCGTTAATTTTATAGATGAGTGGCGGGACATACAGTTTTAAAGACGACTCCGAACGACAGATTTTTGAGAAGCTTTTCATGGCAATTTTTACTCTCAGAGTCTTTACCAGAAATCTGCTGAGAGGAAGTCGCCGAAGAAATATTTTTTCGTTTTGATGTCTAACCTGGGATTCGAACCCGGGCCTTTTGTCTAATAAGCTAACACACTACCCACTAAACCACGGCGACTTCAATTGCGTATTACGCTGATAGTATTGGAATTGCCCAAAATCGTACACTGTATTGATACCTGTTGTATATGTGTGTGCAAATGAAACGGGCATGCACCAACCTAAAGTGTGGCACTCTATAGCGACGGTGTATACTATGATTCTTTTGCAACGTCCTTTTGTTAATCTGTCCAGAATACAGATTCCAACTGTATTTTATATGCAAGTGTTAAGTTGCCTAGTCTAACAATGTTTCGTTTAGCGCTGGAACTAATTTTAACGTATCCCCCAGGTTAAGCGGGGTCTTAATCATAGTTTCAAGATAAATGAAGCATCAAATCGTCAAATATTTGAGAAAAAATCGTCAAAATCATCAAAGACGTTCATTGATATCGTAAAAAAAATCGGTTAAATTGAAAGGTTTTTAAAACAAAAACATATAAAGCCAATATTGAGAAGCAATAATAGTGCATAATCTATACCTATGTGTGTTGTAAATATTAGGGAATCAGAGGATCTTGACTTTATGGACATGAAAATTTAGCGTAATGATCGCTAGAACTGACACATTTTTCGTTGACTTGGTTTTTTAAGCTGGTGCAATAAATACTACACTCCGTCTGATCTACTTACAATTTATAACTTACCGGGAATGGAATATAACTCTCATGTATGGGTTATCCGTTAAAGTCTACTTTAAGGCTTCTCAACCATGTACAGGAGAGGCGGTAGCTCCATTGATGCATTGCAGCATCGTTGCAATTTGGCTTGTGTTTTGCTGTTCTATTGCTACAACAACGGATACTGTCCGAGTGAAATAAGGGGACTTGTTTATCAAAATCATGTATTCCTACACTCATCTTTCTCGGCCAGAACATCGATTGGCCAGTGCATCGCACACTGCATTACAGAAAAAATTCTTTTGTTAGATGGACTAGTCGTTTGGGGAAATCCTTTCCAGTAACTTATGATATAAAAATATTCGAAACCAGTGTCAATAAACACTGCTCCGTCTTTCCTCCTTCCTAATTCAGAAGTATTCGAAAATAATTTAAAAATACAATACTTTGCTTCTTGTTTTTCTAGTAAAAATTTCCAACAGTAACAACTGCAAAGCAATGCAGCGCTGCACGGCTTTTAATGTAGTAAAGTAAAGAAAATGGTGTAAATTTTTAATTGTTAAAAATCGTCAAAATAAGGTCATAATTCGTCATGTCATCAATATGATTTTTTTTTGAATCACAAAATCGACAAAATGACGATAAATCGCCAAATCTGGCAGCTATGGTGTTAATATATTTTCAATTTTAGTGCCACCAAGTGTTACTTTTATGCCAAATTATTTTAATGAAGTTCCAGACGGCTTTTGCATGTGCTGTCTTACCCTGAAATAAGTCACTTATTTCATTGATAGTTACAACCCTTCAGTCAAGATTGCAACCTAGTTTCTCACACCACCAATATTGTGTGGTTTTTCATTTAATCATGAGTGGGGGACCTACAGTTTTAAGTCGACTAAGAACGACAGATTGTTGAGGAACTTTCCATGTCAATTTAACTGGAATCCCTCTTCTCTAACAGTGATATTGAAGTCATTCTTGTCTGTGGTTCAAACCACAGCTCAGACATTTTGAACTTAACGAAATATAAAATAAAATATTTGTGCAGCATTAGACTTCTGTTAAAAAGTTTGAAGGTCAATAAAATTGCTTCCTAATACTCATGAATAACATTAAAACGCAGTCAACATGGATGCTATACGAATTTATCCTGATTTAAGGATTGTAATGATCAATTAAGTAAGTAAGTAAGTTTATGCTATTTAGAGGCCCATAATAATTTAGTGATTTTATTGTTATTAATCGTCAATCAGCTTTAAGCTTAAGGTAAATAATGTAGTGAAATCTTGTAAAGAATTTATTCTGCATAATTCCCAGAAATTTCTTAACAATTAACTCCTGTCTACAATTCGAAGATTATCTTGCTAAGGAGATTTTTGGCATTCAATAATGGAAATTAATTCAAATCCATAGAAAATTTTAAAATTGCCCTGAACAATTAAATTTAAATGCTTGAGATGTGTGAGATGCAACATCAAGCAGTTATGCTGTATGCATGACAAGTGTATTCATGGAAATGTTTAAAAATTGTATTGTTATGCAGAAAATAGTATAGATTTGCCCAAAAGGATTTGTGGCAAATAAACAAACAAATACAGACATACATACAAATATACATACAAGAGTTGCACTCATGCATATTAGCATACAATAATAACAATAATAATCGTTGCAACAATATTTATTTGTATTTGTTATGATTGTTAATTAATTTTGAAAACAAACTTTTAATCACTTTAAATCAAATTTAATTTCAGTTAAACCAATGCACACACACAATAACCCACTCTATGCCAGTGTTTTTAACACAATATGGAAGATTCCAGGACTCTATGTCAGTCAGTGTTTTTATAGTTCAAATGAAATTAAAGTTTAAATAAAGTGGATCCTGGTAATACACACACATTGACACTGATAGTGATACTAGACCGTGTGTTTGACATTTGAAGTGTATAAACAATTAATCACTTTTTAATAACAAACAAACTCGCAGAAAGATAGACTGAAAGAATCGAGTATTGCCTTTGATAGCTGAAAATTTCTGATTACAGTATTCCCTCGATTTACGTCATAAAAAATGTTCCAGGCGACGTAAATCGAATGAACAACGTGAATCGAGACGACGTAAATCGAGGGAATACTGTATTGCAAAACATTGAAATAACAAATGAAATGCATTATCATAGAATATTTTATTCAAGAATGAAAACGTTTCTCTGGCATTGTGTTGTAAACGGAAGACCTCTTTGATTAGAGCAGAACATCTTTTTTCAAATATCCAAGATATTTGGCACTACAATACGCTGTTTTAAAGCCTTGATAATGTTTTCATCTGAGACGTATGGGAATGTAGTCAATAAAAGAAGATGAAATTCAAAAGATCAGGATGTTAAAACAATTTCAAATCAGCATCACCAGTGAGCTATAAACTCATTAAGTACTCATCAATACTTTCAGCAGTCTTCTCTGCCGAAAACTCTAAACAGGCAGGTAGAAGTGGCTCTGCCCTCGATGGAATCATGAGCAAACATATTTAGGCCGCACAGAGCGCCCATTGCGTTATTATTGACCTAGTTTCTCACACCACTTATGGTGTGTTTGTTAATTTTAATACATAAGTGGCGAGACCTATAGTTTTAAAGTCGATTCCGAGCGACAGATTTTTTGTGAAACTTTTCATGGCAATTTTATTTATGCTCTCAGAGTTTTTGCCAGAAATCTGCTGAGAGGAAATCGCCGAAGAAATAATTTTTGTAATTTTCTTTGATGCCTGCTCCGGGGCTCGATCTTCTATACCAGACTACGGCGACTTCAATGCACACAGTAATTAGAAAACAATTTCTTTCTCCTCCTCACCTCCACAGCTTCTAGAGAAATCATTAGAATTATGGCCAAGGTACGCCAATACGCTTCGTATGCTCCGTAATAACCCCGATTACATTACTGAGCCTACTTCTTTGGCGTTTAAGCAGAATCGCCGCGTGCCTCTTATCAAGCCTTAGCCAGATTTTTTGCACCGTTCTGCCGGTTCTGCCATCTACTGTTGGTAAGCACCACGATTGCGTTGTCAATTATAAACTTACAGGTACCCTAAGGGATTCCTTACGTAGAGAATCCATCAGAGAGAGTTCGAAGATGCTGGTGCAAACAGCAGCGATTCCTCGCTTCGTTAAGGCATTGCCTGTAAACGCTAAACCGAAAACACAAAGAATAAATCACCATGAAAAGCTTTTGAAATCTGTTATTTGTAGCCGAAATTAAACTGTAGGTCCCCACCACTCATAGATAAAACTAAAACGCACAAATAATGGGTCGTTTGAAATGTTGTGGTTGTAATCCTGACTAAATTGTGGTAATGAACCATTAGTAAGTAATAGATTAAGTACCGAAAAAAACTGTGCCAAGAAAATCGTCTCAAAAATTTGTCATTCGGAGTCGCCATTAAACAATAGATCCTGCCATTCATGGATAAAATCAACACACAGCTTGGATGATGTGAGAGGTTAGGTTCTAAACCTCACTAAAGTATTGCATAGGCCGATTAATTTCAGTATGCTTAGTTTAGTAATGATTTCTTGACATTAAAACGTTGACAATGATCGAATTTAAAGGACATTTCATATGTTTTGTATACAACTTCAAAACGAAATGATACTACCGTTATGATCGGGAACATCTAAGGCTTATCGTACTACTACACACTATCTAATCGTTTTGAAAATGCCTTAATTTTACGATTTTAACAACCAAAAATGAAAAATATTTCCTTAAATTCCGTTGCAGCGGATTGGTTTTCATTATATTCATGCGTTAGGTAGCCTTAAGGGAAATTAAATTCAAAGTGCTGCTTGCATTATGCCTAAGCAACTCCCCCATTAATTATTCCAATGCTCAGTACAAATCAGTACAAAAATCGAAGATAATGAAACCAAAAAAAAAGAGCATTAACTGACACACACACACACGCAAACGATTGAATTAAGAAAACATATTCAAAGATTAACGATTTTGATTAGAGAATTGATTTATTTGATTAAGAAATTAATTGAATGTAAATATTCTGAAAACGATGAATTAATGAACACATACATGCACAAATACACACGCACATAGACACACACGCATATAGTTATAACTGTAGATTATTGTCTTATGCTTTGGCTTCATAAATATAACGAGTGAATGACTGACTGACTGACGGACTGACCAAGTGATTAACGAATACGTAGTATGTAGGCGGTGATGGTGGTGACGGCCGTCTTATATTGATGAACACAATTATGATAATGAAAAATAGTGGCGGCAAAAGCAGTTTGGGGAATGGTGGAGTTCATTGTTTTAATCGGGATAAAATCATAATGAATAGATAGATATAGAGAGAGAGAGAGAGAGTGAGAGAGGGAGAGAGAGGGAGAAGCATGATTAACTTTAATAATTATATACGATGGGTGTTTGTTTCCGGAAGGCATTCATTATGTTCTGTAAACGCATATTCGTATTCAGATTTAAGATACCGGAGGCCATATTATTATTATTATTAGTGTTGCTGCTACCATTATGCTTATTATAGTTGTTGTTGTTGTTGTTATTATTATTGTTATTATTGCTTGACTTTTGATTAGGCTGCTGGCTTAAATTAATATTGTTGAGTAGCTGCTCAACATGATTTTCTTCTTGTCGATTCCTTTGTGGTTTTGTTTGTGGCACACGATTTGCTAATCTCTTGCGTTTATTATGTTGCAAATGTTCTTGCCTTTGCCTTTGCCATTGCTGCCGTTGCTGTTGCTGTTTTTGAGTTTTTGTTAATTGCCTATTGAATTTTTTTAAACGCTTTTGATTTGGCTTCGTTTGTGTAATTAGTTGTTGGACAATATTTTCTGGTTTTGAATTTTCTAAAACACCAAATACATCTTCATTATCCAGTTCATCCTGAGCCTGAGTGCCTCTACCAGTATTACCATCAACTGTAGGAGTATCAGCTTTAGTGGCCGTTGTTGTTGTGGTGCCAGTTGTCGTTGGCATTGTTGTGGTTGGTGGCTGGGTAATGATTATAAAATTATTACTAGGCTCGGATTTCTCTTGTGTGAACAACGATTTGAAAAGCAAGAATTTCTTCATTAAACCTCTGCCCTCCTCAGCACTGTCCCCTAATACGGGTTCCTTGTCATACTCAGAGTCCAAGTCTATAGCCGAACGTCCATGTCCCTTTACTTGCCTTTGATGTACGGGAAATTTACGTAATAAAGCTGTCAATTTGTAAAAAAAAAACGGTGGAGAAGAAGGGGAAAAATAAAATTAATTTTATTTCCTTTCAGTTCCTTAAAAGCATAATTTTTTTTTTTACTTTTTCTTTCTTACATACCTGAGCTGCCTTTTTGATGTGTTCTGCTCGCTGTTTGAGCAGCATCTAGGCAAAGCGTTATGAATATCAATTGGAGTGCTTGTAAAGCGATTAAAACTTTATTGAACTGCATCTTAAGCCAATGACGTACATGACGCAAGTCTTTTGCTTTTCATAATGAAGACGAATTTTTATAGAAGCATTGGTTGTGGATTTCTTTACTGTTTGAATTCTTGCAGAAGGGAAAGTTTCAATTTAAATTATAAGTTTTCAACGAAAAGTAACATTTTCCTGCAGGCAATTTGTGTGTGTGTGTGTATGTGTTTGAATGTTCGAATGAATTTTAATAACGCAACTAAGAAGAGGAGAAAAACAAACTGAATAAAAATGAAGAACAAAAAAGTTATAATGAATTAGAGAAGTACCCTACAATAGTAAGGTGGAGCAAGGTGCTTATGAAGACCATACGTTAGTCTCCTTAAGTCCTGAAATATCCGATCTGAAGATGTTAAAAAATACTCCTGAGCGTGTATTGATTGTGTAATTTAAGCATATGTACAGCATACGCATGTTATCATGCCAAGACGAGTATCATTAAAGAGTTTATTGTAATTGATTTGATATGAATTTGTAAGAGTCTGTAAAAGCTTTCATAGGAAAAGTATACCAGATGAAAATAATCGATTGAAAGAATGATTTCCATCAAGCCAAGCAACCGCACTTAGAAATTATCCACAAAAATAAGAAAAAAATTAAAGATATATCGACGCCTCCGTTCTATAACATTCTAAGTCGAAAATGGGTATTTTGAGTTATGAGCTCTCAAAGTTTTCACACGTCATACGACCATAAGTATGGGTATTCTAAGTAGATTTTTCCCTACAACTTCGCAACCGATCGGCGCATCTTAACCAAATTTTTACAGTATTTACATAAGATACAGAACGTAGAATTTAAAAATGCAGGAACACGTTCTACGTTACGTTCTACGTTATAGAATGGAGGCCCACATTAAGATGGAACTCATGGTCCTGTTATTGTCCTGTAGTTCAATTATCCCCATACATAATTGGCTATTACAACTTTTCAATCAGGATTAGTACCTAGCTTCTCACACCCCTCCTGTTGTGTGTGCAAATTTTATACATGAGTGGCAAGACCTACAGTTTGAAGTGGGCTCCGAACGTTAGGTTTTTTGAGAAAGTTTTTGTGGACATTTTTTTTTAGGTTTTCGCAGAAATATGCTGAGAGGAAGACGCTGATGAAATATTTTTCCTGGTGCTTAAACTCTGGCCTCACGTCTTAAAAGCCATCACACTCTTTATCAGACTACGGTGACTAAGCATTACGTCGGTGAACAAATTAATCAAAAATCTGACATTCTGCTGCACAGTGCCGAAAAATCTTAAAATATACTTGGGGCCACTAATCATGACATAGGCATTATATTCCACGTTCAGTCTTGCTCCTTATGATGCAAAATCTAAGAAGGTTATACAAGGTATACCAACTGTTTGCCCTTCTTAGAATGTCAATGAGCTTAATCCACGGCAATTTGTTTTACTTTCAGAGTTTATGACAGAAATCTGCTGAGAGGAATTTACCGAAGAAATATTTTCATACCTGGTCTGAAAAGTCAGCACACTACCACTAGACCATGGCGTATTCTTGAAGAATATGAAACATTACAAAAAAAAAAAAAATTAAAAATAACAATTTGAAATGAAAGCGAACAATTTAAGCAGATTGTTGGTTTAAACCCTGGCTTAGAGAGCTCGAACAAACCTCGAACAAACGCTGTAGCCTAGACGTTTGAGACATAAGAACACGGTTCAAACACCATGTCAGTCATCTTCAATTGAACGACATTTTGAAAAAATATTTCTTCGGCGACTTCCTCTAAGCAGATTCCTGGCAAAAACTCTGAGTTAAAATACGGGTTGGTGATATATAATGCAACAAAGTAAAGCGCTATATATTTTTAATTTTTTGTTTTTAATTTTATTGTTCAAAAGCAAAAAATGTTGGAAATAACATCAAATTTTACAATCAGTTTAGATTTGTTCGAATTGGCCACCTTTGGTACGAATTATGGCCTTCAAATGACCGACAAACCCATCACAGGCTGCACGAAAATGGCTCTGCGGTATTTTGACCCATTACCGGCCAAGTGCCGTCTTCAGATGATCGACACTTTGGTATTTTTTAGCGAGAACTTTGCTCTCCAAAGTTCCTCAGGCGCGAAAGTCTAACGGATCGAGATTCGGAGATTTTGGTGCCCATTGTGCGGTAGAAATGAAGGGAGGAACCTCTTTTTTAAGCCATTCATGGTTGACGCGTGCTGAGTGCAGTGGTGCTGAGTCTTGTTGGAATGTCCATGGTCTGCGACCAAAATGTTTGTCTGCCCAGGGCTTCAATATTGTCTTTAAGACATTTTCCCGATAATATTCGGCATTTATTTTGACCCCACGTTCGATGAATACGAGCGGGGAGCGACCATCAGGCCGTTACGGCAACCCACACCATTACCATGGGCCGGCGCTTGAGTTCTGGTGGGCCAATCGCAAGTGTAAATTTTCATCGACCTCTTTGGCAAGTAAACCCGATCATTTCGTTTGTTCACAAACAGTTCAATTCTGGAATGGCTTCTCATCGGAGAAAACCAAATTCGGTGCAAGCGAAGTAACTGCTTGGCTCTTTCCAGTCTACCTTTTTTTGTCCATCGGTGAGCTCTTGCACTTTTTGAAACTTCAATGGCTTTAGTCCAAGCTCATTTTTCAATATGTGTGGCATCCGTTCTCGCGATATGTTCATCTCACGAGCAATTTTTTTACCACTGCGGCGTAGATTTCCATCACTTTTTGTGCAAGATGCAACTCTGCCAGTATTGGGGTAATGAGCAATAGTACGAGAAACAAAAGATTTATTCATATTTACATGCTGGAGATCTCTAACAATAGCCACCTGTGGTTTTCCAGCCAAATATAAAGCAATCACACTATCACGCTTGAATTCCATAAAGAAAAACTTTATTTCTGAATGCAATAAATCAAAATGCTTTTGTAAGCTTGTAAATAATAAAATGAACTGTCACTGGAATAAATCTGTCAGCTGTCAGACGAGCGCTTTACAAATGATAATAACCTGAAGTTAGTTGCAATACATATCAGCTACACTGTAAAATTACCATTGAAAGTTGAGTCAAGTGTGTGTCGTTGAAGTCGCCGGTTTTGAAAAAAATTAACACACATAACATTGGTAGTGTGAGAAGCTTGGTTCTAATCTTGACTAAAGTGTTGTACTTACAAATCAAGTAAAAACGAATGCAGTCTTTTAACTGTATGTACTTTAAGTCCACAGCAACTCAGATAGGGCTTCCCCTATTATCAATTGATTGCAGAAGAGAGAGAGAAGAAAAGTTAACACTTTTAATGAAATTTATTTAAAATGCTTTACCGGGTTTTTTTTCTTACTTTTTGATTGTCGAGAACAATTTCAAAAAAAAAATTTCTTTTCACTTTCAATAGAAATTTCATTGTGGTTTTTCAATTTTTTTAATTTTATTTTTATTGTTTGCCTGACTCAACATTGATGGAAATTAAATTAAGTGTTGCAATGAAAATAATTTCTTTCTGTTTTTTCTTATTATTTTGTTAAGTGTCCATTGTCATCATCATCATCATCATTATTACGTACTGGACTCATCAATTGCAATCTGTTTTTGTATTTTTCATTTGTGGCATGTGTTTGTTCTTTGAATCCTAAGTTCGCCACAAACTCTGGGAGTTTATTTAACAAGAAAATCAAAAGAAAATATTTCCTAGGCTAATCCACTAACACTTCAATTTTTAAGTTGCACTTGATATTTATTTTTTGTTTTTTTTTTCTTGTTGTTTATATTCTATTCTTCTTCTATTCTATTATTATATCTTCTATTTGTTGTTGTATTATTATTTTTTTCAAGGGTTTTTAGTTTATTTGTTCCTTGAGTCCAAGTATAAATATGCCATGTATTGTATAAGTACACTGATGTACTTTATTATTATTATTTTTTTTTTGTTGTTGTAAATTTTATTTCATTTTATTTATTTAAATAGATTAAATACTTGGCATTCATATATTGTCGATACATACACACACACACATATGTAAACACAATCCCTTGGGTTGCTCGTATGTATGTATGCTTTTATTTCAATGTATTTTGTCTCAAGGAAGCCTTGCATACGTACGTATATCCTTTGTTGCATGCACAGTATAGTTTGTGGGAACAGTGGTGTTAAGGTAATGATGAGAAAACTTCAAATTTAATTACAAGAATTCCTTATAAAAAGAAATATTTTTTTCAACATTCCATTGTTGTTGTTAAAATCCTAAAATTTTTTCGTATTTTCTGTTAATTTTCTTAAGAAATTGCTTAAGTTTGTTATCGTAAACAATTGATTATTGATTGCTTTTGAAAAGAAAATAAAAATTCGATTATTTACAATAACAACAAAAACAAAAAAAGAAAAAAAAACAAGAAAAATTTGTTTAATGTGTTGCAAAGAAGATTTGCTTTGAATTACCTTTAAGGAATATGTATGTGGCTGTCACAAGAACTTCAGCAAATTTATTTCCTCTTTCCCGTTTAGATGCTTCTTCAAGTTAATTGAAGAGGCCAAAAATGTGCTTGAGTGTTCTCCAGAATCCTAGAAAAGAGAAGGAATTAAACGTTACTTTAGGAGCACATTGTCCAGTTGAGTAATATATCCAGACATTTCATCTTAGAACGGTTAAGCCTGCTTCATAATAGTCTGTAGACTACGGCGATTCAATCAGTACTTCTACAAATTTATGAAAAGATAAAGAAAATTGCTAACCTAACCTAACCGAAAGCAAATCTCGATGAATATGAACAAATTGTTGTTGAATTTATAGACTTGAAATGCTTAGAAAGCATACTTATGTGGTACAGATGTTAATATTTTGGAAGGGATTTGTTACGAAACTAAAGGGGCAACCTATTGGAACCCTGACCTATTTTTAAATGGCGTTTTATGTACTGATGGCAAGTACTATTGGTCAAGGCAAGGACAGGGGCATCTTTAATTCACAACAGGATTGGTTCAAATTCTATGTGCAGCCAGATGCTGTTGAGCATACTCTAAGCCTCTCCGCCAAATCTTTCCAGCTCAACAGGAAATTGATCTATTGTCGAGGGTAGTGAAATGATGGATGTAGCAATTATTGTTGTCCTCGTTGAGGGCACGAAATTAATTTCACGAGCTTAGTTCACTGGAAGTGACTGTACTGGTACTGATTCAATAGAAGTGAGGCTGCGACTAAAATCTCGAGTCAGACAACTCCAGCAAAGTAAAATATAAAACGAAATATGCTAATGTCTGGTAAAAACTCTGAGAATAAATCAAATTGCTATGAAAAGTTTCTCACAAATCTGTCGTTCGGGGTCGACTATAAACTCGAGATCTCGCATCACACATATGTAAGTGTTATGAGACCAGTGGTGTTGCCGAGCCGAAACGGTCCGGAACGTCATTCTGGTACTTCTCTTTTGGACAGGACTAAAAATGATTTCTGATAACGAGAATTGGATAAAGTTTTGCAAAAAAAAAAAAAAAAACAAAAATTAAAAAGAATTGCTGATTTTTTTCTAATTTTTGACGAATTTTTATATGTATTTTTATAAAAAAGGGTTTAAACCGAACCCGAACCCCAACCGGAACAAAAGCTGGAACGAACCGGCTTGTTTTTCAGAAAAGTGAAATAGAGTCCAGAACGCGTTCCGGTAAAAAAAAAAATTTAGCACAACACCACTGTATGAGACTCTAGATTATAATCCAGACTAAAAGGGTTGTAATGACGAATTATGTAGACATTAATGTAGGCTTTCCAAAACCTGTCCATTCGAGAAGACATCTCAAATAAAACGGAAACAGAAAAAATATTTCTTTCGGCGCATTTCTCTCTATAATCTTCTCTTAGAGTAAAAAAAATTGCCATTAAAAGTGTTTGAGAACTCTATCGTTCGTAGTCAACATTAAACTATAGATTACGCCACTCATGGATAAACTTAACGCACACTCATCATAAGCGGTGTGAGAAGCTAGACTGTAATTCACCACATACACAATGCAATATTAAACTAATAAATAAAGTAACAGTTTTTCCTGTACGATAATAATTGATATGCACTGTAGCTTATAATATTTTATTCTTTCAACATATGATAAAATATTCATTAACATACTGTCAGCATGGACATCAACCTTTACTGCCGAGCAAAAGAATGTAAGAAACAAATTAAAATAACAAGTAATTTATGCAGATTAACTCGGTAATAATTAATAATCAATCCCCTTTACACATATTAGAATGTCTCTACCATATTATTAATACTGGTTTCTCTTTGCCGCTTTCATTTCAATCTCTGTTCAGGCCGAAATCACTGTCTCAAGATTAGATTTCGAAAACATGTTTAATTACAACTTAACAGCATACATACACATAGATACATACATACATACATATATGTACGTGTTAGGGAATGTATAATCTACGATTGTGTCTTTAACTATTCGAGCATATTTTTTGAGAATTTGTAAATAATTATAAACAATAGAGAGACGAAAGATACACACACACGCACAGAAATAGAGATGAGAAATGTGGAAATAATTTTTGAATATTTAATTTTAAAACAATTATGTTTTGTTTGGTTATACGAGTATTACGTGCATAATACTATGACTCTACAAATACGACAGAGAAAGAAAACTATAAAATGCTACTCCAACTGCTGCTACAACTAATGCTACTACAATAATACTACAGCTAATGCTATTGCTATTGCTATTGCTACTACTACTACTACTACTGGTAATACAAATAAAACAACAAGTTTTCGTAAAGACAAACACTAATGCCAGTGCAATATCATTACTGAGATGGGAATAAGCGATTACTAAAGAAAACAAAAAATATATTGCAGTAGTAGCTGATTTTTAGTGGATTGGAACCCGTTAAATACCAAAAGTCTTACCAATAATAAGGCCTAAATAAGTGAAAGTGCCCAACTCATCTGGAGGTGATCCCAACATTAAACTGAAAGTAGTAGCAATAAGAAAGATTCCAAGGACTTTAGTAGGCGTAATTGAAGGCTGGAAGCCTCATTCTCTTTGGTATGAATACGGAGACTATTGCTAATGTATTCAACACACAGTGTAGAATTGATCACATTAACGAGCTGTTATCGGACAAAAAGTTCTTTATTTTACACTTCGTAATCATCGACCTTGAGTAGAGTTCGATACCTTAAATAATGCGGCCATATGGCGCACCTTTTTCCTCAGGGAAATATCAAAGCGACTCATTTTATTAGGCCCAAAAATATGACCGTGAGAGAGTATAAATATGGGAGAGTGCAAAGGACCTATGGAAGTGCAAAACTCGCAGTTCGCCAAGGTTGTCTATTACCAATCACCCTTACTCTTTAATATTCAGATTGACAATATAATGTCTCAAGTTATAAGGGAAATAAACGGACGTTTCCATAATAGTTTTAAAGATCTAGAATATGCGGATAACATACGTATGCATGCCCATACGTATACGATCCCAAAAAAAAAAATAAGACTAAAGGTTAGGTTTGGTTAGGTTAGAGACCGAATTGACCGATTGTCCAACGTCCTAGCTTCTCACACCACTCGTGTTGTGTTCGTTAATTTAATACATGAATGGTGGGATCGACAATTTAAAGCCGACTCCGAATGACAGATTTTTAAGAAGCTTTTCATGGCAATTTTTACTCTCAGAATTTTTGGCAGAAATCTGCTGAGAAGAAATTGCCGAAGAAATATTTTCATATTTCCGTTTTGATATCTAACCTGGGATTTGAAGTTGGGCCTTTCGTCTAATAAGCACTTTCTACCTTCTAGACTACGGCGACTTCTATAAGACTGTAAATGCCAACAATTTTATATTGCCATGTCATAGCAAGAAATTGGAAACAAAATGGCTGTTCTATTTAGATAAAATAACGAGCGCTTTGGCATTTTACGTTAGCCATAATCGTCACATTGAAAGGACTTTTCACAATTTATTTTGGATAAATTTAAGTTCGCTGGCTCCATTAACTATTGACCGCTGTCCTCAATAATTTGCAACAGTATGCGAGACAATTAATTTTACAAAAAAAACGGCCTTTCGCAGGCCACCAAATTGTGGAGTCTGAAACGATGCCATATGAAGTCCTAGAGCTGTCTACAGCTGTTTGCAGGAGTATCCCAGACAATTGTTTTCGCGTTGCGCACAAGAATTCAGTCTTTCATTAAAAATTTCTTGAATTTGGGATGATATTAGTCCATATAAGATCTATGAGAGTCTAATGTATCCAGAAAAGTCACTGTTTGTTGTGGATTATGGGCTGGTAGTTCATATTTCTTTCAGAACAACTTTGAACAGGCAAGTACTACAGGTCAACGATTGTCAATTTCTTTCAAGCTGAATCGGATGATAAAGACTTGTGGTTCAGTAATAGGGCGCTAAGGGACGCACTGTGGAAATTTTCTTAAGTTGCAGCTATATGTGAACCAGCCACGAACCACAGCTGTCCTCAAAGCCAATATAACTCATACCATCGTTCAAATTTAGATTTTCTTAGGCAAAGTTCTTAAACGTTTAAAGGCGTGTATATTAATAGTTTTGGATATTGGAGCTTCATATCAGCACTTCCAACATTGGCTTTTAGAATCAGAGAAGCTTTAGTGTCAACATTTTTCTAATCATCTTAAGTGTTTTGTCAATAGAGACAGAGGCAGAGAGAATAGAATTAAAAAAAAAACCAGTTGCAGTGGCAGGAGAAAAAATTAAATTGAAATTTATATACAGAAATTATAATGAACACATATACACACACACCTCCACACTTACACATAGATATATGTACACGTTCATTTATATGTTCATATGTATGTACATGCATACTGATTTTATTCATTCACTCATTCATTCATTTAGTCATGCAAGCAAGCATGTGTCTATTGTGATGAACCTGTGACTGATGTTGTTGCACTCACTGGCTTATAAGAGTACTCGAAATATTATTGTACTAATAATAATATTGTTGTTGTTGTTGTTGTTGTTGTTGTATGTATGTTTGTGTAAGTAGATGTAAGTATGTGTTCATATGTTTATATTTCTTCTCATATTTCATTTCCCATATGCCAAGTTATTTAGGTTTTTATATGCGTATGTATACATGGTTGTGGATGTCAGTGTGTTAGTGTATGTAGATGTGTATGTATGTGTGGGGATGTGTAAATTTGTTTTTTAGCTAAACTCTTAAATACATTATTTGTTAGTTTTTAACTAGGGAAGTATTTTTTTTATGTTCCAAATGCCAATCTTCATTAATGTTGTTTGTATTTGGTATTGTACCCATGCAGATTCCCACAAATGAGTGCATATACGAGGGCTGTAGCGCAATTATACGACCTAAAGTTAGATAAATACATACAGTAATGAGTGCAGGGGATAAGACTTCTTTAAACCTTTTTTTAAGATTGATAGGAACTGTGGTCTAGCTCTTCTTTTTTGGGAAAACAATCTTTCCATGTCTGCTGAGAGTATCCTGTAGTATAGGAACTCCTGCAAACTCGAAGTAGAAAGATTCTAAAAATTTGTTTGCGATAATAAGTTGATTCGAAATCGCCAATGTATTGTGGATTGTGTATTGGCTTATTCGACAAGAGGCGTCTATTAAACTCCAGGCCAGACATCTCCAACAAGACGAAATATAAAGAGAATATATCTTTGGCGACTTTTTCAATGCAGTGAAATTCTAAAAGTTAAAAATATTGCAATGAAAAGTTTCTTAAAAATCTGCTCTTTACAATCGACTTTAAACTGTACATAGTTCCCATCACCCATCTATAAAATTAACACACACAACATAAGTGGTGTGAGAAACTAGGTCGTAATCTTGACTGAAGAGTTATTATAACCAATTGTGTATGACAAGCATGTCTGTTGACCCAGCAAAGCTTCCGAATAGATTTGCAGACAGCGCCAGTGCTATGCCACACTGTGTACAGCTTATAAATTATTACAAAACGCCTTAAAAGTGAATGCTAGTACCAGCATAGTGCTTATTAGTATTGAAAACTTTACATACGATGGTAATCCACGGTTTTAATTTCATTTAATTTTCTTTCACTGTAGCTGTTCGACCAATCTATGCCTAAATTTCTTTCATTTTCTATTTTTTTCCGTTTCTGTTTTTGTTTTGTTGTGACTGAATGAATGAATGAATAAATTTTAGATGAACATTTCAATGAAACTCAAATTGAAAGGCTTGGAGTCATTATAACCATTTTCTACATGCGATTAAAATACATTTCCAAACATTTTGTCACTCTCTCTTTCTCAACTAACTGCCCTTCAACTCCACCTCCAACACTATAGTTTATGTGCTCTCTTTCGTCAACATCATCATCATACATTATCACAAGCATTTTCATCATCAGAAGCAACAACAGCAAGACTAAAACAACAAAAAAATGCCAATTCCAAATGGAAATCCTTCATTTGTTTTGTTGTGTCATCTGGGGATGTGCATTTATTTTTCAATTTTTATCAGGTTTTTTTGCTCTCATTTTTTTCCAATTTTTTCTCTATTTTTTCTTGCTTCATTCGAAAGTTTTTCTCTCTTGCCAATAACTTCAATTAGAATAAATTTTTTTCCAAATTGAAAGATAAAAAAAAAGAATAAAAAACCCACAAAAGAACACAAGAGCTGAACATTAAATAATTTTGCAAAGATTTGCAATTTAGAAAATTTAATCTTCACAAAAAAGAAAGAAAGAAAAACAACAACAACAAAACAATCCATTTGGAAATAATTTAAGGAATTGTGAACTGCAATATAGGTCCCCGTAGATTTAATTGCCATAAAATTTAAAAACTTAAAAATTATCTTCTAGGATGATTTTTTTTATAAGAAATTTCCTATACTCTTACTTAAGATGGCTCCACTACTTGTTGTCAACCTCTCCAGCAGCTTCTTTCACTCGAGTCTCGATGCCATCCCCAAATGCCGCTAGACAGTTTTCATGCTGGTTTATTCCTTTGTTTTTGGCTTGGTCAGCGCAGTTATAGGATTTTGAATCGGTTCGGTATATTTCTCTTAGAATACAGCTCTTTAATAAGCACTCATGCAATTTTGAGTGTGAATGAATCAACAGAATTGAAATTCAACTACTCTGATTCATTCGTACTCACTACAACATTGATTTATAAGTATAAGTAGCAAGCAATGAGTATGAGTACAACGTTGACGTCAAACTCACAACACTTGAAATATGTTTGATTCATACGCCTGCTCATTCTGATCTATAAATTAAGAAAAATACTTATAATACTTATAAGTGATTCGAGTGGCTTAAATCATTCATCAAAATTTACAGCCTTTGTTGTTATTGCATATACAAACAAAGAAGAAAGGAAAGACAAAGACAACAAGCAAAGCATACACACAATCTTCTTGTGAGTATAGTAGTGTTCGCACGCGAATCACACTTATTTTGTGCTTCGTGTAAATGTTAAGTAGAGACGAGCCGAAGTCAATAAAATCACGCGTATTGTTAAGTGACGATGAGTACTTCCAAAATAAGCATTAATGCGTATAAGTATCTGAAATTATAAGTATGACTCGAACCTACTCATCGTTTTGAATACTAATTGCTAATCTCTGATCACTACTGGTGGTATAGTGTATGTTGTATTGAATACATTTGGTTGTTTGTGTACGCTCAATGCTATGCTGTAGTTTGTATTTCATATTCCAAATGTAATGTCTTCATACTTTTTCGGCATTCACACAATTTGATAGCACGAAACGAATACAACTTTTAAAAACATATGAAAAAAATGTGTGCAAGTGTATCGGATTTTTATATGGCAACTATCAACAACAAGTATCCACTGTTGTATATTCATCCAACAATACACTCAATACAATGATACAATGGCTTGTGTGAATTGACTAGATATTGTAAGTACTCCGAAGGAATGCAATCTTTAGCTTGTGGCAGATCCGTCATAAACATTTATCAGCACTGTATTTGCAGGAGCGTATGCTATATTTCTCTTTTATTTCATTCAAATCTCAAATCTTTGAGAAGCTTTTCATCGCAATTTAATTTACTCTCATAGTTCTTGCCAGAAATCTGCTGAGAGGAAGTCGCCGAAGAAATATTTTCATATTTTCGTTCTGATGTCTGACCTGTCTGATTTTTCGCAATATGTTACTTAGAGTGTCCATAAGTCTGAAGAAACTGTAATCTCTTTAAACCTTATTTCTCGTGTGGTGTTAAGGTGTTGGAGATTAAGACAAATACTAAACCAATCATCACAACTAATAATGATCCTTCATGAGACTTTTTACCGTTACGATTTTGAACATCATAGTCTCAGTCTATAAAACCCAATAAAATGGATCTTTACCACTTGACCAAAATCGATTTGATGGAAAACTTTTCTATTAGTTGACAAGACAAATAAAAATTGTCTTATTTGTGGGCTAAAACTCCAATTGTAGGCTGAAAGCTAATGTTACGAATTTCTTTCTCTAAGGAATGGCTATTCTACGCAGTCGCAATTGTAGATGGGTAAAATCGGAGTAGACTAGCCTTAAAAAGACATAGAGTTGCCAAAGAAATCGTATACCCCTCCTTTATACGATTTTTATTGCTTTTCCATTTATTGCCACTTATTATGGCTCCCTATTATCATCACGGTCCTATGCCAAATTAAGACCTGATTGAGTGTCCCACCTACTGAATAATGTTTTCATTATTAAAACACATGCTTAAACGCTCGTTTATTTAAGCTTCTCTTTATTTAATATTTAAGCGCTTCGATTTCAAAAGAATTGAACTTTTCTTAAGCGATTGGCAAATGTTGAGAACGGATTATTCGATTTTCTATTTGGATTACGATAAATATTACCATTGCCATTAGCGTTGCCAAAACGATTTCTACGGCGCTTAATTTGATTTTGATTGGGTTTACTGTAGACAATCTGAGGTATTTGCTGTTGACGCTGTTCATACACTTTGGTTGGAATAGGATATGGTAAAGCTTCATTATCTCGCACATAAACAATGCGTCCGCCTACTACGCCTCCGCCTGCAGTACCGGTACCGGTACCTGTACCAGCTGTAGCAGTTGCAGTAGTTGTGGGCGCTGCTGCTGGTGTATTTATTAACGTGTTGTTATTAATGTTGGTAATATTACCAGGACGATTGCCGAGAAAAACGTAGGGTGGATAAAAACCAGGACGTACATTCGCAGTTGGTTGCAATAGCGTCTTGAAAAGTAAAATATGCTTAAAGAAACGTCCTTCATCTGCTTCAGTTTCACGTGGTTCTACCAGAAACACTTTAGGTTTGGAAGGAACTTTCGCTTCATCTTCTAACATATCTGTGGTAATGTCTTCCAACTGTTCCAAAGAGCGGTAAAGTGGTACTTTATGGAATTTAGTTACTAAAATGGATATGACAGTGGTCAGAAGGATTTTATTAAAAATCTAATGAAATGATTATCCATATGGCCTTACCTCGTCTTCTTTTGGCTGCTACCGTAAGTGATCCTATCAAAAGGAAATAAAAAACGAATGCCGTCTTATTCATGTTGTCCCCGTAACTAAACTGTGTCTGTGCTTTTGCTAAACATTTGCTTGACTTTTTATAACCACATTACAATTCGATTCGATTCAATTCGATTCATAGACAAATGCTGAATGCTGAAAAGAATTCTTAGAATATTTAACATAAACGTATGTACGAGTGTGTTTTAATTTAAATTTTAGCAATTTATCATTGCTTTGAACATGGTTTTTATCACTTGATTTTGATCTTTTAAAAACATCTTCAGCTTCTTCTAGTAAAGTGCGTTAAAATTGTGTTTTCTGTATCGCCAATTATTAATGACATCAAGATGTGTGTCACTTATCTGAGATTTTTATTCCAGACTGATTGTTTGATAAAATATTTTAGAGATTTGTTAAAACGGAATTACGATTTCAAAGAAATCAAAAGAAATGAGGCCAGTCCCAAAGAAAACTTTCTTAATTTCTTATAGTTTAACTCGTTTTATGTTGACAAGGTACATAAAAGTAGCTCATTGTAGCTCATTGCGGCTCATTGTGATAATTTAGATTTTCATTTCTCCTAAAAATGGAACTATTAGAAGCTTCTAATGAGACAATAAGATATTGAGTCTCTGCCTAAGATTTAAAGAATGGTTTTCTTCGTTTTTTCTTCTCTAAGACGCCTGTAGAGGCCAAGAAAATAAGCTTCTGACATGAGTACTTAGAATGCAATATCCACTAATTACTCCGACAACTACGCTGAGCGTTTCCCTTGTAAAATGTGCTTCTCTTTTAAGCTCAGTTATATTTGAACTATTTTATCCACTTTTAAAGGCACTCACTACATGTTTACAGTGACTATCAGTTCTGAGCTTGCAATTTCTCATTAGAGATCTCATTGTAGAGGATTCACTTGAAAGTTCGTCTATTATGCTACATTTGAACAATTTATACAATCTATGTAAATTTGACTTTTGAAGTTGAAGTAGTCTAGTAGGAAGTGTGTTGGCTTATTAGACATGACTTCTCGGTTCCAATCCCAAGTCATAAAAAAAAAAATATAATCTTCGGCGACTTTCTCGCAGCAGATCAAAAAGTTTCTTAAAAATCTGTCGTTCCTAATATACCGTAAACTATGGGTCCCACCTTCTCACAACATTTGCTTACGCGGCTTGTTACGTTACTCTTAAGCTAAGTTGATTCGAAATCGATGCAGTGTGTTGTGGATAGTGTGTTAGCTTATTAGACATAAGGTGTCCATTCAAACCCCAGGCCAGACATCTCCAACAAAGCGAAATATGAAGAGAATATTTCTTTGGCGACTTTCTTACAGTAGTGACATTCTGAAAGTTAAAGAAATTGCCTTGAAAAGTTTCTTAAACATCTGCTGTTTGCAATCGACTTTAAACTGTACATAGTTCCCATCACCCATCTATAAAATTAACACACACAACATAAGTGGTGTGAGAAACTAGGTCGTAATCTTGACTGAAGAGTTATTATAACCAATTGTGTATGACAAGCATGTCTGTTGACCCAGCAATGCTTCCGAATAGATTTGCAGAAACCTTCCGACAGCGCCAGTGCTATGCCACACTGTGTGCAGCTTAAAAATTATTACAAAACGCCTTAAAATTGAATGCTAGTACCAGTATAGTGCTTATTAGTATTGAGAACTTTACATACGATGGTAATCCACGGTTTTAATTTCATTTAATTTTCTTTCACTGTAGCTGTAGGCATTAGCATTTGCTTACGCGGCTTGTTATGTTACTCTTAAGCTAGAATTAGCCGAACGTGCAAGAACGTAACTGGACGTACATACATTCGTTTATAGGATATCAAAAGCAATGAAAGTGGTTACCGAATTGTAATGTAATGTAATATGGGTAGGCATTTGCTCTTAATTTGTCCCAAAATAATACACATTCCATTACGTTTCATGACCGTTTATCTATTTGTTGGTGTAGGCGCACAGATATTACAAATCTTTAGAAGGTCAATGTTCACTAATACCGTTTTTTTTTTTTTATTTGGCTTCCTCTTTGTCTCTCGTTTGTTCAAAGATTTCAAGATTCTCATGACTCAATGGAGTCATACCCTCATCATCGTATCGATTTCTCGTAGCTAATTGCAACTAAGGTTAGTCAAAATTTATCACTTACTAAGCTGCAGCTTGCAGCTCTCCCGTATACTAAATTGAGCTTTAATTTGAACAAAGTTGCGCCATTCTAATTAGCACATTTACTCTCAGGCGATAAGCCAGACATTTTCTCAATTTATTTTACCGACTCATTGTTTAATACCGCATTTGATCGACTATCGTACCATGATCAGCCATGTTTTCGGCGTAACTAACCTATTTAATACAAACAGTAACAGGGTTTTGCAGCTACCGCACATAACAGTATAGAACAGATGCAGGTGTTGTGGAATCAGGGCCATAGGCGACATTCTATAGGGCTTTACACTAACTGTGTGGAATCTCATGTACTATGTAATCGAAGTACTAACGAAAATAAGATAATGGTGGGTTAATACTGACCTGGCACTATGAAAATTAAACTTAATATGGGGGGTCACGTGATGCTTTCTTAGGGAGCAATAAAGTAAGGAGTGCGCACAAAAAAAAAAATGGGCCTACTTTTAAGCTTATAACTTTTATCATAATTGAAAGAAATGAATACCGTAACATTGTCTTTGTTAGTTATCTATTTCAAAATCCACGAGCTAAATTTCATTGCAATAGCAAAATTAGTTTTTTGAAAAAGGAGCACCCATCAAGAATGTCGTAAAAAAAATAATTGAAATTTACAATGAAAAACCGCGCCGAAAAAACGATTGCTACGTTCGCAGATGTTAACCAAAATACAGTTTATAAGGTAAGAATAAAACAATATAAGGAGTCTTTGATTATTGAGAGAAAGCGTTGAAGTAAAAGAAAAAAAGGATTTGCCGACCAAAACATTACTTGCTTTACTAATACGTATTTTTATAAAAAACTCTAAAATGTCTGGAAGAAAAGTGGCTTAAAAAGTTGAATGCTCTGAAACCTTTTATTCACAAAATAATTCAATAATTTATTTACTTTAATTGAAATATAAAACGTAAAAAATCCATCACTTAGTTTTATTTCTATAACGAAAAGTGTAAGTCCAGTTTTTTTTTGTGCTCACTCCTTGGAGCAAAAAGTTGCCGTAGTTCTGTAGACAGTGTGTTGGCTTGATAGATGGGACCCACCGGTTCAAAACTTGACTTAGACATCTCAGAAGAAAGCAAAATTTTAAAAAAATACTTCTCAGGAGTCTTCTGACATAAATCCTGGGAGTAAAATAAAAATTTCCATGAAAAGCTTCTTAAAAATCTGTCATACGGAGTCGAATTTAGGCTGTGAGTCCCGTCACATATAAATAAAATTAATACACACAACGTAAGTATTGTCAGAAGCTGGATTGTAATCCTGACTAATGGCCAATCGTATAGTTGGGACAGAATTCTGAACAAGAAACCATTACCCTTGCGAGTTTAATATTTGGGGCTCTAAGGATTGAAAAAGGTGGCTTCTGTTAACTTGTATGTGCATTGTATGCAACATCAATTTAACCATGTACAAACGTTTTTCGTATCAGACTCTACAGGAGGTAATTTCTGTGAATAGGGCTATTATATCCTATTGTGGACAATGCGACAATATATCATTAAACTCCCCAGTTATTACACAGTCACCCTAATCGAAAAAGTTAAATAATTTTGAATAAAAGCATTCCATTTCTTTATTTAATAAAATCAAGTGTCATAAATATTTCAACAAATAATTTGTTGTAATCCTTTTCAGAGAAAATTTTAATTCAATTAATTTCAACATTTTTGACCTGCCAGTTCAACACTTACCATGAGGCGGCAATTGAGTTATTTTTTGTTGGCCTTTTTTCCTTTCATTTCTCGACATAATAAGCCGTTAATTGATCAATTTGTTCGATTGTTACTCGTCACCACAGTCAAAAACAGTTGCGCTCGTTATGCCGACTCGATGGTGGTAAATGCCAGGAAATATTTCTGTGAAAATATTTCAACGCGATTGCTCTTTTTTCACGTTCACCAGGCGTAATTCATTAACACAGTTTGAAATTTTTATTACCCACCGTATTTTCTGTTTTTTTGTTTTTTTTTTGCTTCAATGAAAAATTATTTGGTTTTACTTTTCTTTGAGCTTTAAATTAACAGAACGGTACGGAAGAGTAATAAGAAAATTCTGGAAATAAATGAAAAACACTTTTTTTGTTGGCGGTTAAGCGATTCTTTAAATGGTTTTAAATTCCAGAAAGGGTGAGAAAATAAATTCTTTTTTTTATTATTATTATTTTTATTTAATTTAATTTCTTTTTTTCTAATTTCAAACAAAAATTATTGTTCGTTCTTTCCAACTTTTCGATTTTTTAATCCGTTTCTGTTTGTTTATTTCGTTGTTTTGTTGCTGTTACCAACTGTTTTAAAAACGATTTAAAACTCCTGCAGTTAAATAACTGAAGCCAGAACCAATCAATTGCAGGACAAACCGTCACGACCACATAAACAATAGGAAAACCGAAAATAAAATGATAAAAATTCGCAAAAGTGTAAAGAAACAACACAACACAAGGATAGAAGAAATCAAAAAAAAAATTGGTAGAGATTTGCAATAAATTACCCTAAATAGACTAGAAGTCGCCGCGGTCTAGTAGGTAGTGTGTTGGCTTATTAGACGAAAAGCCCGAGTTCGAACCCAGGTCAGACATCAAAACGAAAATATGAAAATACTTTTTCGGCGACTTCCTCTCAGCAGTTTTCTGGCGAAATGCTTTTCAAAAAATGTGTCGTTCGGAGTCGACTTTAAACCGTAGGTCCAGCCACTTATGTATAAAATTAACGCACACAACATAAGTAGTGTGAGAAGCTAGGACGTTGTACAATGGGTTAATTCGACCACCGGGTACTGTACTTATCAGAATTGTATACGTCCTCCAACCTAACCTAAGCTAATCCTAAAATGACTTCAGGCAAATACTTTTCTTTTGAAAAAAAAAATCTCACAATTGTTACCTAAAATGTATGATATTCACTTAAGTCTGATTAGAATCCTACGGAACGAGTCATATTCAAACACAACAGGTTTAACGAACATCGCAGGAGTGTAGAAAATCAGTCATTAAAGTCTAACACACAGCTCATGTGAGACAGCGAGTTTGTTATGAGATGAGCCAGGAAAGTGATCATACTACGAAGCACTGTTACCCGACGTCAGTTTCCGAATTGTATTATTGTCGTATAGAGGTGTCATATTCAGTTGTTAGGATTCTGTTCTTAGTCAACAAAGACAATTCTCTGCAGTTGGCATGCATGCTATTGATTCCATAGTTCAATGTAAAAAGAGTTGTGGTTGTATTAGACTCGAGCCCGTGGCCCAAATCCCCAGCTCACGGGGCTCGATTAAAACGAGCATCAGTCTCCGAACAACTGAAAAGTTTCTCAAACGTCTGGTGCTCGAAGTCAACTTTAAACTGTATGTCCCTAGCATTCATTTATAAAATTATCACACACAACATGGTTGGTATGAGAAATGACATCATAAAAATGACAAAAGGGTTGCACACAAGTTAGGTTTGGTCAGGTTAGAGGACGTGTACTTGTTAGCTGTGACAAGTACAGTACCCGGAGGTCAAATTAACCCATTATACAATGTCCTAACTTCTCACAGTTAAAGTCGACTACGAACGATAGATTTTTGACAAGCTCCTCATGGCTATTTTATTTACTCTCAGAGTTTTTTCCAGAAATCTGCTTAGAGGAAGTTGCCTAAGAAATATTTTCGTTTTGATGTCTGACATGGGTCGAGTACGGAGGGCCATTCGTCTATAAAGTTAAGTAAAACAAAACTAATACTCTACAAGACACACACATTCTTCCCGTGCTCCTTTAAGACGCACTCTATTAAGCACCGATGCAGCAGTCTTGAATGTATTCGAGAGAATAGTACTACGTAACATCTTCAGTCCAGTGCAAGTTGGCAACGATTTCCGCATCCGATTCAACAGCGAGCTATATGAGCTCCTCAACGGCAGGGACGTTATACGGCGTATTAAAACCCATGCGATTGCATTGGCTTGGCCATGTCGATCGAATGGCAGAGGGAAGATGCTCCGGCGAGACAATTATTCGATGCGGGGCTCTGCGGAAGTCGGCGAAGAGGACGGTCTTGTTTGCGTTGGAAGGATCACATCGAAGAAGACCTGTAATCGATTGGTGTAACTAACTGGAGTAAGTGTGACAGAAGCAGAGGCTTGGTTCTTCACATTACTTCTGATAATTCTGACTAAAATCCCACAAAAGTTTAGATTGCTTCAAATCTAAGCACTCTATTTTTACTTTCACTGATTTTATCCTACCAAAGATTTCTTCCCCCCTCTATAAAAAGATTCTGCCATAAATTCGCATAACATCCGAAAGCCTATCGATGGAGTTGGTTTTACTTGGCAAAAAACTTCTGTAATCAGTGGGGAATGGGATCAATATACACTTTCTCCAATGCAAAGGAATACAAAAGGAATACAGCTTCAGCAATAGTCATTGAGGATAATGGCTAGTATTACAGGAGCCAGTTTTTTTTAGATAATTTTCAATAATTACTCAAACTACCATACCGGACTGTCGTCTGGAAATACTGTACGTTAAGAAGATATCATGTGATCTCAATGGATTTGAATTTTCCGTGTTATAGCTCAAACCTAATCTCTTAATAATCTCAACTTCAATCAGAAGTCTAGTATTAGACGTAAGGTTACTGTTTAAACCCCAGGTCGGGTATCAAAACAAAATTTGAAAAAAAATTTCTTCGGCTACTTCCTCTCAAAAGATTTCTGACAAAAACCTCGAAAGTAAAAAAAAATTGCCATGAAAAGTTTCTCAAAAATTTGTCATTCGGTATCGATTTTAAACTATAGGTCCCGCCACTTATGTATGAAATTAACGCACGGGACATAAATGGTGTGAGAAGCTAGGTCGTAATTCTGACTGAAGGGTCTGTGTATGTATGTTTATTAGAGTCCCATCACTCTATCCACAGCATTGCATCTGCTTCATACTTATATTGGCACTTCTCTGCTGTAAATCCCATGTACTTTGGTTCAAAGACTTTGACCTAGAGCTAATGCTTACCTAACGCTTTGGATTTAGTTCAATTCGTAAGATCTTTAGTCAATTTAACTCACTTTTTAATCAAATTTTTGATTAGAGATCATAAGGGATATGTACAGTCAAAACAACAAACGAACAAAGCAGCAAGCAATAGTAAATTACTGGAATTTTGACTATGCAATACTCCGCCTTTAAGCTAAGATTTTTGGTTACCCTCTGTGACCACTGTCAGGTTACTAAGTAGCTAAAATAAAAGTCATAAAAAGAAGATCCATAGGAGTTGGCTTTAGCGTAGAGGTCTAAGCAGCAGCAACTCATAGTACGTCCCCACTTTATAGTACCTACTCCGGAGCCATTACAATTTTCTCAATCTTTCAGTAGACGTTCCAGAGGATGTTGCGTAAAGGTTTGCACATATTTCCAATTACATCTGAAACTTACCGACAGTATTTGGCGGATGTTAGGATGTTGCGATACGCTTCTTAATGCCTAGTTTCTTTGAATTTTATTTTTTCTTTTTTATTTGATCTTTTTGTTGGTGTAAGAAGCCAAAAAAAAAAATTCTGAAATCTTCTGTATTTGGGCTGCTATTAGGAATAAATTCAATGTGTTTCCAATCGCACGACACATTCAACATGGCCAACAACCAACAATTTTCTGTTGCTGCTACCAAATCGTTTACAAATGAAACGAAAACTATTGAAATAAATGAAAACAAAAATGAAAATAACAACAAAAACCAATACATTTAATGTACAATATGACCGTGTGAAGTTCGTTTTATTTGGACCATCGACACTCAACACCAAACAATAAAAACAACAATAACAGCAGAGACAACAACAAAAACAGCAACAACATTAGTAAATAAGAGCTGTAGCAGCAACATAAAAACACGTCGTGTATACAATCATCATACATGGTGTACACTTAACAACAAAAGAATACTAACACTACACTGCCACTGGCCTTATGGCAACACTAAGGCAATGAATGGTTAAATGGAATTGGACAAAAAGCTAAAGTAAAGAGAGACGGAGAGAGAGGGAGAGGGAAAAAAACAAAAGAATAAATGGATGAAATATAGACAAACAATCGACAATAGAATCGATGTAGAAAGAATACAAAAAAAAAAAAAAGAAAAAAAGGAATCGAAATGACCGTCTAAAATACAATTTCACTCAAATGCATCGACCACTAGGAAATTAAATGTTTTGAATTTGAATTTTCATGTTCATTTTACTTTTTTTTGGTTTTTTTTTTGTATTTTAAAGGAAGTTTAAACGGAAGTAAAAAATGTGGCAAAGAAGAATTAAATTTGTTTTTATTTCTTTCAATAAAAAAAAAATACTTTAAATGCACGGAACAAAAGGCACCCAAATTCTAGAATATGAGAGCATATGACAGATTTTAGCGTATTTAATATATGGCAGCAATGCCATCTTTATTCAACAAATCTTGTTATACTCTCCTCTTACAATCCTTCATACCGTTAAAATTTAGGGTGGACTAATGCTACCATTCGGAGAGGCTTGTCGTGTTCCACCACGCTGAGCAGATTATTTGATTCAGGATTTTTTACCGTCATATTCTTCAGATCTTTTCCGCTGCTTTAGACCGTTAAGCTATACAACAAGGAATTTGAATCCTAACACTCTACTACCAGCCACATGCTGCTTGTTTATCTCTTTTATAGTTAACATGACAGTAGCAAATGCAAGCAAAGATCTCACATTACTTACTTAGGTGGTTATTCCAACCCTTTAGTCAGGCTTACAACCCAGTTAGTCACATCACACATGTTGTGTGTGATAATTTTACAATTTAAGTTCGACTTTAAACGACAAAGCTTTTGGAGATACTTAACTGGCAAGTACTCACTTACTTACTTAATTGGCCATAACAACCCGATTAACGGATTTCAGTCTACCGCCTACGCCAGTTGGTTGCATCAACAGGGCTTCATTTTGATTTGGTCCTTCCAACGGATACAAGATCGTCCTCTTCGCCGACTTCCGCAGATCCCCGTATCAAATACTCATCTCGTCGGAGCATACTCATCCATTCGCAAGACATTGGCGAGCCAGCGCAGCTGTTGGATATTAATACGCTGTACAAAGTTTATGTCGCTGAGGAGCTCATACAGCTCACTGTTGTATCGGATGCGAAAACCATCGCCGACTCGCACTGGACGAAGATCTTACGTAGAATTTTTCTCTCGAATACTTTCAAGGCAGCTGCATCAGTTTTTAATAGTTTCCATGCTTTTACGCGATAAAGAAGCACGGGTAGGATGAGCGTCTTGTAGAGTATTAGTTTCATCTTACGAGAGACGTCTCTGCTACTCTATAGCCTATTGAGACCATAATAGCACCTATTAGCAAGAGTTGTCCTGCGCTTAACCTCGAGACTGACATCATTTTTGGTGGTAATGGCGGAGTCAAGATAAATGAATTCTTTGACTGTATCAAGAGTATAGTTAGGGAGGGATGGAATGCATGCAAACAAGACAAAGTTTATGACTGTGGCCAATATGGCGATCGCCAGGACAATCCTTGTCTTGCTTTATTCAAGTTAGCACCCGCTAGATGTTAACTAATGCACGCAGTTTGGTTCAATCCCCTGGACGTTAATTTCGAGTTGTGCGTTGGGCTTGAAACCCACCATGTAAAAATCCCATTCAATGAAAACCACAACTGACGAGTACACGTCTTATAATCCAAACCTAATCTTGATATGTCTACAAAACAAGTTTTGAACCAGAGATTCTCCTCTAATAAACCAACACACCGCCTACTAGAATTCAGCGGCACTTCTTGGTCTATTTTATTGCTTCCATTTCGTTTAGTTCTAGTTGTCTGAGTAGGGGTTTAAAGCGCGGCCTTACATCTAAGAAGCCACACACTAACCATTAGAGTTTAGTAATGTAAGGGCGCAATAAGGCAACATCGGAATTGTTTATATGAACAATTGAGTGAAAAACTTTGTAAAAAGATCAACTCTGTTCTGTCCAGTTCTGTTCTGTTCTGTACTGGACGCGAAGCTTGGTGGTTGATTTTGAAGTAAAACAGCCTTCAAAGCAAATTTGAACATATTATGAGGATGTTGGCATTCGAAGTAGTAAGGTATTGCTTAGCTGACGGCTTACTTGAAGTTACCGTAGTCTAATTGGATTGGTAGTTTGTTGGGTTATTAGACCAAAAGCCAGGGTTCGAGCCCTTGGCCAGACAAAAATATTTCTTTGCCGATTTCTTCTCGGCAGATTTCTGGCAAAAGCTCTTGATAGTAAATAAAAATTGCCGTGAAAAGTTTCTCAAAAATCTGTCATTCGGAGTGGTAGGTCCCGCTACTCATGTATAAAATTAGCACACACAACATAAGTGGTGTGAGACACTAGGTCAGTAATCCTGGCTGAAGGGTTGTAATGACCAACTATGTGTGTATTGCTTACTGATTATTGAACGGCTCTCACCAGACAGAATGCTTAAGCAATTGGCTGCGAATGCAGCAATCAGACTGAATGCTTCAAGAGCATGGCATTCTAGCATTGAACTAACCACCCGTAACGTTTATGGGTTAACAGTCATAAAAATTTCCCACCGGACTTTCCCTGTGGGAAACACAATCCTTGTATGTGTATCATCAATTTTCAAAAGCGATCATCTTCCTCTATTTTTTTTTTTGGCAATTTCTTTTTTTGTTGTTTTTTTTTTTGATTTGTTTTTTTATTTTCTAATTTCTTTTGTTTTTATCTTTGGTCTGGAATCAACCAAGTGGCCAACATTTTCGTTTTCATTTGTGCTTCTAGAAATTGGATTGAATGGTCAAATTGGGAATTATTTGCTGTGGTCTTTGGATCTCGGGTATTTCTGAGTGGGTACACAAACAAATGGCCAAATGGATTTGTTGTTCTCTTAGCTATTCTATTGAGAATTGTTGGTATTGGTGTTGGTGTTGTTGTTGTTGTTATGCTCTTAAGGTTCATAAGTCTGCTCATTTGTTTGTTATTTGGTTGTAGAGACTCCAATACTTGTCTTGTACGAGTATGTACTCGTAAGTCTTAGTAAATATTTGTGCATTTTTGTCTGCTAAAGGACCAACACATACATTTGTAAATCCGCACACATACACATACACATTTAACCATATACGTATACATCGTATGTGTAATATAGGTATGCTGGTTTAGCTTAATAATTTATAATTCATGTATAGTCATGGGCGTATGTACGAGTATGTAGCATATGTACATGGGTTCCTAGATTCGATGAGGGCGTTTAAGTTCGTTTATGTTTTTATTTTTCATTTTCCTTCTGCCAAAATATTAAAAAAAACGAATCTGTTTAGGTCAGGTTCTTAAAATGTTTGTTAAAATTGAATTTTTCTATTCATTTTTCTTTGCTTTTTTTTTTCATTCTATTTTTCTATTTCTGAAGTTCTTTTAATCACACACTGTTGTTGGTTATCTTTACATGCAACACCCAACAAATGCAGTTGTAAGCATTGACGATGGAATTACTTTTGTGTTGTGGAGAAACTCAGCAGGAAGTTGTTTATTAAAGCATTGCCTGTGTAAGTAGAGATGGATTTCATTTAAGTAATGCCAGACACACTGTCTGCCAAATACTCCATTACGTTCGGTTAATGTCCAGTGCATTTTAAAGGAGTTTCTTTTTTCCTTTTACTTTGCTTTCCTGTTTTGGAATCCATGTGATATAGCAACTGCATTATAGGGATTGCATGGGTTTATTGTCCAAGTATTTTTGAATTGTGCTGCTATGCTATGCTTTAACAAATACTTTGGAAAACGTTAATGGATTTACCCTGGCACATATCTTTTTCTTTCATACGTAGGGAAGTTAAATATTTAATATTGAGAACTTTAATGGTTAGTCTAACTAGGTTCACAGGTAAATGGACTGGTGATTTCGAATGAGTAGGAAATTTTGTTTCTTTAAGTCCACACACTAGATGCAGAGTCACAATTTCAATCTGTTTTGTGTATTCGAGATTTTAAGAAAGCGGATTGTGATAGAGAAAATCAAAGACTTTAACTACAAACGTCAAAAAAGGGAAATTTTCTGACAACAAAACATCAGTGGCTTTCATTTTTGCTTTAGGTAAGGTTAGAGGACGTATACTTGTCAACCGTAACAAGTACAGTACCCGGAGGTCGAATTGACCCACTGTACAACGTCCTAGCTTCTCACACCACTCGTGTTGTGTGTGTTAATTTTTAACATGAGTGGCGGGACCTACTGTTTAAAGTCGACTCCGAACGACAGATTTTTTTTGAGAAGCTCTTCATGGCAATTTTTACCCTCAGAGTTTTTGCCAGGAATCTGCTGAGAAGAAGCTGCCTAAAAAATATTTTCGTTTTGATGTCATGCATGAGATTCGTACTCGGGACACTCGTCTAATAAGTCAACACACTTCTTTTAAAAATGGTGGAGTATATCGATATCTTATCTATTTCTTGCTTAACTGGTAACAACAGCTCTTTGAACAGGATTATAACATAGCTTCTCATGCCACCAATATTACGTGTGTTAATTGTATTCATAAAGGGCATGACCTACAGTTTAATGTTGATTTCTAACGAAAAATTTTTATAAAACTTTTTATGGTAATTTTGACCAGAAGATTCCGGAGAGAAAGTCGGGTTTCGTCTTGCACTATGGCAACTTCATCTATTTTAGATTAAATATAAACCGTAGCTTATATTGTATATTTTCCATTGATTTTGTTTAGGAGATGGCTCATGTGCATCAGAAGTCCTAAGTTTGGCCCTGACTTGGAGGCATTTTTCCATTTTAAGAAACTCGAAAATAATGTGCAAGTCATTGTTATCATCGTCTAAAAGATGAAAACAAAAGAATACCAACCAAAAAAGGAGATCAAACGCCGCTAATATGGTCTAAATAGGCAATTGAGTAGCTGAGACCTCTCTCGTGCGACAAATCAAATCGCTCATCCTATTTGTGCTTTTTTATGGCGCAAAGACATGGACCCTATTAAGAACTGATGTAGCAAAGTCCTACGTAAGATCTTCGGTACAGTGCGTGTTGGCGATGATTTCCGCATCCGAATCAACAGTGAGCTGTATGAGCTCCTCAACGATATAGACGTTGTGCAGCTTAATAATATCCAACGGTTGCACAGGGTTGGCCATATCGTTGGAATGGATGAGAATGGTTCGGCGAGACGAGTATTTGATGCGGGGATCTGCGGAAGTCGGCGAAGAGGACGATCTTGTATCCATTGGAAGGACCAAATCGAGGAAGCAGTTTCATCGATTGGTGTGACCAAGAACCAGAGGCGCCTGGAAGGATGTGTTGCGGCTGGCCGAAATCTGTTAAGCGGGTTGTTAATGGCCAATTAAGTAAGTAAGTAATTAATGATGAAAAATATAATCCTTGCGACGTGTTGAAAGACATACAATCGTATGTGGAATCTGACACGCCAGACAAATAAGTATTGTGGGAGGAGAATAACGCCTAACCATCATCCCTTCATTCCTTATGTTGTTTTTTGCTGTTTCAGTAGCACTAACAAACTTTTCCACCGCTAAGAAGATGTTCTCCTAACTGTAGCAGGTCCTACAATGTTTAGTTCGCTGTCTAGCTTTGCTTAGAGGGCATTCACACGTCTTAGATCTCGTGAAGGAGAGCTTTGTTGTTTAAGTCCTATTATTCTCGAGAGTTGGTTAAGTTCCAGTTTAAGTGAAAAGGTTGTGTCTTGCATCGTTCGCCTTCAGAATAACGTTCACCTCTATATTAAGTTTTTAAAGATTAAAATCAACAATAAGGTTCTAAAGAACATCCTCGTAAGTAACAACAGATTTTTTAGTGAATAATTTGGTGCCTTTATTACTAACTGCTATCCATACTGGATGAATGTACCTATAGGCAAATTAGGGAAAGCAAAAAGTACTTCTTTAATATTTTACCCTTCAATGAAAAGTACTTTTAAAGGTTTTCTTAAATTCACTTTTAGCCACACTTTAATTCGTTTATAAACTTGAAGATTTCATTTCATTTTCAACTGGCAGACCTCTGTAGAGCAAAGTTCTTTAAAAATAAATTCTGCTCCACCTTAGCCAAAGAAAGAAAAAATAACAAGGAAAAGAAAAATGGAAGAGAAAAATAAAAAGAAAATTAAATACAAAATGGAGGTGGACAAGACAAGTTGATTCGGTTTTCAGGTTTGACGTGGTGTGCCTTGAAAAATAAAAAATGGTTCCTTCGTTCTCCTTTTTCCTTTTTCCTTCATTTAACTCTTCAAGCGTTCCTGGTCTAGAGTTTAGATAACTTAAGTATACGGGGAATGTTTGTAATAGAAGAGGGAGGATGGAAAGTGGTAAGAAAAATCTGTTTTATCTCACATTTTAAGCAAATTTCCCAAAGGACTCGGATGGTATGTACATTCTACTCTACTCACATGAGATGCATTGTGTTTAAAATGCTGCAGCGGGGTCAGTTGATTTCAGCAATGGGATACATAAGAACTAAATGTGTTAAGCACGACGTGAAGCAGGTGAGACAATAATAAGGCACGAGTGTAAAAACAAAAAAAAAATTTTGATTTTCACTACCTAAGCGACTGCATTGCCGCCGTCTGGTTGGTAGTATGTTGGTTTGTTAGACGTGAGGCCACCGTTCAAACCCAAGGTCAGATATCAAAACGAAAATCGAAAAAGAAAATATTTTTTAGGAGAATACTTTTCAGCAGATTTCAGGCAAAAGGTCTGTGATTGAAATAAAATTGCCATGACAAGTTTCTCAAAACTCTGTTGTTCGGAGTCGACTTTAAACTAGGTGGGTCCCGCCGCTGATATATAAAATTAGCGCACACAATATATGTGGTGTGAGAGGCTACGTCATAAAGATAAGTTATATATGTATCTATGTGTGTATGGACAGCATCGTAGCATTAGATAGGTAGGTAGGTAGAAGTGGCTGTCCACCAGATGAGCGGACACACTTAGGCCTCATACAGGGCCCATTGTGATACCACAGTTTCTTCCTCTCCTCTATTGCAGGAACCACTCGTAGCTTCCGATGAAGGGACTCAGATTGCCAATATCCATGCACCCAGGTGTCTCTTTCTCTTCTGACCAAGTACCGGGCATGTTCATCCTCTTCTTCATCTCTACAGCTTCTGCAAAAATCATTCGCGAGGTGTCCAAGACCAATACGCCTCGCATGTGTTCCTACAATACAATGCCCCGTAATAAAACCGATAACACCGCTGCTTCTTTGGGGCTAAAGCAGAGTCACCATACGTTTTTATTCCAGCCTTGGCTAGATTTTATGCGCCGCTTAGCTTTTATCCACAGCTGTTGACAAGGTCCACGATTGCATTGTCAATCATAAGCCCCCAGGTACTTAAAAAATCATCCGCTCTGCAGTTGCCGGGAATGTCCTTATGTCCCCGTGCCCATGTGATACAAACATCACATCGGTTTGCCATCTCATTGAGACATCGGCGACAGTCGTACACTTTCTTGGATATTATCACACTAGAATCCAGCGCTCTGATGGCCGCTTAGCTATCGGAAAGTATAATGATCCTTTGCTTGTGAACATTTTTGTCCGCAACAATTTTCACCGCAACTTGAATTGCCGACACTCCCGCCTGAAAGACACTGCAGTGATCTGGTAGCCTCATAGGCTTGTATATTCCGATTGATACCGAATAGATGCCAATACCAATGGCTTCCACTAATTTGGAGCCATCGGTGTAGATTTCTGCCGCACTTCCCGCGAGGTGCGTCACACCCTTCCTTCAGTCCTCCCTTTTCGGGATGGATATCCTAAGATTCATTGAGAAGTCATATCATATAGTCTATGCTTCCGACAATACCAGTTCCCACAAGTATCCTTGTAGGACCAATGCCCGATGCAAAGCCACACAATTTTAAAACATGAGTTTGCTTTCAAAGGATTTTTTTACTTTTTTTTTTTTGAAGCGTGGACTCAATCCTAACTCATTGCCAATGTATAGCCTGGTATCTCACCCTTATTAGACACACAGTATCGGCAGGAAACAAAAGTGAAACCGTTTGTTAATAAAACTTCGTTCAATCGGTTTTAAGATTCCTTTAACTTGGTTTTATTGAAACTGTTGCATCTCCTTTCCATAGTTCGCCAGAACTCCAACAAGACAAAACGAAACTCCAAAAAACGAAAGTGATTTGTTTACGGGGGGGTAATATTATCAAGCATGCCATCCCCCGTTTGTTTTGTAAAGAATTGCAAAAACAGTTACAGAATGCTTCCGAATTCATTGGATTTCATCTATTGCTTGTTGGCTATTCGCCTTGATAATTTGCTTGGATGTTGTTGGAAGTTATGCAGCCCATATGGTTGAATACATGTGGCATATTTGTTTGAGTGTGAGTGTGTATGTATTTGGAAAATTGCTTTCATTCGTAACATTTATTTACATTTTCTTTAATTTCCTTCTCTCACATATTCTTGCATTCACTAGAATGGTTTGATAATCGTAATCGTTATTGCCGCCTGTTTGTCTCGTTTATTTGCCAAGGAAAACTTTTTATGGAATTTAAAATTTTCTTTTCTCTCTCTTGGTTTTTCTACAAAGTTTTTCTGGTTTTTATAGTCTTCTAGAGAGAATGCAAAATTTTTTCTTTTTATTTTTAGTTTTTTTTTCATTGCTATTGTTGTTGTTCTTGTTTTTATTTCATTTTAAAGAAATAATTCTACTCTTGTGCCTACTTTATGGTTAATGCATGTGAACTGTTGTTTAACAGTGGCGTAGTTGGATAGTAAATTTAGTTTTGGGGGAAATAAGGGGGAACAAATAACATAAAAAAATTCTTATTTTTTCCTGTATTCTGAGTCTTACTTCGAATCAAGTTAATACCACAATAATAAGCATTCTCTGGTCTTCTAGTGGCAATGGAAAGAACCGTAGCCCCTTTCTAGACAGTATATGTTTGAAGGTATGTCTGGTCGTATGATGGGTATCCACAGTTATGGTAGAAGCTTTCGTACAGTACTTCATGTGTAAATGCCGGGCTCTAAAGGAAACTAGACACGTTGCAGTGCAGGTAAGAAATGAGTTTGCTTCGGAGAAATGAATTTGTCAGGACTGGTCAAGGGATCACCTGAAATACACACGAGATTGTATATCATAATCATTCATATAGCCTTCAGAACCTTTCAACAATCACAGAAAAGTTTGTTCGATTTAAGCCTGTTTCATGGGATAATGACAAGTTGACACCGGACAGAGCCAGTAAAACTCTATGATTTAGAGGCTACATACTCTTTTAAATAGGATGGTTTGAAAACCGGTAAGGGAACAGGAATGGAGGTGGTCGGTCCCAGATGGAAACTTACAAAATTCGTGGACAGACTCTCTGATAGCTTAAAAATGGAAGTCTGCTCCATTGAAAGATGGACCCAATTGAACTTGTTTGTGCAATATAAAGAACGCAACATAAGGGCTCACGACAATGCTATAGGATAGCCACGCCCTCAAACGAGCTCTCGGATCGTACCACTTTAACTAGAAAATAGTATTGGACTGTTTCAGCTAGACGTCTGGTAGACAGAGGAAATGGGATCAATATCTGCTATATTTCAGCAATAAACAAGCAGGTAAACTTAAGACAAAAGTAGTTTCCACATTGCTGACAGAGCGAGAAAGTTTCTGTGCACTTACACACTTCGAAAGAGGGACGAAGAAGTACTTATTAAGCCAATTTCATAAGTGAGCCAATCAAAACTTATATTGGGGAATTACATGAAGAGGAGATTTGAGTCATGGGTCCGATTATATGGGAATAAATAGAGGTTAGCACCCGAGCAATGCAGTTTTAAAGCACTCTTATTAGGGACAGAATAAATAAAATTTGTATGAAAAAGTTGCACAAAAAATTTGTCATTAAGAATCGGCTTTAAACCCTAGGTACCGCCACTCATGTAATAAATTAACACACGCAATATAAGTGGTGTGAGAAGCCAGGTAGTAATCCTGGCCGGAGGGTTGTAATGACCAATTATGTTTGTGTTCAGGACAGCGTTCGCCTTAGGACCAATGAATGTTAATTAGTTATTTAAACGCATATTTGGAACCTGTGCGGCAATAAAGCTTCTCTTCGGATGCGTCTCAAGCACAACACACTAGGCAACATCCTGAAGCTGGTGAAGAGTTTGAGGTCAGCATAATAGATTGCAGTGTTATCGCACCTATACATGTAAAATTTGTGTGCGTTCCATGCAACCTATCCCAACGTTCTATGCAAACTATTCCGAATACCAATATTGTGAGTCCGTACGTCTCTGTTCACTTATTAGTATTGCCTTTGCAAAGTTAAAGAGTTTTATGATATTTTTACAATACCATTTCCATTTTCTTCTTCTTTTTTTTTTGTGTTTTTGCTTTTTTTCCTCTATTTCCACAGAAATATTGTTCAAAAACATTTTTCTGGTAAAATTTATTTCTATGGGTCCCCAGATAGTGTCACACATCTAAACAAGGCATACAAATTTAAAACAACAACAACAACACCAAGAAATTCATATAAGCATAGAGACGCGGTTAAAAGCCAACTAAATGTGGAACATTTTCAACTTCTTATTAGGATGCAACGTATTTCTGGTAGAGATATTTAGGTTTTCATAGCTAATCAGCAAATAGGATTTAGGACTGTTTTGTATGCCTAAAGTATCATTACGACGTAGTCTTTCGGAATTGAATGCCAACGCCAATTCAAGAGGGCAAAGCCGCATGTTAAAGGCTGGTTTTTGTCGTGTAATTGAAACTGGATGGTACCTTGAATACGATGTCACGAGCAGCATAGTATGACGAAGAGATTTATTTCACATGGGACAAGGCCAATTGCCTAACAAGAACATGCGATATGATGCCGTTAGACATTGTTTGTGGGGTCCTTCAAAAACCATGTCTAGGTGGATAATATCATACATGCAGACGTAATCTCCCATTGCAATTTGCAAGCCTTGAGCCAGAATTCCAACCTAACTTGTCACAATACCCATATTGTGTGTATTAATTTTATACATGGGTACTGGGATCTACAGTTTGAGCAACTTTTCATTGCAATTTTATTTCACTCTTAGAGTATTTGCCTGAAATCGGCTGTTGTTTGAACCGTGGCCTCATGTCCTTAGACTTCTTATAAGAAATTTTTCAGCCTAGTGCCCTAATATCATTTTGCTGACAAGTATTTATGGCACTCATACGCTTTGACGCTTAAGAGAAACTCCCTTTTTATTTTCGTACATCAACTTGCAACTCGCTTGTGTGATTGCAACGACAAAGCAAATGCATTTAAATGGGTATGGAGTGTAGAAGTGTAGAAATAAACCGCCAACTAAATATCAGCAGCAAAACAAAAGCAAAAGTAAAGGGTTTCACATATGAAGGGTCTTACGATAAAAGTAAAGCTAAGCTTTCGTTCTCTCTTACCACGTCATATCATATGAACTAGAAACAACAACAAAAAAAAGAAAAGAAAACCTAAACAGGCTATAAAAAAATATGAAACCGAGAGGGAAAAACAACAACGAAAATGAAAACAAAAATTCTAAGAAAGTTTCTTGACTTCTTGAATGACTGTTTTGGCCCTTTGCAAGAAATACTGGCAGCAGCAACACCAGCATCAGGCATAACATTAACTGGCATTTACAAACGTTAAGAGGAATTGTTGTTCTCATTGTTGTTGTTATTTTAAAGGCTTCATTTAGAAAATGCCTGTGTGTTGTGTTCAAATTTAAACTCTCCATTTAGATTTGCATTTTTTTTTTTCATATTTTGGTTTCTATTTCTTTGTTTTATTGTTGTTGCTTTTAAAGACACAAAACTTTTTTCTGCAACTGAGTTTTCTGAGTTTTGTTGCAACAACAACCAACAACCACAAAAACACTTAAGATACGAGTTAAGATAATAAAAGGAGAAACAAAAAAAGATATCCACGCGCACAATGTTGCTAAGTAGTGGTGCAACACAGACGCTTTATAGTTAAGTTGAGTGGCAACACCATCACTTGATCTCAAATTGTTATGTTTTCTATGTATGTGTGTATGCGTGTATGTGTGTTGTTTGGTTGCAAGTATGTATGTATTGCATTGCTTCTGCTTTCTTGCCCCATTTATGTTTGCTTGTTTGTTTGTGTTACTTTATCTTCCTTTTTTTTTGTTTTGGCATCATGCACACATACTTTGTTGTCATTAACACGCATTATCATGCAACAAAACAACAACAATTAAAATAACAACAACAACAAAGAAAGTGACAAAAAAAGAATTTTTAAACAATTTTAATAAGTGGTTTAGCGAACATTCACTCTCAACTGTACATTTCACGCACATCAACAACTCAAACAACACTGGCAAACAACACTTTCTTTTAATCACACATGCACATACACATAACACACCCTCGTAGACATAAATGGTGTGTAGCACAGTGGTGTTGAAATAAATAGCACGGAGAGAATTTATTTATTTATTTTTTTGTTTCTCATTCTTAGGAGCTTGTGTCCATTTACTCCTACTTGATCATTTCTAATAATTGGCAATTCAATTAGGATTACGGCCTAGCTTGCCACACCACTCATGTTGTGTGTGTTAATGTTAATGAGTGTCGGAGGCTACCGTTTAAAGTCGACTCCGAAACACAGATCTTTTGAGACACATTTTCTATGACAGGTTTTATTAACTCCCAGAGCTTGTGCCAGAAACCTGCTTAGAGGATGCCTGACCTGGTGTTTGAACCGTGGCCATACTACAGCGAATTTTGCTTGATAATTACAATCCCCTTCAATTAGGATTACAATCGAGTTTACTACTCCTCTTATGTTGTGAGCGGCTGGACTTACAGTTTTAAATGGACTCCGAAAGAAAGATTTTCGAGAAGGTTAGGTTAGGTTAGGTTAGTTTAGGTTAGGTTAGAGGTCGTGTACTTGTCAATTCTGACAAGTACAGTACTCGGTGGTCGAATTGACCCATTGTACTACGTCCTAGCTTCTCACACCACTTATGTTGTCTGCGTTAAATTTATACATGAGTGGCGGGACCGTCAGTTTAAAGTCGACTCCGAACGACACATTTTTTGAGAAGCATTCTATGGCAATTTTTTTACTCTCAGAGTTTTTGCCAGAAATCTGCTGTGAGGAAGTCACCGAAAAAATAATTTCAAATTTTCGTTTTGATGGGATTCGAACTCGGGTCTTTCGTCTAATAAGCCAACACACTACCTACTAGACCACGGCGACTTCAAAGATTTTCGAGAAACTTTTGTAACAATTTTTCTCTGTTGAGAGAATGCCTGACTTGTGGTTTGAATAGTGGCCTTAGTTGCCCAAGTGGACAACTTAGACTTGCATTTACTCAAAGAATTTTATTGGAACAAGGAAAACAATTTGTAGAGTTGAAAGATAAGAAAGAAGGCATTAAAATGAAAACTGGCATTATAGGAGGGTTACAACGTATGAAGGTGAAGTTTTCTTTAGCCTAGTAGGTTGTGTGTTGGCTTATAAAAAGCCAGGTCAGACATCTGCAACAAAACGAAATACGAAACTAAATATTCCTTCACACTTTTTATAGCCAGTTTAAGTTTTTTCTTTTTTTGTTTCTACAAGAAAGATCGATCGCTTGGCCGTACTTTTGTAGCGAGATCCTTCATATGGGGACCCTTTGCTTGGTCGTTATGATGTACGAAAATAAAAAGGGAGTTTCTCTAAAGCGTCAAAGCATATGCGTGCCATAAATACTTGCAACAAAATGATATTAGGGCACCAGCCACCAACTAAAGTAACCTGCAAAATTTTGTATAAGAACTCTGGTGTGTTGACTGGTTGGAAATGTGGTTACGATTCATGAAAATTTCGTCTAAAATTTGTCGTTTAAAGTTGACTTTAAACAGAATATACCGATGCTGTAAGAAGTTAGATTGTAATCCGGACTAAAGGGTTGTAATGATCAATTCAGTAAGTAAGTAAGTTCGATCGTTTTACGGTCGATAAATCTCATTAAACAATGCTGATCAATGACGGAAACATGGGTAGCAGGACTGTAACGAATAAATTCTGTTCGATTCTCTGCTTATATTCATGGGAGCCTTTACATTTTTGCATGCAGTTAAGCATCTTAAGAAGTAGACTTTGAGACATGGACATACACAATGAACATAACAATGACTTTATAATTATTGAATAATCAAACCCACCACTGCTATATTTACTTACCACAACTGTATAATATTGTCGCCATTTGCATTTTTATTATTGGTGGGGACTTTCTTTTGTTATTTCTGTTCTAACACTTCTGCTTGCTAATGCACAGAACATTTGAAATTCCTCTCATGCATGCTTCATATCTGAAGACAAAAAATTCAAAAATTAAGGAAGAAGCAACAAAAGCTGCATAATCACAACAACAGCAACTACAACAACAAAAATCTTCGAACTGAATATCATTAGCTCGGCTTAAACTTTTGGCATTGCAAACCCCAGCCCAACACATCTCATCTCATGCTATCACTGCCTGAATATACTTTCGACTTTTATTGCTTTGACCCCCACACCCTTTATCCTTATCTTGTTTAAAGGATGCCATTATGCTTCATTTTTATAATTTTTTTTTTCTTTTTGCTGATTCTGTTGTTGTTGTTGTTGTTTTTTTGCATTATAAACCAAACAGCCAACCTCCTTTTCTAATTGCACTCAGGAAATGGAACACACATGTTCAAGTGTTAATATTTGGCTTCAAAAATATATACACGAGACATGGAAGAAGAAGTAGCAGCAGCAGCAAAAGAAGAAGAAGAAGAGATCCAAAATCATAATAAGAATTATAAGCAGAAGAAGAAGAAGAAGAAAAGCATCATCATTTCGCATTATAATGCACCACCTCCCACCACTCCCTACTTCCAATCTTAATGCTTTAGTGCCATAAAATATAAGAAATTTTCGTTCATTTATTCCTTTTCTTTTCGGTGGAGCTATGCTTCATAAAATGGGGGAGATGAAGCACAGAAAACTGAAAACAAAGAGAAAAAAAATTCTCAAAAAAACAATAAAAATCCATGCGAAGCAGTAAATTATACTTCAGTTCAGCAGTTTAAAGTGCTTGGGTACTTGGCTTATAAAAAATGCTAAAAATAATAACAATAATCCAAAGGGACTAATAATATATGGTTTAATTATAAATACAACAACAACATACAACACACAACACAAACAACAAACAACACACAACAACAATAGCTATGATGAACAATGATATTGAAGTGCATTTGCAGCACCCTACACTATCAATGAAAATATATTTCGTGTGGCCATGTATTTTGCATTCAAAACTGTGACTTCAGTTCAGTTGTAAGGAACTGTTTGCATTATTTTTTCTGTACTGATACTGTCAATGTGCGAAATTGTCATTTGTCCCATGGCATTGCATTGAAAGAATATTGTTACGTTTTAAAAACGTTAAAAATATGAGTTCGTAGATTGCAAATAAAGTAAAAATAAATTTGTGTTTAATTTTAATGAATTCTTTATTATCTACACAGCTTTTGTGCCACTGTTCCAGCTTATTCTATGTATACAACGAAAAATTTCGCAATATGTGTTTCTTCGTGATAATTCTCTGCTTACAACCTTTTTTGTAAGCAACAACACTTGTAGTTATACCTCGCTCACAACCTTTTTGTAAGCACAACACTAACAAAGGCTTCCTTCAGACGCAACTTGTCTGCGCACAACCGATTGATTTATCACTTCAACCAACGTAATGTTGTTATACACGTCTAGCTTAATTCACACTTCGAATGCAACGTGCCGTCTGTACACGCGAATGATTCAACTCAAACTCTGAATCCACGATAGATTTTAATTCTCAACCAACGTGACGTCGTCTTACACGATTCAATTCAAACTCTGCACTCTGAATCATCTCTTGCTCGCTTTAGCTTGCCTTTTATATCACTGGATCATCAGTGTGATGAATGCCCTTGAAGGACGATGACGTCCTTCTGGAACAATCTAAAAATGTAAACAACCTATTCCTATTTTTAGTTGATTAGTTGTTGTTGATTTATTTGTCTATCCTATTTTATACTGCACATTGTTGTTTCTTGTTTACTTCTTTGTTCCCTTCATATTGTTGTTGGTTATTTACGTCCTTTTTTTCCTTTATTCTTGTTTACTCATCGATCTTGTAAACAAGCGCTTTATTTTTGTTGGAATGTTTTTCTACTCATTCATTGATCGCGTGAACAGTGCGCTGTTTTGTTTTTGGAGCTTTTGTTTATTATTTTAACAACACCATTTCCACTTTCGTAACAATATGATCACAGTCCTGGTATTTCCTTCTTTAGTTGTCTGCCCTCATACAAGCTGTGTTATGGCAATAGTAGTACAGATTTTTTCTGTTATTCGCAGTAGTAGCTTGACTGCTTTAATAACCATTTTTTACTACATTCCAGTGCTTCCCCAACATTAGCGACACTTCCACTTTATTGCTTACTGAGGTGTGCGCTTTCTTATCACAAATCTCAATTCATACAAAGTCTGGCAAAGCCCAATATCTGGCATTGGAATACACTGTATTTTGTTATTTTGAAAGTAGTGAGAGATTGTAAAATGCAAGAAACTTTTCCAACCACCATGTACGGGTGTTGTAGTCTAGTAGGTAGGGTGTTGATGTATTAAACGTGAGGCCACAGTTCAAACCCCATGAAAGAGTTACTCAAAAATCTGTCGTTTGGAATCGACTTTAAACTGTAGGGTTTGCCTCTCGCATTCATTTCGAGAGATACCCATATTGCATTATCATTTCTGCATAAGTTTTCTTTCTCTTTCAATCTTGCCACATTCCTTCCTTCCTCCACAAATTTAGGATAACTTAACCAAAGTGAAGTCGCCGTGGTCTAGTAGGTAGTGTGTTGACTTATTAGACGAAAGGCCCGGGTTCGTATCCCAGGTCAGACATCAAAACGAAAAATATTTCTTCGGCGACTTCCTCTCAACAGATTTCTGGCAAAGATTCTGAGAGTAAAAATTTCCATGAAAAAGCTTCTCAAAATTCTGTCGTTCGGAGTCGACTTTAAACTGTAGGTCCCGCCACTCATGTATAAAATTAACTCACACAACATAAGTGGTGTGAGAAGCTAGGTCGTAATCCTGCCTGAAGGGTTGTAATGGCCAATTATGTATGTATGTATGTAACCAAAGGAAGAGAGCTTCTTATACCCAAGACTCACCCGGATATTATTGTTGTCGTGAAGAGCTGCCTTAGTACTGAGCCGTACGGATGGACTGTATACTTTTCTAACTTTATAGGATATTCTTATAATATCTCCCCGAGGAGATAAAATAATTCAAAATAATTCCGCCAAACTCTTGTTTCCTTGAAACTGCAGGGCCTACGAGCACCCCAAGGCGGGTGCACTTCTTCCGGAATTGTCTTCAATCGACTAGGGTATTCCACATACCTCGGTTAAGTAGGACATTGCGCGGAAATTCTTTCGGGACGCCAATATATACTGGTTCAATGAGGAGTTCTGCACCACCGCCTTTGATGGATAGCAGGCACACTAACCAGTTACTCCGACTTGGTCGTAACATCATCTTAATGACAGTGGCCATGATTACTGGCACGCTGAAAGAACGCAGAACCCATTTAACGATTTCTGTCGTGGGTGCAGTTCCATTGGGGAAGAAGAAACTATTCTCCATTTTCCTCGTCAATGCCCACCATTGGCATTGATAACCGTCTCTTCTTCCTCAGCGGAAGTGCACCCACGACAGATATGGGATATTTTGTACTTGACGGGGCTGTCATCCTTTGATGTTAAGGATATAACTTCGTTAATCAAACTTTTGGGTTGGTTTTCTAGGGTAGTCGTACTTTTAATATTCTGCACTTAAGCACTTAGGTAGTGTGTTGGCTTATTAGACGTAAAAAACAGGGTTCGAATCCCATGCCAGACATCAAAACAAAATACAAAAAATATTTTCTCGGCGACTTCCTCTCAGCAGAATTCTGGCAAAAACCCTGAGAGCATAAATAAAATTGCCATGAAAAGTTTCTCATAAAATCTGTCGTTCGGAGTCGACTTTTAACTGTAGGTCCCACTACTTATGTATAAAATTAACACATACAACATAAGTAGTGTGAGAAACTTGGTCAGTACGGGCAGCTATGCATGCTCAAGTGAGGTTTTGCTATAAAAGCTGCCTGTTCAACCAATCCCAGGTAATTATAGACAATATTTTAAGGACTTATCAGGTATCACAGACGTCGGCTTGGGCCTGTTATAAATATTTGGAATTTTTTTAATAAAATTCCTAAGAAAAAAATATGTTCGAAGGGCTGTAGATTTCATTTGCGAAGAATAAAATAGAATAGAAGGGGAGAGAGAAATCATGCACTTGTATTGTGTGTGCATCCTCTAAAACAAGAGAGATTATTAATCTCTTTTCGGTTTTATATTCACAAAGATTCCCCTTTCGGAACTAAGAAACAAGGCGGTAGAATTTATTAGCTATTGGGTGCATTCGTAATATTTTATTTCAAACGTAGAAAGTCCCTCCACCCTCTGCCGTCTAGAGGTGATAATGGAAGCATTGTTTCATTGAAAAGAGTATCCGCGTTAAAAATGTTTTTATCTTTATGGAAAAAGTGTTTTTTGTTTTTGGGCGTTTATCAATTGCATTTAAAGCGATTTACTGAAGTGTAAAGTATGACGCTCCCAAGGTTTTAGTGTGGAATTTTAAAACACATAAGGAAGGGACACACATAAAGAAGGTTTAATTGGAAAATTTTGGAATTTGAATAATTTGAATAGAAATGAAATAAGACAATTAAAATGAAATATTCAAATAAATTTGAAATGTTTTTCAAATATAAATCGTAATACTATTTGTTATGCTCTATAAAGAATATAAAAAGATTGCCATGCATAAAGGGTTGCACAGAGTTTGGTTACAAAACTGAAGTTTTATAGAACACCGATGAACCTATGTTATCGATGATTAACTTTGCCATTATGTATGATATACTTACAATGCCATTCATTTGGTGGTAGTTTTCAATCACTTTTTCTCATATCATTTGGGCGGTTTCTTGATTAACTTGAATTACCTCACCAGAATTTCTAATGACGTTAAATCATATTTTCTTTGTAACCAGTTGACTTACTCAAAATGTGAAATTGATTTTTCTTGAAAGTCCAAAATTGGTCAGGTCGATTCCCACTTGTTGAAGCCGTCATACTATCTAGTACTAACAGACCAAAAAGATTTGATTAGCATACGACCATTATAATCTGAATTAAAATTTATAATCCATCCAGGATCATTTTCAAAATTAATTAGGTCCTGATAACAGTCCTTTTCTAGTCTTGCAACAAACACTTCTGCGTTATCGAACAGTCATATGCGAAATTTTGTTAGAAAACTCAGCATGCAAAGTATATTGCCGTTAAGCATACGACCGTTATTGTTGTAGGAGTTGAAAGTTATATGTACGGATGAGCAAATTCAATAGCAAAATATGCCGTAATGAAGTGTAAGGTAGTCCCAATTACTGAGAATGCATTAGAAATTATAAATTTTGTTTATCTGTAACAGAGCAGCAACATTTTCAGCAGCATCTGCATTTCAACAAATATATTCAAATACGTTTGGCCACTAGAACGATTGTGACAGTCATAATCACCTCGAAATGCTCAAGAAGTGATCACTTTTGAATCAACATTTTCCTAGTCAGTTTTCACAATTTTTAGGCTGCTAAACAATCCATATTCGTAAATAGAAAGAAAGATGTTTCACAGCCGAAAGCTTTGGAAGGCTGACAGCAAGATATTTATTCAATATCCACAGTTTGCTTTATTAGTTCATCTTTATGCAACCCAATTTCGTTTTAGTTCGGCATCATCTAGATGCCTATCCAACAATATAGTTGTCTTATATATACAGCAGCTGATGCCCATTATATGTGGCAATATAATTCACATGCATTCAAAATTACACACTGGGTTCTATAGTTCTTCTAAAAGTTTTTGAGAAAACCATCGCAAAGGCAACATTTTGTAAATTTTTAAGCGATAGTTAGTTCCAATATATTTAAAACTCCTCTGCTTATCTCTATGATTTTGAAACTGTCAACTAAAAATTCACAATCCCATTCAAAAACATTCTTTAAAACCTACTGCATCTATCTATCTATGAATCTCGATCATAACTGCGTAATATAACAACTTGCACCACCATAAAAAATGATAAATAAGTAAACAAAAATATACTAACAAATGCCACCATAAGAGAATGGTAAACAAATAAACAGAAGAACATTCATCAGACTGTTAACGTGGCCATATAAAAAGTCAGGCAAAGCAGGCAATTGAGTTAGTAAAAGTTCAGTCAGTCTTGTGTGAAGATGCTGTGTGTTTTAAGGCAATAACCGTGATTTAAAGATCTCCGTTACAAAGATCAGTCGAACATTTGTCTAGTAATTGTTATTGTTTATGCAAATGGCGTAAACAGAGGAATAACAAACAAAGCAATTGCTGTTGTATACATGAAGTTGTAAACAGCGGCACATAGAATTGTGTGAATAATAAGGAATTTTAATTAAAACTAAATACATATTTATTTTTATTTGTTGTCTACTATTTTAAAAGGTAAAAACGTAACAATATTCATATTGTAATTATGATATACGCACCAGAGATCAGCAACGAGTATTCAAAACGATGAGTAGGTTCGAGTCATACTTATAATTTCTGATACTTACACGCATTCACAGATACATAATTGGCCCTTACAACCCTTCAGTCAGGATTATTGACCTAGTTTCTCACACTATTTATGTTGTTTGTTTTAATTTTATACATAAGTGGCGGGACCTACAGTTTAAAGTCGACTCCGAACGAAAGATTTTTGAGAAGCTTTTCATGGCAATTTTTACTCTCAGAGTCTTTGCCAGAAATCTGCTGAGAGGAAATCGCCGAAAAAATACTTTTTGTATTTTATTTTGATGTCTGGCCTAGGACTCGAACCCTGGCTTTACGTCTAATAAGCCAACACACTACCTACTAGACCGCGGCGATTTCATACGCATTCATACTTATTTTTATATAATACTCATAGTACTCATACTCAAAGTTGGAAGTACTCGTTGTATTCATACTTAACAATACACAATATATCGATGTCACGATGAATTGATATTTACATGAAGCACAAAATTAGTATGATTAGCATACGAACACTTCTATACTCACAAGAACATTGTGTGTATGCTTTGCTTGTTGTCTTTGTCTTTCCATTCTTCTTTGTTTGTATATGCAACAACAACAAAGGCTATAAATTTTGATGAATGATTCGAGCCACATGAATCGCTTACAAGTATTATAAGTATTTTTCTTAATTTATGAATTAGAATGAGTAGGCATATGAATCAAACATATTTCGAGTGTTTTGAGTGTGATATCAACGTTGTACTCATACTCATTGCTATTTATGCCTATAAATCAATGTTATAGGGAGTACGAATGAATCAGAGTAGTTGAATTTTAATTTTGTTGATTTATTCATACTCAAAATTGCATGAGTGCTTATGAGTAGCGAAAAAACGATTCATTGATATGCACTTTGATCTTTGATATGCACAGTATTTGTCATATTTTAAGGTATATGTGGCCTGGGCATTATGGTAAGAAAAACTAAGCCCTTGCTTGGAAAGACAAGTATCTAAATTTGAAATTGGAATACTGCAAATTGCATATACTCACTGCAAGAGTTTATTAAATGCAGTTTGGAAATAATATTGTAAATAATCTTGTGCGAAAACAATTTCAAATTGCGGTAACTGACAAAGATCAAGTGAAACATTATAAATTAAAAGTTCTTAGCAATTTATTGGACGAAATATTTTTGAAAACAATTATTTAGAGCCATTAAACACAAAATCCTAAATTTCTTGCAATTCATTTGAATTAATCCTATAAGTTGTGGTACTTGCAATAACAGTCTAAAACCAATATATACTCTCAACCTATAAAATGTGGTATTTTACAACCACTTACTGTATTTACTTGCTACAACAAAATGTTTAACATTTACACACAGTGTTTCATAAACGTAAACAGACAAACAACAATTAAAATAAATGGACAAGGATCAACTAGTCAACAACTCGGCCGCCACCAATATTAACGACATCAGCAATGTCTATACTACCAGCAGCAATTATAATGACAGCAGCAACTGTAATATGAAAACGCAACAGATATACGATAAACACTGGCTGTAAATACGAGCAACAATAATAAGACAACATATACTAACACATATGCTAACAACATTATAAATAAAATAATAACAATAACAACAACACAATACATACAAATACAAACAAAGATAAACAAAAAGAAACAATGCAACACAACACTTTAGAATATCCATACAAATAAACAGACACAAAGAGACAGACACACACAGTGGAACAAAAAAGGAAAATCGAAAGGCAAAAGGCAAGGGCATGAACATGAATTTAATATTTAAATGCATGTGTATGTGTATGTGTATTTGCATGTAAACAATTCAGCAATACTAGTGAGTAAGGCAGTAAGCAAGAATGAGTGAGTGAGAGCGAGGGTGAGTGTTGTAAAGCTGAGAAAGTGAGAATTTAATTCTGTCAAATTCGCACTTGAATGACCATTGACATATACGTATGTACACACACAGACGTACACTCTCATCCATGCACAGACATTTTTATAACAAAGCTTGATACTCTATCTCATTTTCTCTCTCTCTCTCTCTCTCTCTCTCTGTCTGTCTACTAGAGTTACAGTTTGCATGGATGTATGTACTCTGGCATAATTATACTCAAAAGAAAACATTGCAAAATACTTACTTAGATTGTATATTAATGTGTAATGTGTTTATATATTATTTATATGTATGTATGTGCATGTATGTATGTATGTGCATATATGTGTCGACCACACAACCTCAAACATCTGGGTGTAAAATATAAACACTTACCCCTGCAACTCTATGCATATTTGAAATTGTAATAGAGATGCCAAGGACACATTATGCACTCATTCACTCTCTCTTTACTGTTCTCTCTCTCTCTCTCTTACTCTCGCTCTCTGTCACTTCATTTCTATGAAATCAGTGTTTATAAGTGTTGGTTTTAAAATTGTATGAATATTGCATGTGAGAAAAAAAAAAAGGAAAAAAGAGATTCAAAAATGAAAATCAAAGGAAAATAGAATCAAGTAAAGAACTGACAGAGTGTGTAGATGTTTACACACTCATTTATTTATTTCCCTTTTACACTTTTTTTTTTTCATTTCAACTTAATTTTAATGTAAAGGTATTGTATTGGTTGGTAGAAAAAGTTATTTCGTAATTTTTATTATACGCACAGAGTTTTTGCCAGAAGAGTGCTGAAGGGAAGCAACAAAAGAAACTATTTTTTCGCTTTGTTTGAGATGTTTGAACTGGATTTTGAATCAGGGGCTCTTGTCTTATAAGCTAACAGGCTGCCTGCTAGACTAAGGCAACTTCAGCACGTAATCTAGGAAATTTTTGCAATTGTTTTCGGTAGTTAAAGTCGCTGTGGTCTAGTAGGTAGTGTATTGGCTTATTAGACGAAAGGCCCGAGTTCGAATCCCAGGTCAGACATCAAAACGAAAATATGAAAATACTTTTTAGGTGACTTCCTCTCAGCAGATTTCTGGCAAAAACTCTGTGCGAGTCAACAAAATTACCATGAAAAACTTCTCAAAAAATGTGTCGTTTGGAGTCGGCTTTAAACTTTAGGGTCCGCCATTTATGTTTAAAATTAATACCCACAACATAGGTGGTGTGAGAAGCTATGACGTTGTACAATGGGTCAATTCGACCTGTACTTTTCAGAATCCTCTAATCTTACCTAATCTAACCTTTGGATAGTTTGCCCAGCTTAACGTACAATTTCATGCAATCGCTTAGCCAAAATGGATGCATGACGTTATCTATGAGTTTCCAACAGAATGCCCATTGGAGAATTTATCAGAATATAGAAGAAGAAACACCACTGCCAACCTTTCTTCGCGAAAGCTACGCTTCATGGTATCCTATAATCAGGCATTTTAGTGTCTGGACTGCCTTAAGAATGTGCTTCTGACATGATGTGCCAGCATTTGTTATACGAAGTACCACTTGGTGATTGCGGTATTTATGTGGATTGCACCTCCTGTATCGTAGGGAAATAAAATTTGAATCCCAGGCTATTGAAGACAATCTTAGAAGAGATATAAAGTCGAACTTCTATAAATTGAATCACTATTATCAAGAAAAAAACTTCAAGTTAAAGAAGCAAAATCTGACATGATGTTGCTGTGCTTCAACTTTTGGAAAATTCAAATTATAGAAGCCCGACTGTATAGTCATCGTCGTTATATAGATCTCTTAAAAGACCACTCATATACCTTGGGTTAGGTGAGGTTAGAGGACGTGTACCTGTAAAACAAGACAAGTACAGGTCGAACTGACCCTTCCTAAAGGAGGGAAGGATGGGAAAGGATAAATGGAGGAAAGGAGAGAGGGGGGAGTGGGAAGCGAAGGAATCACAAAGACCGGACTACAGACTCATATACCTTACAATGCCAGATGTTTTATATCTCTTGCCACACAAACGAATCCAATAGAATGTTGAATAAAACACTTTACTGGTCTCTCAATGAACATTCATTACTTCATTCGATGAGTTCTGGATCGGGCACAACTAAAATTCCCTTGTTTTTAACTGCCTACAATATGATGAAGAGGGTCTGGAAATCTATTGGGAAAAGTTTGTCGGTAAACCACCTACCCGAATTGGGTGTCTACAACGAATGCTCACGTTACAAACGAACTCGACTGGTTAGAATTTTCAAGGTGAATTTTTCAATAGTTTTAAAAGGAGCAAAATGAAATTTATAAATGATAATGACTGTTGTTCGACGTGGCAATGAAATCGAAAAATGAAATTGAAATATGAAATTGAAATTAGCTAGCACAACACGCGTAACAAAGTTTCTCTCACTATTTGGTTACAAAACTAATTTTAAGTGCCCAAGTATTATGGTCTGGCGACGTCCATTGTCGTTATGAATTCACTGTCATTGGTTTTTTGATTTCTAAGCCTGCGGATTTATTCATTTCTTTATCTGGTATATAATGCCCTAATCCAAAGACTGCGAAATACCGTTTAGTTCTGTCTGCCCAATAACAACTAGAGGGTGAAACTCATTCTCCCTCCACCTAATTTAGAATGCCATTGGAAACCTTAGTGATTTATAAAGTAATTTTAATGCAACCGTATATGTATGTGTGAATACACCTACTAGACTCTGAAGTAACATGTTGCATGTTTAACTTTCTCCAACACTTTGCGTTCCTTAACGTTCTCTTTCACCTTTGTAAAGGTGCTACTATCGTTCTCTCTCTTAGTTTTTTTATTTCAAAATATCTGAGATTCTGAAATTTAATTACGAGTAAATCAAGTAAATCTGATTTCAATAAAAATGAAAATCATGTAACTCCTGGCTGTCCGTCTGTCCGTCCGTCCGTCTATCCTTCCAATATCTTTGAAACTGAGTGTTAAACATAAAATGGAATGACATTCTCTACGAGAACCTTTTCTTGTTAGCTAAAGGACTTAAGCTTACTTGGTGTGTTCAGCTGTCTGAGTGTATAAATCTGTGCATGTGTGTGTTGTTACAATTTTAATCAAAAAGTCAAATAAATATTCCAATTTGATTTGACTTTAAAACTCCGGCAACCGCAAAAAAAAAGTAACAAGAAACAGGATAAAAAAAAATACGCATTGAAATGAAAATTAACACAAAGAAATAAGAGAAAAAGAAAACGTCATTAAAAGTTTTTTTTTTTATTTAAAATTTTCATTTTTAATACTAAATTTCCATTTTGTTCCACTTTATTTCAACACATGAGAAATATGGAGATTCGGATGCAGGATTTGAACCAAAGCTATGGGGTTAATAAGAAGCACACAGACTGTTAAAAGATTTAATTTGTATTATATATGGAGACATAACCTGCATTTCTATATACCGATCTAGGTAGATATGTTTATAACTCTTGGAATGTTCTTAATGTGAGAAATAATTTCTAGAGTTCGGAAATTTTAATTTATATTGAATATGAAACTTCCATTGTGTATTGCGTCTATTAACAGCGACATCTGAACTTTGACATTTGATAAGGGCCATCTTGTTAACGCAACAACTGTCAAATTAGTTGTCATTTATTTACTCTGTTTTGCTAAAATACTGTGCATGACCACAGACAAAGATTTGTGGTTGCTGAATTAGCTATAGAGCAGTTGGCAACTGACCCTAATTTTCTTCGAAAATTCAACGATGAGTCCTATTTTTGGCTGAATGGGTAAGTGCACAAACAAAATTATCGAATTTTGGACAATGACACATGAGATCCAAGACCGTCCAACGCATCCTGTTTACCGAGGATTTTCATAATGAACGACATCAGTCTAAAGCGAGGATATTAGGTCAATGCTTACTAATTTCTAATGACCTGAATAACATAGTGATCTACACATCAATAACATGTGATTTGACCTGAAGGAAGCTATGTACCGTATAGCTCATGCTATAACTGATATGCACATACCTCAATACATAATTGGTCATTACAAGCCTTCAGTCAGGATTATTGACCTCGTTTCTCACGCTACTTATGTTATGTGCGGCACCTACAGTTTAAAGTCTACTCCGAACGATAGATTTTTTTTTGAGATGCTTTTCATATCAAGTTTATTTACTCTCAGAGCTTTAGCCAGTTGATGTCTGGCCTGGAACTCGTACCCTGGCTCTACGTCTAATAACTACCTAAAAGACCACGGCGACTGTCGACTGATATGCACATGGGAACTAAAAAAATGTTCATATCACATGGTTATTATGGGAATTGACTACCAAGCTTGCACGATTTGGCCCGTTAGACTTTTACTTGTGGGGTTTTCCTAAATCGCAGGAATAAACCACAAACCACAGTGATCTTAAATACGGCATAACCCATGCCATCGATTAAATTCAACCTAATTTATGCGCCAAGTTTGGCAAAATTGAACATTTCCTAAGGATGCCTTGGTGAATATTAAAACGATGTTTGCATTCCATATATAATGGCATCAATAGGTTTTTCAAACGAATAAAAATTTTGATGCCTCCGGGACTAGGGGATAACGGATAACTGTAGTAACACAATGTGCCCAATGCGGCATAATTTTCTTTGTTGGGCAGCCACCTCTACCTACCTACCTACCTACCATACACACTTTGTTTTTTTCTAAAAGTTGACAGCTAGGAAGCGCTTAAAAACAGATCTTATTTACTTCTGCTAGTTATTCATTTAACATTTCTTCTTCACCTAGCTTTAGTTGCATTGCTTACTTACTTAATTGGCCATTACAATCCTTAGTTAGGCTTGCAACATAGTTTTCTGCACCACCTAAGTTGTGTTTTAACTATGATTTCTTCGAACATCGACTGCGAATAACAGATTTGATAAGCTTTCCAAGGTAATTTTCTCAAAGTTTTGCCAGAAAACTGGCGATAGAAATATTTTTTGAATTTATTTTCTTCAAGACGTTAGAGCATCCCCTTCTATACTATGAAGACTTCTGTAAATCAAGTTATTTCCAACTAATCGAGTAATAAATCCACTGGGGATGATCTAGGACTACAATTTTACATAATTGGGTTGTTGTATTGGTTATAGGGGTGAAGAATCTTGCTTACTGAATGAAACTTTTCTCAGAGCGCGGTATGTTATGCTACTTGGTAAGAGAACTTCTTGTTACAGTGTTGTGCACTGTATTATACTGTGATGTGCTTGGATTTAAAAATAAACACTGTAAACTCTACATCAGACGGCTATAGCTATATCCCAGGAATCGCAAGAGCCACTGCTTTACACTGATTGTTGTCCTTCATTGCCTGTCAAAAAACTGACAAAACATTCTGAAATATATAGACGCTACTTTTGGAGCGACATTTGTACGTCCACTACAGCATCCTCTAATGTGTTATATGGACACACCACTCAATATCATTCCAATGTAAAGGCAATCCTTCTTTAGTTACTTTGCTTTAAACAAAGTTTAGTATTGTGGTAGAATTGAACAAGAAAAATCAATTGCTTAGGAATCACTCTCGAATATAAAAAAAGAATCCGAAAAAGAGTTCACTTAAGGACTACAAACTGCAATCAAATCCAATGGGACTTATGAATACCACCACTAAGACCAAGCAACAGAAAAACGTACATGATTCATTTATTAGTAATGCAAGCATACAGTAAAGCCTACTTAAAATGAACAAAGTATTCTTAACAAATGCCTTAGATTTTGGATTTTCTTTTACTAAAAAAGTAGAACCTTTAAGGATATTTGGTATTGGTTTTTTGGTTGCTTGTGCCTTTTGATGTTTATTGATGATGATTTTTAAGTCGAAACAAAATACATAGTGCAGCATTGGAAAGTTATCGATAACAAATACATTTTTGCCATTATTGTTGTTGTTGCTGTTGCTGTTTTCATTTTCTAAAAGCAAAAGAATGTCGCTGTGCAAATGTGTGAAAAATGTAGGACAACTTTTACTGAATTTTTCTTAAAATTTTCCATTTCTTTTCTGTTTTTCTGTTTTATTTTTTTCTTTTACTTTTCCAAAGTAGAGGGTTAAACTGCATTTTATGCATCAAAATCACCCACAAAAAGGCTGGCACTTAAACACTCAGTGCACACACACGTAGTACAACTGACAGACAGCAGTTTAAGTATTTGCATTGAAAGCACAACAAATGCTTAGGAATAGAAAATCCTAAAAAGCTTAAACAAGTTCCTCAAAAGGTTATAAAATTTTAGAAAATGGAAATTTTCCTTCGAAAAAAAAAAAAACGATAAAAAATGCTAAAATTTTGCCTCAGAGAAATGTATAAAACAAAAGAAAAACTTCATTTACCAATTAGGTAATCGTTTTAAAAACAAAAGAACTCCGTTTTTTTGTCGATTCCAATGCATAAGGGCTAGCTGCCATAGCTGCAAATAACAACATTCAGTTGTAGTTCAGTAACTCTTCATGCATACCTACAATCCTGTTTTACAATGTCTATCAACCAATGGGTCAAATCAGAGAGAATGATTGGAGCAGGCGAATGATTGACTGAAGGAGAAACGGGTGGAAGTGGTGTTGACCAACATATTTGTTTTGCATTCTAAAATTGTGCACACAGTACCACAAATTGTCCACAAATGTTTGGCTCTTGAAGTAACACATGCAACAAACGATTTTATATAGAACGTAACGTAACGTAACGTAACGTAATTGTATAAATTTTGTTCCTTTACTTCTGTTCTCTCACATACAGTACGTTGTACATACACCTACACCTACTCCAACCCAAATATATAAATATTCTCTTGCACACACACACACACACACTAGCAGAACATTGGAAAAGTTGTTCTTTTTGTATTTTATGTTGCTACAGGGTAGTGTAATTCTATTTACAGTGTGACACAAGTACAGTGTTACAGTGGGAAAATAAAGGGGACTGACCAAGACTTACCTGCCTCTCGGGTTACATCTAAATCATCAAGTAGGATTATTGTGGGCTCGCCCTTAAAATGTCCGCCATTTAACGTTTCTTTTTTTCATCACGTGCTTATTTCGTGAATGGTAACACTTAGCTCATGTCTGAATTAGCAAATAATTAGTTTTATCCTTCCGCTGAACGAATATTGACCATCCAATGCGTTTTCGCTTCGCTAAGTGGGCCTGCGATCGACTTACAAAAGATGCCGATTTTGGCAAAAAAAAATCATATTTTCAGATGATGCCTATTTTGATCTTAGCGGGTATGTAAACAAGCAAAATTGTCGCATTTGGGACACAGACACAGTGTCGTTTGTGGAATTAAGGACGTATTAAAGTGGAATTGACTATCGCGACGTTATTTAGTGTTCCGTGGATTTGAAGTGGCATTTATGGACCACGCTTGGGGCTTTTATGGCACCGATAGGCGGTACATTTTCCTTTTCATCCGTATCCTTCACCCTTGAACTCAAATAACCTCATGGTGCGGGCTTTTTGGAGACGATTGCTGTGGATTATCTAATGGTGAAGGTATAGCACTGGCCATTTTATAGTCAGCTAGCAGCAACTCGATTCCTTGACGTTCGCATCTTGAGGCAGGGCATTTGATTTTTAATTATTTCTTATCGTGATGGCGTGTCGCTTTCGCACTGATTTCTGTAACGTGCGGGGGCTGAGGGCAAATTTTTTCTCTGTCTATGCTCACATTTGTGTCCATGGGCCGGATGTTTTCGCCTTATGTGAAACCCAGGTATCTGAGGATGCTGATCCACAGGATTTTCATATCCCTGGGTATCACCTGCTATCCCTTTTTAATTTCCATCGGGGTCTTGCTATGTACATTCGCAATAAAGTTGTGTACCAGTGCCAGCAATCAATTGGCATGTATGATGCAGAATTTAACTGTCTTTGGGTTAAGTTCAAAATCAGGGCACATCTTTTGCACTTCGGGTTTCTTTATAGAAGTCCAAACGCGGAAAGAGAGGTTACCATATCTGGCTTCGACTCTCTTTCTGACTCCATAACTAGGATCCTGGAGGATTATCCGAACAGTGAAATTGTTGTTGCTGGTGATTTCAATGTTCATAATTCATCCTGGCTCCACCATTCGAGCCGCACAACTCCTGAAGGCCAATACGTTGAGTTGTTCGCCGCGCATAATCACCTTGCTCAACTAGTGAATGAACCAACACATATATCGTGTGTTGATGGGCACCAAAATAATACACTCGACCTTTTTCTTACTTCACACCCTGATAAGTATGAAGTTATGGTTTTAGCACCTCTCGGTAATTCGGATCATTGTACCATCTCTGCCTCTTTTCCGTTCTCTGGACTTCGTGAGGTTTCACCTATGGCTAAGAAACGCTCTGTTTTTAACTACGGGAAAGCACGTTGGGATGAACTCAACAATTTTTTCCGGCACTTTAATTGGAAACTTTGTTTCCTTGCATCAAATATTGATGCCGCAGCAGAGATGGTAATGAATATAATTAAAATTGGAATAAATACTTTTATTCCTTCCAAAAAGATTTCGATTAAATCAAGAGATAAATCTTGGTTTAATCAGACTTGCAGACTAGCGGTCAGATCCAGAGAGGAAGCATTCAGCAATTGGCGTAGAAACAAGTGTGCACATACAGATTTGCTACGCAAGCAGGCGAGATCCTCGTGTGCCGCAGTACTGAGACGCGAAAAGGCTTTATACGAGCAGCGTCTTCGTACTAAAGTTCTTTCTTTCCCTCGGGGGGGGGAAGAGCTTTTGGTCATTTGTTAAGAGTTTACGGAATAATAACAGTTCGATTCCAACTCTTATAATGAATGACAAAACATTTGCTGACCCGTTTGAGAAGGCGAACCTGTTGGCTAGATTGTTTGCAGGTAACTCTCACCTACCGGCGAGCACTCAACCTCTACCCGAACTCGAAAGAGTATCACTTACTATGCCTAGTATATTCTTTCGATCCAGGGCAGTTAGGAAGGTTCTTGCGGATCTCAACGTGAACAAGTCTTCCGGGCCGGATGGTATACCAGCACTGGTCCTGAAACAGTGCTCTTCGACGTTGGCCCGTCCATTAGCTAAGTTTTTCTGTTTGTCGTATCGTGCCGGTATTTTTCCTTCATGTTGGAAGCTTGCTAATGTTACGCCAATCCCTAAGAAGGGTGAGGCTAATAACCCTGAAAACTACCGCCCAATAGCTGTTTGTTCTGCTCTTTCAAAGGTGATGGAGAGCATGATTAATCACCACCTTGTGAGGTATTTGAAGTCCAACGGTTTGCTAAATTATCGTCAGTACGGTTTCCGTAAAGGACGCTCTACTGGTGACCTTTTGGCTTTACTCTCTGAAAGATGGAATGGTTCCATTCACCGCTTTGGTGAGGCCAAGGTTGTTGCTCTGGATATCTCAAAGGCGTTTGATATGGTCTGGTATGAGGCTCTGGTATCGAAGTTAATTGCTTTTGGTTTCGGTAGTCACTTCTCTCGATTTATATCGAGCTTTCTCAAAGATCGCACTATTAGAGTTGTTATAGATGGCGTCTTTTCCGACTAGTTCAGTATAAATTCAGGGGTACCGCAGGACTTCGTTCTTTCTCCTACTCTTTTTCTTATTTTTCTCAATGACCTTCTGTCTATTACTTCGAACCTATTTACTCTTTTGCGGATGACAGCAACATTTGTCATTCATATTCATTTGATCGGAGGCCGAGCCTTTTGGAGATTGGGGCAAGGAGGTCGAACATGAATGACACACTCACAGGTGACCTGATAGCAACTCTGAGTGGGGCGAACAGGGTCGATTTCAATGCGCGCAAGACCCAATGTTGTTTTTTGACGCACCGGCGTGATGCTGGCTCTGGTCTTCTGTCATCTGTATTTATGGGTAATGTAAATATTGAGGAGGCGGATGCTCTTGATGTTCTGGGCATGAGAATTAGTTGTGATGCTCGTTGGAACGATCACATTTTTCGAGTGTCGAAGGAAGCATTCAAGTGCCTTGGTTTTTTGAAACGGTGCAGGAAATACTTCACTCCTTCCGACCTTCTTACTATTTACAGGACCTTTATCCGACCCCGGATGGAGTACAACTCTCATGTATGGGCCGCTGCTCCAAAGTCTATTTTGAAGCTTCTCGACCACATACAGGAGAGGGCGAAGGTGCTTATTAATGACAGTAGGGTATCCAACTCTATTGATTCGTTGGAGCATCGTCGCAATGTGGCGTGTATTTCACTGTTCTATCGGTACTATAATGGGAGGTGTTCTCGAGAGATAAGGGGCTTGGTTCCCGATAACCACATATTTTTGCGTGGTACCCGAGCTTCTCATAGAGCACATCCTTTTGTGGTTGATTGTTCAGTGAACCGCACAATGCATTACAGGGAAAATTCATTTTTTGCCCGCACTACTCCCTCTTTCCTCCTTCCTATATAACCTATATAACCTATTTTCGTGAACCTGCACAATGCACTGCATGAATAGGGGCCATCCCCTGAGTGTTGGTTTTATGAAAAAAAAAAAAAAAAAATCCGGAAGCATGCATTGAAAAGCCGACGCATCCAAAACGAATCATTGTTTGGTGCGGATTTTGGTCCAGAGGCATAATTTTAACATTTTTCTTCGGAAATGAGGAAGAAGTGGCCGTTACAGTCAATGGAGATCGCTATCGGGCCATGTTCACAAAAAGTAAATAGAAGGATATAGGCAACATTTGGTTTCAACAGGACGGCGCTTCGCGCCACACAACCTAAGCTATACTCGATCTTTTGCGCCCTGTTTTTGAAGATCTCATTATCAACCGCAGAGCTGATGTCTGTTCGCCACTTCGGAGCTGCGATTTGACACCGTTGGATTATTATTTGTGAAATGCCGTCAAAGTATAAGTGTTACGCCGACGAGTCAGAGACAATTGACGCTTTAAAGGACAATATTCCTGAAGCCATTGGTGGAACACAGCTGCACACAATCGATAATATGCTTAAAAATTGGACCGATCGAGTAGGTTTCTGCATGGACAGCCGAGACCGGAAGGATTGTACTTTCAAATAAAAAAAGAAATTTCAGATTCAGTAAAAAAAAGTTATTTGTCGGACCCTTTAACCAAACTTTCTATAGGTAGACTGTATCTTGTACAAATTTTATTAACTTGCATAGTTCACTCCTATCAGATGGATTAATATCAGCTGCAAAATATTTAGATCTCGAGCTGGGCAATACCATAATAATTGTTTACGTCGTTTGAACATTTTTGCTATAGGGAAGACGGATTCCCTATCGTTTATCATTCATACATACATACACATAATTGCACACTATTGGCCTTCAGTTAGGACTACAAACTAGCTTCTGACACCACTTACGTTGCGTGCGTTAATTCTATACATGATTAGCGGCGTATCGTCTCCGCTTTTTATAGGTTTGATGCTGTGCTTTAATGCTCTGAAAAGCACAGGTCTTATGCTTTCCTATCGCTCCCTGTTGACTATCATTACCTAACTGCAGTAATTTTTAATCGCCTATTTATATTCCACAATAAATCTTGATTCCGAATCACTGAATGTCAGTGCACTAACTGGCGTTTGACTATGACTTTAGCAAATTATCAATGGTCCAGATCATACATTCGTTAGCCTTACAAACGTCTTCGAGAAAGATCGGGTTATCACATAGCCTGCAGACAATATACCGTAACTCAATCAATCATACTGTATTACAATCAAGAGTATGGTTTCCAATGCCACTGCAGAAGATGTCCTCATTGCCTCAGTTATTCCTAAACAACACATGCTTTCAACCTCGTTAGTGATTGTGATGTAACATTTCTAATCCATCGACGTCCACCACAACCCTCAAGGAATAAATGGTTATGCTACCAGCCATCTACACAAGAGTCCCCGTTAAATCAAAACGAGCTAGCAAAACTAGAACAGGGCAAGTGCTGGCTCCCACACTGCGAGGGTCCTACAGTCTCAATATCAGTGATGCGACAAAACAACATCAACCTTACGGTGTGAATGCAGACAACACATATTCACTATAGACACCGGTGCGACGCAGTCTATCATCAAACCGGATATAGTAAAGGAGAAGTGTGATCAATCCAAGACTTCGGGCAGTCTACCACTGTCCAGAAAAAAAAAACGGAATCGTAGTTGACTATAGCCAACATTAGTATAAGCCACGTCTTTATTGTTGCCGATATTGTGGACGATTTTATCATTGGTGCCGATTACACGATAGCTCATGGCATTAATTTGAATATGGGGCAACATGTAATGAGTTGGCGAAAGGTGGAGATATTTAGCAAGTGCACGCCAGAAGGTTAGAAGCTGTCAAACAACAAAAATTACCTCAGAGTGAAGAGAGATTGTGTGGAGGGAGATTGTAAGGAAAATCCCTTGCGGGTTGTTGAACCAGCAGAATTCAGACGGATTTGTTATCACCAAAGGCACAAAGGTCCCAGTGAGAGTGCTAAATCTATCGGGCCAAGAAAAAGTCATTGGTAAAGACTCAGTGTCAGTATATAAATAATTACGCTCCTGTTACTTCAAGCAGGATAATTTTGTTTATTGAAAGCATAATTGAACACGAAATTTGCCACACAATTCTTTCATAAGAATGCTAATATGCGGCCTGTTTCAAATAAGCCCAATCAGCATAAATGTGATGCAAACCATGGTCGTTTTTTATAGGCACGTAAGTTAAGATCCTTCATAAAATTTTTCACGCAGATAAGACAAGTTAAAGAACGCAATAAATCGATATATCGAGAATTTCTTAAAGACTTCAGTCTAAAGCAGCAGCAGTCACTTTGGTACGTTCATTTGCATTGTTAATGGTTTTGAATTATGTCGTCGCTGTAGTCTAGTAGGTAGTAGATTTTGGATTATTAGACGCAAGGCCAAGGTTCAAACTCCAGATCAGACATCTCTCACAAAACGAAATATGACTTTCTCTCAACAGATTTTTGGCCAAAACTCTGAGAGTAAATAGAATTCACATGGAGAATCTTTCCATTTCTAAAAATTTGTCGTTAGGAGTCGACTTTAAACTGTAGCTACGGTCTCTCATGTATAAAATTAACACAAACAAGATGGGTGGTGTGAGGAGCTAGATTGTAATCCTGAATGGCCAATTATGTATGTATATCTGTGATGGGCCCTACTCATGTAGTGCATTGTGCAGGTTTAGGAAATTAGATTATAGGAAGGTGGAAAGAGGGAGTAGTGTTTGTGGACATTTGATTTAAACTTACCAATATCGTAATTGACGGGAAAAACCTTTGCAGGAAGATCATTCCACAAGCGAGCAGTGTGGGCAAAAAATGAATGCATTGTGCGGTTCACTGGACAATCAACCACAAAAGGATGTGTTCTGCGAGAAGCTCGAGTACCACGTAAAAATATGTGATTATCGGAAACGAAGCTCCTTATCTCTCGAGAACATCTCCCATTATAATACCGATAGAACAATGAAACACACGCCACATTGCGACTATGCTCCAACGAATCAATAGAGTTGGATACCCTACTGTCATTAATAAACACTTTCGCACCTTGAATCGTGGATAGCAAAATAAATGAGAAACGATCCATGACCACACGAATATTGCTCACTAGCAAATTAAGTTGATCATAAAATGACCGCAGTACTAAATGAACTTCAGCTAAGAGATTTTCTTTTTTTTTCAAAGAAAAATTTCCACAATTTAAAACTGTTATCCTGACATTGAACGTTTCATAACGACTCGCCAAAACTTGCTGAAGAGAAATGTCAATCAAATTTGTCATTTTGAGTTGCTCAAACCATAGTTAGTTGTTTGTAAATTGAATATAAAATTTTTGTACGCATTATTACCTCACACTCTGTTTAAATTTATAACAAAAAAAAATGTTTTTCCCATTGAAATAAAATTTTTTAAACAAAAGAAACAATCGTGTAGCGTTGGTTGGTTGTTTTATTTCATTCAGCAATAGTTGAGCAAACAGAGTTTTAATTACGATTTTATGGATTGGCTTCACTACATTCATTCTTTCCAGAACATTATGTTGAAAATAAAGCGAAGGAAGAGAAAAATAGGGAGTTTTTGTATATAAATTGTCGGTTGGAATAGAATTTTGAACAACAATATCATCAGTAGCAGCACAAAAGAGTTGAAACAACATTAGCAATGTTGTTACATGTGACATTTGACCAGAGAGAGAGAGAGAGCGCCGCCACATCCAACAGCAACGGTCGTAGAGAAATTAAAGCAATAACACGGTATTGAATTGGATTTGCCAGAGTCAAATCACTAGTTCACTAACGTTGGTTCCCCTGCAAAAATTTCCACCCAAAGTCAACGTTTTGAAATCATTTTTTTTTTTTGTCCACCAATCCAGCACTTGCTGTCGTCCATTTGAATTGTTTTTGGTCAGAAACGAAGAGAGGGTGACAACATATTTGTTGTGTTTTTGCGTTAAATGCGGTCTTTGAAAATTTATTTGAGGTTATATACGTTGTTTTGCTTTCCCGGATTTTATTTTGCCATTTTGCAGTTGATACAAGAGAAATTGTTTTAAAAACAAAGGAATTATTGCAACGAAAATTGTTTCTGGTTGCTGTTGCTCGTTCAGTAATAGCCCAGGAAACAATTTTTCTTTCCGTTCTTTGGAATTAATCTTCGACTATATATGTGACATGAACATGTGCAGCGTATTAACATTACGTGGCAGCACTGGCTCATCTCGGAGAATGCCCGGCGAGACGGAGATCTGCCTAAGTTGGCGACGAGGACGACCTTGTATGCGTTGGAAGGATAAAATCAGGAAAGTCCTCTCAATCACGTCTGGAAGAATATGTCAAGGCAAGCCGAAATCCATTAATCAACTTTTTAACGGCCAATTAAGTAAGTAAGTAAGGAAGATTAAAACGATTTAAGCGATAGTTTACGATTCAAACAAAGTAGCGGTGCTTTAACAGATTAGGCCAGAATTAGCCAAACGTTTAAGGAACATAGAGAAACCTCCAGGGTGGCTGATATGTGTTGCATTACATCCAAAAAGTGGACGAAAAAAAAAAAACGGTAACAACACCAGAAATGATCCGAAAAATGAAGGCCAGATTTGATCGAAATTGACGTCACAGTGGTAGAACAATTGCTCGTGAGCTAAACATATCGCGAGAAAAATGAACTTGGCAAAAGCCATTGAAGTTCCAAACAGTGCAAGAGCTCAACGATGGACAAAAAAAAGTTAGAATGGAAAGAGCTAAAGAGTTACTTCGCTTGCACGAAAGTGGCCAGTTACCGAATTTGGTTTTCTCCGATGAGAGACCATTCCAAATTGAGTAGTTTGTGAACAAACAAAATGATCGGGTTTACTTGCCAAAGAACTCAGCTGAAAATTTACACCTGCGATTAACCACCAGAACTCAAGCGTCGCCGATGATAATGGTGTGGGCCGCCGTAACGGCCGATGGTCGCTTCCCGCTTCATCGACCGTGGGGTCAAAATAAATGCCGAATATTATAGGGAAAATACCTTAAAGACAGTATTGAAGCCCTGGGCGGACAAACATTTCGGCCACAGACCATGGACATTCCAACAGAACTATGCACCAACGCACTCAGCTCGCTTCAACCAAGAATGGCTTAAAAAGGAGGTTCCTCGCTTCATTTCTACCGCACAATGGTCACCAACATCTCCGTTGGACTTTAGAGCCTGGGGAATTTTGGAGAGTAAGATTCTAACTAAAAAACTACTAAAGTGTAGATCACCTCAAGACGGCGCTTCGCCGGGTATGGACCAAAATACCGCAGAGCCTGTGACGGCTTTGGCGGCCGTTTGAAGGCCATAATTCGTACCAAAGCTGGCCAATTCGAACAAAGCTAAACTGATTCTAAAATTTGATGTTATTTCCAACATTTTCTGCTTTTGAGCAATAAAATTAAAAAATACAGGGCTTTACTTTGTTGCATTATATATCAGCCACCCTGTATGTTCGTTCGTTTATAGCATTTGAAAATAATGCAAATGCTTGCCATTACGATTGAGTAATCGTACTCATTGCCTTTCACATGCAAGGAGAGAACACATGTGCAGTTACGTTCCATGAACGTTCGGCTAATTCCACCTTTATACTACAATAAAAAAAATAATGTCTCCTGTATAGTAAAGCCTACTTTGTAATACACATTTCGCCTTGGTGTTAAAGGAAAGCTTGTAAATATGTTCTCTGGGTTATGTCTGTGAGGTGTGCGACAGCAATGACTCGAGTCATGTCAATCCATGTATTGTATGCGAGATATTAACGGCAGTAGTAGTAGTAGTTGTGAGAATGGGTTCGAGTCCAGTAAAGTTTTTGGCTGTCGTATAATCAAATGATCTGGATTTAGAGAAAAAATTCTCAAAATACTTGAATAAAGAAGAATTCCAACAAATACACTCACTCATCCTAACGTACATATGCATTGAACATATGCATTAAAGTCGATATACAAGCAGGCAACGTATTGAAACCAAAAAAAAAAAAAAAGGAATTGAAAAGTAGAACCGAATGTCATTGACGATAAAATGTTTTTTAAAAAAATTTGCAAACTTTTAACGGCGGAGAGGAGGCGGCGCTGGGGAACATTAAAAACTTTGAAATCGAAAAACTACAATAAAAATTCACATTTGAACATACACAGCAACATTTTCATGAATTTATTTTTAATGATTTTTGCTTCACAAAACCAAAAAAAAAAAAAAAATCAAGACCCCAGAAAAGCATACGAAATCAGGTACAAATGCGGTTAAATTCTGTGCAATATTTTCCTTCATATGCCGTGCGTGTGTTTGTAATTAAAAACAGCACAAAAGTTGTTTCCAAAACTATTCCAGTGCAGCTTAAACGCTATTCGAATTAGAAAATAAAATTTTCTGTGTAATTCACTTAATTTAATTAAAATTGTTTTAACTTAATATTAAAGCGAAAAAAAACGGAAACAAAAAGTATTCTTTGCAAATAACAAACAAACAGATGGTCAGTAAAAAGTACAGTGCATGACAATAAACTTATAAAGGGTGGTCACTAGTTTTCAGTCAACATCTGAAAATAGTAACGACAGTCGTTCTCTGGAAATTCTATTAGTGAGGTAATCGCAGCTGCAAACTGCATTTCTTGCTTACTTACTTATTTGGTTAATACAACACTTTAGTCAGGATTACAACCTACATTTTCACACCTCCCATGTCATGTGTGTTATCTACAGACTCCGGCCGACAGATTTTCAAGGAATTTTTAATGGCAATTAAATTTTACTCGTAGAGTCTTTGAAAGAAAACTGCTGGAAGAAATATTCTTTTCTTAGCTCGTTTTATTTGAAATGTCTGAGCTGGAGTTTAAAGCAAGGGGTGTCGTCTAATAAGCCTTATATGGCTTAAATAAAGGGCTGTAAATAGCAGTGTATATACATACATAACATGATTAGTCATTACAATCCTTAAGTCAGGATTACAACCTATTTTTCAAACTATTTTTATTATTTTTGAAGTCGACTGCGAGCGACAGATTTTTGTGAAACTTTTCATGGTAATTTTTGTTACTCTCAGAGTTTTTGCCAGAAATCTGCTGAAGATGTTAGGTTAGGTTAAAGGATGTGTACTTGTCAACTGTAACAAGTACAGTAGACGGAGGTCGAATCGACCCTTTGTACTGCTGAAGAAGTCACTGAAGAAAAATTTTTTTTTTATATTTCGTTTTGTTGAAGATGTCTGACCTGAGGTTTGAATCTTTGCTTCATGTCTAATAAGCTAACATCTACTACCTACTAGACTACGGCGACTGATATTGCTTTAAACATACATAATTGGTCATTACAACCCTTCAGTCAGGATTATTGACCTAGTTTCTCACATTACTTATGTTGTGTGCATTAATTTTATACATAAGTGGCGAGAACTACAGTTAAAAGTCGACTCCGAACGGCAGATTTTTGAGAAACTTTTCATGGCAATTTTATTTACTCTCAGAAATCAGCTGAGAGGATGTCGTCGAAGAAATACCTTTTGTATTTTGTTTTGATGTCTGGCCTGAGACTCGAACCCTGGCTTTACGTCTAATAAGCCAGCACACTACCTACAAGACCACGGCGACTTCTGCTATTTCTTTCGCCCCACTTAAAATGAAGATCGATTGTGCACTACAAGCAATGGCTTAGTAAATAGGGCCCGAAAAAATTTCAGTGCTATAAATCGGCCCATCTAGGTGTCCTAAAACCCAATAGGACATCTGTTTTGGATGAAATTCGCAAGGCGGTTACTGTCATCTTATTACATAGAAATCCTCTAGATAGCTAAGCTGGCCAAGCAACTATTCACGCAGAGAAGTCCATGTATTGATTAGAACCTCAGAAGGTTTGAAGTAATTTACATTCGGATTATGCCGATTTTAAACCTTTCTTAATCTGCCTTTAGGTAGGAAGGTTGGAATGATGGATATGATGCCAAAGCATTACTTGAGTACGCATAGCAGCCCATTGTGATAAGCCATCACCAGTAAGCGCAGTCTCTGATCTGAATGAAACTTTTCATGGCAATTTGATTTTAATTTTTCCATCAGAATATTACTGAAAGCAAGTCAACGAAGAAATGTTTTCTTTTTGTTTCGTTTTATTGATGACTAGACAAAGCTGGGCTTTGAACTTTGAACTTGAACCCCCTCTTCTAGACTACTGCGATTTCTATGACGGCATACGTAAATACATGTTTTACCCTCCAGGGCTGCAAATTATATCTTAAGCTTAGAAACGAAGCAACTAAGTTTCGACAAGTTAATGTAACATTGACAGAATTATTATAGCAGTGAGGGGCAATGTATACAGAATGATATTTTTTTAGAATTAAGAAGGCACATACTTTCTCTGACTGACTATTTGGATGCGACAGAATCTGGGTAGAAATACTAGCTTGCGTAACAAAAAAGTTACTTCGGAAATACTACCGGGTTTCATGCCTGAGAATCGTTTCAAGAGTAGTCCTTTTTACTCTTTTGGTAAAGTGCCGAAATATTGCTTAAATTAACTTCAAAATCAAGGAATTGTCTTATTAAACTGTTGCCAATATTATTAAAAACATTCCCCATCATTAAGACGATACTTGTTTGGCTTCAAATTTTAAAAAAAAATTTTTTTTTTTTGTTTTAAATTTATTAAAAAAGAATATCATCACACGATAAATTAATTTCAATAGTCCTCATAATCGGAAGTGTAACGCTCGGCCTGTTGACGTCTTTGGCTTTTGTTTGGCTTGCGTCTGATTGGCTTTTTATTTATTGGCTCATAATAATCATCCTCTTCAACATCATCTTGGTATTGCCATTTGCGACGATTATCTTGTTGCTGGGCCTGTTGGCGACGGCGTTTCTGTTGATTACGACGCTTCTGTTGCTGCTGTTCCTGTTGCTGTAAACGACGGCGCTTGTTGTTTTTATTACTATTGCCACCATAACGTATTTGATTATTTTGATTTGAGGTACGCTTTTTATTTTTTTGCTGCTTCTGCTTTTGTGAGTTTTTATTCTTATTGGCGCGTTTTTTATTCGGGCGACGTCTTACGGGTGCTTTCATGTCCGTTAAGTCTTCTTTATTCTCAGATTCTTTGTCGCCATTATTTTCAATGGGTTTGGATTCAGTGGGTTTAGTTTCTTGTACGGCTGGTGCATTGGATGTTTCCTCTACATTGGGTTTGGTTTCATATTCCTTTACCTTGACATTGGTTACCCTATCACAGGGTACATCACTGTAAATGACCACAGGACCATAGTTGCAAACATGTTCGGCATTGGTGTCGTCATCATTAGCTTGACGTGATTGGATTTTGCCGATACCATTTTTATCGGTGATTTCATAAATGCTGCCATTACGTGTTATGAAGCCGGTAACAGCCAAGGGCTGGAGTTCGGCTGGCTTTTGTGGTGTTTCAACTGTGGCAGGCATTGCCAAAGGTAAAGCTTCCAATTTCATTTCCTTTTCCGTAGCAGTAGCCACGGTAGTTGGACTTTTTGCGGTTGTGGTGGTGGTCAAGGGTTGACTTCTTTTCGCAATCATGGGTTTAGTGGGAGAGATATGCTTTGGAGGGCCTTTTGTCGGCGCTACTGTAGAGCTTATCAGAGGCGCTACGGTAGGCTTGACAGTAACCATCGTAGATTTGTTTTCAGCATTATTTTTGGCTGAAATTTGTTTATTTATTGTATGAAATTATTTCCATGATTCATAAACTAATTCCGTGCATGCATGCCTGACTTACCATTCACTAATGCAATAGCCGATGCATAAAATGCTGCACACAATAGCAGCGTTAAGAATTTCATTGTCTTGCGTTTTTCCTCTGTTTTGAGGCACGTATTTTACGAAATATTTGAACGTCTCTTCTGTAAGAATTTTTGGCAAAAACTAAACTCTTTTAAAACGTTCTTGGCGATCTTATATAAACTCTGTGTGAAATGCTAACACGGTCAAATTGCCAAAAGAAAAAACGCACACACGAAACGAAATTGTTGAAAGAATGATTAGTGGAAAGTAAGCAAAGGCGGGAGTCTTAAATTTGATTTGAAAGCCTTTGGCTATGTAAAAAGAATAAAGCAAAGCATGGCTAAGCATGAAACTATGAATTAATCACAATGTTTTATGCTTTTGGTCAAAATACAAAAACAAAAAGTGAAGAAAAGAAGAAAGAAAGAAATTCTTAAAAAGTTCAAAGAACGCCAACATCATTATAAATAAACGTCGTCATTATCATATTCATAAACATCATCATTAATTATAAATTAATTCTTGTGATCATAGTTTCTTAAGATTTCAGCTATTGCTGTTGCTGCTGTTGCTGCTGCTGCTGCTAAGAAGCTTTTGTTTTGTGTCAGAGGTTTAGTTTTTTTGGGTCAATGTTCGCCCATAGCTTATACACACTCGTACTCACATGCCATACCCACAGCAGAAAATCGGTGCCGATGTTTGTTTGTTTTAAGTTGTTCTAAGGTGGCTTCTATACCTTTTGAAAACAAGTTAAGTTATTACTGTTGTTGTTGTTGTTGTAGTTTTTACTATCAAACATAAACAATTAAATGAAATTGTTTTGCCATTCTATGATCTATGATCAGATAAGCTTTTAATGTGTGTCAAAGCTTTACTTTAGTAAACTGCTTTAATCCACTGTTTTTGGGTGTTTGATTAACGTTTGAAAATATTTCTAAGCTTTCAAGTGCTTATGTTTGTGAATTATTTTTAATTTTAAATTTATTCCACGAAACCTAATCATGAAATCTTGTTTTTAAGCATAAAATAATATGAGGCTGCAGTCATATTTGATCTAACTTTAGTAGGCCCAAATTTATTTGTCTATTTGACATCGATATTGCAGATCCAGATCAAATTTAATACACATTCTGTATACGGTAAATGGAGCACCAGCTGGGAGTAGAATAAGTATAGTTTGGATATTGAAAGACTCAAGTTTATATTGGTATTGGAATGCCTTACGAATGTAATGGAAGTGATGCTGTTTACTAAACAGTGTGCAACAAAATTATAGAGAAATTCAACTGACAGATGGTATTTTGCCAAATCACATTTGGTCTCAAAGTCGCCATAATCTAGTAGGTCTAGTGTGCTAGCTTATTAAACGTAAGGTCATCGTTTAAGCCTTAGTGTAGACACCTCTAACATAACGAAAGAGGAAAATATGAGGAAAATATATTTCTTCGACAACTTCCTCTTAGCAGTGTTCTAGCAAAAACTCTGAGAGTAAAATGAAATTGTCATGAAAAGTTTCTCAAAAATCTGGCATTCGGAGTTGACTTTAAACTGAAGGCCCCAACCACCGCTCTTGTATAAAAATAAAACACACTCGACATAAATGGTGTGATAAACTACGTTGTAATTCTAGCTAAAGAGTTGTAATGATCAATTATGTATGTATGTATGTACTTGTGGTCTAGAAAATATTCACAAGAAATAAAAACGAAATTCACTTTCCATGAGCAACAATTTGATTGTAATAGAACTTGAATAGAAATAATTTGGGAGATCACTCAGTTCTGGTTGACAAATGTATTTGAAAAATAACACTTAAGGACTACTATGTCGCCATAGTCCATTTGGTAATGTGTTGGCTTATTAGACGAAACCCCAGCTTAGATATCTCACAAAAATGAAACAAGAATTCCTTCGGCGACGAATAAAATGTTGAAGTATCCGCGTAGATGTAAGCCAAAGGAAAGTCAAAGACGTCAACAGACCCAAGGCTTCACTCCGGTCTCTGAGGACTATTGAAATTAATCTATCATGCGATGATATTCTTTTGCAATAAATTCCTAAAAGCAAACAAGAATTTTTGGGAATTTAGGGCCAACTGGGTAAGATTTAGGCGAAGAGAAGTCCTTGATCTTGAAATTAATTTAAACAATATTTTGGCACTTCACTAAAAGACTAATTAGGCCTACTCTTGAAACGATACTCATAGTGGTAATCCACTAAAGGCATGAGACCAGTTAGTATATCTGAAATAATTTCTTTGTTACGCAAGCTAGTATTTCTACCCAGATCCTGTCACATCCAAATAGTCACTCAGAGTAAGTATGTGCCTTCTTAATTCTAAAAAAATATCATTCTGTACACATTGCCCCTCACTGCTATAATAATTCTGTCAATGTTACATTAACTTGTCGAAACTTAGTTGCTTCGTTGCTAAGCTTAAAAGTTGTGGAAATGGACAAATTTATCAGTTATATTCGATATAAATTGCAGTCCTGGAGGGTAAAACATGTATTTACATGTTCCGATATACAAGTCGCTGTAGTCTAGAAGGGAGGGTTCCAGTTCAAAACCCAACTCAAACATCAACACAAGTTGATGATGGAAAAATTAAAATCAAATTGCCATGACAAGTTTTATTCAGGACAGAGAGGGTTTAACGGAACGGAGGCGTCTGCAACATTAACCTGAAAGCCATTTCGACCAGTTTTAACCCGGTGTACTCAGGTAATAGAATGCAACAAACGTCAGCCCACTTGCGTCATCTTCACAATCGATCTTCCAAACATAGCCAAGGTCGCGCCAAATCGTCAATCTCGCCTTCTCACATTAGCAAGTACTAAGCGGATGCTGAGTACCAGCACCCGGGGAGCGCCTGATCTAAGCTACGGAGGCTGTGAGCTGCTTGGCATGTACCTGCAAGGATATCACTGGGTTTTGCCAAGTTAAAACCGGACAGTGGCGTTGCCTTGCAGTTACATACCCGCTCCCCGCTATCTAGGGTTTAAGAATTCCGTTAAAAACAGATGTCCTTTTGGATTTAAGGACAGATAGATGTGGTTTAGTAACATAGGATTATTATGTAAACGGTTAAAACCGATGTCCAGTTAGGTATAGGAACAGCTAGATGGGCCGACTTATTGCATTGCAATTTTTTTGTGCCTTATTTACTATGTTAATGTTTGTAGTGCTCAATCTAACTTCATTTTAAATGGGACTAAGGAAATAGCAGTCGCCGTTGTCTAGTATGTGGTAGGTGTTGGCTTATTAAACGTGAGGCTACAGTTCTAACCCCAGGCCAGACATCTTCAACAAAATGAAATTTTACAAAAATTTTTGTTCAGATTTCTTGAAAAAACTCTGAGAGAAAATAAAATTGCCGTGAACAAATTTTTCAAAACTCTGTGTCGCCGACTTTAAATTGCAGGTACCGGCACTCATATATAAAATTAACACTCAGAACATATGTAGTGTGAGAACCTATGTTGTAATCTTAACTGTAGGTTTGGAATGGCCAATTGTGTATGCGTCAAACGACAGCAATCATGCGATCGATATTTGTGGTCCAAATTTGTTAACTGGGAAGGTGTTCTATTCCTTATTGGAGAGGAATTATTATAAATCTGCAAGAGAAATCTTTTCCGAAAGCTTACATCACGGGGATATTAGCGGCAAATTGATATAATTGGGGAGAGACCTTAGAGCGTACCAGACTGTATAGCCCTAATTTGCAGCATAAAAGCAACATGCTCAGCAAATTTTTGTTGCTTCAGGTAATAGATAGACTGTTTAACTCCGGTATTAGTTAGTTGAACGAAGCTCACAGTAGATAAGAAGTGAAGATGGTCTTTGAGCCTATTTTATGTACCACCAGTAGGTATTCGTTTTATCCACAATATCCTGTGTAAATAAAACTTTAAATGAAGTTGTAATACCTTTTTCCATGGATTGAGTGGATCATCATATCATCTCTCCGTTTTTATTATTTCAAATCCATAGTTTGCAAGCCACACGGACAGATTGTAATTTTTTAATTTATTTTAATTCCTTTGCTTTGCACTCTTAAAAGCATTTTTTATTTTACATTCAGTGTTGTTGCTCCTTTAATATGTATTTCCATTTATTGTTAAATGGATCCACGTTTCGTTTCCTTTCCTTATTACTTTCAGTAACGATCTTCGATTGTCATTGTCATTCAAGGAAATAAATTAGCAAATACAGAGCCTTCGACAAAATGAAAAAAGAAATTCTAATAATTTATCGAGTATATTAAGGAAGCATTTACCACAAACCCCGGGCAACACGTTCATCCTTGGACAACTATTAATGATTCCAATGAACGTAGGGACATTTTCATATTTTCATTTCCATTTCTTTTCTTCTTTTCTTTTTTTTTTTTGTCATTTTCATTCTCAATTTCACACGATTTGAAACGGAGATGAAGACGGAGACGGAGACAAAAATGAATGATGATTTCCTTAACTTGGCTGGCCTTAATGGAAATCAATTTAAAAAGCGAAAACCGTATGGCATTTTAGCATTTATTTTTCATTTGCTTCAGTGTTTGGCAGAGAAACAGAATTGCATTTGTAAGGTTAGTTTCGAATAAATATTTTCACACGCATTCTCTGTCCATTGCATTCGTTTGTTCGTTCTTTCATTTGGTTAATGTAACCCAAGATGTACTCCAACGTACGTAACGTAGTCATTACGTTGAAAAGCAGACACAACTGAAATTGTAATTTAAACACACACTCTATTCTCTCTCTCTCTTCACTTCTCTTCTTGCATGCAGGCCTTTAACGTTAATAATGCAAAAGAGTACGATGGAGTTTACTTTCACGAAAGGATAGATAGAGAGCGTTAGTGTTAGTAGCTGCCATTGCATTACACGATGGCAGGCATTGAAGAGAGAGAGAGAGAGAGTGAAATGCATTACAAATGCAACTTGCCAAGTAAACTGTTATGGTTGTAAATAATATTTCATGCTCTCTCCATGTCTTTCCCCACTCCCCCACTCTATCTGTAATTGTCCTTAATATAACGGTATAGGTATGTATATTCTGTGTGCGGGTGTCTGCGTGTGTGTGTGGTGCACCCTGTTTCTCTAGGAAATAAATTACAAAAGGAAAGAAAATGAAAAGAAATGAAATTTAACGTAGACACTGAAGGACACGCAAAACTAAATAATGTCCTGGAAATATAAATAAAAAAAAAACAAAGAAAATTACAAAAGCAAAGAAAGAAAGAAAACTACACAGTAAAGCACTGGCGATAACTTTTGTCGTGCGACAGATAAAGTACTAAGACGTTAGGAATACTCTCTTACGCAGCCAGTAATCATTTCTTTACGTTTCTTTTCTTCTTTCTTTCTTTCTTTCATTTGCTTAGAGTAATTTTTCTTTTGCTTTTTATTTTTTTTTCTTAATTTCAATTATCGTCTGCTATGTTGCTAGATGAGTGAAGTAAACTTTAAGTTTCGCAAAATATTTGTTGAATGTGACTATTAAATACGAAACAGAGTTTTCCAATATGAAGGTACGGAAGCAAGATAGATTAAAAGAAGGTAAACTCTGCTTTACCTCTTCTTATATTATTTCATAAGAGCAGGGAATACCTAGGGTATTGCTAAGCAGATAAAGATGCTGCCCAGTGTGGACATTGATAGTCTGAATGATTCCTTAAGAGCAACGAATAATTCTTACACTTAACCGCTTAAACCATATAAACTCAGTTCACTTGCAGTCACTTACCCTACAAGACGCTCATTCAACCCGTGCATCTTTATGGCGCAGAGGCATGGACACTATCATGCATTGATACACCAGAATTGAAAGTACCGGGTTATCCATTTCTTGGTTTCAAAAGTAAACGTAAATAAAGCACATATAAAATATTTTTTTCATGATATTTCCTTTTCGTTGTAAAGTTCGAACGTTCACATCATGTGTGAAACGCTACATCATTTAAATAACCTCCACGCAAAGTGTGGTATCAATGCTTGATTCTTTTGAGGTAATTTTCGACCACTTTTTGACACATAATTGGGGCGGTATCTCAGCCCCAATGTTGGTTTTTAAGTGCTCATGGGTTGAAGGTTTATCTGCATAAACACGGTCTTTTGCGTAGCTCCACAAAAAAAGTCTAATAGTGTCAAATCGCATGATCTTGGTGGCCAGTTGATATCGCCACGACGAGAAATTACGCGGCCAGGAAATGTCTTTTGCAATAAAGCCATATTCGCTCGAGTTGTGTGGTATGTGGCATCGTCTTGTTGAAACCACATATTCTCCAAGTCGTATTCTTCAATAGCAGGCAAAAAAAATCGGTTATCATATGACCATCACTCTCCGAATTGACGGTGATAGTCGTTACATCGTTATTTTCAAAGGAGTAAGGTCCAATCAAATCTTCGGACCAAAGAGCGCAATGAGAGAAAAGTCCTTCGGTCGAGTGGGAGTTGGCGTTGACTTCCGCAACCGATTCAACAGTAAGCTGTATGAGTTCCTTAACGACATAGATGTTGTTCAGCGTATTAACATCCAGCGTCTGCACTAGCTCGGCCATGTCCTTTGAGTAGAGAAGGATACTTCTGTGAAACAGGTATTTGATGCGTGAATCTGTGTAAGTCGGCGAAGAGAATGGCCTAGTTTGCGTTGGAAGGACCAGATTGAGGAAATCCTGTCATTGATTGGTGTAGCCAACTGGCGTATGTGAGTGCAGGTAGCAGAGACCCCTCGAAGGATGTGTTAAGACTGGCCGAAAACCATTAATCGGGTTTGTTAATGGCCAATTAAATAAATAAATACGTAAGCAAGTAAGTAAGTAAATTCACTTGACCCCAATGCTTTAATCAAAAATTTTCTTGGTTTTGTTTCACATACCCTCGTATACATATGTACATGCATAGTGTTCTAGTGTTCCCGTAGTGTCATTGCTGGCCACGGATTACATGCATGTATTTGATGACATTTCTCTTTATATTGTTGTTGTTGTTTTTTTTTCTTTTTTTTTTTTTGTTTTCATTTTCTTGGCAGCGCCCAGATGCAGTCATTCATTTCATTTTCAAAGAAACATAAACTCAAACGATTAAAGTTGCGTCAACGTTGTTCACCCCTTAAGTGACATCGTGACTGACTAGAATGAATGAACGAATCAAGAAATGAATGAATGAATGAATGAAGATAGAAAAGAGAAACAAAAGATACAACTGAAGAACTGAAAACGGAAGAATATAAAACATTTTTACAACAACAACAACAATCAGGCAACAACAAGTAGTCGTGGTAGTAGTAAGTGAAATGATTAAATGCACGGCATGCATGGAGTACAAATAAGAGTGAGTTGGAAGGGCAGTCAATTCATATCACAAAAGAAACAGAAAGCTGAAATGGAAAGGTGGGTTGTTGACTTTTTTATTTTCTCCCCCAGCTCCTCCTTCTCTTCTTTTGACGCCTTCATTTCTCTTCGTCTACAGATTTTGTAAACCAGCATCAAGATACTGTTTTTGTTCGAACACTGGCGGTGTACAAACAACACTGATTCTCTGGTAGGTAGTTCGTCTTTTAGTAGGTCGTTAATGCGTTGGCAGTTGATGATGAAAGTTGAGTTGTTGCCTGCTGCTGATGATGAAAGTCATCTGTACGTGAGCTTATGTTTTAACTCGGTTGATATCTGTGTAGTTGTATTTCAGATTGTAGTGAATTTAATATATACGAGGGCTGGTTGAGAGGTTAATTTAGAATATATAATACATTGCAGACCAAATGGTTTAATCTAAACGAATGAGTAAAATTATTTGGTAAAGGCATTGTTGTATGTAAGGTGGAGTATGCTAATGAAAATCGCATAGCATAGGTCAAGCAAATGCCAAAGACAAATTCTTCTTATGATCCCTTCATTTAATAAAAAATATTATGTATGCAAACCTAATCGCATTCAAATATTCTGTTGTCATTTCCACCCTCGTTAATTTTTTATTATTAAACCAGGTATCAAGCAGTACAGCATACATTCTAAATATAAAAGAATTCCAAGTTAATTTATTATTCCCTTTGAGCAGACTAACCATTATAGGAGATAAAGTTGATGATTGTATGCTAAGGACCTATAAAACAAACACAAAAACACACAGAAAATTATAAAAAAAAAGAAATTCCTTTAAAAGTATAAAACATATAAAGAAAGACTGTTGCTGGAGCTTCAAAGGACCACTCTAGTTCGTTGACATTAAATTCATATTGGGTGTAAGCATTAATTTCTATGGCTTTAAATCACATGAATTTAATATTTCGCTTTCCAAGGAAGAAGCAATTATTTGTATGTAACCGCTTAGGCAGGTTTACAAAATAGTTTCTCTCACACCACTTATATTGTGTGAGTGAATTTTATTCACGACTGACGGAACATAGAGTTTTTTGGAGAAACTTTTCATTGAAATTTTATTTACTTTCGGAGTTTTCTCAAAAAAACTGTTGAGAGGAAGCCTTCAAAAGTAGTGTTTTTTTTGTATTTCATTATGTTTTAGATATCTGAGCCAGGGTTGAACCAAGGTCCCACGTCTAGTAAGCCAACAAACCCACTACCTGTTAGACTACGACATTATCATTTCATCATATTCTAAACATAGACAGCAAGCGAGAAGAGAACTTAATTTTTAAGTCGCAGACGCATGCGAATTAGTTACAAAACATCGCTCAAATTCAGACTGATTGATGCACCAGAATTAAGGAAATTTGAACACTGCGGATGCGCGCCACTCGTAAAAACTGTGAACGATGTTGTAAACCACATAAAATGGAATGGACATTCAAACAAATGAAAAATTTCGATGATATCTCACGCACTTAACTAATTAGCCACAAACAATCCAATTATGGAATTTTGTTCAGCTTCTGTATTTCTTGTGAGCCTTTGCAAGTTCGTCCGGCAAATATATGACAAAGCTTCCACGATCTAATGCTTTCAATGCAGATAAGATCGGTTCCGTTAATCTTTTCATCAAATATCAGTGTCACGGGAACATCCTCTTCCATCTGAATGAAATGGTTAAGTCGCGCAGTCACTAGATATTTATGAACTGCACAACATCTATGCCTTGGAAGAACTCTTACAGCTCAATGTTAGACTAAATGCGGAAATTATCTCGCATTAAACCGAAGATCTGACATATGAATGCTCTTCTCAAATACTATCAAAGCCAACCATTTATGCTTAACAGTGCCCATGCTTGTGCACCGTGAAGATGATCGGTGGATGAAGAGGACGACCTTGTATGCGTTGGAAGGACCAAATGGAAAAATCTCTGTTATCGATTGGTGTGAGGCAGAAACGCTTGGAAGGATGTGTTGCAGTAGTATTGTGTTGCCATCGATTAGAGTGATCAACTGGCGTATGCGAGCGGAAATAGCAGAGATGCCTCGATGGATGTATTAAGACAGGCCGAAATCCGTTAACTGGGTTGTTAATGACCAGTTAAGTAAGTAAGTAATGATTAGGACTGAAAGAAAAACAATTGAAATTAACAAAGGAAAACAATTAGGACATCGAAACTCTCTATCTATTTGTCCAAACACAGCTAAAACGCTGTAAACTTAAGTCCGACGAAAGGCACAGTATGACTAATGGCAAATGGTAATCCGCGAGCTGGACTAGCTTATGTTAGGAGGGTCAATTGAAAACTATAACACCTTAGTCAATGAGAAAGGAAAAAGATTCTGCATTGACTGAAGTTTGGTTAGATAGTTACAGCCTGACATAAAGTAGTTAGAATCAGCCGGTTTTGTCATCAGTAACGATACTATTTTCTATGACAGACTAAAACAGGAAGACCCAACATGCTATCGAACAAATTGGTGAATTCTCTGGAGCACTTAAAAATAATTTTCATCTTTTCCTGGATTTGAACTTAGATTGCTTGGATTTGTAATCAAACACTTTAACCACTTCCCAGTGGTATCTTCCATTGAAAGTAACTAGTAAAGCAAGTAACTAGGAATAAGCTTGCTTAACCAGGACGAGGTCTCAAATATTATTTCATTGTGCGTCTTCAAGAAGTAGGGTGTCGTCTACGAATAGAGATATTCATGCATATGCCTAATAAACCTAAAAGAAGAAAAAAAATCGCATAAAAGCTGAATAATCTGTCTCAAAATCAAAATCAAAACTAAAACAAATCTAAAGTAAAGCAAAAATAATCAGGAAACCCAGTAACCAATAGAAGGAAAACGAAGCGAACAATGGCACTCCACTATACAACATGCCACCATCTTCTACTCACTAACTGAATGACTGACTGACTGACTAGTTCTCTTTAGCTCAGCAATGAAGGAATGTAGGAAAGAAGCAAGTCCTTGCAAAGCAGAGACAATCAGGCAGTTGGCATCAGTCATCTGGCCATACTACAATCAAACCACCACCACCACCACCACTACTACTAGTACAGTTGCCACTACCGACAACAACAACAACAACTAAGAGTTTTGTAGAATCTTTAAAGTGCTGACAAGTGCATTTCATAAAGATAATAATTCAAAAAGATTTAAAATTTAGTGGTGGCATGGCATAAAGACAACACTAACAACAACGCAAATGACAAAGTGGAACAACAAGCCACAGTATATGTAGATACACAGGGAACAGGGAGACAGAACTGAAGAATACAGAGACTATTCTACAGAAAAACAAGGTAAAAATAAAGACAACAGCAACAACAACAGCAACAGCAACAACAACAACAACAAATGAAACAAAAAAAATTGCTACAAGAGAGAAATCAACATCAACAACATCTTTGTTAGCAGAATTTGATTCATCACCAACAAAACACTGTTGCAACAATATGGCACATACAACAGCAACAATATTTCTTTCTCTATTACTCTCTATCTCTTTGTCTATTTAAAGCGAAAGTTACAAGCCAACAATGAAGCCTTTTTTCCTTGCAATCATTGAGTCAGTCATTCGTTCTCTCATTCATTCATTCATTCATGCCTTTGGTTTCTATTTTTTGTTTTTCTATTTCAAATCATGAATGAATGACTGAATGAATGACTGAATGAATGCAACTTAAAGCCCCACAATATAAAATTTGTTGCAAAAAAGATTAGCATTTGAATTTTGAATTCAGATTTGATTTGATTTTAAGTTTTCTTTTGTGGCAACCAAATTGTGTTTTTTGTTTTTGTTTTTGTTGTTGTTGTTGTTTTTCTAATTTTTATTTAATTCTTTTGGCCACAAAAGAACGTATAATGAACCACGTCAGGATATTTTTAGGAGAATTTTTATGCTCATTTTGCATTCAAATAAAATCAAACGAACAACCAAAAAAAATTTGATTCCCTTGATTTTGTTAGAAATCTTAAAAGAGTAGAAAAAGAAAATTTGTAGGCCTCAGGGGAATTACTGCATCACAATCAAGACCAGTGGGCATTAGGTCAAATGTTATCTGGTGTCTTTCTCCACTACTTGCCACATAAATTGTCTTTAATTGAGGGCTGTGGGCTGTGAGCTGTGTTACAACACAGTTACACATTATTGTGTGGACTGTTTCTGAATGTTAAAGGGAACTAAAGGAACATGTGGGCCACAGCTCAATGAATTTAAATCCTAAGGAAAAACGTTTAAGCTATAGAAATCTCATACAGCACAGTTAAAAGAAGATTCGAAAGTCATAGTGGAAAAAACAATATAAGCTTCTACCCAGCCAATGATTAGGTCCCCTGAAGAGGAGTAGTTCTCTAGACTTTGCCACGCAGTCAATAATGCTTATCCTAAAATCAAACAGTCTCATCAGGGGTGTCAATGTAGTCGCCGTAGTCCAGTAGGTAGTGTGTATCCCCGTCAGACATCGAAATTTGAAAAAAAAAAATATTTCTTGGGCGACTTCCCCTCAGCAGATTTCTGGCAAAAACTCTGAGAGTAAATCAAATTGCCATGAAAAGTTTCTCATAAAATCTGTCGTTCGGAGTCGACTTTAAACTGTAGGTTCCGCCATGCATGCATAAAATTAAAGCACACTATATGAGTGGTGTTGAAAAGCTAGGCCATAATCCGGACTGAAGGGTTGTAATGGCCAAATATGTATGTTATGTGTGTCAAGAAAGAATGTGTTCTAGAATTCTTTGCTATGACACACCTATTACTCGGCTCCTTCTCCGTGTAGGAACTTTTGTTTTATAAGACAATGTCCCACGATGACAAAGGCTACACAACAAATATCAGTTCAGTTCAAGCCTTTCTTCTGCATTAGCCAGGGAATGTAATTTTTTCTCCAATTTTATGTCCATCCATTCCTGGCTAAGGTTAACTCATAATCTATTGTAGTCCTTCCTCATCAAGTATTGAGTCTTTGCATTGGGTATAATGGAGAGAAGACTTTCACCGTATTTCTGTAAGACAAACATTCAATTTCTCTTTTGTTTTTCTATACACACAAACGTTCGCCTGAATTAATTCGTTTTGCAGAAACAGGAATATGCAATTTTAGATATGTTCGATTCTATCATTTCAACAATGCCGACAAAAGTCATCCAAATTTTCTTTCACATGGCTCTCATAGCAGCTATTTAGCCTCATGACTTTTTCTTCTTGCTTACAAAGCCAATCTTTGTATTCTATAAACGCCAATTTTCTTTCGGATCTCAAAAGCTGCTCACAAAATTGTCCGTACATTTCGAGGTATCTACTTCTATTATGATCTTAAAGAAGTCTTAGTACATGGCCTCCTTGCAGGTATGATCTATGTACCATCAATGAGTCGTTCTCTGACATGAAAACACTCCATGAATATTGAACTACTTTTATTCATCTTTTGTATGTAATTCAGGAAGTAACTCGATTCTGATACGCCTAAATGAGCTACCTCCCACGAAATACCATTGATTCCATGGTAATTCCGCCGTGGTGTTCATATCTGAGAGTGTATTTAATTTACTTTAGGAGGCAAGCTTTATTTATACATTTAGCTCATGATATCAAGAGGGCAATATGGTGATTAAAATCTGACTATATTCTATAAATCTAGATCTAGAATCATGAAAACTGAGAGGCAACAGTTTCCTTGAGAGTCGCTAACGGAAGAGGGAAACGCTACCGAATCGATTCAAGTTGGTACGAATGCAGCCGATTGACTATCGTTTAGGATTTGAGTAGGTAAGTAGTCCACTAGGTAGTGTCCTGACTGATTAGAGGCAAGGAAGTCGTTCAAACCCTAGCTAAGAACATAATGAAATATAACAAAAAAATTTCCTCTCTCTGTGCGTAAATAAAATTGCCGGAAAAACTTTTTAAAATACGTATCGTTCGGAGTCCACTTTAAACTGTAGGTCCCGCCACGCTTGGATAAAATTAACACACATAGTATGGGTGGTGTGAAAAGCCTGATTGTAATCCTAGGGGTGTCATGATCAATTAAGTGAATAAGTGATTAACAAAGGTCATGTTGACCAATCTAAAAATGTGTACCATAAAAATCGGGACTACCCAGAGACTGTTTCTAAGCGCCATAAAGATTTGGAAAGAATTAAAAAATTGCTAACAAAAAGTGGCAATAAATTTCAGTACGATAGCTAATCAACTGATTCTGAGTGTTCCGATTCAGAGAAACTGTGACTGCGTAACTGGGCCTCTAGCACACATTGGGAAATGGTAAAACAGCTCTCTGTGATGGAATTTTGCAAGTAAACAGGGTCAGTATAGACCAGATAAACCGACTTAACTATAGCAATACCTCTTAGGGCCATTATGAAAAAATGCCGTTAACTAAAAGGAGGATTTTAACGGGCAGATAAATTGTTTTTCATTATTACAAGTGGACAATATGATAGTGGACAATATGATAAGCTAAACTCTAACTCTTAACTTAACATCTAACTTTTAAAATTAAGTTTATGTTTAAACATGCCAGATTATATTTAATTTTCTATATGGTAACTTCAAATTTTAACGAAATGTGTAAAGACAAGACAAAACAGAGAGGAAGCCCGTCGTTGCCACTGCGTTTAAGAAAAACTTATTTAATTGAGCAGTATAATCGGCCATATTTTTGAAAAAGTTAATTTTATTTTATCATAAGGTTATAATAACGAAAAGAAGTTAAAGCTGACTTTAAAGTTCACTTTAACTAAAGTTACCATTAGCTTAACCCAACTTTAACGGCAAGTTGTAATAATGGCCCTTAATTTAGTAATCAAGCGTCATACTAACTAATCCTCTTCAGCGGCCGAAGACGAAACTTCTTAGATTGGACCTTACGATAGCAGCTAACGACTAAGGAACCACTCTAAGAAAGCTTTAGAATGCAGCAGTACTTATCTGCCATATCCCCTATAAAGAACAAATCTTTGTGGAAAGATTTTACTGTGAAGCACTCTATTTGAAATTGAAAAGAGAAAAATCAATTCAAATGAAAAAAAAAACCTGAAAATATTTAATTTTGGTTGATGTTTACTTAAGCAAATGAAATTAATTCTTTTAAATTGCTTTTGAATAAATTTTCAACGTCTTTAAAAGGCTTTTTTGTCATTTACACGAATTACAGAAGGTGGGTAGTTAGACGCCCAATCACTCACTTGTTTTTATGTTTTTAATTTTTTTTCATTTTGGTTTTATTTGAAGCGTAAATTTAGCGTAAAGTTCATGAATTTAATTAAAGATTCGCATTAATTTTTTCCAACATTCATCATCGTCATCGTCGTTGCCGTTGTGGCTGTCGCTGTTGTCATTCTCGTCGGCGTCGACACCATTACATTGCTTTAGAAACCAAAAAACAAAGAAAGGGAAAAAGAAAAATGAAATGGAAAAAAGGGGGAAAAAAACAGAGAAGGCTTTTACACAGAGGAATTGAACTCATTGTTTGGCCCAAGACCTTTAGGATTTAAATGAGTATGAGATTTTTTGTTTTTTTACTGGCTCGTCACGAAACACAATTACACGACAACTGTATTCAGCTGTTAAAAAATCTGCAAATGCTGCTGCTGCTGCTGAATGAATGGTGGTGGATTACGGAATTCGCTGTATTATAGCGAAAGTACTAAAACTCTGTAAAAGATAATTAAGCATGGAGCAAGAGCAAAGCCAGTCAGCAAGAGCATTAAGCACGTACTCTCGGTTAAGCTGAATACAAACTGACACATGCGCATAGGAAAAGGCGAGAGCCTATGTAAATTTCTACAGCGTTATCGCTGTTAATCTCTTTTGCGGGAGCTGTACATTTGCAGAACTCTTCCGCCTGTAAAACAAACATTTTGCTCTGCTTTGCATAAGCTGAGCGTGTTTAATTCACCACAATATAAATTTCAAGGAATTTTAATTGCTTTTTTGCCTCAGGTCATCATCGCTGTATGGTTATGTCAAGTATATGTTCATTAGACAGCAGAGAATACCTTGAAAATCCCTACTAGAACGCTGACCCCCATAGAGTTGTACTCATCATAATTGTTAATAGCGACAGCAATATAATTTACTTTGCTATGGTATTTGTCTGGCTTAAAAGGCGTTTTAACTGTATTTAGCCTTTTTACCATTATTTAATCGTAAGAAGCTAACATTAGCCATAAAGATGACATCGTTGATGATGATGACATTGATGATGAGCATCAGTTTATTTGTGTTTAAATGTAAACGACCGCTTGCTTGTCAAAGGATCAAAACAATATATTTCCTACACTCGTCTACACTACTCTGCCACATCAGGCTTATGGCCTTCCTTTGCCAGGTTGATGGTATTTCGTTGTTTTATGTGGCCCATCCTTTTCCTCTTTTTTTTTCTTTTTGTTTTATTTTCTATACAAATGCCTCTCTTGTTGCCACACAGAATGCATGCAATGTTCTCGTAATAAACAAATAATTAAGGTGCTCAAAAGGAATTTTTATTATGTTGAACAACAGCCAGAAGAAGAAGAAGCAGAAAGGGAGCAAAAGAAGACGAGCTGACGAGCATTTAAACAAAATAAATTGAAAAAACCTTGGCTTGCTTTTGGCATTGTGTTGTTGTAGCAGCCACTAGTTATGAAAACGGAATTGCAAAATGAAAAAAAACAAAAACAAGGAATTCTATTTCGAAACAATTTTAAAAACAACAAAACTTGAGTACAAGGATACTAGGATATAACAGGATACGTAAGAGAAGCCAAATAAACGTAAGAAATCTGTCCTGCTGAGTTGAGCCATAAGGTATAGTGATAAGGCATGAGGTCTCTTTATGAGATAGGAATCCTAAGGAGGAGAACTTATCTTTAAGAAAGCTAAGCTAAAAAAGAATGCCGTTAGATGTAATTAAATAATAAGAAATTATAAATGAAAATGTATTTTAAAATAATGGCCACACAAAGCTTTTGAACAGACAGTATAAGAATCCAAAAATCGAAACAAAATTTTCCATTTTAAATGCCAATTTAACGCGTCCATGAAAATTTAAGAACTCCTATGTACAACTCAAGACCCATGTAAGACAAAATGATCTGTTAATATAACCGTAACCACCTCCAATGGCATTACTTATTTACTTTATTGGACATTGGAAAGCTTTAGTCAGGATTACAATCAAATTTCTAACACTTCCTATTAGTAATCGATTCCGGCCAACAGGCTAGGCATATGCTGTAGGGCTAGGCATATGCTTCGAATTGTCAAGCAGATAATAAGGACAGGTGGTAGAGCCACATACCGTCTAAACAAACTAAACTAAAGCGAAGATTTTAATGGACAGATAAATTATTTTTCATTAATATAAGTGGAGAATAATGCAGAAGTAAGCGTTAAGCTAAAGGAAGGATTAACCTCCCTTAAAGTGAAGTTTATGTTCGGACTTTCTCTATTATTTTCAAGTTACCATTCAAATATAAACAAAATGAGCAAATACAACAAAAAAAGGCAACTTTAACTAAAGTGCCCACTTTAATTAAAGTTGCCTTTAAATCCCACTTTAGTTAAAGTTGCTTTTAAAGCCCACTTTAGTTAAAGTTGCCTTTAAAACCCACTTTAGTTAAAGTTGCCTTTAAAGCAAACTTTAAATAAAGTTGCCTTTAAAGCAAACTTTAAATAAAGTTTCCTTTAAATAAAGTTGCCTTTAAAGTCCACTTTAAATAAAGTTGCCTTTAAAGCAAACTTTTAATAAAGTTTCCTTTAAAGCCCACTTTAAATAAATTTGCCTTTAATGCCCACTTTTAATAAAGTTGCTTTTAAAGTTGAGTTTAGCTAAAGGCAACTTTAGTAGTATTGGCCCTTAAAGAAATAAATCTTTGTTTAATAGACAGTGTGATGTCATTTACATGACCTGCAGTAGCCTCATGGTACCTACCTATTCTCATGAAGTCAATACCGAAGATAAAGCCCTATGTCCAGATGCACTCGAGTTCGCAAGCCATATATGGACACTTAATAATCAGACTGACAAATCTCTTAGTGTAGCGATAATCCAAATCTTTAGCATTTCTAGTCAACATTCTCTCTTATGTTTGAATTATAGCAGGGCAGTCATTATTAAGCTGCCCAAAGACGCAAAACTCTGACACTGTAAACACTGGAAAGTTATAATACCGATAGGTAAGAAATAAATTCGAATATGAGGAAAGTCAACTTTAACAGAAGTTTTAAGGCCTCTTCAAATAATACATTCAAAAACTTACCTCTGGCCTCTGTAACCCTAAAGAAAACAATTTGTATTCAATAGCAAAGTTCCTCACCACTGTACTCAATACAACAACCCTAACATTTTTATAGAGAGTGTGGTATTTAAGGGAAACCTGTTACGCATGATTAGTTAAAACGGATAGACTAGTAGGTAGTGTGCCCTTTAACTAGACGTGAAATTGTGATTCAAGCACTTGACCAGAATTCTGAACAAAACGAAAGGCCTCTATTCAGCATTCTTCTAGGTAAAATAAAATAAATTACCATAAAATAAAATTATTGTGCGCCCTGACGCTGACAACTCTTCCTTCCTGTTTCGGCGAACTTAAGGACTCGTTTACCCTGGCATCACAACGGGCGCCATGCTGCCAATGAGCATATCAGCTAAAACTACCTCCTAGACACAATACAGTGAAACTCCTCCTTATGGAAGGGTCCCTATGATGCGATTAAATAAGTAAATACTCTGAGAATATTCCAAATTTCCAACAATGTTAATTCCCCATTACCTGTTTGTTGACCACACTCTGTACACCCCCCTCAACGTTGCATTGTGTTGTGAGATTAGCTTTAATAACGGAAATTGTTTTGGTTTTAATTTCATTCATTCTTTCTTTTTGTTTCTTGTTGTTGTCACATTCATTCCTTAACTTTTGTTCATGCCTTCAAAAATATTTTTCCTCTAATCTAGTTGTAGTTGTTGCTGGAATTGTTGTTTCCTTGTTTCATTTTTTTTCTGATTTTATTTTGAAGTTCAGCATGAAAGAATTTTGTTTTTGTTTGTCGTTTCTATTTTGATTTTCAATGATTTTTGTTCTTTTCCTACTTATTTGTAGTTGTTGTTGTTGTTGCTCTCATAAATGTCATCATGTAAGTTAGGCTTTTCAAACATGAGAATATTTTTTGTTGCTGTTGTATACGAATAATACTGTGTGGCATGTGAGTATTATTATCCCGCCAATGTTGAAATTTTCTTTTGCATGTTCTACAATACACACACACAAACTCACACACAGAGTGTTCCAAAGGAAGCATATTAAGTTTTATAAGAGAAATATTATGGTTTAAGGAATTTCTAACAACAACAAGAAGAATAGAAAACACAACAGTGAACAGAAAACATATATCCTGCCTAATAATAGGGGAGCTTAATGTTCTTAAATAATGGAACAACACAGCACAGAACAACACAACACAAAAAGGGTTAAAAAGTTTACACACGCATACGCTAATATACCCGAACAAGTGTTTTGTGTCAACAGAAATAAAGCAACAAATATTGTTCACATAAAATCCGGCAGCCGAATAATGTCTAAGATCGTTACCATACTCTGAAGCCAATAGACTGGACTACCTTTACAACGTTTTTATCTTTTAAAAACGTTTGAAACAAGAGTTCAAATGTGACAAATAAAATTTTTTTTTTTAATAAATTCTTTATTGTTCGCACAATTTTGTATGCCACTGTAACCAGCAGCAATTCCTTTGTTTGTTATTCTTCCTTACACTCTTTTACGTAAGCACTAAGAATTGTTCGACAACCATTTATATCATAGATTTTCAAACCACTATTAATATCTTCACACGTAACGCGGCTTCACATAAGATTGACTGAATTTTTACTAGCTCTGTTTATTTGGGCTTTGTCCTGCCCTTTTATATGCCATCAATGAATGTTCTTAGAGTCGAATGTTCTTGGCTTCCCCTTTTCGAGATCTCCATAAATGTAAACATCGTTGCTTCACTGGTGTTTGTATATTTTGTTTATTTTATTTGTTGTTACATTTTTGTTTACTCGTTTACCTCTTCCTTTTGTTCGTATATTTTTGTTTACTGGTTAAGCATGTAAAAAATTCCATTGTTTTTCGTTTTGTAGATTTTATTTATCATTTTAATGTTAAACGATGAAGCGCCATATCAATTTTCTTACAATATTGTCATAAGGGCGAAATTGGGTTCCTCCGAATCATACCGGAACTGATCAATAACCTTCAACAACCTTCATATGTTGTTTTAGCTAATATATACAGAGCTTTCAATCGTTTTAAACACCAGGTCATCTGGATTGTATTTGAAAGAAATGGGTTACTGAAGATAATGGCATTGGGATTACAGTATATATTGTTGCATGGATGTGGTTTTTCTGACCCACTACTTCATTGCTTCAAAGGCCCAATAAGAATGTGTTCCCCTACACTGAAATTTCTGATAGCAATCGATGAAGACTCCGAGTGAGTATTGATACAACTCTCAGTAGAAGTATGCTCTGGCATCCGTGGAATATCTAAACGATTTGTTTTAAGCTGATGATATTCAGCTGAAGGCACCAAAGCCTGGTAGATATTGTGTTGGCTTAAGGCGATAGTTCAAACCACAGGTCAGACAAATCGAACAATACGAATCATGAAAGAAGTATTTCTTTCGTTGGTTTCCTTTCAGCTGTCTTCTGGCAAAAACTCTGGCAATAAATATAATTGCCATGAAGAGCTTCACAAGTCTGTCGTTTGAAGTCGACTTTAAACTGTAGGGCCTGCCATTAACGTATAAGATTAACACACAAAATATAAGTGATGTGAGAAATTGGGTTGTAATCTTTACAAAATGTTTGGAAAAACCATAACCACGAAGCAAAACGGTTTACGAGTCAAGTTGAACAGTGTATATGTCCTAAGAAATAATGTTTTCGGGTCAATTGCCTTGGGTTAGAAGCCATGCAGGCACAACCTTCACTCCAACCTTCCATTTGATAAGAAACCTATGAGAAAAGTATACGATTTTATTTGCCTTCGCATCAAAATCACTCTAGACAAGGTTGTACTTGCAAAAAAAAAAAACAAAAAATAGAGAATGTTTCATGCGAATGCGGGAACTATTCTTCTTTATGTAAGCGAAAGATGCCTCGTATTGGCGAAAGCCATGAACAAACTACAAGGCTTTGAACAACGGTTGTCTGAGAAATCTTCGCTACATATTATGGCCACACAAGTTGATCTTCTACTCACAGATTTATACGATAAGCAAATGTACAATGTCTGATGAGATTGTGGAAATGTCGCTGGCTTGAGTGCATTTTCGTAAAGCGACCATAAGATGTCGTATAAATCCAGTTAGTTGTCGCGTTCTGTTCTTTTATTGTGTTTGTAATAAAACTAGATTTCAAATAAAAGTTTAAATGCTAAGTAAACCTCTAGAAAGCCAGATTTTATGTGAACCCTGTTTCAAGTCTTCTGTAGTCGTGAGAGAAATTCTTGATACAAACTTAATACTTAAGAATGTTTTAAGAAAATTGCCTCAAATTAAGTTAAAATGAATTGTTTTTGTAAATCGTAATGTTGTTTTTGAGTAAATAATGTGGAGTTCTACTGCTAAGGGAATACAGAGAGAGAGAGAGAGAGAGGATAAAAAAAATTAAAGAGTTTTTCATTTAAAATAATGGAAAATATGCAAATAAAACATTTGAGCCTATTAACGCTTAGTATACTAGTTTTGTGCGTCTTTAACATCATAAGCTGTGAGTCGAGCATACTTTCTATAACTTTTTATCGATGCAGGATATATGTATGTGAGCAATAGTTTTATAGATTGGCAATCTTGCATAATGTAACAGATGTTGAAAAGCAATAGGTTACATTGAGTTGGTAAGCTAATAACTGGTTATCTAATGGAGCACTACATAGCATTGCTGTAGGACCCATATGCCCACCAAGTTATGCCGAAAGAGCTTTTCAAGTATTTGGTATAATAACTCTACTGTAGCTAGAGAAAACAACATTCTGATAACAGACAAACTCATACTAGGGCTCAATAAAAATTGTCATGACAAATGCTTGAATATGAATGAAGTCAAGGCTGTTTAAATGAGGTCAAGACTGTCTTCAATTTGATTACCACAAATTTGAGTTTCAGCCGAATTATAAAATATCAAAATGCACTCAATAAAGTGCCTAATACGACACTATTGAACAACCTGAGAATAAGACTTCAGTCTAAATTTTTACGCCAAATTCAGTATGCAGTAGTTAATACAATTAACACCATACAATTGAGATGCCTAGTGATAAAAAGAACAGGATCGTTCGTTGTTTAAAATTCGTTTTCAAATTCGACAACAAAGTCAACATCGCAATTGGCGTAAAATTCGACATCAAAGTCTAGAGTTAATATCGCAGTCTCCGTTACAGTCAGCGTTGTAGTTGACGTTAAGGTCGTCATCAAAGTCGTTTTTAAATTCGCTATCAAAGTCAACATCGCAATTGACGTCAAAATCAATATCAAAGTCGACAGTTAACATGGCGGACGGCCTTAATGTTAGTGTAGAAGTCAACGTTAAAGTCAATGTCAAAGTTGACATCAAAGTCAACATCATCTCAGTCAGCGCAGTCGACTGGAAAGAAACTTCTGCAACATGAGTCTTTTCCAATACGGATAGTACAGCTTAACTATGAATTTTCGCTGTAATGAATTGGAACACGATATAACAGTAAAACACAAACTGCATTGGGACTATGAATCAAAACTAATGAGGGCTTAGAGAAGCCTAAAATCACATTTTGAGTTACCTCCCCTTATATTGGAGTTTTATCTCATTTTCGTACGATTATAAGCGGCGTATATAATAAGGAGTGTAGTTTTTCTTGCGGTGTCTTAAAATCCGAAGAGCGCTTTGAATTCTTATGCCCAGAACAGATGATGTAATATTATGGTCATCCTTAAAGTCGCCGTAATCTAGTAAGTAGTGTGTTCGCTCATCAGACGAGAGTCTCTTATCCAACCCAGGTTTTATTTTGAACAAAACGAACAAAGGGAATATTTCTTTCGACGACTTTTACTCAGCAGTTTTCTAACATAAACTCTGTAACAAAATAAAATTTAAATGAAAAGTAACTAAAAATGTGTTGTTTGAGAAACTAGGTTCTGGTCCTCACTAAAGGAATAATGACTAGTCTCTAGTCTAGTAAGTATGAGCCAATTAACAGTATTGAGTCTTTTGAGTATTAAAATATATCCTATTAACATGAGCTCATTCAAAGATTGATTGTAAGTCGTTCATATAAAGTTCAGAAGGAAAAAATTTTAAGTATTATATTTTTTCGGAAATAGAATTTAAAGACAAAGAAGCACCTTATTGTATCCATGAATTTTGCGTCCAGATATCTGTGTAGCCGGTGTCATTGAACTGCTCTTTGGTCGAAATACAAGTAGGAAACAATAAAACAAATACGTGGTGTTTTGTACAATGCCGCAAATGTAAATGACGTATGTTTACCTGCAAAAGTTTACAAAAGTTATTAAAGACGCAAACCATATGCAGAAGGTAAGCCAAGTCGCCTACTGAGAGATCCTTATTTTTAAATACAAATTAATTACAAATGAAATCTAATTTAAATGATTTACATCTCCCATGTATGCATAAATAAGTGCTACTACTCGGCATGATGTATGTAATAGCAAAGCCACATCATGCAGGGTATATGTATCCGTAATATTCATGGATAAATTATATAAATAAGCACATACATATGTACGTATGTATATGTATTCCTAAGGGTTAAGTATGTATGGTATTTTCATGTAAATATTTGAATTTAAATAGAAATCCTAATAATAATTTAAAAGATTGAATGCATGAATGATATTTAGAAGAAGATTATCGCAAATATTATCACAAATATTATCGCATATGATTTTCAATTTTTTCTTTTTCTTCCTGTTTTCTCCCTTTTTTTTTGGTCACAAAATGTATGATGATTTGCCTTTTATTTGCTGTTTTTTTTTTATTATTTTTAAAGAATTTTTTTTCTACTTCTACTAAACATTACGCCATATAGACCCATATGTCTCTGTTGTTAAGTCACATACCATGGCCAACACACCCATATTTCTTTAGCTCGTTATACAATTTTCAAAAAATATTTCCAAAAAAAAAAAAATAAACAAAATCATATACAACAACACAAACAAAAGGATAAAAGAATAAAAAAATAAAATAAAGAGAGAGTCAGAGCGAGAGAGAGAGAGAGAAATAAAAATGAAAATAATTTTTTTTTTTTTAAATATTCCAACGTGACATAATTTTTAAAATATTAGAAACATTAGAGTACAGAAATGTATTCACATTTATTCCAAACACAATCAATATTAAAGGTTTGTAGTATATTTGTGCACACCACTGCTGTCGTCATTGAAATATACACTCCAACCCATGTCCTTCTTGATAAATATTGTAACGTAAAGTATTACCCTCGAAATGTTTTTTTTTTAATTTTTTTTTTTACATTTTATGTGTAAAGAACGTAATAAAATCTGAATTCCATTTTAGTTTTAGTTTTTGACTAGAAATTCCTTTAAAATGATTGTATTTTACAGTGCCGAATGTAATATGCGAATAAGCAGCACATTCCAGGTATTTGATATGAAATTCTAACACTCTGGCGAAAATATTTCATTTCATTGTAGAGTTTCAGCGATTGTATGGAAAAGGATTCGAATATTGACGTTTTGTTGTTCTATTTCGTTCTTTATTATGAAAAAATCTAAATGTAAAGGCCACTTCATAGGGCACTTCAATAATTGCAAAATATTACGAGAGGTATTTGCATGGAATTCTACTGATTTTTCTCTCTTCCTCATGATAATACATAAATACGGCTGTAGACCATTGGAAAATGAGTAAATGGTTTTTGTCTTTAATAACTTAGGCAGCATTTTCGTGAGCAGAATTCACACATACTTAATTGGCCATTAGAGCCTTTTAGTCTGGATTACAATCGAGCTTCTCACAGCACTAATGTTGTGTGTGTTAATTCTACAGTTTAAAGTTGCCTCCGAACGATAGATTTTTGAGAAACTTTTTCATGGCTTTTAGACGTGATACCACAGTTCAGACCCCCACCTCAGACATCTCCAATTCAACGAAATATGAAAAAAAATATTTCTTCGCGGACTTTCAACAGATTTCTGGCAAAAACTCTGAGAGTGAAAAGTATCTCAAAAATCTGTCATAGGTCCCACCACTCATGTATAAAAATTAATGCACACAACATAAGTGGTGTGAGAAACTAGGTCGTAATCCTGACAAAAAGGTTGTAATGATCAAATTATGTATGCATGTCATGGCTATTTTATTTTACTCTCAAAGTTTTTTGCAGAAGTCTGCTGGGAGGAAATCGCCGTTTTTCGTTTTGATGCTTTGGGTTGAGTAGGACAAGCGTTATTTGAATGGAAAAAGTCTCTCGCATCTCAGTAGTCGCTCATAGCAATCTGATGACGTAGCGATAGTAGATGTCCAATCGGTCCAATGATAATACAAATTTAAGGCGATAACGATCACTTGAAATTCGACAAACAAATTGCCTTTTTCATCATCATTTCATACTCAACCATTGATGTAGTGTCTTCATAACAATGCATCTTCGAAGACCCACCAAATGCTTGACACTAATTCATCTCTGGTGAAGTATCAGCACTATCTCCGAGAAGTAGAGTCAGTCCATGAAATGATTTGTTTAAAATAAGATTGCAGCTCTTTTAAGTTTAGAAGTTTCCTCAGTTTTTGATAAAGTACAGCACGTCGTACGTTTATTGAAATTGTTTGCTTTTTGCGGTTGATATTCGATTTTTTCGACTCGTACCGAAATTTTTAAGGGTTTGCACTACATGAGTTGTAAGTAGAATCCTATCGGATAAGGTCAGACCTACCACAAGTTGCAGTTCTGACTGTCTGTTCCATATTTTTATTAACGATCTTCTTAACTTCCAATTTTCCTTTAGTGTTTTGCGGATGAAAACAACAGGCTAGATATGCAAGGACTCGCCTGTATTCAATTTAAAGTCAATGGGGACGTATGCATCGAGTTAATATTTGTAAGCAGAAAAGCCATTGAAGTCGACGCATTTCAGTAAGTAGTGTGTTGACTTTTTTTGTTATGAATCCATGGTTCAAGTCAAGGCTCAAAACTTTCGAACAAATATGAAAATAAGTATTTCTACAATGACTTCCTCTCAGTAGTCTCCTGGCAAAATCTGAATAAAAAGAAAATTTGTCATGAATATTTTCTCAATAACCTGGTGGTGAGGTTAAACTGTAAGTCCCGCCATTCATTGATACAATTAATCTAGGAGAAGCTAGGTTGTGATCCTAACCAAAGAGTTGTAATGATCAGTAAACTAAGTTCTTAAGTAGCTCAGCATTCCCCAGCAAATGAAATCCTTCTAATGCTACTCATATGTGTTTGTGGTGCGACAAGCTAGGTTGTGATCCTAACTAAAGAGTTGTAAGTTAAGTGGATACGGAAGGCTCAATGTTGATTATTGGTTCCTAAGTGTTAAGCCATCTGTTACTGTATATGTGATATAAGGCAGTCAGAAGTTCTTGATGTCGTGGTGATGAAATTTCAATACGATGTTCGCTAAAACTGGTTAATTTTAACGAAGCAAGAAATACATTTTACCCTATGATTGCTCAAAGTTTTCATTGAGTTAAATTCGTCCTTAAAGGGAATATAGCTCTAATGTATATGCCTGTTTTAAATCTTCTCGATCCCACCCATGTAAGAACGAAGGGGTGTATTATTGGCAAAAACGGCAAAAACTATTCACCGTTCTATTATTAATACAACGTCAGTGTGCCCAGGCGAAATACATCCACTTGTCTTTGAACATCTATTATTTTTACGTTGAATTGGTTTATCTTTTATCTTTATTTCTGCGGCCGAAATGTTAGTCTATCCAGGGCTTCAATACTGTCTTTAAGACATTTTCCCGATAATATTCGGCATTTATTTTGACCCCACGGTCGATGAATACGAGCGGGGAGCCACCATCGGCCGTTACGGCGGCCCACACCATTATCTTTGGCGGCGCTTCAGTTCTGGCTTCCAATTGCAGGTGTAAATTTTTAGCTGACCTCTTTGGCAAGTAAACCTGATCATTTTGTTTGTTCACAAACTGCTCAATTTGGAATGGCTTCTCATCGGAGAAAATCAAATTCGGTAACTGGCCACTTTCGTGCAAGCGAAGTAACTCTTTCCAATCTAACTTTTTTTGTTTTTTGTGTCTTTTGCAATTTTTGGAACTTCAATGGCTTTAGTCCAAGCTCATTTTTCAATATGTTCCGTTCTCGCGATATGTTCAGCTCACGAGCAATTTTTCTTCCACTGCTGCGTGGATTTTGATCAAATCCGGCCTTCACTTTTCGGCGCCATTCCCTGAGAGTAAACCTTTTCAAAGATTCCGGAACACTGAGGTGTTGTATGCATAAATCTGATTTTATGTTGAAGAAAAGTTTTACTGCAGCATTTCTCACCAAATTAAGGTAACAGCAGTTTGATTGATTGCTTTTGTATTTGATCGTTCTGGCTGAAGAATTTCTAAGTATTTAGAATACGGATCTTCGGATTCGTAATGCATAGCTCACATATCATTTCTATTTTCATTTCAATTTTCATTTCAAATTTCCCATTTAATGAAGTCGATTTTGTAAGGCTTTCTATGAAATCAATACTTTCTCTGAGTGGCGTTGTTTCCCCCATTATCAGCAGAAAACATTAACATTTTAAAAGATTTACTTCCGGTATAAGAGTTTTGGTTTAAAAACCTACTTGATGCTACATACGCACATACATGTGCCTACTTCATGTATGTAAATACGTATATATGTATGTGAATATGTATGTAAAATTCTTTCGTATTGGACTATCATCACAATCAACTTCCTCTTTAACTATCAGATTTTGCAGAGTTTTTTTCTGTTAATGAGTGCATATGCACATATACATGTACGTACGTACGTATGTATGCATGTATGCTTGTGTATATTGTAGGTTTAAGGGCTTTGGATTAGAGTTGTCCAGTTGTTTTGGTCTATTTGGACTAACGTTCTATCACAGGCTGTCTGTTAGGCTGTCGTTTTAGTTGTGTCACTTACACAAAATGTCAATCCGCATGTCTATCAATTGACTCTCTCTGTCTCTCTTTGCTTTTGTCCATCTGTACATACATATGTACGATGTATTTGAAATATCCCACCATATATACATGTGTGTGTGTGTGAGTGTGTATTTGTGGCATGGCAATGTAACTGAAATAAAAAAGCTTATGGACAGACACATACATAGTTTTGTGATTTTAATGCCTATTTTGCCTTTCTGTAATGAACTGAATATGTTTCAAAGGTTTTACTGCAATGGAACAGAGTTGGACAACTGAATGATGGAAAATTTAAAACAAAAATGGAAAATGATAGTAAGTGGAGAAGCAAAGAATGTTGTGTGTGTGTATGTTTGTTATTCTATCATATTCGTAACATTCAAAGACAAAACGATTCCAAATCCATTTCTGTAAATTAATATTAATTTTTAACTTCTGTTATTTACACTTTCTCTTTGCCATTGTCTTCCTCTATACATTCCATGTTACTAAATGAAATTTCTATTTTTGAAATGTTTTTCTTCTTAATATTTCTACTATCAATATATTTGTAATCAGTGTGACCATTTTACTGTTGGGCATTTTTACTGTGCGAAAGACGATGAATGACGAGAAATTCTGACTGAATGCTGAATTCTGTCAAGGTTACAACCTAGCTTCACTCCATAGTCTTCTATAGCATTCTATACTATTCTATACCACTCTATAGTATTTGTAGTATTCTATAGTATTTGTAGTATTCTATAGTGCACTATTTTATAGTATTCTATACTATTCTTTTGTATTCTATAATATTCTATATTATTCTATAGAATTCTATACTATTCTTTAGTATTCTATACTATTCTATTTCATTCTATAGTATTTACAGTATTCTATAGTATTCTATAACAGTATTCTATAATACTCTATAGTATTCTATAATAGTATTCTATACTATTCTTTAGTATTCTATACTATTCTATACTATTCTATAATATTCTATACTATTCTATACTATTCTATAGTATTCTATACTATTCTATACCATTCTATAGTATTTGTAGTATTCTATAGTATTCTATACTATTCTGTAATATTCTATACTATTCTATAGTATTCTATACTATTCTATAGAATTCTATACTATTCTATAGTATTCTATACTATTCTATAGTATTCTATACCATTCTATACCATTCTATAGTATTCTATACTGTTTTATTGTATTCTACACTATTCTATAGTATTCTATACTATTCTATACTATTGTATACTATTCTATAGTATTCTATACTATTCTATTTCATTCTATAGTATTCTATACTATTCTATAGTATTCTATACTATTCTATAGTATTCTATACTATTCTATAGTATTCTATACAATTCTATACTATTCTATAGTATTCTATACTATTCTATAGTATTCTATACTATTCTACAGTATTCTATACTATTCTATACCATTCTATAGTATTCTATACTATTCTATAGTATTCTATAATATTCTATACTATTCTATAGTATTCTATACTATTCTATACTATTCTATAGTATTCTATACTATTCTATAGTATTCTATACTATTCTATACTATTCTATATTATTCTATACTATTCTATAGTATTCTACTATTCTATTTCATTCTATAGTATTCTATACTATTCTATAGTATTCTATACTATTCTATACCATTCTATAGTATTCTATACTATTCTATAGTATTCTATACTATTCTATACCATTCTATAGTATTCTATACTATTCTATAGTATTCTATACTATTCTATTTCATTCTATAGTATTCTATACTATTCTATAGTATTCTATACTATTCTATAGTATTCTATACTATTCTATAGTATTATATACTATTCTATACTATTATATATTATTCTATACTATTCTATAGTATTCTATACTATTCTATTTCATTCTATAGTATTCTATACTATTCTATAGTATTCTATACTATTCTATACCATTCTATAGTATTCTATACTATTCTATAGTATTCTATACTATTCTATACTATTCTATATTATTCTATACTATTCTATAGTATTCTATACTATTCTATTTTATTCTATAGTATTCTATACTATTCTATAGTATTCTATACTATTCTATAGTATTCTATACTATTCTATACTATTCTATAGTATTCTATACTATTCTATAGTATTCTATACTATTCTATACCATTGTATAATATTCTATACTATTCTATAGTATTCTATACTATTCTATGCTATTCTATAGTATTCTATACTATTCTATAGTATTCTATACTATTCTATAGTATTCTATACTATTCTATAGTATTATATACTATTCTATACTATTATATACTATTCTATACTATTCTATAGTATTCTATACTATTCTATTTCATTCTATAGTATTCTATACTATTCTATATCATTCTATAGTATTCTATACTATTCTATAGTATTCTATAATATTCTATACCATTCTATAGTATTCTATACTATTCTATAGTATTCTATACTATTCCACAGTGGTTGATACTATCATTTGTGGGATGCCGTCAAAGATAAGTGTTACGCCGACAAGCCAGAGACAATTGACGCTTTAAAAGACAATATTCCTGAAGTCATGAAGTTGCCGTGGTATAGTAGACAGTATGCTGGCTTATTAGACGTTCGAGTCCTAGACCTGACATCAAAATAAAATACAAAAAAAAAGTATTTTTTCGGCGATTTCTTCTTAGCAGATTCTGGCAAAAACTCTAAGAGTGAATAAAAATTGCCATTAAAAGTTTTTTCAAAAATCTATCGTTCGGAGTCGACTTTAAACTGTAGGTTCCGCCGCTTATGTATAAAATTAGCACACACAACATAAGTAGCATGAGGTCAATAATCCTGACTGAAGGGTTATAATGACCAATTTGTATGTATGTGAAGCCATTGGTGAAATACAGCTGCCCACAATCGATAATGTGCTTAAAAATTAACCGATCGTGTAGGATACTGCATGGCCAGCCGAGGCAATCATTTGAATGAAATTATTTTCGATTATTAACCGAAAGTTACATTGTACTTTCAAATAAAAAAAGTAATCTAAGCATTTTCAAAAAAAAAAAAGTTATTTGGCGAGCCCTTTGTTTCTGCAGAAATAAAGAATACTGTCACCTAAACTAGCTTCTCTCTCAAACTAAGTTTTTGAAAAGTTTGAAACAGAATTCTTAGCTTAATGTGACTCTTTCCTACAAAACATAACCAAGAAACCTTTTTTGGTAAAGATATTGGCAAAAATTTATATTACAAGACTGGTCACATTGGTCGCTATTTCATAAGACTTATGCAATGCAAATACCAATATTCTGTTAATACCTGCAGCGTATGTTGTTTTGTTATTCATTTTTTCCTGAGTGTACATCCATACAAATATGCTTTGACTCTTCTTGCTGCTTTGCCAGCACTCACACACACGATGAATGTGTGTGTGTGTGTGTATGAGTTGATTTTAAACTGAACTAACATGCATTCATAGATACACCATTTAAGGTGTGTTTTGCATTTATGGTAGGTAGAGCAACAACACATTATAAAATGAAACTGGCAACTCATTTTCATCCAAAACATTAATTTTTAATTTAAAAACGACATGCTGCAGCAGTTTAGAAAAAAAAAAATAACATCAACAACAACAAAAACAACGGCAACAGTTTATTGTTAAAAAAAAAAAACACAAAAAAAAAAAGAAAGGAAAGTCATCAGCAATAAGAACAACATTTAAAAAACAACGTTTAAAATTTAACACTGAAAACTTCCAAATGTTATGCTACTTGTGGAAAAATGTATGCGAATATAGTTTATGACTATAAATTTTGATTGTTTAGGATCATTATTATCTATGAGAACCGCTGTGATTTGTGGCTTATTGCATGTACCGGTGAGTTAAGACGATCGTTGCGACCAGATCACTTTCATGTGCGATGATCATCCGATCAAATTGCTCATTGCTCATTGTGTAGTACGTAGAGCCATCCGTTTTGAAACCACATTTCGTTGGTATTCAGATCATCCCATTCAACCAAAAAGAAATTCGTAATCACCAATCTATATGAGCATCAAGACCTCATCAACAACATTGACCTTAAGCAGCTCATTTACATTCAGAGACGGAGCTGTTGATTCAGCTAGAGAGGCGGTCGTTGCAATAATTAGCGGATGTCAACGTAAATGACGGCCTTGTCTATGTTGGAAGCACCAAATCTGGGAAGCCCTGATATTCGAATAGTTTAACCAAGTGCCGAAATCGCGCAAAGCTTTATTGGCTTCTTAAGTAAGTAAATAAGTAATAATAAATTTATAAGTCTGTTCAGCGTCATTTTCAAAGAAAATCTGCAACAAACGTTGACCTTTTCGGGATGTGTTCGACGATTTACGATCTCATTCAGATTAGGGTTCGTCCCAAATTCAATTATTTTCTTTATTCTCATACCCATTCATCCATAACTAGGCCTCATCGCTGTAGATTATTTTCCAACCATTCCAAAGACCATTCAGCGAACACAAGACGTTGTCTATAGTTGGCTATCTTCAGTTCCTGGATCATTTGACTTCTCTACTGGTGCAGGCCAAAACTCTGACAGCAGACTTCTGTGAAAAGCTTTACGGGTAAATCAAATTGTCATAAAAAGTTTCCCAAAAACATTTGTCGTTCGAAATCGTTGTTAAACCGTAGATCCCGCCACTCATGTATAAAATTAAGACACATAACGCATAAGTGGACTGAGAAGCTAGATTGTAATCCTAGCTGAAAGGTTGCAATGACCAATTATGTATGTATGTGTGCAGACCAAAGTCACGCCGCAGAATTCGCCAAATTGCGGTCTGTGAAAAAACGAGTTATTGTGAGGGACGCGAATTCTCAGAGTCTCTAAACAAATATACTGACAGATCGTTGGACAGCTTAGCGGATTAATGGCGAAGATTGGAGGCCAGCTACCGGCGAGACGGAGACGCCTGATGGAGGTTGGAAGCAGCGTTAGGCTCTATGGAAGCGAAATTTGGGCCGCAACGCTAGAGGTTCAAAAGCGGGAAAACTCACTTGTATCGAATCAGAGAACGGCGGCATTGCGTATCGTTTCGGCATTTCGTACAGTGTCCACCCCAACCGTACTTATGATAGCAGGTACAATCCCTGTGGATCTGATGGCAGCAGAGCGGATGGAGATTTGTAAGGGGAAATCGGCTAGAAATCACATAACCGGTCACTTCAGGGAAAACATCATTTCAGAATGGCAACGACGATGGAACGATGAAGATAGAGGAAGGTGGATGGCGATACTTATTCCGGACATAAAGTCATGGATTGGTTGGAAATTTGAAGAGGTAAATTACTACGTTACACAGATGCTATCGGGTAATGGATATTTTAGGAAATATCTGCACAGAATGGGCAAGACCGCCTCCCCTTACTGTCTAAACGAGGAAGGCGAAGGAATTGATGAATGTTTTCGAATATGCACGCTGGCAGAGCTATCGCTCTATACTGACGTCAAAAATTGGAACGATCATTTCCGCTAATATTGTCAGGGTTATGATTGCGAGTAGAGAGAATTTGGCCTCAATGGTGAATTGCGTAGAGCGCATTCTAAGACTCAAGAAGAAAGATCTTGAGGCTGTAGGACATCTAGGCACGCCGGCATAGATGACGCTAGCATACGTAGTCAAACAAAATTGCAATCAGGAACATGGGCGAAAGGAATAGTGGAGACACTTAGATGTCTCTTCAACTTTCGATATACAATCCAAACGGGGATATGAGCATGCAGAGACTCCACTTCACTCCGAAGTAATGCCACCGTAGTTCCGGAGAAGAGGGATTTAATGGGAGAGGACCCCACACACGGCGGATGTGAAGACTTTCTCTATGGTGCGGATTTATCCTCGGCGTAAAAAAATCCAACATATTGACGGACAGTGATGATGTTTTCTGCATCATCTTACGTTTCGTCTACGTACAGGCGTAGGTCATTCATTTGATAAAATATTGATTTTAATAAACAAAATTTTAGATTTTGGCAAAATACACTGAATGAATTACATTTAATTTGTCAAGCTGTTAACAGTCAAAGTGCTGAAATCCCTGTTAGAAGATCCGATATGTCTTCACATTTCTTAAGTTCTTCTAAGCTTTCAGTCTGATTTTTGATTTGGGTACACAGTTGTAGTGCAAAGATTACATAGCCAGTCATTTTAGTCGACTCTTTCAGTGTAATTTTCTTACAAAAGAACATGAGTTTGAGGGCAAAGTATTTTTTCTCGGTGTTTTCTTTTGTTTTTAACACTTGTATCCCCACGTAAAACAGCTTAACTTGTACTCACGACTTATTCTGAATAGAAAACCAATTCCAACGAACTGCCAACAACTACAAAATAACTGTATTTCTGTATATCTTTTCAGAGTCAATCTACCGTAACGAACTTCTTTGCTTCTTTGGCACATTTTCTTTTTACTCTCCATTTTATTCTCTTTATTTTAAATGGTTTTTGTTCTTCTTCTCTACTTCTTCCACTTGCACTATTCTATTGCAATGGAAATTCCAAAAAGGAGAATACAAAACTGGTTATGTAATGTAAACAAAAATCAACATTTACAGCAACAACAAGGACAACAATGACAACAACATTTTTGTACTCATCATTGTCGGCATTAAAAGCCGTAAATGTTAAGCGTGTAGCGTAAAGCAGCAACAGCAACAGCAATAAGCAGCATCATCACTAGCAGCAAATAGAAAACGATTGTTGCATAGTAATCGTGTATGCAAGTGATGGTAGAGTGGCAATGCAAAACTGTAACAAACATTAATGCGACACACATAAACATTTGGCGAACGTTTAAACTGCAACTGCAATGACGGCGACAACAACTATGGCGCACACAACTCGTTAACATTACACCAACCTTTAGATAAACCTTCAGAGCTTGGCTTTTGCAACACAAAAAAAAAAACAGCACCCAGATAGTGCAACACAGAATTCCATATCAAATGAACGAATGAACGGTTAAACAAACCTGCCATGCAAAACAGCAGCATAAGAAACTAAAGAAGAAGAGGCATAAAAAGGACTCTTAAAACGAAAATAAAAACGTTTTCTCTAGAGGGAAAGGGTGAGAGAGAGAGAGAGAGAGAGAGAGAAATAAAAAAAAAACGTCATTAGACAAGCGAAATGCATTCAACTTTATTTGCCAGCCACCATTTCACTTGATTTTCCCCGGGATTTCACTGTGTGGCTGTGTGTGTGTGTGCCTTTTGTTTATCGCATCGTTACAGTGACATTATTTGTGACTACGTGGTGTTGTAAGAATTAAAACCAAACCTGACGCCATAACACAGTGGCTTGAATGGCATCTCTGAAGGCTTTAACAGACAAGAATAGAATAGTCCCCGCAATTCACTTGTTCCAACAGGTTACTATAAAGGCTTTCAAGCCGTTAAAATATCTCTAAAGTACAGTGAATATATTTCGTCATTTTACAGAGCCTTTTAAAGAGGTGTGGCAACAACTGTAATGTCCCCTTTTTGTGTTATCTAAGTCATTATTTGAGAAGTGAAAACACTAGAGGCGGCCAAGCAAGATTTTCTGTAAATTCGTTGCTGAATAAATATTAAGTTGTTTATGGTTTTAATCCACCGACTTTGAATTAATCTTATTGAAAATATATTTCATATAGAGGCAGACTGATCATGGAATGCAGATAAAATATACAGTAAGACCCCGCTTAACGTAGGTGCTACCTTCCAATAAGTTCCAGCGCTAAACGGAACAACGTTAAGCGAGACAACTTAACACGTACATACAGAATACATATGGAATCTTTTATTCCACTCTAAATAAAGTGTTTGGAACATATTCAGTCGAATTTTTGTTTCGATAAGCATTTATGGATATGTTTGCATCTATTTGGTCCATTTTTTCACGTCTATGGCAATGGTTCAGCCAGGGCAAAGGACTCTACTGGTAGACTAAGTTAAAAAAGAAACACATCCACTATTGTTAAAGTCGAAATGAATAAATCGAGATTTGAGCTGCTGCAAAACAACCTACGAAAAGTTTATGGCAAGAAATATGACCAAAGTATTGTGTGCTAGGTTAGCAACTTTTCAGACCGCCCTAGATTGTTATTTCGCTTCCGAAATTTTTCTCTTTTTTTTCTATTAACGATTTGGAAGCAGGTAGATGGGTACCTTAAAGAAGCTTGTCTTATCTTAAGTCAATCTTTGCTGTTAGATTTATGCTTTCTTAAATGTTAGGTAACTCTGGCATAATAATAATTCCTGGTGTATGGTGTAAATTCAGATGTCCTTTAATGAAGTCAATCCATTTCCATTTTCTCTGCTTGACACGTATTAGTAATAATTTATTAGAGCTTATCTTCCGGAGATCCATGTAACATTTGTTCAGACTATGTTGTAGGTTCTACGTAATTGAATTCGAGAGTAGCCAGACTTTACTTCCATAAACAGAGGAGACTTCAGATGTTCAGATGTTTTACTCAGAAATTTTCGTGTTGTGAATTTTTCTAAAAATATTCGTCGAATCTATTTTTTCGGTTAAACTTTTCTTGTTTCCTTTTTAATTTTGAATAATTCTCTGTAGACAACTAAAAAAAAAAAAGCAAGATTTCTGTAACAACTTTTGCATACATATTGTACGAGGAAATTATTGAAAAATATTTTTTCCCTTAAAAGTTTAGGGAAACAAAAAATTTTTGAAAAACCACAGTCTTCCACAAAAAGTTAAATGGAAAGCTCTTTTAAATTCAAATTTTAAAGCGGATGTTGGAAGGAAAGTAAAGTTTAAAACCTATATGCTTATGTACATACATACATACATACCTTCATACATACATACATACATACATATGCATGTATGAATGCATGCATGTCCGTTTAGTAATAAATTTTTCAAAGGACCAAGTTTTTTTTGTGGGGTTTAAAAGCAATAAAAATATTTCCAAAAGAAAAATCTTAAGGTTATGAATGCAATTTCTTCAATAGCAGCAGCAGCAATAACCATAGCCAAGTTTACAACCAGTTGTTGTAGCAATATTGAAGAAAGCCAGAAAGGCAGACTGATGGACTCCAAGAAGACCGAGAAGGATTCATTATTTGTATCGTCAGTGTGTACTGGACATACACACTTTTATGGAATAATTTTTAGATGGTCTTTCTTGCTTTTCAATTTTGTCTTAACCACTAACGGAATTGTTATTGTTTTTCTTTTGTTCTCTTTCTGTTTTTTTTCAATTTTTTTTTTTATTTCTTTATTGAGCATCAGAATCAGAACCACAACCAGGGTATACAAATAAAAATTGCTATTCCTGTACAAGGGAAATAATGATGAAAATGCACTCATCTTAAGCCACACATAATATTAAAGTTGGCTACTGGCTACTGGATGCAACACATTGGTCTACATATCGCATTTGCCATGTCCTTTTCCTCTAAACACGCACACATATATAGAACACAACCCAATATACGGTAGAAGAAGTAGGAAAGAAAAGAATAAAATATTGTATACGCTTCACATAGAATAAAAATTTTTTTTAGGAGATTTAAGGGTTACCTTACCACGGGCTATCTTGTCTGTTGCTTTGTCTCTCTCTCTTTCTCTCTCTCTCTGTCGTAGTGGCTGTCCTTTGCTGGTTGCATAGTTGTAGTAGAACTTGGCTTGTTGTTCAGTACACAAATATTGTTATACAATATGATGTGTTTACGAACTTATGGCTTCTGGAAAATAACCGCATCTGACCCAAAACCACAAAAGCCATTGCTGTAAACCGCAATTGAAAGCTTGTATGAGTACGACTGAAGTATGTGTAGGAAATGAATGAACGAATGAATGAATGAATGAATGTATGATTGAGAAATTCAATAAATGAATAACGGAACTAATGAATGAATGAATGAATGAAAGAGTATATTTATGAAGGAAGAAATGTTTGAGTGGCTCTGGTAATGAATGGTTGAGAGTAAAGGCCACTTATAGTTGTACACATCCACTTCACTCCTATGCATACGTTCTTACTACAACAAACACATTCAACATTTCACTTTACTCGTCATACATACTCATACGTTTTGCTCTGTGCTCTATTTTTTGATTTTCATTGTAACCTGTAGGAGAGTCACCAGTTATATTTTTACTCAGGCCTGATTTACATCAAGTTCAGTGTCTATAACATTCAAACAAACAACATTGTGAGGTCACACAGAACATTGTTTCTAGAAGATAGTTGGCAACCCTGTCATTCTAGAATCAATCATTGAAATCCAATTAGCTGCTATGCTGTGAAAAAAAAAAACTGAATTAATGAAAAGGAAATAAGGTCCAGAAACATAAAAAATATGCTTGTGCTTGGACCTCTTACTGGAATCTGTTTCAAATACGAATAAGATCTTCGCAAACGGGTTAGCTAGACAGGCAGTAAAATATTTAAATTTGAATTCATTAATAGGAGACTTACTATGGTATGTGGAGATATTTTAATGAAGGGTATCAATCAGGATAAAAAGGAAAGCTTTAGAAAACTGTGTAATCACACTGTGTAATCACGCTGAACCTATAGATTGGCGAATACTGTGGACTACTGATGCCTGCCATTTATTGGAAAAAGAAAAGGGATTTAAATACTTTCTTACTTAATTAATTGGTCATTACAACACTCTAGCCAAGATTACAACCTAATGTTGCGTGCAATAATTATATCCATGATTGGCGATACCTAGGATTTAAAGTTGACGCGAACAACAAGTTCTTCGATAAACTTATCGTTGTCATTTTATTTTACTCTTAGAGTTTTTGCCAAAAGACTGCTGACAGAAATGCTTTTTTTTCGTACTCCGTGTTGTTAGAGATATCTAAGCCAGTGGTTACACCACCATGGGCTAACAAACTGTCCACTAGACTACGGCTTTAAATGTGGTTAAATGCACTGAAATTTGTATAACGGAAGAAAATATCATGAGTTGCTGCCCTCGAATTGGTGACAAAGAACTCCTATTATTGGTATGTAGAAGCGTACATCTGTCCAAAGCAGAGTAAAAAAAGTAGATGAACATCACTTGGTGATGCAATAACAATAATAAGGACTTGCCACATACATACATAATTGGCCATTACAACCCTTCAGTCAGGATTACACCACTTATGTTGTGTGCGTTAATTTTATACATGAGTGGCGGGACCTACAGTTTAAAGTCGAATCCGAACGACAGATTTTTGAGAAGCTTTCCATGGCAATTTTTTACTCTCAGAGTCTTTGCCAAAAATCTGCTGAGAGGAAGTCGCCGAAGAAATATTTTCCGTTTTGATGTCTGACCTGGGATTCGAACCCGGGCCTTTCGTCTAATAAGCCAACACACTACCTACTAGACCACGGCGACTTCACAAGGACTTGCCACAGCCTATGGAAAATCCATTGCATTTTCTCTCCACAAAAGCAAATAAATTATGAGACGAATTTGGATTAACAAGTACTCCACATCAGATCCAAGAACGTCCAATGCATCCTTCAAAAGTTATTGCTATCTAATTTTGCCTGAATTAGATAACTGGGGCCGTCGTCGTAGTCTAGTAGGCAGTGTGCTGGCTTATTAGACGTAAAGCCAGGGTTTGAGTCCCAGGCCAGACATCTAAACATAATGCAAAAAAAGTATTTTTTCAGCATTTTCTTCTCAGCAGATTTCTGGCAAAAACTCTGAGAGCAAATAAAACTGCCAATGAAATGTTCCTTAAAAAATCTGTTAGTCGGAGTCGACTTTAAACTGTAGGTCCCGCTACTTATGTATAAAACTAACACACACAACATAATTAGTGTGAGCAACTTGATCAATAATCCTCACTGAATGGACAATCTTACGTGCCAACCAACTCATATCACATTGGATATTTTGCATGAGTGATCTTATAACCTGAAGGTGAAATAAAACTAGCGACCAAGATCATGGTATTTGACCGCATTAGACTTTTTCTTCTGGAGTTTAGAGTTTTCGTACGTACATGAATTCATCATACCACCCTCGTATTATCAATTTGTATAACATGCAACTAACAAATCATCATCCTTGAAGGAGACTACATCACCACTACAACTTCTTCTTCGCTTCTATTTGATTTTTTTTTTATTATTTTTTCTGTTTTTATTGAATTTATTTTTTTACTTCATTTTGCTGTCTCTGTCTGTGGCTGTAGCTGTCTGTGTCTGTGTCGGTTTCTGTGTTTCTCTTCATATATGAAGACTGCGTCAAACCACATCAAGTATGACGACTTCTATGCATTTCCACTTCACATATCATTCAGTCATGCATCCAGTTCGTAATGTAAGTACTCCAGTACTCTGCTGTACAACCATATGCACGTAAATTTCTTTTTTTTTTTTATTCAACTTTTATTTTTATTTTTTTTTTTAAATTTAAACAGGTGTTGAGTTACTAGAAATCGAAAATGGAAAAAAAGTAGACGCTCTGAAGGTCTCCTCCTTTATCGGTTTTCCTTTCCATTTATTGTACATTATTTTGTTGTTGTTTCTGTAACTATTTTATTTCTGTTTCTATGAGTATTTTATTTGTTGCACCTTTTTTATCTTCTTTTTCCTTTTGGGTTCCTGTAACTTCTTGTATTGACTTCGAAATACTCGAAATAATAGGATTTCCTTGTTGCTTTTTTACTTTCATTTCTCGTTGGTAGAATTCTTTGGTTTTTTTTATTCTTTTTTATGTTCGATGTTGCAAAACAATGGATTGCAAGGCTTACATTTACTTACGTCCACATACGATTCAAATTTAGTTCAATCGATACTTAATGGTCAACGAGTAAAATAAGAAAAATTTTCTCTTTGTCTGGACTAAAATCGGTTTTGATTGTTGCAGCCAATTAAGAACAGGCGAATGGCCACAAATTGCTGATTATGTTTTAAAATTTAATTGGCCAATCCACTTCCATTCAAAATTAAAAATGTTTGATAGAGTTTGAGTCCTTTTTGTTGGAACAAAAATTAAAAATGGAAACCTTTTTGTGAAGCAAAATGAATTGCAAACGGTTTGATTGTAATATTAAATTTAAATACGTTTTAGAAATGAACACGAATATATTCAGAGAATAGAGCGTACTACGTTGACCAATATAAAAAGAAGAACTTTCAGTTGAAGTATAATCTCAAGGATAATGCTTTTGAGCATCTTAATTGGTGCCTTATTGATAGACTATTAATCCACTTTTAATGCAGCTTCAATAATTCTCATTAAGTTAAACAGCATTTTGCCTTCTCCATAATTTGAAAGATCTTTCCTATCATCGTCTCAGATTATTAATAACTTAACTACAGAGCTACATGCTGTAGAACCAACGTCGCTTACCTCACGCCAAACAGCGCATCGTGCATAATAACCTTCAGAAAAAATCTGAATAAATCATGCTCAATGCTATTCTTATTTAAAGATTTCATATATTCATAGCTCTGCAAATGCTTAAGGATATGTTTCCTTTTCTTCCCATTAAGAGAATTTTTAAAAGCCCGAAATGTTGGCTTATTGTGGTGGCCAACTAGACTAAACTTGGTTTGAACCTTTGCTCAGACGTCTCAAACAAAACAACAAATGAAAAAAATAAGAAATATCTCTGAGTTCCTCATACCTTTCGACGGTTAACTGGATTTCCTGCCACTTCTATGGGCAAAATTAACACACTCAACAAGAGTGATGTTAGAAGCTAACTAACAATCATTGTGACCTATGGGATGTCATAATGTATGCACGAGATTCTCTTGACTTTCGGTCTACAACTTTCTTCCCGAAATCGGGGAATCAAATAGGCAATTGGGGTTCCCTTAACGGTTTACTATGCTTCTACCGTCATTGGCTTAGATGTTCGATCCTATTTCACCTCCAACTTTCAAGACTTTGTTGGGGACTCTATAGAGTTCTGTAAAAGTCTAAAAGGCTGTCGCAAACCATTTCCATTCCATTATTTTTCTTAATCGATTTTTGTTTTTGTTTCCTTGTTTGGTTTTAATTTTTCTGTTGCAGCAGGTCTAAGGATTATAGGGTCGACATCTATTGCTTCCACTCTCTGCGGAAAGTGAATGGGTTAGTGTGTACTGATTTACTTACCCATGGCCCTCGTGCTTAGTATTACTTTCACTGGAGGAATTATACTGGATGGATATTTGTGGAGGGTAGGTTGAAAGTGAAAGATAAAGAAAAAACAGGATAAGAAGAGCAGTTGGGGAAAAAAGAAAAAAAAAAATATTGAAGTTAGAGACAGGCGGCAGAATCAAAAGAAAAACCAAAACAGATGAGTAGAAGCACAAAATTCATTTCAGAAGAGATGAAACTCGGCTGGTTTGTAATCCAAGCAGAAATCCAAGCAAAAATTAGCTTCCCAAGACAAGTATTGTGAATCTTCACCTTTGTGTGCACAGTAACATCATAAAATTTAGTTCATATAGTCCTAGATTCTCAAATATTTGCTCAAATTCTGCAGAAACAAGATTCATAATTTTTCTCAAAGCTCTTTACCCATGTAAATACCATGTCAAAATCAAGATAGGTTCTCTACTTAGTTGCAGTAGTTAGTACATTCTAGATTAAGCTATTGTTACGAAAATGGAAACGATACCCTGCTGTTTAAAGCAGGCAACGGAGTTAGTAAAAGGTCAGTCAGTCTTATGTGAAAGCACGTTGGGTGTAAAGGGAATAATCGTGGTTTGAAGATTTCCGTTATAAAGATCTGTCAAACAATTATTAGAGTCTAAGCAAAAGAGTGTAAAGAAGAATGGTAAATAAAGCAAATTGTTGTTGTTTACATCAAGTTATGAACAGAGGTACACAGAATTGTGCGAACAATAAAGAATATAATTACAACTAAACAGAAATTTTAAACAGAAAGGTAGAAACGTAATACAATAATAGTCTGAACGATGTTTAATCAGTATTATTCTTCTATGTGGTTTTCCTCTGTTATCTAGTCTCTGTATTGATTATCCCAGAGAAGGGTCCCAAAGAAGACGTAACTGACTGATCCCAACAGATCACGCCGCTTGATATTTAGTAAGCTTTACAAATATTTGTCTTTCGCTCTATTCGAATTTAGGACGTTTTGGTTGGCATTCAAGTACTTTCACTACCACAGCGAGTCATCTGTAAGCAGATGTGGTGTCAACAAGAATGTGGCATGAAGCTCACTGTCAGTTCGAAAGATTCAGAGAAACTTGATCTCTTGTCATGAGACCGTCTGCTTCAAAGAGAATAGGTTCTAGGGTGACATGATAGTGATGTTGAGACTGCTAACATTACATTCGCCTACATCGTAGGGATTTAGTTAATGTTACCTAAATAAACATGTGTTTTCAGCCATAGACGTATTACCTTGTGCTCTAGACTAAGTAGAGGTATTCCGGAACGAGATAATGAAATGGAAGCCAATATTACAACTGTCAAATGAGACTTACTGCCTTTCAAAATCAGCGATAGTTGCTATTATTCTGCATCTGTATGGTAGACTGTACGCAAAAAAAAAAAAATGACTAACGCCTTTCAGCAGCCAAGATGGTTCACAGTATATCCACAAAACAAACGATAATAAAGTGACATATTTTGTCTAAAATGTGTTTCGCAGAATATTCATGAAATTTTTAAATTTGACACAAAAAAAAGTGAAAAAACTCGTAAAAATTTTACCATAAAGTGTATCCGTGTGTATAGCAATTGATTGTGAAAACTAAAGTAAATATCAACAGTGAAACCTATTTGAAAGAGACGCAAAGCTTAACAAATTTTAAAATAAAATTTGAAAAGAAAAATTCGTAATTCTTTGTTTTATCGGGATGTATAACCTTAAAATAGATTCCATGAGACACTTATTGTATCACTAATAAGTCTCTAACCAAGCTCCTTTAACTTCACTGTAAGTATCTTAAGCCAAGAGTGGTATCCTCAAACGCTATAACAAACTGAGGTGCAGGGTACTATTTTAATAAGACAGTTTTGTTGCAAAGAGAATGAGAGAATTGCAAACAGTCTTCCCTTAAAACATACATTTTATCCAGTGAAGATATTTCTCTTTCACTATTCTTCCGAGTTTTCATTGGAAAATGGCAAAATTCTTGGAAAACTTTAATGACGTAACGCCACCGTGACTACCAACGTAAACTCATGCTGAAAAAGTGTCGCAAAATAAATGAATGTGAAGGAGATTTTATGATTTTCATGGAAACCGAACCAGGATAAAAAGACACAAAAATTATTTTTTGTTGATGCACTGGTCAACTGCAACAAGGATGGTATTATTGAAGGAAAGGAAGAACAAACTGATCCCACTTAGTTTTGTTATTTCATGCCAAGATTAATTTATTTTTTAATGGTATTGTACAGGAAAGATAAAATGGAAGAATATGTTGTCGCACAAAATAAACTACTTTTACGACAAACATTGCTTACGTCTTAATCAAGCTTTGCCCGCCAAAACATTAATTGGTCTTAGGATGGTAAGAAGGTTGCCACTGAAACCCTCTGAAATAATATTTTCTGTTAACATTATTTCCTGAAAAGCTTCTGGATAGACTGATATCGTACAGCGACTTAAAATTATGTAGTGCCCATATTGGACGCGAATAGGACCATCACTTAATGAATACCTTCCACAGAAAGTTAGGGTGAAGGACTTGTTTATCAGAGTGACGCAATATCAAAATTTACATGAATGGTATCCATATTTTGGCTATTATTGATGCTATTTGGATGGAAAAAAATAGCACTGTGAAAGACCTGTGCTATTGGGAATTGGATTATTAGTGAGGATCTAGGCAGCCTCTCAAACGTGTCACTTTTGAATCTATTCGAATTTTTTGAGGATCTCAAGCAGACCGCCTAGAGTATGTATGAAGGGAACTGTTATATAGCTTTCAAGCAAGTAAACTCCCAACCTAGTTTTATGTTAAATAGTCTTTATTTTAGGTAGACTGGCTACCACTCAGTGATTTTTGCAGGCATAGGTAGTCTGGCAGTGGAGTAAAGCTTGATGTGTGAAGTTTTTTCCTGAGGATGAGGTGGTAATTATCAAGGCAGAGGTACTTGTCTATGAATTGAATGTGTTTTTGAATACAATAGCTAACTATGGAAGTAAGTTGCCTGACGCCACTGATGGGACACTGACTGGCACTATATTAACTTTAGATTGGCTGCAGACTATAGGAAGGCACTTAACAGGCTTCTGAACAGAAACAGGGTATCAGTTTGTTGAATTCTAGAGAATTGTGAAGTGTGGGATAATGAGGTTTCAGAGGAAAATAGCGGCTAAGGACGAGGATCTAATCAATACATCGCTTAGACTTTCCTCGGGATACTTCTCTACATTAATTGATCATTTAAGGAATTAGGAGACATTGCGGAATCTCTAGGCTTTTTTGGCCTAATAAGGACCATTGTTGGATAGAATGAGTTTTAAACCGGGGAGGAGATATTTAAAGGTCTTTAAGTGGAGCATTACTTCTTGCAGGCAAGAGCCAATATGTTAAACAAGGACACGATTCATATCTTCTTTCTGCATGACTTGCACTAATGCGGAGTAGTAGTAGTCGGTTAACTACTACTACAGTAGTCGGTTAACTACTACTACAGGATGGCTGATATGTATTGCAACCAACTTCAGGTTTTTATCATTTGTAAACCGCTCGCCTGATCTATTACATTCAGAAAAAAAGTTCTTCATGATGAAATTCAAGCATGATAGTGTGATTGCTTTATATTTGGCTGGAAAACCATAGGCGGCTATGATTAGATCTCTCCAGTATTTAAATATGAATTAATCCTTTGTTTCTTGTACCATTGCTCGTTAACGTTTAACGTAAATACTGGCGGTGTCGCATTGCGTCCAAAAAGTGGAAAAAAAAAGGGTAACAACACCAGAAATGATCCTAAAAATGAAATCCAGATTTAATCGAAAACCACGCCGCAGTGCTAGAAAACTTGCTCGTGAGCTGCACATATCGCGAAAACGGATGCAACGCATATTGAAAAATGAACTTGTACTAAAGCCATTGAAATGCCAAAAAGTGCAAGAGCTCACCGATGGACAAAAAAAAGTTAGACTGGAAAGAGCCAAGGAATTACTTCGCTTGCACTAAAGTGGGCAGTTACCGAATTTGGTTTTCTCCGATGAGAAGCCATTCCAAAATGAGCAGTTGGTGAACAAACAAAATGATCGGGTTTACTTGCTAAAGAGGTCAGCTGAAAATTTAAACCTGCGATTGGCTACCAGAACTCAAGCGCCACAAATGGTAATGGTGTGGGCCCGCAACCAAAGTGTCGATCATCTCAAAATGGCGCTTAGCTGGGAATGTGCCAAAATATCGCAGAGCCACTTTCGTGCAGGCTGTGATGGCTTTGTCGGCCGTTTAAAGGCCATAATTCGTACCAAAGGTGGACAATTCGAACAAATCTAAACTGATTCTGACATTTGATTTTATTTCCAACATTTTTTGCTTTTGAACAATAAAATTAAAAAAATAGTTAAAAAAATATAGCGCTTTACTTTGTTGCATTATATATTAGCCACTCTGTATTTTGCTGTGTATGTAACCTTGGGCGGAGTTTCTACCATGAGTCGTTAGCTTCTATTTTATGCGACCCTTTTACTTGAAGGTATCCATTCTGGTGCTGTTCTTCTTCCAAATCTAACATATCCTTACATAAACTATACGCCATGGGAACACGGGAGAATGCATAAGTATTAGAAGAATTCCTAAATCATTAGAATCATATGTTCCAACCTCTATCATCATATTGAGCTATTGATCCGTGAGGTACAATGGTCGAATAGATTAAGTCATGAACTGTATTCGAATCACAAAATAATTTCGAGAGTGGAGGTCTATTGCAATAAAGAATACACTAAGTTAAGCATTCCGTAAAGATTTTCCTTAAGGATAGCATAGTTTACCATATCAATTAAGTTCTTCGGCTGTGTATGATCAACGTATTAGAGGAGATATCTCTTTTACAAAGAAAGTAAAATGTTGCTTAACGAACCTGAACCAGATACTGCAACCTTCAATGGAACACAATTTAAGAAACGAAATCTCACACTTGCATTCTCAAATAGGAATGCATAGAGAAGGACAGGAATGAAATTCACAAACCGCAATACAATTTTATTCGTTCGCATTTTATTTCTTTTTCTGTACTTCCCTACTTGTTTGTATTGTATGTAGTTGTTGTTGGTTTTTCATTTTCTTTTTATTTTTCTTTTTGCCCACTGCACTGGTATTTTATTTTAAAAATTTTCTTCTGTTTTTTTTTTTCTCTCTCCGTTCTTGGTGTTGTTGGCATTTTGCGAGATTCGTTTAAGAGTTTTGGCTTTAACTAAAGAGGTTTAACGTATAGATGTGCTGATATTTAAGCCTTTGGTTGATGGCACCAGATAAACGTGGCTAGAAAAGATATCAAGAGAGGGAGAAAGAGAGAGAGAAAGAGAGAGAGAGAGAATGAGCGAGTGAGAAGGACAAAAGGAAAGGATTGTTAGCAATGCTAGTGCCAACGCTATTGCTATTAAAGGACGACACTAAAGTGACAATGCATAACTTTTGTTTCGACACTATTACCAAAAACCGCATATAGTCACTTACAAACACACAGACATTTACGTACATACATGCACACATACATACATGCACATGGGGCTGAGCTTCAGGCTACCATGGGGGTCAGTAGGTGGCGGATAACTGAACGACCTACCCTAAGTAGGTTAGCTGCGAATAACCAATAAGCAGTCCCCGACCAAGAGCGGCAGTGGCGGAGGCGTACTACAAAAAGGTACATATGTCCGATGACGCTATCTGTGACATGGCGATCTGATGCCGCCATTAACTAAGCATCATCCCACAGAGGGTTCCCTCAAGAGATGGGAAAATAGGAGAGTAACGCCTCCGTGGTTCCCTCAGTTTCGACGAAGCGGCGAATACGGCGCCCTTGATTGGGGCATTAGAACTGAGCCCGGTAAGGTTCTAATTATGGTATACCGGAAAACGAATTTGAATTGGTGATATGGGCTGACGATGACAGTATTCCGGCACTTTAGTAGGCGGTGTGAAAACTGGCCGAAATGGCTGTCGGGCTAATGCTGCCATTGCCTCCGCCCCGTTAAAACTATGGCAAGTCTGTCGGTACGTTCCTGATTTGTCACCGTTAAGTTGGTGTTGTAGGACCAGATGTGAATCCCTGGCTTACGTCGACCTGGCTCTGAACACGTATTCCCATGAGGTTACGTGTCAACCCTCGCGTGGCCTCCCTGCTTATGCATAGATAACCACGGGGTCTTTCGTGACGACTACAACGATGGATCAGGATAACGGCCGAGAGTTGGGGCTAAAACAAACAGAATGAATAATAAAAACAAAATTACAAATAAATCGACGAATTCATGCGAGATGAATACTTTGGAGCTGAACGCTTTTGGGCAGAGCTCGAAGATACCGAGGTCTCCGGTGCGGAATCGGGAAATAAACCCGTTTGGACAATGCACGAGGACTCCACGATCCCCAGTAAATGCGGGATCGGGACAAGAAAGATTGCGAGGCGATACGATACCATCTGCCGGCGGTGTTTTTGGTCAACTCGGGGACCAAATTAAGAGTCTGATTGAGATGCTAGAGGATGGGAAAAGGAGATCAATCCACCAACCGATGAGGGATGCGATTGACTCGATCAAAACCCTATATGACCTGTACGCAAGCGAGCGGCAGGGGCAAACTACAAAGGCGACTAACAGTAGCAGTTCTGCTACACAAACATCGCCTTTGTTGAGGAACCAGGAGGCGAAGCGGAAACATGAGGAGACTTACGAAATTCCTGCGGCAAAAAGGAGAATTCCGAATCCTGCACCAAGGGCTCCAGTGAGGAAAACTACAGAGGTGACCTTGAGCCGGCGGGAGGATATTAATAGAGTAAATGAGGAACCAGGGTGGCAGAAAGTCACAAAGAAAAAAAGGAGAAATAATAAACCACAGGAGAAGAAAACGAAGCCGGATGCGATCGTGATAGCGACGAAGGATAACACGTCGTATGCAGACATTCTAAGGAAAGTCAAAACGGACCCCAAGCTTAGTGAATTGGGGGAAAATGTGACCAGAATTCGAAGAACCGTCAAGGGTGGTCTACTACTCCAGCTCAGCAGGAGCGGAGAACACACGGAGGACTTTAGGGGAGCCATTGGAGAGCTTTTAGGAGAAAGCGCGTCTGTCCGAACTCTAAAGGATATGAGGACGATTGAGATTAAGGACATCGACGAGATCACGGAGAAGGAGGATGTATGCGAGGCTATACGGAAGATTCCAGGCCTCGAGACTTTGGATAAGCCCGACGTAATTACCCTTAGGAGGGCATATGGTGGGACGCAAACTGCCACAGTAAGCCTTAACGCAGGCGCTGCAGCGATTCTCTTAAAGGAAGGAAGAATTAGGATCGGCTGGGTCATATGCAGGATTCGCGAGCGGAACATTCCGACGAAATGTTTCCGGTGCTTGCAGTTTGGACATATGGCCCGTCAATGCACGAGTAAAGTTGACCGCTCGGGAACTTGCCGTAGATGCGGACAGGAGGGGCATATTGCGAAGAACTGCGAAAGGGAACCTCTTTGCATGTTCTGCAAAGAGGGAGATCCGAAATCTGCGAACCATATCGCGGGGAGCGGAAAGTGCCCACAATTTTTGAGCGCACTTAAATCACGTTCTAGAAGATGAGGTTAATACAAATTAATCTGAACCACTGTGAAGCAGCCCAGGACCTATTGATCCAGAGGGTAAAGGAGGAGAATATTGATGTCGCCATCATAAGCGAACCTTATAGGGTACCGAAGAATAGTACTTGGATCACGGACGGATCTAGTACTGCGGCTATATGGATCTGTGGTTCACTACCCTTCCAGCAAACCTATGCGCGGGACATTGGTTTCGTTATGGCCAGGATAAGGGGAGTTTTCGTCTACAGCTGTTACGCCCCCCCGAGATGGTCAATGGAGGAGTTCCAACACATGCTGGACAGGATGGCGTCACACGTGCGCCTGAATACTCCCGTCATTATTGCAGGAGATTTTAATGCTTGGGCGACCGAATGGGGCAGTAGATATACTAACACCAGGGGTCGCTGCCTCTTGGAAACGATCGCTTCCCTTCCTGTGGCGCTGATGAATGATGGAAGAGGAAGTACATTTAGGAGAGCTGGATCGAGCTCGATAATAGATTTATCGTTTGTGAGCAATAGTCTTGTTTCGCGGACCGCGTGGAAACTAACTGAGGACTTCACGAATAGTGACCATCAGGCAATCGTGATGACGGTTACTGGGCGCAACACGAGGAGAGATGGATTGCCGAAATTTACGGGACCTAAATGGAAGGACACCCGCTTTGACGAGGAGACGTATAGATTGCTGTTGTCGTCTTTTCATACGACTGGCAGCACGGCCGAGGAATTAGTGAGCGATATATGCGAAATGCTCAACACTGCATGTGATGCTGCTATGCCTAGGAGGACTGTGTGTAGGGGACGCTCCCCCTGCTACTGGTGGAATGACGAAATTCGAAATCTGCGGTCGGCATGCTTTAGGGCGAGAAGAAGGGCCCAGCGTACAAGAGGAAGAGCGACATGGGAAGCCGAACGGGCTTCATATGAGGATCTTAGGCATCAACTTAGAAGAGCCATTAAAAGGAGCAAGAAACTATCCTTTCAGCGGATATGCCAAGAAGCTGACATAAATCCTTTTGGGACGGCTTACAGAGTCGTCTGCAAGAGAATCGGCGCTCAGCAACAGCCTAAACTAGGCTGCCCAGTTTTGCTACGGGGAATTATTAGTACATTATTCCCACAAGGCCAGCCCTACACTTTCATAAGTAGGGATACGGAAGCCAATCATACCATTCCGGAGGTAACAAAAGAGGAGGTACTCGCAGCATGCAATGGAATAGGAGATAGGAAAACACCGGGGCCAGATGGAATCCCGAATAGGGCACTTAAGGCGGCTATCCGGTTCAGACCTGATATGTTCGCCAAGGTGTTCCACAAGTGCTTCGTCGAGGGTGTTTTTCCACGCAGATGGAAGAAGCAGAAATTGGTTCTCATCCCAAAACCTGGTAAACCACCAGGGGAACCGTCGTCATATCGGCCCATCTGTCTACTTGACACAATGGGAAAAATACTGGAGAGGATAATATACAACCGACTACTGACGCGTGCCGAGGCAGGAGGAACTCTCTCGGACCTGCAATACGGATTTAGGAAAGGACGGTCCACTGTTGACGCGATCAGGAGGGTAGTCGACATTGCAAGAGATGCAATAGAGGGCGAAAGATGGAGATTTGGCACCAAGGAATACTGCGCGGTTGTCACACTTGACGTTAAAAACGCGTTCAACTCAGCGAATTGGGGGCGGATTATGAGAGCCCTCTTTAACATGGGTACGCCACCATACTTAATGGAGATTCTGAACAATTACTTTCAGGACAGGAAAGTAATATATCTAACGGATGAAGGAGAGCAGGAATACGTAGTGACGGCGGGTGTCCCGCAGGGCTCTGTACTTGGCCCACTACTATGGAACATAATGTACGATGGAGTACTTCGACTGCGATTGCCAAACGGGACTACAATTGTAGGCTTTGCAGATGACATTGCAATAGTCTCGGTGGCTAAAACGGTACAGGATATAGAGGAGAAAACTAACACAGCGATTCGAAATGTTGGTGCATGGCTGGATGAGGCAGGTTTGACACTTGCTGCACATAAAACGGAAGCCGTTTTGATAAGCGGCCGGAAGATAGTGGAGAAGATGAAAGTGACCGTTGGAGGCACAGAAATTGAATCAAAGAGGGCAATAAAATACCTGGGAGTGATTATTGACGACAGGTTGAACTTCAAGGAGCACGTAAAATACATCGGCGAAAAGGCATCTGTAACACAGGGAGCACTGGCGAGGATGATGCCAAATATTGGAGGACCAGGTCCATTTAAGAGGAGGATAATTTCAGCGGTAGTAACGTCGATAATGCTATATGCTTGCCCCATATGGTCGGAGGCACTCTCCGTGGGGTCGACAAGGAGAATACTGTCCTCGGTGTATCGTCTAGGCGCGATTAGACGGATAAGTGGCTTCAGGACAGTGTCTGATGAAGCGGTATTGGTATTGGCAAAGACAATACCAATAGACATATTGGCGGATGAGATGAGGCGCATATACTTCCGTCGTCTTGAGAGTCCAGGACGGACAGCGGCTATAAAAGCGGAGGAAAGAACGACTTCCATGCACAAATGGCAGTCACGATGGGAGAGCAGTTTAAAGGGAAGATGGACATTTCAGCTTGTCCCTTCTATAACCCCTTGGATGGAGAATAATCATTGCGAGCTGAATTATTACGTGACCCAGTTACTAACTGGTCATGGATGTTTTAGGAAGTACCTGCACAGATTTGGACATGATACTTCCCCTATATGCCCAAGCTGTGTAGACGAAGAGGAAGATGCGGAGCATATTCTAACATGCTGCCCCAGGTTTAGATGGCCCGGAGAAACTAGATTAGGACCAAACCGGCTCATGGAGGAGCTGTTGAATTCTAGGACGCTATGGAGCCAATACAGCCAGAAAATGGCCGAAGTAATGATAGTACTCCGAAGGTTGGAGGAACGAAGACGAAATTTGAGATGATGTGATAAAGCTTTCGAGCTAACCAACCCCCCGCGAAGTAATACCTTACGGCAGTCCCGCGGGGGGAGAGTGGTTGATGTGTGTGTAGGGGGTGGGTTTTAGTACGTAGGCACCAAGGATGGTGAATCGTGCATGCTTTTGTTGGAACAAAAGTATCTTTAGAAGATTTACCACCTCCGGCTCAAGACAAAAAAAAAAAAAAAAAAAACATACATACATGCATAAACTGTTGTTTTCGTATACACGTATGTACTTACAAATATGAATTTAACATGCGGGCATAAATAAATGCACACTTTGAAATGCTTCACATACACATACACATACACATACACATGCAATATTTTTACATGTATATGTGTGAGAGAGATTGCATGTGTGAATGTGTTCAAAACGGTTTTTCTGTATGTCATCATCCTGTTAAAATAATAATAAAAGCACAGCCAGAACGAAAAAACGAAAAAGAAACAAAAAAGAAACCAAAAAACAAATACCAGAATCACCAAAAAGTGCCACTACAACCGCATGAATGCTTGTACACTTACAAACATACATACACACTTACATACATACATACATACATACACACATGTATACATGGCTACGCATACTTACACTTACATTGCTAGCCAACGTATAATCCTAAGGATATAAGATTTTTATTTTTTGTTTTTCGTTTCCGGTATAAAACGTAAATTCGGTTTGTTCGTGTTTTTAATTTTTACATTCATGTGCACAATTTTCTTTTTTGAAAGCTGATTATACGAGGTTAAGGCCAATAAGATATGGAAAATTAAGACTTAAACTGTTACATTAAGATTCTTTGATTGTTTCTTTTTCTTTCGAAACAAAACGTATTTCCTGTGTATCAAACGATCCAAGGCTTACTTCAACCGCCCCTTTCATTAATTGCTCCCAATTTTGAATTAAAAAAAAAGGGGTGCGAGGCATTAACGATATATTTTATTCATTTGGGAAACCTATTAAAGTCATTGTGGGTGGAATACATAGCTACTCCTCTAACCTCTCTACTGGGCTGTCTATTTAAACAAAAATATTTATTGGCCACTAATAACTCCTGGCCTGAGGAACTGCCAAATTACTTTTCAAACTGAATTGCATGATTCAAATATCCACCAGGGCTTCTCTTGGTGTTTGATTTTTTGTCTTCGTTGCCCAAATTAGGTCAAATTTGATCGTCTGCTTAGGCTTTGAAGACCGCCGTAGTTTGTGCATAATCTCATACATCTTCAGACATGTTTACGACCTAGCTTCTCACACCACCTGTGTTGTGTGTGTTAATTTTAGACACGAGTGGCTGGTTCTACACTTTTATAGTCGACTCCGAACAACAGATTTTCTTTAAGAAACTTTTCATGGGAATTTTATTTTTCTCTCAGAGAGAGTTTTTTGTCAGAAATCTGCTGAGAGGAAATCGTAGAAGAAATATTTTTTGTGTATTTCATTCTGTTGGAGATGTTTTACCTGGGGTTTGAACAGTGGCCTTACATCTACCAACATCAGCCAACACTAATGCAAAATATCCTACGTAGCATGAGTTGTTACTCGGAGGTTTTTGGAGTCGCTGATTATAGATCTTCATTCAGTTTAAAAAAATTCAAAATGGCAAATCCAATATGGCGGTCATAAATCTGATTAATTTTTATAAACCTCGACCGCCATATTGAATGAAGGTCTGTAATCAGCGACCCCAAAAACCCCCGAAGAACAATTTTCAAGTAAATTTGTTAAATTTTTATGAACCTCCGTAATATGCTTCTTTTTCTCTCGTACCCCTTGACATAAACCTACCCCATACTTTAAGGGTGCATGCAAACAATTTGGCTTTGAGCTCATTTTAAAGAGCAAAGATCAATTGTCAATTTCTGACAATAGCGATGGTTCTAGCACGTTAATGTTTAGCTTTACAAATTTTTTAAAAATGGCCAAAAACGCTATTTTTAGAATTTTTCAAAAACCTGACGTGATGGAAAGTTTCGGAAACACAATTTCCAGGGCTGTTTTATAGTTAGGCCAAATACCCACACTCCCCATGTTGCGCCCAAGCTGATTTTGCAAAATAAACTAAATTAATGACAATTAATTTGACAGATGTAGCCTTAACAAGATAGGCGCTATCATCCGTTAAGGCTTGCAAGTTCCTGTTTGGAAATCCAATGTAAGCACTGCGTGAAAAAATAAACATTTTCGTGAACAAGTCTTTTCATTTTCTTACATCTCTTTATAGTACTCGTAGCGACAGCACAGTAAAAACGCAAGTTGTGTGCCGTCGTCTATGAGCGCCTTTGCACTCTTTTTTGTAGGGGGAGAAAACAGCTGTGGAATTTACATTGAACTACCGGCACATACCCATTGTAATCCATTTTTAATTAACTGTGAGTTAAATCTGAGGAACTTGTGACAGGAATGACACAAGATCAGAGACAATTGAATTACTTCTAGCGACACTTAAAAAAATGTTTTGCTTTTAGCGAACATGTCAATGAATTTTTGTGTCCAGAATATGTAAACTTCCGTGACTTCCTAATGCTAACAGCACCTATTCTTTTAGATGGAATATGGGCGATATTACTTCTACGATGTTGAACACGTGTTCTAATCCTAGCACTTCCAAAAAATTTTTTTACCATACCTCGTATTGATTGGTCTTTCATAACTGAGCAGTTTTTTGTTTTGTTTTTTTTCTTACGCATGTACTTGTATGCACTTTCGAAATGTTACTGTGCATGTAATTCCGTGTATGTGTGTGTGTGTGTGTAATTCTTTGTGTTGAAATAATAAAAATATTTTCCATTTTAAATACAAATGCATACTGCATCCACCATCTACATCCACTTGGTGGATTTTCCCTCTTTTATTGTATTGAGCTTGTGTGTGTGTATATTTCTTTTACAGCTTTTCCGAATGAGAGCTTTTAAAGCATATTTTCCTTCAAAGTAGTAAGAAAATGTTATAAAAAAAATGGAGGGAATGATCGTAAATACTGTGTTAAATGGAATACGAGGACCTCTTCTTTTATTTTCCTTTTTTCTTTTTCGGTTTTTATTCTGTTTTTGTTAAAAACAATTTCGTTAAATTGTATTTAATCATAAGCCGTTTTATATCTCCTCTCTCTCCTCCACTCTCCTTCTCTGTGTCTCAGTGGGCTTTGTGCATTACTCGGTTATATTTTTAAGGATTTATTATTTATTTTGTTTGGTTTTTATTCCTTTAGTCCTTCCATATAAATTTACTGGAAGTAGATTTAATTAAAATATAACCCAGTGTCAGTAATGATCAAAACTTGTTTGCCTCTTAAGAAAAATTTCAAGGATTTGACACCTTGTTGTGACCAACATTTTGAACAAATTTTCCCCAAAATCCAGTAGCGTTCCATGGTTTCCTTAGTCGCCATTAGTCCTTCTCCCTACTTTTATCTCAACCTTTTCTTCAAGCCAATATTTTGTTGTCTTGCTTTACTTTAATCCATTTTTTTCCAGTCTAAGCTGTGACATATTTTTTCCATCTTCTTCTAGTATCGTCTCCATAATGTGTTTTCTTTATTGTTGTTCTTGTTCAATTTAAGGGTCATTTTAAAAGTTTTCGACTGGACATTGCTACCATCGGTATTGCTATTGTTGTTGTTGTAATTTTCATTTTCTTTACGCAAACGTCAGCAAATTTTGTATCCGTTATTGTTTTTGTAATATTTTATTACATTGCCTCTCCTCTCCATCCTAATCCATCTGTTTTTGGGGAAATTTTTTTATTTCATTTCTGACTTGCTTAAATTTATCGTGTAGACAGTAAAAATAAGCGAAAGAGTTTAACATTACAGTGTGATATACTTACCATTCGCTATAGTAGGGTGTAGGATACAAGTCAATTAGACTTCGGTTTCTATAATGGACATAGATCATCCATAAATTACCTGCATTCCTTCTATGTGTTAATATCTGTATAAGCTACCTAGGCAGGCTGTTGTCGAATTTACTGCTTGTCTAGCCTCTAATGAGCACTCATCCTCTGCTATTTTTTTGAGTTTTCGAAGGGCGCCAACTAATTTTCTTCTTCAGTTTTCTACTTTCTTCACTTTCATCGCTTTAAGACAAACAGAATCCCTTTGAAAAGTTTATTAAAAAATCTTTCGTTTAGAAACGACTTTAAACAGCAGATCCCGCCACTCATGTATAACATGTATACACTCAACATAAGTAGTTTGATAAACTAGGTCGTATTCCTGGCTGAAGGGTTGTAAGGACCAATAATGTATGTATGAATCCCTATAACATCTCTTCCATTAACATTCTCTGACAAACTTCATGTCAAAAAGGACAATTCCTTGCCCAAACGATGCTCTCCTTCTAGGCTGAATTAACGCGACAATTGTTTCAAATATGTGCTCACATCACCTCTTATTTTGAACATGTTCTCTTTGAAACTACAGCGAATGACCGTTGCTAACCTGAGGTTGATTCTGGTTGGTCATTTGGTTTTAGAAGAGCATACATGCACACTCTCTTTTTTTCATTAAGTCGTCCTAGTCTAGTGCGTTGTCTTATTAGACGTGAAGATACGGTCAGACATTTCAAGCAAAAACTCCAAGAACAAATAAAAATGTTCTCAAAAATCTGACGATCGAAGTCTATAGGACTAGCCAATGATGTATAAAGTTAACACATCCAACATATGTAGTGTGAGAAGCTAGGTTGTAATTCTGACTGATGTGTTGTAATGACCTATTATGACTCCATATTCTGGCCTTATCAGCGCAGATGTTGTCCTACTCGTAAGCTCATTTGCCGATCTATTGCTAAGAGTTCCCACACAACCTGAGACCCCGTAGAATTGGACTTAACTTCTTCCGCGTATCTGATTTAGCTTCCATTGGTGGACGAATGCATTACTGTTGGTTACTATTGCTACATCCTGTTCTTTTTACACAATATCCCGGTTGAGTTGAGCATATGTTTCTATGGCGTACTATCCCAGTATTTATTCTTGACTCATCAATAATTTTACAGGATGGATTTCGGGGCATATGCCCTAGAGGTTAGTTTATTCACATTTACTATTCAGTCTCGTTGGAAAACATAGACCAAAGTTATGGAGTTTCTTTATTGTGTCCTGTCACCAGGTCTGCTGATAAATTTCGTATTAGAATTGTCGCTTATAATGCCCATAGCTTTGATCCTAGCTATCATGTGTAATGGACTTAACAGCCTTTTTCGCTGGTATAGTACAGAATCTCGTTTTGTTGAGCTATATTAAGATTTGTTCTACCTTCCCAAGCAGCGGCCTTTTAGTCCACTATTGTTCTGATCATCATATCAAATGCATAATCCATCAGACTTCCTTACAAGCCTTCGGCATGCCATTATGGCATCACTCTCAGGGTATAATACAAGTCGGTATGTATCTACCAAACCTATTTCAGTGATTGTTTCTATCTCTTTTTATCTTTTTTGGTTTTTTTGTTTCGTAAATTTGATTTCCTTTATTGGATGAAAATGACATCCCACATATACGAGCACAATGTTAAGATGGCTCGAGTAGGCTTTTTAACTTTTCCTTAAAGAGATTAGATTCTGACGTTTATCGTTTATTGCAAGAGAGGTTTGTTGCTGCTGCTTTTGCCAGCAGATTGATTCTTTTGGGCTTTATTGGCGTTGCTACCATTTAATCTTTTGCCTTTCCAAAACCCGTCTTTAGGTTACGAAAAATAAATGTTCGTTGACAAAATGTGCCTGTTATCGGCATCATACATTTCGGCCATAAAGCTCCAGCATAGGAAAATGGTTGCAAAGAAAAGTTGACAATAAAAAAACGAACAAACGAACAAACAAACAACCCGAGTGGGTTCATCTTAAGAAGCCTACTTAATTGTCATTTTCTTGGCAACCCAGCAGTCAGCAGTCCGTGCAGCATACAAAGAAAGAATAGAACAAAAAGGGAACAGAGAAAGTGCCTAAGAATGGTTTCCATAATTGATTTGCCTCTCAATAGCTGTAGGTTTGCTGACAAATGGTGGCTGACAAATAGTGACAGGGTTGACAGCAAAAGGAGAAATGAAGGAAAACTGCCCGTAAAATGGATTAAAAAGTTTAATTCGGTTGCATAAAAAGTAAAAAGGAAAAATAAAAAAGGATTCATTATTTTGTAAGCATTTCTCTTCATTATTTTTTGTTAATTTTTTAAATTCGTTGGCTCATCAATTTCCTGGAAACTGTCCATCACTATTAGCATCATTACTGGACAAAATTCTTTCCAACTCGCATCCTTTTTCATAATTTGCTTAAAGAAGGAAGGACTTTAATTTCATCAGTTCGTTCCGAATGGTAATTTAATTGTGCCTCATAATCTGTATTTAGGCAGTATGGCAATTATATTAAAACGCTTCAAATCTAAGTTTAATTGTATTAGAAAAGTGTTGTCAACTTTACAAAATTTTTGCTTGAAGCAAAAAATGATTTGTTGTTGTTCTTTTTCTGATAATATTTGGTTCAAATATCCCATTTATATGCCGTTGGCAATAGCAGTCTCTTACGTTAAGTTTATAATCTCCGGATTAGACTAATATCAGCCAAACTATCTGAACCTTCCCATAAGCCATTCAAGGTAACAATATTTATACAATATTTCAAAATACTAAAAGAGAAGATCTTTTACAGATTTTCATTTATGTTCTTTCAGAGCTAAACTGAAACAAAGTGGGCGTTGCATATAATCGAAATGTTTATTACCGTTTGAAAGCCTCATGGATGCAACATGTCATCAAACATAGAAACATTAAACACGGCTTCTTTGATTACATCGAAACCGAAATATCAGACTTTCCGACTCTGTCTCACAAATCAGACTGAATTTGATCGATGGCATGGCTTATGTTGGTTCTGAGGTCTGCTGTGATTTGTGACTTATTTACTTACATATCCCAGTGACTTAAAAAACCCCATAAGAAAAAATCTTATCGTTGACCGGTTTGCATCACCTCGACGTGAGCTTGTTATGCCCTCAAATCACTCGTTCAGAATATCCAAAGTGGATGAAAATCAGGCTAAAAAAAAGAAGTTGGTAACTAATCGCTGGTCGTCTTTTACAGTAATGGTCTGTACCCAGGTCAGACATCAAAATGAAAAATATTTCTTCGGCGACTTCCTCTCAGCAGATTTCTGGCAATGATTCTGAGAGTAAAAATTGCCATGAAAAGCTTCTCAAAAATCTGTCGTTCGGATTCGACTTTAAACTGTAGGTCCCGCCACTCATGTATAAAATTAACGCACACAACATAAGCGGTGTGAGAAGCTATGTCGTAATTCTGACTGAAGGGTTATAATGGCCAATTATGTACGTATGTATGGTCTGTACCAAATCATTCTCAAAGAAGTATGAACCAATGATGTCTTCAACACAAAATTCACAACAAACACTCTTTTAGGATAAAATATAAACTCTGGGATCTCAGGTCAGCATTCGTATCATTAAAAATGTGAAATAATTTTGTTTGTTCACCTACCTAATCATGTAGAAATAGACCTCATCGCTGACGATGGTATTTTGACGAAAATAAGGATCTGCTGGAAACTGATTCAGAGTCTTCTAAGCCAAGACATGCCTTTGAGTTGGTTAAACTGCAGTCCTTTAATTGATGATTACACAGCCTTGCAAATACTAACTTTTTTTGTGTAAATACGATTTCACCAGGCGTTTCCGAAAGCATTTTGCGCGCTGAACATGCAAGCGTCGATCATGACAAATTTTTTTGGCCTGTTTTGAAAAATTTTAGAGTTAAAGACTGACGTGCTAGAATCATCGCTATTGTCAAAAATTGATAGATTCGTGTTCAGCGAGCAAAATGCCTTCGGAAACACCTGATGCCATTTATTTGTGAAACCCAAGCAGGTCTGTGTTATTACTGATGATCTTTCAGTCAGGATTATGACCTTCGTAGACCCAAATCATGACGCAAAACTCCCTAAGTTCTGGGACATTGGAAAGGTCGTTCTTGCGGGCAGCGTGCTATCGAATGTCGCAGATTCTTCTCATGGATAGCGACAATATTTTCAACAGATCTTGAATTTTATTGATGTAAGACACAGTGGACTCAAATTCATTCATCACATTGCGATGATATGTCGATTGTATTCATACCTATTCATACCTACATAATTGGTCATTACAAACTTTCGCTCAGTATTACGACCTAGCTCTGTGCGTTAGTTTTAAAGATTGAGTAGCGGCTCGATCTATGGTTTAAAGTCGAATCCGAACGAAAAATTTTTGAGAAACTTTCATGGCAAATTTTATATACTTCCAAAGTTTTTGCCAGAATCTGCTGCAAGGTAGTTGCCGAAAAAATGTTTTTTCATGATTTAATTTCGAAGTCTGACCTGGAGTTGGAACCCGGACCTTACGTCTCATAAGCAACCTACACTACACGTTGTCACGTTGTTTCGACCTCGTGCCTAAAGAGCCTACCTACCACACTATCTACTTTACTATGGCGACTTATGGCGATCGTAAACCGAGCAAAGCATATTTGCGGGTATTGATTGATTTGGCAAACAAGACTGAAAAATGACAATAAATTTGACAAGTCCAGCTTCATCAAAAGAAGTGTTTTTAATTGTCAAAGTCCCTGATTGAAAGATTGATTGGAAAAAAAACTTTACGTTTCAATTTTTTATGTGATTATCTGTTATTAGAATGGATTTGTGTTAACAAAGTATAAACATCTTTATTAAGCAATTTATTTAAATTCAACTAAAAGCTACTCAAAAGCTTTCTTTTCAAACGTATTTTGCTTGGATTTATTTATCTTCATATTTAAACTCAATAATGATTATGAGTTTTAAGAAAATTTTCATCATAAAACAAAAATTATTTCTCCTCTCTTTACTATGACTCAACTTAGACTTTTAGATCCAGGAAGTATGCGAGTATTTCAAATGCTAATCAGTAAAGATGCTTGCGTTCTAACAGAGAAAAAAGAAACAAATTTTTCATAATTTCTAATGACACACCAAGGCTTACATCTTAGATATTAACAGACAACAGGCAAGCCTGTTTGCTTTTTCCTCGCTTAACAGGCAAAGGCTTTTACGTTTAATGAAAAACAAATACGAGTAGAAAGCAATACAAAACAACAGGCCCAGTAATCCTGGCAAAGTAAAACAATTCAAAATTATCAGCAACTTTAAAACAATTCTCATCGATTTCTATAGCATCTCATTATCATCGCCATCCACCACCACCATCATCATTATCATTGTAAACGTCATAATAAATTCGAAAGTTTTCATAATGCCAACATTAATGAATAAATGAATGAATGAACGAATGTTATCGTGTATTATCTATTCAGAAAACTAATATTATGAATAGGAGGCCATGTTATTAATTGGAAAGTATTGCTAAAGTACTCATCGTTGAATTCTTGCCACCTTTAACACACTGTGATACTGTGATACTGTGTTTATATAATAAGATACAGCGTTAGATTACTAAACGTACGACCAGTTTGGGTTGGATAAACTATGAAACGTTAAGGCAGATAAATTTCGAATAGAACAACATAGATATTATCGTGTTGTGTCGTTTCTTTTACCTTAACAAACTGAACAATAATAATTTTTTTTTTAAAAAGATAAACAACTTCAGAGTTTCTTTATGGAGATTTACAGTGAGATGGATATGAAACAGCACAAGATTGTTGAGGGCCAAAGGTACGATACTTCAGTATACTGTTCATTTTGAAATACATATGTGAAAAAGACAAAGTTTTCTGTAAAAAAATTCGAACCTTCTTGATGCAAAATTAATAAAATTGACAAGCGAATCTAAATTGGAACAACAGTGGTCGCAGTGTAAATGGTAGCCTGGAACTGAACCCTATATTCGTTTCGTTAAAATTTATTTCTTTTTGCTGATCTTTGTGGACGACTGGGTTCAATCATACGCCAGCTGGTAGGGAAAGAATTAATGGAGCTGAATCAGGGTTTTCCATCAGATATTCTCTCCTTAAGTAAAATATTTGTTGTCTTGTCTATTTAGTAAGAACTACAACCGTTTGAGTCTTTCAACACGTATGTCGTTTGAATTCTTAGAATTTTTACCGGAAGACTGCTAAAAGGAAATCGTTTTATTCGCGATGTTTAAGCTAGGACTTTGGGCCCAAAAAGCCAACAAATGTCTGATTTTCGATCTTCGGGCATGGAAATTTGAATCAATTCTTTAATTTCTTCCAAGCCTCTTACACTACATTATTACCATCTATACCACTAGTTGAGGCGGCTAATGGACATCAATCAACTGTGTACTGTCCCTGTTTCCCAACGATCGGCTGATAGTCTGCGTCTGTAACTGAAAAGTCCAGAAGCACGCATAAAAAGCGAACTTCCAAATTCGACACCTCCATTCTACAACGTTCTAAGGGTACTTAGAACTTTCACACAATTTTCAGTTTATTTATCCATTATAGACAAAAAAGTCATGCCTTGACATTCCGGGAATTGGTTAATTAATCTCAGGAAATACTATGGTGGTGTTGTCAGGCTGTATTCTGTATTCAGTTGAATGCTACTACAGCCTCCGTTAGTAGAGTAGTGTCTCAAACTCACAACTGGGTTAAGTATTAGTATTTTGTTTTTCAAAACCAGGTGCCTGTAAGGCTAAATCGGTCAAGATGGGATCCAATCTCTTTGAATCCCACGTTTCGCGGGCTCAATCACTAAATCAGTGTACCAGGTGTCAAGTGTTATGTAGGGGCATCAGGCGAAATGCAGATCTCTAACGCATATCCCTCGACCTTAATGTCCTTGAAAGTTGTTCCCAAGTTGGTATCAAAATTCTGCCAAAACTGATTGGGATCTCAGCAGGAAAATCTCCATTTATCTCCATGATTCCTAATAACGTCGTTGCACCATTTATCACCTGTCACACTGTATTCCTTTTCTTCCTTATATTGTCCTTTCAAAATCCTTGTTTATTACGAAAGCTTAATTGTAACTGTATTTGAATGCTAGTGCTCCAGGTACTTAAACTCCAATGACTTTTGCAAAATAAACGCTTGCTTTTCTTTACTTTCTGGCCATTGTTGACAATTTCCTGGCAAAGTATTAAAGGCAACTAAGACAACGACTATCTCCTCCAATAACAGCTCTCTGTGTAGTATGGCATCTCGATGTGTTTTAATGAAAACAATAGACTCCAAAAGACAATTAAAATGGCATTTCCTATTCAAAGAAGGAAGGATAAGGATGTCTATAAGGGAGAAAAAAAAAAACGATTGGATATGATAGAACACGGCTGTTATTTGTGAGTAAGTGTCTGTGGCTTTTGTTGCTGTATGTTTAGCAGGCTAAAACAACAACAATAGCATTTTTATAGCTTATGAAACAATAGAAAATGAAGCTTTTGTTGTCGAAAATGCTGATAAAGAGTATTCAGTTTGATTTTACTTTCCCTACCTCTCGCTCTTTGTCTCTTGCTCTCTCTCACTGTAAGGTCTTTGGCTGGTTGGAAGGAATTTTAAAGTGTTGTTATAGCGGAAGACATTATAAAGCTTAATTCCAACAAAACTATTGATTTCTGTTTCCACCACGGAAGTAAGCTTAATTAAATTAAAGTCTTAGTCACATACTAAAGATATTGTTCACCTCAAATCTGGTTATAAAGGCTGCTCTTCCAACAAAGATTTGCGAACTTTTATTTTAAATTTCAGTTCCTGTAGCTCTTTTCCTTTAAAAGTTTTGCGTTGAACTCTTACATTTAAACTTCAAATTTAATTTAAAGTTTTCCCTCTCTCCCATTGGCTCCCTCCCACTGTGTTGTCCTTGATTAAAATCACAAAACCATTAACAAATATGGCTGCCATCGAGCAACTAATTTGCTGCGACACTAAAAAGCGAGAAACAGAAAAAAGCACGCAAAAGAAATGAAAACCCGAAAATAACATTCAAACATAGCGTTAAACTAAACATGTACTCTCCTAGATGCCTCCTCCGCACCTAAGGTACATATAACTCGTCTGTATGTTCCAGTTTTCAAATATTTTCCAGGCTGACACTTTTTCTCTGTGTAGATATGTGTGTAGGTGTTGGTGTATTGGTTGAAGTTTGTTTTTTTTTTTTGCGGAATTTAGAAAAGAAATCCAAATGTACACGAGTTGCGATGCTGTGGTTAGTATGCCTTAGCATTTTCAATTCCTTTACACACTCACTCACATGCCCATTTCACATGCCCAGTCAATTTTCAAATTTTCCACAATTGTTTTGAAAAAAAAAAATGAAAATGAAAAAAAGAAAAATTTCAATATGGTTGAGGCTTTTTCTTATTGCCTGTTTTTCTTTTTTCTTGTTCTCTCTTGTTTTTTCTTACTTTTGCTGTTGATGTCGATGTCGTTGTCGTTCTGTTGATGTTGCTGTTGCTATAGTTGTTTCTGGCCTTTATCTTGTTTCTAATTCATTGGATCGCAAAAAAATGTCATGTTCACCTTAATTGGGGAAATACAATAACAACTACAATATTGAAATAAATTGGAAACAGCAACAGCAACAACAACAACAACAACAACATCAACTACAATGAAAACAATAAGGAAAGCATAACAAAACATACGTTTTTAATATATCCATAGCCACTAACATTAGAAGGCATAGCCATTATATTCATTAGACAGTATGGAACCTCTAAGTAATTGATGCTGATGTGGTACCATGTAATAAGGTGCCTTTGGCTTCACAAGCACACTATCTTCCAACACACTTTACTGCTATATGCTTTCGTTTTCTTATGCATGATTTCATTGTGCTGGCTTCAGATGTTCTTATGCCAACCACTGCTTCTGGAGCCCTGTGGACTCCACTCTAGTGTATCATATGATATTAGACGGTTCACTTAAATTTTTCTAGTTTAATTTGCTCCAGTATACGTTGCTAGTTGACTAAGGCACCATAAACCATGATGCAGTGGTTCAACTCCTGACTCAAATATTTCAAACAGAACAAAATCTGAGATCATATCTCTTATAGAAGATTTGAGCAGTTTCCTGATAAGAACTCTGAGCGTAAAACATTGTTATGTTTTTACCTTTTTAGAAACGTTTAAAATATGAGTTCGTTGATTTCAAATAAAATGAAAATAAATTTGTATTTGGTTTCTAATAAGTTCTTTATTGTTCGCACTATTTATGTGTGCCACTGTTTCCAACTTGATGTATGTAACACTACTTGCAACAAAAAATTCTTGTTCTACTCACACCCTTTGCATAACTAACAACACTTGTTCTTTAGATCTGTATAGCGGAAATCTTCAAACCACAACCGTTCTCTTCACACGCAACGCGTCTTTACACAAAACTGACTGAATTCTTACTACTCGTTGCCAGCTTTGTTTTGCTTTTTTATATGCCCTCGTAACCAGTCTGATGAAGGCTCTTGAAGTGAAACGTTAGGTGTTTCAGCTTTTCGAGAATTCTATCACGACATCATTGTTGTTTGTGTATTGTATACACATTGCTTGTTGTTGCGTTTGTTTACTTGTTTATTCCTTTTTCTTGATGTATTTGTTAGTGCAGCTTTTGTTAAGCGTTTTAATAACAATAGCCATGTCAAGTTCCTCAAAAGTCTATCGTTCGAAATCGACATTAAACTGTTTGACCCGCAACTTATGGACATATTGGTGATGTGAAAAAATACTCATTAAGTACGTACGTAAGTATGAAATTCGACATAATGGTGATCTCAGTAGAAGACGACAGCTGCAATCATATCAAAACAATAATCGCACGTACTCAGCAACTTGGAATGTGTAAATATTGTGTCACAGAGTCAAAAGCTAGAGACGCTCTAGGTGTTAGCGTCCTATGATTTATTCTGAGAGTAAAAAAATCATACAAGGGCTGATGAGTTTAATGTATACCATCTATTTAAGTAAGTATGGGGGACAAAACAATTTTCTTATTATAATAGTAGAAAGGCTTGAAGCCTTCATTTTTATGAATGGAATCTGGAGAAGTTGGTAATTGATCCTTATTTTCATCGAGAAGTAATTTTCAGCGATGACACCCATTTCTGATTCAGTACGTGAACAAACAAATTATCAAATATGGGACGACATCAATCCACATGAGATCTAAAATGTGGATGCTTATAAGATACATCCTGCTGAGTATTGATATTGGAATGGCGACGCCATCGGTCCATATTTCTTTGAGAATGATGTTAGCCAGACCATCACTGTCAAGTCGATGATAACCAAAGAATTATTCGTCTAATGTTGAATTATACGGACACCAATTAGAAAGTAGTTTCAACACGACGAATTGGATTCTGCTTTTGGATATTCTGCACGATATTAAACTGAGATCAGCGTTTTGTATCCCTTAAATTATTTTTTTTTTTGTTTGTGGGGTAACGTATATTTTCGATATCGTCAGTAAATTTTTTTTAACTTGGTTCCATCCTTAACAGCAACAATGCTTTCAGTCTAAAGATCAAGCGTAGAATTGCTCTTGCTACCAGGTCTTATTATAAGTTGTAATAGACGATTGAGTAGCAGAGATCTTCTCCAATGCTAGAAAACTAATCTCAACAACTGGCTCATAATCTCCATGTTTCTTTAGGGCACAGAAGCATGGATACGATTAACCTCCGATTCAGCTGTTTTAAGAGTATTCCAACGAAGTTCTATGTTGGATTTTCGATTAAACGCATTTAGGCTCGGATTTTCGCAATCGTTGCAACAAAATAAGCTTTATGAACTCCTTGATGACAAGCACATTGTACAGCGCATTTTCAACCAACGTCTGCGGATATTCGTATGATAGAATAGAATAATTCGAATGTTCCATGGAGAGAAGTATATGATGCGGGAATTAATGAAAACCTGCTTGTCTGCGTTGGAAGAACCAACTTAGGTTTACGCAACCTATCCAGTAAAAAGAGCTTTATGAACTCATTGACGACAAGTATGTTGTATAGCGCATTGCCATCCAACGTTTGTGGATATTCAAATGGAAGATGCTCCAGCGAGAAAGGTATTTGATGCGAGAATTATTGAAAGTTTGCGTACTGAACGATCTTGTCTGTGTTGGAAGAAACAAACAACGATTTTTTCTAGTCCCAACAAAGTATATTCCACGAGTGAGGAGTGTTAACACAATGTAATACATTGCAGAAGTATGGGTCATCTCTGCAATGCTTTGCCTGAATATGCTCTGCACGATTAAGGGTTATGCATTGGTTCTTGTTTACAAAGAAACCTACTTTTTAAACCTAAGGAGACATTATTTTTATAGTTCAAAGGACATAATCTACAGTTTCATTTAATTTTCTTAACTTTCACTTCCTTTTAAGAATTGGAATCGAATAGCATGACCAAAATTCGTTGCTTACCCTTTAGAGATGTAAAGGATACTGTTTTCTCCTTTTTTTTAAGGCTTTTAGAATGAGAAATTTGTTTTAAAGATTGTTGATGTTGTCTTGTGCTCATTGCTTGTAACAGAAACGTATCCAATTAGAAAAACAACAATGACATCGATTGTAAGCCATCTATTGATACTCTCACTCTCACTTATCCAACCAAATAAACGTTCAGCTATCGAAGCAAACAACCAACCAACCATCCATCCATACAGCCAACCATCCATCCATTTAGCCATCCATGCAAACGTTCATTAAAACCTACAAACGATTTTGTTCTCTTGCAAACACCGTCTACAACTACAATCTTTTGCTGGCCTCTATACCTTAAACAGGCTTTGTTAGGTGTGGGCTTAGTTTCGAAGGTAAAATTGTACGAAATTATGGAAAAGGATGTTCAAAATGAAAGGAAAAAAAAGTAAACATTTGTGTTGGGATTATTTTTGCTTTTGTTGTTGTTGCTGTTGATGTTGTTTTTTGTCACTGCTTAACAATTGCTTAACATACTGTGGCGTTTTCTACAACAATTTTTTGGCCAACAATTTCGAATCCTACAGCATTATGTGAGATTTCTATTGTAACTCGTCGTGTGTGGACATTTACAGTCATTTTGGGCTAATTTTCTGTCTATTCAGCAAACGTTAACTACAGCCTTAGATACACGAGAAAGAAGACAAAAAATTTAATCCGCGCTTTAAAATACAAAATTTTAAAATTCTAAACCCATCAGAATTTTCCTTTGATAATCCTTTTTTTTTCTTCCTTTTTGTTGTTTTGAGAATATTTTGTCAGAAAACAAGTCATCAATTTTAAAGCAGAAGACCAATTAAAGTTCAATTGAAGGTTTAAAAAAAATACCATTTATTATCCTCCTACGTTTTTTCTCATCCTTGAAAAAGGGTTAATATTTGGAGGAGCCTCAATCACTTTTATTCGGTCGTTCGTTCATTCAACCATTCAACCCAGGCATTGTCTTGTCTAATGTCAGTTGCTGGTAACACTTTAGGAATGAGGCTCACGTTCGTGATATAAAAAAAGAAGGAAAAACTTGCAACTTTTTATACCCACAACACAGTACAAAGCAAAACAAAACAAAACAAGGACAAAAAACATTATCATGTTATTGTAAGGACACCGATGAGGTATTAATACACATACCCAGACACATCAATGAATTGAATGCCTTCATACATATATTGGGCACATAAGTATTGTAAAGAAATAATTTCAGGTTTGTTAACATATTAGGGTGGTAACTATTGTACTAACTTGAAAGAAAGTGTTGAGCAGCTAAACTAATTCCTTAGAAAGGATGCGGTGCATGAGAATTCATTATTTTGCGTTGAAAAAGACTGAAAGTCACCGTAGTCTAGCAAGTAGTGTGCTAGCATATTAACTGAGAGACTACAGTTCAAACTCCAGCTTAGTAAGATATCTTGAACGAAAACAAAAAAATATTTACTCGGCGAATTTCTCTCCGCAGTTTTATGTCGTACACTCTGAGAACATGAGAAATAAAATTGACATGAAAAGTTTCTCTAAAATGCCTCTTAACTTCAACTGAAAACTCAAGATCAACTAGGTTGTAATACCGATAAAAAGGTTGTAATGACTAATTAATGCCTTAAGCGGTCTTAATCAGTTCGCTGTTCAATTAGCTATGAATGTATATGTTCTACGAAGGTGAGTATGGGATTTTGAGAGTTTTGCGATTTTACGAACTAGCTAGGTTAGGTTAGAGGACGTGTACTTGTCAATTCTGACAAGTACAGTACCCGGTGGTCGAATTGACCCATTGCACAACGTCCTAGCTTCTCACACCACCTATGTTGTGTGAGTTAATTTTATACATAAGTGAACTATTCCTAAGTAATATAAAATAGAAACAAGATCTGTAAAGGAATGTTCTCTTAAGAGCTTAATCTTAATATATTTCTCCGCCGTCCTCTTAACTGTTCAGCCTTCCTTCCTTTAGGTTAGACAAGTACAGTACTCGGTGGTCGAATTGACCCATTGTAGTACAAAAAAAAAAAAAAATATTTCTTCCTTTGGCAACTTCCTTCATCTTGCTATCATATAAAATTCGGCGGTTTGTTGGTGGCTAAGAACGTTTTAGGAGCAGAAACGTTCTATGTGAATTGATTCTTCCTTACTTACTTAATTGGCCATAACAACCCGATTAACGGATTTCGGCCTGCCACAACACTCCTTCCAGGCGGCACTGCTTCTTGCGCACCTACGCCAGTTGGTCACACTAATCGATGACAGAGCTTCTCCGATTTGGTCCTTCCAACGGATACAACGTCGTCCTCTTCGCCGATTTCCGCAGACTCTCGCATCAAATACTCGTCTCGCCGGAACATGCTCCTCCATGCGAACGACATGGGCGAGCCAGGGCAGCCGCTGGATATTAATACACTGTACAACGTCCATGTCGTTGAATACGATACGAAAATCATCGCAAACTCGAACTGGACCGAAGATCTTACGTAGGACTTTTCTTTCGAATACTCTCAAGGCAGTTGCATCAGTTCTTAATAGGGTCCATGCTTCTTCGCCATAAAGAAACACGGGTAGGATGAGCGTCTAGTTTCGTTCTACGAGAGAAGTATATGCTATTTAATTGCCTATTGAGACCATAGTAGCACCTGTTGGCAAGAGTAATCCTGCGCATGATCTCCAGACTGACATCATTTTCGGTAGTAACGGCGGAATCAAGATAAATGAATTCCTTGGCTGTATCAAAAGTATAGTTATCAGTCGTAATTTGAGAATCAATATGCCGCACGGCTCTACTTGTCGATAACAAATACTTCGTTTTGCCCTGATTTACTGTTAGACTCATTTTCTTAGACTTCCGTTTAATAGCACTAAAGGCAGCAGTGACATCTCGTTTGGTACGCCCTATGATGTGAATTGAGTCAAGGATTTCAAATAAAATTCGGTGCGCCTAAGATTTTTGCAAACTAAATGAACGTCGGTTGCAGTAAAGATCTGCATTCATCTGCTTGTCTCCTGCTGTACCTCCTAACGAGTTAAGGTAGTCAACAAGCGGCTTTTTGGAAGCATTACATAATCTGTTGTTTTGAAAGGTTAGGTTAGGTCGGAATGTTTGCTTTGATATAGATTTGATAGCTTACTTGAGCATGCATAGCGCGCCGATGTGACGTCACAGATAAACGCAGTCCCTGTACTAATCAAACCAGCGAAGATGAAGAAGAGGTTGGTAAAGGCAAGGGCTGCACTGTTGTTTTGAAAATCCCGTAATGATTGAGTCCTTCAAACTCATATTGATTTTGCTTAGCATAGCGAAAACTATACTTGTCTTCTACTTGTTACGGCTCGTTAAGAGTTACTTTTTATAAATTTTTGCGAAAATTGCTTATTTCAGCTTAAGCTTTTCAACTCTTTGGTTATATAATGCCTTTACATAGGACTTATCATGTGGCATTTATCAGTACCGATTAAATCACAAAGATCTTAAATAAGTGCCGTAGTATGAAAAAAAATCCCCTTCAAATACCACATGCAAGAATTGTGATAATGTACTGTACTGTGCCCCACTGTAAAATTTGAAAAATTTTTTTATTTTATATTTTTTTCTTTTATTCTTTTATTCTTTTCCTTATTTATCGTTTTACTAAACGATTTTATTTTATTGCCTTTTGTTGCCTCAGATGACACGCGTTTCGATGATGCCATATTAGCGGTACAGCATAAATAAATCCAATCGTTACAGCAACAATAAAGATTTTCAAAACATTTTCATTATTCCAACTATAAAATGTAATAAAATATTGAAAATTTATAACAAAAATATAAAAAAAAAAAACGAAACGAATGAACGAAATAAAAATCATAAAAGAGCATAAAATTTTTACAAGAAAAATAATAAAAACTGAAGACACAAAAAATGAGGACAAAAAAATGAAAGAAAAAACATTTTCAAAAGGAGCGTGTAATTTTTTATTTATTGCTCACAGTTCATTGAGCAAAACGACAGCAGCATCAACAACAATAAAAGCTTCAAAGCAGCCTCCGACAACAATACAATTTCAAAGCTTAAAAGATAATCCAAAACGGCTACAATTGACGACAAGCGTACAGCATAATCATCATCATCATCGTCATCGTCATCATCCTCAGCATCAGCATCAGGATGTGCTGAAATTCTCTAAAAAAAAGTTGACAAAAGTCGTGTAAATTGAATAACAATAGAGAAGACGTGCATGTGAGCAAAAGTTTTCGAAGGTAATTTTTAGTTTCTGAGTAGAAAACGAAATGCGAATCGATTTTCTTTAAATAATTTGAAACTTTTGAAAGATGGAAGTGACGTGGGTGGTAGGTTAGTGGCTTGAAATGGAATTAAAAATTATGTACACTCTATAGGGATTTTAGTAATACTTTCACACACTGTAAGAATATTTTTAGACTCTACTACACAACAAATTAGGATAAGGTTTTCTTAAGTTCTGATTATAATCTCTCTTATGTCAATAACAGTTGAATTCAATAGCAATAACGCCCTCCTTATAACAATGGCTGCTTTGCTCAGCATTTAAAACAGCGGTTACCAAATTGTTTTTGTTTCTGTATTAGTGAGTAAGAGAGAGAAACTAAGTTGAGAGCTTGCAGTCATAGAAAAATGTTAGTAATATAAACTATTCCGATTTTCATTTCATCAACATACATTTTTGATTTAATAATTAGGTAATCTTTTTTAGATATTTGCTGGATACTAACTTTGGTTCATAAATTTCCCCTCCTGCTAATAATCGACGTTTTAATTTTTCAAAAATATTGCTTTACGTCCATAAAAAAGTTGTTCTATTTCCATATCATCTGAATTATTTACTTGACTTTTAAAACAAATAAAATGTGTTTTAATATTTTGAATTTTAAAAAAAAGTTTTTTTTAATCCTAAAATATATTTTTTGAGTGTAAACCTAAAAAAAAAAATTATTATAGGATCCGCTGACATGTGTGCTTGTCGAAGTCTGATCGACAACTAAACAAAAGAGCATAAGCAATGTGTTTGGATTCTCACTGCACAATTGTGCTATGAAATGGTAATCTCTGATTTCCTCTATGACTTTTTCCTTCAAAGTACTTAACCAATGAAGTTTTGTATAAAATTTTAAAATCGAAAACAAACTGAAGAAGCTGAATCTAGAAAACCTTGTCGTATAAGCAAATAGAAAGCGGGCAAACTCCTTATACGCGTCAGCATATCGTACAGTGTCCACCCCAACCGTACTTGTGATATCAGGTACAATCCCTGCGGATCTGCTGGCAGCAGAGTGGATGGAGATTTATAAAGTGAAATCGCCTGGAAATCACATAACCGGTCACTTCAGGGAAAACAGCATTCCAGAATGGCAACGACGATTGGACGATAGAGATAGAGGAAGGTGGACGGGGAAACTTATTTCGGACATAAACCTATGGATTGTTCGGAAATTTGGAGAGGTGAATTACTACGTCACGCAGATGCAATCGGGTCATTGATATATCTGCACAGAATGGGTAAGACCGCCACCCCTTACCGCCTTTACGAGGAATGTGAACGCCGGCAGAGCTATCGCCCTGTACTGATGTCAAAAATTGGAACGATCACGGCCGCTAACATTATCGGGGTTATGATGGCGAGTAGAGAGAATTGGACCTCAGTGGTGAATTACGTGGAGCACATTCTTAGACTGAAGAAAGAGATCTTAAGACTGCAGAAATGTAGGCATGCTAGCGTAGATGACACTGGCACACGTGTCAAACGAAAGTCCAAACAGGGAACCTGGACGAAAGGAATAGTGGAGACACTTAGATGTTTCCTCAACTTTCGATACGCAATCCGTACGCAGATATGAGCATGCAGGAGCTAAAAGGACTCCATTCCGAAGGAATACCACCATAGTTCCGGAGTGGGCACAACAGTCCACGAGACGAGTGGTAGATTTAGTGGATGATGTGACGACTTGCTCTACGGTGCGGTTAGGTACATTTACCCCTCATCGGTGTAAAAAAAAAAAATGAGTAAATAGGGTGAGTAAATAGGAGTTGTATAATAGGACGCAAAGGCTGGCATGTGTTGGTAATAATGTGGACAATGTGCAACTATCTTAAGGTAAAGATGGACATTGAAGTGAATAAAATAACACGCATGCTTACAGAATATAAACATTAAATGTAATCAGTGCTGTGGAAAATATAGTGAGGATAGTGGAAACAAATATAAACAAAATCAAGCTACTAAACGTTAATTGTCCCCTGTACATAACCAGTCAACTCCCCGACTATGTGTGCTATGTAACGCGGCTAGGTAATAAGAATAGGTGCAGCAATGTGAACGCTGTATATTCTTTTAAGAGTGGCACCAACCCCTGGTATAAGAAAGAATCAAGGGCACATGGTGGAATAGCGGCAATATAATCGGTATCAGAATCAAAAGTATTCGGAATCCATGGGAAAACTTTACGCAAATACTGCCAGTAGTAGTCAATAATATCGATTGATATTCAGCTTGAATGGGAAATACAAAGAACATTACATAGCAATACTGTATGGCAGTCAGGCCACCATGGGACTGCCTGTGGAAGCTAAGTCTGCTAAGTAGCAAAAATAAGATTATCTCCTGCACATTGAAATTCTTGGCAATGAGTAAATAAGCATATGAGCTTGCAAGGAGGGAAAATTTCATGCCATTGATGGGATCAGAATCGTTCTATGAAATCGGTGTGAATATTTAGAATAACACATTAAAAGAGGTGCGATCAGACTATCCAGGAATAACCTGGGCTTGGTTACCGATCTTTTGACAGGGCCCTGTACATTCGGAATTAAATTTATTCAGAATGTGGCTACACTCAGCCCAACATGTAGATTATGTGACAATCAGATTGAATTATTGGAACACGTTCATGGAACCTGTGAGTCATTGATTCACTCCAGGAAAAAACACCTGTGTGCATGGCAAGTGTTGGGTAGGGAGTTGCAAAAAATTTAGCAGGGCAATAGGCTTGGAGGAGATATTATTGGGATACCAAATAAAGTTTGAAAGGAGTACAATAGATCATATGGCAGCATCTTTACGATAATAATTCTTAGTGAAAGAGTAATCCAGATAGAGCCAAAAACTCATAACAAGTCCAATGGATTTTTGAAAAATATAAACTTTGGTTCTTATAATTACATTAAGAAAATATTTCAGATATTCATAGAAGTGTCCAGGAATGGCCTTCTGCCTAGGCTCAAAAAAAAAACATGTTCAGAATACTGATCGCATGTGAATTTTAGAACACATACTTGGAACATGCCCAGAAGTTTTCTTCTGTCTTCTTCTATCAAATCCCAAACATGGAGCTATCCTTACAGGCCCTTTTGCCAGGGAAGGAAGATGGGCAATAATACGTTGTTTATAAGCCCGATAGAGATTTGATGAGTACAATAGACTGCAGTATTCTACAATAGCAATATTTGAACAGTGGGGTGCTTGTCACAATTTAGCCTCTGAAATTACCTGTTATCCTTTGCAATTAGTTTGCCAGCAGCAAGTGTGTTACTGTTTGTTAGTTTTTAAGCTGCACGATACATATACATGCCGCCTGTAATATGTTTCAGTAGCTGTTTCTGTTTCGCTGGATATGTCACTGAAAGAATTAATCTGGTTTGGGTTTCACAGTCTGGAGATTAAATGAATTCGGTAAAACTTTAGCTGTCTGCCTGTTAAGTCTAATCTGATACGTTTGAGTGATTACTTTTAATTATTGAACTATCCAGTCCTCCGTGTAGACCTTTAACGCCACATATTTTTCCCAATAATTTATAACGATTTTACAATTCAAAGCTTATTTTCCAAATTAAATTACAAACGATAAATGTCAAGATACTTGTTTTGAAGTGAATGAATTAATTAAATTAAAAAAACAAAAAACAAACAAAAATTAATTATTTATGATGGCCATTAATAAATCAATTTGCCAAATGGAATTGTGCGTGTCAATTTATCAGTCAGGGATAGATAGACCATCTGAAATGACCTTCGAATGCTAAATTAATTTCATTTCGATTAACGATAACGACTCAATAAATATTTGCTAAAAAAATAGGCAAACTTCAGAGTAACATCTTTCAACTGAAATAATATTTTTATTATCGATAATTTAAAACATTTAATCTCTCATTCAGTCTCTCAGTCTCTCGTTCATCCCGGGGGAGGAAAATATTTTAAAAACAATTCACAGAAACTGAAAGAATGAAATGGAAAAAAAAAAATTGACAAAACAAAAGGAAAGGAAAGAGATGATGAATTGGCAATTTCCCCTGTATAAATACTTTAAGTAAAGCAAAAATGCGTATTGATTACGAATATTTTCCTTTTTCCATTTTTTGTTTTCATTTTGCCTTTTTTTTTGCTTTTAAAAGGACATTTTTTGCCATTTGTAAAGTTCAAGCTAAAGCTGACGCATCAGCAATAAAAAGACAAAACTCATCTGGTTTTTTTCTTTCTTTATTTTCGAATACAATCAACGAAATGGCTTCTCATAAGGAATAGAAAGTAATGGCAAGAGTATAAAAAATTTTGTTTCAAAAAATTGTTAAAAGTTAAATTAAACAGAAAATCGTTTAGTTGCACAACACAACAAAGGCCAACAGCAACAGCAACAGTAAAACGACAACAACATCGGCAAATAGCAGCAACAGTATCAACAATTTCAAGATGATGTACAAAAAAAAAAAAGCCAAGCAAAGTTTCAATTCCCATTTTCTATTATTTCTTTCATTCATCCTCTATTACTGATTATTAGAAGTTGGCCTGGCCTTTCCATTACCATTGTATGTCCTTTTTTCTTATGACTGAGAAGATGGATTTATGGGCCATCAACAACAAAATGGCTTAAAGAAATTCTAACCGTACAGTCCGAATTATCCTTTAAATGAAAAACAACAAAAAAAAAAAAAATAAAAACAAATCAAAAGAAGAATGAATAACTGATTGACTGACTAACTGAGAGATTGATTGAATGACTGATTGAATAAATGATTGAATAAATGATTCAATGAATGACTCACTGAATGTCAAAGTATTAAGAGGGCAATTTAAATTTGTTTGTTAGCATTTGTCTTTCACTGTGTGGGTATTTTTGTTTTTCTTTGATATCCTCCTGTAAATTTGTTCAATTCTCGGGGTTTCAAGTGTTTGCCAACAAAAAAAAAAGGGTTTTTAACAATACAAAAGGCATTAGAAAATGCCTTATAATAGCTATGAGTGTCCATGATATAGAAAAAGTAAAAGATTAATTCTGTTTTAAGTTTCGTAAATAGATTATTTAGTTGTTACACATTGTTTTTGTTGTTTTTGTTTAAAGGTTTTGTTTTTGTGATTGGTTTTTTTTACACACTTTTCTCTTATATTCTATCCTCGTAACCTATATATATGTATGTACTATATATGAATAGCCAACAACAAGTTTCCATGACTTTTGACTAGACAAGTTGTTCGTTTGATTGCTTACTTGGTAACATTCTGCATCCAAAAAGATTATTTTTCTCAATAGAAAAAAATTTCGAAAGTAGAGACTCTTTAATCTCAACTAATAGCTAAGAAATCATTCGACCAATTTCAATACGATTTTATCCTTTTTTGTTGGCTATATAAAGTGGAAAGAAAATAATTTCCATAATTGCTGGTTCTACTATCACTTTCGTTTCTTAAATCAATCATACTGCCGCTATAGTCTTGATTGTTAACTTCTATTAACGCAACGTAATGGTTTAAAGACGTTGTAGTCTATTAGGCAGTGTGTGTTGGCCTATTAAACGTAGGGCCATGGTTCAGCCACCAGGTCAGACATGACTCGAAAACAACGACATATGAAAAGAATATGACTTCGGTATCTATTTCAGAGCAGATTTCTGGTAAAAAAATTAAATCGCCATGAAAAGTGTCTAATAAACTTTGTCGTATGGAGTGCACTTTAAACTGTGAGTTCCGCCACTGATGTACAAAATTAACACACACAACATAAGTGCTGTGAGAAGCTAGATTGTAATTCAGACTAAACCGGTTATAATGGCCAATTATGTATCCATATATGTACGTAAAGTTTATGTTTCAATTTTCTTCTTCATTATCATTTGAAATGTTCTTAATGACGATGATCAGCGGAGATTAGTGAGTAGATAGAGGTGGGTGTCCACCCAGTTTGAATGGACACACTTAGGTCACATAAGACTGATTGTTCTGCCATAGTTTTCCATTTATTTCGTAGCTCTAAAATAAATTGGAACTTCTGATGAAGCCACTTAACCAGATTCTCCTTGTAGTAGGCAACAAGATTCCAGGCATGTATAGAGTAAGTGTAGAACAATCTCATCCTCTTTCTCATTTCTACAACTTCTATAGACATCACTCGTAAGGTGCTCAAAACCATTGGTCCTTATATGTAAGCCTATAAAGCAATGCGCAGCAATAGCCCTGACAACTGTACTCCGCTTGCTTTCTTGGAGTTTAAGCAGAGTTATTGTGGGTTCTCTGTCTTTATCGCTGGCCACATTTTCTGCACTGTTATGCCCGAATGTTCCCATCGTAATTATAGGCAGAGTCTAAGATCAGGTTGTTAATTATAAGCTTGTAGGTTCTCAAATCAAGAATTCATAGCAGAGTTCGATAGAATCAGCTGGAGCTTCTGAGCGCTGAAAGCCATGTGACATGGATGTCATATCGATCTCCTATCTCATTAAGATATTTGTGGCAGTTGTACATCGTCTTTGTGTGCATCACATAAGCCTGGCTGTCGGAAATTATTGTAGCTTTCCATTTGGGGACATTTGCATACCCAGTAATTTTTACCGCAGCCTATGTATATTGCCGAAAAACGCCACATATACCAGGATATTCCTATTGATTCCGAAAAAACGATTCCCAACGATTACGCTAAATTCTATCTATAATCGCACTTAGAGTGTTATCTCAAGGAACCTTCTATGAATTGACTATCAGAACACGTAAATGTATATTGCATGTCGCTGATCAGATTGTAAAGATTGTATGTTGTTCGAATTATAATTAGTGAATGCCCGTTTTAACACCTGTTATACACCCAGGCGTTTCTTTTCGGAATGCTTAAAGGTCTCACAATCTCTAAGTATCGTTATCATTACAAAAAAATATAAATAATGTAGTCGGGGCAACGCCCATTCTGGAATTTATAGAATTTGTTTTCATTGCCACTGTTAATATCAATATAGGCTAGTGTCTGTGTCTTATATCCTATGCCCAAACAATGACTCCATATGAAAGACCGTCATTGTATAAATTCGGTACAATCTCATAATTTCCTGGCTTGTTTTCCGCACTTACGATTTTTTTTTTATTTTTATTAAACCAGCACTCAGGGGATGACACCTACTCACGCAGTGTATTGTGCAGGTTTAGGAAAGGTGGAAAGAGGGAAGATGCGAACAATACGGAAACGAGATGCTGCGGGTGACTATAAAATGGCCAGTGCTATACCTTCACCATTAGCCAGTTTACAGCAATTGGCCTTAAGAAGCCCACAGTTTCTCACACCACTTATGTTGTGTGTGTTAATTTTATTCAGAAGTGGCGGGTCCTACAGTTTAAAGTCGACTCCGAAAGACAGATTTTTGAGAAACTTTTCAAGAAGAGAAAGAGAAGAAATCACCGAAAAAATACTTTTTGTATATTTTTTATTTTTTTGATGTCTGGACTGGGACTCGAACCCTGGATTTACGTCTAATAAGCCAGCACACTATCTACTAGACCACGGCGACCCGTTATACTCTTTTTAAGAGGCTTTCTTTGCAATGTATTATCCACAGACATTACCAGATGTGTTTTACTTCCACTTTCTGTGATATAATCTTAGCCAGAAGTCCAATATTTTTCTCGTTGTAAATGAAACTGTTGGAGTATTACCTGGATTTATCCTCAGACCCACAGCTATGCAGCATCGATTTAGAATTAATCTTTGAAGAATATCGAGTCTCTTAAAATTTTGCTTCAGTTTTCAAAACTATGTCATCAGAATGGCCTTAACAGTTAATGACCTGGTCAGGTTGACTTTATTCAAAACTGATTCTCCCGTTGGTGATGAAGGGGCTTTCCGTCCCATTGCGGTCATCGTTTGGTTATGTAAACCCATATTATCTCATTATCTGCGTGTATGTATATAAAGCCTCTGCCATCCATCTAGATATCTACAGATATTGGATTCCTTCGGTTTAATCCCCTATTACCCAAACAACAATTTTTCCCATCGACATTATTTCCAATTAAAAACATAGTTGAGCCTTTCATACACTTGAATTGAAAATTTCTTTGGTGGTCGCGAAATCTTAGAAAATCTTGAGAAGAAAAAGGAGTTGAGAGAGTTTTAAGGACCTTATCTCTTACTTGTTATTTGATGCTTCACTTTCACTGCTTGTAACTCTCTGCTGGTCTTTTTACTTGATTTTAAAACAGATCCCTTGGAAATGATTAGGAGAGCTCTTAAGCTCTTTCTAAAGACATACATATGCCCAACGTCTTACATAATATCGCCTACATATGTACGTATATTTAAAGACAATAACAACAACAAACGCTTTCCAAAAAAAAAAAAAAAAATTAACAATAAGGATATGAAAAGCAAGGACTATGAGGACAACAAATATGCTGGGAATTCTTCATTTCAAGTTTGCAAATTCCCATTAAACAAACGACCAAACTGACCCTTAGAGACAGAAAAAAACAAAAACAAAAAAAGCAATAAAAAAGACTTATTCTTCTTCTTTCTTATGTTGTCTTCTTCTTCTTCTCCTTCTCCTTGTTGTTCTTAATGTAAATTTGAAATCCTTTTTTTAAGGCTTTTTATGTCTCCTTCATTCTTTTCTTTTGGTGTTTGATTTCAGGGCCTGTTTTGTTGTCGTCTAATTTAAAGGCATCAGAAGGTAAAAATCAAAATGGCCATTTATTGATGTTTTGTTTGTGATTGTTGTTGTTTGTCATTCGAAAAGAGTAAAGCGATATTCTAATGAATTGACCATGAAAGGAACTTGTTGATGAATGATGTGATGTTGGCTATTCAAATGACAATGACAATGACGATGACGATGACAAGAACAATGATTATTATGTTGATGACAATCTGCCTTTTATGGCAAATGAAATACGACCCAATGCAGTCATTTTGTATTGTATTTCACAAATACCCAAACATCAATACACACACACTCACCAAGTATATCTACATTATCATTGTATTGATATGTAAGAGACCTTTTTTCCAATTGTTTAAATATGAATGTCTGTGCGTGTGTGTAGGAGAGTATATCAAGTAAATCAATTTTCCGCCTGCCATCTCCTCCTCCTTCTCCTTGTCCATCTGCTCTTGCCTTGAATCATATTTATTAACAGGATATGGCATGTTAGAGATTAATAAACGAAAATTTCTTGTTGAAATGCCTAGTAAATTTATTGAAATTGGAAATTTGTTCGTTATTTTTGCGTTATTTCTGCATTATTAATAAACGCTAGACCCTAGGCCATGATAGGAAAAGGAGTGTGAGGATGGCAGCTATATTTTTCAGTTTAAATTGACAGGCGTTATTTTGTTCTTTAACAATGTATTTTCCAAATATGATGAAAGGCAATTTGCCAGTCGATAAATGGGAAATATTTTGATTTAAAGTCTACGCTAAGTGGCACGCATTTATATACGTCACGCCGCACGTAATTATTGATAGAATGATGAGTATGGAAAATTAGTTGTAACCGTGACAAATTTGAAAATTGTTAGCCTCATTAAGAATACTAAACTTGTGTCCTTTTTTATTTAAGATTTAAAAATTTATTGGAGAATTGCGTCCCAAAGCTGGTTCTGGATTTGTGATTGAAATTTCTTTGATTATTTTTAATTCCATTTGATAACTTGTTAAAGAAGTTTTTACTATTTCCTGTTGCTCATCATATTAGCTTCTCAGCACCTAATACCACCTCCATGGTCAACAACACACCATACATAAATACATACGTAATTGTTCATTAGAACCTGTCAATCAGGATTACGACCTAATTTCTCACATCACTTTGCGGCGTTTGTTAATTTTCTACATAAGTGGCATGACCTACAGTCTAAAGCCGACTCTAAACAATAGTTTTTGCCAGAAATTTGCTAAGAGGAAGTTATTAGGAAATATTCTTCAACATTTCGTTTTGTTGGAGATGTCTGACTTCAGTACTAACATGTTGAATTTAATTTTGCTTTATAAGATTGAGAACTTGACGGTTATCTTTTGCTATTCCCAATGACTTTCATTGCTTTGGTACCATTGGAGCTCAAATATTAATGGATATGACTGAGTGTCTTTAGAAGTACAGTATCTTAGGTTAGGTTAGGTTAGAGTGCGTATATTTGTCAACTGTGACAAGTACAGTGCCCGGAGGTCGCATTGACCCATTGGACAACGTCTTAGCTTCTCACACCACTCGTATTGTGTGCATTAATTTTATACATGAGTGGTTTAAAGTCGACTCCGAACCACAGATTTTTTTTTGGGAAGCTCTTCATGGCAATTTTTACTCTCAGAGTTTTTGCCAGAAATCTGCTGACAGGATGACGCCGAAAAATATTTTCATATTTTTGTTTTGATGTCTGAACTGGGATTCGAACTCGGGCCCCTCGTCTAATCAGCCAACACACTACTTACTAGATAGACTACGGTGATTTCTGTGCAGTATCTCTCCATTGTCATACGGAGGGTCCTTAAAATAACAGAGAAAATTATTAAATTCCTCTTATTGTATGTCATCCTACGAATAATCTGCAGATTCTCTCTTGAAGGCAGTAATAGGACAGGAAATGGCTTACTAGGCGACAATTTTCATATTCATTTAAACTCTTGAGATGCAATCAGTAGTTTCATCACATCTATGAATCTCTCAGTATCTGGAGATTTAGAATAAAAAATATTTGAAATACATTAGTGAAGGGGTTTTTATTTCCAAACTGCCATTAGGCATTTTCCACTATTGGGACCGTAAGGTAGTAATAATATTAAATACGATAATTTCTTGTCATATCCTTGTAGGTGTCATACAGTGATGAATTACTTTTCGATTGATAAACATTCTCTTGGTTCAGAGATCTCGAACAAAATGAAGTATGATAAAATATTTCTTCGGGAACTTCCTCTCAGCACACTTCATTCTCAAAGAAGCATGGAGCTTTGATATCTCCAACACAAGATTCACACCAAAGAGTGATTGCTTTGGTATACGAAATGGAATGCCGATTACGCTACCAGCCCAACAATGACATTTTCATTTTAGGATCTTATGTGTGTTGCTGTTATTCCAAACTCAACATTTTGTGTGTTCATGTACCTAATCATCAAGCTTCACCATTGAAAATGATTATGCAATAATAATTAGGGCCACTTTGCAACTGCTCCAGAGCCTATTCCGTGAACCCACCACATTGTCTATAGTCGTCTATGGTGATTTGGCAAAACAGAGTGAATAAATTACAACTACTTTGGCTGGATGAAACTTTAACCAGATGACTATTGTCAACTGTCATTAGTTCTATGGGAACATCCAGTAGTTGCCTTTAGACCAATTTGCTTTCTTTAGACTCTTATTTTCCGAAATATTTTTCCTTCAGTTTGGAAGATATCAATTTCATACGCGTAAGGAATCGTGTCTATTGGTAAAATATTAGTTTTTTACTTTTCGTTTCTTAAATTGGTTTTCTGTTGAAAGTTCTAGCATAATAGGGTTGCCATATGCCGCTCTCTGTATAAGTGCACTGGGTTGTTTGCACCGAATACAGAGGTGAGAAACATTGCATACTGTGTTTTCAGCATTTCTGAAAAGCTGACTACAAACATACACAACTGGTAACTACGACCCTTCAGTCAGGATTATTGACATAGTTTCTCACACCACTTATAATGTGTGTGTTAATTTTATACATAAGTGGGTCCCAGTTTAAAGTTGACTCCAAATGACAGATTTTTGAGAAGCTTTTCATGGCAGTTTTATTTAGTCTTAGAGTTTTTGCCAGAAATCTGCTGAGAGGTAATCGCCGAAGAAATAATTTTTGCATTGTGTTATGATGTCTGGCCTGGGGATCAAATCCTGGCTTTACGTCAAATAAGCCAACACACTACCTACTAGACTATGGCGACCTGAAAGCTGACTAGGAGTGGTTTTTTGTGATGTTCATCGTTGATATTATCCTATTTTGTAAGTTCAGCCTCTTCTCGAATGGCTTATTTGTTGTGAAATTGAAGCCTAACATGATGTTCATGAGTTGCTTAAGCATTAAATCTAGCAGTTTAAACTCTAAAGCACACCATTTTGGTGTTATAAAGCTTTTACTGCTTCTTAGCACTTTTGCATTTATTTTTCTAATTTCTGAAAACTATTCTTTTATGCAAAATTTAATTTCCTTTTACAATATTTTCTTATCCGAAAACTTAAACACTCGAAAACGATTTTATTACCGCCACAACGTGGAATTATTCACTCTTTGGCCAATTTTTTTTTATTGTAATTCTGTTACCTTAAAACTTAAAAACTTTTTGTTGTGTTTTTATTGCTAATCTCCGTTAAGAACTTAAATGGACAAAAAGAAACAGAAAAAAAATTTAAGACTCAATTATTATTTAACTGACTCACGCACTTTTACAACAGAAAATAGTGACACAGTTAAGGATTTCGAAACGACAAACAAAAAAGTTGCAGTTTTTTTTGCAAGTCTTTTCCATTTTGTTTTCTTTTTATATGATGTGATGCAACAACATCTTTATCATCTTTGCTAGGTTTCATCATCTTCGAAAGACAATGACAAGAAGGAAGAAAAATTAAAAGCCATTCATCTCAACATTGTTCACAATTTATAATCACGGCTCAGTTAGTGAACAAAACGAAACGAAACGAAACGAAAGAAAAGAAGCAAAAAGAAAACCTGAGTAGAAAACTTTTCTTTGTAAAGAGTTGCTTTCTTTCCTAGTTTTTTATTTGCTTTACACAGCCATACAGCCATGGTATTAGTCATGGTTAGAGGAGGAGAAGGTGTCCATATAAACAGATATGAAATGTAATGCTACTAAAAAAGCAGAGTATTCTTGATAACTTTTATTCTAAATACTATGTCTTTACATTTTTTGTTTTACTGCAGTATTGGCTATCCTTCCCCGCTTTCTATGAAGTATGTAGTCATTTGCAGTTTAATTTTTTTTGTTTATTGTTCTTGGTTCTTGGTTTTTGTTTTTCATAGCCCATTCCCTTTAAATTTTTTCTGAATAAATGACAAGAGTAACGCAAGCACAACAGTTGAGTAAAAACTTGTCCCTTCTTTGACTAATAAATGAAAATGTTTACGACAAATTATGAGCCCAAAACAATATTTCTTGCCTTCAGTTGTATTTTAAATGCTGTTGTGTTAGATGTTGTTAAGCAACCATATTACTTCCATTTGCCTCTATTGGTCTATGAGGCTGTAATAAATGAAAGCAATTTCATAATTTCTGTTCATTTATTGAATGTGAAAGCTAAACGTTTAAAATTTCATTTTTTATTGTGAAAACAACGTAAGAAAAAAATTAATGAAAACTACCTTAAAGCCGCCTTAGTGCAGTGAATAATGCCTTGGCTTATTAGCTTAGCTTAGCTTCAGACATATTTGACTTGCCTCTCCGCAGATTTCTAAGAAAAACTCTAAAAATAAAATAAAATTGACACGAAAAGCTACAGATATTTGACGTTCGTGGAACTATATTTCCAACCACTCATGTATAAAATTAAAACAACTTAGGTTGTATGATAAGCTAGGTTGTAATCCTGACTAAAGGGTTGTAAGCATAGCTGCCAGATTTGATGATTTATCGTAATTTTGACGATTTTCTACTCCAAAAATGTCATATTGACGATGTGACGATTTATTCCCTTATTTTGACGATTTTTAGAAATTCAAAATTTACATCAATTCTTTGCTTTGTACTTACTTTGCAGTTATTACTGTTGCCTATTTAAATGATGATTTTTCGGATCTTAAAAATTACAACCTCTGCATGAAGGGAGCTACCACATACGAATAATCCGACTAAAGAATGAATTTTGTCTGTAATGCAGTGTGGCCAATCGACCACATACACGCATGTGCTCGCTGTGTTATGTAGGAATACATGGTTCTCAGGAAGAAGTCCCTTATTTCGCTCAAATGAAATCCGATATTCCATCAACGTCAACTTCATCAACGGGCAACTTCGCCCTCTCTTGTATGCGATAGAGAAGCCTCAAAATAGAGGTTGAGGGACCGGCCTATACCAGAGTGTTTGGTAAGAAGATCAGATCAAGTGAAGTATATCTTGCACTCTTTTAAGAAGCTAAAGCACTAAAAAAATTGTCGATTCTAGCGAATATCACACTGAATTTTCATTCCGATTTTGTCTTTGACAATTTTGACGTTTTATTTTCTAATATTTGACAATTTGATCCTTTATTTACCCGGAAGCTATGGTTGTAAGTAAAGTATAGTCCATTATAATGAATGATATTTTTCTGATATTTCTGGCAAAGTAGGGATTACGCGAATGGACGAATCAAGCCTGCAGATACGGTATTTAAAAGTGCTGAGTATTCCGGATCAAAAGAAACAGTCTTCAGTTGCAGCATCCAACATCTCACCTATAAAGGGTGCTTTCTTACCAAACAGCTTTCTGTTAACTTTGCAACATGTGCCCCTGTTTTGTGATGAGAGGATTTCTCCTTGCACCGCAACAATTTTAAGCCAAATTACTGTGTTTATCTTATTTCCTATAGGGCCACGAAAATTGTGAATCTTCTTATGCTATCTACTATAACAAGTTCTTGAATGCTAGGGTTACCATCTAACGCTGCATAGGGAATAATGATTGCGTATAGAGTGCTAAGGACCTTTGATGATTGTTGTTATGCTTCAATAATGACTGATGCTTCTGACTCTCGCTAGAGTGTTAAATTAATTCCATTAAAATGCAATGATGTTTCTATCTAATAGCGGAAGGACAATAACAAAAATGAAATGAGCTACCTTCACAAAAACGATAGACCTTGGTGACAAGGTGGCTGATTTTGTTCCACTGGTACAATGACCCGTAAAAAACTCCTGTTCAAGGCTTTTCATACTAACCCAAAACAGTTTATATTAGACCTTGCTGTTAGGGAATAAATAATGACTGGTTTTATGCCATCTGGGAAGTTTTAGCTTCTCATTTGATTTATGCGGCTACACATCGATTATGGGTCAATTTGGAAGAAATTACCCCCTTGTTTAGATTGTTATATTATTACCCCTATAGGCCTTATGCTCACTAACTCAATAGTGGTAAGGTTTCGTAGCGCATCGAGAAGAACACAGCACTCACATTCTAGTTTTTAAGTTCACTGAAGTGTTCAAATTGTAGATTAACGGGAGTACTTCACAATCTTCTACGGAGTGTCACACATTCTTTTCTCACGCGTATTCCAAAGGCATGAATTTGAAAAAATTGTCGAGCAGACACACATTGGAATCAATTTTGAAAATCTGTGGGTAAATCCCGATACTGTTTTACAATATTTTTTTCTTGGGTCTGTTACTCTGTATTTCATAATAAACATGTCGTTTTGGTGTCCAATTGAATTGCTAATTCGATAACCACGTTCATTGCTAATCACTCAGAAATTTTTGAAGCGATTTGTTGATGCTGTAGTTACCCCATAGCTATGAAGAATCTAACTGCACAGAAAGTCTTTTAAAACCTTCAAGCTAGTAGAAAAAGCTACTTTCTTTTACGATTGTAAGTGGAAGGCTACTAAAGTTATGCCCGGAGACCCATTGTTTCTTCAAAGGTGGCACTATCTGGTCTAGATTGGTTAGAAATTCTTTTAATTTTTTAAAAAAAATTAATTTCAAAAATTACAAAACCGTTATAAACATTTTTCACTTTCTTTGGTTTGATACTCACTTCAGCCCAGAGATCAGCAATGAATCGTTTTTGAAATTCGACTACTCTAATTCATTCGTACTCGCTACAACATTAATTTATAAGTATAAGTAGCAATGAGTATGAGTACAACGTAAATATCAAATTCACAATATTCGAAATGTGTTTGATTCATACGACTATTCATAAATTTAGAAAAATACTTATAATACTTATAAGAGATTCGAGTGGCTCGAATTATTCATTAAAATTTACAGCCTTTGTTGTTGTAGTTGCATATACAAACAAAGAAGAAAGGAAAGACAAAGACAACAAGCAAAGCATACACACAATCCTCTTGTGAGTATAGTAGTGTTCGCACGCGAATCACACTTATTTTGTGCTTCGTGTAAATCTTAAGTAGAGACGAGTCGAAGTCAATAACATCGTGCGTATTGTTAAATATGAATACGACGAGTACTTCTAACTTTGAGTATGAGTTGTATGAGTATGATAATAAAATAAGTATGAATGAAATTATAAGTATAACTTGAATCTACTCATCGTTTTGAACACTCGTTGCTGATCTCTGCCTCAGGACTCCACCTCTATACCTTAAAGATTAAGGTTTAGATGCAAGGAATATTGACTATTCGTAGCAAGTAGAATATGAACATGATATTGCAGCCGTAAATACCCCCTTAAGTAAGTAAATGGAAATGCCAGTATGGAGGTACTATCGTATCGTGTGTATAATACAGCATCCTTTCATCCTCCTTAAAACAAACGAGTATAAAAATGTTTCAACTAAAAGAAAAGGTTGTTAATCTTTTGAGTAAATGAATGAAAATGTTTTCCACAAATTATACACGAAAAAAATAAGAAGTTTCTTCACTGTACTTCGTTCACTATTTCAATTTTAATGTGCAATAAAAAGTTGTCAGTGGTTTTAGTATTTCCATCACTGCACTGGCACTGCAGCTGACTAAGAGGCATTGTGGGTTTAGTTACGGCTTGAGTTCTTCATACAAAAGTATTCCCACATTTTGGAAGGCATTTATTTTGTGAATGCCTTTTTCCGGAGACATCAAACGAAATCTCTACTTTCGCATTAGTAAACAAAACAGAAAAAAAAAATGGGACAACCAAATCTCGGGAATAATTCACGGATTTAGCGGTGAAAACTCCAATTTTTGGTAAGGTAGAGTATGCCTATTAACCGGCTGGACCAAATTGTTTTTACTTTTATGAGATTTTTTTTTTTTCTAAAATTCTGTACGTCTTCCCATTGCTTGTTAACCGAAAACAAGACAAATGAGGTTGAAAAGAAACTTTTCCACATTCCACGTTATATAGACAAAGTGCATCGAACGAAGTTTAACAGTCAAAGTCAAAAGTTTTTCCTCCCTTACTACTCACAGTTAATTAATGAGAGAATGTTTTTTGCTTTGCGGTAAAATAACGACTCCCGTTAGTTGCTGTAATTTTCACACAAAAACTCGTAAATTTTCCTTAAAAAAAAAAAATAGAAAAGAAAACCTTACGCACAATTACAAGGAAAGATTCTGTCACTCTATAAACAAACACACACTTTTTAAGAGGTGCCTTATAGATCAAAGCCTGTAATTCAAACAGTTTTTCAAGAAAGGATATTTCAGTTCCAAAAGTAGTAAAGGAAACAAACAACAGAAAGAGATTTATTATGTTGTAAAGTGAAGATTTAAAACTTCCTGCAATTGTTGTAATGAAACTTTTTTTAAAGAATTTAAATTTTTTAAATATTTATCAGGCACCATTTATGGCATTATATGTACGTCCACGGTGGTATATGTAAATACAAAACAAAATTTAATTTTATATTCGCATATTTATTTCAATTGAACAGAAATTGTAATACAATTATTTCCATTTAATTATTAATGAACAAACAAACAAACAAACAAAACAACATCATTTAAATTGTTTAACATTTTTAAAGTATTACACGCTACCACCAACGACAGAGTATATTGGATTGATGCCCCACATAATATTCCAATAGTACCTAGTTTTTATTGAAAATCATCAAGAAAACCTTTCTAGGATTCTTTGGAGTTCAAGTTTTAGTAAGATAAAAAGTATCCCACTTAGCAAAACACGTCTCCATCATGGGCTAAATGGACTTGCCAATCAGAGATCAGCAATAAGTATTCAAAACTATGTGTAGGTTCGAGTCATACTTATAATTTTAGATACTTATACGCATTCATACTTATTTTAAAATGATACGTATACTACTCATACTCAAAGTTGAAAGTACTCGTCGTCTTCATACTTAAAATACGAATGACTCGACTCGTCTTTTCTTAACATTTACACGAATCACAAAATAAGTATGATTCGCATACGAACACTACTATATTCACAAGAGGATTGTGTGTATGCTTTGCTTGTTGTCTTTGTCTTTCCCTTCTTCTCTGTTTGTACATGCAACAACAATAAAGGCTGTAAATTTTGATGAATGATTCGAGCCACTCGAATCACTTTTGCGTATTATAAATATTTTTATAAATTTATGAATCAGAATGAGTAGACATATGAATCAAAACACATTTCGAATGTTGTGAGTTTGATGTCAACATTGTACTCATACTCATTGCAATCAATACTCATACAATCAATATTGTAGCAAGTACGAATGAATCAGAGTAATTGAATTTCAATTCTATTGATTTATTCATACTCAAAATTGCATAAGTGCTTATGAGTAACGAAAAAACGATTCTCTGATGTGAATCCATATTCATTAATTACTTACTTCAGCTGTAAGTTGCAAACCGGGGTTAAGTTAGGTGAGGTTGGTGTGGTAGCTTTATATCAAAAACTCACTTGAGCATGCATAGCGGCCCGTTGTGACGCCACAGGTGAACGCAGTCTCTGTACTGCCCAAGTTCCCCGAGCCAACCAGGTAGAAAAAGCACGACTACCCCAAGCTGAAAAACCAGCCAGAAAGTTCGATAAACCAGGCTATGTCCTTGACGTCAATGGACGATAGCGCTTCGTCAAGTTCACAAGGGTTGGAAAGCCAAATAACCCATATCGGTATCTATCAAGAGATGGGCATTGACATAGAAAGTAAGTAACAGTCTTCTCTTCCGCAGCCGATCTGCTTTAACGGCAGAAATCGTTAAATGGTAGCCGCATTCTTTTCGCGTGTTTACCCATGATACAGTGACCTGTAAGCATGGCCACTGTGATCACGATGATGTTACGATCATATCTAAGTAATTGGTTGGTGGGTCTTTTATCCATTGAGAGCCAAGTGAGTGGGTGAGCGGTGGAGCAGGTCTCCTCATTGATCCAGGATAGGTTGGCATCCCGGGAGAATCTCCGTACAATGGCCAGTTTGAACGACGTCAGTGGCATTCCCATGTTAATTGAACAGGATTCCGGAAGAAGTGCGCCAGCCCTGGCTAGCTCGTTTGCTCTGCAGTTTCCTGGAATGTAGCACTGTCCGGGGACCCTGACAAGTGTGACGTTGGATTCATTAGAGAGAATGGTTTTTGGATTTAATAATCGAGGGCAAAACAATTTAAAACGTTGCTTGGAAAAATTTCTTTCTTTTGGTGATCCCTGCTTTTAGCATTATTCTGGCAAAATCTCTGATAGTAAGCTCCATGCTTACTAAAAGGATATCTTGGGTAATAATGCTGTACGATAGGAATTCTCTGTTATTTGGTGTGGACTTTGGAAATATTCGATCGAATTGCATCATAATTCCGTGGTAGAAATTCTAAATGATAGAGTATCGTACAATGCTCTCTATCTTTAAAAAATTTTTGTGTTGTGTATGTGTGTGTGATTTGCAATTATATTTTAATTTTAATTGTTTTTGTTATTGTAGTTTTAATGCGTTTCATACTTAAATAAAATTTAAATATTTAATCACTTATTTTTAATAGATTCTCTCTCCCTATCTCTCTCCCACTCTCTCTCTCTCTCTGTTTGTGTTTTGTAGGCCTGTGAACAAATATTTTCACTTGAATTCAAACGAAAGTTTTTTTGTGCTTTTTTTTTCATTGGTTTTTCTGTTTTCAATCTCCCTAATAAAATGCGTATTTGTTGCGAATGTGCAACGAAATGAAATGAATTCAACTGAATTGAATTGAATCGAATTATTATTCGCATATTTTGTGCAAATGTTTGTAAATATATATGTATGTAAACATGTTTATATATTTGTGTATGTATTGGATACTAAAGTATTGTTAATTACACACACATATTGATCATTTCAATTATCACAAATAAATAATCATTTGTGTCATTGGGTCGCATCGTTTATCCGTATGTGCTATATACGAGTGAGTACTATATGTGTTGCTAAATGAACAATTTTTTTTTTTGATTTTGATAAAAGTACTCTCTTTGAATTTTGTTAAATTGATGACTTAATATCTTTTTAAATAAAAATAAAATTATTAACAATTTGAATAGAAATAAAATATTATGCCACAACTGGATTCAGTCAGAATCTGATGCATCTTTTGATGTAATTAGATCATGTAATCATTACATTGTAATGTGAAAGTGTGGTGAAGAAGTAGCACAATAGCCCAGAAGTATAGAGATTTGATGCGCCGTGGTCTAGTGGGTAGTGTGATGGCTTATTAGACTTAAAGCCAGGGTTCGAGTGCCAGGCCAGACTTCAAAATAAAAAACAAAAAATTCAAAAAGTATTTTTTCGGCAATTTCTTCTCTTTCTCTTCTTGAAAAGTTTCTCAAAAATCTGTCGTTCGGAGTCGATTTTAAATTGTAGGTCCCTCTACTTCTGTATAAAATTAACACACACAACATAAATGGTGTGAGAAACTGCGGGCTTCTTGGGCTCGATTGCTGTAGACTGTCTAATGGTGAAGTTATAGCACTGGCCATTTTATAGTCACCAGCGGTAACTAGTTTCCTTACCGTTCGCATCTTCCTTCTTTCCACCTTTCCTAAAACCTGCACAATGCACTGCATGAGTAGGGGTCTTTCCCTGATTGCTAACTAATTGACTAATTATAGGTATAGACAGCCTGAAAGAAAACTGAAAAAAAAACTAAGGAATTTAAATATCAGCTCCTCTGACAGGCAGTTTGAAACGTCAAGGAAACACTGTATTAGAGTATTTAAATTTCTGTTAAATAAAAAGCTGCAAAATCATGGACAAGATGATGTATCGTATTCTCGGCATTAAGGGGGGTTGTCAATTTTTGGTTATCAAAACCAAAGCTAAATAATACCTATACGATGCAGTGATTACGATAAAAATTTTATTCCATTATGATGGCACGTGATGCTGTTTTGTTTCAGAAATAGTTAAAAATCGCCATAGCCTAGTAGGTAGTGTGTTACCTTATTAAAAGTGAAGCCTCGGTTCAAACCACACATCGATAATATAAAAAAAAAAACATTTCGTTGGCGACTTCCTCTCATCATATTGCCGGCAAAGACTCTGAGATTGAAATAAAATTGCCATGAAAAACTTCTCAAAAAATCTTTCCATCGGAACCGACTTTAAATTTTGCAAGGTTCTGCCACTCATATATAAAATTAAAAACTCATTAGTAGCATAATAAGCTTGGTCGTAATACTAACTAAGGAGTAATATGACCAATTATGTATGTATAGATCAAAATCTGAAATTGCAGCCAAGAAAATCAGGAAGAAGCATTTATAATGCTCTGACGATTTTTCCAGTATCACTTCACAAATGAACCAATACAATTCACCAACATGCTGTACAGCTTCCCGTTACTTTTTCCTCAAGCAATGAGTTTTTCACGATCACTTGTGGCTTTTCCAAACTCTTTGTGCCAGAATTTTTCTTATTATTATTCTTAATGTCGAATGGGAAGTAAATTTAATTGTTGGAAACCAAAGTTTGTTCCAAAATTAACAGTAGGAAGCCAGAGAATCCAATTAGCTAAAATATCTAGGGCATTATCTACTACTTTTACAGTCATTCGACATCAATTTTTGTATGAATAGAACTTCTAATTCAAAAGCACAAAATATGCCATAATGCCCCTTTAGAATGAACTAATGCGAGAAATTTTGTTACTTACCGAAAGGACAGTTGCAAAGGATTGCTCCTACATTCTTCAAATTTTTTTTAAAATTTCGCTGATTCTCTATACGACTAGAAGACGCCGTGGTCTATTGGGTAGTGTGTTGGCTTATTAGACAAAAGGCCCAGGTTCGAATCCCAGCTCAGACATCAAAACGAAAAAATATTTCTTCGGCGACTTCCTCTCAGCAGATTTCTGGCAAAGACTCTGAGAGTAAAAATTGCCATGAAAAGTTTCTCAAAAATCTGTCGTTCGGAGTCGACTTTAAAACTGTAGGTCCCGCCACTCATGTATAAAATTAACGCACACAACATAAGTGGTGTGAGAAGCTAGCTCGTAATCCTGACTGAAGGGTTGTGATGGCCAATTATATGTATCTATACGACCATATCATATCATACCGTAAAAGCGATTACTTTTGAATAAACACTTTTTAGTTTTTATTATTTTTAAGCATTGTTTAGTGGGTTTATGATTCGTTTTCGTTGCCCAAATGTCTGGCTATTCAGCTTGGCGTGAGATGGTCATCTAAAATCGTTCGTGCAGAATATTAAATCTAGCATAAGCCGTAAGGTTTGTCAGAAACTTATTGTCAATTCCGAACTCCTTCAGAACCCACTTAGCGAAAAGACGTCGTTGTCTATGCTCCATCATTGTGAAACTGAATAAATGACAGCCAAGCGCAACAGCCTAATCATTATATACATTTCAATCTGTAATCTTTAGTCCTGTGAGAAAATATTGGAAAATTTTCATATTTATCCTTTAAATTCTCTTTCAGTCGCCCATATAAATTACCAATTATTGCTAATGCCCTGATTCGGCTGGCATATGCATTTCTGTTATGCCCATAAACACTTCAAATATTCTCATTTATTTCGATGCGAGTGTATGTGTATGTCTGTATGCTATGCGTTTGTCGATGGCAGTAAAAGAAATTAAAATTGCTGAAGGCAGGCACATTACGTACACATTTGAATAGCGTTAGCACAGTGCAACGACCCACTGTTACTATTAAAACAAGAGACGAGAGAAGTATAAAACACATGTTTACGGGCACCACTACACTTACATTAATGTTATGTCACCTACACACGCATTTAAGCGGATGTATTGAAAACCTAACGGCATATATGCTTTGTTTACATTGGTATGCGTGTATGTCTGCTGCTGCCATAACTTAATATGGCGGCTACTGCTAATGCTGATACACTAACCCGTTAGCAGACAAATTAAAGCAAAACTTTTAAAGAATTGTGAAATATTTAATAGTGTGTGAGTGTATGTGTATATGTAAGCCAATATATACGTATGTATTTGTGTGTTAATCTAAATCTAAATGTTTGTGAGAGAAAGTAAACAAAACGCAGCAGATTGAGTGTACGTACGTAGGATATGGTAGAGAATTGCTATTGTTTGGCGGCATATTGCTTAAAGGAATTATTTTCTATTCTTGTTGTTGTTGTTGATGTTGTTAAAGTTGTTTTTGTGTTTAACAAAATCTGGAACAAACAACCAAATGTAGAAGCCGAAAACAAAAACATTTTTTCTTGATTTTTTTTTTTAAATAAAACAAAAAAAAAAACAATGTCTGCCATAAATAAGGAAAATGAAAAGGAAAAAAAGTTTCATTCGATGCTGAAAAAAAACAAAAATAAACAAAAAATTATCACACATGCATTTAAAGAGAGGGAACGTGCTTGCTTGCATTGCGACTTAAACAGGGTGTGCGGCGGCATGCATCAGCATAAAAATATCAGCAGTAAATGGAACAATAAGCAGAAACCATCGGCGTATTTTAATTTGTTTCGTTAGGCTAATGCTGGAAAATTTCTAAAGTTTATCCATGGACAATTAGTTAAACACCCTGTATTATCGCAATCATGCCATCAACACATAAACACCCATACATACAATGCCAGCGTCATGCGGTGCATTTAATGTATTCACAATTTTGTGAAACTTTATTCATACATGTTGCGTGTGTATGTGAGTTTTTATATGAAAATGAGTGTATTAGAGTGTGTGCATATGCAGGGGTACGACGACCATTATTTTTGGCAAAAAAAAAGGATAAAAAATACAAAACCATTCTATTTCAGCTTGCAGTTATGAAATACTACAGACTGTACACGAAAAAGTTTTTTCAATTGAAATACAATCAAAAGAAAATTTTTTTAAAATTCCTTCGTTAGCAGTCTGGATGTAGTGTAGTGTAGTGTATGCCACCAAACATGTGTATCTGTGTTCCATATCGAAAACTGAAAATGATGATGAAATGGAGTTCCATATGATGGCACGTTGACAAACGTGTTCTCTTTTAAAAGTACGTTGGCTTTAAAGGTTTATGCCGCTTCATGTTTTTTCTAGCAACGCTTTCACCAAACAAGTTTTTTTCTATTTTTTTTTTTTTGTTTTTGCCAAACAATACGTGGAAAATATACCCCAAATTTGTTTTTGCTTTCATTTGTTTTTTTGTGATACGCTTTCCTTCTTCTTTTCTATAGAAACTATACGACAAACAGCCAGAGAGAAAGAGAGATGAAAAAATTCTGTTTTTAGTTCATATATTCTCTAGAGATTCAGATATTCTCTTGGTGTGTACTTTTAACAGATTAAAGGATAATCGATAGTGACATTAAAGAAGGAAGACATAAAATCTAGGTCTTGAATTTGAAGCCAAAATGGTAAAAGAGAGAATGAAAAAGCATGTAATATGATACGGGATAATAATTATTTCGATTCGTATTTATTTTACCTGCGATTGGATTAATAAATACAGACACTTGAGCGTATAAGTAATATTATTTTTCAGATCATTAGATTAATTTTATTGCTCATACGCAGCCGGCTATAATTAAATTCTTTATCTCAAGGGTTATGCATATACATTCATAATTACAGCACTGGAATAAAAATTTTAATCGTATAAACTTCAGATTCTTTAAACAAAATATCTGAAGGTAAGCTACACCATTTCCTTAATCCGAAATGAATAATGTGACCTTCTTCAAGAAGGCAAGGTGTGGCATAAAGTAGTCGATACCTTTAAAATGTACAAATTCTTTCAGAATCCTAGAGCGAACAATATTCGATCCATGCCGTCAGCTCTTACAGCTGCTACGCTTAAAAGCAAGCGTAAGATTGTCACCAGCGTTGATGTACACGGTGGCTGATTTATAATGCAACAAAGTGAAGCGCTAATATTATTTTATTCTTTTTTTAATTTTATTGTTCAAAAACAAAAAATGTTGGAAACAACATAAAATTTTAGAATCAGTTTAGATTTGCTCGAATCGGCCACCTTTGGTACGAATTATGGCCTTCAAACGACCAACAAAGAAAACACAGGCTACACCAAAATGGCTCTGCGGTATTTTGGCCTATTTCCTGCGAAGCGCTGTCTTGAGATGATCGACACTTTCGTATTTTTTAGTGAGCACCTTACTCTCCTAAAATGCCCCAGGCGCAAAAGTCCAACCAATAAAGATTCGGAGATTTTGGATGGCTATTGTGCGCTAGAAATGAAGCGTGGAACGTCCTTATTAAGCCATTCTTGGTTGACGCATGCTGAGTGCGGTGTTGTTGAGTCCTTTTGAAATATACATGGTCTGCGGCCGAAATGTTTGTCTGCCCAGGACTTCAATACTGTCTTTAAGACATTTTCCTTATAATATTCGGCGTTTATTTGGACCCCACGGTCGGCCCAAGCCATTACCATCGTCGGCGCTTGAGTTCTGGTGGCCAATCGCACGTTTAAATTTTCAGCTGACCTCTTTGGCAAGTAAACCCGATCATTTTGTTTGTTCACAAACTGCTCAATTTGGAATGGCTTCTCATTAGAGAAAACTAAATTCGGTAACTGCCCACTTTTGTGCAAGTGAAGTAACTCCTCGGCCCTTTCAAGTCTAACTTTTTTTTGTCCATCGGTGAGCTGTTGGCACTTTTTGGAACTTCAATGGCTTTAGTCCAAGCTCAGTTTATATGTATAGCATCCGATATGTTCAGATCACGATCAATTTTTCTAGCACTGCGGCGTAGATTTCGATCATAAAATGATAACAACCTGAAGTTGTTTGCAATACATATCAGCCGCCCTGTAAGTGTAGTACGCATAACACCACTGTTTTCAATCGACCAGGCATTCGTAGCTTACGCTTGCGCAGTATTGGCATTCGTTGGGCCAACAAGAAATTTGTCAGTGATGTCGATTTTTCCAAAAAAGAAAATCTCTTTTCGAATAAAGCTCATTTTCATCTTATCTGGTAATTTAATAAACAAAATTGCCGCCTTTGTGGCTCAGGAAACATTCACGTAGTCTTACTCAACAAGCGTTGGAATTTTTTTATTTTAAAAAACTTTATTTCTGGAAAAATAAATTCCGGGCCCCATACCCTCTGGTTGTGTTTTCTTGCTTCTTTTGTCCGGATCTAATAAAATACGCAATATTTTATTCAAAAATGTAAATATTTCGTGTTATTATTATTGAATTTATTGAAAAAAATTTTAAATTTAATTTTGTCGAAAAAACTTGTTTTGTTAGAAAACAATTTTAATGAAAATTTTTTCGCATCTCAAAAAACTTGGAAAAAAAGGGAAAACTTGGCAATGTTGTGCTCAACCCAATGCATCCATTACGAGTGACTGTTTGGTGCGGCTTGTGGAGAGGAGTCATCGTAGTCCCTTATTACTTTGAAAATAAGGACAGCACAACCATTACAGTCAATGGAAACACCTATCGCAGAACTGTGAACGATGTTTCATTTCAACAGGATGGTGCAACTTGTCTAACCTAAACCTTTGATGGCCATTTAATTAGACGAAATGATGATGCCAATTGTCTGCCAAGAGTTGTGATTTTACACCATTGGTTTATATTCTAAATGGCGGCGTTTAAGAAGAGTGAGACAATTTAGCATTTAAAGGCCAGCTTTTGTGATGGCATTGCGGAGCCACGACCCCGTGCACTTAAAAAAGTGCACGAAAATTGAACCGCACGAATAAGGCTCTGAGAGCCCAGCCGCGGCAGCCAAATGAATGAAATAATATTCCATATCCAAGCGGAACAATTGTACTTCACAAAAAAAAAAATAAAAATATTGGACAAAATTTAATTTATACTCTTAATTCCCTATAGATCTAGTCAATCATCTTAGAAACTAGACTGCAAGTTTCTCAAATATCTTTACAAGCATAGTGAACATATGAATACATAATTTCTTTGCAAGAAATCTGCTGAGAGGAAGTCGCTGAAGAAATATTTTTCGTTTTGATGTCTGACCTGGGATTCGAACCCGGGCGTTTTGTATAATAAGTCAACACACTACCCACTAGACCACGGCGACTATTTGGACAGCTACTAATATACAACAAACAAAAATTACAACAGACTAACGCCTCTTGCATTTCTTCTATAAACTATCTGCATAAGTAGGAGTCAGCTCCTGGGTGTTGATCTCAAAAAAAGAAAAGGAAAAGAATCTTTACTTCGAATTCAAGACATTCAGAGCCTCAGTAGATTTATCACAAGTACCATATGATTCCAGTGTTAGTTGTAAGCCATGTTAGAGTAAAAAAGTCTATAATTTTAGAAAACAAATACTGCTACCTGCCTAGTAACATACGTATGCAAAAAAAGTTCAACAAATATAAGTCACCCAAGTTTTCATCGACAATATTACATAGAAATCCAACCTTAATTCAAGTTTCTATTGGATATCCTTCCTCAAAACCCGAAAAGTAAACAAAACATTTGAAATTACCATCTTCTGCAAAGAAATCATCAAATCCGTTTTATTTGTTTGAAATCCATTTGCAAAGCAAAACCTTAAATGAACACTTGTGTGGTCATTTGTTGCTAATAGAACAACAACAGCAATAGATACACTTATACACTCAACACTTTAACACTCGAAAGGAGAGTATAAGAGAGAGAGAGAGAGAGAGACAAAGTGATGTTAAAATAAAGAGAAAATTAAATGTGTGGCCAATATAAACAAATTGTGAAACAAAAAAAATTTTATTTTATGGGGCACCTTTTCTATATTTAGAAACAATTATTATGTGTGTATGAGTATGTGTTTGTATATATTTTTGTGTGTGTGTGTGTTATGTCTTTTGGGGTAAATGAGTAACAAATTTCTCAAACAATGAATGCAAATATAAATATGAACGTAAACACAAAACACAATACAATACAATACAACCTTACTTTTACTACTTACACATATAACCCCACATAATGTTTACAATTTACAACAAAAACAACAATATTTATACTAATTTTTAAAACATACTTATACTCGTACAACCTAAATTCTCTTTAGAAAAACAGAAATCTTTAACATACACTCACTCTCACACACACACACCTTTCGTTAGACAGATACATTTATATTTGAATGTTAATGTGTATGTGTGTATGAAAATGTGGTATTTTATATGATAGTATGTGTTCATTTATCCATTCATTGAGTATACCCTACATACAGCCCACTAGATAGATGAGATGAGGGCGCGTAGCATTTTTTTAAAGACACCCTGAGATTAAAGCTTCCTTTAGACTCATCCTTATCGGGGAAAGGGATGACGAAAATAGATTGTAAACCTATCTGCACTGTTTTTCTTATGAGGTCTACATGAGTTCTCCGTAAACTCTATAGCAATAAGTTTCCATTTGAATACAAACTCCTGAAATCTTGATTCCAAAACCTACTTTTAAATTATAAAACCACCGTTCTCCTCTTAAAACATTCAGAAAATTCTCTGAGCCTATAGTGAGGATTATATCAACAACGATCATCAAGCAGTGCTAACTTTTATCAGAGTGCAGGAATGAAGTTCTTTGGTACTTTACTCTACACAATACTTAAATAATTTTATTAGGCATTGACTGTTGGCAACCCTATTATTCTAGCAAATGCTTCATATATCGATTTTTCTTTCATTTAGGAAACATTGTGCAACTAAATGCCTTCTGGTCAAACCAGATATAAAATATTCTCACTTGTATATCCTTTTCCAATCAAACGAATGACGGCGTAAGTCATAAACGCTGGATGTAAATGTGTCTTTAAGGAGGAACTCATACAACCTTTAAGTCGCCTTAGTCGAGTAGGTAGTGTGTTGGCTTATTAGACTCGTGCATTCAAAATTAAAAGTGCTGGTCAGACATTTCGTTAAAAGCGAAAAAATACTTCCTTAATGCCTTTTTCAATAAATTTCAGTAAAAAAAAGCCATAAAAAATTTCTCAATAACATCTATCATTCCTGAGTCAATTTTAAACTGTAGATCCCTCCACTTATATGTTAAATTCACACACACAACATTAGTGTGTGAGAAGTTTGGTAGGAATCCAACGAAAGGTTGTAAACTGACCAATTATATTTGTATGTACTTACTTAAGTGGACTTCCTTTTGCTTAGCTCATACGTCTTCCACTGATGCCTGTATAAAATACCTGTCTTGCTGGAATATCCTTTTCCAACCAAACGATATTGCCCTAGCAAAACAACATCCTTGTCGTTAAGGAATTTCCACAATTCAATGCGCTGCTTCGTATGCGAAAATCATTGCCAGCTTGTATTGAATCGAAGGTGTTGCAGAGAATATCTCTCTTCAATGCTTCAACGGAAGCTGAATTTCACCATAGAGAATACGATAAGGATTAGGGCATTAAAAGTTTTGTTGCAATAGAGGTTTCTACTACTCAATTGCCATCTTTTGGTAGAAATATATCGTTAGAGTCTTTGTGTCTTGATTTCCATTGGCACAAGTTTTTATAGGCTACACACAAACCAAATTTAAATCCCCAACACCAACAAGTCAAGGAACTGGTAGATTCTAGGCTGTTAACTAGGAGTAGCCACATGGAGCCTCCGTGTCAACTTGAATACATCAAGGCAAGTATGTTTTTGAAGGCCACAATGCTCGCCATAATCACACACTTTATCTAGTTTACATACATCTAGTCCCCTCATATAAATTTAATTTTAAATTAAGAAAATCTTGGCCGCAAAAAACGGGGATTCCCCGAGCAGAGCTTTAAAGCTCCTTTGGAAGTTTATTTTTTTTTATTAAAACAACACTCAGGGGATGGCCCCTATTCATGCAGTGCATTGTGCAGGTTTAGGAAAATAGGTTATAGGGAGGAGGAAACAGGGAGTAGTGTTTATGGACATTCGATTTAAATTCACCAATATCGTAATTAACGGGAAAACTCTCGCAGGAAGATCATTCCACAAGCGAGCAGTGCGGGCAAAAAATGAATTCTCCCTGTAATGCATTGTGCGGTTCACTGGACAATCAACCACAAAAGGATGTGCTCTGTGAGAAGCTCGAGTACCACGTAAAAATATGTGGTTATCGGAAACCAAGCCCCTTATCTCTCGAGAACACCTCCCATTACAGTACCGATAGAACAGTGAAACACACGCCACATTGCGACGATTCTCCAACGAATCAATAGAGTTGGATACCCTACTGTCATTAATAAGCACCTTCGCCCTCTCCTGTACGCGGTCGAGAAGCTTCAAAATAGACTTTGGAGCACCGGCCCATACATGAGAGTTGTACTCCATCCGGGGTCGGACAAAGGTCCTGTAAATAGTAAGAAGGTCGGAAGGAGTGAAGTATTTCCTGCACCGTTTCAAAAAACCAAGGCACTTGAATACTTCCTTCGACACTCGAAAAATGTGATCGTTTCAACGAGCATCACAACTAATTCTCATGCCCAGAACATCAAGAGCATCCGCCTCCTCAATATTTACATTACCCATAAATACAGATGACAGAACACCAGAGCCAGCATCACGCCAGTGCGTCAAAAAACAACATTGGGTCTTGCGCGAATTGAAATCGACCCTGTTCTCGCGGCCCCACTCAGAGATTGTTATCAGGTCACCTGTGAGTGCGTCATTCATGTTCGACCTCCTTGCCCCAATCTCCAAAAGGCTCGGCCTCCGATCAAATGAATATGAATGACAAATGTTGCTGTCATCCGCAAAAGACTAAATAGGATTCGAAGTAATAGATAGAAGGTCATTGAGAAAAATAAGAAAAAGAGTAGGAGAAAGAACGGAGCCCTGCGGTACCCCTGAATTTATATGATCATTGTTACGTTTGTATTATAGAGTGTAAGGCATTCATTGAGCCTTGTTGGATTGTGTTTTAGTACCAACACACTTGTTTTCTTTTTTGTTGTTCTTTATTTATTTGCTATTCTTATTGTTGTTGTTTGGTTAAACAAAAGTTCTCTCAAAAGAATAAAACATTTTAAAAATACACACAATCATACATTCCTTACACACATACTTACGTACATGCAAGGCATTTACTTAGGCAAACTCTTTTTAAAAAAGAAGAAAAAAAAACACAAAAAAGGAACAAATACTTTGTACTTAGGACAACATTATGTTACAAAACTTTTACTCTCTTCTCGCTCTCTCTCTTTCTCTCTCTCTCTCTCTCTCTCTTTTCCTATTTCTCACAAAAATTTTTTTCTGGCAAATTAAAGCAAAAAACAAAGAAATGAAAGGGGGGCTGCTGAGAAAAGTATTTCTTGTGTTTGTCCTTAAGTAATGGCCTCCTCCTCCTCCTCTTTCAAAACATCACACAGAAATAACACAAATTAGTAGAGAGCAGAGTGCTGTTTTTGAAATAGGAACACAATAGCAATAACAACATCAACAATAACAATAACAACAGAATGTTTTTAAGACAATTGCAATATTCCTAAAAATAAAGTTCAGCCAAGAACCATACACACACGGAACTAAGTGTAAGTATGTGTATGAGAAAGTGATATTTCGAAGGGGGTATTTTATACTCTCCTTACGAAAGGAAATGCTTTCTTTCTTTCTGTCGTTTCCTAGTTTTAAAATATTTTTATCCCGTTTTAGCCTGCTTTCTTTAATGAGCAACTGTAAGATGAGCATCGTTTACCTTGTTAAACAGCAAAATACGAATGTATACCTAAGGCCTACTTTATTTATAAAACGGATTTAAATTAACGAACTTAAATGTTAAATGCTACTGACAATAATTTTAACTTGAATTCCCAAGGAGTTACGAATGTCTTTTAACGATTATTTTCAAAGATATTACTGCTCTAGGCCCTAGCTCTAAAATGAAATAAGAAAAATGTTTTAAGACTCTAGAATATTTTGTGGAATGTTTAATAATACAAAACCAATTGAAATAATTTTTACAGGACACTGTAAAGGATTGCAAATAGTTTTAGGGGTAACGGACAACTTTGCAAGAGCGTTTTAATTTGTTCTTGCGTATACGTGAATTTGGCTCATCTTGAAACACCCATACAGTCAACTGCTGTTGATTTTCGGGCTCATATGTGTAAATCCATGATTCATCACCTGTCGCGATGTCATAGACGTATTTCGAAACACCGCGATCGTATTTTTGAAGCATTTCTTTCGACCAATCTAAACGATCCCAGGTCAGACATCAAAACGAAAAATATTTCTTCGGCGACTTCCTCTCAGCAGAATTCTGGCAAAGACTCTGAGAGTAAAAAATTGCCATGAAAAGCTTTTCAAAAATCTGTCGTTCGGAGTCGACTTTAAACTGTAGGTCCCGCCACTCATATATAAAATTAATGCACACAACAGCTAGGTCGTAATCCTGACTGAAGGGTTGTAATGGCCAATTACGTATGTATGTATGTATGTATGTAATCGAAACGAGCCTTTTTTTGAGCGATTCACAAATCGTTTGGGATACAAAGCAAACAAATTTTTTTGACAATCAAATGTTTACGAAATATTGACGGTAAACTGGTCTCACTAATGCCTAAGGTTGTCTCTGGTTGTTGTTTGGTTTCCGGAACAACAACTGATTTTTGACGAAAGTGAACTACGACCTCGGTTGAATTCACTTTCCATCAATAAACACTGGTCCTTAATGGAGCTTCTTCGCCAAAAATTTAATTAACTTCATCGATGCACTGTTGTTGAGGTAATCCACATCGAAAGTTGTAAAAAATAATCGCACGAAAATGTTCACGATTTAATCCAATTTTTTAGGCGAGATGAGTAGTTTCAATCACTGTAAACAACACAAATAGCTCTCGTATGTCAAAACTCTCTGAGTCCGTATAACCTCAAAACTGTCAAGTTTTCTGATAGACCAGTCAGTTGGCAGATTGCAATACTAGGGTTTTCAAATTCCGATATATAAAAGGCAACTCTCGTAGTCGATAACTAGAAATCAAACAACAGCCCAAGGAGTAAACTACGTGGATTGGATCCTTCGATGGTTTATCTTGACAAAATTTTTCTCAATGTATTGGGTCAAGCATTTAAAAAAGCTTAATACTGCTGTCGATGCAGTCTAATAGGCAGTGTATTGGCTGATTAGACGTAAGGCCATGGTTCAAACACCAGGTCAGACAACAAAACGAAAATATGATAATATTTCTCCAGCGACATATTATTAATAAAATTGCCATGGAAAGTTACACAAAAATCGGTCATTCGGAGTCAATTTTAAACTGTAGTTCCTGCCACTCATGTATAAAACTAACTCACACAACAAGTGTGATGTGAGAAGCTATGTTGCCATCCTAATTAACCTAATTGTAATGACCAATTATGTATATGTATATGCGTGTATGTATGTATCAGAGATCAGCAATTAATCGTTTTTCCGCTACTCATAAGCACTTATGTAATTTTGAGTATGAGTCAATCAACAGAATTGAAATTCAACGACTCTGATTCATTCGTACTCGCTATAATATTGATTTATAAGTACAGGTTAGAATGAGTATGAGTACAACGTTGGCATCAAACTCACTCACTTATTCATAAATTTATAAAAATACTTATAATACTTATAAGTCATTCAAGTGGCTCGAATCATTCATCAAAATTTATAGCCTTTGTTGTTGTTGCATACACAAACAAAGAAGAAAGGAAGATTAAGACAACAAGCCAAGCCTACACGCAATCTTCTTGTGAGTATAGAAGTGTTCGTACGCGAATCATACTTACTTTGTGCTTCGTGTAAATGTTAAGTAGAGACGAGTTGAAATCAATAAAATCATGCGTATTGTTGAGTATGAATACGAGTAGTACTTTCAACTTTGAGTATGTGTAGTATGAATATGATATAAAAATAAGTATGAATGCATATAAGTATTTCAAATTATAAGTATGACTCATACCTACTCGTTGTTTTGAATATTTATTGCTGATCTCTAGTATGTATTTAAAAAGAAAATCGATTGCATTTGTCTCAGAAAAAAATTATTTCCAGGAGAAAAAATTCATTAGAGTGCCATTAACATACGATTCTCTTGTTCTTAAATCTGAAGAACCATTGTTGTGGGGGAAAAAAACCCAAGAATCATTTTACCAAGCGTTCAGCCCTCAAAACTATAAAAACTTGTGCTTTAAATTTAAAAATTTAATTTTAAAAATTTACGGGCTTATTAACACTCATAATTCAATAATTCGCTGTGAAAGCTCTGAGGCTAAAGTCTCTATATTGGAGATCTAAGTGTTATAGAATAACGGAATCTACAATAGAATACATATCTTGGATGATCGAGTTTTAGAGCGACCACAGCAGCTACAATTACGAATGCAGTTAATCATTATTGACAAAAAGGTCTCAAGAAAACTTCGCTCATGACTGGATGCCTTGTTTGGTTCTAAGAGAACAAAGAAAAAAGTAAATTGTCGTCAAGCATTGTGTGATGTTTGAGTTTTTGGGTCATGATTCCACCATATAACAGACACAGCAGTGAATTGAAGTTTTGTATTTAAGGAAAGCGAAGATATGATCGTCCTGTATACAATCAAAGCCGAATTGCCCGAATTGAAGAAAATTTGCCCACAATAAAGATGTAGGATATGTAGTTGAAGGTGATTTTAAAGTGCTTGGCAGATAGACTCATTTAAAATCACGCTCCCGTAGAATTATAATGGTTGTAAATTAAAGAAAATGGTTCGAAATTTGTTTGTGTTATGATGCTAGATGGGAACTCAGTGCAAACCTACTTGAGTCCGAACGACAGATTTTTTAAGAAACTTTTCATACATACATACATAATTGGTCATTACAACCCTTGTTAATTTTATACATGAGTGGCGGAACCTACAGTTTAAAGACGACTCCGAATGACAGACTCAGAATTTATTTACTATCAGAGTTTTTGTCAGAAATCTGCTTAAAGGAAATCGCCGAAGAAATAGTTCTTGTATTTTGTTTTGATATCTATCCTGGCGCTGGAACCCTGGCTTTATGTCTGTAAAGTCAATAAACTACCTACTAGACTACGGTGACTTCATAGGAATTTTAGTTTCACTTACAGAGTTTTTGGCAGAAGAATTGTTTTCTAACTTATTTGGACAGTACCGCCCTTTAGTTTGGATTACAACAGTGGCGGGGCTTATTGTTAAATGCCAAGATAAGTTTCACAGATTCCTAGTCAAGAGGGTTGGGTTTTTTGGGTTTTAAGGAAATTAACAAGAGAAATATATTTCGAGAAGTCTAATCCACTGCGAATCGGATAACTCTGATGTACCGAAAGGGTCAAATTGATGCAAAGAGTCTTGTACTTAGAAAAGTTTAAAATAATTCTTTAAATTTTCTTTGTATTTCTTTGGTTTCCCATATAAAACTCTCCCATCTGTTGCATGAGTTTTTAGTTTTCTTCTTCTTTTTTTTCTTTTTTTGAATTTCCTGTCTAAATATGTCAGCTTTACCGTCTGTTTGTCTTGTCATATAAGCTGTGGTGTAAATTTCGAGTGTAACTAACACACTTCTATCTGTTTTTCTTTTTCTATTTCTGTTCTATTTTTATTTCTATTTTTAGTTTCCATTGTTTCAAATATGTTTTCTTAAGACTCCACAGCTCTACGGGCAAATTACAATTTAAGTTTTTGCTCAACTTTTGCTTCAGCAAAATACAAAACAAGGAAAAAAATATGATAAAAAGTAGCAAAACAGAAGAATTAAAATATCTTCTTTATAAATAAATAAAAAATAAATAAAAAACAAAATATAAAATAAATAAAGAAAATAGAAAACAAAGCATATGTCACTGTTAGTTTATCATTTTTCGTATACACTTTACTGTGGGTGAGAAATGAAAACGACAAAAAGACTTTGGCAACATGAAAGAAAATAAAAAAAGACAAAAAAAAAACTCCTGAATAAATAAAAACAATTCCATAGAAAATGTTTCTTTTTTAAGAGAGAGAAAAAGAAATTATTATGGAATAAAAAAAAGAAATCCAACAAACGAACAAATAAACAAGAAAGTTGAAATCGTTCAAAACTGATCATATGATAGATACCCTACACTCATGATAGGTAATTAGACATTCAAATTAAATTAGTCTACGCTAAAAAAAAACACCTAAAAGCTAAATTTAGTCAAGATGGTACTTCTGGAAAAACCTGCCTTTAAATATACTAGACAACGATAGATAACTGCAATCGGAAACTTGTAAATCACTGCTCTGAAATTCCGTAACAAATTAATTCTTATTTGATCTGGAATATAATTTTGCTATCACAAACCTTTAGTCAGGATTACGATCTACGTTTCTTACACCATCAATGTTGTGTGAATGGCGGGCCCTTCAGTTTAAAGACGACTCCGAACGACAGATTTTTGAGAAACTTTTAATGGCAATTTTATTTTCTCTCAGTGTTTTTGCCAGAAAACTGCTGAGAAGCAGCCATCGAAGAAATGTATTTTTTTTTGTGTCGTTTTGATACCTGTCCTGGAGCATTATCACGTCTAATAAGCTAACACATTATATACGAGGCCACGACGACTTCAATACCACCACCAACCATATTATTTGTTTGAAGAGACCTACAATTCTCATGGCAATTTGTATACACAGTCAACCCTCCTATAAAGCGGTGAGTGCATACCGTGTTATATAGAAACCGCGCTATAAGAAACTCGGACTTCAGATACAAACCAAGCTAATTCATAGCGCCTTCTATGGAAACCGTCTACCGCGTTGTAAGAAACACAGAATTAGTACAACTCACGTCATTCGTACAGCGTTATATGGAGACCAAGAAATACAAAAGGCAAGATAAATTATAAATTATTTTTATTGAATTCAAGAGTTCATATAAGGATTGATAAAAAAAAAAATTAAATTAAAAATCAAACTGCTATTGTTTTGCACGGTACTGTCGTCTCCGCTGAGCTTTTGTGTCGAAAATAAAATTTATATTAAACCCTCTTACAATATCTAGTTACTATTCATTCATAGGCTATGCAGAAGGAACTTATGGGATGAAGTTGAACGCAAACCGCGCTATAGGAGTACTGTTTTTTTCTATACAATTTCAGCACCGCATTGTATAGAAACCGCATTCTGAGAGAATCGCGTTATAGGAGGGTTGACTGTACTCTTATAGTTTTTGCCACCAGAATGCTAAGGGGAAGTCGCCGAAAGAAATATTCTCCTCATATTTCGTTTCGAGATATCTCAGTAGGGGTTTGAAACACGATGAGCGTACATGCTACCTTCTACACTGCGGCAATTTCAATTATGGCAATCGTTGAAGCTTATTATCCTTGCATGAAATCAAAGACTTCTACAGCAATTAAGGGATATTTTTCCTCTACACGAATAGGGTAGCACATTTCTTCTCATCACTGATTTGAGTGATTTTTAACAAATGAAAACGTCTGTGAATAGGTCTACCTGGACGTCTCCTAGTCTCGCCTCGCATCATTTGGCTTACATGATAATGACGTCATTTTACAGGCATTGTGGTATATTCTTAGCTTCTAAATGCCCACCATTTAGAATGTAAAGGATCTTGAAATTCTAATTAATTCTGCACTCTTTCAAATGCTTTTTTGCCAGCCTGTCAGCTTTATAGATACAATGTCCACCATTTAGAATGTATAGGGTCATGTAATTCAAAATAGCAGAGTATTGTTTCCATATCTTGGGTATTTTATTATAAAAATAATTCAGGACAGCACACAACAAGAATCATTCGTTTTTGTCCTGCGTTTTCCACTTCAAGAAAAATTACTGAACGGCAGTACGGAAGAATGCTTAAAAGGTTAAAAGGTTTTTGAAACGTCTTTAATAACAAAGTTTAATGAGATTAAACCTGATAAAACTGTTTACACATAAATTCAGTTCACGATACGCACTCTTCAAAATATTCACACCAAAGAATGGTTTAGGGCGCCACTTAATTTGCAAAATTTTACAACTCTTTCTTTAAAATTCACATAAAAAATGACTGTGAGACCAACGATCATGTATACAAATGAGTTTCTGAATCAAATCGCCAGCCCCGTTCTATAACATTCTAAGTCGAAAAAGTGTGTTTTGAGTTATGAGTTCTCAGAGTTTTCACGCGACATACGACTATATGTGAATTCTAAATAGATTTTTTCCTATAACTTCGCAAATTTTGACAGTATTTAAGTTAGAGAACGTAGAATTTAAAAATGCAAGAACATTAAAATGTACTTAGAACATTATAGAATGGAGGCATAGAACTGAGAATTAAAATGTAATATACAGCCACCACCTAAAATACTTGCAAAATTCAATGAATACATTGTAGGACTCTATTATGCGGCAAATGATACACTGAGAAAAATATTGTTTGTTGAAAATTATGCTGCGTGAAGCAAAGAAAGAAAATTCAGTCGGGTTCTAGAAGTTGCCATATTGAAAAAAAATAAATTGAATAAAATGTAACAATTCCAATAGTGGTAACACGAAAGCTCTAGATGGTGGCTGATAACAATACATGACGATCATAAAATTCGCGGCAAGCTCCAACTCGCCTTAGCATCATTTTATTTCATTTCCGTTTTTGGTTTTTAAAGAAACTGTAGGAGTAATAATTTAGAGTGGTTCATTGGCTAATACCCAAGGGAAAAATGGTGCACTCCTTACGGAATCCTCGTCAATCGGATTGGGTATGTCACTTACTGCTGTTAAATTGGCCATTGTGTGGAAATTTTTTCTAGACGCCAATCTATCCTGGGTTAATGAGGAATCCTGCTCCAGTGATAGACTCACTTAGCCCTCGATGAGTAGAAAGTGCAGAAAGCATTTACTCGAACTTGATCATAACATCATATAGTTCACAATGGCCATGCTTGAAGACACGCGGAAAGAACGACTTCTGCTGTGGATGCAAATTTGCTGAGGAAGAGGAGACTATTATCCACCTTCTTTAACAATGACAGTCTCTCGAGTTTATATGACTTTCCTATCCAAGTTAGCCGAAGTTGCAGTAGTCTAGTAGGTGGTGTGTTAGCTTATTAGATGTAAAGCCCAGGGTTCGTATCCCATGTCAGGCATCAAAAGGAAATATGAAAGGAAAAAATATTTCTTCGGCGATTTCATTTCAGCAGATTTCTGGCAAAAACTCTGAGAGTAAATAAACCTGCCATTAAAAAGTTTCTCAAAAATCTGTCGCTCGGAGTTGACATTAAACTGTAGGTCCCTCTACTCACGTATAAAATTAATGCACACAACATGAATGGTGTGAGAAGTTAGGCCGTAATCCTGACTGAAGGGTTGTAATGGCCAATTATGTGTGTATGCATCCTATGTCAGCCTGACGGAACTATTATCCATTGATATCAAGGATATAGCTTTGCTTACCAATCGTTCGGGCTGGTTTTTCAACGTAAAGTAGTTGTGATTTTAATGTACTGCTCTTGCGCTGACCAACTTCTTCTCCCAGTTTGGTCGATCTCGATCAGTATAGGAATTGTGTTTACCCATGGCGGCACAAGGGGCCGCATCAAAGCTACCACTTCAGTTTACCTTGTTTTAAAGTAATTACTCAACATATTGAATTATATTTTCAGATGTTTTTTATTTGCAATCTTAACCTCCTGCATTACATACAAAATTTTTCTTTCAGTGTAGCTGAATATATCCTCAAAAGCAAACATAATTTAAAACAAAAATGAAAAAAAAATATGAGAAAAATTTTGTTTTGGCCAAAATATCTTCACATTTTTAAACTCCAGTATTATGCTGCACATTAAAATAAAATTGCGATAATAAATGCTATTAAGAAATAAAATCCTCCCCGTAAAAAAAGAGGAAACAAATAAATACAACAACTGCTAAGGAAATAAAATACAATAACAAATATCAAAGCCAGCCTGATTTCCTTTTCTTTCTTAAAAATTATCAAGTTTTTCTCTTCAAAAACAAATGAGAGTTTACGTGTGCCATTTAATAACTAATGAAAGAGACAAATAAATCCACACACAGACGCACACATGTACACCCGCATGCATGAATAAGCAACCGAACATATGCAACAAAAAATTTATAAAAAAAATTATTGTTTTATATGTGCATAGATAAAGAGTGAGAGTGAGAGAGAGAAAGACACACATATTATACACACATACAGTGATACAGGCATATATCATTTGTTTATTAGAGATGCTCTGTTCAAAATTATGCACGAATAAATGCATACAAACGAGTCGTTCTAAAGCAAATTTCTGTGCAATGATAAAAAAAAGTGCCGAAATAATATACTAATGCAGCAGCACCCACACATCTACACGTGCATGTACATATTTATTATATTTTTATTTAAATTTTTGGAAAATGCCTGTATATGTTGTATGTTTTTGTTTATGGATTTTGTCTGTATTTTATTGTTGTAGTTGTTGTTTCTATTTAAAATATATATTTTTACGGTTTTTCTTTCTTTCTTTCTTTCTATCGAATTTATGCCAAAAATGCAGAATATTTGCTGCCTCCATAATTTGAAAAAAAAGGGACCTGCAATGCTAGATGATATTTGTCAACGTTGAGGTTATTGTATTGGGTGTGCAGTTTAAAAATACTTTTCATGACCGCCGAGAGAAAGTATTCATGGAAATATTTTTGCGTTTTCTCGGAGATGTCTTCTCTGTGTATTGAACTGTAGCCTCACGTCTAATAAGCCAACACGCTAACTGCTGGACTTCAACAACTTTCTTAAACAAAAAATTAAAAGAACTGTCCTGCAGACTGCTTATGTGGCATGAGCTGTGTAGGATGTAGCGTCGCTATGTTGAAAACAGGTGTCTGACAGCTGACAGATTTATTCCAGTGACAGTTTATTTTATTATTTACAAGCTTACAAAAGCATTTTGATCTATTGCATTTCGAAAAAAAAGTTATTCGTGATGGAATTCAAGCGTGATAGTGTGACAACTTTATATTTGGCTGGAAAAACACAGGTGGCTATCGTTAAAGCCTTCCAGCATTTAAATGTAAATAAAGTTTTTGTTTCTCGAACCATAGCTCGTTATCGTGATACCGGCAGTGTTGCATCGTGTCCAAAAAGTAAACGAAGATAAACGGTAACAACACCAGAAATGATCCGAAAAGTGAAGGCAAGATTTGATCGAAATCCACGCCGCTGTGGTAGAAAAATTGCTCGTGAACTGAATATATCGCGAGAACGAATGCAAACATATTGAAAAATGAGCTTGGACTAAAGCCATTGAAGTTCCAAAAAGTGCAACAGTTCAACGTTGGACAAAAAAAAGTTAGGCTAGAAAGAGCCAAGGATTTACTACGCTTGCACCGAACTTGGTTTTCACCGATGGGAAGCCATTCGTAATTGAGCAGTTAGTGAACAAACAAAATGATCGGGTTTACTTGCCAAAGAGGTCAGCAGAAAATTTAAATCTGCGATCGGCCACCAGAACTCAAGCGCTGCTGCTAGTAATGGTGGGATCAAAATAAATGCCGAATATTATATGGAAAAGCAGGCTATACCAACAGGACTTAATACCACCGCACTCAGCATGCGTCAACTAAGAATGGCCTAAAAAGCGGGTTCCTTACTACTTCATTTCTACCGCACAATGGCCACCAAAATCTTCGGATTTCAATCCGTTGGACTTTTGTGCCTGGGGCATTTTGGAGAGTAAGGTTCTCACTAAAAACTACCAAAATGTCGATCATCTATAGACGGCGCTTCGCCGCAAATGGGCCAAAATACTGCAGAGCCACTTTCGTGCATCTTGTGATGGCTTCATTAGCCGTTTGAAGCCCATAATTCATACCAAAGGTGACCAGTTCAAACAAATCTACAATGATTCTAAAATTTTATGTTATTTTCAACATTTTCTGCTTTTGAATAATAAAATTAAAAAGAATATTAAATAAAATATAGCGCTTTACTTTGTTGCATTATATATCAGCCACCCTGTATATTGCTCGCTATTGTCAGTGATGGCCTGGCTAACGTCTTTGTTAAATAAATATGGTCCGTCCGTGCAATTAGCACAATATTCACACCAAATAGTAAGTTTTTTGGGATACATTTCATGATCTTGTGGAGTAGTATTGGCTCAAGTTGAAAACTTTTGTTCGTTCACGTGCCCAATTATTCTGAAATAAGCTCGTGGATGGAGATGATTTTTCGATGAAAGTAAGGGCACTTATAAACTGCTCCAGAATCCATTAAGAAACATACGTATTTGTCATTAGTCGATGATAATGTTTTATTTTCTCTTTGCTGGCCTAAAGTGATAAAGTGCTTCAGTTTATCTACAAAACCTACATATCAACAACTGTCAATTTCAGAATTCCTAGAGGAGTTAGTACGTATTAAAATCCACTTCATTTCCATTGAATTGCTTGTGTAATGATACTTTATCTTCATGCACACAGTTTGAGGAATAGTTTCAGCCACAGTTAAAGCATGTAGTGAATCTCTCAGAAGCAACTATTAAAAGTGAACAACTGGTTCAGGCAGCTGGTTGACGTGAAGTATTTTCTGCCGCATCGTAGTATAGTTTGCATTTACACTTTCTATGTCTACTCAAGACGGCGGCAGCATGTTCGACTTATCATGTTTGTAAGACAAGGTACTGTTTATGTTATTTTTGCTAGTACTTTTGCTATTTTTGCTAATAATTAAATTTGTACTTTTAAGGACAGCTTAAGTGCTTTAAATGTTAATCGTGCCATCAATGAATTTTTAAGGAACGGCCTAAAAGGAGTGTTTATTTTGAGAATCACAGAATTTTGTTAAAACCTACGCAACAGAAGTGTATTTCAACAGATCGAACACAATTTTCACTACGAAAGAAAAACCATACATACATACATAACGGGTCGTTACAATATTTCAGTCAGGATTACTACCAAGCTTCTCACACCACATGCATGTATTGTATGTGTTTCATTCTATGACTAAACTACAGTTTGAAGTCGACTCCGAACGACATATTTCTGAGAAACCTTTTCATGACTAAAATCTGCTGAAAAGCAGTCGCCGAAAAAATATTTTTCATATTTAGTTTTATTTAAGATGTCTATGTAATTTGAGGTTTAAACCGTGGCCTCACGTCTAATAAGCCAACACACGACCTACTAGACTACGGAGACTTCACTATGGCAACTTTCCGATGGTTAAATCACTGTTCGCAAATATTAGCTTTTAGTTGATTGCAAAGCTTTTTAGTTTTAGTTTTTTCTAGAGTGAATATACTTTTCCTTCAAGCTTATGACATACCCTGTATTGCATAATTTCCTATACAAATAAAAGCCCTACATAAACAGGATGGCAAAAAATATTTGTCATATAATCGAATATTTTAAATATGAATGCATTGTAAAAACATTTCGAGCATATAAAACTCTACAAATACAAATGCACATGCAGACACACATACACACACACATCGACTTCATATTCTTGTTGACAATAATAATGTTTTTATCTTTGTGTGAGTATGTGTGTGTGTGTGTGCGGGGCAGAAAAAAAGAATTTGTTTCTGTTATACACCCAAACGTATGGGTCTTTCTATGCCACAATATGTTTACGACTATGTCTTCAGAGTCATTTCCTTACTTCTGTTGGCTTAGAAAGTTTTTGATTGTTGTTGTTATGCAACACTACTAAGACACTCAATAAGAAAGGCAACTAAGCTAAGTTTATAAGCATTTATGTTGTCTCCGAGTCTTGTTGTGTCTTCATAAATCCATGCATGCATTCATGTTCATGTTCATGCATTCCATTTCATCTTCTCTTTTTTTTTCTCTCTAATTTTCTGTTTAGGTGTATGCGTGTAGAATGTGTGTCTGTTACCATTTTTTAATATCTTTAATAACAACAAGAACAATTTACAATTTGAAAAATTAAAAAAGAAAAATTTGTCAAAACAAATTATCACACTTAAATTTCTCAAATACTACTTGCAACTGTTATATATAATAGCAACAACAACAACAACAATAGTAACAATAGTAATGCAATTGTTATTTATATTGCCACATACAAATATATGTACACACGCACACACACACACACATAGGAATTTGTAAGTGTATTAGTGTAAATGTCTCAATTGTACAACATGTTGCATTTGAGTAAATTTGTTTGTTACCACATACATACATGCAAACATTTACCCGCATACAAATATGCTTTTATTCTGATGTACACACATTAACTTGCATAAGCTATGGTATGTCGTCTGTTGACTGACAGTAGGGTTACGCCAGTTGTTTCAACAGAAAAACTAGCTTACAGGTGGCTTATTTAAATATTGGCCTTTGAAGGCAATCTCTCTTAATTGTAACAGGACTAATGTCCAATGTATCAACTACACTAATCTCTCTAAATCATCTACAGGGTATGGGATTGACCCTGATAAATTTAGATAACAGACATCTGACGATTGCTCATAAATAAGCTTAGATTAGGGATGCCAAACGGGATTGATTCTTAAATAGACTAAAGACTATACTAAAGAATAGACTAAAGACTAGACTAAAGACTAGACCAAAGACTAGGCTAAAGACTAGACTTAAGACTAGACTAAAGACTAGACCAAAGACTAGACCAAAGACTAGGCTAAATACTAGACTTAAGACTAGACTAAAGACTAGACTAAAGACTAGACTAAAGACTAGACTAAAGACTAGACTAAAGACTAGACTAAAGACTAGACTAAAGACTAGACTAAAGACTAGACTAAAGACCAGACTAAAGACTAGACTAAAGACTAGACTAAAGACTAGACTAAAGACTAGACTAAAGACTAGACTAAAGACTAGACTAAAGACTAGACTAAAGACTAGACTAAAGACCAGACTAAAGACTGGACTAAAGACTAGACTAATGACTAGACTAAAGACTAGACTAAAGACTAGACTAAAGACTAGACTAAAGACTAGACTAAAGACTAGACCAGAATACAGACTAGACTATAGACTAGACTATAGACCAGACTACAGACTAGACTAGAAAACGTTGTTCATTTTTTAGTTATTTATTAAAGTTTTGGCATCTTTTTATTCAGGATTGCACTTTTTTGACAAACTTTTTGCACTTTTTCCAAACCGGCTTCTGGCAACACTGCTCTAAACGACAGATTTTTGAGATTCTTTTCATAGCAATTTTATCTACTCGAACAAATTTTTATGACGAACAAATATTTTCATATTTTCGTTTTGATGTCTAATCTGGAGTTTAAATTCCGTCTAATAAGCCAACACATTATCTACTAGACTACGGCGACTTTATTGCATCCAATACCCTAAGAATAAAAGTCGCTACTCCCCCTTGTTTAAGTATGTAAATCATTTTATTTTACTGTCCACTAGATGTACTTTTTTCAACACAAATTTGTGCCGCCCTAATGGATGAATGGAATATAATATTAACCCACTCACACATCAACATATATTATGCATGTAAATATTTTAATTTTCTTTAAAAGTTTTTCGGTATACGAAAACAACAAAATTTGTTTCCATTTTCATATTTTTATTTCAGTTTTCTCTTTTCTCTCTTGTTGTCTTTGTTTGTCCTGATTATTAACATATTTTTTTTTTTTTTTTTGCTTCAATTTTTTCTTCTTCTCTGTTTGATAAAAAAACAAGACAGCAAAAAAACAAGAAAGAAATTCTAATTTGAACAACTAAATTCAAATATAGTTCCAAGCGTATGTCAGTATTTATGCATGTAGATGTGTATGTATGTGTGTGCATTAAATTATTATATTCTTAGCAAATTGTCCATGTATGCATATGTATCTGTGTGTGTGTGTGTGTTTGCATTTTATTTTAATTTAATCTGCTAGAAGTAAAGAAAATTTAAAAATTTAATTTTTTTTATTAAAATTCTAAGCAGAATTATGTATGTGTGTGTATGGAAAACTATGTTATCCTTGCTTACTTTAAAACAGAATTACTATTTCGATTATTATCCATTTAAACATAGCAATACGAATATTTCTAACTTTATTAGCATTTTTCTTTAAAGAAACACAATAGAAAACATCTAGAAAAACGATAAGAACTTTAAATATGTGTAACTAGGTACCACTGCGTGTGAGTATCACAATCTTTTGAAAATTTTATTGCATTGGATGCATATGTTGAGAGCTAAAGGAGATAAATTGCACACAAAATTTTATTTATTGTTGTGGTAGCTTGTATATAAAGCCACGTACTTATTAGCAAATAAAACATTCGAATATAATTAGCACAACTAATAATAAATTGGAATATTTATTAGGGTGTATCGCAAGAACAAAATAAGGAAAGTCCTTAATGGCAAATCTTGATAAACTGTGTTCAATGGTTAATTCTTCTGGTGAAAATAGTTAATTCATTTCTATATTTCTCACACCACTTATGTATGATGTGTGTGTGTTAAATTTTTCCATGAGTGATTTCGAATGGCAATTTTTTTAAGAAAATTTTCATGACTATTTCAGCTAGAAGTCCGCTGAGAGGAAGTCAACAAAGAAATGGTTTTTGTTTTTCATTTTGTTGGATATGTCTGATCTAGACATTGAGTTGTGGCCTCACATCTATTGAGCTACCTTCTCAAACCAATATAGATCTATTTATGCCATTGCTTACATACATAACATACATAATTAGTCATTACAACCCGTCAGTTAGGATTACGACCTAGCTTCATACACCACTTATGTTGTACCTGGTAATTTTATACATGAGTGGCGGGGCCTACACTTTATGATCGACTCCAAACAACAGATTTTTAAGAATCTTTTCATGGCAATTTTGTATGCCCTTAGAGTTTTTGCTGAGAGGAAATCCCCGAAGATATATTTTCATATTTTCTGGCGTTTGAATTCGGGCCTTACATCTAATAACCCAATGCACTAGCTACTAGACAACGGCTACTTCTATGCCATTGCTAACAAGCATTCTTAAACCATTTATAAATTCTAAGGAAAGTGCTACCAAGCTCCCCTAGATTGTTTAATTTATTGCATAACGGTAAATGTAGAAATCTTATTCGGTAAGATAACAATCAGAAAAATTCATTGAATTGGAAAATGTATCGCAACTAGATTCGACCATCATTGGTTATGTTGATAAAATATGTACTATAAAGAGCATGAAAAATCCATATACAAACGAAACTCTAGCTTTTCTTTTCTAACCAGTTTCTTAGCAAACTTGGTAAATGAGAACTGTAATATAGGACAGCGCATTTAGAAGAAATGAGCTCTGCTCCTGACATACATTAAATTGTTTCTTTTATATAAAGTAGATTTTTTTGAATCTATTGGGCCCTTTGGTAACTAAGCTTATGAATAGTTTGATGCATGATTTTAAACTCCTTCAAACTAGAATTTGTAACGCCTCAAATTCATTTCGTTTGCAAAGAGTAATCGTCGCTTTCTATCCTACCATTCGCTAAGCATACTCTTCTAAGCGTCTATTCCCATTTTAAACAAATGTTTTGCCTACATTAGCAGTGTGGAGCTATGCGTAATGCAAGATCATCCACCTGTGTTCGGTTTGAAATGCAATAGAGGTTTATCTTACGTGTCCAAATTCCCCGGGCAGTCAATTGATAGATTTGAGTTAATCCCATACAAGAAGAATTGCGCAATTTGCGTCCTAACTATCAAATAAACTTACTATGACCTTCTCTTTATACTTCTTAATAGGCTCTTAATATTTCACTTTGAAATAAAAAAAACTCCTGTTTCTATTTCAATATCTGTACTGCTCTCCTCTGAATTTATCTCTTTTACTCTGTACTCTTGCAATGGAGTATTCGTGCTTGTCCCAAAGTTTCGCTCCGATGCATTTCCCAAAACTATAGAGTTAGTTAAGGAAGGATCTGATAACTATTCAATTTAGGTTACGCAGTCCCCTCATGAATGAGGTATTATTCTCATAACCATGGTTTTTAAAGCTATTCTTGTCAAACTACATTTGAGCTGGTTTTAGAATTGTTCTTTGTACCTTAATGGTACTATACACCACTGTTCGTAGATTCCAAATAAAAATAAATTTATGTTGAATTTTAATTAATTTCTTTATTGTTCACAAAATTCTGTGTGACACTGTTCATAACTTGATGTAAACAACAACAATTGCTTTGTTTGGTTATTCCTCTTTGTACTCTTTTGCGTAAACAATAACAATTACTAGTCAATTTATACGATAAGTCTTTAAAATGGAGATCTTCTAACTATGATTACTTTTTTGTTAGGACACAGCGTCTTCACATTCCGTTGCTTGTTTAGACTGCCCTTTTTATTGCAGAGTAAACAGTCTGTTGACTGCTCTTGAATTCGAATAACTTTACATAATTGATCATTAAAACCCTTCAGTCTGGAGTCTGAGAAACTAGGTCAATCTCACACCACTTATGTTGTGTGCATTCATTTTATACACGAGTGGCGGGACCTACAGATTAAAGTCGACTCCGAACGAAATTTTTTTTTTTAAACTTTTCATGGCAGTTGTTATTTACTCTCAGAGCTTTTGCCAGAAATCTGTATCTTTTTGTATTTTGTTTTGACGTTTGGCTTTACGACTAATAAACCAACACACTGCCTATTAGACTACGGCAACTTCAATAACTTTGTGTAAATTATTGTTGTTTATGTATTTTGTTTACGTTTTTTCTTGCAGTATTGTTGTTTCATTTTTGTTTACTTGTTTTATCACCTTCTTTATGGTGATATTTATTGTTGTATTTTTGTTTTATCATTCGTATCTTTATATTTGTTTATCATGTAAACAAGTTCATTATTTTGTTTTTTGTAGCTTTCGTTTACAATTTAAGCGATGTATAAGCAAAACACCATTTCCATTTTCATAACAGTATTTATGCTGCCTGACATTTTGTTTTCGGTGCTTAATTTCTAATAGGAATACTATATGGATTATTAAAGGTAATCATGATGAAACACATAAGATTTCGACAGAAAGGATTATTCGGTAATAGTGAACTACCTTAATGTAGACTTGTGCCACATCAAGAATACACCTCCACCTGAATTTGTAATTATTTTAACTGCATTTTGTATTCATTTTTATTTACTCATATTTAGGAAGAAGAACAATAGAAACTAATGTCGATTCGAATGCTATTTCCCTTTCGTATGAGTTCATTAGACTAGAATTTAAATTTAATTTTAAAATTTGTTTTCCAAAGAAATATTTTTATTTTTTTATAATTTCTCTACATTTCTGAAATTATTGTTTCGTATGTATGCCAGCATGTTATTATACGTATGTATGTATGCCGAAAATCAATTTACAAGAATAGCAAAAGAAAGTTTCAAATTAAATTTAAAAAAAAAAGGAGAATGTAAAGCATCTGCTTTGCATATGATGGATGCTTGAGAAAATGTTGAATAATTTTCTTAAGAAATTATTTGATTAAAAGACAATAAGCAACAAAAAAACAAAAATAATTAAATTCTATATTCACACACTCACTCACTCACATATACTTATACATATGCATATACGGATATCTATCTCTACAATATGTTCGGCAATAGAAATACGAAATAAGTACGTGATCTTGGCAAACTTTTGCTGCTTTTGACAACATAATGGAAATTCTCCTTAAAAACTAATTAAATTGTACAGACATACATACATACCATACATATTCATTCAATCATTCATTTATTCATCATTTAACGACAGCTATTTCGATAATTTTAGACTCTTTAAGTTTATTTGGCGTTGCCTTGGATATTTCGCAACTTTAGGAGAATGCCTTCTTAAAAAGGTTTTTTGTTTGATGAAATCTTCTTACAATTAAAATAAATGTCATCATTAAAAAGGAAAATCTCATAAATTATAATTTCTCTCCTTCTTTCTTTCTGAAAAATAATGACAAAAAAATAATTCGAATAATTAGTGACTCTTAGTTTTAGTTTTTTAGCCATTTTGGTTCTTCGTTTTTTATGTTTTTTCTCTCCTAAGAAATATGTCTTCAAACTTTAAGCACAAGTCAAGCCGACTAATGAGCAGCCCTGCTTAACTAAACCCTTTTTTAAGCTTTCTTTTCAAAAATTTACAAAAAAACCCTTGAATTCGTATTACACCATGCCCACCTTTTGTTTAGATATCTGTCCTCCCCCCCCGCCTTTAATCGCCTAATAATTGGAATACTACCTCAATACCCATGTAACCTAGTTCTTCTAATAATCTCATATTACAATCATTTGCTGTAGCATTGATTGCTAATGACATCATCAAAGAAAATACTTTCTAATCTTCTTTAGCGAAAATCCTCAAAATTTTCTTCAACTTTTCTTAGGACAAATGGAAAATCTTTTACTTTCATCTGTAAAATTTTCCAAAAAAGGGGAAAAAAAAAACAAAGTTTTTCTTCTTATACTTTCGTCTCTCAATAACCTAAATTAAAGTTTATCTCCGAAATGTTTGCTGGCTGCACTATGAGCTGTTAATTTTCAGCAAAAAATTTTTTATTGAAAAACTACGTTCCTCAGCTGCTAGTCCCCATAGCTTTGTATTTAAGTTAGTGTTATAGACAGACACATCGTAAAAAATAGAGCCTAATAGTGGTATAACCCTCCACACCTCACCGCCAAAGTTGTACGTACTACAAAACTTATGAACTTTTCAGTATTTCCCAACAAAGCTATTGAGCCTATGAAGGACGATACACGCCGGTTTTAAAACCGGAATCTATTTTCACAACTTGCTGATACAACAACAATTTGTTGAATACGCTATTCATCTTTAAATTCCTGTCCACGATTGTTTTCTTCACAGGCATCCCATCAATACACACGACTAACTGAATTCTTACTAATCGTTCCCTGCTTTGTCTGGCCTTTTTATATGCCCACTTGATGAAGGTTCTTGAAATCGAACATTCGTGGTTTCGCTTTCTCGGAAACTCTATCGCAACTTTGTTGTTGTTTGTATATTTTGTACACATTACTTGTTGTTGCGTTCTCACTTACTTGTTTTTCCAATTTTTTTTCATACTGATGTTGCTGGTTTACATGTAACAAGTTCGTTGTATTTGTTTGTGTAGCTTTTGCTCGTTATAATGTTAAACGATGTTTCCATTTTCGTAACAATCTCTCAGATATTTGCCTAGACTTTGGAAAGTTTTTATGCGTAATATTTCTCTCTATTCTTTTAGACTAACGAGGACAGCTGCTTTCTTTTAAGCTACCACAAATAAACCCCAACAATAGCTTCTATAAAGACATACATAACATAATTGGCCATTACAACCCTTCAGTCAGGATTACGACCTAGCTTCTCACACCACTTATGTTGTGTGCGTTAATTTTATACATGAGTGGCGGGACCTACAGTTTAAAGTCGACTCCGAACGACAGATTTTTGAGAAGCTTTTCATGGCAATTTTTACTCTCAGAGTCTTTGCCAGAAATCTGCTGAGAGGAAGTCGCCGAAGAAATATTTTTCGTTTTGATGTCTGACCGGGGATTCGAACCCGGGCCTTTTGTCTATTAAGCCAACACACTACCCAATAGACCACGGCGACTTCAGCTTCTATAAAGATCATCTGTAAAGTTGACGACCACGGCAAACGTTTCAAGGACAACAATTTAAGAATAGGCACATGGAACGTCCGCATTCTTTCCGCCCAACTGGCGGATGCCTTCATGAAATGTAGGACGGACATCACTGCCATTCAGGAATTGCGACGGTTAGGACAAGGATGCAAAAGGTTAGCATCTTGCGATGTGTATTACAGCTGCCATATTCACAAGCTCGAATACGGATGCGGATTTGTGGTTAATAAGAGACTTCGTCACCTCCTACAAATAAAGAGAAGGATTGATTGCTATTATACACGATACATATTCAGATTTCAATATTTTACTTTGCAAGCTCAATATTAGGAAAGAAAAATGTTGACCCATTGTGCAATTTATTTTATGCTAAAAACAGATTTGATGAAATCATTAAGTCTTGAAATGTGAGTTAAGCCACTTTAATTTTGTCACATTTTCGCAAAAAGTCTTAAGAAAAAAAGAAAAAAACAATAGAAATGCAAAACGTTTGAAACTGTCATTTTGGTGTTGCTAGCCAGAAACTAAATAGTTGGATACTACAGTGGCAGGCAGTAGCAGGGAAAGTCAAACAATAGTTGTAATTGTGCTTGTGTTTCCTGATAATATTTCTCTTCCATAAACATTTTCATGATGTAACACTTTTTAGTTACCTAACGTACTATCCTGCTCCTCGCTCAAAACACCCTACCTAACCTCTACAGGGTGACAGATATGTATTGCAACCAACTTCAGGTTGTTATAGTTTGTAAACCACTCGTCTGGCAGCTGATTGATTAATTCCAGTGACAGTTCATTTTATAATTTATAAGCCTACGAAAGCATTTTGATCTATTGCATTCAGAAAAAAAGTTATTCGTGATGGAATTCAAGAGTGATAGTATGATTGCTTTATATTTGGCTGGAAAATCAGAGGTGGCTATCGAGCCTTCCAGCATTTAAATATGAATGAATCTTTTGATTCTCGTACCATTGCTCGTTACCATGATCCTGGAAGTGTTGCATCGTGTCGAAAACGTAGACGAAAAAAACGATAACAACACCAGAAATGATCCGAAAAGTGAAGGCCAGATTTGATCGAACTCCACGCCGCAGTGGTAGAAAATTGTCCGTGAGCTAAACATATCGCGAGAATGAATGCAATACATATTGAGAAATGAGCTTGGAATAAAGCCATTGAAGTCCCAGAAAGTCCAAGGGCTCACCGATGGACAAAAAAAGTTATACTGATATGAACCAAGGAGTTACTTCGCTTGCACGAAAGTGGCCAGTAACCGTTAATTTGGTTTTCTCCGATGAGAAGCCATTCCAAAATGAGCGGTTTGTGAACAAATAAATTGATCGAGTTTACATACCAAAGAGGTCTGATGAAAATTTACACCTGCGATTGGTCACCAAAACTCAAGCGCCGCCGATGGTAATGGCATGGGCTGCCATAACGGCCGATGGTTACTCCCCGCTCGTATTCATTGACCTTGGGGTCAAAATAAATGCCGAATATTATCAGGAAAATGTCTTAAAGACAGTATTGAAGCCCTGGGCAGACAAACAGGACTCAGCACCACCGCACTTAGCATGCGTCAACCAAGAATGGCTTAAAAAGGGGGTTTCTCGTTTCATTTCTACCGGACAATGGCATGTGATAGGGTTTGTCGGGCGATTTAAGGCCATAATTCGTACCAAAGATGGCCAATTCGAATAAATCTAAACTGATTCTAAAATTTTATGTTATTTCCAAAATTTTTTGCTTTTGAACAATAAAATTGAAACAACTATAGCGCTTTACTTTGTTGCATTATATATCAGCCACCCTGTACATGCTTGACTTCCCCCATAAACACTTGGGAAATTATTTGTTTGTAGTTTTTAAAGATTAAAAATTTTATGTCTTTTGCCTTACTCGCTTCCTCCACTCTCTTACTGCTTTACTTGTTTATAAAGAAAGAGAAAGATAGAAAGAGAGAGAGAGAAGGAGGGAGAGATAGAAAGTACAAGTATTGTAATTTATTTTATAGTCATGTTTGCAATTTTCAAATTTAATATTAAAGAATCTGTAGTTAGAAGCGGTTCGTTATTGTTGTCACTTACTTAAAGCATACGGTAGTATTGGTAGTATTAGCAACGCCAGACAGGGGGAAAATATCAGGGAAATAAGTAACTCAAGATGAGCATTAAAAAGTAGGGAAGAAAAGGATTGAAGATTTTGAGCCTAAACTAGTGCTATTTCGACATCAGCATGTATCATCCTCATTAGTTCAAGAGAAGTCATTAAAAATAAATGGGGAAATACGACGAACAACAACAGAAAATACGAGTTTACCAACAACATCAACAACGACTGCTGCCACTATTGTATAAACGGTAACAATAGCAATTTAATATTGTATTTACGACTGAGAGAGAGAGAGAGAGAGAGAGAGAGAAGAGAGAAAATAAAAAAAAAATAAAAGTAAAAGCAAAAGCCATTCACAATACATAAACAGTAACAAGAATAATGATGGCGCACTGGATGTACAGGGCATAACAGACATATCATACACCATACAAACACACACAAACACTCACACACACACAGCTACATATACAAATAAAATAAGAGAAAATAAAGAAAGAAAAAACTGCATTCAAGAAATGAAATGAAATAATAACGGAAGTTCTTAAACAATATGAAAAGTGTTGAGAGTAAAATGAGACAGTGGAGACAAAAAAAACTACAACAAGAGAGCAAAGAGCAAGAGTAGAGTGAGTGAATTAACAATATTTAGTCTACCAATTACTCTTTCAAGCAGCAAACGTAATTATTGTGTTTACAAAACGAAAAACAACACAAAAAAAAAAACCAAAAATAAAGAGAGAGAATTTGTTGAAGAAAATGTTGACAGATCATTTAATGTCTATTCAACTGACAAATTAAATTTGAAAAGTTTTTTTCTTCTTCTTTTTTTTTGCATCAAGGAAATCTTAAAGGAACATCAGTTATACGAATGCTAATAAGTTATAGAGATTTTCTTAAGAAGCTTAAGTTTTTATGGGTACGGGATTAAATGTGTGAATCAAAAATATTTTTATTTACCACTTGGCCCTTGAAATTTGAATATTCGAGATAAATGATAATGCTTTAATACAGGGTGTCTGATATATATTGCAACCAACTTCAGGTAGTTATCGTTGGTAAACCGCTTGTCTGACGGCTGATAGATTTATTCCAGTGACAGTTCATTTAATTATTTACAAGCTTATAAAAGGATTTTGATCAATTGCATTCAGAAAAAAGATTATTCATGATTGAATTCAAGCGTGATAGTGTGTTTGCTTTATATTTGGCTGGAAAACCACAGGTGGCTATAGTTAGAGCCCTCCAATATTAAATGTGAATAAATCTTCTGTTTCTCGTAACATTGCTCGTTACCGTGACACTGGCAATGTTGCATTGCGTTCAAAAAGTGAACGAAAATAACGGTAACAGCACCATAAATGTTCCAAAAAGTGAAGGCCAGAGTTGATCGAAATTCACGCCGCAGTGGTAGAAAAATTGTTCGAAATGTGAACATATTACGAGAACGAATGCAACACATATTGAAAAAAGAAATTGGACTAAAGCCATTGAAGTTCCAAAAAGTGCGTCCAAAACGTCCAAAACAAAAAAAACGGTAACAACATCAGAAATGATCCGAATAGTGAAGGCCAGATTTTATCGAAATCCACGTCACAGTGATAGAAAAATTGCTCGTGAGCTAAACATATCGCGAGAACGGATGCAACACATATTGAAAAATGTGCTTGGACTAAAGCCATTGAAGTTCCAAAAAGGGCAAGAGCGCACCGATGGACAAAAAAAGTTACACTGGAAAGAGTCAAGGAGTTACTTCGCTTGAACGAAAGTGGCCAGCTATCGAATTTGGTTTTCTCCGATGAAAAGCCATTCCAAATTGAATAGTTTGTGAATAAACAAAACGATCGGGTTTACTTTCGAAAGAGGTCAGCTGAAAAGTGGTCAATAGATCTCAAGAACCGCCGTTGGTAATGGTGCGTGCGCCGTAACGGCCGATGGTTGCTCCCCGCTCGTATTCATCGACCGTAGGGTCAAAATAAATGTCGAATATTATCGGGAAAATGTTTTAAAGACAGTACTGAAGCCCTGGCCAGACAAACATTTCGGTCGCAGACCATGGACATTCCAACAGGACTCAGCATCACCGCACTCAGCACGCGACAATCAAGAATGACATAAAAAAGAAGGTCCCTTGCTTCATTTCTACCTCACAATGGCCACCAAAATGTCCAGATCTTAATCCGTTGGACTTTTGTGCCTGGGGCATTTTGGATAGTAAGGTTCTCACTAAAAATGCCGAAGTCTCGGTCATCTGTATAGAGTTGTTTGCATGTTTAAAAAACGATGATTTTGACATTATAGGCAAAGAGCGTAAGGGACAGCCAGACAGAGTTCTATGGACCCTAAATCAGAAATGTAACTCCACAAGATTCGTTCCTGGATCGGTAATTTCAAAGCATTTAAAATAGCAAAAGTCATTTAAGGCAATGACTTTACATATCTGAAGTGATCTTTGATCACTTTAAAAAGAAAACATTTTTGCAATAAATTCTCATTGGCGAGGGAAAATAAACCTGAGCACAGAAAACATATTCCGGGCAAGCTAACATTAGAAGGAAAACAAACACTATATGCTACAAAAACTGCGCCAGATTACCATAAAGAAGATGGACAGCCAACAATCAATTTGTTTGAAGTGAGCATTAAACGAAACTACCCAAAATATGGAACCAGGCACGAGGCTAATGTATAAAACTTGGGTGGTGTGATAAATGTGAAGTCGCCTTGGTCTAGTAGATAGTGCGTCACTTATGTATAAAATTGACACACACAGAAATAGTGAATGAAGTCCTGAAATTTCATAGCACACTGTCAAAATAAGCAAATAAAAACAACTTCTGCTGAAAGCGATACAAGTTAGCCGTATAACATTAACTTGTTATTCATCGTATTTCTTTATCTGTACTTTGTTCTGAAGTTTGTTAGAAATTCATGAACTGAAATAGTTGTACGGTTCAGTCCAAAGATTTCTCCTTAAACAACGTCATTTCTTTCAACTGGATTTGATTCACTAACAAATTCTGCCGAAATACGTTTTTAAGCAAAACATCTGATTCCATAGAGAATCTGTGCATCAAAATCACGTTTTAATCTAAACACCACAAGTCGGTTTGTAGGTGAAGTACCATTTAAAGAAGAATTTTAATTTTTTTTTTTTTTGAATAAAATTATATTTCATTTGGCCTTAACATATTATTGATATTGTATTGTATTCTTGAAGATTTTTATTTTGTTTTTTTATTTATTTAATTAATTAATGAAATGCTAGTTTTAAAATAAATTTGCTAAACGTGTGCTTGGCATAGAATTCCAGTTTAATTTCCATTGGCAGAGTTGAACAGAAGCAAGAAAACTCGTTAAAGTTCTATGACATTGTGTAGATATTTTATATAAAATTTAAAGAGATAAATAAATAGATATTGATTTTATTAAACAATTTGTTTAAAAAAAAAAATTCAATTGTTTTTTATATTCTTGCAGAGAATTCCTCTTAAGATTTCAATCTTTCAATAAGAGTTCTACGTCAATTTCTTTCAAAATATTTTTATTCTTAACTTTAATACTATAAGGGCCATTATTACAGCTTGCCGTTAACTAACGGGCAGAATTTTAATGGACAAATAAAATGGTTTTTCATTATTACAAGTGGACAACCATATGGAAGAAGTGAGAGTAAAGCTAAAGGTAAACTACCGGTAACTTTTAAAGTTAAGTTTATGTTTGTTACCAATATGGCAACTTCAAATATGAAGCCCGTCGTTGCCACAGTGTAAGTGAGCAGTGTTATCGACATTGATCAAGCCTTGCCATATTTTTTTAAAAAAGTTAGCTTTATTTTCTCTGTAAGTTGTAATAACGAAAATAAGTTAAAGGTAACTTTTCAGTTCCCTTGTGCTAAACGTACCAAGTTTAACGGCAAATTGTAATAACGGCCCTTAAAGTATTAAAGTATACATATGTACATACGTATGCATGTATGTATATTCATCAGAAAGTGTCTTATTTCAATAATAAAATATTTTAATTTGAAATCTTATTTCCATACAAAAACACAAAAGGTTTGTATTGTATTTTCATATGCCTGCAGGGTTGACATTTAATCATAAACACCCGTAAATAATTAAAATAATTAATTATTTTAATTAATTATTGTTAATTTCTTAATGGTTTAGCAATAAACAAGTTTTAGTTTTTATCGCTTTATATGATGTGTGGGCATCATATTGTTTATTAGGGGTGTAGAATTCAATAGCCATGTGAGGGGGTATATTAAATAAATTATGGAATGGCTTACACCTTTTTAGGATTCCAAATATATCGATGAACTTTTTATTATATTACACGAAATATAATGCCATTTAAATTGCCGGATAGATTAGTTGCTGTACTCAATCAGCTTGTAGTAGTCTTCGACCACTTTTTCACACATTTTGCGCGATATCCCGGGATATCTTGTCTTTGGTGATCATCAAATGCTTAAACGTCAGGTTATTCGTATCGACAGGGCCTTTAAGATATACTTTTTCACTCCACAAAAAAAAAGACAAAATAAGAATTCTAGCGGCGTTAAATCGCATGAGCCTTGTTCGCCAAATTGTGAAATTACTTCCCGGGGTACTTCACAAATAATAAAGCCAAAATGATTTATGCTGCGAGTCTTCGGACATCATCTTATTGTTGTTAATTTTCAATTGCAAACTACATTACCTGTGTTGTAATACAACTGAAGCTTTCTGAGTTTACTTACATGGCCCTTTAGGAAAAATATATCCTGAAAACATGTCCACAGCCTAATGCTCATGAAAACAGTATTTTTTCAAGATGTAATTGGTTTTCCTAAACTATTTCCGCTTTCTCTGAGCCCATCTGGATGTCATGTCGACGTTGCTATTCTATGAAGTTTAACTGAGGTACAAATACAAGACCTGGAAGTAATAAATTATGATTACACGCCATAATTTTTCTATTCAACGTTTAAGAGTTAAGTCACTAGACAGTCAACTTGTATTCATGCATCACATCCTACAATGGCGTATATAAGGAGCCCTCCTTAAATGGAGTATAAAGCTTCCAAATTGTTGAGTACACTTTATTACTTAATCTTGTTACAAGAGAATTTTTTCAAGAATTATTGACCATTCAGGTTCTGTCATAAGTCGCGACTTTGCTACGATTTCCTCTAACATATGGAACTTAAATTCAATAGAGCCTCAAGCAATGCCATTGGACTGATTCTGACTATCCTTACTTACTTACTTAATTGGCCATTAACTACCCGATTAATGGATTTCAGCCTGCCGCAACACATCCTTCTAGGCGGCTCGACTTCTTGCCTGCCTACGCCAAGTTTGGTCACACCCATCGATGACAGAACTTCCTTGATTTGGACCTTCCAATACATATAAAGTCGACCTTTTCTCCGAATTCCGGAGATCCCTGCATCAAATACTTGTCTCACCGGAGCATCCTCCTTATTTCGAACGACATGGCCAAGCCAGCGCAGCCGCTAGACACAACGTCTATATCATACAGCTCACTGTTGGATCGGATACGCAAACAATTGCCATCTCGCACGTGACCAAACATCTTTTCTCTCGAATACTCTCAAGTCAGCAACATCAGTGCTTAATAGGGTCCATGCATATGCGCCATAAAGAAGCACGAGTAGGATGAGCGTCTTGTAGGGTATTAGTTTTGTCGTATGAGAAAGGTATCTGCTATTCTTACTATCCTGTGTATGAAAATTCATGCCAGTGTTTGTATACCATAAAACATTGTTCCCTAGTTCGCAATTTTTTTATGAATTCATTAGAAACCCTCCATGAAAATAAAATTTTTTTATGATTAAATCATGCCACTGCAAGACATTTCAATCAATTAAACTGATTTAATCAATCTAAACAAACTTGTCGTATGTTTTAATTAAATTTAACAATTTTCTATATTAACACACTCCCACCCCTAATATTTCCTTATACAATCAGGAATACAGAAACACTTTCTAACTCCGTCAGTGTGTTTCATGCAAAAATGGTCATAAATTCTTATGTTTTCGCTTATAATCGATTGTTATCGTGTAAAATGTTGGTAGAAATATTAAATCAAACATGTAACACAACTCCTGTCGGTCAAACGTGACTATGTGCAACTCTTTTGAAATTGTTGCCGCGGAAAACTATTTGCATCTGCAGGCAACTGTTAAAGCAGCAGATAATTAACACTTAACACTCGATTATTTCATTCATTCTATTCAGGAACAGAGAGTTTGTATCATTGAACAAAACTGTTGTTATAATGCTCTGGCTGTTATAGACAGCAACAAAGGTCCTATCGTTCTAGGACCTACATTTCTCCTACTAGAATAATTATTTCTTCCCGGCATTTGTCTCTCTCTCGGCGGTAATTGGAAAATAGTCTTCCATGACGAACCGATATCAGTAAACTCCTTCATAAAGAAACAATTCATCACACAGTAAAAATTCATTACTTTACTCAAACATATTACAACCAAGTTGGAGTGTACTTTTGGATAAAACTTTTTCCACGTTTGCGACTATAACCATTCAGCGTAGAAGAGTTTCAATGAAGCAGTATGAGCTATCACGTCAAACAGGACATGGTGGTTTACAAACTGAGATGGCAACTTTTGAAACATTTAAATCATAATATCGTTACGAAAATAGAAATGGTATTACATAGTTTAACATTAAAATGACAAACAAAAGCTATAAAATCAAAAACAATGAACTTGTTTACATGATCAATAAATATAACAGAAATATAATAACAACATCAGTTTAAAAAAGGAAGGGGATAAACTAGTAAACTGCCTCTCAGCAGATTTCTGGTAAAAACTCTAAGAGTAAATAAAATTGCCATGAAAAGCTTCTCAAAAAATCTGTCATTCGGAGTCGACTTTAAACTGTAGGTACAGCCACTCATGTATAAAATAAACGCACACAATGCAAGTGCTGTGAGAAGCTAAGTCGAAATCCTGAAGGGTTGTAATGACTAATTATATATGTTGGAGTGGGCTAGCTTGCTCTTATTGTCATAAAGTCGATTTTTTCCTTACTTCTTATTTAATACTATGTGACAATCAAAGCGGAGAATCGGTATGAGGATTCATGTAAAAAGAAACCGGAAGGAGTTACACTTGTAGGTCAAACGCCCGTATTCATGCAATGTATGTGCATGATGAAATCAATGCTAATAGGATTACATAAGGTATCCTTGTGTCTTACAAAAACAAAAATATTTCAAGTGTGTAGTGTAAATGCAATAACATGGATCGATCTAGAAAAACTTGACTTCGATAAATGAAAATGTTTCTGTAAACAATGACATTAGATGGATGCAGAATGAAGGCTTTTGCTATGGGTAATAGAAAATTTATGGATGGCGCTTTGCCCCTGTTATCCGGCACTATATGCATGATAACATGGTTTTCATAATTTTCTTACATGCAGCGTAGAATCTGTGAATACCCTTAATATTCGTTTGCATGTACATATTCTTTTATGATTCTAACAATGGTATTACGGTTGTACATCATTATGTTCATAAATATTTTATTAAATAAAATAAAATTTTGTATTTAAAAAAAAACAATAACAACAACAATAACAAAGAATCTAAATAAATAAAACCAACAATTACGCTTAATATTGTTATGGTTTTTGTTTAATTTCATTGTAAATAAAAATAAGTTTTTAATGAAATAAATTCTTTGTTTTTTAACAAATACGAGTACAAGCGTACATTTTAAATAAATTTCGAAAAACATGAAAATCCCTAAAAAATTAATGAAAAATTCATAAAAAATTTATTTTTGAAAATTTTTATTTTATTTGATTCCCGTGTATTTTGTATGTAAATATTGTTTAGTTTTTTATTTGATGGCCAAAACAACATATAGAGATTATAATTGAAATTCTATTTGATTGTGTTTGATCAACAAAAAACCAAAAAAGTTTTTGATTTTGAATTTAAATTTATTTTTTCATTTCAATTTATTGTACTAAATTTGTATGTTTTAGTTTTTGTGTTTTTTTGTAATTTAAAATCAAATAAAAATCAAAATTCATTTAATTATTACCGAAAATTTAATTTGCCAGAAGAGTATATGAATGTAGATACATTCATGCGTACATATGTATGTATGGAGTGAGTGAGGAAAAATTCTCGTAATAGTTTTAAAAGTTCTTGGTGATTAGTTGATTGCAAAAACAAAAGACATCACAATAATGCTTGAAGTAAAATTAAAAAATGCTGAACTATAATGGCAGGCAAAAGTTTCACGTTCAAGATCCTTGTATACGATCTTCCAACAGTGATTTTCGAACTTAGATAGCAATTGAAGAAATGTCTATCAAATTAGTTATCATTTATACAGTCAGTTTTATCCAATCACTATATCCTTAAGGTTCTGGAGCCTTCATTCATTGTTAAAACAAGAACACGCTGTGCTGGATGATATTTTACACAAAAATTTTCTTCAGTTCAATAATTTACAGTAAACTCCCGCTTAACGAGGGGATACGTTCCATTGCAACTTCAGGGAATACAGTTGGAATATTTATTCTGGACTAGGATAATACTGCAACAGCGTTATGCGGGGTCTTACTGTATTTCGCACTTGATGTCGCATGTAGTTCCCGGAGAACAGACAAATGATAGCTGCCCCGATGACCTAGTTTGCCAATAAATACCGCGACTCTTTGGTTTGATTACACACCAGGGACTTTGGGTGTTTGTAATTGTTTGATTATTTGTCTGACATTAAATGTGATTACGCACAATAGAAAAAAGGAAGTGAGAATTCTCGAAAAAACACTAACGAAGGTACTGTTTACTGATTACGAAAAAAGTAAAATATCCTGTATTTCCTTTCTTTTACAAACAATCGTTCCTCTATTCTAACGCAATGGCACTTTATAAGGGCCATATCCCGAATATTGGTCTTACAAAAAAAAAAATTGGAATCGATTGGTGGCGTTAATGGTTTATATAGTGGTTAATTTTTTTTTTTTTAAGGGACATTGGAGCTCAAAATCTTAATCTTATGTGGATGGAATTGTGTGTGGAATTACACGTAAACTCAGGGCAGACTTCAAAACAAAATACAAAAAAATCTGTGCATAAAAATAAAAACCTGCCAAGAAAAGTTTCTCAAGAAAAAAAAAAAGTCGGTCCTTCGGAGTCATCTTAGAACTGTAGGTCCTGCCACTATTAAATAAACTTAACACACACAACATAATTGCTAATGGCCAATTATGTATGCATGTGGATGGTAAGTGTCTCCAACTCGCAGATGATATGCGATCAATTGCGATTTTTAGTGTCTCCTCTTCGAAATTGGCAGCTGTGCACTAAAAGCATTGCGATGTAAGTCCTTTCAACAATTTTTAGTGGAGATATTGCATAAGGCAGTGTTTATCCAGATAATGCCCTAACCTTAGGACATTCTAAAATTAACATCATTATCAAATTAACGCCAAGATACCCTTCCCATTTAATACGTGATCGGCGGAACAGGCAGTTTAAAGTCGATTCCGAATGATAGATTTTTGAAAATCTTTTCATGACAATTCTTATTTCTTCTCATAGTTTTTGTCAAAAATCTGCTGAGAAGAACCCGGTGGTAGAAATATTTTCTTCATATTACGTTATGCTGGATATTTTCGACTTGGATTTTAAAAACGTCTTATAAACTAACTACTACTACAAACAAATTTATGTTAAAACTTTGGATCACTGTACACAATCCAAGGCAATTATTTAAAGGATATGATATTTCGGTTATTGTGGCAACGTTTGAGACTCATAATGAAATAAAGGGTGCGTTCGTAAATTCACCAAATTTGTACACTACTACTGCAGTAATGAATGCCAAGCTTTTTTGTTAATGCGTGATCAGCTATTGCAATCGCTTTGCTACTGCACAAAAACTAAGAAAAATTTGCTTTTTAGAACGTTCTACAAAAGTTGAAAAAATGTTCTCAAGATGAAAAACAACAAATATTGTTGAAAATTTAGAGGGTTAATAGAATGTTTTGTACCATAGCCTTCATCAAATATGTCATAGAATTCTCAGCAAAAGGCGTTTCGCGCAGTCTTTTATTTTTTTTATTTCTAACTTTAATTCTTTCAAAATCCGATTTGATTTCTTTAATTTTTAAAAAGACCTTTCCTCACAATACTGACTTCGTCTTTCTCCCTTCCAGCATTGTACTGTTGCACAACTACTGTATTTACGAATATACCCAAAATTTTCATTCGAAATCATAAGTTTTTATTTTTAAATTATTTTTTCTAACAATACTTTTCAGAAAATTTTTTTCTTAGAAATTTTTCCTAACAAAGTTTTCGAACAATTTTTTCTGGCAATTATTTTCTTGCAATTTATTAAATTACACAACTGGATGTGTATATTTCGAAAGTAATTTATTGAATGAAAAAATAAAATATTATATTTTAAATACAAAAATCAAATGTAAAACTGATTCAATATTTCTGAATTTAAACAAGTACAATTAAAACAAGTACATTTGATAATTCAACACGCCTCCTCAAATTGTATTTGTTTTGAATTCTAAACCAGTAGCCTCGCCACAAAAATAATGTTTAATTTTTGGAACCGGCTTCGTTAAATAATGTGCAGGCATTTCATTTGTAGAGACATATTTAATGTTTACAATCTTGTTTTCTACTGCTTCTCGAATAAAATGATATTTGTAGTCAATATGTTTGGTCCTTGAATGATGAGACCCAAATTTTGCCAAATGTTGTGCACTTTGAGAGTCACAATAAATATCAGTGGGACAAGATGTATTAAATCCAAGTTCATTTAATATGTATCTCAAATATATAGCTTCCTTAGCCGCTTCACTAAGTGCTACATATTCAGCTTCAGCACTAGAGGTTGCAATTACTTTTTGCTTTTTAGATTCCCACGTTATTGCAGCTCCTGCAAGAATAAAACTGAAACCATATTGTGATTTACGATCATTTACGTCCTGTGCCCAATTTGCGTCTACAAAACCCAATAACGGCAAGCCTGTCTTTTTATATTTTAATGCTGAATATTTCGTTGTATTCAAGTATCTTACTATCTGTAATGCGCTATTCCAATGTTGCTTTCTCGGATCTTTTGAAAATTGAGACAACATACTTACACTGCATGCAATGTCTGGTCTGCTGTATAATACTATGTGTAATAATGATCCTATAAGTTCTTGGTATTTCACTTCTTCTACTTTCTCAGCTTCCCCGGAATTTGTTGGTTCTTTCTCTAAACTTAATTTTGCTTGCATCGGAATTTTGATCGGTTTACAGTTTTCTAAATTATATTTTTTAACTAAATTTGTTATATAACCCGGTTGAGAAATAGATATTTCTCCATCACGATGTTCAATATATAACCCAATGCAATATTTCGGTTGACCCAAATCTTTAATGTCAAAATGGTTTTGTAATGTCGTAAATAATGTTTCAACCATATTATCCTCATTAAATGCAATTACAATATCATCAACATATAAAGCAACGATCATGAATTTATTGTTCTGACGTTGATAATAGATGCATTGATCATACCTTGATTGTTGTAATCCATAATTCATAAAAACATTGTGACTCTTTTTAAACCATTGTCGACCAGCTTGTTTTAAGCCATAAATTGCCTTCTTTAATTTACAAACTTTATTACGATTACTGTCATCAATAAAACCTTCAGGTTGATTCATATAGATCTCTTCGTCGATATCTCCATTCAGAAACGCAGTTGATACATCCAGTTGTCGAAGTTTCAAATCATTTTCCACAGCTAAGGCATATATCAATCTCAGAGTATTTTGTCGTACAACAGGAGCATAGGTTTTCATGTAATCAATTCCAAATTGTTGTGAATTGCCTTGAGCAACTAATCTTGCTTTCCGTTTATCAACTGTTCCATCTGTATTATATTTGGTAACAAAAACCCATTTGCACCCTACTGTCCTTCTTCCTGCCGGCAATTCTGATAATTGCCATGTTCCATTTTTAATAAGAGAGTCAGATTCACTTTTCATCGCATTTAACCATTCTTGTTTGTTATCAGATTTTTCAACATCTTTTAAAGTTCTGGGATTTTGCTCTGAAGATATCTGAGCACTTGCTTGATTAATTAATTTCCAAGACCTTAAACGAGACTTAATTGAATTTAAATTATTATCTGTCTCAATGCGAATATTTTCCTGTCTATGTGAATTTGTTTCCTCAATACTGTCTATATGTTGTTCTACTGAAGCTTCAAAAACATCATCATCGTCTACTAAGTTTTGTAATCCACATTCTGGTTCTTTATTTTTCGAGAAATTTATTCTGAACTCAATAAAATCTTTATTATCTTTAAAATTTAATGCGGCACTGTCGGCTTTAGGAAATACTTCTTCTATAATTTTGACATCTCTGCTCTTCGTAATCTTTCTATCATCTGTTTTCCACAATCTATACGCCTTGGATTCATCACAATAACCAATTAAAATATATTCTTCACTCCTTGGCTCCCATTTATTTTTGTTAGGTTTTTTATTTAAAACATACGATTTGCTTCCAATTTGACGTAAATGTGTTATATCAGGCTTTTTCTCAGTCCAAATTTCGATCGGAGTACAATTTTTATTTAAGCTTGTTGGGCATCTATTTCGAATATAAGCAGCAGTGTTTACTAATTCAGCCCATAGCATTTCAGGTAGATCTGCTTCCAACATTAAACATCGTGCCATTTCAACTAGAGTGCGATTCATTCTTTCTGCAACACCATTTTGCTGAGGTGTATATTCTGCAGATGTTTGATGTTTTATTCCACATAATTTCAAATAATTATCTACTTCAGTACTTATCATTTCCCTTGCTTTATCAGTTCTTAAAATTTGTATACGGTAGTTTGTTTCATTTTCTGCAGCTATCTTAAACTCTTTGAAAGCTTTCAAATATTCTGATTTGTTTCTTAAAAACTTAACATGAACTTTTCTTGAGAAATCATCTATAAATGTTGCGAAATAAAATTTTCTGCCTAAAGATTCGGTTCTCATTGGACCACATATGTCAGAATGAATTAATTGTAGGAGTTGATTCGAAGACTTTACATTCTTTGTTGGAAATTTATCACGAACTTGTTTACCCCTAATACAAATATCGCATTCGATCTTACATATATTCATTTTTGGTAAACCATTTACCATATTAAAGAAATTTAATTTTCGTAAAGAATTGATATTTAAATGTCCAAATCTTTTCTGTCACAATTCTTCAACAGCTTGACCTTTTCTGTTTACACTATAGCAAGTTGGAATTTCCCTTGTGTTCACTTTATATAATCCATTATATTTACAAGCTTCCACTAGCACTTCATTATTCTTTACTATCTTTGCTATTTCACCCTCCATTGTTATAATGCACCCATTATCTGTAGCTTTACTAGTTGACATTAGGTTGTTCTTCAAATCAGGTACCCATAGGGTATTAAAAAGTTTTATCTGCTTATACTTTCCTTGAACTATAACATTTATCTCTACAGTTCCCATTCCTTTTACAATAATTTCTTTTTCATCTGCAAGCTTAACAGTACCAATGTATTGCGTATCAATATCCTCAAAAATATTCCTCTCGTACGTCATATGTGAAGTAGCTCCACTGTCTAAGTACCAAACGGACTTATGGCTAGCTTTCTGAACTGCTTCGTGAGTGGCTACAAAGCCGTTCGAATTAACTATATTTATATGATCTTTCCTAAGGTTTACTTTGCAGTTTTTAGCCATATGTCCATTTTTGCCGCAACGATAACAAATTATAGGTTTAGACATACCTGGTTTTTTAAAATTATTGTATTTTTTTACCATTCCTTGCCTTAAACGCCTCATTTTCTGTAGTTTCTGAACTCACTTGCAATTCTAAGAGTCTTGATCGCAAAGTTTTCATTGTAGGAAATTCATTTGTTGTATTAAATGCTGCTTTAATTTCCTTATATTCACTTGATAATCCAACTAATAAACATATGATTTGCAATTCCTCTTCAATATGGCCATTCATCTCTTCCAGTTGTACATAAAGCTCATCAAATTCTTCTATGTACTTTGATATAGTCTGTCCGATTTCCATTTTATGATTCAATACTTTCCTGTATAATTCCGTTTTTTGTGGTTTCGACTTTCTTTCGTAAGTTTCGGCTAGAAAATCCCAAATTTCTTCCGAAGTCTTAAAATTTTTCACCAATAATAATATTTTTGGAGACAATGCGATCAGGATATCGGCTATTGCATCCTGATCTTTTTCATTCCACTGTTCACGTAAATTTGGTTCAACTGGAATAGTCGTTTCTGCTGTAACAATTTGCAACAGTCTGCTCTTATGTAAAAGAGCTTCCATTTGTGTCTTCCATGTTGTATAATTTGATCCATCAAATATTGGGATTTTGCTCGAAAATGTTGTTGACGACATTCTTTCACTTAAATATTTTTATCTTCAAATATTTCCTTTTAATATTGCCAATAGGATCTCTCGACTTGGAGTCCTGGGCCCATAACCTATTAAATTACACAACTGGATGTGTATATTTCGAAAGTAATTTATTGAATGAAAAAATAAAATATTATATTTTAAATACAAAAATCAAATGTAAAACTGATTCAATATTTCTGAATTTAAACAAGTACAATTAAAACAAGTACATTTGATAATTCAACACAATTTTTTTCGGAGTATTTTTTTTTTTTCTGAAAATGTTTTTCCAACAATTTTTTTGTAATAATTTATTTTGGTATTTTTTTCGAAAATTTTTTTCTAACAATTTTTTTTGCCAATTTTTTCGGATAATATTTTCTGGTCATTTTTTCTGACAAACTTGACAAGGTTCGAGGTTCATCCGAAATCCCATCTTCATTAATTTTTAATACTCGTATAAGAACTAATGTTTTGTAGGAGTTAAAAATTTTAAAAAATTTTCCATTATAAAACGTGATTCCAATGTTAATAAAACAAAAACAAAAAAAAAAAAATTGCCAAATATTGAGAATATTAATCAGTGAATATAAATTTCTTGAATTAAAATTAATTCCTTAAAATACTAAAGATTTCGTTGATAGCAAGCATACGTACGAATGTATTTACATTTTAAATCCATTATACAATGGTTGACAAGAGTTTATTTAAACGAAGTAGCTGAATAATTTGAATATGAAATTAATTTACTTGATAAGCAGGCTTTTTAATAATCTCAAAACCTATAAACGTTTGAAAAGATTACACTTTTCATTTCAGTGTTGTGGGGTTTTTTTGTTTAGAGTTTCAATTTATTTCGTATTTAAAGTGTTAATTCGAGCATTTGAATTAATAAAGCAAGAATAGGCCGTAGCATCTAACAGTATAGTTTACTATGTATCTGTCAGTTGTATAAAGCGTAGACATTTAAATACTTTTCCATTTTTCATTCATTTTTCCGGTCCATTTCCCAATGTGAAGGTCAGTCATTTGCCAAACATATCAATGGCCACCAATGTGGTGACCGTTAAAAAGCCAAAACATTTTATGGGTGCATCTAGGCGTAAAGATCTGTTTCCAGATTATTACTAAACATATTTGAAACGAATATTTTTTTTTAAACAATTTCAAACAAACTAATACGTATTATTAATGGCGAAAGTTTATTTTTTTTTTTCTTCTTCTTCGTTTCCATTCTTAATATTCAATTTAAATAAAAAAAAAAATACATTTTTTTGGGATTTTTTTTTGGTCCACAGAGAAGAAGTTTTTTTTTTTTTGTTTTCTTTTTGCTTCGCATAAATTTATGTTAATTATACTAATCAAAATAAAAACACTTGATTATCATAACAATAAAGTTTTTTCATTATTATGATTATGATTTCCAACACAAAAGTTTTTGGGGGATACACCCCATTAAAGTGAAAAAGAAACTTTCTTTAGTTGTTTGTTTAACGTATAAGGGGAATTTCATATGACGTGACAAATCATTGGCTAATGGATGAAATTGTCACAAATGTTTATTGTTAATGGTTTTTTTCAAAATTGCATTGAAAACTCCAACCTTAAATAGATTTTTCTCTGTTTACTTCCACGTAATTCCCAAGAACCTTGTAGAAACCAAAGTGCCATATTCTAAATCAAATTGTCGAAAGATCACCAACCTTATGTTAGAAAATAATTTGACAAGGTGCTAATGAAACGCCCCCCATACTTGATCACAAACTTGTGTGAAGTTTTTTTATATTGCACCTCATTATTGATACATAGTGGGTGGTATATTTTGTTTGATCACATGTTTGTAACAATTGAAAAAAAATGTTTAACTTTTCACACAAATTGACAGCATTTATTATCGAATCTAAGAACCTGGCCGTCCTTTTAATTTGATTAATATCGGCTTGATCCAGGTGGTGTCAAACTATATAATATGCTGATTGTGGCCATACAATATGGACTTCAAATTTTATTCAGAATAGCAAGATGAAATTGGCACGTTAAATACTCTTCCCGCTTTAATCGTTGTATACAGTCAAACTTCTATAAATTGAATCCCTATTATCCAGAAAAAAAAGTTCAATTTATAGAAACTTCAACTTTGGGAATAAAAATTTACAAATGATCTGCATGTTGTTGCCACGAAATATGTTTCAACTTATAGAAACTTCAAGTAATAGAAGTTCTCATTATCGAAGTTCGTCTGTAATCGTTTTACAATCGTTCCATGGATTCTATTCACATTATGATAGCTTTAACGTCCCTCATTGCAATCATTCTGGCTATTTTTCTTGTAATTTTTCTGTAAATTTTTTCTTGACACTTTTTTCAAGCAATTTTATTTGGTTGATATGTTCTGACAAGTTTTCTGAAAATATTTCTAACAATGATTTTTTGAAATTTATTTGTGATATCATTTTTGTGGTAATTTATTTAGACATTTTTTTCTGGCAATTGTGCCTGTCCAGATAATTTTTTCTATGAAATTTATTCTGACAATTTTTTTTCCGACCTTTCATTCTCTGACAATGTTTTTCTTACAGTTATTTGTAAATCCTAATTTCGGACTATTTCGTCTGCCTACTTTTTCCTTAGCATTTTTTTCAGAGAAATTTTCTGACCAAATTTTCTGACAATTTTATTCTGGCAATTTTTTCTGTTAATTTTTTTTGTTAATTTTTTCTGTTAATTTTTTTTTTGATAAGTTTTTCTGAAAAATTTTTTCAAACCCTCTTTTCTGATTACTTTTTTCTAAAAATTTTTTTCTAACAATTTGTTTTCAACAATTTCTTTCTGACAATTATTTCTGAAAATTTTTTGGTAAAAATAGTTTTTTGACAATTTTTCCGACTATTTTTCTGGAATTTTTGCTAACTAAATTTTCTAAAATTTTTATCTGACAGGATTAGAGTTTCATAATCCTACAGTGCGTTTCAATAATAAAATATTTGTAGAAGTTATTAACCAACGAATCAGTAGTCGAAAAACTGGTCAGAAAAAATTATCAGGAAAAAAATTGTTAGAAAAAATTTTACAGAAAACAAAAACAATTTTTTAAATTTTTTGTTCAGAAAAATTTGTCACAAAAAAAGAAAATTTCTGTCAGAAAGAATTGTTCTTCTGCTTGTTAGAAAAAACTAGTTAGAAAAAATTGTCCTTTTTTGTGAACATTCTAAAGGAAGAACCTTTCATATCCCGATAGTGCGGTTCAAGAATAAAATTTTTATATAATTTATAAAGCCAACTACAAGCTAATCGACCAACTTATTATAGCGAATCAGTGGTAGAAAAAAATGGAGAAAAATAAGAGTTAAAAAAAAAATTCAGAAAACAATTTTCAGAAAAAATTGTCCTTTTGTGTGAAAATTTTTTCTGAAATTTTTTTCTGATATTATTATAAGGAATAAGTGGTAGAAAAAAATGGTCAAAAGTGGCGTCAAAAAAAAAAATATCTGAGAAAATTGTCAGAAAAAGATTTCATAAAAAAAGAACAATTTTTTCTGACAATTTTAATCTAAAGTTTAGATTACCATCCTATCTGTTACAACGTAAGAATATTGAAGCCTACTCTCCATAAACGCTAATATTTTCCTAATTCTAATGCACGAGGAGAAGCTATAAAGTCCTGGACTGTCGTGTTCATATAGATAAATTGGGCTTAAAGCTATAAGACAAGATATTTCTTATTTAAAAAATTACGTTATGTTATTAGGGAATTAATAATCGGCTTGATGGTCTCTAAATTTATTACTTGTTTTAATATTTAATTCAAGTTTCAGTTGTTTGTTTTTCTTTGTTTAATTAAATATAATTTAAAAATAAAAAATAAAATAAAAAAATACGTCACTACTTGACCGCATGAATTGTTTGATCAACAAATTTAAAAACCATCAATAGATGAAGAAAACAATCAAAAGAATTATTTCAAGAAAAAACAAAAATTAGAAATTCCCCCTTAATTTACGGTGCTTTAAACACGCGTTACCGGTTTCGGTAAAAAAAAAAATTCACGCGATAGTTTTCAAATTGTTTTCTTCGTAGCATTAACGAATTATTGCGAATGCTAGAGAAGTCAAGGAAAGTCATGGTTGTTGTATTGGATGATGGGACACCATACCAGTGAACAAACAAACAAACGTTTGCTTGTATTTTAATTAGAAAGATGGGATTTTTTTTTAAGTTTATTTAGAAGTACTTCACACATTTCTTTGAAGGCATTGTTGTTATTTTTTTTTTTAGTAACCAGAATTAATTTTTTTTTGGCTTTTTTATAACAAGTTTAACCAGAATTTCTAATAATCGTACGTTAAAATTTCAATTTTAGTATGTGTTGTACAAACAAAAATTCATTAAATTAATGTTTTTATGTATGAATTCACACAACAAACATTGTATTGGTGTTCGTGCAATACACACAAATCTATATGATGGCCTGTCGATAACTTTTGGCAGTTTATAGAGTGATTTCAACCAAAAATTTTAACGCAGATCGTGGATAAACGTTAAACGGCACGGTACATTGATTAAAACGTTAAGCAAAGAACGTTTTCCGTGGCAGAAAGAAAAGTGAAATTCGGAAAGTTGTCGTTTTTGTTTATTTTTTGCAATTTTTTTTTTTTTTTAACAAAAAAATGAAAATGTTTTTCAAACCCTCAAATATTGTTTTGATTTTGGCAATCTTGGCCATATGTCAACCCCAAGGTAAATAAACGAAGAAAAATTCGTTTTTTTTTGTTTTGTTGGCGAAAATAAGAGTGAAAATTAAAAAATAAATTCAAATTCGGACTCCAAAACAAACGAAAATAGTTTAAAGCGATCATATAACTAGTGGCAGTGCTTTAAAAGATGAATATTCAAGGCATCCGGAATATTTTTATTCTTATTAGCAGTTGAACTTACATAAAGTATTTGCGTTTGATATTCGCGACATATTTTACATTGATTTTGCTACGCAGATATTTACAGTTCCAGATATCATAGAAGCACCAATTACCGTTACGCAATTACCGAATTCAAGCAAACTTAACATTTACAAACCTTTAGTCAGGGCCACAAACCTTTAGTCAGGGCCACAACCCATGTTACGTATATTAATTTATATTCACGAGTGGCCTCCAGCTTAATGACGGCTTCGAACGCAGATTATTCAGAAACTTTTCATTGCAATTTTATGTTACTCTTAGAGTTTTTGGAGAGAAAACTGCTAAGAGGAAATTGCTGAAGAAATATTTCTTTAATATTTCGTTTTTTCGAGATGTTTAAGCTACGTTTTAAATCACGGGTTTACGGCTATACCCTAGACTACATCGCGTTGAATATACGAGTGAGTATTGGAATTTTTATTGGATTCCTTCGGATAGTCGCTAACGTACCAATATAGGCTAAGCTGACGTCTTGAGAGGTAAGCCTACGATCGGCGTTCGCCGCCACTATCGTTAGCTCTCTACAAACATGGCTTATTAATAACATGAACTGGCCTATCTGGCATTTAATGCTTTTAGAAATATTTAAAGATTTGGACAATTTGTACTCCAAAATTAGAAAACCTATGTCATAAATCTTGCAATTTGAAGTTTCTGGCGTAGCCTAAAGCACTTTATTTGATGCAGCTGTTTTGAATCGCACTTCGTAAGGGCTCGAGTATTTTGGCTAAGGTGAACAAACGTTATTGTGAAGTTATCAACTGAAGCAATAAGAGCCTTGTAACTGCAAATTATTTGTGCTTATTGGCACTGCCATCTTGGGGTAAGAATGCCTGCTGTACTACATATCACACAGACGTTTTAAAGTCCTTTGACTTTATCGAGAAAACTATAAGCGAATATAACATCTGCGGACAGTTTACAGAATCTCTAAGTCATTCGGGAGTATTTAATAAGGCTTGAATACTGTTTTTATCGTTTAATGTCAGAATTTCTCTAAAGTAGTACTCCTTTGCTTCTGAAGAAGTGCACTCCAAACTCTAAGAAAGAACGTCCAAGCGTTTGCAGGATTAGTGCCGTAGTTCAGCTGAATATAAAGCTAGTTCTTGGCCTCTTTAATAGTCTTTAAATTCGAAATTCTATTTACTTTTGCATAGCCAAACATAACCAAACCACTTGCACTCCTCTAATTCACACACATTTACTGGATTTTGAATACAATTCAATATTTCTTCTTTTCTTTTCAGTTTCACACTCACAGTTCCTGAGGCAGTTAAGACAACAACGACAGCCTGTTGGAGGCAATGTTCCCAATACCGGATCTGTATCGAAGGCCACAAGTAAAGCCTCGGAACGTCAATACGAACTTGGTGCACTTGAATTAAGTCGTGGTACTTCCAACTCAAAAAGTGTTACTAAAACTAATGGCGGCTTTGCTAATGGTGGTCAGACATCAGTGGCTCAAAGTAAAGCCAGAACCAGTGAGCTAAGTTTGGGTAAATTAGATATTGGCAGCACTTTAACACGCACAAAAACAAAGACCAACGGAGCCGTATCGAGTGCTGTATCACATGACCTGAATATCGGCAAATTGGGTGTTGAAACTTCACTATCCAGAGATAATTTACGCAATGGACTTGGCATTAAACGCGGTGAAGATGGTGGTTTACAACTTGGTTTGGGTCTTCTGAATATTGATTTGTCACGTAATCAAAACCAACAGCAAAATACACAGGCTTTAACACAAGCTCAGGCACAGGCTCAAGGTTTGAATGCCCAGGCTGCAACGAATAGTAATGCTCAATCGAAATCGAAACAAATTGGCAGTTTGGGCATAACCAAATCCAATTCACAATCGACTGCTATTAGTCGTACCGATCATGGTCAAACCTCAGCTTCAGCGGGTGGCTTGGGAGGTGGTGCAGCTACAAATGTAGGCACTTTTGGTCAAACTAGAAGACGCAGAACCCCAGCTAACCAAGGTATAGTACGCAGACCTGTTTATACATCGCGTGCTCAACAGAGATATGTTGTAAGACCTAAGCGTAAAGCCCAATACATACCTTTCGCTTATCCAGGTAATGACTTTTTGCGCCCTAGACGCCAATTTGGAAGACCCAATTTTGGTTTCCAACAGCAACAACCTAGGCCTGGATTTGGTTTCCAACAACCCAACTTTGGTTTTGGCTTCGATAACAAGGCCAATGCCCAGGGCTTGGCTAACAACCAGAATGCTTTCTTTAACCAACAGGCAGGCGCAAATACCCAAAGCAACCAATTATTGAATGCTAATGGCTTGTTCCAGAATAATGGTGCTTCTAGTATTGGCTCGAATTTGGCTAAGGATGGTTCCAGCGGTCAATTGTCTTCGGCTAATGTAAACCAAGATAGCTCATTTACAAATGGCGGCTCTCAGCAAACAAACAGTGCCCAAAGTCAGGGTTTGAATTTTGATCAGAATCAACAGCAAGCTGTTAATGCCAATGCAGGCACTACCGAGACCAAAACCGCTAATGGCCATCGCATCGAAGCCCAGGGTGGTTCACAGTCAACCAACAACAATCAATTTGGTACATCCAGCAATATTGCAAATACCAACTCCGTGGTATATGAAGATGGCAACACACGTGGTTCTCAAGCCAATTCCAACAGCCAGTCTATCTTCCAGGGCAACAATGGACAAAATGCCGGTGCCCAAACGAATGCCAATGTTAACTCTGTACAGGGTCCCAATGGTTTTGTAACTAATACCGCCACCAGTAATGCATCTGCCGTAAGCCAAGGTGGCCAAAGTGCCAATGCTGTTGCCTCGGCTTCCTCCAATTCTAATGCAAATGGTGGCGGTGCTTTCACCAATGCCAATAGCAATGCCGGTGGCTTACCCGGTTTCGGAGGATTTGGTGGCGCCAATGCCAACAGCGGTGCTTTCGGTAACTTTGGTGGTGCCCAAGGTTTTGGCGGTGGTCAAACCGGTTTCATTAGAGGTTAGAGAATATTTAATTGCGTTTAGAAAATTCCACTTTCAAAATGAGATTATGCACTGTGTGTGTATGTGTATGTTTACCAATACCAATATGATTAGCAATACGATAACCAATACGAATACGAATTTTTGTTTAAATTATTTACAAAATAAATTAATGTTAATTAGTTTTTTTTATTTGTTTTTGTATTAATTTTTATTTATAATTTTTTTTGGTTTTTTTTAATTTATTTATTGTGTGTACGTATATACATAGATGTGGTGTTCTGTGTTGTTTATTGTTCTTGTATTTTGAATATTTTGTTTAATCGTTTATTTAATGATCGTTTTGTTTGCACTGATTAGTATTAGGGGGGCACCCATCGTTTGTGGTGTTCTTATTTTACAAATACTTCTAACTCCACAGACTTGTTTTTGTCTCTAATTGGTGTTGAAGCCAGATAGTATTTAAGGGCTCTCCTACAAACGCATTATCTTGTAAATGAATGCTGCAGAAGAAATTTTAAGATCTGATCTTCCACTGGATGTTAGCTATTCTCAATGCCTGTGCTGGTTACATTTATTTCTCTCTGAGTTAAAGTAGTCTCCGAGGCCGCCTTTATTATAGGAACATAGTCCAACTTCTATTATTCCAACAGTCCACTTTGTTGAAATAGCAGAAAGGAGAAAGAAAAGACAGGTAGTGTGCTGTAAATTTTAATTTTATTTTTGAACACACTTGGCATTTGAAATTTAACACACTACGACCTAGACCAGCGGGGCATCCAGAATACTTGAGTAAACTCTGAGAGTAAAAATTGCCATGCAAAGCTTCTCAAATAAATCTGTCGTTCGGCGTCGACTTTATACTATATGCCCCGCCACTCATCTATAAAATTAACGCGCACAACACGAGTGGTATGAGAAGCAATGGATCAATTCGACCTCCGGGTACTGTACTTGTTACAATTGATAAGTACACGTCCTCTAGCCTAACCTTACCCAACCTAACATAATATTTGAGTTCGACTCTATGTGATATTGATTATAACATACTCTAAGCCTAGTTTTAATAGGTTATTTTTAGAATTAAAGGTATGGTCATTATGTTTTCCAGTTCTCCAGGTACTCGGAAGAAGACATACTTTCGCTCACCCGCCACCCTGTTAAATCTGGTGTTTTTCAAGCCAAAGTTATGATCTTTTATATTGCTTACTTATTCGCTCTCTCTTTTCTGGTGGTCAGATCTCATTAGTAACCTTCATGGCTTCTCTGATCTCTCTCTCGCAGCAAATTTGTATCCAACTCGTTTAGGTTCCTGGAATATCCCGTCTCTGAAATGTTTTACATCTAAAGTTTGAAAAGAAAATTTACTTCACTGGTCAACTGTGCTGGTCTAAAGTCAATAGAAGCTTACCTAATCTAAACGGAACCCTATAGGCATCTCTGTTATTTCCTTTTCACAAAGTCTTTACGCAATAGCTAGGTAAGCAAGCAGTCTTCGCTGTTATCACCTGTTTGTTATCTATTCATATAGAGACTGTAGGCACGCAGTTTGAAAAATGTTCAACTAGAAATCTAATAAATTTAGATTTGAAACTCGTAGAAGGGAAAAACGTTTTATTATAGTTTCAGAATTTTAATAATTAAGAGAAGAATACATGTGGCGATGCATATTAGTATTTCCCAATGGCTAACATCCTCAGCTCAACAACGTGGTAGATGACTAGCTACTCCTTTCTTCTGCCACAGCTGGACATGTAGTCATTATATGAAGTACCGTATCCTTTTGGGTGTCATCTCTGGAACTTCTTCAGAAGAGTTTGTAGAACATGTCTTACATGATTCATGCACTCATGCTTTTCAACAGCTATGCTGCTACTTTGGTGACTAAGCAATAATTAATCACATCCGAAAGGCTATTTAACCATATTTGAATTTGTCAATAGGTTCACCGGTTGAGCCATGATTGTCCATTTCCTCCACTATTCAGTTTTCTAGAATACCATTTCGACGACTGCTAAGGCCTTCAGTTGCGAGACCAGCTACAATCTAAATTCATTCTTTAGGTCATCGTGTGAGAACTCATTGTTTTTTAGAAGGTGTGTTAATATTATTGTCACTCATATGAACACTCGAATTAGCAAATACGCTTCTATTCAGTGTACACCAATCTACCAATCTTTGACGAGAATGGAACGCATTCCTGTCTTCCATCTCCCTGAATTTCTCAAAAATTTCCAATTTCATCAAAACTTTCGAATCATCAATACTCGATCCGTTCGACTATCTAGTTGGATAACGATAAAGGTCCACCGAAAAGAAATGGAAAATCTTACGATCTCGGTAACTAATTCAAATCAAACGCTCGTGCAGAATATGCAATGTAGCATGAGCTGTGTGGCACAAAGCGCTGTCCTAATGACACCACATTGCGTTAGAATCCAAAACCGATGACACTGAGACCACAGAATTCGTACCCAACAGAGATTTATTCATGTGAACCCGAGATCAGCAATAAATCGTCTTTCCGCTACTCATAAGCACTCATGCAATTTTGAGTATGAGTGAATCAACAGAATTGAGATTCAATTACTCTGATTCATTCGTACTCGCTACAACATTAATTTATAACTACAGGTTACAATGAGTATGAGTACAACGTTGACATCAAACTCACAACAACCAAAACATGTTTGATTCATAATGATTCATTCTGATTCATAAATTAAGAAAAATACTTATAATACTTATAAGTGATTCGAGTGGCTCAAATCATTCATCAATTACAGCCTTTATTGTTGTTGCTTATACAAACAAAGAAGAAAGGAAAGATAAGAAGAGGAAAGTATACATACAATCTTCTTATGAGTATAGTAGTGTTCGTTCGCGAATCATACTTATTTTGTGCTCCGTGTAAATGTTCAGTAGAGACCAGTCGCATTAATTAAAATCATGCGTATCATTGAGTATGAATACGACGGGTAGTTCCAACTTTGAGTATGAGTATTATGTTGAAATAAAAATGAATGCGTATAAGTATCAGAAATTATAAGTAAGTATTTGAAACTACTCATGATTTTGAATACTCGCTGCTGATCGCTGACGTGGATGGTCATCATCCCATATCCAACAATTTTGTATGTTCAGAAAGATGGTCGTTATCCACTATCAAATTTCGTATGTCCTTGTTGGAAGACTCTATATCTACAGAATCTTTAAAGATATATTTCACTTCTTTTTATCTTCTATTTAGCACTACAATATCACAATGCCAAAATTTTGTGTAATTTGCATAAAATTGTTTGCTGGGTAAGCTAAATTTGCATAAATATAATAAAAACTTTACATTTTTAAAGTCTATTTCAAGGCATTTGTACAAAACAAAAAAGAAGTATTTAAATTGACATCTTTAACTAACTAACAGAGTGTAAATTGTATTGTAAATATTTGTAGCATTTAAAAAGAGTAGAAAACGTAAATCATTAGCTGCGTCTTACTATCCGCAACGAAGACCGCAACAAAATCAAACATCAACACCAGCAATGGAAATAATAAATGATTCAACAGGAATTAATTGGCCTAAAAATCGTACACAGCAGCAGCAGCAACAGCAACAGCATAACCATTATCGGCAACAACAGCAACAAAAAGGACAACCACAACAGCATATATATACGCAACAACAAGAACAGCAACAGCAACAACAACATCAACTTCAACTGGAACATCAACAACATCATTATGGCACCATTAATCCTAACTCGTCTACCGAACAATTTGATGTAATTGATGAAAATGAGCGACATGGACGTACTTTCACTTTTATTACCGACTTCATTAACAGCTTTACACAGCCAACATGTTACTATCCCTGTACACTGGAAGCCTATCAACAACGGCGTTGCTGTGAAACAGTCGTTGTTGTGCCACAACCACCACCCAACGTTTGTTGCCAACAGCCAATGCCGCCCTTACAACCTCCTCCTGGACTACCAATGCCCCAGCCACCGGTTATGCGACCACCAACAGTTGTAATACGTCCACCACAGGTGATACCACCGCCACCACCACTACCGCCTCCACAGCCATCGTTTCCACTGATACCGACACAATGTTGCAACACATGTCCATCGTATGGCTATTATGGGCCACCGCCTTGCATACGTTATACAATACCGGCTGGTGGTCCAGGCCGTATATCACTGTATATACCATCACCACCTATGTTGGGTTAAATAATTTTCAGTTTTTTTTGTTGTTGCTTTTGTTTTTATAATTAAGCCTTCAGTTCATGTACTGTTTTTTAATGTAAATTTTTTTTCTTTTGGTTTTTTTTTTAATGAAAATATACTCGTGACATGTGAGAAAAATATTATTCATTTCGCCCATTTTATTATTATTATTATTCATCATATCATATTAAATTTAATGCCATCGTTTTAAATAAAATAAATCGTTTGATAATATTTTACGAAAACATTATGGGGATTAAGATCGATATCCGTTAAATAGAGACCAAGTGTAATGGATTATAAAGCTCAGTAGATTTTATTTTTCTTAATACAAGGTGAAGCAAAAGTGGCTTTATAAGCTGAATGAGAAATGAAAACCGAATATCCCTTCGAGGTTTACCGTCTACCTTCTGCGGTGATTTAAAGGCATTTTCAAAATCCTGGTAACAAATTGTCAAATTCTTCTTCGCCCAAAATACGGCTTAAAAATATGAAATTTATAACAGATAAGCTACTTGTTAATAGTGGTTTGTGTCTCCAATTTTTTTTTTTATAAGGGAAGTATTCTTTGAATAAAAATGCTACTGCAGTACACGGACCATTCACCAAAGTTTGACGTGAAAAAATTCAATCCATTTTAAGCCCGCTGGATATGGTTTGTGTGGTGCTTTCAGAACGAAAAGTAAATATCGCCCAGATTCAACCAAAAACCATGAAGATTAAAGACGCTACGTTAATTAGCTAGTGTATTAGCTTATGAGTCACGAGGCCACGGTTCAAACCCCAGCACAAACATCTTCAACAAAATGAAATAAGAAAATAAGAATTCCTTTTAAAGGGCGAACCGTTCTATTGTCAAACTCAAGTAGGTTTTTAGTTTTCTTGCTGTCCGTTACAGAACACAGTAGTTTTGAATCTCGGCAACCCACTGTTTATTGAATTCCATGCTGCTTTCTCTAATTCGGAAAAGAATATATCCCCTCTATCGTCACTTTCTTAGATATCTCCGACCGCTGCTGTGACAGTTCGTCTGTCTTTTCGTTTCCTTTTATGCTACAGTAGCCCGGAATCCAGTAGAGGCGGGTGTACGCCTTCGGTGTAAAGAGTCCATCCAACTCCTGGCACCTTTTGATTAGATTATTATATTATAGGGATAAGATGACCTAGAGCCTAGCCTGTAACGTGTTGAACAAGCATGCCAACCTCTATACCTTCTTCAGTGTAGCGTGATAAATCCCCATACTACCATACTAATGCCTCGTAGGAGAGTATCGGCCGCACAACGACTGTGTACTTCCTGTGGATAATACAAGGCTACAGACCCCATCTAAAGGGTCCGCCAAATAACTTTTTTTTTTGAAAATGCTTAAAAAAAAACTACTGAATATTTTCTCAAATTTCTTTTTTATTTGAAAGTACAATCCTTCCGGTTAATAATGGAAAATAATGTCATTCAAATGGCTGTCTTGGCTGGCCAAGCAGCAGCCTACGCGATCGGTCCACTTTTTAAGCACATTATCGATTGTGTGCAGCGGGCCATGTTGAACGAATTTTTGTTCACAAAAATTGTAGAGGAGGATACTGGCAACATTTGGTTTCAACAGGACGGCGCAATGTGCCACATAGCCGAAACTACACTCGCATTCTCAACCGCAGAGCTGATGTCGTTTGACACCTCGGCGCTGTTATTTTACGCTGGTAGACTATTATTTGTGGGATGCCATCAATGATAAGTGTTACACTGACAGGCCTGAGACAATTGACGCTTTAAAGGACAATATTCGTGAAGCCATTGGTGAAACACAGATGCACACAATCGATAATGTGCTTAAAAATTGGACCGATCGTGTAGGTTACTGCTTGGCCAGCCAAGGCAGCCATTTGAATGAAATTATTTTTCATTATTAACCGGAAGGATTGTACTTTCAAAAAAAAAAATGCAACATAATAAAAAAATAGTTAAAGTAAGTTATTTATTTAATTATAATTGAAAATTTCTTAAATAAGTTATACAACATGTGTTTTGTAATAGAAGCTGCTCTCAGCTGACAGCAAAACTGCAATCATTAAAGCCTTAGAAGAAGGAAAATCCATGCGTGAAGTTGGACACCTCTTTGGTGTAAATCAATCAACCGTATGTCGGATTAAATCTCGATTTTCCTTGAGAAATAGTGTGGAAAGGAAACCAGGTAGTGGTAATCCTCGAAAAACTACCTCTCGCCAAGACCGAAAGATGATTGCACTGGTTAAAAAAGATCCACGAAAGGCCGCAGTGGACGTTGCTAATTTCGCAAATGAGCAAATGGGAGTCTCTATAGGCGTTCACACTGTTCGCCGTAGGTTGAAAGAGGCAAATTTGCATGCGAGTCGACCCGCAAAGAAACCTCTCATCAGTACAATCAATAAAAAGAAGCGCCTGGAATTTGCAAAACGTTACAAAGATTGGCTCCGATGGGATAAATTTTGTTCGAAGACCGCCTGGACAGAGATATTCTCCAAGATATCAACTTCCAACCGTAAAACATGGCGGTGGATCAATAATGGTGTGGGGTAAGGAACGATATGTTTAAAAAAAATTATTGATTTTACCTCACGTATTTTCAGGTGCGTTTTCCCGTGATGGGGTAGGTCCCTTAACTCAAATCGAAGGAAAAATGGACGCCAAGAAGTACTGTGAAATCCTTGGAGAACACATGCTTCCTCATCTGCGGGAAAAAATGCCTCCTGGTAGTATATTCCAACAGGATAACGATCCAAAGCACTCAAGTCGCTTAGCTCGAAACTTTTTAAGCGACAATGATGTCAATGTTTTGGATTGGCCATCACAGTCTCCCGATCTAAACCCCATAGAAAATCTATGGGAGCTGTTAGATCGGGAAGTTAAGAGGAAACATCCGTCAAATAAGAGGCAATTAGAAGAAATTTTGAAAAGTGAATGGGAGAAAATATCCATTAACACTTTAATAGCTTTAGTCGACTCTATGCCTTTTAGGTTCCAAGGAGTCATAAAAAATAAGGGCTACGCCACTAAATATAAATTTTAAGATTTTTTTTGTAAGAATTACAATTTAATTTAAATAAACACATTAAAATTTATGCTGTTGCATTTTTATTGCTCCCATGAAATTCGCACTCTTTTTAATAAATGACAAAATAATATATCATTAATTAAAAATATTTACATAATGTTATTGATAATAGGTATCTATAACTGTAGGGATTAATAACCCAAAGAAATATTTTGAACTGGTCACCATTTTTTTAAAATTATCGCACTTAAAGATAATTTACCCAACGTTGCATTTTTTGTGCTCGCTACTTTATGTATAAAATTAACACACAAAACATAAATGGTGTAAGAAACTAAGTCAATAATCCTGACTGAAGGATTGTAATATCAAATTATGTATGTAAGTCGGAATACTGTTAAGGCGGGTGTACGCCTTCGTCGTAAAGACTTCACGCAACTTCTGATGGCTTTTGATGAGATTATTGTTATATTATAAAGACAAAATGACATCGAGCCCAGCCTGTAACGTGGTGATCAAGCATGCCAACCACCTTCTTTAGCGTAGCGTGATAGATCCTCTTTCGGCCAAACTAATATCTCGTAGGAGAGTACAGGCCTCAAAAAGGCTGTGTACGTTCTGTGTATGATACAAGGCTACAGACTCTATCTACTACTAAACGTTCTTCTACAGACGTACACACAGTTGTGTTGTGGTAATTTGTTTTTACCGGAACGCGTTCTGGACTCCAATTCACGGTTCGGAAAAACAAACCGCTTCGTTCCGTTTTTTGTTCCGGATTGGGTTCGGTTAAAACCCTTGTTTATAAAAATACATAAAAAAATTCGTCAAAAATTAGAAAATTCTTTCAAATTTGTTTTTCTCCTGTACCCGTTCCTGCCCAGAAAGGAAGTACCGGTACTACGTTCCGGAGCGTTCCGGCTCGACAACACCACTGCGTACAATGCACTAATCGCTTTTTTCATTCTTTCCTCCATGTTCCTACTCCTGGACAGCTTTGAGTCCAAATTAATACCCAAGTACTTTGGACCAAATCTCGTATCACATTTATAGAGAAGCAGGGAAGAGAAAAAACATTCAGTGTGATTGAGTTCTATTAATCAATTTTTTACATCTTTTACAGCTTCGACGTCTCGACAATAATTCTACCCGGTTATTATAAGTTTTTCACTCGATGGCATTAAATAGGAAAACTGTTAAGAAGCTCTTCGCATATAATTACGAAGTGTTTTGAAGGCTTTGATTATAACACCTCCTAGGGGAAAGTTTATATTTACCGTTCGCCTAATAAAGCAACTCTAGCTGAACACAGGGATTTAGGAATTTGCATAGAAGTACATGTACAGTTTGAGCTCGTGTGGTATAAAAATACTGGGCTTAAGATAAGAAATAATAATGTTCCTGCCTTATAACAAAAACGTCATTAAAAGGTTCAATAGGTAACCTTTTAAACTTGCTACAGAGTATCGACATTATTTTCAGTAGCACGTCTATATTCCGCAGTTTCTCTGCTTGTATGCCATTTCTACGATTAGAATTAAAAGCTCTCTTGTAGCTCCGATCTACGATTGGAATTGAAAGCTCTCTTGTAGCTCCGATCTCAAATATCAATCTCCATATTATTTTTCATTTTAAAAAATTAGTTTTTGGTCTAATGATCCCATAGTTAAGTCCTACATTAAACACTTCAAAATGTGCATTAGTATTCAAATTTTCAGTGGATGAAATTTTTAGCCAATAGCAACACAGTTTCAATGACGTCATCTGACCCATTTATAAGTGGATTTATATTTGCAATTTCGATATCAATTTTCAAGAGAATATCAAAGGCAAACTGAATATTTATAATCGTTTAGCTAAATCCACTTGATTATGAGGGTTAAAAAAATCTTCATCATCAACAAACAACCTTTTTTGAATTTTCGTAAATCAAATAATTTTTCTTTTTATTTTTTTTTTATCGTAATAAATTATCATTTTCCTTAATTTATTGCACTATCTGTTAAGCCTTAACTAAAGTTGATTCTTTATCACAAGGATATTTAAGCCTTAGGACGATAACGACGAGCACCGATTTGATGCTTAATCACATGGGCATTATCGCTAGTAGAGTACAAATAAATGGGGACTTCCTCAACAGCGGTTTGAGTTTTCAAAGAAGGTACACGTCTAGTTGAAGTGGCAGATTTCTTAGAAACGGTCTTCTCTACAGCAGTGACACCTTCCAACAATTGATCTTCATCGTCTTCTTTAAGATTCAAAAGTTCATCGTCATGGTCAGAGGAGGGTTCGGCAATGGTTACAGTGCTTTCGCCATTTTCATTTTCTTCAGCTTGTTCCAACAAGGATTCAATGCCTTCCAAATCGGTCAAACCGTGAAGTTGCAATTGTTCATGGAATTCGGTGGGTACAGCAATAGCTTGGACATCCTTGTGGCCAGAAATGCCATTGGGTGTGGGAATGAATTGAACATCGGAGGGAATATCAGCGGTAGGATAGACGGGTACCAATTCAGCTTCATTTTCGTTGCTCGATTTCAACAAGATCAAGGAAATTGGTACGATTTTCTTGAATTTCAACAAAACCAACTTCTTAACGGCAAGAGCACCGGGGAATACGCGACCTTGTTGATGGGAGCGACTATAAACCACAGAGGGTTCAACATGATGGCGATTGACATGACGAGCTGCAATTAACAAACAGAAAAAAAATATAAATTTAACAACGAGAACTAAAAAGAATTCCAAAAGAATAGGGACACTTACCACTGGCCACATAAGCGGTAGCCAAGATGACAATAGCTAAACACCAGAAGAATTTCATTTTGGGCTTCCTTTTTTTTAATTTATTTTAATTCAGTCTGGAAAAGAAGCTTTAACTGTGCTCTGTCTTAGTTTAAGATTTGAAGTGTGTCGACTACATTCAGCACAATTTCTTTTTATATCAACAAGAAAAATGCAGAATTTTTTTTTCGTTTAGTTTCGTTTTGTTTTCATTTTATTTTTAATACCAAATTTCTTATAGAATTTATGAAAAATTAATCAAAAATTATGCAAATGATTTTGAGAAACTTAATCGTTAATTAATGTATGCTTCCCTCAACTTTGTCCCCAAAAAAAAAAAATAAAAAGAAATTTCCAAAACGAAATTCGCAGATGAAGAAAAATTAAGAATTGCCACACTGCGAAATCTTCATATGGGGTCGTAGAAAAAGCAACTGCGGCTACTTTTATAAATTTTTAAAATGAAATCTTCTTTCTTGAATATCATTGCGAATCATGATGAATGGCTTATAAGTGGAATACTTTGCTTTGGAATTTTCAGCGGCTATGCTTTCAAGTGATCTGTTCTGTTAAAAGTCAAGTAAATTTTGAAGAGAAATTAAAGAGTGCGTAGTCGAATATGTAGATATTTTATGGCGGATTATTCACGGTATACAATGGGTTCCAACATATGTTTTATTGATGAATTCTGAGTTCACCGTGTATTATTTAAAATCAAAACATTGCAGTTGCCAATGTTGTCGTTTTGAATTTGAAGTCGCCGTAGTCTAGTAGGTCACTTGTAACATAGCAAGAGTACATTATCCGACTAGCCAGTGGCAAAGTGATCCAATGTGAATTCCAACGCTTACTCCTATGTTTACGTTACAGTTGCTGTAGGCTGATAGGTAGGGTTGTGGCTTATTAAACGCAAGCCCTTAGTTCAAAGCTCTGCTTAGACATTTTGAACATTGGACATTACAAACCTTCAGTCGGGAGTATTGACTTAGCTTCTCACTTCTCGACACCGAACGGCTGATATTGGAAGAACTTTTCATGGCAATTCTGTTTGGTCTCTGAGTTTTTCCCAGAAATCTGATGAGAGGAAGTCACCGAAGAAATATTTTCAATGCTTTTGTTTTGATGTCTGACCTGGGATTTGATTTGATTTCCACTAGACTACGGCGACTTCTAATAAACAACAAAACGAAGTATAATTAGGAATATTTCTTTCGACGATTTCTTTTCTCACCCGCCTCTCGTCGGAAGCTCCGAGTGTAAAAAGCCATCCAAAAACCTTCAAAAAATCTGTAGGTCCTTCAACATGATTGCTGTGAGAAACTAGCCTGTAACCCTGAATTGAAGGGTTGTAATAAACAATGAAGAAGAAATACAAATAATTGATTAAAAATTTTCAGACTCCCTATCGTCATCATAAACGATTATAATGCTACCCAATAGCATTACAATTTATTGGGTAAGAGTAGGATTTAATGAATAGACTTCGTTCCCACTATCCATAATGCAGCAACACAATTTATTTTACAAAGCACGTTATTTCTAGTGAACAAGAGCTGGCAACCCTATCATTCTAGAACCTGCTACAGACGAACAAGCATCAGCGCAATTAAAAACTCTTGAATAATGTAACTGAGGAACATTATTTTTATGTATTTTCCTAAGCCCGTAACACTTACATACATAACATACATACATAATTGGTCATTACAACCCTTTAGTCAGGATTTCCACCTAGCTTCTCACACCACTTATCTTGTATGGGTTAATTTTATACATAAATGGCGGGACCTATGGTTTAAATTCAACTCCGAACGACAGATTTTTTGAGAAGCCCTTCATGGCAACACATACACATAACATACATACATAATTGGCCATTACAACCCTTCAGTCAGGATTACGACCTAGCTTCTCACACCACTTATGTTGTGTGCGTTAATTTTATACATGAGTGGCGGGACCTACAGTTTAAAGTCGACTCCGAACGACACATTTTTGAGAAGCTTTTCATGGCAATTTTTACTCTCAGAGTCTTTGCCAGAAATCTGCTGAGAGGAAGTCGCCGAAGAAATATTTTTTCGTTTTGATGTCTGACCTGGGATGGTCATGGCAACACATACTTTCTATTTAATTGCCCATTAACAATCCGATTAACGCATGTCCGCTTGGCTTAACATATTCTTCCAGGCACCTCTGCTTGCGCGCCTTCGCCAGTTGATCACACCACACCAGGGACCCCGATTTGGTCCTTCCAATGCAAACAAGGTCGGCATCTTCCACAACTTTTGCAAAACCCCACATTAAATATCCATAACCACATGGCCGAGCCAGCGTTGCTGCTGCATGTTAATAAACTGCAGACCGTCCATGTCGTTGAGAGGCTCATACAGCTCACTGTAGGATCGGATACGGAAATCATCTCTTACTCACACTGAGTCGAAGATCTTTCGTAGGACTTTTCTCTCGAATGCTCTCAAGCCTGCTGCATCAGGGCTTAATAGTGTCCATAACTATGCACCATAAAGAAACATGGGAAGGATGAACGACTTGAAGAGTATTAGTTGGGTATAAAGCCCGTAATAATAATGTTGCATTTTTCATTTGTTCCCAAACATCAGTCTGACTTTATGATGACTTCTTTAAATAGCTGGCTGCGATGACAACTTTTAAATACAAATTGATTTGGTATTTTTGAATTAGCACTGTCCACCGTTACTTTTTCTATAACCCAATATTAAATGATTTTGCTTATGCAAAATCTAAAAAATGATGGATTTGACTCGATTAATAAGTTTTAAAACTGAAAAAAAATATATTAAAAAATAATTAATCGAAAAAATCAATGATTTTACCATCACCCATACACACACAAACGTACACACCCAATATAGTCTGTGTAAATTGAGTCTATGTTAATACCAAACATTTGTATCCCTTAAAGTACCCTTAAGATGTATAAACGGCGAGCCATCAGTCCTTGCTTTTGTGTCTTTAAGAAACGCTTTTGTTTTGATTCATTTTTAGTAACATTTTGTATACATGATTTGTGACCCAGTCTAGTTTAATTAATCCGAAAAAGAGAAAAAAAAATCTGATCATTTTCTAACAGCAGGTCTCATTTTATGTGTATTTGGGTCAGAATCAGAAAGTTTCTGATTTGTCTTTAGAAACCCTATGGTGAAGTTTTTCGATTTAAGTATAAAAACGTACACGTAAAGGGAAAAAAAAAAATGAAATTTGTTGCCGAAATAAATTATATTTTCGAATGAATGGAAGAATTTTTGAAAACTTTTAATTTTAATTTATTCGCTCAAATCATAATTTTAATTTGTTTTCTTTCTTGTTTGTGTTCATTTCTTATTTTTTGATAAATAGTTGCAGACTTTAAAAAATCAAATTCAAAACCAAAAAAAAAAAAAGAATCTTTCATTCATTTGAATACTTACACTCGAAGAAAAATGGAAATTAAAAAGCGAAATGAAATTCACACACACACACACAATAATGGAGATTGAACTGAACGGAATGCATAAATAAACCATTTGCCGTTAATAATACAAAATTTTAAATAAAATTTCACTTAAAAATGTTATAAAAAGAACCATTTAAAGCCTGTTTAAAACTGGATCAAGTTTTTTTCTTATCACCTAATTTTAAATGCTGAGTGTAAACACAGTAAATTGAGTAGGGGAAGGAACTAAAACATTATTTCTTTCAGTTTCATTAGTCAAGTTCTTCCAACTGCAAAGCTGATAGTTTATTGTGGCATATTTTAGAATGGTAGGGTTGCCATTGTTTGTGAAAATATATTGTATGTGAATGTTGAGGAACTGTATTAATAGAGTATTTTATTTCTCAATAAGTAGCGACGCCTGGAATTCAGTTATCAGAATGTATTCATGATGGAATAATTTTGGTGGCTGTAGACAATTTACTTCTCCAAAACATTACTTTGTCTAATAATTACTGACATCATTAATGAAGTGTTGTTTACCCCAGATAATTAGGAAAACATTTTTTGTCTTAAGGTAGAGAAGCGATTCTTAAAATGTTAGGCTGATTGCTATCAAATGCATCCACAAATATTGGTTTGTAGAGATCCCAGTATATATTCTGAGCTATTTCTCGATTATATCGGTTGATTTTTTAGCTATTATCTTATCTTTTTGTCAGCACTGGTTTGAACAGCGCACGCACACTTCGTGTTTTGTTTCACAGTCAGACATCTTAAGTTTGGTTTACAATTTAACCATGAATAGACTTACAAACAAACAACGCCTGCAAATCAATGAATTTTATTATTAAAATGCTAGCTCTGTTAAGAATCTTCATCGCGTGCTTCTTCCATTTTATGGTCAATTTAATCGACCCATGATATCCAACATTGTTTTGCTCAAAATGCAAGAGCTTGACTAGCATGGCATGTGGTTTCAACAAGACGGTACCACATGCCGCACAGCACGCTTTACTAAGGACTTATTGAGAGGCGAGTTTGGTGGACATTTTATTTCATGTTCGGGACCGGTCAATTGGCCACCTAGATCGTGCGATTTAACGCCTTTAGTCTATTTTTGTTGGGCTATGTTAAACCTTATGTCCATATGGATAAGCCCGCTGCAATTGACGCATTGCAGACAACACTGAAGCACTTATTCGTGAGATTCCGGCCGAAATGTTGGACACTGTATGCCAAAATTGGACTAAGCGGACGGACCATTAAAGGCTCAGTCGCGGTCAACATTTGCATGAAATAATCTTCAAACTTTAAATTATATGGACCGTACTATTGATTCAAATAAAGATTTCGTGCATTTTTCTGAATTTTATGTTTTTTTTTTTTTTGAAAAATTTTCCTATAGCTCTCAAAAAATACCCTTTATTAGGCACGACAAACGGAAAAGCGAAAAGGCAGTAAAATTGTTTTCTACTCTCATTGTGTTACCGGTAGGAAGCGGAGTGACAAAATCAATTCTCGTTAAAAGTGGTTTTCAATCTCCAATCAATTGATTTGGCCGATACTTCGTGAACCCCGTACAGTGTCCGGAAGGCAAATTTTTTAGGTATTAGCAAAGCACATGACCTTATACCCGGAGATGGTAAAGGCCCTTCACACCCCATTTACATTACTTATCTAATTCTTAATTGCTATCCTTTAGTCATGATCACAACCTAATTTCTCGCACCATCCATGTTGTACTCTATGATTGGTGAGGCATATAGTTTAATGTCGATACAAAATTTGAGAAATTTCGAATACCAGAAGACTGCTGAGAAGAAGCCCCCGAAAGACGTAGTTTTTTTCAAATTTCGTTTTGTTTCAACCTTCTGAGCTTGGTTCAACCAAGACTTCTCGTCTAAAAAGCTAACACTATCAGACTTTATCAAATAATGTGGGAATAAGTTGATCGAGCTATAAGAGCATGAATCACATGCGAGTTCCATAGCAATACCTTTTCTGTATAGGTTTAGAATACAAAACAGTGCCAAATGAAGAGGAATGTCCACCAAAAGTCGTTAATGCCAAAGGAAGTCTTTTCGCATGATAACCTATAAGATAATGACCAGTAATCACATCAAAATAGTTGCTAATAAAATAAACATTAACAGCAGTTACTAGCTAACTAGTCACACTATTTATGTTTTGTGTGTTAATTATATGTCAGTGGGAGGATTTACAGTTTAAAATCGACTGCAAACGACAAATTTTTGAGTAACTTTTCATAGCTATTTTACTTATCTTGGAGGTTCTGCCAGAAGGCTGCTTGGAGGAAATCGAAGAAATATTCCCTTCATTTTTCGTCATATTGCATATGATTGACCTTGGATTTGAACCGTGATCTCACGTCTAGTTAGTCAACACACTACCTACTGAACTATGGCGACTTCTTTCCTCCAATCCATCAGTACTTTTACTAGTTCTCATAGAATTACCAGAATGAATAGAGGATATTTCCTGACTGTTTGCCTTATAAAAAAAGATAAAGGAGGTGCCATTTAATTCAGAAACCGGGTAGACGCATTCCGGTTTTATAATCTATTTACATTTCATTCAGTAGGTAGTCTAATGGATAGCGTGCTAGACTATTAGCGTGAGCGTCGTGTGCTCGATTCCCACCACAGGGTCTGTGACACTACACCGAGCATATGGTTGAAGTTTCTCAGCTCATATATAATTGGAATAAACTAAACCTACCGATACTTAATGAATTCCTATTCCTAGCAAAGGGGGTCAAATGACCCCTTGCGGTATTTAAGGTAGATTACATATATTACTCGGTTAAAAAAAAATTAACAAGAGAGGAGTAAATCTTGGAAAACACCTTCGATGTATTTTGTAATAAAAGTCGTAAAGGCAAATGGTGATGTGATAATGTTATTTTCAAGAAATTCTGACAAGGAGTTCATAATGGGTCATTTGACCCGTCCATGGTAGGTTTAGTTTTAATAAATAAATAAATATTCTAGTAATCTAGAAAACCAATTCAAACTCAACTCGGTGTAGCATACGCCATATAGTCTGAGCATGCACTCTATATAGAATGACATTAACAAATGTCGCCCATTATTGCCCCGCAGTATTCGAAAACACGATTTAATTAATAGTATAAGATAATTGATTGAGTGTGTATATTTGTTCACTATTTCTCACGAATTATATTCCACAATATTTCTTTCAGTGTACTTATGAATTCTCTTTTTCTTGGTATTGTTGTAAGACAATAACTCTGTAATATGATAACTTTGTCTACAATATGTATTTATGAATATTTGTTAGTAAGCTTTTTAATTTGATGTCTTTAACGAGCATGCTACCAATAAAAAAAAAGAAGCTTTTTAACAACGAATATTAGATAGGGGCACAAGATAATGTCGTCGTTATAATGACGGTTAATATGTAAAATAGGCAACATAATATCGATTACAAATGATTGTTTTGTGCTAATTTAATGGCATAATTTAAACGACACTTTAACTTGATTTTTTTTATGATTTTCTGATAACGGAATGGCTTGGTTGCTGTTTCAATATTTCACAGCACGGCCGCACTTCGAATAGTTGTGATTGTGTTGTTAAAAATACGGTACGGTAATGCCATGAATTTTGGCCAAATTCTGAATAAAATATGTAGTTTTTATATTTATTTCTGTTTTATTACAAAACAAACAATTTTTAATGTTTTGCATAAAACAAGAGAGAAAAAAGGAAAAGTTTTAGATGACTCCTTAGGACCCTCAAAGGAGAACCATGAGTAATTTTCATATTTGAAGTCCGAATATATGAAAATGTTATTCCTTGTATACATAAAATAACATACATACAGGGAGGCCGATATATATTGCAACCAACTTCAGGTTGTTATCATTTGTAAACCACTCGTCTGACAGCTGACAGATTTATTCCAGTGACAGTTCATTTTACAAAAGCATTTTGATCTATTGCATTTAGAAAAAAAGGTATCTGTTATGGAAATCAAGCGTGATAATGTGATTGCTTTATATTTGGCTGGAAAACCACAGGTGGCTATCGTAAGAGCCCTCCAGTATTTAAATGTGAATAAATCTTTTGTTTCTCCTACAATTGCTCGTTACCGTTGTACTGGCAGTGTTGAATCGCGTCCAAAAAGTGGACGAAAAAAAAAACGGTAACAACACCAGAAATGATCCGAAAAGTGAAGGCCACATTTGTTCGAAATCCACGCCGCACTGGTAGAAAAATTGCTGTTAAGTAAAACATATAGCGAGAACGGATGCAACACATATTGAAAAATGAGCTTGGACTAAAGCCATTGAAGTTCCAAAAAGTGCAAGAGCTTGCCGATGGACAAAAAAAGTTAGACTGGAAAGAGCCAAGGAGTCACTTCGCTTGCATGAAAGTGGCCATTTACCAAATTTGGTTTTCTCCGATGAGAAGCCATTCCATATTGAGCAGTTTGTGAACAAATAAAATGTCGATCATCTCAAGACGGCGCTTTGTCGGGAATGGTGCAGAATACCGCAGAGCCACTTTCGATCAGCTTATGATGGCTTAGTCGGCCGTTTGAAGGCCATAATTCGTACCAATGGTGGCCAATTCGAACAAACCTAAACTGGTTCTAAAATTTGATGTTATTTGCAACATGTTTTGCTTTTGAACAATAAAATTAAAAAAATATAGCGCTTTACTTTGCTGCATTATATATCAGCTACCCTATAATTGGTCATTACAACCCTTTAGTCAGGATTATTGACCTAGTTTCTCACACTACTTATGATGTGTATGTTAATTTTATACATAAGTGGCTGGACCTACAGTTTAAAGTCGACTCCGAACGACAGATTTTTCAAAAACTTTCCTTAAAGCAACTATAGAATAAAGTTTGAAGATATAATTTTGATGTCTTGCTGGGCGAAGCCAAATAAATGTTAACAACACATACATTCGTACATAAATTTTATCAGTTAGATTAGAAGACTTGTAAACCTACTTTCGTTAAGTTATAATCGGAATATCGTACGGAATATGCGAAAAACTAGTGGTGCTATCAATCCAGGGTAAATAAAAATTAAAATTTTTTGAAAAACTTTTATTTTTCTTTCACTTTTGATATCGATTTAATGAAGACGCACTTGATTTCACTGCTGTATGTCTTCCGGTCAACCTATAACACTCTAATTGATAAACAATGACGTGTTGGAACATAAATTTACACTCCAAAACCAAATTGATTTACGAATATTTCATAAGCAAACATCTGTTACAACTCCTTAGCATTGGAGAGCAGATGTTACCAGATGTTATTGTCTATTCAACTGTCTAATCAAATGATCATTAAAATGTTATTTCAAATCTTATTTGTATTCATCTTCATCTTCTTTTGCTTCATCATCTTCTTATTTTACTACTTGTTATCAGTGATGTTTATTAATTTAATGAATAAATTAATGTATTCTTACAATTACAACAACAACAACAACACCAATTACAACAACAGCAATAGTATTGATAAATAAATATAAGAGGCTCAACTCATTTAAAGGAAGGCATTAAATATAATAAATTATCCAGCCATACTTGCGTATCCCACACACACCCACACACAATATGATTTAAATTAAATTAAATTAAAAAAAAAGAAGAAGAAGAAGAAAAATCTACAAAATATTATTTTATAATAATTGTTAATGAATGAATAGAAAATCGTTTATGAAACAAATATTTTAAATCTGCTTAAAATTCAAATTCATTTAATAACCCTTCCAGTCATAATTTTACACAAACACACACACACACGCAAATATTGTATTGAATTACAAAACAAATGTGTTCAGACTTCAGGTATTCGAAGTGAATGAATAAATAAAAAAAAAATAATTTTTAAATCGAATTTTAAATGAATGTTAAATGAATGAAATTAAAATTATTTGTTGTTAAATTTTCGAAGTCGCCGTAGTCTACTCGCCGTAGTATGCTGGTGCTTTGAGCACCAGACCAGTCATCAAAACAGACAAAGTCATCTTCCTATATTTCTCTGATCACAGAGTATGTCTAGATTTGTAGGTTGATGCCAAATAAATTCTCTGGTATCTGGTTTCAGTAAGACGACGCTATGTGTCACACTGCCCATGTCACATTAGGTGTTCTGCACGGGCGATATACAGGCGTGGTCATCTAACGAAGAGGCAATAAGAACTAACAACCGAGATCGTGGGATTTAACCACGTTGGACCATTTTTATATAATTTCGTAAATCGCTGGTTTACGTCTACTCGAATAAGTCACAAACCATGTTAAAATCATTCTCAAACCCCACATAGCCTTTGCCGTCGGTCAAAATGGAAAAGCAAGTTTGGAAACTGGATAAGATATTACTGAACTCGCCGCAGTCTAGTAGGTAGTATGTTGACTTATTTGAGTCATCAAAACAAAATATAAAAAGTATCTCAGCAGATTTCTGACAAGAGCTCTGGGGTAAATAAAATTTGCCCTGAAAAGTTTCACAAAAAAATCTCTCATTCGGAGTCAACTTTAAGCTGTAGATGCCGCCACTCATGTATAAAATTAATGCACACAACATAAGCGGAGTGAGAAACTAGGTTAATAATTCTGATTGAATAATTGTACAGGGTGGTTAATATGTATTGCAACCAACTTCAGGTTGTTATCATTTCTAAAGTGCTCGTCTGACAGCTGATAGATTTATTCCAGTGACAGTTCATTTTATTATTTACAAGCTTACAAAAGCACTATTGCATTCAGAAAAAAAGTTATTCGTAATGGAATTCAAGCGTGATAGTGTGATTGCTTTATATTTGGCTAGGTGGCTATCGTTAGAGACTTCCAGCATTTAAATGTGAATAAATCTTTTGTTTCTCGCACCATTGCTCATTACCGTGATACTGGCAGTGTTGTATCGCGTCCAAAAAGTGGACGAAGAAAAACAGTAACAACACCAGAAGGCCAGATTTGATCGAAATCCACGCCGTACTGGTAGAAAAATTGCTCGTGAGCTAAACATATTGCGAGACCGGATGCAACACATATTGAAAAAAAGAACTTGGACTAAAGCCATTGAAGTTCCAAAAAGTGCAAGAGCTCACCGATGGACAAAAAAAAAAAAAAAATTAGATTGGAAAGAGTCAAGAAGTTACTTCGCTTGCACAAAAGTGGCCAGTTACCGAGTTTGGTTTTCTCCGATTAGAAGCCATTCCAAATTGAGTAGTTTGAGAACGAACAAAATCATCTGGTTTACTTGCCAAAGAATTCAGTTGTAAATTTACACCTGCGATTGGCCACCAGAACCCAAGTGCCGCCAATGGTAATCGTGTGGGCCGCCGTAACGGCCAATGGTCGCCCCACGCTCGTATTCATCGACCGTGGGGTCAAAATAAATGCCGAATATTATCGGTAATATGTCTTAAAGACAGTATTGAAGCCATGGGCAGAGAAACATTTCGGCCGCAAACCATGGACATTCCAACAAGACTCAGCACCGTACTAAGCACGCGTCAACCAACAATGGCTTAAAAATAAGGTTCCTCGCTAAATTTTTACCGCACAATAGCCAGATCTCAGATCGTTGAACTTTTGTGCCTGAGGCATTTTGGGGAGTAAAGTTCTCACCAAAAAATACCAAAGTGTCGATCATCTCAAGATGGCGCTTCGCGGGGAATAGGCCAAAATACCGCAGAGCCACTTTCGTGCAGCCTGATGGCTTTGTCGGCCGTTTGAGGGCCATAATTCGTAGCAAATGTGGCCAATTCGAACAAATCTAAATTGATTCTAAAATTTGATATTATTTCCAACATTTTTTGTTTTTGAACAATAAAATTAAAAAAAAAAAAAAAATTGAAAAACTATAGCGCTTTACTTTGTTGCATTTTATATATATCAGCCACCCTGTACATAGTTGGCCATTACGATCCTTCAGCCACTTATAGTGTGTGCATTAATTTTATACGTGAGTGGCGGGATCTACAGTTTGAAGTCGAACCCCAACGATCGATTTTTAAGAAACTTTTCATGGCAATTTTATTTACTCTCCGAGATTTTATCAGAAATCTTTGTATTTTATTTTGATGTCTGGCCTGGGACTCGAACCCTGGCTTTACGTCTAATAAGCCAGATAGTAGAAGCCAAAATATATTTTACCTTTCGTTGTTGAAGTCTGACCGGGGATATGAACCCTGGCATCGTTTCTAACAAGCCAACACACTACCTACTAGACTACAACGACTTAAAGAGCTTCTCAAACAATTTAAATTGTAAATCCAAATTAAATCTTTTATTTGTGAATGTTTTCAGCAAAAAATTTTTGTGAATAAAAAATGTTTCATTAACCCACACCAATAAAACAACTTAATGAAATAATTAATTGATTCAATCATTTAATTTCGGCAGGCATTATTTATTGCTCGCAATGCTAAAAATTTCACTTTCCTGCTATGCTAATATGGATTTTTAATCATTTTTTTCTGCGATTAAATTTTACTTTTGAACCCTCTTGCAATAATAGCATTGGCATTAATATGTTGATGCAAAAGGAAACTGAAAAAACAAAACCAAAAACCTATCAGAGAAAGCTAAAGAGATTGCAAAGTTCATTAAAAATTTTTCTTTTTTCTTGCTAATCGACCCTACCACGCATTTATACGCTTTCTAACTAATCAAGCTGGAAGCAAGAGGTCAAATATTTTTTGTCGATAGAATGAAATGAAAAAAATGAAAACAAAATCTTACAATTCATTTCATTGTCTTTAATAAACTGTGCGATGAAAGATACATCGCAAGCAAATATAATTACCTGAACTTTCACTTTGAAATCGCTTATCTGTGGTACTACTTTTCTAGTTAATCCAGGATTATTTGTGGAGGGTTTAACAGATTTACTATTAAATTATTATTAATTAAAGCTTAGTAATCTAACCATTAAAAAAAAACAAAGTTTATTGACATCATCATAATCAAAGCGACAAACGATAACTTTCTTGAATGTTTTAAAAAAAAATAGAAATTTAAATTTTAAATAGTTAGAAATGTTGGCTTTGGTTTGTGGCTTATTCGGAAGAACCTTGCAATGTGGCTTGATCTGTGTAGCACGAAACGTCTACCTATTGAAGCCTCAACGATGTGTGTGTTTTTACATTGGGTCCTGTCCAGTTGGACCTTTGCACTGGGTGAAAATAATGCGTAGATCAATGCTCCTACTTTCATGCTGTAAACACTGGCTACAGCCAGGAAGTTGGTACTATATCGAACATTTGAACATGACCTCCCCTTCGTTTAGGGGTCGGAGACCTTCTAAACTCCTCCAAATGCGTTAAGAATGTACCGCCACACCGTATTCGCGTGCCCCCGCGATTTGGGTCTAAACCGCAGCCACCACGTGCTTCTCGAAGGGACCTCACTATTCTCCCTGGGGCTCCCAGTACCCGCGGTTCCAGATTAAGACCGCTGGTCAAGCTTCGCAGCCAAGAAAGACAAGACTGCTGCCACTTTAACCCTAAACTGTTCCTGACTGGTAGTAGCACCCTTATTCGCATTTTGCCACTAGTATGGTGATCACTGTGGTAGTATTCTCTTCCCGCCACCAGATAATACATCGCAGGTCAAAACAAATAAATAATCATCGACCTGTTCTCAAAGAAAAATAAACGAATGGGGCCGCCAGATCAAAATTCACACCAAATAGTGACTTTTCGCAATAAATTGGACGCTTTTGTATTTAATGTGGAACTGACATCATCTCAGAGTCTACAATTTTACCGATTTTTTGTTCACCAATGTATCTATTCAATCGGAAATGGTCATCATTAGTTCCATACTGCTGCAAAGTCAATTCAACGAATACACGTCGTTGTTTAAGGTAATTCAGTTGAATTTTGTACGGGTGTCGACTCAAGTCGCCGTAGTCTAGTAGATAGTGACATTGGCGACTTCCTCTTAGCAAACTTCTGGCAAAAACACTGAGAGTAAATAAAAATTGCCATGAAAAATTTCGCAATAAATCTGTCGTTAGGAGTTGACTTTAAACTGTAGGTTCTGCCATTCATGTATAAAATAAAGACACACAACATAAGTGGTGTGAGAAGCTAGGTCATAATTCTGACTGAAGGTTTGTAATGACCAACTATGTATGTACAGTAAGACCTCGCTTACCACGGGAGATACATTCCAATAAGTTCCAGCGCCTAAACGAAACAACGTTAAACGAAACAAGTTAACACGTACATATAAAATACAGTTGGAATCTTTATTATGGACAGACTAACAAAAAAGCGTTGAAAAAGATACATATTATATACTGTCCACTGTATAGTGCATCCTTTTTGGTTGGTGCATACCAGAGATCAGCAATGAATCGTTTTATCTTTACTCATAAGCACTAATGCAATTTTGAGTATGAGTTAATCAACAGAATTGAAATTCAACTACTCTTATTCATTTGTACTCGCTACAACAATGATTTATAAGTGTAAGTGGCAATGAGTATGAGTACAACGTTGATATCAAACTCACAACATTCGAAATATGTTTGATTCATATGCCTATTTATTCAGATTCATGAAGTTAGAAAAATACTTATAATACCTTTAAGTGATTTGAGTGATTCGAATCATTTATCAAAAATTAAAGCCTTTGTTGTTGTTTCATATACAAACAAAAAAGAAAGGAAAGACAAAGACAACAAGCAAAGCATACACACAATCTTCTTGTGAGTATAGTAGTATTCGTACTCGAATCATGCTTATTTTGTGCTTAGCGTAAATGTTAAGTAGAGATGAGTTGAATTCACTAATATTATGCGTATTGTTAACTATGAATACAACGAGTACTTCTAACTTTGAGTATCAGTAGTATGAGTATCATATTAAAATAAGTATGAACGCATATAAGTATGAGGACTTATAAGTATGATTTGAATCTACTCATCGTTTTGAATACTTAATGCTCATCTCTGGTACACACCCCTTCCATTTGCACACACATACAACATGTATTAATACAGTGTGCGATTTAAGATAATACTACCGCACCGCATAACATTGAAGCATCGATAAGCGGGGTTCTACTGTATATATATATATATATGTGGTTAGAGCAACGTCCAGTAGTTGCTGTACTTGTACTACTTACTTGATTGATCAATACGACCAAATAGTCGGGACCACAACCAAGCTTTGCACACCACCCCACATTATTTATGTTAATTTTATCCATGAGGGACAGTACTTACAGCTTAAAGTCGACTTCGAATGAAATCTGTTTTTTTTTTTTTTTTGAAGCAATTTTATTCTCAGACATTGTACCGAAAGAATGCAGAAAGAAGTCCCTGAAAGAACGTTTTGTTCATGATGTCTGAGTTTGGGTTTGAACTATGGGTTCGCATTTAACAAGCCAGCACTTACTACGGAGTATGCTGGTTTCTGTGCTATTTCGATGCAAATTCAGAGGCTTTGAGTACTTATCCGATCTGCAAACCAGATAATCAATGATTCTTAAAACTGGAACTGTCGCATATCAAATCTAGTTTTATAACACATAGTAGATGCAGAAGTATTTAATGAGTTAGGAACACTGTTAGAGCATATGCAAAGAGTACTGGCAATATAAACTCATTGATTTTGGTTTACGTGAAATTAGATGTCGATGATATCCCCAATTAGTAGTCAGACGAGTCATATTACTTCCCACTAACCGCTGACAAAGAAATTTGAGAGGGTCCCATTAGCCTAGAAGCCCATTTCAAATAGAAAGTCAACCTTTTTAAGTTCTCTTAAAACATCATTTCAGTTAGAAGTTGCTTGCAGTCATCATTCTGTTTACATTTTACAAAAAAAATCTAAACAAATTCAAATTAAAATATTCTCTTCCTTCTATTGCTCTTTCTCTTTTATTTTCTTCGTTGTTTTTATTTTTTTTGTGAGCGTTTCAAGAATATTAACTCGAATATATTATCAGCGTGAGATGTTGAAAACACGTCTATTAGCATTATTACCGTTGACCCGACCGCCTGTAACACGCACATCAACGCTTAACACACACCGTTGTTCGCTCTGTTGGGTCTTTTGCAAACAACAGCTAACAGGTAACAGCAAACACGCTAGGCAAAGTGTTAAAAGTTTAAGTAGCCACAATTCGTTTTGGCCAATTTCATTTTTGAATACTTTTGCCCCAAAAGAAACAACAAAATTTGAAGCAAAATAAAAAGCAAACGTTCTGCAAAACCCTCAAACAGTTCAAAGTAGTTTGCGCATAACAAAACAAGTCGGTGTAGTAGTAGGTGTCAGTAGAATTTGAATTTCGAGACCAAAAAAAAAACCGAAAAGCGGAATAAAGTGCAACGAAACCGAACGTAAATAATTGAAATTGAAGTGGAAACGAAATTATTTTCATTTTGTCAAAACCATAAGCAAAGAATGCTTAAATTGTGAAAGAAACGAAAGTTTTGATTATTTTTGAAATGAAACTCATTGTGTTGTACTGTGCCGTATGTGCACTTCTGTTAGGCACTGTAACAGCAAAGGCATTAGTGGAGATCGATGGAGAAGTGCAGCAAACCACTGAATCTCCCATTGCCGATATGGCTTTATTGGGTAAGTAAACATATGAAAAGGGGAACTTAGGCCGTCATTATCACATCCATTGTCCGTTTTTCTAGATACTATGACCGGTGATATGCAGACCGATTCCATTAATGTAGACGCAATGAATATATCAGATAAAGAAACGGTTATGGCCGATTCCCAGCAACATACCATTGCGAATTTCATTATACATCCGCTTATTGCATTGAAACCCCATGCGCCGGAGGGTGAAGGCAAACAGGCTGACATTAATTCGACAACACCTTCACCCTGGCAATTGTTTGCTTTCAATGCTGGCCAAAGTTTAGGTGCTCAAATGTCCTCATTAGCTGGTTGGTTGGGCAGTCGCATACAACTTCCCGGTTTAGTTGATACCCCAGTACGTGAATCTACCACTACCACCACGACTACCACTACGCCTAAACCCGATGTAGTGGTGAGAGTTAAACAACGTGGCTCCACTAAGAAACCCTTGATATCCATAAAAGGTGAAAATGAGCGTCCTTATCATACAACCAAACGACCCAATAAATTCAATAATTGGGAAGTTGACGATGATGAAGATTTTGACGATGAGGAGGATGAGGAAGAAGATCAAAATAATAATCACGATGGTGATGATGATGAAGAAGATGACGAAGATGATGAGACCAGTAATGTAAACAATAATGGTCACGATAATGAAGATGAAGATAATGAGGTTGCAGACAATAGTGATGATGGAGAAGATGATGAAGCAGAAGAAGAAGAGGTTGAGGAAGAGCCACCGAAACCTGTCAAACAAAATCAACGCCGTAGACATCCCAGGCCATTGAACAACCGGAGAAGAATTAATCACAATCAAAGCAATAATCAAAGGAAACGTTTTAACAACAACAACAGCATTAACACTTCACGTAAACAACAACAGCAGCAACAACGCCTCAAGCCTTATCAAGAAAGTGAAGAAATCGAACAAGATGATGAAGCTGAGGCTGAATCTGAATCCGAGCAGCAACAAGACTTCTACTATCACAAAAACCCATCCGCAAAACGCTCGAAAACAGAACAGAATTTCATTCAACGTGGCCAAGAGACTTTAATAAAACAAATTCAACAGTTTACCGGCGGTCAAACGCCAGCAGAGGTAACTCAAACTATGCATAAAAATAAGAAATCCGGTAATAATAAGAAGCAACGCAACCAGGCTACCCTTATTATCAAACGCAATGGCCAAGCAATTTATGTGGCACCCGAACTTTTACAAGTTACGGATGCTTTAAGTGGGCCAGTTGGCCAACATATTTCTGTTACCTCGAATCAAGTAAAAAAGCCTTCCCATTACCCACAACCCCCCTTAACTGTGCCGTACAAGCGTAAAGGTAAACCCGCCCAATATATTACCATACCTTGGTCGCAATTGGGGATTTCACCACCCGATGACTTGACAGCTCTCACCAATGGTATACAAACACAGCCTTTGATCTTGAATATACCACAAAGTGCTATAGATAGCATGCAATACCCCAAGGCTGGTAAACATAAGCAAGCTATTACACCCGAGTCAGTGCCCCTATTAGCGGATGCCTCCATTATGGATATTTTCAAGCCTCCAAGAATACCACCAGCACGTACACCCTCCACTACCACGAAACCCATAACAAAAGTTACAGCTCAGGGTCATAGCCCCGTGCTAATTGCCACTAAAACTGGACCCACGCGTATACGTCCCGCAACGATTGTGGAAATGGCACCTGCAAATGAAAACACCGATACAAATGAAACATCTGAGGAAGCCTTAGAATATGTAGCTTCTCCGCAACTGATTGTAATTGGTGATGAGACTGGCGAAAGACAACTGACACACAATGAATACCGCAGAATTTTGGAATTTTTTAATCAACGTGCAGGACGTCAATTAAATGATCAACAGGAACAGTTAATACCCGTTAAAGTAATTAACGCTGCTGAGGACAACGCAACAATCGAAGTGACTAAAATTGATGAAACGGAAGTGGAGAATGTTCCGGAAAATCCTGTTGATGAGAGTCTAAAGCAAGAAAGTGGAATGGTAATGGAAATGGAAAACGCAACCGAAATTCCCGTTGACAATAGTCTGAAACAAGAAAGTGGAATAGAAATGGAAATGGAGAAAGCCACCGAAATTCCCGTTGATGACAGCCTGAAGCAAGAAAGTGGAATGGAAATGCAAATGGAGAACGTTACCGAAATTCCCGTTGACGACAGCCTGAAACAAGAAAGTGGAATGGAAATGCAAATGGAGAACGTTACCGAAATTCCCGTTGATGACAGCCTGAAGCAAGAAAGTGCCGTAGAAGTTGTAACAGAATCTGTTGTTGAAAATGCCACCGAATCTCCCGTTAACGTTTGAATTTTATATGATACCAACCCATAGCGCTGCTCTAACGCTTAAAGCCCATAAATTTCGATAAAAAAAAAAATTCTTTTGAATAAAACCTACGTCAACTGGTGTTTGTTTCTTTTCAGTGTTTCTTGTACTTCTGTTTCTCTTTTTCTTGACGCAATTGAATTGATTTCAAATTCAGATTTTAAAACTAAAAATATTTTGATTAAGCCATAAAAATGATAATTTTTTGGCTTCTATTTTATGTTTCGTTTGACACAATTTGTGTGGTTAAACAGATCGGCAATTTTAATTTTATGCGAAAAGTGCGTCCAAATCCATTTAAATTAATTCTTTGATTGTGTCCACTTAAAAATAAATAAACGTAGGAATTTATTAGCTAATGATATACATTAAATATTTAAAAGACATTTGCAAAGGGTTGCCATTTCTCTTCTCTTTTACAATCTGAGATTTTTTGTCATCTTATGGTCATGCATTGCAAAATGGAAATCCTTACGCGTCACTGTATATCTAGAGGGCATGCCGATAAAATTTTGCACAAGAAATTTTGCTGTTCGTAATACAAAAGCTTTCTCAATAATTTAGTTGGTCATTTTAATTCTGTAGTCAGGATTACGATCTAACATCTCAAATCAGGCTCTCGTTTAGTAAACCAACACAGTACTAAACTACAAAGCCTGTGAAATATTTATGAATTCTGAATCACGCATTATCGCCTGACAAGCCAATACACTACCAATTAGTCCAGGGCAATTAATTATCGTCTAAATCTTTGCTATTATTTGCCAGGCTACCCTTTTAGTGTGAACCTTGCAAGTTACTTACTACAGGCTTGGTTGAAACTCAGAAAAGTTAACATATTTCTTTTGATGTGTAAGGTTTCGCATTCAAGTAGCAAAATTTCGCATTGCCAGATATATGTTTTTTTATATAAACCAACACTCAGGGGATGGCCCCTACTCATGCAGTGCATTGTGCAGGTTTAGGAAAATAGGTTACAGGAAACCATACTGACGATCATTTAGCAAACCGTTGGACTCCAAATACTTCACAAGGTGGCGATTAATCATGCTCTCCATCTCCTTTGAAAGAGCAGAACAAACAGCTATTGAGCGATAGTTTTCAGGGTTATTAGTCTCACCCTTCTTAGGGATTGGCGTGACATTAGCAAGCTTACAACATGAAGGAAAAATACCGACACTATACGACAAACAGTAAAGCTTAGCTAATGGACGGGCCAACGTCGAAGAACACTGTTTCAGGCCCATTGCTGGTATACCATCCGGCCCAGAAGACTCGTTCACGTTGAGATTCGCAAGAACACTCCTAACCGCCCTGGCTCAAAAGAATATACTAGGCCATAGTCACTGATACTCTTTCAAGTTCGGATAGTGGTTGAGTGCTCACCGGTAGGTGAAAGGTTCGTCTTCTCAATGGGGTCAGTAAATGTTTTGTCATTCATTATACGAATTGGAATCGAACTAGCATTATTCCGCAAACTTCTAACAAATGACCAAAATCTCTTCCCCCCCGGAGGGAAAGAAAGAACTTTAGCACGAAGACGCTGCTCTTATAAATCCTTTTCGCGTCTCAGTACTGCGGCACACGAGGATATCGCCTGCTTGCGTAGCAAATCAGTATCTGCACACTTGTTTCTATGCCATTTGCTGAATGCTTCCTCTCTGGATCTGACCGCTAGTCTGCAAGTCTTATTAAACCAAGATTTATCTCTTAATTTAATCGAAATCTTTTTGAAGGGAATAAAAGTATTTATTCCAGTTGTAATTATATTCAATGGTGATTACTTCAAATCAAAGCGTAGAAAGCATTAATGCTGAATCACAAGGCTAGTAAACCGCGAAATTATACCGAATGATGATTTCACGAACAATGGAATTGGAGATTAATAAGAAAGAAGAAGATCAACAAAGCAGCCAGTCAGGTTAGCCAAAAACGTTAAAACATGATAGCCTTGAGGCATAGCTGCCAGATAAATGAAGCATCAAATTGTCAAATATTTGAGAAAAAAATCGTTAAAATCGTCAAAGACGTTCATTCAAATCGTAAAAAAATCGTTTTTAAGAAATAAATTGAAATGTTTTATAAACAAAAACAATAATATTGGATCATCTATACCCAAGTGTGGTGCAAATTTTAAGGAGTCAGAAGATCGAATCCTAGGTCAGATATCAAAACGAAAAATATTTCTTCGGCGACTTCCTCTCAGCAGATTTCTGGCAAAGACCCTGAGAGTAAAAATTGCCATGAAAAGCTTCTCAAAAATCTGTAGTTCGGAGTCGACTTTAAACTGTAGGTCCCGCCACTCATGTATAAAATTAACGCACACAACATAAGTGGTGTGAGAAGCTAGGTTGTAATCCTGACTGAAGGGTTGTAATGGCCAATTATGTATGTATGTATAAACGACCGAGAATGGAATACAACTTTCATGTATGGCTTTTCGACCGTTTGCAGGAGACGCCATAGTAGCTCGTTAATCACTTTAGTGTGTCCAACTCAATTGATTCATTGGAGCATCCTTGCAATGTGGCTTGTGTTTCACTGTTCTATCGGTACTCCAACGGAAATTGCTCAAGCAAAATGAGGGGACATGTTTAACAAAATCGTTGGCCTGGCTGAATCCGTATGCGGTCAATTGGCCAGTGCATCGCACACTGCATTGTATATTTCATGCATTCAATTGTTAGAACTTCGTATGGAAATCCCTTCTTGCAGTGATCTTTCCTGTTACTTATGGTTTAAAAATATTCCACTGCTTCCTCTTTCTTACTTCCTTTAATATATTTTCCTAGTTCCAAACATAATGTCATTCACTGAGTGTTTGGTGTATGGAAAAAAAAAATGGTGGCACTTGCCATCGTTCTTCCGATGGTAATATTAGAAAATGTAATCGAATTTTTAAAATTTTCTGCAACGCCATATTATAATTTATGTTGAACTACGATGTTATTTAGGAGTTGAAATTTTTTGGCTTTTAAGGGATTATAAAGGCATACAGAAAAGTCATAACAGGTATTCGAAAATAATTTAAACACAAAGAAAAGGAAATGCTGGAAATTTTGGAATTGTTAAAAATCATCAAAATAAAGATATAAATCGTAATGTCGTCAAAAGGACATTTTTGGAGATCAAAATCGTCAAAATGACGATAAATCGCCAAATGAATTGTTTACAAACTTTTGAAAAAATTATTGGCAACCACTGTAACAGCAATTACAGAGTTCATCAAAAAGCATATCCAAAATGAAACCGGGATGTCATAAACAGAAATCATTTTTACATCCCTCTGTACTAGTAATTCAACCTAAGGGAAATGCTGTAAAATGGGCAACACAACAGTAGCTGTTGAAATAAGGCTGAAGAATCACTGCAGACGCCGTAGTGTAATAGGTAGTGTGTTGACCTATTAGACGTAAGGCCACGATTCAAACAACAGGTAAGACATCGCGAAGAAAATGCAATTTGAACAAATGCACTAAGTTCTTAATCCAGACTAGAGATTAGCAATGAATAGTTTTTCTGTTACACATAAGCACTCATGCAATTTTGAGTATGAGTGAATCAATAGAATTGAAATTCAACTATTCTGACTCATTCGTACTTGCCGCTACAACATTGATTTATAAGTATAAGTAGCAATGAGTATGAGTATAATGTTGACATTAAACTCACAACATTCGAAATATGTTCTGATTCATAAATTTAGAAAAATATTTATAATACTTATAAGTTATTCGAGTGGTTCGAATCATTCATCAAAATTTTTCAGCCTTTGTTGCAAACAAAGAAGAAAGGAAAGACAACAAGCAAAGCATACACACAATCTTCTTGTGGGTATAGTAGTGTTCGTATGCGAATCATACTTATTTTGTGCTTCGTGTAAATGTTAAGTAGAGACGAGTTGAAGTCAATAACATCATGCATGAATACGACAAGTACTTCTAACTTTGAGTATGAGTAGTATGAGTATGATATCAAAATAAGTATGAATGCGTATAAGTATCTGAAATTATAAGTATGATTTGAATCAACTCATCGTTTTGAATACTCGTTGGTGATCTCCAGACTACATACTAGATAGACTACAGCAATTATACTGAAGATCTGTACCGAACACAATTCGTTCGTTTGTTGGTCCATTCGACTGTCTTTAATTCCAATTGTATCAGAATGCCTCCATTAATATACATTTTAGATGTATTGTTAATCAAATCGTATTATCATTGGTTTATTTTAGAAACTGATAGCCTATTGTCATTAATTAAGAGCTTGTTTTTCAAATTTCAAACACCTGCTCTAATGGATCAAAAATTTTTCGTAAATATTTGAAATATTTTTCAATAAACTTTTGTTTTGTAATTTGCAATAGCTAAAAACATAACTCATAATCTTAAGGCCAAGTTAATATATTCAAAAAGCAAGCAAATGCTATATTAAACGTACGTTAACCTTCGAAGATTTCTATGAAATCACTGTTCAGATTAATAATTTTTAATATGAATGAACTCTCACTCACTCATTATACTATTTGACCTGTTAATGAACTTTCTTAAGCAAATATTTTTGGTGAAAAAATGAAAAACAAAAAAATAAAACGGAAACCGATAGGCAACAACTCCAGTTTAGCCTAAAGAAATGCGCGCGATTTTCATTGTATTGGGTTTGTCATTATATTCATTAAACAAAAAAAAAAAAAAAATCCCAAACAACAAAACAAAATTTAAGCTTAGCCTGAATAAATTTAAAGGTAATTAGCATATGAAATCCTACTTTACATAACTTGCTCGGGAAAGGTAGAAATATTGAAATTTAATCGAGTGTATAGCTATTGTATCTAGCCCCATCATCACATTCACTTTGGTATAAATAATGTCCCATTGTGCTTGACAAGTAGGATGAAAAAGGAAATCGTCTTTGATAAATGCACTATACTGTTTAGTAATCTGAAGCATGGATCCGGAAATAGCTCTCTGAAATTAACTGACCAGAAAATGCATGCTGGACCGCCACCTCAACTGACATTATTAAATAATTAAACAGTTTGGCCAATTCATCAAAAATTTTTCTCCAAATCCTTCGCTTGCGCGACACGTACTACCCAGGCATAAGATGTGGTCGGTTCAGATACTGCAATTTGATTATAATGAAGCGTAATCTCTTCTGAATTGTCTGTGTATTTGGACTTGCTCTACTTTGAGTTTGAAAGCAGGCCCACACAAATCGTGTAATCAATATGTAACAGAAAAATCAATATCTGCCCTAGCTAGTCCTTTAGCCATGTGAATGATTCCTAAGTGTTTAAGCAAAAAACACATAAGAATGTCTCTGAACATTTGCATATCCCACTCATGTCTCCAAAGTGATCTAAGTATCTGTTAAGATCCAGATATCTTAGGCTGTAAAGCGTTCCTATAAGCATCCCTCATTAATCCCTAGCTTTTTTAATGGTTTAAAGCCACTCCCAATTTAAATGCTTACTTTAGATTTTTTTTTTTTTTGGATTTCGACTGAGCTTAGTGTATTATTCTTCCAATACTGGTAATTAGTGGTGTAATACCTATAGATCTACAGCAAAGCCAGCGGAAGATAGTGCGGGAGGCTAAAAACGTGCATGGAGAGACAGTAAATGTCAATGACGCCAGAAAGCGAACTCTGGAATACTGAGACGAGTGACAGATGGACGGCAAAACTTCTTCCAGATATTACTCGCTGGATGGAGAGGAAATTTGGGGAGGTTAACTACTATCTGACACAACTGTTATCTGGAAACGGCTTTTTTTGTAAGTACCTGTTTAAAATGGGGAAGCTTACGCAACCAAATTGCCATCTATGATGATCCGACGATTGAGGATGCGGAATCACACTTTCTTTCACTCTGAGAGATGATGATTGGAAAGAAGGAATCCGGAGGCTAAAGTCGGCGCCTGTACTGTCGAAATTTCTGCGATGTAATTCTGAACAACGAGGCAAATTGAAACAGCATAGTCAGCTACTCTGACGTCTTACTGAAAGCAAAGAAAATTGACTTAGATGGTAGAAATAGAGTGGATGTTTAAACATCTTCTCGAATTTTACAACGCAATACGGGCGCGGATATGAATGTGAAGGGATCATAAGGCCAGTTGGACTCCACTTCGAAGTAATACCACGGTAGTACCGGAGTAGGCAAAATGGGTCCAAAAGAAGGGGAGATTTAATGGGTGAAGGCCCCACAAACGCGGGGGATAGTGACGACTACCCCTATGTTGCGGTTATGTACATTTACTCCTCCTCAGCGTAAAAAAAAAAAATTACAGAGATGTAGCCTAGTCCGATGTCAGTGTATAACTTGACCACATGTTTCCAATCAGATGGCATGCTTTAACAAGACTTTTCCATAGCAATGACTAGATGAAAAGCTTATGTAGACTCTATGGTTTGAAGCCAAGTTCTTATGTCGAAGTGAACTTGATCACGTATAAGGGACGGTTGTGACCCCACAGGTAAGCGTAGCCCCTAAGAAAGAAGTTGGTCAGCGCTAGGGCTACAAACTAAAAGCAGAACTATCTTGAGCAAAAGGGTCTGAAAGTTTAAGACGAAAACTTTTCGTGGACGAAAAGCGGACAAGAAATGGAGCTTTAGCAAGAAATAGGCCTTAATAAAGGAAGCGAATAAAAGTTTACTCTTCTTAAGTAGGTCAACCTCCACATCAGAAGTCGTTAGATGGGAGCCGCGCCTTATTCGCGTTAATTCCTATAGCACAGTAACTCCTAAGCACTGCCACTGTGATCAAGGTCACAATTGTTTGAAGCTAAACGAAACAGGTTTCCTCATTTAGTAGCAGCTTGTGATCTTTATTGTTTGCTTGTCCATAATCTAGTTACACCTCAGCTGCATTAAACTTATGAAGAAGGAAACTTGCAGCAATAGGCCATGTATTTTGGCTAAATTCTGAATACAGAATCATTCCAGTGAAGCGTACGATTTTCAATCTAATTATGATACCAAACATATATGTTCAGTGTAGTTGCCGTAATCTAGTAGGTAGCGTGTTGGCTTATTAGACTGAAGGTCCAAGTTCAAACGCCTCTCAGCAGATTTCTGGCAAAAACTCTGAGAGTTAATAAAATTGCCATGAAAAGCTTCTCAAAAACCTATTGTTCGGAGACGACTTTGAACTGTAGGTCCCACCACTAATGTATAAAATTAACATACACAACATAAGTGGTATGACAAGCTAGATCGTAATGCTGACTGAAGGATTGTAATGACCAATGACAATTGCTTGAGCACTTCCAATCGACTGATCTCCAAACCTTTATGATTTAGGCAATGATCGTAAAGAGCGTGATTCATAGGGATCGGAGTGCCTTGAACTATGGTCTATAGAACTCTATAGACTTAGGAAATATTTTTTTTGTTCAATTCATTACATCGTATTAAAAGCAGAGCTTATGTACGTCTAAGAGGAATACTAGCAAAATTTCCAAATTTCCACTCTACTCATGGATAACATAATTAGCTGATATAAGCCGCTAATAGCGGTCTATATACACACACTTGTCTTCTCCAAAGAAATCGCTGTTATCGTATTTAGGTCATTAAAAATTTTTAATTTGTAGGCAGCAGCAAAGAATTCACTATGGGGTTACAGGTAAAAATTCAATCAAAATCAGGTTTGAAATCATTTTTTTTTTTAAACAAATCTTTCAACAACATCAAGTAAAACAAAAATAAATTCGACAATAAATTATGACCGACCCAAACCCATCCAGATAAACCTGCGTACAAGTTGGTCAAATTCTTAATGAAGAAGAAGAAGAAGAAAAAACATAATAAAACCGTTAGCTTATTACCATAACTACCGGCTTAAGCTAAAAAAAAATAATTGAGCTTGGTTTTAGACCCGGTCATTGACTAGAATATGATTAAGAGGCTAACATATCATATGTACGTTCATAATGTTATTGTTGTTGTTGTTAATTTATTTAAATTGGGTTAAAAAACACAAACTGATTAATGAATTCATAATCAAAGATGGCAAAATTATTTTAAGAAAAAAATTTTTTTTTTTTTAACTTGAATAGAGAAACCCGAAATCCACAAACAAATTTAGAATGTTGACCCTATTGACACCGCACACAGAAACAAAACAAACAAAAAAACTATTTTTAATAAAAATTTAGAAAAAAAAAAACTGTAAATTTCTTAAATTTATTTTTTAAAAAAATTTTTTTCTTTTAAATTCAATTCATAACGCCAGCCTCCGATAGAAATTATAAATCTCTGGTATTTACAAGGAAAGAGAGAAGAAAGAAGAAATATTTTGAATAAGACATACTGATATTGGGGGTATCAACTAAAAAATGCCAAAGTTACAATGTATGGATTATGTCCTACACCAAACAGGAATTACCCTCACTCTACCTGCAGCGTTCGTTCTCAGTACTAACAATCAGAGCTTAACAAGTAGAAGAGTCTCGCATCAGGCATATTCAATTCTGTATGGAAACCTACGAGTTTGAATAGTTGAGTGCATGAACTAAGGCTGTGAACATGATACAGACATTCCTTAATCATTCCCAAAGTATTAGTTTCGTAAAGTATTCTTGAGAATCAGCCAAATATTGTAGCGTATGAAGTAAAATTCACAGAGAAGCTGAGAAATTGGAAGACAAGCCTATACTGGAAGTAGGCTGACAAGGGAAATAAGCTTCTTCTTTTAGAATAAACTGGTCTTGAATAAATAAAATTGCATAAACACCCACCACAGACAACAACACCCCACCTATTGGACTATGGCGACTTTCCTTACATTCTTATCTTTTTAAAATCCATAATGAGTTACGTCTGATATGATACTCATACATAATTGGTCATTACAACCTTTAGGCTGGATTATTGACCTAGTTTATCATACTACTTATGTTGTGTGCGTTAATTTTATGCATAAGTGGCGGGACCTACAGTTTAAAGTCGATTCCGAACGACAGATTTTTGAGAAACTTTTCATGGCAATTTTATTTACTCTCAGAGTTTTAGCCAGAAATCTGCTGAGAAGAAATCGCCGAAAAATACTTTTTTTTGTATTTTATTTGATGTCTGGCCTGGGACTCGAACCCTGGCTCTACGTCTAATAAGCCAGCACACTACCTACTAGACCACGGCGACCTGTAATAAATTTTAAACTTGCCGTTAAACTTAGGTTTAGTTAAAGGTACCTTTAAAAAGTAGTGTTAACTTTAACTAATTTTCGTTGGTTGGATACGCAGATGACATTGCAGCCGGTATCACGGCCAGGAATACTGAGAGGCGCAGCGAAAACTAAGACGTGCCATGCTAAGAACGAAAACATGTTTGGATTCCCACGATCTAGACTTGTCCACGCATAATACGGAATTACTGCTAATCACTGGTCGCCATATTCGCTTGCAGGTGGACATGAGTATTGGAAACGAGGTAATTAAGACCAAGAGCTCGGTAAGATACCTGGAATTTAGGCTGGATCCCTGACTGACGTTTTCACATCAGATTCAGTACTCGACTGACAAAGCCCGGAAGATCGTTGGACAGATCAGCAGATTTATGACGAATATTGGAGGCCCGCTACCGGCGAGACGGAGACTCCTGATGGAAGTTGGAAGCAGCATTATGCTCTATTCAGCCGAAATTTGGACCGAAACGCTAGAGGTTAAGAAGCGGGCAAACTCACTCCTATCGGTACAGAGGACGGCTATACTGCATATAGCGTCGGCATATCGTACAGTGTCCGCCCCAGCCGTACTTGTGATAGCAGGTACAGTCCCTGTGGATCTGCTGTCAGTAAGGCGAAATTGGCTGGAAATCACATTACCGGCCACTTCAGGGAAAACATCATTTCAGAATGGCAATGAAGATGGAACGATGAAGATAGAGGAAGGTGGACGGTGGGACTTATTCCGGACATTAAGCCATGGATTGGTAGGAAAATTGGAGAGGCAAATTTATACGTTACGCAGATGCTATCGGGTTAAGGATATTTTAGGAAATATCTTCACAGAATGGGTAAGACCGACTCCCCTTATGGTCTTTACGAGGAAGGGGAAGTAATTGATGATAGCGGAACACACTGTGTTCGTGGACGCTGGCAGAGCTTTTCGCTCTGTAATGACGTCAATGATTGGAACGATCACGACCGCTAAGATTGTCGGGGTTATTATGACGAGTAGGGAAAATTGGGCCTCAGTGGCGAATTACGTGGAGCGCATCCTGAGACTGAAGAAGAGAGATCTGAAGACTGCAGAACATGTAGGCACGCTGGCGTAGATGACACTAGCTCACATGTTTGACGAAATCCCGATCGGGAACCAGGATGAAAGGAATAGTGGAGACACTTAGAAGTCTCCTCGACCTTCAATACGCAATCCGGACGCGGATATGAGCAAGAAGGTCGCCAAAGTACGAAAAGGATTCCACTCCGAAGTAATACCTCCGTAGTTCCAGAGAGGGCACAACGGCCCACGGGACGAGGGGATGACAGTCCCACACAAGCCTTCCTCTATGGTGCGGTTAGGTACATTTGTCCCTCAGCGACGTAAAAAACAAAAAAAAGAGTGCCAAACAAACTCCACATTTTTTTTAGTTAAACACCCTAATAATATGTATCGAAAATTAAAAACACATTCAATAGCATACAAATTGTTTGGTTAGGCAAATAATATTTTCAGTTTCTGATCGAAATCTTCAAAATTAAATTTGAATGAAATATCTATTAAATGTTATCTTCATCTTCAAAAAAATAAAATAAAAGCCATAAAAAGTTTAAAATTTATTTTAATTTTAATATTTAAAAACAAACATTTCTTTTAACACCCAATTTTTATTAATTTTTTTTTATTTTTTATTACAAAACATTTATTTTAATTCTTTTGTTTAAACATAATCTGCCACACTTATTGTTTAACTCGTTTTTAACAATAAATCTTCGTATTGTTTGTTGTATTGTTTGTCGCAAATAAAATTTTTAGATTTTTCCTGCTTTAAATCACAATAAAGAATAGTTTTATTATGTGCTTAACTTTCTTTCATTAATTAAACGTTTTCATTTTTTTTTTTTTGTTTCTTAATTTTATTTGTTTATGATCACATTATTTGCTGTTTTTTGTTTCTTGTTTTTTTTTTAATAAATTATTCATAAAACATTATAATTGGCAGGTTGACAAGTTTTTATTTAATTTGACCGTTTGAATGCGTGGTAACTAATAGTTTTGGAGAGAAATTTGGAAAAACAAAATATTTTTTGGCACATAAATTCTTCTTATCATCAGTGCCAGCTAGGGTATATGATGCTGATTGAAAAGGGACTACCTATAATAGATTAACACCTTAATGATAATATGCAAAGGACATCACTTAGATGAAGATCAGTCGACGTAGCCCTATATCACATATATACACACCAGAAATCGGCAACGAGTATTCAAAACGATAAGTAGATTCAAGTCATACTTATAATTTCTGATGCTTATACGCATTCACACTTATTTTGATATCATACTACTCATACTCAAAGTTATAAGTACTTGTCGTATTCATGCATGATGTTATTGACTTTGACTCGTCTCTACTTAACATTTACACGAAGCACAAAATAAGTATGATTCGCGTACGAACACTACTATACTCACAAGAAGATTGTGTGTATGCTTTGCTTGTTGTCTTTGTCTTTCCTTTCTTCTTTGTTTGTATATGCAAAAACAACATTGACTGTAAATTTTGATGAATGATTCGAGCCACTCGAATCACTTATAAATATTATAAGTATTTTTCGAAATCGAAATGAATCAGGATGAGTAGTCATATGAATCAAACATATTTCGAATGCTGTGAGTTTGATGCCAACGTTGTACTCATACTCATTGCTACTTATACTTATAAATCAATGTTGTAGCGAATACGAATGAATCAGATTAGTTGAATTTCAATTCTGCTGATTCATTCATACTTAAAAGTGCATCTGTGCTTACGAGTAGCGGGAAAACGATTTATTGCTTATCTCTGGTGTGAACCTTGCAAGTTATTATAGGCTTTACTGCAAATCAGAAATGTTAACATTTGTCATTACAACCCTTTAGTCAGGATTACAACCTAGCTTCTATCACCACTTATATTGTTTGTCCTATAGATTTTTGAGAAACTTTTACATGGCATTTGAGGTAGTCATCTAAGTAATGTTTGCCATATTTTTTTTGTTTGTCTTAACTGGGATTTGAAACATGGCTTCAGGTCAAATATGCCAACACACTACATACTAGACTACTGGAATTATCAACATGCATGGCACTTTTACGTATATGTATACACTACGTGGATAGGAAGGAGCATGATAAGTTTATTGACGTACTTGACGTAAGTCTGTCTTGTCTCACTATCAGTTCTAATGCTTTAGAACTTTACTGGCCAACGAGAAGAGAAATCACGAAAAACAGTCACGCCATAAAAATGTGGATTCCAGGCTTCAATAAGCCCATGGGTATGCTCAAACTTGTGTTGACTTTATTATCGTTCACTACGTTTAAAACGAATTGTAGATGGTTTACACGTTCGACTAATTTAGGCTACTGAGTGAGATGAATTTTATACGCATAAAGTTGGAAGTCTTTTCTCAGACTTCAGTGCCTTTTTGTGGACTATGACGAATTGATATTTTCGGATTTTTGGTTAATAGCCACAATGTGTTTATCAGTTTGATCAGTATTTTGATGCAGAAGAGTTTTACTGTCTCTAAGTGAGGAATTTTCTTAAAATTTTCTGATTCTCGATTGAAAATTGATTTTTGCAATAAATTTTTTAAACTATGTGTGGGTTTTGCTAGATATAAAAAGAATCCGCAGCAATGCACCACAATCAAATGCAATCACAACCAAAAAACTATGCGGTTTTCCCAGTAAAATATGCATACAGGGCCCTATCGTTACACGCCCCCTAAAAAGTTCTATTGGCAAAGTATCACAAGTACAGTAAGACCTCGCTTAACCCCCGCGTTAGGTTCCGGCACTAAACGAGACCGCTTTAGACGAGGTAACTTAATACGTACATATAAAATACTGTGGGAATCTTTGTGCTGGACAAAGGAGCGTTAAAAAAGAATCATAGTATACACCGTTGCCATATAGTGCCACACTTTTGGTTGGTGCATGGCGGTTTCATTTGCACACTTATGCAACAGATATCAATATAGTGTGCGATTTAGAGGAATGCCAATACTACCGCGTAATACTGAAACAGCGTTAAGCTGGGTGTCTTACTGTACAAGCATTTATCTTTTTTATTTTTTCCAATTTCCCTATTCAAGTCTATTCATCAATCCATAAGAGTTTCTTCTTTCTTCTTTGAATTCCAATTAATCGCTTGCAAAATTCAAAATTGAAATTAGAGAGTGGCAACTTTGTCCAGATGTGTTTCTATTTCTTTTATAATTCCCATTGAAAAAAAAATTTCCATATGTAACTGGATATCTACACACGTTTTGTATTTATTTTTAGAAACTCTAAAATAAAAACAAAATTTCATAAGTTTATTGACTATTTTTGTAAACAAAAATCGTCTAAAAATATGCAAATTAAGCCCCCTTTATAAATGAAATTTATTCAGTATTAATACGCACGTTAATGGCAATCGCATTCAAATTCATGAGATTAATTGATTTGCCAAACAATAAACCGTTTATGACTATTTATAATGAAATTGAATTGAAATTTGCTTAAGCGTGTTATGACACATTCTTTATAGGATTACTAATCTAAGTTTATCTGATGTATAATCTCTTTAATTTCCTTAATCAGCCTAGGACCATAGTTTTTTGGTTTTAGTGGTGGTTGAGTGTAGTAAAAGTCTTAATTGACAACCCACATACCACCGATTATAGTACAGCAGGAGTGATATAATTTTTCCCAGTTAAAGGATGTTAAGACAGGTTAACTTCAGCAACAACTATTGCTGATGGGTAGGCAATGCCTACCCGTTTTCTATGTCCAACACAATAATCAATTAGAGAAAGGACATTATATTTGGCAACCCTATCATTCTAGCAAAAGCCATAATAGACAAATCACCTGGAATAAACCTTGACATTTTGAGCAAAATATAAACTTTTAGACTTTTTTGTCGCCAGTTTGCCAGTTTCTACGGTTTTGGGATATTCAAAAAAAAAAGATAAACTTTATCAAGATTTGTGGGAATAGTTACCTCAGGTGGAGGCAAGATAAAGGGGCGCTGTTACCCCGTTAGACTTTTTCTTGTGTGGTTTTCTTATGTCGCTTATGTAAGCCAATAAGCCACATCCATAGCATTCCTCAAAGCCAAAAGGAACCCTATCAGTTAAATTTATGATTAAAGTCGTGGCGGCCTTTAAAGTGGAAAATTAAAATTTGATCACGCTTCTAGTTTTTTGAATTTTTTTGTTTTTAATCTGGGCAATTTCTTGCACAATGGTGACCCTACGCTATGTTGGAAAAATGACTATCATTACTTTTATACTCAATTCTAACGATTTTTATATGACCTTTGGTGGATATCGAACCGCAAATGGTTTTGAAACCACTTAGGGCCATTATTAAAACTTGTCGTTAAACTTGGGTTTAGCTAAAGGGAACTATAAAGTTAACTTTAACTGATTTTCATTATTAAAACTTACAGACAAAATAAAATTAAAATATGACAAAGCCGGCGAATTCCTCTCAGCAGATTTCTGGCAAAGACTCTGAGAGTAAAAATTGCCATGAAAAACTTCTCAAAACATCTGTCGTTCGGAGTCGACTTTAAACTGTAGGTCCCGCCACTCATGTATAAAATTAACGCACACAACATAAGTGGTGTGAGAAGCTAGGTCGTAATCCTGACTGAAGGGTTGTAATGGTCAATTAAGTAAGTAAGTATATCAACAAGAGATATATGATATAACAAGTTCAAGCATAAAGTGACCTTTAAATGTTAAGGGTAGGATGATCTTCCCTTTAACTTAAGAATCATTTCTATCTTATTGGGTACTCATAATAATAAAAAACAATTTATCTGCCCGTTAAAATCCTCCCTTTAGTTAACGGCAAGTTGTAATAATAACCCTTAATGTAACACCCGAGACTTCTTTTTTCATACATAATTTGCTCATTACATTCCTTTAGTCAGCAGTTTAATCTAACTTGTTGTATGTGTTAAATTTAATCCATAAATAGGAGAATCAACAGTTTATTGTCGTCTTCGAATGACAAATTTTTGAGAAGCTTTTCAAGGCATTTCTTTTGCCCTGAGAGTTACTGGAAGAATACTGCTGAGAGGAAGTCATCGAAATAACGTTTTTTTTTTTCTTAATTTCGTTTTATTCGAGATGTCTGAGCGGGAATTTGAACCGCAGGCTAGTTTCTAGTAAGTTAACATACTACTAGACTTCGATGACTACTCTCGCGCATTTCCAAAACTGAAAATATTTCTCACGAAATGAAATAATCATTCATATTGATGACTTTCACATTAAAGAGATAATTTCAATAACGTTTATGATTGCGGCTTTCGGCTGCTTTACTAATATTACAGATTATGTTAAACCATAAAATAAAATAAAAATCAAAAATAAGATAAAATAAGACCGTCAGTAGCTGTGATAACTTAATTTTATGACTTTTACGTAAATGGGAAAAAATATCTCTTCAATATTCTTCATAATTTTTTTGTTTTAGTTGTAAAGTTCTAAAAATAGTTTAAATTATTTATAAATATTTTAAAATATTTTAACAACTTAATTTTACTTTTAAATGTTTATGTTTTTTAGGTCAAATTGTAAACTGCTTTCATTTCTTTAATATTCTGGAAAGTTTTGTGAAACAACTCAACTATTTTTGAATATAAAGTTCTTAATTCATGTTCTTATATAAAAAGATTTAAGAGACTGTCTGATTTAATTGAGAATAAATTATCACAATTATTCTCCCATATACAGTACAAGTTATTTCGTATTCGATTATTTGAAGTTATGTTTATTGGCCACACTCACTACAGTATTCTCTCGATTTAAGTCGTAGAATGTTCCAGAAAAAGGCGACGTAAATCGAAACGACGTAAATCGAATTTTAAATAACTCATACTATCAGATCCATTTGTTTATGTACATTTTACAAAAAAAAAAGACTAAAATAATTAAATTTTTATTTTATGTACAGTCTAACTTCTATAAATTGAATCACCATTATCCAGAAAAAAACTTCAACTTATAGAAACTTCAATGAAAAAAAGCAAAACCTGATAGAATTTCTCTCCAAGATGCTGTTGTTGTGTTTCAAATTCACGAAATAGAAGTTCTACTGTATTGAAATTTTTCAAAGAGGGAATTCCCTCGATTTTGTTTATAAACAATAGAGGCGCAAATCAAAGTTGAAGGGAACGAAATTTTTGACGGCGTTAATGGAAACAACGTAAATCGAGACAACGTAAATCGAGAGAATACTGTATTCCTATACTTTTTCTATAAAGTTGTTAATAATAGGGTCTTTTTTTAATACGTTTCCTATCTTGTAATTTAACTAGAACAAAGTGTGCGCGTGACTTAAAAACATCAGTAATGTGTGTGGATGGACATGCCATTCAGGGGGTAGATGTGACTCAGTCCCCTTCTCATTCACAGAATCTAGCAACATCGCACGAACTTTCTTCAATGAGTGAATTTACTGAGGCAATCGAAATTCCTATGCCATTAATATGTCACAGATTACAGGTCTCGCATCTGTTCCGAAAACCATATAAAAGTTACTTTTAAACGATTTGAAATTTCTCTCAAAAATATTCGACTTTCCAGAATATTCGGACACGCCAAGAAATATCCGAGTATATCCGGAGATTTACTAGGGAAATACCATCACCAAACAAGTAGTGCGGCACTTCCAAAATCACCCTCACCACAGCCTACCTTGTCTTTCAATAGTCCAGTTTGAGCCAATATTTGACTGCAGAGAGCGTTACTACATCGCCAATAGAGCAAGGTTGATGTCGGCCGCTGGTCTTCCTTTTGCTGGTGTAAAGATCTAGTGTTGCTTTTGAAGCTCTGTGTTATCTTTCTATGAGAACTTGTAAACCCTCTTGGATAACAAAAGTTGAATGATATTAAGGATTCGTAAGTTAAAGTGAAGTCGCCATAGTCAAGTAGGCAGAATGTTGGCTTATTAGGCAAAAAGCTTCGTATACCAGATCATTCATCAAAACAAAAATATGAAAATATGTGTTCGGCGACTTCCTCCCTCAGCAGATTACGGCCAAAGACTCTGAGAGTAAATAAATTTGTCGTGAAGATCATCTCGAAAATCTGTCGCTCGGAGCTGCCGCCACTCATGTATAAAATTAACATTCACAACCTACAAGATGTGAGAAGTTAGGTCGAAACCCTAACTGAAGGTTAGTAATGACCAATTATGTATGTATGTATGTAAGTATGTATGTGAGTTAAAATGGGTACCATATAATGCCTAGTAAAAGGTTTTAATTCCATTTTGGACCGTACAGTGGCTAGCTTTAGGGCCTGATTGCATCGCAAAGATAGAGTGCACGGATGAGAACATAATAGCACAATGACTAAATCATCAGTACTACCATAGGCCATTTTTTTAAGCCGTGAGGAGGTAAACGCTCTTAACCGCACCATAGATCAAGTCGTCACATCCTCCGTGTGTGGGGCCCTCACTTACTAAATCCCTCCTCGTCTCATGGACATGCTTATGTCCGCGCCTGGATTGCATATCGAAGGTTGAGGAGCCATCTAAGTGTCTCCACTATTTCCTCTCTATTGGTTCTCGAAAAGAATTTCGTCTGACTCGCGTACGAGTGTCATCTATGCCGACGTGCTTACGTGTTCTGCAGCCGCTAGATCTCTCTTCTTCCTACCACAGGCCATAAACTAAATTGTTCTTCAGCGGTGTTATATTCTACATTGAAATTCCATAGCAAATGCGAGAGAACACTATCTTGTGGTGTGGAGATTTATATTCCCCTTGCCAAATCAGCCACTTCAATGGACTTGGTAATAATTGTTCTGTTTAAAAGATCTTTATAACAAACTTTATACGTAAGACCTTCGGCCTAGTGCGTGTTGGCTGTGATTTCCGCATCCGATTCAACAGTTAGTTGTATGAGCTTCTCAACAACATAGCGGTTGCGCTGACTATGCCACGTCATTCGAGATGGTTTCGGCGAGACGGGTATTTGCAGAAATCGGCAAAGAGGACGACCTTGTATCCGTTGGAAGGACCAAATCGGGGAAGCCCTGTCATAGCTTGGTGTGACCAACTGGAGTAGGCGCATAAGAAGTAAAGGGTTGTTAATGGCCCATTAAATAAGTAAGCAAGTAATGAACTTAATAAAAGGTTCACTGAAATTGCTCTAGTCGAAAGGCCTATATTCTCTTCTGAGGGCGATTGTCGTTCATTTAAATATAAGCATGTTGAGGACTATTTGCAAAAACAGGAAAATGGTTCGACCTTATCCCGATAGCCAGAATTATGTCCATTATGTTGGGGACTAATGATGTTAGACTAATACGTTTGAGACCATTCACAGTGGATATCGATGGTCTTCTAGCTTTTAAGGTAAAAACGATTTTCGCTTCTCTCCACTTAGCGGGTACTTGAGGCAGATATCATAGTTTCTCAAGAGGTAAAGAATCACCATATCAGATGTTTACCAGTAGGCCAGTAGCTCTAATCCTGTCTGATGATTTCAAATTATTAAAAAACAAATTTTCGTAATGTCTAGCCAGTTATATACGTTTTGTTATTAAAATATTATTAATACTTTTAATAACAGATTATCTGTTAATACTATAAACAATTCTTTGTATTTGAGGCCTATTTATTCACAAAAAAATCTTTTCATAGCAAAAGCAATTGTATAAGCCTGCCATGGTAACGATTATTCTCGTTAAATACAAGAATTATTTCGAATTAAATAAATCGTTTAACATTATGGAATAAAATTCTTTGATTTCAAAACCTTTTATAAGACAATGCCGAACTACAATCATATCATTTTAATATGTACATACATACATACATAAATACATACATACGTATGTATGTACATACGAATGTATATCTGTTAATGAGTATAATTGCCTGAGGGATATGCTTAATGATATGCTTGACTTTGTCAATTAATATCAGTTCAATACAAAATATTTTCTATTTTTTCAACAACATCATCATCATTATCATCATTACTGTCGTTAATGTCGTTATTATCGTTATTATTCTCCATTATTATGATAATAATGTGTAGTTAAATAAGCAGTTTTAATCATCATTATCATATAAAGTACGAGTTTATGTAAATACGTGTGAATTTCTCAGGTGCTTTGTGGTATGGAAAGAAAATTTTATAAAAAAAAAATCATCACAGTCATCATTCATTCATACACTTGAAATCATAATCAAATATCATTTGATACATACACATGTACATACGCATATAAATTCATGAATAAAATACATACAAAAGCATTAAGAAAAAAAAACATAGAAATTCTTAACTTCAAAGATACCCAACAAGATACCTTTAGATACGCATGGCACACCAAATATCTTTCAACACTTCTTTGATGGCACATGAAAGAAACAAAAAAAAAAAAAAAACAGAAGAGAACTCAACCCCAATAAATATAATGTTAAACAAACATACAAACGTCTATTATAGCCATTCCTACAGGCTTATTAAACCCATCAAAATAAGGTTAAAGACCCCTTTTTTTCCTCTCCCCTCTGTATCTTTTTTATGCCTGTGTATGTAGTTGGAATCAACTACAGTTATGGCTAGTATATCAGTGTTTGCATTGGCCATTGCTTTTAGCCAAATCCCAATTATGTCAAGTAGACAATAAGACACACAAAACACAAACACAAATCCAAAAATATTTTTATGGAACAAAATGTCTTTGTGATCACAATTACTTGGAAAGAAAAAAGCAAAAAAAAAAAAATTATAATAATGCAGGAAATGTTCTTGCACAATGGGATGAAAATTCATCCTCAAATTAATTAGGTTTGTCTGTTGTATGAAATCTATTCCCTCCAAATGCTTCTGTTTGCAGCAAAAGGGCTGCCAACCACATCATTTCCAATTTAATTTTGAAGCACTTATAAAGCTTCCTCTTCAGAAAGTGTAAGGCTTAATGGCTTACAAGAAAACATCATAACACTTGGCAACTCTATCTTTCCAGAATCTTTTATAGTAGATTAACTAAATGTTAGTAGTTGCCGTAGTCTAATAGGTAGTGTGCTGGTTTACTAGACGTAAGGCCCGAGTTCAAATCCCAGGTCAAACATCCAAACAAAAATATGAAAATATTCCTCTCTCAAGAGATTTCTGGCAAAAACTCTGAGAGTAAATAAAATTGCCATGTAAAGCTTCTCAAAAATCCGTCTTTCTGAGTCAATTAACGCACACAATCTAGGTCATAATTTTGATTGAAGGGTTGTAATAATCAATTATGTGTGTATGTATGTATGTATGTAGTAGATCTGAATACTACATGTATATAGATGTTGGGAAATGTTCGTCTTAGGCCTTCACATACTGGCCAATTTTTAAGAGTAGCATTCACCTCGTCAATTATAAAATTCTCCACAGCACAAATCGAGACTATTGATCCTCAACGTTCGAATAACTTTGTGGTAAACAAGACGCTCTAAAACTGTTAAAAGATTTGTAGATCAGTGTTTGAGGTGTTTTTGCTTTATGAACAGGCTGGTAAATAAATTTTTTGGTACACTTTGTCAGACGTATTGACCTTTTGTTTGCACAAATCCTAGTCAGTGACCTTTCGGAAGAGGTATCCCATCATAACGTGACTAAAGCTAACCGATGAGACTTTTGGAACCAACTTTTCGAACTCTCCTACACGGTAAAAATTTTGTTCTTCTGTAAATAAAATGTTTCTGCGTAAGTTTTCAGCTTGATTCACCAAAAAACAATGGCATTTTTAAAAGACAATTTTTTTCTTTTTCAAAACTCCACTCAACAGTTGTTTAAAAACACCACGTCTCAAGTCTTTTTTAATAGTTTCACTTATTCCCGGCTCATGTTTTCTTGAATTCTTGATTTGACAGCTTTAATGGCTTGCAGTGATCGAATTGTTTGTGGAAGGCCCGACTAATGGTTTTCTTTGATATCTTCAGTTAACTCAACAACTTTTAAGCAATGACAGATGATCCCGTGAGTAATTCCAAGAGGGCTTTTGTTCTCAGCACTCCTTGGTGATTATATTTCATTATCATCTGGGTAATAAGGTGGTGTATTAAATTCTGGTATTATGACATAAACATACATTAGACGCGGCACTTGCAGCGCAGCAATCTATCAGAAATAAAATACATGGATGTATATAAAAAGGGTTGTTTAAAGACAGTGTGTCAATAAGCCTTGATTCTGCTGCTGGGCTCTTATGTTAATTTCTATTTTTCCTCGAGGCAAAGTGTGACTTAGTGCTGGTAATATAAAAACAAATAGGTAATAGAGGTTTAACTTATAATATAACTACTACAGGGTGGCTGATATGTATTACAACCAACTTTAGGTTGTTATCATTTGTAAACCATTCGTCTGACAGCTGACAGATTTATTCCAGTGACCGTTCATTTTATTATTTACAAGCTTACAAAAACATTTTAATCTATTGCATTCAGAAAAAAGTTATTCGTGATAATGTTATTGCTTTATATTTGGCTGTTAAACTACAGTTGGCTATCGTTAGAGCCCTCTAGCATTTAAATGTGAATAAATCTTTTGTTTCTCGAACCATTGCTCGCTGCCGTGACATTGGCATCGCGTCCAAAAATTGGACGAAAAAAAAAAACGATAACAGCACCAGAAATGAAGAACAGATTTGACCGAAATCCACGCCGCAGTGGTAGAAAAATTGCTCGTGAGTTGAACAAATCGCGAGAACGGACACAACACATATTGAACAATGGGCTTGGACTACAGTCATTAAGGTTCTAAAAAGTGCAAAAGCTCGCCGTCCAGAAGTTACTTCGCTTGCACGAAAATGGCAAGTTCCAAATTTGGTATCCTCCGAAGAGGAGTCAATCTAAATCGAGAACTTTGGGAACAAAGATCGGGTTTACTTGCCAAAGAGGTCTACTGAAAATTTAAACCTGCGATTGGCCACCAGAACCCAAGTGCCGCGGATGGTAAGGGTGTGGGCCGCCGTAACGGTCAATGGTCGCTCCCCGCTTGATCGTTTGGTCAAAATAAATGCCGAATATTATCGAGAAAATGTCTTAAAGACAGTATTGAAGACCTGGGCAGACAAACATTTCGGTCGCAGACCATGAACATTTCAGCAGGACTCAGCACCACCGCACTCAGCACGCGTCAACCAAGGATGGCTTAAAAAGGAGGTTCCTCGCTTCATTTCTACCACACAATGGCCACCAAAATCTTCGAATCTCAATTCGTTAGACTTTTGTGCCTAGGTCATTTTGGAGAGTAAGATTTTCACTAAAAAATACCAAAGTGTCGATCATCTCAAGGCGGCGCTTCGGCGGGAATGAGCGAAAATACCGCAGAGCCACTTTCGTGCAGCCTGTGATGCCTTTGTCGGCCGTTTGAAGGCCATAATTCGTACCAAAGGTTGCCAATATGAACAAATTTAAACTGATTCTAAAATTTGATGTTATTTCCAAAATGTTTTGCTTTTGAACTATAAAATTAAAAAAAAAAATTAAAAAAATATAACGCTTTGCTTTGTTGCATTATATATCAGCCACACTGTAAAGATGGCAAATAAACTTTAGTGGTACCATTGTTAAAAATTTAATGAATTCTTTAGTTTTTAATTTTAGTTTTACTCCGGCTTAATGCTGCCGCACCGCAAATGCTGCATCTTATGCGTTTATGGCATTAGATTGAGTGTGTTCAATACTACAACTTTGCTAAAAATGTTTCAGGTTGGCACGGTGGTGTGGTGGGTAATGTTTTGTACTAGAAATTTAAATACACAAGAATCAAGGATAGTAAATATGTCCACAGAGGACGTTATACCTACATAATGGGAAATGGCAAATCCGTAGATTAATTATGTGATTAGCTGGAAAAAGTAGGTATGAAATACAAGCCAATCAACTTTTTATAGGTTAACCATTTCAAGATTTCAAACTCATTGATGACTTTCTAACGAAATTGAGTCGAAAAATAAGGGCAAATAATGTGCTCTAGAAATTGTATTCTTTTCATAGGAAAATATTTATGAATTCATGCTTTTAATTGGATGCACAAATGAAAATAAAAAAATTCCATTTCACGTTTATAAATTTAAATATTTATCTATGGAAAGTTTAAACTCTGCAGCGACTGTTAAAAATGTTTCAATTTCTGCCCATAGTGTTGGAATTATTACAGGCATAATTATAACAGAATTCTAATATTTTTTATTCTTCATATTTTTCTACAATAAATTTCCTTTTGATTTGATGGTTAATTTTTGCATTAAATCTACGAGGGAGGCAAAAAAAAAAAACAACAACAAAGAAGACTAAAATAAAAAATTAAAAATAAAATAGAACGGCCGAAACCACTTGAAAAGAAAGTCAAAATCATTGAGCATTTCAAGCTCATTAGATATTCGCCCGTTAGCATGTTCTAAACGCTCAATGCTAGACGCGCTTGGTTCTTTTCTTTTTGTTAGAGCGACGCTATAAAAGCGGCGCAGTGTGTGCGCGAAAATTAATGAAATTCTTATAAAAAGCAAAAGATCGGACGTTAAGCTTTACAGTTCTAAAGAGAACTTTTACTTGCTTACAATCAATTAAAAAGCGTAGTAAAAGCAGTTCGGATTTCAAAAGACAGGATGATGAAACTGAGTCTCGTAGTTGTAGTGCTATCGGCATTAGCAGCGGTGGCTTTGGCTGGTGAGTTCATGAAATCAACGAAATTTTTAATTGCATTCAATTAAGGTTTGCAAATGTAATTAATTTTTGTTTTTTTTTTTATCGTTCTTAGCACCCCGCATACCACAACGTGCTTTAGTCCATCAAATACAAAGGGGCGTGGCTGGCCCTAATCCCTATATATTCTTGACTGTGCCCAAAGGTCGTTCTCAGTCATTGTTGCAAGCTTTTGAGGTATTAGAGGACAATGATGAAGAGGAACTAGATAATGAACCTAAAGACAATGCTCATGATGATGATGATGATGATGATGCCGAAGAAATCAATGATGATGATGACAATGAAGACGAGGATACCAAAGATTCTTTAGACAAAATGGTGTTGGGAGAAGAGCAAGCAGAAGAAAATGTTGATGATGATGATGATGATGAAAATGATGATTTAGACAATGTCATGAGTATGAATTTGAAATTACGCAAACCCAATGGCCAAATCCATAATGCCAAGCACACACAAATGATGATAACACGTGAACATGCTGGAGCCATTCTAGTGCCCGATGGGGTTATTGAAATTGAGGGACAAAGTGTAATCGATGAGAAAACAGGTAAACCTACCTTATTGTTGCCACGTTCCATATTGAATAGCATACCCGATGGCAGTGTAGTGGCTTTAATGGAACGCTCATCGGATGCTGATGAGCAGGCTGAAGAGCGCGCAAATCGCGTTATTGTCAGACGTCGTCGTAAGGGTGCCCGCCGCAATATTAAACGTCGTCGTGGCAACAGACGCCGTGTCAATAGACGTGGAGTCAATAATCGCCGTCGCGTTAATAAACGCAAAAATGTGCGTGTCATTAGACGTGGTGGTAACAAACGTCGTGGTGTTGCCAAACGCCGTGTAAACAGACGTCGTGTCAGCTTGCAGGGTTAGACATAATCACACATACACTCTAAATCTTAGCTTTTTCTGTAGTATTATCTAGTTTTTAGTTTTCTAAACTCCTCTTACCCACTAATTCTATAAACTATTCTTAAGCTTTACCTTTAAAAAGAAAATAAAGAAAAAATATTCCACAAACAAAAAAAAAAACCAACGGAAAAAATTTTTTTGATACAAAAGCGTTGCGCATGCGCAAAATTTTTGTTTTCTTAGAAACCAAGAAAGCCAAAAAGAAAGTTCATGAGGTCAGAAAAAAGAAATTGTTAAACTGTGAAGTAAGTTATCAATAGCTATTGGCACTCATACACATATTTACCCTCACACACATACAAAATAACTTTCATCGTTAAGTATTGCCATCATTATGTTAATGGCATTTACCGCGTTTTCGAGTAGCCGTCATTTCAAGTTTAAAAATGGCCGATATAAACGCTAGTCATGGTTGAGTGATAGCTCATAACGATTTTGCCGTTAACGAGTTTGTTTGTATTAACATATCAGGAATAAAATTTGACGTTTCTTAGAGAAGAAAAGAAAAGAAAGAAGAAAAAAACTTTCATTAAGAAAATGAAATTTTTGTGGCTGTTATTAGTGGTGGCCCTAAGTGCCTTGCTGTTTATACAAACCGCAAAAGCAGGTAACAACAATATGGCAAGACAATTCCGTTCCAATTTTTCTAATTTTTTTAAATTTGTTTGCTTGACATTCATTAGATGGCCAGGTTGTAAATGAAATTCAAAACCCCGAAAACGATGACAAAGTTATTGAAAACAAGCTTTTAAATGAAGTGGAAACCAAAAATGACATGAGCTCCGAAGATGAGGAACAACCAAACGATGATGATGAAGAGCCTACCAACTCTGAAGTTGTGTTTGATAATGAAGTCTTAAAAAAACAAGTACAAGACAGTCAACCCGAATTAATAGAAGAAAAACAGGTGGCCGCATTTGAAAATCAACCAGAATTAGTACGTATTCAGGTTTTCTTAGGCAAACAATTTCCATTCAATTTCATTCTTTTATTCTACAGCACCGTTTGGCACGCAACATTAAGGCCTTCCACAACTACAATGTGTTGGCACGCAACAATGGCCTACAATTGGAGGAGGACGAATATGAAGATGATGCTAATGCCTTAGCTGAGGAACGTGCCATACGCAAACGTCAACGTATACGCAGACGTAAAACCAAAAATAAAGTGAAACGTACAAATCGCAATAAACATGTGGCCAATACCAGACGTTCCACGAAACGTCGTTCCCAAAATAAAAACTCTTTACACCGAAAAACTCAGGCTAAGAAATCGAAAACCAATCGTCGTTCCCAATACAATACTAAACGTCGTTATGCTAAACGTAATGGTAGTTTGAGACGTAATACACGTAAAGGTACAAAACGTAATCGTAAGAACAGTAATGGTAGCAAGCGTAACTTTGCAACAAAATCTAAAAGTAACTTGAAACGTAAATTGAATCAGAAGAGTAAAAATGGTAAAAGTCGTAAAACTCAAGAGAATTTGGGAGAAGAAGTCCATGCGGAGTTAAGTGAGCAGTAAAAGAAAGTGTTTTATTTAAGGGAAATTAATTTAAGCTATTTATTGAATTTATTTATTGAATAAAAATTTGTAAACAGAAGATATTCGTTTTTTTTTGTTTTGTATGAATTTAAGGTTAAAAAGACAATAATACTTGGCAACTCTATTATCCTAGAAATTGCTACAGTACGTAAATCAGCCGCTTAGCTGTAAATAACCCATACAACATGTGTAATGTGATAAGTTAGGTTATAGTCCTCACCAAAGATTTCTAATGATCAATAAAGTAAGGTGCAGAATATCTTCCAGGACCCACTGCCCTAATACAAATAGTATGGTTCTTAGCTAAGGTATGATTTGGCTAAACTCTCTACCATTCTGAGAGTCTTAAAAAGCTCTTAACTTTCCTCAAATTGCCTTTGACTAGACATATTCTGTCACTTAATTTTGGGAATTCCACTAATCGGGTTCCCAAGCGCTAATCTCCTCATTAGGCTGTATTCCCTGGCTTCTGGCGTGAGCTAAGATGTTTTTTAAATCGATTCTTGTTGGGTTCAATTAAAATTCTGTTCTGCATATATGCATGTCGGTTCAGCTCTGTCTGGTGTTTTTATAAGTACATTCAATATACGCCATCTTACCCTTGCCTCTGTAGAGAAGCACAATTCATTTGAATTTCTTGTGGCTTCAGCTTTGTCAAGTGTGTCGGCCTTGTTGTTACCTTCGATGTTCCCATGTCCAATAACCCAAAAGAGCGTAAACGTTGTTATCTTCTCTAGAGACATTCGGCATGTTTGAAGCTCTCAAACCCATTTAAAAAAATAAAAAATTGTAACACGTTCATGGTACTCTATCAATCCCGTTTAGGCGACAAAACCTTTGAAGTCGTAAACTAGAATGCAGTTAACCATTATGTTTCCTTTCCTAAGAGGTTTCCTAGTTAGAAATGTTCGAAAGTTGAACCTGCAGGACATACATGTCAGAGGATAACGTTAAAAGTTGGTTCTTGTTGGCGGTTAGTTTATTGCTTTTAAGAAACATAGGTCCCAGCCTTTATTGCTTTATTTTGTTGTCATTAAACAGGATTTTTTAGCTAAGTTCGGGATGCCCTTGTGAACATAAGCCTTTCTCTCTCTCTAGTGAGATTCTAATGAAGTTCTTCGTTGATGCCATTCTCTTTGGGACTAGCGGAGCGGTTAGGGTGCGCTTTCAGGAGAAATTATTTGTTGTTCTTCCTAATCACAAGATGACAATTCCTCTGCCAAACTTTTTGAACAGCTTGTCTAACCTGAAATCTGTGTAAACAACGTTCATCAGAGCCTAAAATGTTTTCACCATGGCTAGGTTTACAGCACAGTTAGTTCAGTTCATTGGAACAACACTGTTTCAGATTTTGTTCCATTATTGGTTGATCTAATATCGTTAATGTCTGACCAGGGCTTAATAAGCTCATTCACCAATTAACTTTACTAAGAAGCTCTCTTCATGAGCGTTATTCACTACACCTCATAAAGATCACACAATATGATGAACAATATCGTTACCTAAACTAATACGAATCTAATGGTAGAGGTACCAGAGTGGTCATCCTCGTGTTCAGAATGAAATCCTTAGAAGCAATGTAGAAATTCAAGAGCCATTAAAAAATGTGCTCAATTTAGTTTGAACAGAAAGTACAGAAGATGGGAGGATAAAGCTGTCAGTGAAAACGCCATTCGAACGTTAAGTTGCCAACAGGAGAAACTGAAACTGAAACAAAATGAGGACTTCTAATGAGGACTTCTAATTTGTGATGAGGGTATAGAACAACGAAAATTGTTTTAAAAAAAAACCATTAGAGAGTCGAAGGCATCAACAAATTATAGGGAATTGTAGGGATTGCACAGCCCAAATTACTATTACTAATGCTGTTGCAGATTCATTAGATTTTGGCCGATTGCTTTAACTCTGCACTCCCTTTTATTAGTTGAGAGACGATTAAATCCATTGAAAGTCATCCATCGTAAAATGATTTCCCAAAAAGATCAATCGAACTTAAAAGAAAACAAGAATACGATCATTAATCAAACGTTCAAATGTTTTCTGTAGACTGTCAGTCATAATCTGTCTTAATTTGTGTTGATTGTCTGAAGAGAGGTCATCAGTAGTGCTAGTAAATAAAATGCCTTAGAATTGTTATTAGTTTTGTTTTTTCAAATTAATCTTCAACAAAAAAAAAAAAAAAACCTAAGTAAAGAATAGAAAAGAAAGAAATGGCCAAAGGTAAGATTTGATGGATGCTTCAAGTAATTTTTTAACTTTTGAAATTAAATACCCGAGACTTGTAATGATTTTTGAAATTTTGCTTTCTTTTTAGCAAAACGTGTTGTTGGCTTAGCTGTATTACCGTTAGCTTTTCACATTCATTTACCATACAAACTATAATTTCAGGCGATTAAATAATGTATCGAGCACTGCGTGAACCTTTGACATGCCGGAGGCTTATTATTATGTTTGGCGGAAGAATCAATCATTAACGGCTATCGAAGAGAAAGAATAGATTGATCGATGTAAACTGTCAAATGCTAAATTTAGCTACTCATACTAAATGGTATATAACATCGTTAGAGAATCATTCTAAGCATCAGTCAGTTCCCAACATTCAATCCTGTTGTGGAATATACGTGCTTAATACACCTGTGAGTTGCTGAGTAAAAGATTTCAAACCTCTACCGACTAATAGCCCCAGTACGTTAGAGTAATGAATTTGAAAAGGTTTTCCTTAGTGCTGCTGTTGCTTTGCTCAGCTATTGCATTGCAAACTGCAGGTAAGAATCGTTATACATTTTTGCTTGACCCAACCAAGTGGGTCTAATGCCTCGATCTAAATTTCTAAATTCTTTTTCGTTATAAACAAACAGATGCTCGACGACCAAAACATCGCTATGCGGTGGGTCGATATGACAATGTTGCTGCTCAGGGACGTTTTACAACCGCCATGATGAATAAGTTTGCGTTTAAGACTACAACAACAACGACAACAACAACAACTACCACAACGGCAGCTCCCGCCTCACCCACAACCACAACAACAACGGGCACGGGAACAGCAACAACTCCGACCACTCCAACAACTCCAACAAGCCCAACAACTCAAACAACTCCAACAACTCCAACAACTCCTACAACTCCAACAACGCCAACCAGTCCAACGTCTCCTACATCTCCAACAAGTCCAACGGCTACAACACCTGATACACCACCTGCGGATGGCGGTGATGCTCCACCACCCGGTGGTGATGCTCCACCAGCGGATGGCGGTGACGCTCCACCAGCGGATGGCGGTGATGCTCCACCAGCGGATGGCGGTGAAGATCCAGGAGCGGGTGGTGAAGATCCTGGCGCTGGCGAAGAACCCAGAGTATTTGCCAATGGACGTCGCAACGTCCATCTTAACGATGAAGACGACGATATTTTCAATATTGGCAAGCTCGATGAATTTGAAGATGATGATGACAATGCTGATTATGATGATGATGAAAATGCCTATGACGATGAAGAAACTGAAATTGCATCGTTATCGGATAAGCATACCAGATTACATAAGGATGAATTGGATGATCTTGGACGTGCCGCCCGTGCCCGTCCCTCATCTTGGAGAAGACGCCAAATGGGAGAAAGACGACTTCGTGCTCAGTTAAACAAACGCATACGACAAAATAGACGCATTCGTAATCAAAACAGACGTCGTAACTTGCGACGCCAACAAAAATTTCGCAAACAATTACGTCAACGTAGACGCCGTTTACAACAGCAAAGACGACGCAACATGATAAGACGCCGAAAGCAACAACAAAGACGCCGTAAATCAGCTGCGCGCCGTCGTCGTATGATGCGTCGTCAACAACAAAAAAGACGTCGCCGCCAGCAACGCATAAATCGTTCACGTCGTCGCATAAGTAACAATCGTCGCTTACGTCGTTTCTTAAGACGCAGTGGTAGCCGTAATCGTGTCATCCGCCGTATAAATATTTAAGGAAAACGAATACCCACACTTTCTCTGTCTCTCTCTTTAACGAATAAATGGAAAACTTAATTAAAAAAAAAATGTTTCATTCGGATTTCATTTCTTCAAATCTAGAAAATCCCAATTACATCTGGGGAGTTGATGGATTTAACTAGTTCTTGGGACATACTCACGGCAAGTCAAAATATTTTTATATTTTAAATTAATCGATTATTCGTTGAATACGTTATTTTCAATTTAAGTAAACATCTTGAAATTTTAAAATTATTTACAAAACTTCCTACGCTTTACAGTTCTGCTTTAATTCTGCACGGGTGATTAAACATTTTTATGCCTTTCACAGATGCAAATCTCATCTCATACACCTCACACAGCTGAGCTTTGATAGTTTTCTAACAAATTTTTTCAAATCTCTTTACTTTTGGTTATAACTCAGGAAGATCAACTGCACAATCATAATTATATTAGCCTTGGCTTATCTGCCTTCTTTCGATTGGCCAATGTCATCACCGTATACCCATAATACGTATTGATGTCATTCAAGCACTTTTGTCAAACTGTGCGGCGTAAAATCAAAGTGGGGATGAACTAACAGAATGACTAAAGATTGACACAAAGTATCAATATTATCGTCAATTATTTAAGGTCTTGGAATATTTTGTGGCAACTGATTTGATTTTTACACAAATTCCATGGCAAAGAGTACATCTATGATACCTTGTTGATGATACTAACAGTTTCGGGCTAAATGGCGAATATCATAGGGAGTTCAGTCTGAGCCACCCGTTTAAAAAGAGTGCAATATCATGAAGTTCTTATCGGTATGCACCGCAACAGATGGCAATCCTAACAATTTCGAACTTAATTACGTGTTTAAACGGAAAAATTGAAAATGGGAACTACATTAAGGCAACGTGTGTGCCTTCTAGGCAAAAAACTTGTTCATAGAATTTTCAGTTATTCTGTTGGCCCACTTCTGTTTAAACTTTCGGGTCTACTTTATTCAAATGGTCAAATAGGATCCGATTCGAATTGATCAGTTCGTTAGGTAAAAGCATTATAAGCTTACAATCGGAATTACTAGGGTTTTGTTATTATCAAACTACACATCAAACAGACCTGCAGAGGTTGCAGAATCTTTTATCGTGTTCAACTACAATTATTTCGAATATCACGGCATTTGAATAAAATTTGTTACTCTTACGCAATTACTTAATTGGTCATTACAACCGTTTAGTCAGGCATTAACGATACACCACCTGAACTGGCTCATTGGATCGGTAGGGATCGCCAATTAGTTTCATCCATAGTTTGGAGGGCAGTCCCTTACGATGTGGTCACTAGTATGCTAGTGTAAAACCATTTAATCGTGCCAAGCAATTTACAATTTCTTCTGCACTGAAGACTAAATCTTTGGCTCTCATGATTTAAATCCTCTAAAGAGGATTCCTCTAGAAGACATAGTTTGCCATAAAAGTTACACTCGAATTTTTATCCGTTTGATATAGACTGAGTTCGTGCTCTGACCACTTTTCCATTTGACAGGGTGAAGCTCAACATAAGGCATGTGTAAAGGCGAAAGGTATTATCGTCACAGCCTCTTAGGTTGATTGTTGGCTTATTAGACATGAGGAAAACTTATAATAATTTTTTTGCCTACTTGCCTCCCAACAGTAGTCTGGCAAAAGCTCTGAACGTAAATAAAACTGCCATCAAAAGTTTCTCAAGAATCTGTCTGTCGTTACGAAATCGACTTTAAGCTATAGATTCCCTTTACTCATGGATAGCATGAACACATACAACATGAGCGGTGTTTGAAGCTGTGTTGTAATCCTGACTGAAGAGTTAGCTTGAACTCTTAGCGCAGTCATGTCGCACAAAATGAAACACAAAGGAAATATTTTTTTTGGTGACTATCCTTCAACACCCTTCTGAGAGTAATTAAAACTATCATGAAAAGTCCCGACACTTGTGGGTAAAATTAAAACACACAACATGGATTGTGTGCGAAATTAGGTTGTAATCAGAGATCAGCAATGAATCACTTTTCCGATACTCATAAGCACTCATGTAATTTTAAGTATGAACGAATCAACAGAATTGAAATTCAACAAGTTTAAGTAGCAATGAGTATGAGTACAATGTTGATATCAAACTCACAACATTCGAAATTTGTTTGATTCATACGCCTACTTATTCTGATTCACAAAATTTTGAAAAATAATTATAATACTTTTAAGTGATTCGAGTGGCTCGAATCATTCATAAAAATTTACAGCCTTTGTTGTTGTCGCATATACAAACAAAGAAGAAACGAAAGACAAAGACAACAATCTTCTTGTGAGTAGTATAGTAGTGTTCGTACGCCAATCGTACTTATTTCGTGCTTCGTGTAAGTGTTAAGTAGAGACGAGTCGAAGTCAATAACATCATGCGTATTGTTAAGTATGAATACGGAGTACTTCCAACTTTGAGTATAAGTAGTATGAGTATGACATCAAAATGAGTATATATGCGTATAAGTATATGAAATTATAAATATGACCCGAATCTACATATCGTTCTGGATACTTATTGCTGATCTCTGGTTGTAATCCTGACCAAAGTTTTGTACTGACAAATTAAGTAAGTAAGTGAAGACTAAAATGCAAAAAATAACAAGAAAACCGGGCTTTAAAATCATCAAATAACGTTACCGTACATAATTATATACCCACTAAGTATCGTTTATTTATTTAAGCTCCATACAAGAAAGGTTAAAATTAAACTTAATTTAGGTCGTTCTTCTTTGAATTGCAAAATAGAATTTCTGAAAGAAATTTATTGACGGCTCGGCATTACAAACGTACTATGTACCACCACCATATGTGAATAAATTTGTAAATTTATGAATATTTTTATTACCATTTACCCCTTGACCGTTTAGCCAAAAGTTTTAAGCCTATTGCGAGGTTAAACTTATGAAGAATATTCAAATGAGGCGATCTTTTCTTTTCTACATCGATTGTCAATATTAATTATGCATGTAAACAATCCCAATATATTCGTTACAAGTTTATTGTTGTTTTTGTTTTTATATTATTAATAAATTATAACCGAATTGTTGCTATTATTGTTCTATTTATAAATATAAAACAAAAAAACAAAAAAAAAAAAAAGGATTCTGATTTCGTATAGGCCTACAAAACCTTTACAACTCGCTCGTATAAATATCATAGGCTGGACCATTTACAGTCAGTATTGTCTGAAGACTTACAACGTTTGCAAAGCCGTTTTATATTAAAACGTTTGGCTTAAAGTTTGAATTGCAAATTGAATTGGCATAGCTTAAACGCAATGGCTTCGTTTAAAGCCACTTTTATCCTGGTCTGCTTGGCAACCGTTATGTTGCAAGCAACAGGTAAGTTTCGATTGTTTTTTCTTTTGGGTTTTTGTTCCTAGATTATTGTAATATTTTTGTACAATTTTTAAAATTCTAGGCGTCAGCGGTGGTAAAATATTTTTCGATAAATTTGCTGCTTTGGCGCAATTGAATAATCCCACCACGACTACTTCAGCGCCGGAACCACCCACAACAATAACTCTACCAACCGAACCTACTGTACCCACCGCACCGACCACTGATCCAACTGGTACTACGCCAACAACTGACACTGGTACAACTGATACAACTGAGCCAACGGCACCGACAACGGATACTGCTGCACCAGAACCACCACCACCAGAAACACCAGAACCACCGCCACCAGAGACACCAGAACCACCACCACCAGAGACACCAGAGCCGCCACCACCAGAGCCACCAGCAGGTGGTGAAGATCCTCCACCAGGTGGTGAAGATCCCCCACCAGGTGATGAAGATCCCCCACCAGGTGGTGAAGATCCACCACCAGAAGATCCCGCTGGAGATGGTGGCGATCCTGCAGGAGATGGTGGCGATCCTGCTGGAGATGGTGGCGATCCTGCTGGAGATGGTGGCGATCCTGATGCCGGTGCTGGAGGTAGAGCTTTTACTAGAAATCAAAAACGTGGTAAATTCTCTTTGGCCTACGATGATGATGAAGATGATGATTATGAATTCGATGATGATGAGGAGTCTGATGAAATCGAAGAATTAATGCCAAACACTGACAAAAGCCAAGATCTTGACGAACCAGCTGAAGGTCGTGCTTATCGTTCCAGTAGATCAGAATGGCGCAGACGCCAATACCAATTGCGTAGACAACAGGCCCAATTGAATCGTCGCCGCAGGTACCTTAGACGCCAACAACAAAGATTCCAAAGACGTCAACGTTTAAGACTACGTCAACAGCGTCGCCGTGAAGTACAAAGACGTAATAAACAACGCAGACATCAGAACAAACGCAGGCGAACCATGCAACAACGTCGCCGCCAAGAGTCATTGCGTAAACGTCGTCAACAAAATCGCCGCAGGGCTGCACAAATCAAGAGACGTCGTATCCAACGTAGACGTCTCAGGCGCTTAAGGAAAAATCTTGTAAAACGTATGCGTCAACGTCGTCGTCGTCAACAAAGAAGAACTCAACGTTTGAGAAAGAACAGGAGAGGACAAAAAATCGTAATCAGACGACGTCGTCGTGGTAATCGTCCTGGCCGCGTAAATATTGTGCGCCGTCCATACTAAGTTGTAAAATGTTTAAGAATAAAAAGGTTATGATCCGACTTATGATACTCGAAACAAAACATACGTTTTTTTTATACATTTTCAACAATTTGGCAAGAGGACACAAAAGTTTAGTACTTTTTAAAAAAATATTTTAGTTTTGGTACTTTTTCTAATTACTTTAGAATAACAGTACAGATTTTAGTATTTTTACGAGCCAGGTTTGTGAAGATAACAAATTTTCAAATGGATCTGATTATGTTTCTCAACAAAAAAAACTAGCTTCTTGTAGAAACATGTTTGTAAGTTTTACTAAAAGGTCAATCGGTTTTGGAATGATATCGATATAATACTTTAATATTCCATTTGGTACTTTTTCTCGATGCTTTAAGTTTTAGGTTTGGGGGGAATTCTTTTTTCACTTTGGTACTTTTTTTAAGTACAGACTTTAAGGTATCAAAGTTTTTATGGAATTCTTATACAAACAGATATCTTTTCGGCATTCAAAACTTTTTTAAAGATTCTAAAGTATTTCTTTTGGTATTTTTTTCCACTTTTACTTTAGAACGCTTTCATAAGAGTCTTTAAAAAAAGTAATTGCATAATTAGTCAAGTCAAGATTACAACTTAGTTTTTCGCACCACTTATGTTGTGTGCATTAATTTTATTCATGAGTGATGGGACCTACAGTTTAAAGTCGACACCGAACGACAGATGTTTGAGAAACTTTTCATGGCAATTTTATTTTCTATCAGAGTTTTTTGTCAGAAATCTTCGGAGAGGATGTCGTCGAAGAAATACTTTTTCATATTGTTGTTTTGATGCCTAAACTGGGGTTTGAGCTGAGGCCTTATGTCTAAACTATGGACACTCATAAAAAAAGTATATTTTGTAGAAAAATGGATTTTCTTATTTTTGATTTATAGAACCCTTTTAGGTCTATTTATTACTTCTTTGTTTTGGTACTTTATTTTGGTACTTTTATTTGTTTTCTAGGTTACACGTAAAGTGTTTCGTTTTTTTCTATTTAAATTTTTGCTCGACAATATTTGTTAGTGGAAGTCAAGTAAAACTGTTTAGGCCAGGTCAAGCGAGTTCATTTGGCGGGGGGGTTTTGACAACAGTTTAGCACAATAGTTTGTGTGGTGAATTTATGTAAACGTATGTTGAATGTTTTAATTTTTTTTTTTTGCCAAAATTCATAATCAATTTAAAAGACAATCAAAAGCAGCAACAAAAATTAAAAATTTATTAAAAATAAATATCAAAAAAAAAAAAAATCAAACAACAACAATTTGAAGCAGAAGCAAGCGAGCGATTCTATTTGCGAAATTTATGCGAATTTATAATTTAATTTCGCTGAATATTTTTATTGTTGCAAAAAAATCAAAGGAACAAAGCTAAACTAAACTAAACTAATTCGTTCATAAATCGTCTTAAGCGTTGATCTGAATTAAATTTAAACTAAAAAAAAATAAAAAAAAAAAATACAAAACGGTTCAAATATTAACGCAGGTCACCATTTCTTTTGTTGCCAAAACGCATATATAAGTTTTGCAAATTTGCGAAAAATATCATCAGTTATCCGCTGGTATTCTTCTCTTAGACACACACAAATCAAATCGTTTGTTGAGAAGAAGAATTCCTGGAAAGCCAAACCTTAAACGAAAATTTAAAAAAAAAAATAGGAACAAAAAAGTTTGAATTTCTTTCGACAAAATGCGTTTGAACCTAGTACTGCTGCTGGTTCTGACCACACTATTATTGCAGTTTGCATGTAAGCTTCCATTATAGAATTTTAAAGAATTTCACTAACACAATAACATTTGTTTTCCAATTGTACTCCTTCAACAGATGGTCACGATGTAGCACGATCGGCTGCTGGCAATAAAAATCGTTTGTTCCGTCGTCTCAATGAGGATTACTCTACGACAGAAGACAATGGAAATGCTCGTTTCGGTTCTGCATTAATGGAAAAATGGGAAAATCTAAAAAGGCGAACATCAACGACAACAACAACAACTACCACAACTACCACAACGACCACAACAGCAGCACCAGACGATTTGCTACCTGACACACCACCAACAGTAACTGATCCAACAGGAACTGATACTACTGATCCAGGAACAACTGATCCAGGAACAACTGATCCAGTAACAACTGATCCAGGAACAACTGATACAACTGATCCAGGAACAACTGATACAACTGACCCAGGAGCAACTGATCCAACAGAACCTGACCCAATATTACCAGATGTACCAGATCTACCCGAACCTGAACCTGAACCTGAACCTGAGCCAACAGCAGATGAGACTGATCCACCACCGGCTGATGAAGAGGAAGATCCACCAGCTGATGCGGAAGAAGAACCTCCAGCAGACGCCGATGAAGAAGCTGGCGCTGAAGATGAACCTGGCGCAGATGAAGAAGAACCTGCCGAAAGAAATTTACTCAATAATAGTTTAAATTTCGATCCTAACGAAGAAGATATCGATGACGATGAGCAGCTTATAAAGTTCAATGGAAACGACAACGATGACGACGAAAATTCCATCAGCTTAACTGAAATTGGCCGTGCTTCCAGAGCACGTCCCTCTTCTTATCGTCGCAATCAATTGAAACGTCGTCGACAACTCTCTCGCAGGCGTCAAACTCGTTTAGAACGTTTACGTCGACGCCGTCTCGAACGTCGCTACCGTCAAAAACTACGCGCTACAATACGTAAATACAATGAACGTATGTTGAGAGAATACCGCAATCGCCAACGGATCAATAGCCATCGCCAAGCGCAAAACATGCAAAAACGTAATGCCATTCGTCGTCGCAATGCCATAAGGCGACAACGTGCTCAGGCCAAGAGACGCCGACGACGTGCTCAGCTTCGTCGCAGAGCTGCACTGAAACGTCGTAGAGCAGCTTTAAGGCGTCGTCAGCAAAGTAAAAGAGCTCAAAGACTTCGTCGATTGAGAAGACGCAATGCTCAACGCCGTCTTAATAGACATCGTCGCTTACAACAGATAAGACGTTTGCGTCGTTACAGAAGACGTCACGGTAGAGCTTGATTGACCGAAATATGTACCCCAGACCAATGATTAATAAAAAATATGATTCTAAATTTAAACAAAATTTTCTTGTGTATGCTTTACAATTATTTTCCCGTCTACAAATTAAGGCACCCAATAGTGCTTTAAACAGCCCATTCCAATGAAATTCGTTACCGGATAACATTAACAATGGATCTTATTCTTGATGGTCTTTTACACGATATTAGGCAAGCTGCAATTTATCTGAAACTTGATGAACATATCACATGAATGACATGATACGAGATGTTTGCCAGTGGTATACCTTGTTACTGTGATATTGCCTGGAATATCAGATTGGCTTTCAGAATGGCTTTAGTTCCAAATAAACATTGAATCACCGAAAACGAAGGGGTGAACCCTTCTAAATAATTTCAGCATGAAGCGCACTTCCATTGGATATTAAGCTATAAATCCATTTGACGCAGCATCTGTGACACGACAATTTTGTAATTGCCGTCTCAGGCGAATAGAATGGGCTTCAATTATTTTACAGGTGGCACTGGCGAAGTAAACAACTGAAAGCTCTAAATCTTTCATTATTGCGAGCAAAAACAGAAATTAGTATAAGGGTCCTGTAGGAGCATCAACACTAGTTGATGCGTTGCCTTTAAAATAAACATTTCAAGTATTCCATTTTTGAGGGAATGTCGCGCCGCTAGTGTTGCATCTATTGTGTTTATAGCACATGATAGTCATAATTTTTAACTCCTTAGTATATCCAATACAATTTGCATAGATTTTCAATTTCTAGACAACAATAGATGACAATTTAGGAGCCTGTTAAAGTAGAACAAGTCAATGTACTACGTATACTAGTATTTGGTCAACTTTATGTTGAAACCAACGTAGAGGGTAGTGTGTTGGCTTATTAGACGCAAGGCTAATAAGGTGGGTTCAAACCCACCAAGTCAGACAAAAAAAAAAACGATTAAAACGAAATATTGAATAAAATTTTTCTTTCAACGATTTCCTATCACCAGTCCGCTGACAGTCCAATGACAAGCATCTCAAAAAGAAATCCGTCGTTCGGAACTGACTTTAGGTGCCGCACCACTCATTAATAAAATTAACACAACATGGGTGGGGTGTGAAAATAGGTCGTAATCCTAACTAAAGGATTGTAATGACCAATTAAGTAAGTAAGAATGTATGTCTTAAATTGGATTTTTTTTGTAAGCGGCGACGCTTGTTATTATTTCAGTTCTTGACGCATCTACGATTGGATCCCCGTCTGATAATACGACATCTAATTCGACAACCTTTATTCTTGGTTCTTCGGTTCAAAACAAAGGATTGGCTATTCTTGAAATATTTACGATATTTAGCAGGAACACGAACACTTACAACTTGATCACGTTTAGTTTCACTAGGTTTCAAAATGACACAAGCTGGACGGCGAATTTCGTATGCGGTCACCATGTATCCCATCATCTAGTGAAGGCACTATCTTAGCAGCTGCACCTCAAGCCACAACCGTATAATTGAATTCTAACAGTACCATCACCACCAGCCCAACTAACCTCTTCAGCACAACCAACAATAGTGTTACCAGCTTCAATGTCTATAGTTGTTATCGGAAAAGTACTAATTATAACTCAACCACTTAAGGTAACTGTTAGACAAGGGGATGTGCTGTAGTGGTGGGACTAGTAGTGATAGGGCCAGTGTGAGTGCCAGCACCGACATTGTTAGTTACATAAATAATCGATTGACTTTAGTTTGTTGCGAAGCGGACGACCACGGGAACGTTCACCTTCCTTAGCAGCATCAGTGACAACAATCGCCTCCTGTTTTGTAGCATCGGTATCATCATGATCGATATCGACACCTACAACACAACGTTTCAAATTGATATGAGCTAGACCAGGGTTAGCTTTGGCATCAGAGGTCCCCTTAATTTTTTGTTCGGTTACCATGTATCCTTTACCATCAGCTGTTAACGCGACCACAACAGATTGTTCATCTTCGTCGACTAAGGCAGCATCTTATTCGGTGGCATAGTTGTCAATTTTCTTGTTTTCATCGAAAGCAGAGGCAACATAGTAAAATTCTACCATTAACAGCACCATCAGCACCATATACAGTGTCTTAAACAGTAGCATCAGAGCCAGGAAAACTTCTCCTTTCCTGTAGGATCGGTAGCATCATGATTGATATCGACTGTTACTTAGACACCATTTGCAACACTTACAACCTGACTCCGTTAAGCAATACTACGTTTCAAATTGATATGAGGTAGACCAGGGTTAGCTTTGGGATCAGAGGTGCCCTTAATTACTTGTCCGGTTATACCATATATCCTTCACTGTCGTCTGCTAAAGTGGCCACAACAGATTGTTCATCTTCAGCGACTAAGGCACCATAGTAAAATTCTACCATTAACAGCACCATCAGCACCATATCCAGTACCTTAAACAAATAATCACTGGAACCTTTACCTTTTTTAGCAGCATCAGACGCAGGAAAATTTCTCCTTTCCTGTAGCATCGGTATCAACATCATTGATATCGGCCACTATCTTCGATACTAACAACTTGAACATGTTTAGCACTAAGACGTCTCATTCGTGGCCATTAATCTGGGGCTCAGAAGTGCAGTTAATTCCATCAGAATGTTAAACGAGAATGTTACGAGTTTCACACTCGTTTTGCTCACTCAAATAGACAGAGGACTAAACAGGTTCCTTGTTAAGGTCCAGATTTTATTAATGAGAGTTGGGTTGCGTTGCCCTGTGGCAAAGCCAGTTGACATCAATGTGTGTAAAATAGCAATGTAAAGAATGTAAATATTGGTGACTTTAATTTTTGTTTCTTTTATTGTAAAAAATTCGAAACTTTACTGTCGTGTATGTGGTTTCAAATTGATTTTAAAGAAATTATGATCATGACTGTGTGATCTTTTTCTTGTCTACATCGAATTTTGTTTTTTCAATGAAAATGGCTTAAAGCGCTTTTAATTGTGGCCATAAATTCTTGGCTATTCGAGAGTAACAACAACATGTTGTTGTACATACTTTCGCATTTACCGTTGGTCGAGTAAGTACTTGAGCAACATTTTTTTTTCCAACTTTTTTTTGGTGTTTTTTTTTCATTCTGCATTTAAGCGTAAAGCGTATAGCGTACAGCGTACAACATACAGTAAAGTAAACAATTGATGAATTGAATATGAAATGATATTCACTTTTTTTTTTTGTTTTGTTTTTGGTTTACAATTATTGGCGTTTGGTGAATATTATTGGGAGAAACGTATAAAAAGCATTGATTGACGAATGTTAATCATCAAATATTGATTTGCAATCTTAGTAAACACTTGGTGGTCTATTATTGAAAAGTTCTTTTATTCGGCCGCCCATAAAAGTAGTTTCAATCATGAAATTCTTTATCTTCTTCGCCTTCATCCTGATTGCCTTAATGGCATTGGCTAATGCTGCACCGCAACCAGAACCCAAACCTGAACCCGAACCCGTGCGAGCTAAAGGTAAATAGATTTTCCTGTGTGATTAAAAGTTTTTTAAAATGAAAAATTTGAATTTCAGTTGGAAAATTTCGTTCAGCACAAGCACAAGTCGAAGATGATGTCCAAGTTGTAGCCGATATCGATCATGATGATACCGATGCTACAGAAAAGGAGGAGATTGCTGCCGCTGATGCTGTAAAGAAAGGTGAAGGTTCCAGTGGTCGTTTGTTTATGAAAAAATTCTTGCTGTTTAAGAACATGTTTGGCAGCAAACAAAGCCAACCGATTATTATTTTAACTAACAATGGTGGTGCTGGCACTGGCACTGGCACTGTCCCTACCACTACCGGTCCCACCACTACAGACATTACAACCCCTACCACTGAATCAATTATCTCAACTGGTTCAATTCCCTCTGGCACCGGTACAGTTAGTACTTCTCCGATAACAAATACAGGCACTGGAGGTGTCGACGCTGGTACTGGCGGTGACGCTGGCGCTGGAGAAGTTGGTGGTGGTGATGCTGGTGCTATACCTAGAATTCAGTTTTATGGTCGTGGTTCTGCGTCTGATGAAAACAAAAAAACTGAAAACTATGCTGTCGAACAAGATGCTGCCTTAGTCGAAGAAGATGAACAAACTGTTGCAGCCGCTTTAGCAGCTGGTGGTGAAGAATACATAGTGACCGAACAAGAAATTAAGGGCACCTCTGAGGCCAAGGGTAATCGTGGTCCAGCTCGTATCAGTTTGAAACGTCGTGGTGCTAAACGTGGTCAAGTTGTAAGAGTTCGTGTTCCCGCTAAATATCGTAAATATTTCAAGAATGGTCAACGCGTTGTTTTAAACCGAAAAAATAAGAACAAAGGTCGTCCAATAAGGCGTCGTGTTATCAGACGTGGATCCAATCGTAGACGCATCAAGAACAAAAACAATAACAAACGTCGTCGTGTTGTAGCCGCTTAAATAAATCCTAAACATTTTAAACCTTTAACATCTGAAATATTTATTTAAAGAAACAAAAATTAAAAAAAAAAAAAAATTTTTAAGCATTTATTGAAATAAAAATGAAACGATAGGACTTATTAAAATGCCTTGAAAATTCAAAACGAAATGAAACGCTTGTCCTCCACTACTACTTGTCCTACTATATTACAGATGGCAATCCAATCATCCTAGAAACGGATACTTTCGAACGACTTCGTGCTTAAACCAGCCTGAAACCAGCAACTTTGTTTGAGGATTCGATTTTCGATTTTGTCCATTTTGGGGACCTTTACCCTCAATAATATGTAAGCTCTGGTTCAAGGTTTGGCCAACAAAGCTTATGATGTTCATCACAAAATAAACACCATCATTCCGCACTGGATAAAAAAATATTCAGTTACGGCATGAGACTAAAAATTTCATTGGAATGTGTCCGGAAAAGAACCAATGAACCAGAAAAGTTTGTTCCAACAATCCTATATTCGGCCGCAAGGTGGAAACTAAAATCGCAAATAGCGCTTCATGTGTACATCCTAGTTAGTGTTATTATTTTTACATGTCGATGACAGCTGACGTGTGCAGGAAATTATTCGAAATGCTGTCTTCACCAACATTCTACTCCTATTGCCTATTGTTTTCAGTTTAGAGAGAGAATTGAATTCTAGAGGCAATTTCTCATAGAGATATTGGTTGTTGTTTGCTTTTACTAATGCTGTCTTCTCTAGAAGAGCAAATTGGCGAAGGAATGGAATTTCCAAGGGTTCTTCTGAAATTTCAGTTCTCACTGGCGAACCTATTCTGGCATCCTGTTTGGCTGCTAATGTGTCCTTACGAGAAAAGAAAAACGGACCAAACAAACCACCTAAGCGGCGAGTTATGGGCTCCCAAATGAGTAATGAAAACCCCTGAAAATTTCTATGAAATAAATATTATGGCTAAGAATCAGGTCTCATGCGACGAAAACCTAAGCAATAACAGAGAAAGTGTTCCATCGTTTCAATGTCTTCTGGCTCAATTCTTATTGACTCCATGCTCTCTTAACAATGCTTTTAACTTCAGGGCCCTTAATAATATATTTTCCACTTGAGTCCGTAACTCTGCCCATATGAAGGACCATTCACGGCACAATTAAAGCTGATTGGATCATTCACAATGACGATAGATATGCCCATTGATATATCAAAGGAATAGCATTGTAGCTATTTTCCCACTCGGAAAACACGGAAGTGATTGTGGAGAATCCAATAAACTCGGAAAAAGTAACTCTTAGGTACGTATTTAGGTCTGGAGATATCATAGTATCGTACTTTTTGAAAAAATAAATCTGGCAGAACCGATATTATTAATTCCGAGTGTAATTTTATCGAAAGTAATTTTACATTCTAGCAGCGTCAATTGATCAACCACACCATGCGATCTGACTTCATTAGACGTTTTTTGTGATGCTACTTCAAAACTTTCATGGTTAATGTGGGACCATTTGAAAAGCAACATTCGTCAGTTATTGTCCAGTCATATTTCGGACATAGATTGCTTCAATTGCCTAGTTTTTGTAGGGTTATAACCTCTTCAATGATTCCTAAACTACTGCCTGTTTTCACTTTATGTGTAGGAAAGAATATTCACAGAAATACTATCAAAATCGTTTCTCGAAGGGCCTAGAATGTTATTTATTTTGGAAGTACTAGACAGAAGAGGTTGGTCCATACAAGAAAAAACTGTAGCGTACATATTCACCAACTACATGGCTAGAACAGCTCTAACTTCTTTTTTAATTGCTTAAATCTCATAATTTTATTACAACTAATAAATGCCAGTCGTTACAAGTTCAATTCCAACAAAAATAATAAAAAAAAAAGTAAAACAGAAAACATTCTTCACTTAAGACCACCTGTTACTTCGATAGCAGCACCATTAACATACGATGATTTATCGGAAGCCAAAAAGGCTATGACTTCAGCTATTTCATGAGCTTCACCCATGCGACCCATTGGACAGCGTTTAACAATGTCGGCCTTAATATTCTCGGGCACTGTATTCACCATAGGCGTGTTAATGTAACCCGGCAATATGGCATTGACTCGTATGCCAAATTTACCAAATTCCTTGGAGGCCACCTCTGTAAACGATATGACACCAGCTTTAGTGGCGGCATAGTTTGCCTGGCCCATATTATTCATTTTGGCAACAATACTTGAAATATTCACAATACTGCCGCCCTTAATATTGTGTTCAATCATGGCTTTGGCAAATTGTTGTGTGACCAAGAAGGTACCCCGTAAATTAACGCCATAAACATCATCATAATCCTGGACAGGCATTTTCAATAAATAATTATCGCGTGTAATACCAGCTGAATTAACTACCACAGAAGGGGCAGTTTTGAATTGAGCGCAAGCTTGGGTAACTGCTTCGCGAACACTGTCATATGAAGAGACATCCAGTGCAAGAGGAAAAACATCTAAAAGTGGGCACATTTTTAGGCTTGTTTCATTATTAAAAGCTATAACAATTATAGCAGAAGCTTTTAAACTCACCACCACCCAATTGTTTAGCCGTCTCTTCGGCTGCTTTAGCATTACGATCAGCTGCTATCACTTTGGCTCCATAATCTTTTAACACTCGGCACGTACTGCGTCCAATACCAGAGCCGGCTCCTATTAATTTTGTGTTTTAATAAAATTTTTCACTCATCAATTAATACTTGTTGCTGCAACTCACCGGTAACAATTGCTAACTTGTTTAACAATAATTTAACCATTATTTCTACTCTACGACCAGCAACTGATAACAGAAATCAACCTCCAGCCCCAATAAAGTTCGGCAAAAAACTGATCATTGCGTAGCCATAACAATAAAATAAAAGAGAGTGAAAGCTTTTAAATAATTACTGGGTTGCCATGTTTAGTAATCGACAGCTTTTCCAGGGGAATTTACATAAAGACCTGCATTCTTCCAATCATTTATAAAATGTTGATAAAAACCCAACTTCTTGATAGTTCTTATCTTATTCATCAATTATCGTTCGTTGTGCTCTGTGGAAACGGGCCGCTTTGGTAACCAAAGCATCCACTTTAACTTAAGAGTACTGTGCCGTTAGTTACTTGCGCGAATGCTTCTTGTTTATCTTTCTAAGAGAATACAACAAATTTTAAGGGAAGTGCGCCATAGCGTGACTCCAGCGAATCTAGTGTTTCTTGAAACCGAACGTGATACTGTAATCGTAAAAATTATACAAAAATGGATCAAAAGTGTAGCGTACGCCAATACAAGATCACCAAAAGAGGTAGAAAACGACAGTCTATTGATCATGCATTCTAAATTTGTAATGGAAAACGGATATGTAGGAGATATTAGATGAACGGAAAAGCTATTCTAATGCTAACAAAAGAATATCGCCACATTATAATGGAGCAAAAAACACAAAATGCCGCAACCTCATCCAACTGGAATGCAAACAATAAAAAAAAACTTCTCACAAATGACGTCATCTCTAATGTTATACACAATTTGGTTTAATGGCCGACCGAATAAAAATAATGTATATCTTATTAAAGACACAAACCATGTGTCAAAAATAAGTCAAAATGTTTAGACTCTCTAATTTGATTTTTGACGACTATTTAAGCAGTTTTCAGAGTATTTTCTAAACATTCTGTAGAGTTGACAGTACTTAATAACGTATTCAACTGAAACGCTTTAAAACATACTGTGAGATTTCAATCTATTAAGGCAAGCAAAGTGTATCAGATCAAAATTTAAGACACTATCACGGGCAACGTTATTTATTAATAAGTGGGAATGCCATAAAGTATGCTATAAAACTGTCAAAACAAATTTTTTTTATACAAGATTACCACCTAGTTTCTTCCACCACCTAGCCTCTTCCACCACCTAGCCTCTTCCACCACCTAGCCTCTTCCACCACCTAGCCTCTTCCACCACCTAGCCTCTCCCACTACCTAGCCTCTTCCACCACCTATCCTCTCCCACTACCACTACCTACATACGTTGTGCGTACTTATTTTGTGCATGAATGATGGGACCTACAGTCAACAGTAAAATTTTTGAGAAATCTTTTCATGGCAATTTTATTTTCTTTCAGAGTTTTAGTCCGAAATCTGTTGGAAGTAGAAATATTTTTTCATATTTCGTTTTGTTCGGATTGTTTTGTCCTGGGTTGGATTTACAATTACAAGAAAAAACCATGATTGGTGGTGTAGAGGGTAGACTAGACCCTTGAAACTTTAACTCGGAAATTTTTAATAAAAAATGATTCGAATATCAATCCAAATAGTCTTATGACCACCACCTAGCCTCTCCCAGTCGAACAATGGTAAATCAAATCAATGCACACATTGTTTCGAGTTTACCTATTTTTATCAAAGAACTAAAAAGTGTTATAAGTGCTATTGCGACATCGCCCGCTATCTGACGTATTTGCATCGGAAAAATTGATACCATCAAGTCGTTCATTTCTAAGACCTCTATGATGCTAGTATTGTCAAAAAATTAGTCCACCCAGAGCTGCATTGCAGTGAAGTGAGTTCCAAATTGTCCGATGACAAATTCTTAGACATTCGCTTACATAAAGCAGAATTCTATTACAAATGGAGGACAAAAAATAATAAAAGATAACTGGAAGTGGATAGAACACACACTAAAGAAAGATGATATAGACGGGAGAGCTATTGCGTTGATATCGCAGGGTAGTAGCCTGACAGGGGCGCCTACTTAGAAGCGTTCACTTTGGCCTTATGCTACACTAAGAAGTAAAATAGACGCCAGCCATAAGGGGGTCGCCGTGGTCTAGTAGGTAGTGTGTTGGTTTATTAGACGTAAAGTCAGGGTTCGAGGCCCAGGCCAAACATCAAAAAAATAAAAAATATACAAAAAGTATTTTTCGGCGATTTCTTTCTCTTCTTGAAAAGTTGTTCAAAAATCTGTCGTTCGAAGTCGACTTTAAACTGTAGGTCCCGCCACTTCTGTATAAAATTAACACACACAACATAAGTGGTGCGAGAAACTGCGAGCTTCTTGGGGACAATTGCTGTAGACTGTCTAATGGTGAAGGTATAGCACTGGCCATTTTATAGTCACCAGCAGCGAACACGTTTCCTTACTGTTCGCATCTTCGCCCTTTCCACCTTTCCTAAAAACCTACAAAATGCACTGCATGAGTAGGGGTCATCCCCTGAGTGCTGGTTTTATAAAGCGATCCATTCATGAGTTTCAATTTTGACATATATTTTTCAATGACTTCGGTTGGTATCTTCCCAGTGGCAGTTGTAATGTTGCTTTTAAGCCTAGATTTGTGCGTAACAAGTATCGTGAGGGACTTTACATATCGCCGTAGAAAATTGTCACTTAACGGTTCGTGGACTACTTCAAAACCTAAGAAACGTAAGATTAAGTTTTTCTTTACCAACCTCGCTACTCAATCGGTTCATAAAATCGCTTGTTGTTTGTCATTTTTAGTAAAATAAAATTATCGCACAACCTCTTGCTACAATGACTGAAACGTTGCGATTTAATCCTTTCATTTTTTTTATTATTTATCATTTTTTTCAATGAGGTCGCCGTGGTCCAGTAGGTAGTGTGCTGGCTTATTAGACTTAAAGCCCGGATTCGAGTCCCAGGCCAGACATCAAAATAAAATACAAAAAGTATTTTTTCGGCGATTTCTTCTCAGCAGATTTCTGCCAAAAACTCTGAGAGTAAAAAAAATTGCCATGAAAAGTTTCTCAAAACTCTGTCGTTCGGAATCGACTTTAAACTATAGGTCCCTGTAGGTGTATAAAATTAACACACACAATATAAGTAGTATGAGAAACTAGGTTAATAATCCTGACTGAAGGGTTGTAATGGCCAATTATGTATGTATCATTATTCAATTCACAGTGAAATGATAACACTACCAAAATGTTTTTGACATTGTCAAATGTCACGAATTTTACTTTTTGTTGAAAAAATTTCCATTGAAAGATGAAATTGAAAAAAAGGTTCCCATTATACATTGGGTGCTAACCAAATTCGCTAATGAGTAAATTACGTTCTTTAAACTCCCGGGATAGTATACCAACTGATAGTTTTGACAGTTTAGAATTTTAAATGCACGAAATCGTTTCTATTGCCGGATCAAAAGAATATATTAATCGTAGTTACGGATTCATTTTTATGCTGCTTTCCAAACTTACCCTCTTAATGAAGAAAACTATCACATTTCTTTTTTAATTTTTTATTTTCATTTAAATATTTATTTTATTTATTTTTTTTTTTTTATTAATTTCATTTAATAATAATAATAATAAAAAAATTCATTTTACTTATCAACAAAATTGCCAGCATTTATTTCATTAAATCAAGCAAATATATATTTGGATTCGACATTTTCTTATACGTATTTTAATATAGAATTTCTGTTTTTTTTTTTTCTTAATTTATTTTTTATTTTATTTTTAATCTATGTACTAAACTTTACTCTCTTCTTCTATACTCCATTATAGATTTACAATTTTTATTTTTTTACAAAAAATATTCATGCAAAATATTATAAAAATATACAAATTTAATGTTTTTTTTTTGTGTTTTTTTGTTTTTTGTTTATAATTATATTTAATGTTTTAAATTATATTTAAAATAAAAGTAGAAATATTTAAATTATCAATTAAAAAAATAGTGTTTTAAAGAACGCTAAAGGGAAAAAGATATTTTTTTTTATTCTTAAGAAAAAGAAAACTTATGTGAAGTAAAGTTTAAAGACTATTTAATTAAAAAATATTTATTATTTAAACATTTATTTTTATTTCATTATGATTTTTTTTTTTTTTTAGTGAATTAAAGAGCAATATAGCAAAATATAAGGAGCATAAGTTATAATCAAAAAATTAAACTATACAGTAGACTCTCAAGAAGGTTAACTGTCTTCAGAATGAATCGTAAAAATTCAACATCTTTTCGCAGAAGCAATACATTGATTACTTTCGTTCATTTATAAAAATTGTCGATTTGGTCAGTTTAAAAAAAAATTCTCAGTGTTGGAAACGTAGATCTAATTTTGCTTGTCAGAGTAATATGCACCCCGAATTTTTTTTCAGTTTTAAACATGAGACAGCAACATTGATTTCGTTTGCCGTTAAATTTTGCAGGGCAAATCAGTTTGAATTTGAAGCAGAAATATGACAATAACCTACTTACTTAATTGGCCATTACAATCCTTAAGTCAGGATAATAACCTAGCTTTTCCCGTCACCCTTAGTTTGGGTGTTTATAAGATCTGTAAGAAACTTTCCATTACAATTTTTATTTATTCTCACAGTGTTTGCCGAAAAAGTCTGCGGAGAGGAAGTCACAAAAAGAAATATTTTTTTTTTAATTTTATATTTTGTTTCACTCGAGATGTCTGAGTTGAGCTGGGTTTGAAACACAGGTTCTTGTCTAGTAAGACAACGCACAATCTTTTAGACTACCACGGCTGAAAGCTTTGTTGAATTTATGTTCGTTGCCCGTAACACTGAAGATGAAGGCAGTGGAAACTATGATAGAGGACAAGTTTAAAATGAAATTCATTAGGGGTTTAGTAACTCAATTGGCTGACAAATCCCTCCTCTAGACAGAATCACTAGTTTTTATGATTGTGGCAATTGCTTTGTAAGGAGACTTAGAAACAAAAATTAATGGATTAATCTCAGAACTACATAACCTTTTCAAACAGTGGCTATTTTGTGGTATACAGATGAATCAAGAATGGATATTGAAATAGAAGCAAAAGTTTTTCGCTCCCCGAAAGAATTATTCCGAGCCCATAGAAGAAACTCACAAGTAACTTCCATGCTGAAGTGTGTATCAGAGATCAGTAGATTCAAATCATACTTATAATTTCTGATACGCATTAATACTTATTTTAATATGATGCTCATACTACTCATACTCAACCAACTCAAAGTTGGAACTACTCGTCGTATTGATACTTATAATAAGCATGATGTTATTGACTTTGACTCGTCTCTACTTAACATTTACACGAAGCATAAAATAAGTATGATTCGCGTACGAACACTGCTATACTCACAAGAAGATTGTGTGTATGCTTTGCTTGTTGTCTTTGTCTTTCCTTTCTTCTTTATTTGTATATGCAACAACAACAAAGGCTGTAAATTTTTATGAATGATTCGAGCCACTCGAATCACTTAAAAGTATTATAAATATTTTTCTAAATTTATGAATCAGAATGAGTAGGTATATCTATCAAACATATTTTGATTGTTGTGAGTTGTACTCATACTCATTGTAACCTGTAACTCGTTGTAGGGAGATCGAATGAATCAGAGTAGTTGAATTTCAATTCTGTTGATTAACTCATACCCAAAAATGAATGAATGCTTATGAGTAAAGGATAAACGATTCATTGCTGATTGCTGGTGTTCATGCCATAGAAAGTTGTGCACAATTCAACTTGGATAAGAGATACAAAAGACTGTTTATAGCACCAATATCTGGAAATGAGGTTACTATTCAAGCACTCGATTCGTATAAATTTAAATGGAAGATAGTATGGAACTGCCTGTAGACTTAGAGGACATTTATTCAGATGTATTGTCTTAAGCACAACAAGCAGATTCTACAATAAGTGGGGCATTAATGCATACTAGATACTACACAAAGAATTACCATTATTTACTCAATACCACATTGTAAAATTTTTTGTGGTGGAAATATTATAGGATCGCAAAGCACTTGCTTACAACAACAAGATGGACTTCAACTACGTATTACTTAGAAAAAGGGGATGTGAAGTATGCTTGCCGAGTTATAGTATGTAGTACCCGTCAAATAGCATTCCTATATGGAATGCATCAACACCTTGAAAATGCTTAGGTTTCAGAATTTGTACATACAAATCTATCCCGGGAACTATAATATTAAAAAATTCCGAGGGCTTTTTTTAAACAAATGCCTACAAATTGAACAAATTTCTGGTTCAGTAATTCAGACTTTACTTCAAATCTACCAAATCTACTGATACGTATTAATTAAAAGTCTTTGTTTAGATGTGACTTTCGAAGTGTTCATTACCCGTAGAACATTTCAATTAACTCTGTTGAGGTTTTACTGTAGTTGTAATTAAATATAAAAAAATATTTAAAATTTTATTATTAAATTTGATGTTTTTCTTTTTGGTAAATATTTTTTTTGTTGTTGTTATTATTTTATTATATTATAAATACTATTAAATAGCAAGCTTTTCTTTTAATTACATTTCTTTTTTTTAGATTTTTTTTTAAGTTTTTTTAATTTCATTGATTTATTTTCATTGTACACAAAAGCTTAATTATGACTTTAAGAGTTTAAATTTGTTTATTTTTTTTTATTTCTTTTAAGACACTACATTCAAGGTAATTTGCATAATATGCTTTATAAGTATGTAAGTATTTATGTATGTATGTATGTATATATTGTAGATTAGTTAGTAAAGCATATTTCTCCATAAACATATTTCATTTTATTTTATTTAAATTTTTTTTTTTAATTTACAAATAAATTTCCTTAGTAAGTTTGTTTTGTTTTTGTTTATTTGGGACGAGATTCCTAATTTTTTAACTTTTTTTTTTACATCAACTACACTTAAAAAACAAGCTTAAAATGTATCAGGTACTTTGGCATTAACACTAGAACTAAACAGAACATAAGAAAAAAAAAAAAAATAGGCTTAACTTTTAATACTTTCCTACGAGCCTTTATACTTACTTTACACAGCTAAAACTAAGAATTCTAAATTTCTAAAATTTCATAAAAAAAAAATAAAGAAACAAGAACAGAATTTCATCTCCTTACTGGTACCAAGTTAAAGTTTGAAGAAACAAAACAAAATCAAAAACTAAAGTTAGTCTGGATGCTTTCCAAATGGGCTTTTGCTTTAGTGTTAATAATTAAAGCAGCATATTCTTAATTTTTTTAAATATTTGTTATCTAGTTTGGACTGAGTAAATGAACCGTATTTGCTATGCGTTTATATAAATGTTGTTTAAAGTCTTTTGTCGTTTGTAAAATTGGCTTTTTAAGGAGTTTTTAACAAATTTCTCATCACACCATTAAAGAAATAGAATTTACTTTAATTTCTAGAAATTCACCACTAAGAAAAAATGTAATTTTTAACAAATTTTTTATAAAATACTGAAAACATAACAAGCTACCGGAAATTTTACAATTTCACCAATAGAATTCAGAAATTCAATTCAAAATTTTTAAAAAATTTTGAAAGAAAAAAGCATTAATAATATTGAAAACCTTTTGCCAGCAATTTTAATGAAATTCACCACTAAGAAAATTTTCAACTTCGAGATAATATGTTTGAAAAAATGGTTAGAAACACTTAATGCGTAAAAAAATTGTTTTGATAGAAAAATAACAACATTTAGTGGTGAGTTACATAATAATAGTGACGGACTAGTTTTCATTAATATAGAATTTGCAAAAAACTTTTAAATAGAGTTTCAAGATTTTTAAAAGTTATAAAACCAAAAAATGGGCTCTATGGAATTATTAGTTCAGGGCAAATTAAAAAAAAAAAATAATTCACCACTAACAAAAATTTTTAAATTTTTTCTTTTTTAATATTGTTTAAAAGTGTTTTTAGGGATAACGTAAATTTTCTTTTCTAAATTTTTTTTCGTTGTCATATAGTGGTGAGTTTTCAACAAAGTAGTGAAATAAAAAATATTGAAAATTAAGAGTAAATCATAACCATAAGTTTATATTTAAAATTCTTCCAATTATTATTAAAATAAATTAATTTCACCACTATTTTTTAACTAAGGTGAAGTTACCAAAAGGGGTGATTTAAAACTTTCAACACTTTCATTACTCCTTAAGCTTTTTCTGTTTGTGTTTCTATGTCTTTCTAAATACAATTTAAAATAATGACTTCTTTTCCTTCTAATATAGCTTTAATATATTCACCACTAGTGGTGAATTATAAAATAATGCCCATTTAAAGTATTATTTATTTACAATTTCAGTCTTTTTCTTTAAAATTAATTTCATGCTTAATAGTTTGCCTAATTTTTATATTTTATAATTGTTTTTTTTTATATATTAAATTTACCTTAAACAGCTGTAGGTGGTGGCAGTAGGGAGGAATTCGAAGATCTCAAATAGGGATTACCATAAATGGCACTAAAACGTGGATCTACCGCTGAGGCTGGCGTTGCGGTAACCACATGTGTAGCGGTACTTTGATTGCTACAACTGCCATTGGGCGAGGAACTCACCACCGAAGCAGTGGTGGATTGCAAACTGGGAAGACCATTCTCCTGGCGTATTTCCCGGGAGCCTATAATACTGCCTGTTAAACTGCCATTACCATTCGAGGATAAAAATGTCATTGGCAGGCTTTGTTGTTGTTGCTGTTGCTGCTGTTGTTGCAATTGTTGTTGTATATGATTTTGATGATTGTTTTGTATGATAGTGGAACTACCATTCGACTTAGTAGAACAGGTGGTAAGGTATTGGGGTGGTGGACTATAATGCGTGGTATAATCACCATAGGGCACATAACCACCTGAGATATCTACCTTAAGATCACTATAATTAGAGGTACGATCGCCTGGTTCCATTTTACACTGAACCCACACCACCATTTTTGGTTATCTGGTGTTCGCTTATAACATCGGCAGGTGGTAGTTTTGAACGCTTCTTGCATTTGAAATACACCACCACCAAAATGGTAATGATCATGAGCAAAGCGACGGCAGAAATGCCGCCCACAATGGTCATCAGTAAAGGTACACTTTCTGAAAGATTGAAAAAAGAAAGAAGAAAATGGAAGACAAAAATTAATACCAAATATTTTGACATCCCGAGTTATGCTTACAAATATTTTTGTTTAAGTGCAGTTAAATGTTACTTACTTTGTGCCTGCAAATTGATTTCCGCCACATCATTGCCGTAATCATTCACCACTGTACAGTTATATTTACCATAGTGGTAAGACTGACTGTCACGTATTATCAACGTCGATTTAACACCGCCCGGTACGGCATCCACCAGTACAGAATAATCATGACCCAATTCGGAACTGATTTCATGGCCATTAAACGTCCAGGAAACATGACGAGCTCTAGGCACTGAGGTGGCGAAACATTCAATACGAGCCGTATCACCTATTAAACCATATTGTGTACGAGCAGAGGAAATGGTAGGTGAACCTTTGAGATAGACATAGGCGTCAGCTGAAATTTCGGGATAGCCGGGAACATTGGCCTTGCAGTAGTAACGGCCGGCAGTTTCATTGCTTACACTGAATGTTAAATTGGGACTGGCACCAACAACCTAAAGACAGAAAAAGAGAAAATAGCAGCGGATACATTAGTTTTAAAGTCTAGAATACGAAAAGAAAAAAAAGAAAAGAAAACTATAGGAAAATAGGCAAAACTTACTCTATCTATAGGATGTTGTATCCATACAACATCTGGTGTGGGGTTACCATCAACCTCACAGTTTAAAGTAACCTAAACTGCCTATATCAGCTTCCATAGAGCGGGGCTTTTCCTTAAAAGTAGGACCATCTAAAATTAAAAAAAAAATATTTTTCTTTAAAGAACTTATAATAATGACTTAACAATTCCAGCAAATTAATAGTTTTATGAAATTCACCACTAGTGGTAAATTTCCAAAAAATTTATAATTTCTATGAAATAAAGTAGAAAATTGCAAAATTGTAAATTTCCTTGTTTTTAACAAATTCACCATTAGAGGTGAAAATCGTAAGATAGTAACTAAAAGCCTTAATTTGGGTATAAAACAAAATTTTATACTTACAGCTTATATCTAGGGTCTCGCTGTCCTCACTTTTGCCAATTGAATTTTGTACCTCACATTTAACAATGGCATCATGAAATTTTCGGGTAACATTACGTATAACCTAAAAGGTGAATGATAAATAAAGATTTAAGTCTTATAATATATTTGGTAGGATGGGTATGAAACTCACCATTTCGGTTTTTTGTCCACCACTAATGGGTTCATCGTTTATATACCATTTATAGCGTACGTCACTAGGATTAGCATCGGCTTTGCACTCCAAACGTACTTGGGCATGTTCTAGTATTCGGCCATTACCGACAGCACCTCCTATGACATTAACCCTTACCTTGGGAGCATATTTCACTTCTAAACGAATCTTTGCTGAACGATAAGTACGATCTGCAGTATTTTGCGCCTGACAGGTAAATGTAGTATTATGGTATTCCTTTTTGGGTGTCAATTTCAATACCGATTTGGCGGTAAATCTTCTTAGATCCGGCAATGGTATAACCGTGTACTCTATGTTATCGGTTAGCACATTACCAAAACCATCAATCCAGGTTATTTCGGCTGCTGGCTTTCCACCCACCGAAACACATTCTATATCCACTTTACGATCCTCTGTGGTATAGAGTACATCGCCTTGTGATATCTTGGGAGCCTCTGGCGGCACTAAAACAGTAATTTTGGCAAAAGTTGATCTTACTGCAGGTTGTCCTTCAGGTCCAGGACTAACTTGACACTGATAACGGGCATCATCATCCAACATTACTGGGTAAATATCCAAAGAATAATCACCCTCCTCATCGCTGCCGATCATTGAATAACGCTCAAAACCGGCCAAATCCCTAGAGGTGCCCAAACCAAAATCATCTTTCGTCCACTGTAAAACACCCTGTTTATTAATAACGCGACAAGGTAAAGTAACCCGGGCACCCACGACCGCTGTTTGATCTTGCGGTTCCATGGCAAAACGTTGATTTTGAAATTGAGTAAAAAGACTGGACGATTTACCCTCGCAAAGGGTTAAAGAGAGTAACGATAAGAATAAGACGGCAATTGAGAATTGCCGCAGAACAGAAATCATCGCGTTGGAAAAGGCCATTGTGTTGAGAGAACAGTTACCGCGGGAAAAAGGGGAATGAAATTGGGGATTGTTGTAAAAAATTATGCTGAAAGAAAAGAAAAAAAGTAACACAAAATTGAAATAAGTAAGGATTTATTGAAGGAAATTATAAAAAAATTTAATTTAGTGTTAAGATCATAATTAGAGCCTAAATGGGACCTTATTTGGTATGTTTTAAGTACTATTTATATAAAAAGTACTATTTATACCACATGCAAGTAAAACTGAAAAGTTAAGGACATTATGTTAGATTTGGGATCAATGTCCTGAAAACTAAACTCAAGAGAATAATCAATGTTAGCACAAGAAGTCGCTGTAGTCTGGCATATACAACAGAGAAATAGCTCGTAGATCAAAATCCAGCTCAGACATTTTGAACATAACAAGAGACGAAAAAATATTTCGTTTTACGGCCTCCAACTGCACACACATAGTTGGTGTGAGAAGCTGGGTTGTAATCCTGACTAAAAAGTTGTAATGGCCAATTAAGTACGTTAGAGTATCGCCTAATTCTTTATCCTCTTTGGTTCGCATTTATTTCATTTAAAATGTGGTCCAGAATGCTCTTTCCGTTGTCTGCGGATTGCATATATGCCTTAAGTGCCTAACTGCTGATTTGCTATTTTATTAGGCCAAAGTATTCTAAGAACTTTACGATGATGGGCATTTGTTTTTAACGTCTTCTGGCACAACCGTAATATATAGGATATGAATATCCTAACCTTGATTTAAATGCTTTGCACACTATTGCTTACAGCTTGTTTAACATCTTGAATGTCTCTTCAAGACATTTTTCACATTTCTCACCACAACTAACTTTGCTTATTTTACTAAAAAGGTATTAGTATTGCTATGGTCTATCTTCAAGTGCCTCGTTTGGTATCCAAGTTTTGTTTCTAAAGCGGGGATTAGAACGCATTGAATGGTCAAAAATAAACAAAAGCAAATAATACAAGATAGGCATGCTTTTTGGCAATCAAATACCCTCAAAAGAGGCAATGAGGACACAAATGTTGTGATACAAAAGTTGAGACACAAATGTTGAGACACAAAAGTTGAGATACAAAAATATTTCAAATCATAAAATCCCTTAAACATTTTTTTATTACAAGAAAATTAACTAAGAATGGCAATATGAATAACAATCTGATTAAAGTAAGCATCCTAGAGAAAAAATACAAAAGTTGACATACAAATGTTGAAACACAAAAGTTGAAATGAAAGAATATTTCAAATCATAAAATCCTTTAAAAAGTGTTTAAATTTCATTTGAAAATAAATGAAATTTATTACAAGAAAATTAGCTAAAAACGGATGCCAACAATCTGATTAAAGTAAACATCCCAGGGAAAATAAAATTCTTTCAAAAGTTTTCAAATAAATTTCAATTGAATTGATTCGTTAAGTAATGTAATAGCATAGCATGAATGCTTTTGAATGTTTTTTTTTTCATTCTCCTCTCAAAATTTAATTTCAAACAGAGGAAGTATTTTTTAAGAACTCTAGCTCTTATCACCTGAAAAGTAATTCCCACAAAACAGCTTTAAAAAAAAGATTTTTAAGACTTCTGTAGAAATTGCCATAAGAAATCGGCTCTTAAAATAAAAATAAAACGAAAAAGACTCAAAAAAATAAAACCTAAGAAATGTTAAGAATTTTTATCACAACTTTATGGCTCACCATAAAATATATTTGTATTCTCTTTGTTATTGTTGTTGTTGTTGGTGTGAATTTATATTAAAGTAGCATTACAACAATATGTAATACAAATGTAATACACTAGCGACCACAAAATCTAATAAAAGACTATACGAGCATAATAGATCTGTACTTAGGTCAGGTGGAGCATATACACAATAGTAGTAAACCGTATATGGTTCCCTTAACCAAAAAGTAAACAAAAATTATAACAAAAAAAAAATTAAATAAAATAAAATAAGGCAGCAAGAACAAGAACAACAAAAACAACAAATTATTTTAATGAATTGTTAAATTACAATTTGTAAGACATTCTGGTCACAAGTTTATAAGAAAATACAGGAGTAAAGGCAGCAATTTCTTTTCTGTTTTACTTTCTTTTGGCGATAGCCGGGGCAACAACAACTAAAGAATGAAAAAAAAAGTTTTTGTTGTTGTTGTAATTTGTTGTTGTCCTATAAATTACAGGTAAATTGTTATACGCATTCATAATAATAAAATGTATTAAACGACTAAACGAGTCTCACTATTGTACTCCCATTGTTTTGGGGCCATTATTGTACGGCCATGGTATTGTTTTGTAACACCACCGCCCATTAGCAGTTGTGCTACTGGGTCATGGAAAAAGTATCGGTGAGTTTATAACACATTTATTCAAGATGTACTGCAAACACAGTTATGTTGTATGTTCAAAGGGTTTGAAACGAAGTTATCAATTCTGAAGTTTAATGAACCATTTGAATGGAGTAATCCGGAAGTAGGGATGGGATGCATGCAAACAAGGTAAAGTTTGTGACTATGGCCAACACGGCGACCACCAGGACAATCCTTGTCGATCCTTGCCTTGCTGTAATCAAGTTGACATGCAGCCTCCTCGCGGCCCCTCCTGGATGGCATTCTAGCTCCCTCTAAATGTTAACTAATGCGTGCAGCGAAGTCTAATTCCCTGGACGTTAAATTTGGGTTGCGCGTAGAGCTTGGAACCCACCACGTAAAAATCTTTCTCCAATGGAAACCAACACACTAAACTTCAAAAAGATCACCTTTTTTGCGGGGATCTGCGGAATTCGGCGAAAAGGACGACCTTGTATCCGTTGGAAGGACCAAGTCGAGGAAGCCCTGTCATCGATTGGTGTGACCAACTGGCGTAGGCGCGCAAGAAGCAGAGGCGCCTGGAAGGATGTGGTGCGACTGGCCGAAATCCGTTAACCGGGTTGTTATGGCCAATTAAGTAAAGTAAATAAGTAATCCGGAAATAGTAGTATAGTAGGCAATGTGTTGGCTTATTTGACGTGAGGCCATGGTTCAAACCCGAGGTCAGACATCTCCAACAAAAACGAAATTAAAAAAATATTTCTTAGGCGACTGTCCTCTCAGTAAATTTCTGGCAAAAATTCTGCAAGTAAATAAAAAATTGACATGAAAAGTTTTCTCAGAAATCCGTTGTTCCAAGTCGATTTTAAACTATAGGTTCCACCACTCACGTATGAAAATAACACACAAAAAGTGGTCTGAAAGCTAGGTCATAATTCCGACTGATGAGTTGTAATGATCAATTAAGTATGTGTGCATATACATATGTATGTAATCCGGAAATAGTGAACAGAATTGGCCAATAGAATAAATAAAGAGGGCCACCGTGGCAAGGCCTGATTTCTCACTTTGATAGTGAGTTTTGGCTCACTCAATTCCGGTCCTCCTGTGACAATACATCGTTGTTTTCATTTAAAATTTTAATTCAAAAATGTTTAAATAACCGCATTTACTTTTAATATAACCCAATGCCAATCATAGTTGAATAGAATGCGTGCGTGTATTACTGGTATTTGTCGAACTTTATTATGTGGACTTTTCGTCAGAGTAATTTCTTTTGAAAAGACGTTTGTTTGATTGTACAAAGTATGGTATTTTATGGCTTGTCTAAGCTCTGAGTTTGATTGTTTTCCTTCAAGTTCTTTGCCATTTCTTTCAATTTGTATTCTATCTACAGGTGTTTCATCCAAATATTTTTCTCACGCACTACCTTTCTTAGAGAATTTATTTTCCATGGTCTGCAGTAAATGTTTTTCGGTTTTTTCTATTTTTTCTTTTTTTTTTTTGGGTCTCCGTGGTTTGTTCGATGGTCTGGCTCCGCAAATTGTCAGTCTATTACGGAAGGCAGTCACAATTACTCCCCAACTTTGTTGTACAACGCACGTAGACAAACAGCATGAAACAAATAAATTTTCTTAAATGAAAGTAAATGAATAAAAATACGAAAAAAAACAGGGAGAAAAAACAAATGAAATAAATAATCAAGTAGACAAACAAATAATAAAACATTTTCCAAAAAACATTTTGAAAATAATAATAAAAACAAACCACACACACGCATTTACACTTTAAGTAGAATGGGTAAATAAAAAATAATATTATTTGTCGAGTGTATTTAATAGTTTACTAATGCTACCGGCTGGCAAATTACATACTGTATACGTACACTCAGAAAAATATTGGAAAATATTGGATATTCATCTTAAATCATTAAAAAATTTTAAGCTTTCTGAAGTAGACAGAGTTGTGTGCCTAAACAACATGTTGCCTCAACATTAGATTAGTTTAGCAACATGTTTATTTACTCTCTTTTGTAGAATACTTAACAATCATAATTATGCAAACATTTTAAAATTTTCTGTCTAAATCAATTAATTGCCCAAAAGCTCAAGTAACACGTTAAGCTGCAACATGTCAATAAGCAACATGTTGCCTTTACATTCCATTAGGTTAGCAACATGTTGACATATTTTCTAATAGTTAAAAGCTGTATTTATTAAATTTAATATCTGGAATATAAGTGGATAGTCACAAAAATTAATATGTATGGAATTCTAAAGCCCATCGTCTCTGTGGTCCCACGCCGAACTAGATAGTTTTTGTTTCGTTTTGTTTGTTTTGCTTCGGAAAATAAGAACTATAAAGCGAATGTAAGGATTACATCTGCGTATGTATAACATGTAAAATTGTAAAGAATTTTTGTGTATGTAAAGGGGCCACTTTGAACTTTTTAAGGTCCTTAAAAACACGTCATAACAACCGTTCAGTCAGGATTACGTTATTTGAGTTACTTTTATACATAAGTTGTGGAACCATCAATTTAAAGTCGATTCCAAATGGCAGATTTTTTGAGAAACTTTCCATGCCAATTCTAATTTAGTTTTTGCCTGCAATCTACTAAAAGGAAGTCGCCGAAGAAATACTTCTTGTATTTTGTTTTTGATGTTTGAAGCTCTAACTCTGGCTTTACGTCTAATAAGCCAACATACTACCTACTAGAATACGGCGACTTCTTAATAACACTCCCAAACATTTTAAGTTTAACGTTCCAAATAAAGGCAAACAAACTTTCGCTTCAATTATTTAAATTTCCAAAAACTATAAGGCTTTAGATAATCAATTTAAAACTCTGCTGACTTCATCGAGGGAATAACGCCAACAGCGGAAAACCTCTACGATTCAATGAAAAGTATATTTTCATAGGGGGACTACATCTTTACAGGAAGCCAAGTCTATAGTCTGAAAATGTTTTCTAGGTTGACTGGAAAGTATATTCTTATAGAGAACTTAGTTTCTAGGCAATTATAGGTTTCGTTGTCATCTACCTTTACAATACACCAAGCATCTGTCTTTAGATGAATTCGTATGGTTACTTACTACTACACCCAATGTAAACACACAGCACACCTCTACAAATAAAGCTGCAATTAGGCAGGAATAGATGGCAACTCTACTATTTCAGATCCTGCTATGGAAAAGCCATTATTGCGGTGCTGGAAAATAATTGAAACTGAATCCGAAAAAAAACCAAAGAAATATGGGAATGATGTTCTGTAACAGCCCTGAAGGCGAAACAACGCTAATAATATTGATTCCCCAAAGCTGGGGATTAACACCAGTAGGTTTAAGAGAGTTTGCCATGGGGGGATATGGGTTACGTTAACAATAGGACGATATTTAATACGTTAAAGGAGGGTTCAGCATTAGCTACGCTATCCGGGATTTAGCCTTAAAATATTTCATTAAGCCATGGGTAATCTAGAGTAATCACTTTTTCTTTGAGCTTTTGAGGTTCCTGAAGTTGAGCAATGCTTAAGCTAGTGCTGTAAGGTAGATTTACTATGATGAGTGTGCTTAAGAAGATCTTAAAAGTCTTCGCAGTCTACTAGGTCGTATGTTACCAAATTATACGAGCGCTTGTGGTTCAAACCCCAGCTCCGCAAATACTCCTTTTTTTGCTTAAATGTTTAAACAATTGTCACAGAAATTTAATGAATTTGTTTTACAAGTACAGCATGTCGTTAAGACATTCAAAAACTTATGTTTTTAGAAACACTATTTAAAATTAACTTTGCTATGCTAATTGTGCTTGCTTAAGGGAGATATGTCTTTAGAAATTCCTTGTCCCAAATGAATGCTTTTCGAAATGTTTGCTTAAAATTCCTTTTTTTTACTAACTAATTACGAATGAAAATGCCAAACGAAAACCACAGCAAAACGATTAACATTTTTTTCTTAAAGAAAAATATTTCAACATTTAAAATCTCGTTAAATAAAGAAACTATTTCACCACTTCCCTTGCAAGCAGCAATGCAACATAATCAATTATCGCTAATAAAGCAATTAAAACCATAACCAATTTATGACAGACCAACAATATTTTTGTGATTTTTTTTTTCTTTCTGTCTTCCTTGAGTTGTCTTTGCCTATAACTGTAATGGGGCCTCGTATTGTAGAGTTGCTTTACCTTACGCTTATAAAAATAGGCAAACAAATGCAGTAATAAACCAAAACGAAAACCAATAGCTAGCAATACCTGGCTAATGTTTGAATTAAATTTTTTTCATTCAATTTATTCTCATTCTCATCGGTTGGAGCATCCGCTAGATTTGTAAGGCCACCAAGTGGTTTGTATGTATTTGAGCATGCCACCCATTTGATAATGTAGCTTTAGAGGTACTCTTTTGAAAACCATCAAGATGCCAGATGCCTGAAGTAAATGACGACAACAACTCTTGCTCGATTAAAGCCACATTATTAGTGGGCTTCCGTTTCTGGTAGTTGATAAGACGACCAAGAAAAAAATAAAAAATAAAAATAATCAAGTTGTTATAGTAACAGCAGTAGCAACAACAACAATGATAAACTTTATGAAATTAAATTCGAAATGTTAAGAAACAGAGACCAGAGAACAAAAATACAAATATTTCAACAATACCAGCATAATGGCATGGAAAGAAGCTTTGAAAGCAATAACAACAAACAAACAAACAAAGAAATATCTTAATGATACAAGTGTTTCTGGGGATTTTAACTGAAAATTTGTTATTTCCGTTTGAATGGTGGCGGCAATCTCAAATCGATTTCGATGTTGTTTTCTTGTCATTCACTTAGCTGCCAACGTACATTTCAATCATGAATTTAGTCAACCAACCTACCTACCCAGCAACTATCCATCCATCCATCAAGTCATTTATCCATCTATCTATCTACAAAGCTATTGCTTTTCAACCTCATCCATTTGTTTACGTATTCATTTATTTAATGATGTTTGTTGCCACAGGTTGATTTCGAACTTTATTTATTCTTTATTCTTCTGTTTTCTTAATTTCCCCTTGCATTTTTTCTTTCGCTCTCTCTCTCTCTCTCTCTCTCTCTCTCTTACAAAAATTTCTCGGGTTTTGTTGAAAAAATTTTAAATTCTTCTGTAATTTTTCTCAAGTAATTTACACTCACCAGCTTGTAATTGTTAAGCTAATTAGCAAACAAATTTAAAATTTTTATAACTCTCTGCTCTATTTTTTTTTTTTTTAATACGAATGCTGTGTATAATAATTTGTTTAAATTAAAACAAATATTTAAATTTTTATGATTGTTAAATAAACTTTCTAAAATCTTTAAGCCAGGAAGTCTTAAGTTGGTTTTAAAACGCAAAAAGCAAAAATAATTTGCTTTAGAAGCAGGAAACCCATATACATTCAAGTGTATTGCTTAGCAACATATTTTAGTATGTATAAAATTGATCATATGTTGCTCCATAAACAATTTTGTATATAAACAAATGCATTATAATTTATGATGGTATTTAAGCATATAGATGCTCATAAATCCAACTTAAGTTCTGTTACAGATCAGTGAAAGGTGTTTTAAATTGCTGGTATTTAAGTTAATGATTTGCAACACACTTATTATATCAATTTAAGCAACATGTTGTTTCATATTACAGTTGCATATTAACAACATTACAGTCATTATATTTATAACAATAAATTAACAATCATTTAATCATATGTAGTTAAATAAACATAATTTGTTAATCTATAGCAACAACAATTAAGCAACATGTCCCTTAAAGCAACAAAAACAAACATCCAACACACATATAAAGAAATCTCATAAACATATTGCAAAAAGGGATCAACGGCAGATCAGAAACATTTTTCTAATAACTACTTGAACAAACATGCAAGAAAAGTAGAAAAGTAGGCTTAGAGGAATCGACAACTGCTTAGCAACATTTTTCTTATTCAAAAAAAAAAAAAAAAATTAACAGATGTTGGGAACATACTGCAACATGTTGCTCGCAGTTATCAACAAAAACTTATTAGCTGTTTCTCTTGTAAAGCCTACTACTCTGTTCAAAATTTCAAGTGTCAAAATACATTTTACAAAAATCACATTAAAAATGTTGCTGAAGTAAGATTCTGTTAATTTTGTGAAAAACATATGAATTGTTTCTGGCAACATTATTTTTTCACACCGAAATAATCCAAGTGCCAATTGTTTCACGTCGAATTTTCAATAACAGCTGACTTTAAAATTTTTGTGTATCTGCTATTATTCTTTTCCTATTGAAAAAAAAAAATATTTACTTACTACTTGGCTACACGTCAAATTTTCCGTATGAAAGCATTAACGTTGCTCAACATTTTTCACAAATTTGAACAGAGTACTAGACTCAACTGAATAAAAGCTTAAATATGTAGTATATTTTAAGAACATGTTGCTAAATTATTGCAAGTGAAGTGACATGAAAATTGTTATTACTTAATAAAGTCTGTTGTTTCCTAAACTTTTGTTGCTAAACTTTTTTACAGTTTTTAAATCAAATCTTCTCAGCTTAGTAGATGACTGGCGTATGTCTATTGACATAAACAATCTCATTTTTGCAAAAGTATTCGGTTATAGGCAGAGAACTTTGCTTATTAAGTCTATTCGTGCACAGATGTATGATATGCTCTATTGAAGTTATATTCCCTGGGTCGTCGGAGACCTAAGGGCCCGAACAGCTTACTTAAGGCACTTTAATTTTTAAAAATCAAAAACTATAATGAATTTTTTCTTTAAAATTTTTATGGATTCGTATTTTATGGATTCGTACATGTTTCTGGACTTTTCAGTTTATTACACTCGATAATTTCCATCAATGTGTAAGCAACATGTTTCTAAAGATGATGTTTTATAAGTTGTCATGGATACTTTTAAAATATTATGATTAGTATTGGCAACATGTTGCTGGAATTTAGTAACAGCTTACCACCAGCATTTTACTTATGACAGAAAATTTATTAAGTTTGACTTTTATAAATAGTTTTGCTGTTTAAATTGTTGTTGTTAACCAAACGGTTTGTTTGTGCTCTTGATCAACAAGTTGCTCAACATGATGCTCAGTATAAATAGTACTAAAAGAAAAGTTTATAATAATAAAAAAGAAAAATTCTAAAGTCTTTCTCATGGACTACATAATAAAGGTATTTGTTGTATTATAAATATTGCAACATATTGCTAAACTTTTTATATGTTTTGATCCCCAAAAAAAATGGTATTCCGATATGAAAATGTAAAAATAAAATTCAAATTATGCAAAAAATATTGCAAATATGATTACGGATATTAAAACAACCCTACAAAAAAAATTCAATACTAAATGTTTAGCAACATGTTGCTTTAATTACTATAGAATATGTGATTAAAATAAATATTAAAATATTAATTTAAAATGTAGAGAAACAATTTTTTTGTATAACAAAAGTTGGTCAATATGTTTCTAAATCTCGAAGGCAAGGTTCAAGAATGGTTCAATTCAAATTACAGTGTTGTTCAATAAAATAGATTCCCCATGATCTAACATCACAACCAAATCTATTCTTACATTTAATAAAAGAAGAGTGGCACTTCAAAGTTTTGAAATGTAACGGAATTATAATTATAAGAGATAAGTAAACAAAGTGAAGTTACTATTTTACTTATACTCCTTTGAATAAGAGATTTCGATATAGTAAACGGAAAGCAGGTGAATCTATTTTTTTTGAACAGCACTGTATGTGTTGGAAACTATATGGCTTGTACACATACATATTCTATGAAAACTTAAATTTTTTATGATTTGTATTATAAAACAATCAGAAATTCCTTGAAACAAGCTTTTGTACACAAATGTTGCCAGGCTTATTAAGAACTTTCTGGGCAATATTAGTTAAAAAATGAATATGAATAAGCAAAAAGTATTATTACTTTTTCTTCTAATAAGGCTTACAAGTCTAAAAACCCTTTTTCAGGTCTCTTTATATGATTTTTTTTTTTTAGAACTTTGACGAGAACAATCAAGTTTTTTGCATATTTTTTTGATTTTTAATATCCAATGAAAAAAAAAGAAAAATATGTTGCCAGTAAAGCCGATTATAAATAATTATGAGGCCCATAGTCATACGTTTATGGTCATGTTAAATACAAACCATAGAGGCATAGTGGAGAATATTTTTTTTCTTGCTTTACCTTGTCTACAGGGTTTGCTTGACATTTCCAAATGAAGAATACTACAAGGGCTACAATCTTGTATTTCTGTTTCATTTTATTTTCTCTCTCAGAATAATTGTGGTTTTACAATGAAATATTATATGTAAAGCAGGTACATAAGCCTTCTTAAAAAAAAGTAAAAAAAAAAATCAAAAAAAAATATATTAAGGGAGGGGAAAACTATTTTCCAAATGATATTTTAATATTTAAGAGGGTTATTGTTATTTTTAAAAAATTACAAATATTTTTTTTTTAAATATTTTTAATTAATAATTCAATTTCCAATACAATATTTAAATACTTTGAAATTCTTAAGTGGCTTTTTAGAAATTCTATTGAATTATTATTGATTTTCTTGTTATAGTTTTGTGTGTGTACATCCCCTATATTTTCCTTGCTGTATTACTTAGTTGGCCATTAAGTTTCTCTTTCTTTTTTTTTTGATTCAAGAAAATATGAATGAAAATATAAGAAATATTTTCCTTTGCTGACTTTCTGAAATATGTTGGTTGTTTGTTTTACTATAAATTCTTTGCTAGTTTTTCTTTTTTCTTTTGCTCTTTTCTTTTTCTCTAGCTCTATTTGTACATTTTTCTACAAATAAAACCCATTTACTTAGCATTCTATGAAGAAGGCAGAGGAAGAAATGTGTTCTCAGCCACATTTAGAATTTCTATTGAATTGGAAAAAAGGCGCCAGTTATATGGTATATGACAACATGACTATTTCAAATGTGTACCCAGAAAGAGAAGTGGGGTAACGTAGTAATTTAAGAGGGCTTGGTAATACTATCAAGTCACCCTTCATACCCTATTACACGGTTATTCTGTTGCCTATGGCTGTCAATGAGACACCCACTAAATACGTGTACTTTAGTGAAGGCAAAAGAAAAGTAAAGAAAAAATATCAACCATAACGAACTAATTAAAGAACTATATGGACAATGAGAACTTTGAATAGAACAGAATATTTTTATTTCCAACAAAAAAAAACTTAAAAAAGTTCAAAATTTTCCTTTTAGGACTACTTATAAATATCACCGTACATCCGGAATAAGTCGAAAAAATGTTGTTCTTCTAAATTTTTAAAATTGAGAGTCTTTAAGTGATCTATACATCCACCCATAATCTACCTAAAAGTACTCTAATCCTTAAGAAAGGGTATCATACTATGTGTCACTTATTGAGAAAGGATGAAAGTAAAGAAATGAATTTATTTCAACACTTTATCCTTTTCAACATCCCCAGTATCCTTATTGAAAGATCATTGTTGCTAGACAACGACAGATTGCAAGCTTATTATTCTTGCACTTACCACCGTAAACCTATCACTATCTTAACTGAAAAAACTAGGTGAATCAATTAAAAAACAAAAGGAAATAATGGGACGATATAGGCGTAATATTGAAAAAACATTTTATTCCTTAAAGAATTTAATTTTTGCCTTACATTCGTTAAAGAATTAAATTTTTGGGGAGACGTAGCCACCTTCACGTTCTTTAAGATTTCTTAAATACAGACAGTGGGTTAAGATCGGTTCTTCCAAAAGAATGGACAGAGCAAGCTGTGGTATATTAATTGTGTTTTGGGAATGCTTATTGAGCCCCGCTATTTGCCATGAAAGTAATTTAAACTAAAACATTTAACGAACGTTTCTTCCACAATATGTTGTTAACTTCAGCAACATTGTTGTTAAACATTTTTTATTTTTTATTTCTTAAAAAATTGTATAGTATGCAAAATGCTAAGCCTCTTACGTACCGATTAATAATGATTACATTGCAGTAATTCCCATTTAAATGAATACAATTATTTTACAAAATCAATTTCAATTGGTTTGTGTCTCAGTTTTCCTAAACATTCAAAGTTTCTTCAATGATCTACATTTAAATGCAAAAGAGAAACAAACACTCCTTAAAATCTAACGATATTTGAATAAATCAAATTGATTTGGAAAATGATTTGAGGTGCTTTATATTTGTGTGTGTATACTATGTTTTGCAATGACATTTCGAATATATTCAAATTTTCTTATAATTGATGGAAGCATATGACAACACAGATTACGTTGTATTTGTTAATTGTAATGGACAATATTTTTTGGTAAAACATGTTTTGCAACATTTTTATTATTTAGAAATAATTATTATTCAGTATAATTCTGACATTTGCAAATTAAAATTTATTATTATTATGTTGCAGAAACATATTCCTAAACCAAAGCAACATGTTTGTTGAACATTTACCAATGTTTATATGGAATTAAATTGAAATTTGTTTGAACTTATGTTGCTGCAACATGTTATTAATGTAAAGCAACATTATACGTTTTCGGAAATGGAAAAACGAAGAATTTTTTCAATGAATTTTGGGTTCTACATAGGGCTTAAATCATATACAAACCAATAACAAAGCTTTGGTTTAATTAAGGGTGGATACTATATAATATGAATTACAAGCTCCTCTGACTTCGTTGCTAGACTTAGTTTTAGTTGACGATTATTTTGTATTCACGTTGCCAATGTTGTAAAGAAGGTTAAGAAGATTACGTGGTAGGTAGGTACATATTAGATCAGTGCTCACGGCAAATTTAAAGGACTTGATAAGTCGATTTGTCATATGGTATTTTATTGGTCTTTCCAGGTATTATTGGTCTCCAGTAATGATTAATTTTTGAACAGAAGTGTGTAGTTTCAAAGGATTTATTCGTTTGATGTTATGAAGTTTGAGAACGACAACATGTTTATCAACATTTGATTAGTATATGCACTTTAGATACAATTGTTTACAAACTTTTTACATACATACTTAATCAGAATATTTTGCAACATAACAAAAGTCAATGATGTGATGTATAAGCAACATGTTTAGAAGACTAGAGACAATGTTTGCAGACCGAAAAATTTCAAAAAACAAGCATGTTTCATATCATAACGTACATTTGATCTATCCATGCTTAAAGTAGCGTACCAAATCCAACTAGAATACTGTTTCAATATAAGGAGACAGTAACTATTTTTATGATTTAAATTCAAGCAGTCAGTCAGTATTAAGGGGTGGTGACAAGGATGACGGGGTAAAAATAAAAGCATTCAGTTTTAATGTGGAGTCCAGTTGTAGTCGTTAACGAATACAGTGGTTAATGCAAGTGGCCCAAAAGAAAATTGAATGGAAACAACAAGCAAAGGAAAGATGACTCATAATCAGAACAAAAAAAAGAAAAAAAGAAAAATTGATTTGTTATGTTCGTTACAATGGCAAAGTAGAGGAAAAAAAATATTATTTAATGAAAACCAATATGTACTACCCTTAACAAAAAATCTAAGACACCCCCAAGAGCAGATAGCCTTAAATAATAAAAAGAAGACGACAAAAAAAAAATTGTTTTGTATTGAAATTTTAATGAAGACCGAGACAGGAAATTTGCCGATGACGACAATCATTATGACGTTTAATTTTATAATTTTTTTCCCATAAAGTTTTTATTCTTTAACAATAAGTTAGTGTTAAAGGCCATAAAATATATTTCAAGAAGGGTTTTAAAATTCTTCATGATTCTCTATTCCTCACTAAGCAATAAAATTTGGCAACATTGTTTGTGAAGTAAACTTTCATCGCTCTAAATGTCGATAAGAGTTCTTGGGCTTGAATTAAGCTGTGATAACAAATTTTTACAATGAAGCAGACTGAAATGGATGGGTTCGATAGTTCTATTTAAAATTTTCTTTGGCTTTAGTCAGGGTTTCAACACCAGTCCAGACATTTTGAACAAAACGAAGAATGAAAAAAATATTTCATTCGGTGACTTACTGTCAACAGCCTTCGGACAAAAATTCTGCGAATAAAATTAAATTGCCATGAAAACTTTCTCAAAAATCTTTCAAAGTCGACTCTAAACTGTAATTACCAACATTGAATGCTGTAAGAGCTAGGTTCTGATCCTGAATAATGGGACTTAATCATCAATGGCCGCAAAACGACAGTATTAATGGCTGTTATTGTAGTTTCAATGGTCTCGAAAAGATTGGGTAATGCAAGGGATAATCTAAAACCCAACTGCTTGATTCGGATACATCAATTAGAACCTGGATGGCGTCCAAGTCCAAAAACAAAATTTTGTGTCCCTAAAGCAACGTCTACTCGCAAATATATAACTTTTATGATCTAAAAATTGCTTACAACCCAGTCCTCTATTAAAAACTCAGAGAAATATAAACAAATTTGCTTTGACTAGGTAAGCACCGGCTATGAAATGGCTTACCGGCTGCGTCGAACTACTATTTTTATTCTGCTGAATTTCACTGTTCTATCACAGAAAACTGCCAAAACTAGTTATAAAAAGGGCTGTGTTTCCACAGTAATGTCTGGACACTTGCTCACACTTAACTTTTGTGATCTAAAAATCGCTTGCAATCCTTTAGTCAGTATTACAACCCGCCCATGTTTCCAACCCCAGCCTAGACATCTTTGGTAACTTGCCTTCGGCAGTCCTCTAGCAAAAATAAAAAAATTAGCTTAGACTGGGACAGTATCGGCCATGAAATGCGCCTAACTATTATTTTCTTCAGTGTTTATAAGATATCAGAACTGCCGCATGCCGCTGTTAGGTCTTCCTCCATAAGGTTTTAATTTTTTCGAGACTAACTGGTAAGCAATTTTCCGATATTATTACCATTTATAGGCAGTAAAAAAATACAAATTCTACTGGCAGTGGAATAGTCGATACAAAGTCATACAAAACTGCGCGTTTTTAGCAATGCAGGCATCAGAGTAATGTGTTGTAGATGCTGATCCATCAGTATCTGCAACACGAGATACTTTCAAGCAAATCGGATCAACTCGACTATACTACTAGAAGTAAATCAGAGATTGTTTTACAAGGATTAGATTGTAAGGTACCGACAATTATCTCGACAAGCTGGTACAGTGTGATTGTATATGGCGAAAACGATAAAGTTAACGACAGCAAACTGTGCTGTGTAAGGTAGTGATATTCCCTAAGGACCAAGGGAAAAAAGCAAGTTTAAGCTTGTTTCCTTCTAGTCCTTTTTTTTTTATTTGATTAAAACTTTAATCGTTAAGTCCTTATACAGGAAATTATTTTAAAAATTTTACAACTTGCTTCTCATCTCCGTATTGGTGGTGCTTAACGAATGCTCTAGTTTTTCTTCTTCTTAAATTGATGGTGTAAGACGGTTTTAAAATTTTTCTTCTTCTTTTTTTTTTTGTGAGAGGAGGATAAGGAGTAAGAATATTTTATTTTTTTTTTGTTTTTGTTTTTATAGTGAAATCTATTTAATATTTTGTTTTTTGGTTTCCATTTTCTATGTTTTTTTTTTTTGCCTCTCCGGTTTTTAGGACTATTATAACATGACACAAACACTTGCTTATGAAAATGTTTTACAATATCCTTTTTAATGTTATTACAAGTGTGTCCTTGTCGCCAGCTTTATCACAGTCTAAGTAAAGTGTAGAAGAAAATGAAGGGGGCCTTGGAAGGGGTGGAGACTAGAGAAGACAACAAACAGCAGGCAGGCAGGCAGACAGACAGAGAGACAGGCAGACGTCTTCAATGCTAGTATTACCAAATTATAAAGATGAAGAAGATGACGACGACTGGGAAAAAGATGAACGAAAAAAAGGAGAAAATATGAAATGAAGTTGAGGCTGGAGCATGCAGACGATGTTGCTGACAACAAAAGAAGCGTAATAAAATGTTGTTTTTTATTTATTTTTCATACTTCTTACAGTTTCATTTCATTTCCTTTTTTTTTTTTGCTTTTTATTTATTTACCATGAGTGAAAAAAACAAATTTTGGAAAACTGGGTTGAAACTGTTTCGTTTTTTTTTTTTTTTGCTTTTTTTTTTTGCACTCTTAAAAATATTGCTTAACTAAGGCGTCTTCAAGGCTGGCGGGTTCATAAGTACACATCCTTTACATAAAACTGTTGTTAAATATTTGCCTCTTAAAAATGAAAAATATATTGACTATCTCAACACATCTCCTTTCCCCTAAAAATAAAAAGACAGAAAAAAAATCATGAAAAGGAAAAATAGCTGAAAAATAATATCCTGCGTAATATTGTAGAAGAATTCATTTACGCTATTTTTTCTTTCTTGTGATCATTATTTTTTGGTTGTCAATATTAAATCAAATATTTTTTTTTTTAATGAAACACATTCCAACCACTTTGCCAAGCAATTTATATGTCTCCTGTTCAATATTTGCGTCTATTTTTAAGTTACAGTGAAAATATATTTTATTTTTCTTTCTTAAGAAAGAAGTCTAACGACCTTAATAGTATTAAAGAGGGGGAAAATTATAGCCAAACATTTATTAAATAATTTATAATCCACCATTTTCTATTTCCTTTTGCATTTTTTAATTAAATTTTTATTAAATGGCCAAACAAGAAAATATTCGAGAATTAGCCAGAAGCGGAAGAAAGTGAATAACAATTCCAATAAATTATTATTATTGAGGCAAATAATTGGTCTATTTATTACATAAAGAAATTAAAAAACCAATAATTTATATCAGTAACGACTTAAACTGTAAGTAAAAAATAAAAGCCAACCACACCAAAGACATACCACAGTTAATACTGAATTAGTGTCCTTAACACTATGTTAATAATATAACCGGGCACTTAAGCCAATTTATTTGTTATTACCGTCTAGCTATGTTACATTTCATCAAAAAAAAATTTTTTTTTGGCAACTTCTAGAATCTTACTGTTGATTTGTTGTTGTAATATATTATTATTTATCTCTTTTTTTACATTTTGCACTCTTTAAATGTTATTTCGTTATAGTGATTTTACCATTCTCTACTCTTGAATTTTCTTTGTTGTTCTTAGTTCTAGAACAAACGCTGTCTTCCCAACAATATTCCAAACTTTAATTGATTACCGATCATATGTTAAAACAACGAAAATTAAATACTGGATAAGGCGGAATGATTGCCACAAGAAAACGTAGACGTTTTCAATGCATTAGTTAATTTGTGGTACAAAGAGTTTTGTTATTAAGAACCTAACAAAATCATGTTAATCACAAGAACCAAGCAGACCTGTGTAAATCTCTATTCATTTGATTCAATATTAAACACGTAAGTGAATTTCAATATCTTTGTAGTAAATAACAGAGGACGCTGTAACAGTAAAATAAATTTTAAAATTCAAATTAAAAAAACATGCTTGGACAATTCTTCCTTAAGCCATAAACTTTTCGAAATTGAGGCCTGCGATTCAATATCAGATGTTTAGACGTTATAAGAAATAGGAGAACACATCTAGAACGGTAACCTACACCCTTAAAAACCAACTTCATATAGATTCTGAAAATATAACGAATACATAGACTAGTTTAGGCAAAATTTCCATTTTGACCTGCATTTTCAGACGCATTGTTAATTACAGTATCGTTGGTAAAGATTGGATAATGAACTGAGAGAGTTTCGCTGCAGGAGACAGATGAGTGCCAGAAAGACGAGAAGAATACACAGAATACTTCCTATGAAATAATTCAAGACAAAATATCGAGTCTTGGATAGGAAATGCTGAATTTTCCTATCCTCAAATTTTAAGAAAACAAATTGTGTGTATCGTATATCATCGAAATCCACACCAAATACTGACTTTTTTGGGGATGTATTGGAGATTCTAGAATGTCGTGTGTATTGGTATCGCCACGTACTAGGTAATTTTGTTTGGCCAGGAAATCTATGTATCCAGAAAAGGCCCTCAGCGTTGCAAATAATTTTTCATTGGTAATATCCAACTGGAGTATTCAGAACACATACGTCGTTGTCTATGATCGTTTGCCTTCAGTTCTTGGATCAATTGAATTTTGTACGAGTGCAGGAGAAGCAAATTTCAGCAATTTGTGTAATGAGAAAAGCCTAATTATTGGGAGCAACGCTGCCTCAGATTCTCCTGCACATTTTCGATGACAGGGGTATTGTTTTCAGTAGAGTTTCGTCGACCTACTCACATCGTCCTAAAGGTTGACTACAATTTCCTACTTGCTATGTAGCCGCCTTAATGCTACACTTTAAAAGTTTGGCTCTTGTTTCTGCTTACAATATTATGTCTTTACATTTTTGTAATATAGTTTAAGGCTTAATATTTCAAATGATTGGCAAACAATCAAATTTATCTCTCTTTACCATTAAACCATGTCAATTATATTTCCTCCTCTTGTTGGTAATTTTACTTTCATTCTGAATATTTCTACCTTTTTATTTTTTTTTTTTGCATATTGAATTGAATTTTATAGCATAATTTTAGGCTTAATTAAGTATTTATTTATTTCTAGGTGGATAATTACAATTATTTTGTACAATAATTGTAGTTTCTATGGTTTAAATAAACGGCTTAATTGATGTTATAAATAAATAAAGCATAATAACAGGCGAAAAATAAAACAGATGCGTTTTTTTGCTGCTTTTATAATAAACAATTTAAATTTATTTACAGCCTATAATTGGGCGAGCTTACAGGGAACATTTTTATTGCCTATATTAGGGCGCATATAATTAAGTTTTTATTTTATTTTTGTTTTTTTTTTTTTTTTGCAATAAACCAATAAATAACAATAGCATTTTACAGTCATAAAATAATAACAATTTCATTTATTAGTTAACAAGTATTTGAAGTAAAAAAAAAAAAAAATGAAAAAAAATGAAAAAAAAATGTGGGGAAAAAACTTATTAGAAAATAAATTAGAGCATGTAGGTAGGTTGTTTGGCGCCATACAACCGACCGACCAGTGTCTAGGTAAACTTGTTTTAAATAAATTTAATTATTTTAAAAAGAACAACAGCAACGACAACAAAATGATTTTAATACCAGTTTCTATTACATAAATTAAGACACTTTTTTCCTCCCAATAAAATATTACACACTCGTATGTACGTCGTTTTACATTTAATAGAGTAGAGTTGTTAGATTTTTTTTCTTTCCATCTTTGTGTAGTTAAGCTGTTAAACAAAAAACAAAAAAAAAAACGTCGTCAATGTTAAATGTTGAGTTTTAAAGATACGCCCACACTCAATATTTGCTTCAAAAGGTTTCTTTTCTTATTATTACGACAAAAATATGTGGAGTTTCAATAGATTTATCATAAGTAAACTACAATACAATACGTGTGGATGGACCCATGGTTACAGTGACAGAAAAAATAAATACAAAAAAAGAACAGGTCGTCCAACGGCCGTATGCTACTAAAAAACTTGACAAAATATGCATATACGTGGGTTTAACTGGAAATCTTTGGTTATGTTGTTTTTTTTTTTACTTTAATATAACGTTTATAATTATTATTTTAAAGGTTTCCTTTATTTTTTATGATTATTTTATGATCTCTTTGTTGTAAAATAAGTTATCTAAGTTATCGTTGTTGTTGTTGTTACTGATCCACAAATTTTAATGACAATAATAAGTCTACGAAAGAAGTGTGAATTTCATTTACATTTAAACATCGTTCAAGTAACTATTTTTTTTTTTATTACAAATAACTTTTAAAAATGCGAGGAAAAAAAAACGTTACAAGAAATAGGCCAAGAATTTTAAGTTGAACCATAAAATATTGCCAAGTTAACGCGACACATCTAAATTAGTGTTGTAAAGTTAATTAGGGCTGTTAAATATGTACGTGAATGCCATCAAAACTAAAACCAGTGAACAAAAAATATTGCCTAGTTTAGCTTAAAATATTGGAATAATTAACTGCGACAGGTTTGTAATATGCAGTATAATTCAATGCTTGTCAATCATAAAAATTTAATGCGTATAAATACATCAATACAGTTTAAGCAGGTAGCATATCAGTTTTCCATAACATACCTGAGCTAAAGGTTAAATTATCAGAATATTTAATGGGTTTTGAAATGGCTTTATTTTGTCATCCATAATTTAAGGATTTATTATTTAAAGCATTAATAAATTGTTTAAACAAGCTTTCCATTTAAAAGGCTTTACTAGCAAGTCATTGGACATTAGAAATCCTGGAAACCTTTCCCAACCTTTGAAACTGACTGACATCTCCATGTCCCTGCCAACGTTCTATTCAAGGCCTTGGAAAATTTTCTGTCAATCATTTAGTATTTTATATAGCGACAAAGTCGCAATGGCCTAGTAGGTAGTGTGTTGGCTTATTAGACGTAAAGCCACGGTTCGAGTCCCAGGCCAGACATCAAAATAAAATACAAAAAAGTATTTCTTCGGCGATTCTCTTCTCAGCAGATTTCTGGCCTTAAAAATGCCATGAAAAGTTTCTCAAAAAAATCTGTCGTTCGGAGTCGACTTAAAAATATAGGTCCCGTCATTTATGTATTAAATTAACACACACAACATAAGTGGTATGAGAAGATAGGTCGTAATCCTGACTGAAAGGTTGTAATGACCAATTATGTATGTATATAGCGACCTTATGGACTTCGAAAAGTCTATATCCCTAGTACCAACTCATTTCTTTGAAGTTTTCTTTTTCTGGTTCTGTTGTGCCTTTGATTTAAGCTTGCGTCGCTTCACATTTAGGGCCTGTAGTACTCACATTAACTAGTTTATTTCGATAGTTGAGCATCTGAACAGACAACAAAGGAACATGTTGGATATATCAAGCGCAACTTTCAACAGGGACTTCCAAACTTTAGTAGTTGATAATTGTCATTTTGTTGAGGCCACTTTTGGCAAACTATTTGTCATTGATTTAGTCTGAATGAGCATGCACAAATATGTCTTCTACAACACAAGCAAATATTAAAATTGTTTTATCAAAATAAGTATTCCATTCGAGCAAAGTACCACTCACTTTGTTCATTTTGCAATTGCCTTAATCGTACCACAGAGAAAACTATTCACAATGTGGTGGATAACTTCGATTCCACTAAGGCAGTAGCCGATCAAGCAACACACCTACATCGACGTATCGCAATATCTGTAAAAAATATTGCAGCTTTCGTGAAATCAGAAAAATACAGAAAATTTTGATTTCGCTGATCTTAAAATAGCACAACTTGGTGAATATTACATCGTGATCTAAGGCTGCACTCGTAAAAAATTAAGCGTAGAGTCTAGAGCAGTTGATAAGTGCATCTAATATTTTATTAAAATCAGATAGATGGGTACTTGAACGAACGAAATTACCGAATTATGGCTCGATACCTATCTGGATGACTTCCAATATCATTCAATGCTTTTTGAAAACGTCACTGTTTGACGTGAGTTTTGATTTGAAAGTAGAATCGTTGATTTTTTTTCTAGCATGATGAGCTGGATACCAACGTGATGTGCACCGAAATCATGCGATTTGATCTTGTTAGTATTTTTTTTTTTTTGTAAAGTTTTCTTAAACCGCTGCCGTATGTGAATAAACCACATACAACAGCGGATCTCAAAGCCAACAGTTTATTTATATTCAGCCTGATTTATGCGTTAGAGTCGTGAAAAATTTTAGGTTTTCCCAGAAAAACGGTGGCCAATTTTCTAACGATGATAGGGCATCAATTTCGATGGTATTGTGATGAAAATAGATTATGACTGGGGACTTACCTTCAACTAGGTGACACAATGGGTAAACAATAAGGTACCCGTTAATCTAACCTAACCTAGACATGATGAAAATGGTTGCTGCGTAAACTTATATTCGACCAAAGATACAAGGGATTGATGGTGATTCCACCATAATAAAGCAGAATTTATGCCTTGATTTCTGATAATGGATGAAACAGAGCACCATAATAGTACATCTAAACCCTCATAACATATGTTATCCCTTTTTTCATTTACCAAAGGTTTTCATCATTCTAATGATATAGTTGATTAATAAACCACAGTGCTGGCATAAAAATTTTTTATGGCAATCATAGTCATAGTGTTTACATACCAAGAACATGGAGATAAGAGGAGTTAATAAGAACTAGTGGCCTACTTGGCTTATCTGGACTCGGCTGACTTTATAAATAAAAAAAAAAAACTGGTAGCTATGTGTGTATTTCATGCAAACAATCAATAAAATTGATTGATCTGATCTGATTGATTGTATAATGATTGCTACAGTAGGGTATAAAATTTGTCTTGCAGTTGGTGAAGTAAACCATTTTTTTTCTGTTATGATTTCAAAAACTCTGGCCAACTGTCATAATGTTTTCTGTTATTGATTTTTATTTAATAAATTATAGAAAAGAAACAACATCAACAACAACAATCGACTCAACCAACTCAACTTCATAAATAATCTGATTATTTAATAGATTTTTTTTTCTATTTTTTTCTTGTCTTTCTTTGTCTATTTGTTGTGTTGTCTTGTCTGTGATTTGTAATTTTTAAAATCATAAATTTTTCAAGACATTCATTGGCTCTTATAAGACATAAACGAAAAATACGAAAACAGAAAGAAAAAAAGAAATTAAATTTATTTAAATTAATTCTTATTTATTTCATTTATTATTTTATATTATTTTTATTTCGATTTTTCTTTATCTTTATTGAACATATAAAGAATGAAAAAAACTTATCAAAATTATGGCGCTTAATCTTGACCATAATTGTCGAATAAGCCATAAACACAAATAAACTTATCTAATGAATCAAGCTATCAAGTAAGCCATCTATATACCACCACATATATGTATATATCCATACATACATATATACTTACTTATGTATCTACATATGTAGATCCATATTTATAGGCAAATATTATTCAATTATGAAGAAATAGAAAATGATTCTCTTCTTAAACGAGAGCTGCAATATGTCCTAAATTGGCTGGTCATTTTTAATTGAAACGTTTAAGTGGCAATAAATTTTATTTTTTATTTATATTTTATACTTTATCTCAAGCTAATCTATAAAAGTTTTTATGTTTGTTTCTCATAATTTAAGAACTTAAAAATTAAGAAAACTAATTAAAAATTTGTAAAAAAAAAATTGACTTTTTTATGAGTCAAACGTGCTTCTGTTTAAGCCATGAATATTTATTATTAAATGGAAGGCATTAAACTGCAGAAAGCTTTCTAATTTCGAAAAAAAACAAAATTGCCTTCTTGGATGAGAATGACAACTAAACTAAAAAAAAGAAGAACTAGAGAACTAGACATGACATAGGCCGTGATATGTTGATTGATCACGCCCATGCGAAAGACTGTTGATATTTGGTGAATTTATTTAACAATCTGTAAGGAAATAATTTTATTATAAAAAATCTTAAAGTCACCATAGTCTAGTAGATAGTAAGTTAGCTTAGTAGACGTCAAGCTAATGTCCGTAGCCCTGGCGCGAACAAAATGACAGATGAAAAATGCAAATGTCTTCAGTAGTCTTCTAGCAAAAACTCTAAGAATAAAAGAACGAAATACCAATTTAACAAATTTGTCGAGATAAATACCTTTTTTTATTTTCAAACCAGGCTAGCATGGGAACCTGAGAAGTAAAAACCTTGAGCATGCAGAATTTAATGTCAAAACTTATCTAGCCAAAGGAGGTTTGAAGTCAACTCAAAGTTTTGTAGGATTTTCCCAACGATTTAACGATCAGAAGCTGTAAATAATAAGGCTAAGTATGTAGTATTGGTGTTATAACAGGGTCTTAAAGGATCAAGAAAGCAGCTACCAGTTGAACCTAACCTACTACTATATGCACGGTACAATTGTGAAGATATGGAACAGAGATCAGCAACGAGTATTCAAAGCGATAAGTAGATTCCAGTCATACTTATAATTTTTGATACTTAAACCCATTCATACTTATTTTAATATGATACTAATACTACACATACTTAAAGTTGAAAGTACTTGTCGTATTCATACTTAACAATATGCATAATGTTATTGACTTTGATTCGTCTCTACTTAACATTTACACGAAGCACAAAATAAGTATTATTCGCGTACGGGCACTGCAATACTCACAAGAAGATTGTGTGTATGCTTTGCTTGTTGTCCTTCCTTTCTTCTTTGTTTGTATATGCAACAACAACGAAGGCTGTAAATGACTCGAATTACTTATAAATATTATAAGTATTTTTCTAAATTTATGAATCAGTATGAGTAGATGTACGAATCAAACACTTTTCGAATGTTGTGAGCTTGATGGCAACGTTGTGACTTAAAATTATAAATCAATATTGTAGCAGGTGCAAATGAATCAGAGCTATTGAATTTCAATTCTGTTGATTCACTTATACTTAAAATTGCATGAGTGCTTATGAGTAGCGTGAAAATGATTTATTGCTGATCTCTGATATGGAGATAAAGTAAGCTTGCATGGAGAAATTTGTTGCCATTTTCTCTCGTGTCCTCAGCTGGTTAAATTTGAACGCAGGAATATGTTCTCGAAATGGGCAGTAATGCATAGTTATTGTGGTCTGGTAGGTACTATTATGGTTTATTTGACTCCAGATCACCAAATCAAACAAAAGAAGAAAAAATGTTTCTTTAGGCGAATTCCTCCCAGCAGACTGTTGGCAAAAATGCTGGAGTAAAATAAAATTGTTACAAAAAGTTTCTCAAAAATCTAGTCACAAACATCGTCTTAAACTATAGGTGAACCCACTTATGCATAGAAATTAACACAGACAACATAAGTGGTGTGAGAAGCCAGGTTGTAATCCTGACTAAAGGGTTGCAATGAACAATTTGGTAGGAAAATAGGTAAGGAGGGAGTAGTGCCATTGTTGGTACTCAAAAATCATTTTGTTATTGTATTATAATGTTAGGTTTCGTTCCACAACTCGACTTTAAACTCTGCTACCAGAAACTAGGTTGTAATCCTGGCTAAATGGTTGTTATGATCAATTTAGTAAGCAAGTATGTAATGAAGGGGTAGCATCATTGTTGTTTTAAAACCAACAATTACTTGAGCACTCATATAAACTCATTGTGTTACAATATAAGGTGTTGTCCCATAACTAATCTCGAAATCGATTCCTGTTAAGCAACATTTGCTGTCTTAGTTTATCGGTAAAGGTTAAGTCTTGTGGGAGCAATAAGTGTGGAGCTAGAGCTATCTTTCTCCCCAATTGATCTCCCACTTTTGTAGAACAGCTTACCGAAGACTCTTTCAACCACTTCGTATTTACATACTTAATTGATCACGTTATCAACGTTTAGTCAGGTTTACAGTCTAGCTTCTCACACCACCCATGATGGGTGTGTGCGTGTTCAGTTCTATGCATTAGAGATGGGATATACATATAGTTTTAAGGCTATTCCGATCGTAAGATTATTGAGAAACTTTTCATTGCAATTTTATTTTTCTCTGAGAATTTTTCCAAACAGCTGATGGGAAAAAGCCAGTTTTTTTCCTGTGTCGTTTTGTTAAAGATGTCTGAGACAAGGATTGAGCTTGGGCCTCATGTCTGATAAGCCATAACACTACTTACTAGACCACGCTGACTTCGATCATGTTGCCCCTGCTATCCCGTTTAATTCCTAGATCGAACTAATTGTGATAACGCCTTTTTGCAATTTAAATTTTTTTTATATTTGTTGTTAAAAATTAAACATTTTTGTTTTTGTTTTTTCTTTATTTTTATAAACAATTTTATGTTTTCTTTTTGTAGTTTTTATTTTTTTTATAACAAAAGAACCATTAAGTTTATGTTTTAAGTTTTAATGGTAAACACCCTTTATAAAGCTGAACCCATTAAAAACAACCGACCTTATGAAAAGCCAGATAAATATAGTTGCGAGGGTTTTTAATAGAATGCCTTTCATTCTCTATAAAACTTTTTTTTTTTTTTTGAGTATCTTAACAATTTTTTTTATAGTTTTTTTTTTGTTGTTTTTGAGGCGGTCGTAGTTAATATAAATTTTTAATAGCCTTAACAATTTGGAAAGCAATTCCTTTATTTTTTTAGAACTCAATCACTAAATGGAATCAGCCATGCCATGCCATGGCATTCTATTCGACGTTAATTAAGGATTTATTAAGGGTGAGCGAAAGAAGGTAAGCCAACCGAGTAGAGGTTGTCTTAAAGGAGTGAAAATGCTATAAAAATATCCTGTTTTTTTGCTTTTTTCTTTATTATTATTTTATAGTGTAAATGTAAGAAGGTTCATTAAGAAATAAAAAACAAGTTTGGCAATATTTTCTATATGTCGAGCTATAAAACAGATCATTAAACTGTTTTATAAAAAAAAATAAAAACACAAAAAATCCTTGATTATAAAAGGATATGGCAGAGGAAAAAAAAGAGAAAAAATACAACAACAACAAAAGTCATAATAATAATTAATCCTTTAATGATATACACAAGAAATACTGTTCGAGTAAATCATACATCATGGGGTAGATATCTACGTAGAGAGACCTGTTCTATCGCATGCTTTTGACGTTTTTTTTTAGTTTAAAATACGTAAAACTAAACAAGGGCCCCCCTTTTTTTTTGCTTTATAATAACATTTAAAAACCTAAAATTAAATTGTATTTCCAACGTTTTTAATTTTATTTTCATTTTTTTTTTTTTTTTGTCTGCTGGGGAAAGAGAATTTTTGTTTGTATTTTCCGTTTGCAAGTAAATTTTTCAAAAATCAGGTTTTAGTGAACACCTGAGCTTTATCACTGATTGATATATGTATTGTACCTGCGTACAAGCGTACAGATGAACACAGAAATAAAAAAGAAAAATTCTTCATCGATTGCATTTTTGTAACCAACTAAACTGACTGACTTGGGGAGAAAATGTTTTTAAAAAAGAATTTCAAAAAAAAGTTGTTGTTTTTTTTTTCGTAACAATATTGAAAAGAAAATTAATACTTAAACCTTTGCCACTTAAACATACTAACACTCACTTCACTCCACACATATGTATGTATGCTGCTTGTACACATTTAAACATGTTGCTGGTGCAGCAACACATGTTGAGGCAGTAAAATCTCGAGCATTGAACAACAACAGCAAAGAGAAAAAATGATTAAAGACAAGTAGTACCGAAAAAAACGAAGGGTTAGAGAGACTAGTATCCATCAAAAAAAAACAGAAAAAAATCCTCGTATTAAATTACAAAAATAACAACAACAATAGCTCTATAACAGCTAAATTTAAAACCCCAAAAACCAACAACAAGAAGAAAAAAATTCGAAACTAAATATTAAAACTTCCTTTACCAACAGGCCAATGCAGAAAAATAACCCAAAACCAGCAAAAGGAAAAAGTTTTTTTTATTATTTCAAGAAGAAGTACGAGTAAAGGGGAGACCCTTTGATAATTTCAACTTTTTTTCTCCTCTTGTTTTTTTAAGGGTGATGATAAAATTAACATCAACAGCCAGTTACGCTTAGTCATACCAAAGGCAAAGGGAGAAGGAGTAAGCAAAAATCTTTAAAAAAATATTTTTTTTTTTCACTTTTTATTCGAGTTTTTTTTATAATTTAAATAATGGCTACAAACGGTAAAAGGGTAACTGACTTGGCTGGCCTTTTTGCGCATTTAAAACATTAATTTGTGATTTCCAGCCAGAACGAAGGAACAAAAGCAAAAAAAAAAACCAAAATTACAACAACAATAAAAAGCAATCAACTTTACAGTTCTGCTATAAGTAGTGTTCCATTTTTTTCTTCTTTGTAACAAGATTGTGGTTACATACACTCACAGAAAAAATTACGATCACAGTCATCAAATCAAAGAAAAAATTCTTGAGATGTGTAGGATTTCGAAGTTGCAAATTCAAATTAAATACATATACATGGTTACTTAATTGCTCTTAGTAAAGATTAGAACCTATGAAGGATTTCTGAGACTCTTTTTTATGACAATTTTCTTTCATTCGCAGAATTTTTAACAGGAATCTGCTGAGAGGATTTGAACCGCGGCCCCGCGTCTAATTCGGCAACGATCTACCTTCTAAGCTGCGGTGACTTCTAGTAAATACTTTCTTTACTTAAGTAATTTCTCTTTACAAACCCTTAGTAACCACTCCTTTTTTGTGTACTTCCATACTCTCTTAATTGACCAGTCAGAATTACAACCCTCAGTCAGGATTACAACCTAGCTTCTCACACCACCCATATCAATTTTATTCATGAGTGGCGGTTCCTATAGTTTAAAGTCGACAATTTTATTTATTCCCAGAAATTTTGCCATTTCATTCAACGATCTACCATCAGTGAAAGTCAACTTATGTCACCGTAGTGTAGTAGGTAGTGAGTTAGCTTATTAGATGTTAAAAGCTGCTGTTTTAACGTAGGCTCTGAACCACAGATTTTTTGAGCAACATTTCGAGGCAATATTATTTACTCTTAGAGTTTTTGCCAGAAGACTATTGAGTCTTCGAAAGAAATATTTCATTCCATTCCGCAGTTTTGCTTTGAAATTTCAGAGCCAGTAGTAAAGTCACGAACCCTAGTCTCATAGGACAGAAAACTACCTACTAGACTATGTGTAACTTTAAACGATATAACAGCAAACAAAGCTTCCAGAAAAAGTATGCCAAGGTTGGAACTAACGAAAAACATTCATCTTACAATTAAATAACCATTCATTAGAAGGAATAAGTAGTCAAATGCACAAATTAGGTACAATGCTTCCCTATGAGCTATTAAAACTCCATTTGAATGACAGCACAAGAACCGTCTCGCAGCTTATTCCATATATCCGATATGCCATCAAGTAAAGTTGTTCACGCTTCCATATTTACTGACGAATTTAATAGTCTGCATGTACAATTTCTCACGGTGTTTACACACTGCAAAGTAAGTATTGATATTGAAGAAATGCCTAGAAAAATGAAGAATTCAGATCAACAAGCAAAAGTGTGAAGACATAAATTTTATGTTGTGTGAGGCCTTTACACATAAAGCTGATTTTTTCTATTTAAAAAATTTTTTGTTGAATTATTTTTCGTATCATTTTCAATTTGTTGAAAATAATTATCTTATTGCCTTTAATTTTATTTTTCATTCTTAAATTATAACATAATTTAAGGCTTTTTAACTTACATATTCAATTTATTTTCTTTGTGAGCATACCACACAATTAAAATCTATAATTATAGTGTAACTAAGGCATGATTTTGGGCGTCTAACACAAAGAAAAATTAAAATTGTAATTAAATTGTCTTATATAAAAATTATTTGAAGCATATATAAAGGCTGTAACCTATAAGTATGCCATCAAATGTAGTTTGAAACTTTAAAATACGAAAAATGTTTCATACTTAAATAGAAACCACCAACAAACACTTAAACACACCTACGTACACATACCTACCTACACTTGTAGTTTATAATTATTATTTTCTCTTGAACTTCTTTTTATTTTTCCGTTTTTTGTTTTTTTTTTTTTAGTTTTTTCTGTTTTTGCTTTAAAAGTGAAAACAATTCATAGACATTTAGAACACAATAGAACGTACACAATGGCATTGTAAAGAAGTTCTATATAACAATACCACTACCACACAATACAATTGTATTCGTTGTATTCGTTCGCATTCATTAAATGTCCTTGGAAACCAAAACATTTCTTGCACCTGCTGTCATGCCCTAACTTGCCATCGAACTTAACTCTATACGCTTGGGTATTTGTTGTATTCATGCAGGAGGAAATTTTTTCTTTTTCTATTATCACCACCCCCCGGTGAGCACAAACATTCCTTAAGTGTATGTAAGTGTATGGAGCATACACGCATGGTAAAATTTTTCTCTCCTTAAATTTTCTTTCAAGAGTCTTTAAGTTTTCATTTAAGTTTTCTATTCGTTATTACTTTTCCGGTTAAACCAAACACATGTCACACGCCACTTGTTTCTCATAATGGGTATACTTCTCTTTAGTTATTGGATTTTTCCTCATTTCCATGCTAAATTTTAAGTGTGTGTACGAGAGGCGAAATGATTGCGTTTTTCTTTCTGTTTTGTTTTCTTTCTCTAACATTTTGTCTCTTTACATACATATGTACGTAATGGACGTGACGATAATGATCAGTTTTGCTTACGAAATACACAATGACAGCCAGCCAGATACATATACACACACACACACACACATGTTAAAAGCATGAAATGTTGCTAAACATTACCCGGTCTTATGTTGCAAGATTTAAGGAAATAAAGAGCAAAAAAAGCAAAAAAAAGAAAACAAAACTGATTTAAATTATAGCAATTGATGGCTACAGGAAAATGTAACATGTCAAGTGGGATTTTACCATAAGATTGTTTAATTACTTGCTTTTGCATACACTTAAGTACGCCACACATGTCTGCATGCATTTGGGAAGTATAACCATTTAACATACATGAAAGAAATCAATTAAAATTCGTAAAGTTTGCCATCATTTACAACAAATTCATAAAAATATTTCTATCATGCAATTCAAATTGTTGGCTATACTTCCCCTATATTTAATGTCATTTGATTTTTCTGCTTGTCTTTCATTATTTGGCAATATCTTGAAGAAAATATCAAAAACAAAGTCTTATTTTGTTTTTTTTTTTTTTTGTAATTGTACGCTTATGTTGCAGGGGCAAAGAAATGTGGCAAGAAACGAATCGAAACGAGTCTGCTTTATTTTGATTGACTGACACCCAACAAAGATGATGAGTTAAATATTGATATCGAACAGAGTGATGGCTGCAAAAAGAAATTCTATTTTTTTTCTTTAATTTATTTTGAAAGCAAAACATTAAATGTATCATGTCAAGTTAAATTGTTATGGACGTTTACATTTCGCAATGATGCATAAAATATTGAAATCACAAATAAAGTACGGTTTAAAGAAAAAATAAAATTAAGGGTCTCTGGGCACCATGTTGTTACACAAGCAATTTCTGGAAATTATTCCAATAAAAACTATTTTTTTTTTAACACATTACTGGTACCATTCGAGCAATATATTGCTGCATTTAAGGGAAAAAATATCTATCATTGGAATATAATTTTCAATATTTTGAAATTTTTTTTTTTGACAACATGTTGCTGGCAACATTCGGTTAGTATGTTCCAAACAATTATTTTTTTTAAATTATTTTCATTTCTCCATTTGTATACAAAAATTTATATAAAAATACTTTGTTCCAAGTTCTCAACATGCTTTTAAGCTAGCAAATCCTAACTGTAGGCAAATTTAAGGGAACCGGAATCGATTGAAACAGCTCATTCCACAAGAATATCAAATCTCTGTAGTTCACTTCGAGTAGAGGTATTTCTACAGTCAGGTGGCTATCAAAAATTTAAATTTCAGCGTGTTGAACTTTATGGCGGTGTGTAGTTCTCGAAAATAACTTAAAGAAGTATATAGTGGAACGATAAGATGTGTATATTATATGAGTCCCAAGACAGTGCTATTTGAAGGCAGTGTAAAGCGAATGAACTGGCCAGGTGCAGCGGGCGCAACAAACAAACTCTTCAATATCAATCCATTTGAAGACCTGTAAGCTTATAATTGACAAGGCATTCATGGATTTCATCAACGCCAGATGGGCGGCCTCGTACGCGGACTGAACGTCGTAAAAAATCTAACAAAAGCTGGTTAGAAAATGCATAGAAAATGCTTAAAGTTCAAAGGAGCACTCACGGTATGGTTCTTTGAATCAATATTGAACATTTTGAACATAATGACTTATGCAAGGTCTATTGGTCTTGGAAACATGGCGCACAATTTTTACAGAGCCGTAGAGATAAGCCAATATAAGGGACTGTTATTAATCTATTGGGTACACAGCAAGCACTATGCCAGAGAAGGAAACGTTAGTTTCAATTCTACCACACAGATGATCTAAAACAACTGTCAGCCATAGACATTGCCAGTCTAAGCCGCATCATCAGAAGCTCTAAATTATTCCGGAAATATGGAAATATGAAAGACAGTGGTACATAATGGGTCTCAAATGGCTTAAGTATGTCTATCCAATTTTTTTTAGGTACATAGATAGCTGCACTTACCTATCCAAGTAGTGCTTAATTTTAAGAGGATAGCCAGAGCTGATTGAATATAATTAGGCCACATAGGTCGCATTGTCATTTAATTTTATGTAATAAATGAAAAAAAAAAATTGATAAAGGAAAATTTAAAATATAGAGCATCATGTTGCTAGCAACATGAAATTGCTTATAAGCAACATGTTGCATTAAATTTTTTTGCGTTACATGTTTTGATTTCATTAAATTTTTATTTTTCTAGGAATATGATGAGTTTTTAAATAAAATCCAAGATTTTATTACAAACAAATCGAAAATCTATTTTAGGAAAAAAATTAAATTTTTCTCTTCACTGCAATACATTAGGTTTTTAAAGGCTGTTCTAAATTTTTAGATACTAGATTTGGAAAGGGATAATAAGTAGTAACACATATACAAATAATATACACAAAAGGCACATGTGTTGAAAGCCGACTATGAGTGTTGAATTTAGTAAACATGACCCTTCTAAGCAAATAGAAAAAAAAGGAGTTCTTTTACACAGTAATTGTAAACAAACTTCTTTGATTTCAAAAAGTCTTCAGATAATTTCCTCTTAATTTTCAAAATTTATAATCAAAATTCTCTCTTATTACGCAATAAATTTATTAAATTTGTTTGAACTTTTAATTTTTAGTAAATTTATGGTAATTTGACCTTTGGATTGTTGTTTGACATTTTTTGAAAACAATTTCAAGTACTTGAGTACTGTAACATTTGTTGCTGTGGGTAATTTAATATTTCTGTTTATGTTTCATAAATAATTTCAAAATTTTTGTGTTATTTTCAACACATGTTCTTCGGTTACTTAACTCAATGGTCCTTCACTTCGTTAGAAGAAAGGGTTTTTATTAAATGCATCCCCTAAAATTAATAATGGCACTTAACACAGAGCAACCCTTAAAAAATGTTTGCGTATGAAATATTCAAGTGGTGTAAATGACGATGACAGAGGTGATTGGTAATTATTTTAATATAAAATCTTAGCAACATGTTGATAAGAATTTTGAAAAATTTTTCAGTAAATTTATGTTATGTTATGTTTAATATATTTAGGAGCATGTTGCTGGAAAATTTAAAGACGTTTTAGTGTTCAAATTATACTTAAAAAAAATAAAAATATTTACTTTTTCGAAAATTACAATTGAAAATCAAAAAAATTAATAAAGTTCTTATTAACTCCTGCTTTTGTAATGTTAGCAACATGTTGCCGGCATTTAAATTTGGTCACTGGCAACATGTTGCCAAGAAATACATTTCAAATTTATTTAATTTTAAAAAAAATTTAAGAAATCTAATATGATTTGTCTATAAAGTTTTTAGAAAATTACAAAAAAAAAAATTTTAATTTTTTGAATGCGCAAATTCACAGAAATGGTAAACAATTGAAAAACTTTTTAACAGTTTATACCATTCCATATGCTGATAAATACAAAGCAATTCTCTGGCAAGTGTATCTGCAAATGGAGAACAGGAACACATGCAACAATTTGTGAAAAAACTTAAATTATACAAAAAAAAAAATATTTTTTTTCTTTAAAAGCAAAAACTGATACAGCTCCTGCTGCTGCTGTCATAGCAGCAGACTCAAGCGATTTTCTTCGTCTCTATTTGTATTTTTTTTTTCATCTCAATTTCTGTGCATGTTTTCTAGCTGTCACCTTAGCAACATGTGTACACAATGCTAGATCCAGCTTAAAAAAGGGAACTGGAGCTGTTGCAACTCCAATAAAAATAAGAAGCAAACACTGAAGGGTATGTAAAAAACGAAATACACTCACAGCACAGATGACTGTCATCTGGTGGATGTTAATAATGGAGTATGTATATATAGAACGTATAGAGTACTGCAATAAAAAACGATATGAAACGAAATACAAATAAAATCTTCAATATTTTTTCTCTGTTCATGCTTTTAAATAAACAATTCAAATAGAAACGTTACTGTTTTTCATACCAAAATGAAGAAAAAAAAAACGAAATATTTTTTCTTGTTTAAACTTCAATTGGAAATTGGATACATTTTTGTGGAAAAATAAGAGAATTTGTTTGAATTTAGTTTTTATGGACCAATTAAGACAAGAAAAATTTTTGAACCATTCTTTTAAGACATTTTTTTGTTTTATGTTACAACACATGCAATAGAAGTTTTTATTTATTTTATTCCAATGACAATTGATACAAGAACTACATTAGCAACATGTGGCATAAACATAAGAAAAACATTTTTATTGCTAGCAACATGTTGCTGGGATATTTGAATTGTCATTAACGAAATCGTAAATTATATAGTGGGTGTATATTATTGATTATAACTGTACTATGCTACTCTATACGTTAGTGAAACATAATCAGACACATTAGAAGCCCATAGGCTAGGTTAGGTTGGGAAGGAACCACTTGTAGAATTAAATTTTTTTGTCCGTAGAATGACTGTTTCTAAATCAACAGATCCATTAACAAAAAACACTGCTAATTCATAAGAATAAAGGTAGATAGCGAAAAATAAAGACGGAACGTAGAATTTGGTAGCAAATGATTGTAAAAAAACTCTTGGTGAGCGCTTTGGAAAGCTGCAAGCTTATAATTGACCATGCGATCGCCGATTCCATTAAAAATATATTGGCGCCTTTGGACATGGGCAGGACGATGCTAAATATCTGTTTAAAACTGAATGAACACCACAAGGCAAGTACGATTAAACTTCGGAGTAGAACGCTAAGTATAGTTGTCGGAGTCAGAATGGAATATTGAAACCTTGCTAATGATTTCTGCTGAAGCTGTAGAGATGACGCAGAGAAGAAGACATGCTAGGCACTTTATAGCAGAGAAAAAGGCATCTAAATGCCTATCATGTAAACGACCTAATGCAACTAACACGTATGACATTGGCAGTTTGACTCAGTTTATCAAAACCTCCAAGTAATACCAGGATTAGGAGATAATGACAAATTGCAGTTGGCGCTATGTGGCCTAAGTGAATCTTTCTAATTGGCTTGGATAAATACCACCTTTGCCTATTTACCTATCTGCCTACTTTCCTGCCGCCAGATTCAATTTCTCAGCTAATAACTGAAATATTTTTTGTTTTTCTAAGATGTGGAGCCAAGAAACGGTTGATTGGCTTGGGCATCGTCGACAACTTGAGCGAAAGAATTCTGAAAAACGAGGTTCACCGAAACATGACCGCTTAGTATATTGAAACAGTTGTGAAATCTATAAAACTTGACTTGAGCGAGAGGTCAACCAAAGGTACTTGCTCACTGAAGCAATTCTATCGTAGTTCCGGAATATTGGAAATGCTGGCAAGTAAATAAACATTTTTATGTTCAAATCTTATTGTGATCAAATGTAGTCGGCGTAGTACGTTGATTTATTAGACGAAAAACCCGGGTTCGTCCCAGGTCAAGCATCGAAAGAAAGTATGAAAAAATATTTCTTCTGCAACTGCCTCTCATCAAATTTGTGGCAAAAACTCTTAGAATAAATAAAATTGCCATGAAGAGCTTCTTAAGAAATGTGTCGTTCGGATTGTGGTGTGAGAAGCTAGACCGAAATCCTAACTCTAAGAGTAAATAAAATTGCCATGTAGAGCTTCTTAAAAAATGTGTCGTTCGGAGTCGACTTTAAACTTTAGGTTCCGCCACTTATGTATAAAATTAATGCATAACAACATAAGTAGTGTGAGAAGCTAGGCCGAAATAACGACTGAAGGGTTGTAAAGATCAATTATGTATGATCAATCCATGTATTTGGATACCTTTTTTCAGGCAAAATTAGGAACTCTTAAATACTTTTTTTCGTAAGCTCATTAAACTTTAAAAATTATTTTTTTTTTACATTTCTTTCCCCTTTCTCTTGTCACAGCTGTTGTTAAATTGTTTCCATATTTCTTTTTGTTTTTAAATTAATTATTTAAACAATAAAATGGATCGTATTTTAAAAAGGAAACTGTTGGAGTTTTCCATTTATTTTTACTTCAGTTCATCGTTTAATTTAGTTAAAGTGGCTAGCAATAAAAATCTTTATGATTTAATTACTTTAAAGTAGTTTTACGATAAAATTCATAAATTTGCATTAAATTTTTGGTCCAAAACAATCTTTCACTTTTCTTTTGCATTAAAATAGTACTTTTGGCAAATATAAAAATCATTTAATGTACACAAATTATGTGTGAACATCTTACATAGAAATATTGAAACAAAGCAATTATAAATGTCATAAAGTAAGTTTTACGTTTAAAAAAAAAAATAAAATAAAAAATGAAGTACAATACTATACTTTTGAAAATTTATTAAAAATATTAATTAATAAATCTGCATTAACATAACTTTTCCTAGCTTCAAATTGTACTTTGAACATATTGCCACCGAAAAGTACCATGTAGGGTAATTTCGTTTACTTTATTGTATTAAATATCCTAGACACTGTATTATAACTCTCTAAGAGATTTGCGCATCACAAATATTTCTTTACAATTGTTTTCTGAAAAACTGCCACTCGATATTTTTCACTACTTTTTTTTTAGAGAAAAGTACCTTTAGAAGTCCTATATAAATTTAGACAAAATTTCAACACTCTTTATTGAATGCAAATCCAAAGATACTGTTAAGAATAGTATACGTAAACCTTGGTGGACTCTATTTTTATGGTCCTAAATTATAACATCGAATTTAGTCACCTGAAAATCTGATTCCCCTTTCATATAATTTGTTACAATTTCATTTAAAAACTATTAAAAAAAAAAGGCCAAAAAGGAGCATAATTTCCCTTAGAACGAATTTTATGAAATTTATAACTTTGATTTTAATCAATCAAACCTTTGTACATACGACGAGAGTCTTCGCTTATTCACTTAGCAAAAAAAAATTTTTTTTGGAACATTATCCTCTAGGCCATATTACACTGATGATACGATGCCATAGTCTTATGTAGTGAGGTCCGTGGTCTGGGCTTCTTAAAATAGCTACTATCAACGACAGACAATTTAGTAATTTTAAAATTTTTTACTCATGATAAGTACTTTATATCAGAACCTCCTTTAAGGCATTAAAATCTTCTTGAATTACCAGCAAGTGTATTAGGTGCAGGACATCGAGTAACAACCTGGAGTTAGTCAAAGGCAATAGGTTTAGAGAAGGTACTGTACTTGTCACAGTTGACAAATGCAAGTCCTCTAACCTATTAATTATAATTGCTATTAAAAATAAATGTTTTTAAGAGAGCATGACTCTCAGGTAATTTTTTTCGGCACTCGAACAGTTAGAGATCTAAATATTTGCTATTACGTATCACATACAATTGCAGTCTAGAGCGGGCCACTGGAGGTACACGCCGACCGATAAGACAGTACGTGAACGTGTTAAGTCTTCTATAGATTGCGGACAGTATAACATTGATCGTTTCGTCACAGTACTATAGGACCTCTTCACGATGCTTAAAATCGTACTGTTGGTCTTCAAAAGTCTTCAAAATTTTATTACAGACAAACATATGTAATAGGTCATTACAACCTTTTAGTCATTATTACAATCTAGTTTCTTACACTACCCTTGTTGTGTGTCTTAATTTTACTCACGAGTAGTTCGACCTGTGGTTTAAAGTCTACTCCGAATGACAGATTTTTGAGGCACTTTTTCATGGCAATTTACTCTCAGAGTTTTATCTTGAATTTTACTAACAGGGAATTGCCGAAGAAATATTTTTTTCAAATTTCGTTTTGCTCGACGTATCTGAGCTTTATTTTGAAATGTAGCCTCGCTTTTAGTAAGCGAACACACTATCTACTAGACTATGGATATAGTACGGAAATATCAACACAAGTTGATTCTAATGTAGAATGATTTCGTAGCTCAAGTTTGTTTTAACGTACAGTATTCCCTCGATTAACGTCGTAGAATGTTCCGGCGAAAGAGCGACGTAAATCAAATTTTAAATCAAATTATATGTATTGAATTTCTTTTAAAAGGGAAGTCCCCTGATTTTGTTTATAAACAACGGAGGCGACGTAAATCGAATGACGACGCAAATCGAAGTTTAAGGTAACAAAATTTTTGACGAGGTTAATCGAAACAACGTAAATCGAGACGACGAGGGAATACTGTAATTGTTTTATTTTATTATCCACTACAGCTGAATGAATTAATTCTTATTATGACCTATCTTCTCACACCACCTACATACATACGTTCTGTGTGTTCATTTTAACGTTCCAATGAATTGCGGTACTTTTGGTAATTGTAGTTGACTAGCTACTCTTTATAGTCTTTTTTAAAGTACTTTTTATTCTTAGATTAGAAACTAAGGTTAAAAATTTATAAGAAAAAAACCGGATTAAAAATATGTTCGAAAAATTGTGTAAGAAAGGTACTTCAAAGCTACTTTTTTAAGCCAAAGGTAAACAGTAAATAGTACCAGAAACCATTAAGGTACTTTTTAATGTCCTTTTAAAGTACTTTTTATTCTTAGATTAGACTCTAAGGCTAAAAATTTATAAGAAAAAAACCGGATTAAAAATATGTTTGAAAAATTGTGTAAGAAAGGTACTTCAAAGGTACTTTTTTAAGCCAAAAGTAAACAGTAAATAGTACCAGAAACCATTAAGATACTTTTTAATGTCCTTTTAAAGTACTTTTTAACCTTAGATTAGAAACTAAGATTAAAAATTGTTAAAAAAAAACCGGATTAGAAATCTGTTACAAAAATTGTGTAAGACAGGTACCTTTTTTTAACCAAGCTTTAATAATAGTACCAGAAACCAAAAAACATTAAGCTTTTATAAGAATTTTTCTTTAAGTAAACACAGTTTAAATTTCAAATATTTTCTGACGTTTAAAATCATCAGGGAATTTTCTTTCATATGAACTCGATACAGGCCATAGTGTCTAGCCAGTTACCAAAAAACGTTCAATAGCAATTTACAAAAAAAAAGAGAAAATGATTGAATAATACATCATTGTACATACAAAATAACAAAATAATAATTTCATAATTCAAAGAAAATCAATTTCTGATTTCTGTTTTCTATTTTCTTTTGCTATTTAAACTTTTCATTTAGACGGGACGTGTAAAGGAACTCCTCTCCGTCTGTATACAATTCTCAGGAGGAAATTTGAAATTTTCTTTCAATTTTTGTTTTTTTTTTTTATTTTATTTTGTTTTATTAAGAGAATTTCTAAACAGAGGAAATAATAAATTATGACAGTGTATGTGTGAGTACATGTGGTGTTTACTGTGTATGTGCATGGGTATAGCAAGTTGGGCTCAATAACATGAACGGCTTTCCTTCTGGCATCAATAAGTGTGTGAGAGAGTTTTGTTTTGAATACCCCAAGGATTTTTTCAAATAAATAAATAAATAATGCTTCTGTGTATGTAGTAATGATTTCTTAGTTTACATGTACACACACACACACACATACACACACATGTAGTTTGAATACTTAGTAGTATTTTTAAAGTGTAACTTTCTAGGGCCTAATTTAAATGTTTATGTAAAGATGTATGAGAGAGCCTATTTGGGTTGTTTTTAAGACATTAGTTTAAATGGGGGATTTTGCTACTTACTTTTTGTTTTTGCTGTTGTTGTTGTTAATATTTTATTAAAGAACATAAAAATTCAAAATACTATGAATCAGTGTAGCAGTGATCGTTATCCAATTGTGTACTCCAACAACATTTTTGTAGAAAAAAATTGAAAACTTTTTTTTTTTGTTTTTCCTTCTTCTTTTCTTTGTTTATTTTAGGGGGTTTAAAGGTGAATGTATGATAAAGTAGTTGTTTTTTGAAGATGAAGGATTTTTTTAGCCTTTGATGAACAAAATCCAGGCCTTTGAAGAGAGTGATGAAAGAATTAATAGCACAATGAATGTTCGAAGATTGAAGAGGTTTTAAAATTTTTTAACCTTTTAATGTTTCAAATGGATGTCGTTTATTGAAATTTTAATATTTAAATGAATTTGTTGTTCTTTTTTTTATTTGAATTATAGAAACTCCTTCTTAGTCTGAAGACTTTTTTTTTTGCAATTGTTAAAAAATTGTTTAAAATTTTTGTTTTTTGAATTTCTTTAAAATTTTATTGAAATTTTCTTTGTTTATTTATTCTTTTTTTTTATTTTTTAAAATTAATTCTTTATACTAGCTATTTAGCCAGCTATGGTTACTTGTTTGCAGCCATACATATAATTAATAGATCTTACGATCTTAAGTTTTCTTTTTCAAATCTGCAATAAATTAAATTTTATTTTTTTAATTACTTTTTTATTTTTTAAAATTTTTGGGAAAATGTTATCTGTTTTGTTTTAATGTTTAAGCATAGCAATTTTCAGTCATTATTGCTTATTATAATTAGAGAAAATTTTAAAAATTATTTTAAAACTTTTTTAAAAATTATTGTTTTAACTTTTAAAAATCATTTCTTTATCCTTTTGAATTTTTTTTTTTAATATTTTTAAGAATATTTACAAAATATTTTTCTTTTCCTTTTTAGTAAAATATTTTGAATATTTCTTTTATGAATTTGTTTTATTTTATTTTATTTTATTTTATTTTTTAATATACATATGAAAAGAAAATTTTGTCGATTACTTTTAAAATTTAAGAAATAATTATTTAATAATTTTTTTATTTTTAGTTTAAGTTACATTTTAATTTTAAAAATAGTTGTTGTTGTATTTTGTTTTTATTTTTTTTTTTTATTAATTTCTAATAATATTTTTCTAATTTTCTTTTTTTTTTTTTTGTTTTGTTAATTAAAATATTCAAGAAACTGTAGTTCAATTTAAAAGTAATTATTTATTCTTTTTTTATATATTAAAATTGTTTAATTTGTTTTATTTAAAATAAATGCTTCTTCTGCTTTTGTTTATATTTTTATATTTCAAACTTTTTTCTTTTATAATTATCACTTGCTCGTTATCATTCAATTTTAATTTTTAATTAAAATCTTAATTTTTATTCTTTAGATTTTTATCCATCAATTTTTAAGAACCGTTTCATACCGTTTCTGTTTCTGGTTTCAACTTTAATTTATGCGAACTCTTTTGAGTTTCTTTTGTCATTCGTATTACTCATGCCAATATTTTTTGTTTTGTTTAACGATTTCATTAACAATTTATATTCAAATTTTATATATTTTCTGTTAACATTCATATTAAATTTTATTTCCAATTTATTTAAATTTTTTTTATTTTTAATTCTTGTTTCCTTTGTTTGTTAATATTAACCATACTTTGAAGTTCTTTTCATTACACGGCTTTTTAAAAAGAATCTTTTTTATTTTGTTTTTAACACAGACATTGTATTTGGCTAATGGCTTTCATAAACATAATTAACAGTTCAATTTATAAATCGTTAAATCGTTAAATTTTTCAATTTTTTTAATTAAAAATTCAAATTTATATTTAAAAATTTAATTCCTATTACACTCACAAAAATAAATCTTTTAATAAATGTAAACACAATTTTTAAATATTTAAACAAACAAAATAAAAAAAAATTCGTAAAAATTTTCAAAACTCGTTTAAAATTTTTAATTTTTATTTTTGTTTTCTTAAGGGTTTTGTATTTGAAAATCAAAATAACGTTTACACTCGCTTATACACTCACACATACACACACACTCACACGTTCTGTATACGATTTCAATTTGTGTAACACAACGGTTTTTTACTTGGTACGCACGCCACCACAGTTCGAAACGTTATGATGGCTCATTCCCAAACCATGGACTCTTGAGGTTGTTTTTCACATTTTTTTTTCTTGTTATTTTGTTTGGTTTACTCAAAAAAACAAAAATCTTTCACACACACTCACACACACGCTAACCTATGTGCATACACTCTACCATATGTTTAACATTTTAAACAGCCAACGTACGTATGTACCTATACCAACCAACTCATAGAAATAAAACGAACAGAAAAAAAAGAAAACATTTCTCGTGGCTGTTTACTGTTTACAGCAGCCTAAGCAAACACAAAGAGTAACAAAACACAACACATTACACTCTCTTAAAACCATACAAAAACTACCTACTGCTACTCTACCCCCAAAAATGCTCCAACAACTAACTCTCTCTCTCTCTCTGTTTGTGGGTTAAGAACAAAAATGCAAACTTGCCTGTTTGCCACTCTCTTCAAATATTTGAACACATCTACTCTGCAGTAATGTTGTGATAATCTGCACTGTTTTCTTGCTCTCTTAATGCTACTCTCTTAACTACCATAACTGTGTGATATTTTGATGAGAATTCGTGTTTTCTATGCAAAAAAAAACTCTTTTTTAAATTACAGTGTAGAGTATGCATAGAAGTAAAATAATGACGTGATAATCTCTTAAAGTTTTTAACAGTAATTTGAAGTAATTTTATAACAGAATTTCGTTATTGTAGCGCTTTTATTATATGTTATTAGACGGACTGATTAACTAAATTGTTAACGTTTGAACCAAACCAAGCAAGCTGGAACGTACACTTTTTTACTGTAGTTTCTGTTTATGCAATTAAAGCTTTTCCTCTGATACTTATGACAGGTTTTTTTGGGCAGTAGAGTGAAAATTTTAAAAACAATACGACCTATTAAGGACCATGGATATAGCTGCCATATACATAAAGCATCAAATCGTCAAATATTAGAAAAAAAAAATCGTCAAAATCGTCAAACACGTTCATCGAAATCGTCAAACTAAGCGTCACAAAATCGGCATGAAAATTCAGTGTGATGTACACTAGAACCGACACATTTTTCAGTGCCTTAGTTTCTTAAGAGAGTGTAAGAAATGCTTCCCTTCATCTGTTCTTCTTACTATTTACACCTCTTATATCCGAAAACGAAAGGAATACAACTCTCATGTATGGGACGGCGCCTCAACGACAATTTTGAGACTTTTCGACCGCTTAGAAGAAAGGGTGAAGTTACCCGTTAATGACAGTAGGTTGTCGAACTCCATTGATTCACTGGAGCATAGTTGCAATGTGATCTAGTTTCACTGTTGTATCGAAATTTTAACGGATTTTATTCAAGCGAAATAAGGGACTTGTATCATGTATTCCTACGCAAGACTCGCCTTTCTAGGCGGGCACATACATTTGTATGTGGTTGATTGGCCAGTGGATCGCTCAGAGCATTACAGAGAAAATTCGTTCTTTAGTTGGACTATTCGTATGTGCAGAGATTGTAGTTTTTTGGACATAAGATACAGAAAAATTTGGCAATAGTAAAAACTGCAAAGGTAAATACAAAGATTAAAGCGGCTTTTAATGGATTGGAGTAAAGAAAATGACGTAAATTTTTAATTTTTAAAAATCGTCAAAATAAGAGCATAAATCGCCACATCGTCAATATGCTATTTTTGAAGCACAAAATCGTCAAAATTACGATAAATCTTCAAATCTGGCAGCTATGACCATGGACTTGTGAAGATCGCATACCTCCTTTACTACCATTAAACATTCCCTAGAGAAAACAAACCCGAATCCAAAATAAATTTTGCTATTGAAGCAAGTCTGAGTGTTTGGTCAAGGATATCAAAGAATTGAGCACTGACAATATTTTCTTCATTCTCGGACCCACACTTCCTATAAAAGCCATTTGTTGGAATGCCAAGTCTTTCGTCATACTTACCAATATCACATTGGGCCATCAGAATTGTTATTGAACGATAGATGGTCATGCGATTTAAGGATAGAAGTGAGTCATATATTTTTCGTATCCAAAGGTGCACAGTTAGTCTTCACATACCGTCTTGCTGCCAACAAGATTAAGCTTCCTTGTAATAAGTGTGGATAATATCCAAGTTAACTAAAGCAATCAAAGGGTAGGAGATTACAAGCACCGTATCGACTCTAGCCAACTCATCAGCAATGCAATTTCTACCGATATCTGATATGTTCCGAAAACTATATCAGAGTTACATTTGAATGGTCTGAATTTCCTTAAGCAATCGTCGGCTTCACGGACAAGGACGGACTCAAGAGACTTTGAAGAAAAATCCCCCCAACCAATAACCATTGCACCGTTTTCAAAAAAAGCCAAGATCTTTGCGTGGAAAATATATGCCTTAATAAATACGCCACAGTCCAATCAGTCAAGGCAGAAGAGGGTTCCAGAACTGCTACAAATTACATTTGCAATCTCATTAATTGTTAGCTCTGTTTCTGATTTCAATATGGTTTTATACTGCAGATCCTGAGAACGATCCTCATAATTTCTCATGTATTGCATAAGTGTTAAAAAGTTCGATATCTTGCATAAGGCTCTGTGAAGGAATTTTCGTTCGCGTTCAATTGTCTGTTCAGGGGTTATTTATTTTTAGTCACACCTGTGTATTGAACTCTAACTCCACCTCACGACTTTAGTAGTAAGGAGATTAACCGTTTGACTGCTATGCGGCGCAAAAGCGCTGCGTTCATTGTTACGAAAATCGCATTTACGCTGCGAATTTCATTGTAAAAATTTAGTCAAAAAGCTAAAATAATATCAAAAGACGAGATTCATAGGGTCTGTCTTTATACATAGATTATAAGAATTTTGTAGATTTTTTATTATAATAATTAATTGTAGTTTTCCAGCAGTTTTCGAACGTTCGCACCAGAATAGCTTAGCAGTCAAACGGTTAAATTTGATCTACAATCTTAAATTTACTGACAATCTCTTCAGGTCAGTGTATCTATTGAAGGACAAATGCATTCCCAAAATAAAGTAACAAATTTAATTTCAAGCTCTTATTGCATTTAAACTTAAAGCCACTACATGCAGCATGAAACAGTAGCCACTTTTGCAATCCATTGGCAATTATTTTATGCATGCACTTAACTACGTTACATAAAGTTTAATTAAATATTTAAATGTTTAATTTAAATACATTTTATTTAAATATTTTCAATTTTGAATATCGATTTATTTTAATTGCCACAATATTTCTTAATTAAGCGATTTTCGTTCGTTTTAACACAGAAACATTGTCAACCCTCTCTACGTACGGTACAATTGAAAACAATCAGCAAAACCAACACACACACACAGATTTAATATCTGCAAACACTGTTTTATTTACTCTTTAATATGAAAAGATTCTCTTAAATTCTTCATTTACGTAAAGAAAACAAAATAATAACAAAAACCGTTACGTTTAATATGAAACACACACTATAAGACGGATTGGAATCTCTTTTAATGCTAAATACGATGCTCTTCTCAATTAAATGTATGTTCTTCTGCAGCATATTTATTAATTTATTCCAAAAATATTGTTGTTGTTGTTGTTGCTGTTCTTACTCTGTAGTCTGTTGATTTCAGAAAAGAGTAATTTATCGCCGCCGCCATAGAAAACATCTCTTAAGCCGGCTGGTTTTTTTCTTTCCTAGTAGTTGTGTAGGAAAACATGTTCTATTTTTTTCTTCTTACATATTTGTTTTGTGTGTGTATGAGTCTTGCTTTTCTTTTTACATTTCTGTATATGTGTATGTGTGTAAGTGTATGTGTTTAAATTTAGTGTAACATTTTTTTGATTTTTTTCTTTAGTTTTTCTATTAATTCTCATGTCTTCTTAGCAAATGACCAAAAATTTAAAGTGTATCTCTATTTGTGCTGACTGTGCTTTTTTATGTCTATAACAGGGATGGGAAATTTAAACTCTTTAGTAAATACTTTATTTTTCTGATAAAATTCTGCTGTCGCTGCAGTCTAGTAGGTAGTGCGTAAGGCAGCGGTTCAAACTCCCCTGTTAAGCATATGCAACTAAACGAAATATGAAAAAATTATTTCTTTCTCTTCTCTGGAGATTTCTGACAAAAACTCTTAGAGAAAAATAAAATTGCCATATAAAGCTTATTAAAAAAACTATTGGTCGTAATCGCCGTGGTCTAGTGGGTAGTGTGTTGGCTTATTAGACAAAAGGCCCGGGTTCGAATCCCAGGTCAGACATCAAAATGAAAAATATTTCTTCGGCAACTTCCTCTCAACAGAATTCTGGCAAAGGCTCTGAAAGTAATAATTGCCATGAAAAGCTTCTCAAAAATCTGTCGTTCGGAGTCGACTTTAAACTGTAGGTCCCGCCACTCATGTATAAAATTAACGCACACAACATAAGTGGTGTGAGAAGCTAGGTCGTAATCCTGACTGAAGGGTTATAATGGCCAATTATGTATGTATGTATGTATTGGTCGTAATCGACTTTAAACTGTAGCTCCCGCCACACATGTATAAAATTAAAACACACAACATAACTGGTGTGAGAAACAAGATCAATAATACTGACTGAAGGGTGGTAATGACGAATTATGTATGTATGATATACTGACTGGGTAAATGACAAACAATTTAAAAGACATAGCTTGAACACGATGACTGTTACATACATAATTGGCCATTACAACCCTTCAGTTAGGATTATTGACCTGGTTTCTTACACTACTTATGTTTTGTGTGTAAATTTTATCCATAAGTGGCACCTACAGTGGGACCTACAGTCGACTACGAATGACAAATCTTCTTTAAGACACTTTTCATAACAGAGTTTCAGAGTTTTTACCAGAAATCGGGCCTTACGTCTACTAAAAAGCCCAACTCACTACATACAAAACTACATGGAATTAGTATGTGACTAAGTGTTGTGAGAAACTACGTCCTAGTCCTGACTAAAAGGGCTGTAATAGCCAATTATGTACATACATATGTATGTGTGTTTATATATTGCCCAACTACAATAAGATGTAGGCCCTTGTAGTTTGCACCGATTGCTTCAAAAAGAATGAGTGAAATAATGGGCTTTGATTTATTTATTAATGGTACTGAAGTCAAAATTTCTTGAAGACTGCCTGACCACTGAAGTGCTTTTTAAGCAGAGGACATTGGAATTTTGATAACGAATGTTGGGTTTGCCCTTGAAAATCTTTTTATTTACTCTCACAACCAGACTGCTAATAAGTTCCTAACCAGCGTAGTTTTAATGACCGTCTTTGTTAATGAAGACTGAAAATATTTCGGACAAATATCAGATCATTTTAACATCACATCTGTATGGACTCCAGTACGTAACTCTCAATCTCTGATATATGGAGGGATTATCCCTGACCATCACTTTACTTACTCGGACAGCCAGATTGCGACAAAGTTGCTAACGAACGTAATTTTGACATCCGTCCTTGTCAACGGATGGCTAAGATTTCTCAGAGTAATGTTGGAAATTTCAAACATAACATCTTTATGGGTTCCAGTACGCAGTTCGCAATCTCCGATATGTTACATTACAATTGTCTGAGTTAATTTGTATATTACTTAACGCGGAATCTCAATAACGTTGGCGACAGAAGGTTATATTCAATGTTACTGGATTCTGTTGGACAAAAAAGAGGACCGACACACTTGTTACGGACCATTGACATTGTGGTAGGCTTGCTGAAAGACTTATGATTTCGACAAGTGATTTCTGCAAGAACTGTGATTCTGAGAAAAAGATTCCAGAGTCGGAGCCTTGCTCTTGTCACAGAAAGAGATTTTCTGTCAAAATGATTTGCCCTTCCTCTTGAATTGATTTCATCTATGAAATATTTGATTTCGGAGTGTAATTGATGATGGTATTGCAGGGGGCCTAAATGGGACTTCTTCTTTCTTCTTCTAACCTAACCTAACTTCACCTATCATTATGTGCGATTCAAGCAAACAAAAGACAAAAAAACAGAAACACTCATTAAAAATAAACGAAACACTTTGAAAGAGAATTTTCCACATCTGAAATGCTGCTTGAGAGCTTTAAAATTCTTGCATCAAATTACCACTAGCGATGAAAAAGGTATTCATTACGACAATCTTAAACTCAAGAATTCATATGTGAAGGGTGAGTAATGAACAGAATCTGCGATAAAACAGAATATCTACTGTGACTAGGAAACGTTTTATTTGGTGGAATCGGAAAAGTGTGATTCATTATAAGCTGCTAAACCTGGCCTAGACTATTATAGGGTACTCTTTACAATGCCATAGATATGTTGGCCTTCTGGTATTTCGAACAAAATCTTCTTGAGCGATAAATTTCATATCTCACTCGGTGGTTACACCAACAAATATAAATTGTGAGAGAAATTCATAAGAGATTGTCGAAAGTTTATTGTATTCAAGAAAAGTTATTGTCTGGTGTGGGTTATGGTTTGAAGATTATAGGCCATATTATCAATTCACACTTCTATAGACGCATTAAAATCGACTTTTTGTGGTCCACGATTGAAAATTCCGAACCAGACGATCTAAGATCCCAAAAAAGATCGCTACGAGCTGCACATTCCTATTGGGTAATGATAGTGATTGTCAGGGCTGCAACTATGTGGCGTTGCCAATTTTCAGAAGATAATGTTAATGTTACATATAAAAAATTACTTGGAACTTTCAATATCCGCAGTACGTAGTCTACCAATTTTGGCAGAGAAATGTTTAGTTTTCATCTTGAAAAAGAACTACAACGGCAGCAACTACAACAACATTTTTAGAATACAGTAAGACCCCGCTTAATGCTGTTTCAGTATTATGCGCTTTTGTTTTTTTCTGGACTGGGTACAGAATAAAGATTCCAACTGTATTTTCCGTAGTTGCAATGTATTTACATATGTACGTGTTAAGTTGCCTTGTTTAGCGCTGTTTCGTTTAGCGTTGGAACTTATTGGAACCTATCCTTCACCTTAAGCGGGGTCTTACTGTAAATTAATAAATATGTTGTGGAAGAACCGCTCTTAATTGAGGAGAGAGGTCTGGCGATTAGAAGCCGTTACACATGTTTGTAGGGTAGAGTTGAATATGGTGACCATGTAGGTGATCCCGTAATATATGAGCCCCTATTATATGATCTAAATGGATAACCCGAAAAATATCGATAACGAAGTCAATACGATAATTAGGCAAAATTTGACGCTTGATTTAATGGATAGATTTTGTGTTAATTTTGCAAACACCAAGAGTATGCTACATGCCTTATTTAAATTACAATAATAAAAGCAAGTACTGCATTATGGAATTCCCATCCCTGGCCTAAAGGATAAGTTAGTGCGTCTATTAGTTGCAGTTAGTTTTTCTAATTTTTTTCTCCTTTTCTTTAATAGACAAAACCATGCTGTTGTTGTTGTTTCATTTTTCTTCTTTATTCAGGTTTTTCTTTTCAAATGCTTTGCTTTTGAAATGTTTTTCTCATGTGCTTTTTATCCGTCTTTCAATTTTTGCTAGTGTTTCACGTTTTTCCATTTTTTGTTTTTTTTGTATGAAATTTTTTCACTCTTTCAATTTTGTTCATTCAAGCCAAATTGTCTATGAATGGGTCAAGTTGGAGTCTATTTTGAAAAGTTTTTTTTTTTTTTGGTTTCCATTGCTTCACTTACAGCTTCTGCTGGGGTTTTTTTTTTGCTTTCAGTAGATTCAGTTACAATTTCATTTTCATGACATTTCATTGAATCTTTTGTGGTTGTTTTTTGTAGTTTTCATCATCATTTTTCACAGCTGTTTTTAATTTTCACAGTCACTTTTCCAAAGGGCCGGTTCTTTTCATTCATACATTCGTACTGGCTAGCTGGCTGACTGGATGGGTTTCTTTAAATGTGTGTGGAATTTGTTGTATTTGAGGTTGAAATTAAATTTAAAGATGCAAATATGTTGTTGTTGTTGTTATTGTTGTTGTGAAATTGGCAATAGAAATTAGGAAAATGTTTTCTTCTTCTTTTTTTTCCTTTTTTTTTTGCTTAACCAACTCAACAGCTGTCGTATTGGAATTTTTCAGGGAATTTTTTTTCCCATTTTTAGCTTAAATCTGAAGCATATGCTATGATACGAAAATAATTTAATTTAAAAAATCTTTAAACGGTTCCTTTGTTGTTGTAGTTTTCATTTGTAATTTTAAAAAAATTTTCTTTCACAATACCGCGCCGTTGTGCTTAAAGTTTAAAATGAGAAGGCCTACCGTCCCTAAAATTTTTTATCCAAGTTTGTGACATTTGTTAAGATTTATGGGGTGACATGCTGCGAGAAATTGTTGAAAAACAAACTTGACCTCTAAGAATAATTTACAGAAAACAAAAAAACTTTTTTTTTTACATTTTCGTGTAACAAATTATTGCCAAACAAAGCAGCAACAGCAGATATCGTTTGAGGCTTTTATCCACACAGAAAAGTTTTCTTTTGTACAACACATTACAATACAAAACAACAGTTTTTATGACTTTTCTTCATTTACCACGAAAATTACAAAAAAAAAAAGAAAATCAGTTTGAGAAAATTTTTGAATATCTGCCAGAATTTAATTTCATCGTGTTACCGTTAAAATAATCACACATTTAAAGTTTGTTTTTATTTAATTACACGGGAAAACAACTTTTCAAAGTTAAGAAATAAAATTTTAAATTAGAACAGGAGGCCAAAATGAGATTCTCTTTAATATTAAAAAAAAAAGAAAACAAATTTAAACTAGAATTTTAGAAAATTTTAGTTTTTACAGGATATGCCCTACTTATGCGGCATATAGCATTGAAACTAGGAAAAAATGTTTTGTAGGGCTAGTTCTCACACATGAAACTATCTGTTCATATTGTTACGTTTTTACCTTATAAAAACTTATAATTGACAATGCAATCGTGGATCTTGTCAACAGCAGGTGGGTAGCCTCGGATAAGGGCAGAACGGCGCAAAAAATCTGGCCAAGACTCGATAGGAGACGCACAACGACTCTGCTTAAACTCCAAAGAAGCAGGGCAATGTATTATAGGAATGCATGCGAGGCGTATTGGTTTTGAACATTTCGCGAAGGTTTTCTGCAGAAGCTGTGAAGATGAGGTAGATGGTGAAACTATTCTTCACCTACTGTGCACATACCGGCACTTGATCAGAGGAGATGGAGATACCTGGATTGTAGTGAGACACCTGCGTGCCTACTAAATGGAGAACCCAGATAAACTGATATGCATGAATATTGGCAATCTGAGTCTCTTCACCAGACGCTCTGAGTGGTTCCTGGAATAGGCGAGAATGTGAAACTATGGTACCACAATACGCTTTGTGTGGGCCTAAGTGTGTCTGCTAATCCGACTCCATTGGGGAGACAGTCACTTCTACCTATCTACCTACCTACATACCTTATAAAAATAAATATGAGTAAAAAGTGAGCTCGTAGATTGCAAATAGAAATAAAAATAAATCGGTGTTTAGTTTTAATTCAAATTTTTATTGTTCCCACAATTCTGTTCTGTTCACAACTTGCTGCAAACAACAACAATTGCTTCATTTTGTTCTTTGCACTCTTTTGCTTAAACAATAACAAATCATACATGCGTGAAGTCTTTACGCCGAAGGCGTACACCCGCCTTTACTGAATTCCGATTTACATACATAATTTGATATTACAATCCTTCAGTCAGGATTATTGACCTAGTTTCTCATATTACTTACGTTGTATGTGTTAATTTTATACATAAGTGGCGGGACCTAATGTTTTAAAATAGACTCTGAACGACTAGTTTTTTTGAGATACTTTTCATGGCATTTTATTTACTCTCAGAGTTTTTGCCAGAAATCTGTCGAGAAAAAATCGCAGATGAAATAATTTTTTGTATTTTATTTTGATGTCTGGTCTGGGACTCGAACCCTTGCTTTACGTCTAATAAGCCAGCATACTGCCTACTAGACCACGGCGCCTTATACAAATCACTAGATAATTATTTGACAGATCTTGGTAATGTAGATCTTCAAGCCATGATTACTATTTTCAAACAAATCGCGTCTTCACACAAGACTGACTGAACTTTTACTGATCCCGTTGCCTGTTTTGCCTTGCCTGTTATATAGCAAATGTATGATGGATGTTCTTAAAGGAAAATGTTCGCCTCTTCGAGATCTCTATAAATGTAAACATTGTTGTTTCATTATTGTTCTGTGTGTATTTTGTTTACATTTATTATTGTAGTGATTGTTGTTGCATTGTTGTTAAATTGTTTATTATTTTTTTACGCTGATATTTGTTGTTACATTTTTTTTTACTTGTTTGTCATGTAAACAAGTTCATTATTTTTGTTTTTATATTTTTTTGTTTACAATTTAAACGATGTGAAAGCAAAACACCCTTTCCATTTTCGTAATAAGAGCATGGATCTGCTTGAATAGAACAAAGGAACAAGGGAAAATTATACAACATGATCTACGTTACATCTGTGCCTATCTTTGAATAGACTTATCCAGACTTGTTGCTAGTTCTTAAGGATTTGATTAAAGTAATCGAAACTAACCTGGTTTCCATGGCATTTTTAAATACATTCACTATCTCAATATTTATAATTTTCCTTGTAAATTTCTTTCTTTCTTTCATTAAAATTCTTGTTCTTTTGTAAAATCACAAACATTTTCATTTTATATTCAAAATTACAAAATAATATTCCGCAAGTAAATATTATTTTAACAACAACAACACAAAACCAACAAACAAATAAAAATAAACTTTATTTTATAACAATAATTTCTGGATAATTTTTTAAACAAATATTTTCATTATTAAACGATTTCATTTTTCTTCTTAATTCTCTCGCACTAAAGTTTCTAAAAATAAAACGAAAAAAAAACTCCCCCTTTCTACGCAAAGCAAACTAAATGCGAGGCCACCATATAAATTGTCTGTAATCAGTACCCAAAAATAATAATATTTTGTAGAAAGGAAGAGAGAGAGAGGGAGAAAGGTATATTAAAACTTGTAAAAGACACTTTTAACTACAACAACGTAAAGGAATATAAAATTATAAGGGGCTAATGCATGTAAGAAGAAAAGGGGGGTTGCATGTAAAAATTGTTCAACACAAAATCCATAAGCAACTCTCTCTGTCTATATGCACATCATTATTTTCGCTGCATAAGAATTAAAAACTTTTTAAAATTCACTCAACGAAATAATAATAAAAAAAAAATGTTTTGCATTACATTTGAGAAGCTGCGTAGGAAGGCAGAGACTTGAATGTATTAAAACATTGAATCTGAAATACTGTACTTTGCTCTTAATGTTTGGTTTAAGGGATTGTAATTTCAAAATGAAGTCTAGTAAGCAGTGTATTGGCTTATTAGATATGAGGCCACAATTCAAACCCCAGTTCTAACGTTCAGACTAACAAAACGAAATTTAAAAACAATATGTCTTCTGTAGATTTCCTTCCTCTCAGCAGATTTCTAGCTATTGCCATGAAAAATTTTTAAAAAATCGGTCATGTGGATCCGATTTTAAACTGTATATCCCGCCACTTATGTATAACATATATTAACACACACCATATCATAAGTGGTGTGGGAAGCTAGGTTGTAATTCTGACTGATGGATTATAATGGCCAATTATGAATGCATATCTGGCTTTTTACCACAACCGATAGTTTTATTTTTATTTTTCTTTTGACAACTTCTAGACTCATACTGTGGATTTGTTGTTGTTTTTGTTTTTCTATATTTCCTTATCTTTTTTTAAAATTTAATTTGATAATCGTTCTTTTCCATTCAACCTAATAATGAAATTCAAGGATTTTGGAAAATTACTTACATAAAGTCCTTATTCCTCTAAACTCTGTACTTACTTAACTTAATTGATAATTACAACCCTTCAGTCAGGATTACAACCTAGCTTCTCACACTACTTATGTTGTGTGCATTAATTTTATACGTGAGTGGCGGGACGTATAGGTTTATTTACTCTCAGAGTTTTTGCCAGAAATCTGCTGAGAGGAAGTCGCCGAAGGAATATTTTTTCATATTTTCGTTTTGATGTCTGACCTGAGGTTTGAACTCGGTCCTTTAGTCTAACAAGCCAACACACTACTTACTAGACTACGGTGATGGTATCTGTGACGATTTTCTATAGCTTTGTTGCCGTGATTATGGTATAACCCATCGAGTTTCTTACAATCATCAATACCCGAAGATTTAACTCCTTTATTGCCCTTTAAACGGCAAATAATCCGAGGGAGATAAATCTGGCTATAAAGTGTGATAGATTTGGGCTCTAGAAATGTTTAGATTGCATTTACAAGATTACAAGACAACTTCTAGAATTCTTACAGGGTTTGGTGTTAGTAGTGTTACGAAATTTTCATTGCTTAGCTACAATGTGACTTAAGGGCACTTTGATCTTTAAAGATTTCAAATTAAATGTTCACAGGATACTATGTTAGAATTTATAATACGTTTAAGAAATGTAGTCGCTTGTAGAGAAAAAACAATAGAGCCAATTGAGTTTTAGAAAACGGCATGAAATGTAATATGACACTTCGAGAATCTTTATAAATATGCTTGAGCGGATGGAACTATTAGGAAATGCTGTTTCTGGGGTAAAGGACTTGGAAGTCGTTACATGAAGAAACTTTCTTGAAATCTGCTTCGTTTCAGTAATCAAGCAATTGGCTAAAAGTTATGTATAGGCTCTACATTCCCTGCATGCTCTCCCTCCCTCTCCCTGTTGTTCATTCTACAAATGGAAGAAATTTTCCCTTTTTATTCTCCATTTTAAGACGAACGATTTTTTTGTTCTGTCTTGCCAAATGTGGTTCCATAAGACCATCTTATTAAGATGACTATTTAGGCTTACCTTTTCGATTACAAAAAAAAAGTATTCCTTTAAAGGCCTGCCAAACTATAAATAGCATCCCTACTACTCTTCGGCAATGCTGATACGCATCACAATGCTAAAAAACAGCGGATGTCTGATATTAAAACAACACAACCACAAATATTTTGAACTTAAAATACTGGCAGCGTATTAAGGCATACATACTCCTTCCTCCATAACACAGAGGGAGCAGTAGTGCGTCTCTGATTAAAATTTGCAAAACAACCCACAGAGACACCCTAAAATAACTTTGCTTATGCTGGCATGTCTTCTCTTGTAGTGAGTGTCTTCTAGTGACGATGATAATGAGCCTGTGGTAGTGTGTCTGGTTTGAAATTCTTAGCGCACTCATGCTAAACTATCATTGCTAACAAGGAACATAATAATGATGTTGTTGTTCTTGCTATAGAATAGTTGTTGTTTCTGTTTTTCTTTTTTATTATTTTCATAGAGTTTTGGAGTTCAAGGCAATGCCAGTGTGACATTATTAAACAAACCAACAGTCGAAAGTAAAAAAAAAAAAACAGCAACAACGAAAAGAAAGCGAATAAAAATATTAAAAAATAGAAGAAATTAAACCAAAAATAAAACTAACAACAACAACAGTATCTAGTATGTGTAAGTGTGTGTGTGTATGTGTATATGTTGTTTATTTTAAGCTTGTTTGTTAGTTCCACAGATACTCTCAGATCTGTGGGGTAAGCATATACACACGAATTCGTCGTCTCCTTGTTTTATGTAGTCAATGCCGTTGTCGCTTTTACTGTCATGTTGACCCTGCATTCTCCCTCTTTCTCTCCTCGCAGTTCATTCTAAAAATGTAAAGAAATTTTCGCTTTTTATTCTCAATTTCAAGACGAACGATTTTTTTGTACCGTCTTGCAAATTTTGTGGACTTTGCTCTGCACCACCACAACAAAAAAAAAAAAACGGTTTTTAGCAGATTCTACGAGATGGCAAAATTTCAATTGCATGTGGAGAGTTTTTCTTTAATTTTATGTTGTTGACATTTAACACTCGATGAAATTTTATTAAAGTTTCAGAAAAATATTTTTCAGAGTTTGTTTAAGGATTCTCAGATGGGTCATGTTAATGTTTTTCAGAGAATTCTTAGTCGAATAATAGATTGAAGCCAATGATGCCAAAGCACATCTATTTTCTTCATGCAATAATCGGCCGTCCAGCTGCCAATGTCATTGTAGCTTGTGTTCCTACTTACTTACTTACTATCTTTATTGGTTATTACAACTCTTTAGACTTTCCTTCCTTTACAAGGATGTAAAGGGAAAATTGGTTACAGATTCGGAAAAGGTCCTTCTCTATTCTATTACTAGGTGAGTACGACATTAATTCGGCCTCTAGGTCCTCTACCAAATCCAATCGATGATAACAGCTTGGACGTTCGGCCACCTAGACATGAAGATCTCAAGGTTGAAATTATGCGACTTAAGAACAATAAAGCTACAGAGTCTGATAGCCTGAACTTTTTTATTGTGTACTGGTAAGGTACATACGATTGGCATTTCACCATCCTTTTCTCTGTCTAAAAAAGTTAGACGCCACATTATGCATCAACTGCACCGGTATAACCCTTTTCCCTATTACATGCCAAATTCTTATGATTGTATTGTATGAACGACTGAAGCCACTCGTCAAAACACTGATTGAACCTTTTCAGTATGGCTACAAACCTATCAAGTCCATCATCGAACACATCTTCATATTATGTTAAGTCCTGGTGAAGGCACATGAAAAGCAAGTAGACTCAAATCAACCTTGTTGTCGACTATAAGGCAGTCTCTGATGGCTCTACAAAGAATCGTGTCTGAGCTTGGTACATGTTCGTAGCTGATAAGGTTATGCAAGGAACAATGTTAAGTTTCAGGCAAGGCCATCCATCACCATGTGACCTGTTCCATTCTGTCATGGAGAGTATTATGCGAAAGGAGGCAGTGCATCGCAGTGTAACTACTTTCCACAACGTTTTCCAGTTGATATTGAGATCATAGAACACTAGAATGAGTTGCCATGGCTTCCTTCAGCTCTATTGAATGACAATCAGTCAAGTCTAGTAGTGATTATGGGCAAAATGCAGTATATGTTGTCGCCCGGTAGGGCAATGCGGGATATTGAATTCCACATCAGTTCGATCAATAAACTTTAGTCTTTGTCATTCAATTTATTTATTATGGCTCTCCCATTACCAGCATAAATGATGACAGTCTGGAGATCAAACGTAGAATTTCTCTTGCCAACAGCTGCTATTTTGGTTTCAATAGGCAATGGAGTAGTAGAGAGCTCTGCCGCACGACGAAGCTTTATACCCTAGAAGTTGCTTATCATCTCCCTGCCTCATTATAGCGCAGAAGCATGGAGACCATTGAGCCCAAATACAGCAGCCCTAAGAGTTTTCGAAAAAAAATTCTACGAAAGATGTTCGGTCTAGTGCGCTTTGGTGATGATTTCCCAATTCGATCTAATACTTTCGATCTAAAACGTTGTGGAGTTCAATAACATCCAATCGCTAGGCTGGTTCGGATATATTATTCAGATGGTAGATGGTGTTCCAGCAATACGGGCATTTGATGCGGTGTTTAGTGGAAGTCGGCGTAGAAGACATTTTTATTTGTAATGAAAAGATCAAATTGAGGAACCTCTGTCATCAATTCAAATTTCACAAGAAGCAAAGGCGTCTGGAATAACCAGTTTGGTAAAGATCAAATTACTAAAACAATAGCCCCTAGGTTTACAACCTAGCTTCTCGCACCGCCAATTGTTTGTTGTGTTTTTAAAAGAAGACTAATAAGAAGAAGTAGGCGAAAGGAATATTGGTTTAGCTTTCCATTTTGATCGAAATATTTGAGCGGAAGTTTGAACTATCGGCTCTCGTCTAATAAGTCAATCCACTACCTACTATAGTAGATTACATACATAATTGGTCATTACAAACCTTAAATTAGGATAGTGACCTAGCTCTCACATCACATTTGTTGTGTGTGTTAATTTTATATGTGAGTGGCGGGACGTCCAGTTTAAAGTCGCCTCAGATTGACAGATTTTTTGTGAAGCTTTTCTTGGCTTTTATTTACTCTCAGAGTTTCTGCCAGAAATCTGCTGAGAGGAAGTCGCCGAAGAAATATTTTCTTATTTTCGTTTCGATGTCTGACCTGGGCTTTGAACTTGAGCTTTGCGTTTAATAAGCCAACACACTACTTACTAGACTACAGCGACTTAGTATGTACCTAAGTGTTGTGAGAAACTACGTCGTAATCCTGACAAAAGGGCTGTCTTGACCAATTATGTACATATGTGTGTGTGTTTATATGTTGGGCAACAACAACTATGATGTCACAGGTCGGCACCTAGCATCCGAAATTAGAAAGAATTTTGTAAAGACTAACATACTATTGTCGGACCGGATGGCTCCAAAAATAATGAGTGAAAGAGTGGGATTTGCTTTATTTATTAATGGTACAGGTGCCAAACTTTCTTGAAGGCTGCCTGACCACAGTAGTGTTAAGCTGTCTCGTTTAACGCTATTTCGTTTAGCGCTGGAACTTATTGGAACGTATTCCCCGTGTTAAGCGGGGTCTTACTGTAAATTAATAAATATGTTGTGGAAGAACCGCTCTTAATTGAGGAGAGAGTCATAAAGATCTGGTGATTTGAAGCCGTTAAACATGTTTGTAGGGTAGTTAACCTACCTAACTTTAAGAGTTTACCTTCAGCTTAACTATGTCCATTTTCTAATTCATAAAGCGCGTCAACCGTTAAGAACCCATGCGGCCATGCAAGTTGGTTAATGCGTTTCAAGGTTCAATTTTGGCTTTAAACTATGATGCATGAGTGTAGGATGCAATGCTAACAGCCATGTTATTATAGAATATTTAGACTATTTTAAGGTCCACGGGTCTATTGGTTTATTAAGACGCCATGTAATTATAAAAAGCAACAGAAAATCAAACACTGAACACAAAAACACAAGAAGAATCGAAATGAAAAACTAACAACGGCAACGCCAGCTCATCTCATTGCAACACAAAGGATGGATGGTAAGAGTATAAAAAAAATGCATGCATATACACAGCTATGTATGTGTAAGTGTATGTGTATGAGTATGTGTTTGTAGTCTATGTATGTATAGAGTTAATATCAAGAGAAATTTGCTAACGGGAATTTGCATCGTTATTTTTAGCGACAAGTGCTTGCAATTTTCTTCGTTATTTTTTCTTTGTTGTTTTTTTAATACATTTTTAATGGTGTGTGTCCTATACGTGTGTGTGTGTGTGTTAGTGTTAGTCTTTATATATTTTTGCATGCGGTTCCAAAGTTCTAACGTATAGAGAGAATGAAAGAGAAAGAATAAAAAATGAAACACCAAGAAAACTGTTGCCTGCAACAAAACCATGATAATGATGATGATGATGATCATGAATAAGATTTTGGCTAAGCCAGTTGACTACATTGGTCGTATGGCTGGCTGTATGGAATGGCTTTGGATGTGTTGTCTTGTCTGTCATTCTAGGCAAAATGTTAAGTACATCATGCCATATAATCGGGCTAAAAAGTAAGTGCCTAGCAATACATGCTAATGCAAGTAAATGTATACGTATGTGCATGTGCATGTCTTGTATGTGCTCTGTGTGTTTTTGTAAGTATGTTTGAAAAGTGTTATGGTGTTTGTTTAACAGACAATATGGCTTTTGGCTTTATCGCTGCCTCTATAGTTGTCGCTAACGTTGTCTCCATGTTTTATTATTTCATGTTTTTCCTATGCTCTACACTCTCTTTATTTTTTTCCAATTATACTCTTGATGTTCTTGTTGTTTGATGTTCTTGTTGTTTTTGCTTTTGTTTCGAAATAAAATTTTTAGTTTTTCTTACTGCAAATGACTTTGAAAATGTTTAAGAGAAACAAAGAAAAAATATCAGAAAAGCGGCTCTGCCAACAAGCTACAGAGCAAGTGACTGACATTTATCCTTTAACGATATACTTGCTCAAACTCTCATACATATTTATAACAGTTTTAATGTGTGTATGTGTATGTGTATGTATGTGTAACAATAATTATAAACAGTTTTCCCTTTCCTTTAACATGTAAATTTTCTCTGAAGTGTTGTTGTTGTTGTCTTTTTTTTGTTTCGTTAACCATTTTAGTTCGTTATAGCCAACATCTCAATAATATTGACTGCGATAAATTTTCAATTTAATCAATTCAACTTAATTTAGCCATAAAAGGGAAATGAAAAGAAAACAAAAACTGAAAATAGTTGTCCTTTAACATACACAGTCACATCACACAAATAGAGTTTGCATAGCAAAAGTGTAACAATATGTTTAAAGGAGGCTTAAGGAATTGGTAAAAAAAAGTCTGGAATGAAAAGAATAAAAAATAAAGAAAACTTGAGGCTTAATTTTTACTGCATGGAGTGTACAGAAAACTTCAAAGTAACAGATCAACAGGCAGGTTAGTTAAATCAATACTCAAAGCAATCTGAGTAGGTAATTGCACGCCTTGTAATCGAGTATCACCCCACTTGTTTAATTCTGGGATGCATTAATGCCTCACTGACACCATGAATGATTTGCAATGATTCATACTCATTGTAAATGAATTTACATGACGGGCTCGAGACAACCTCCATTCTGTAGCCTCATCAAAAGACCGGTTAAAGCACTAAACCCACTTGATTTGAGAAGAGATTTTGAATTTCTTTTTTCCCAACTCGCTAGTGTTCTTCCATGTTTCTAGTTCACCTAGATAAGAAGAAAATCCATTGATAAGGCAAGACATACCTCAAAAGATTTTATACCAAAGCTCCTTGCACCACATCATTTATTCAATATCGTGTTGGATGATACCATTAGATAAGTCTGTACAGCGATAAAGAGAATGACGTCCAATTCCATTTACAATATCTCCAACATGCAAACATAATGAGAAACTCTAGAGAGATAATAGCCTAAATTTGGACTTTGAAAGTAAATATCAACAAAATCAAAGCCCTGGAGAACATCAGACAAAATGACTGACTAGTCGAAACTATACTATACTAGTGTTGTAGTATTCGCAGACACAATAAATCCCAGAACAGTACAGCATCCCAAAATGTGCTTATGTATATTGCACAGCGAAAAATAATACAAAGAAGTGTTTCTGAAAATTATATCCAACGATCTGAAAGACTAGAACTTCGATCTCACAATCGATTGTACTCCCTTCAAACTTTACACGGAGCCCCTATAATAACTCTTTAAAGCCCATCACTTTGATTAATTTTAGGGCAGTGGTCTGTAGTTACCTGGCTTGTACTTGATAATTCTGCAATGAATGAGTTTTGATGATTCATACCCATCGTAGTAGAATCTACTCGTTGTGCTCAAGACATCCTGCACTCTAAATAAATGTACCCTGAACATATGCAGCCGCGTCAAATGCCTGGTTACCAATATCAGTGGATAGTCTGATTCATTTGTTAGATCTCCTCTTATAGAGCTTCTCCAATAAAAGTTTTGATTGCACTAAATCCACCAGGCTTGTGAAGAGCCTTTGCCTTCCTTTATTCATCCTTACGTCTAGTATACTCAACATCAGTAAAGTAAGTCTCTGGATGAATATCATCCCACATAGATTTCATTAAAATAATTAAGATTAACATAATTAAGATAGATTTCATTAAAAGAAGTCTACGTAGTCTAGTGGATAGTGTGTTGACTTATTAGTTGAGAGCCCATGATTCAACCCTTGATTCAGACATATTTCAAAAATTAGCAGACTTCTGGCAAAACCTCCGAAAATAAAACAAAATTGTCTTAAAATGTTACTCATTTCATGTCTTTCGGTGCCGACGTTAAACTGTAGATTCTGCCAATCATGCTCTGAATTTAAATTTTATACAGAAATCGATGCTTGCAAGCGTAACTTACAAACAATTCAAATCCCTGAATAAAGTCCACGTTGGATACATTCTCAATCCACAATGATATTCACTTCTCTAAAACTGAGAAGTGATTGTAGGGACAATCGGTTTTTTAAGCCGTTTTTGTAATCCAAGTTATTGACAATTTCCCAATCTTTGTTTAGATGAAGAATATAAGTAAGCCGATCTAAACAGTATGGCGGACGAAAGCAAACTCATGAGTAAAATTAACACACACCATGTGGGTCGTGTGAGAAGCTTGGCTGTAATCCTGACTGAAGGGTTGTAGTGACCAACTATGTAGATGTCAGCCTTTTAGACGATGAAAGAGATGAAAAAAATTTTTCTATATTCCATAGGAGATCTAACCTGTTTTCAAAAAAGCAGATTATTTGTGGAATTGATTTACATTACGTCACTGTCACTGTTACGATCTAGTTTCTCGTTTCCGTGCGACAGATTTTAGAGAAGCTTTCCATGGCAATTTTATGTTTTCTTCAAAGTTTTTGCCAGAAATCATGCTGAGAGGAATTCAGTCTTGATGTCTGACCTGGAGTTTGTACCTGTGCCTTACGTCTAATAAGCCACCGCACTACCTACTAGACTACGATGACTTCATCAAATTATCTTAAGAACCGTGAATCTAAAATTGCATTAAAAATTTGTGTCATATTAGTCGCTATTCCATGATATGAAAATGTCTTGTAATACTAGGTTAGGTTGACAAGCTTACCTTTAATACTATGTCGTGATCAATACATTTTCCATTTCCTTGGCCATCTGTTTCTTTATTCTTTTTGATTTCTTTCAGCAGTTTTAAACTGTTACAAAACTACTCTTACCTTTAAATTTTATTTTTATTTCTAGTTCTAAGTTCTAGTCTAATAGGGTTGCCAATTATCTTTCTTTAAAAACAAAACAAATTTATTTTTATTTAAGAATTACAATACAATTACAAATTATATTATAATCATATACGAGCTGAGTAACTTCGACCATATGCCCGGTGTAGTGTCACAGACCAGAGCCTCTGGTGGGAATCGAACCCACGACCCTCACGCTAATAGTCTAGCACACTACCCACTAGACTACCAGGGCCCTCAAAAACAAAACAAATAAAAAAATGTTAAATTCTGTATTTTAATGGGATACTTTTCTGAAAAGAAACTACTTCTCTAAGTCTTTTGAAATCTTTTAATTTTACGGCGACTTAAAGAACAAGTCCTCTAGCAAGTATGAGTAGTTGCCCAACAAAAAAAAAAAAGATAAAAAAAATATTGAAAGACATTGATTCTCACAACGCATTCATTCATAGTGAAATGTAATTAAAAAATTCTTTGCATAAATTATAGAATTTTTCCTTGAAACAATTCAAATTATGAACATCCTATTGATAGCGGTTGGCCAAGAACTCCTCCTACTTTTAGAAATAAAACAAACACAAGAGCCGATGATATCAAACCATGAAATAATTTTATTAATAGAAACTGACATTTTAATATAAATATTGATAAAGTTTTCATTTTTTTTCATGTTTTTTCTATTCTAAGAAATTTTTTAATTTCCATAAATAAGGAATGAAAGTTTTCTCTGTTTTTCTTGCATTTGCTCTGCCCGTCTTTTTTTTTTTTTTCATCTGCATACCCACTTCATAAACATGTCGTTCATTGTGTATTCATTTGTTGGATAGGAAGATTGGATAGGAAGAGATATCAGAAACGGAAATTTAATTTCAAATATTTTTACACGCAGACACGCTGCAATAGGAAGCCAACTGTAGTATAGGCAACACAACAACGTACGTACACGTATTTGTTTAACGTACAACGACAATATGTTGTAGCAACATGCCAGAGTTTTCCTATCAACCTTGAAAGTGTTCGAATGATAAAAAAAAAGAAAACAAAAGAAAAAAGAAAAGTTTTCCTGTCTCCACAAATCCACAACAAACTACAGATACAGATACAGCTACAGCTACAGTTACAGTTACAGATCCATGAAATACTTTTAAATACTTTTGCATACGATTGCACTATGAAGATAAGCAGAAAAAAAAACGTAACATAAGAGAGGCTGAAAATAGCTTAACACTGTAAGAAGCGTTTGGAAAAATAAATTTCCGTAAAATTTTTCTATATAAACTGGGCTGAACTGGACTAAACTGGTCCCGCTTAGGGTTAATTTCAGTTTGTTTTCTTTTTTTTCAATAATAATAAACTGAGCTAAACTGAGCCCGCTTAGGGTTAATTTCAGTTTGTTTTCTTTTTTTTCCATAATAATCATGAGTCATATGCAAAATACATGGTTTTTCAATTCATGTTGTCATGTCAAGTTTAAACCATGAAAAGATAAATGAAAGTGTAACGAATGTTAGAAACGCAGGTAAGCAAATAGGGGAAATAAAAGCGGAACACATGTCCACAATCATAGGAAACAAAATTTGTTTTGATCTAAAATATGAAAGTTTCCTTATCCAGTGATAGTAATACTCATACTCACACATCTAATCTAATAGGTAGTATGAGGCCACGGTTCAGACCCCAGGTCCAACATCTCCAACGGCAACTGCTAAGATTTCTGGCAAAAACTCTGGGAGGAAATAAAAAACAGGAAAAGTTCTCGAACTTCTCTGGCGTACTTTACAATGAAGCACCGCAGAATCCTTGAAAAAGATACAGAAAAACTTGTAAAAATTTCAAGTACATTCTGAGAATAAGACCTTTTAAGTCAAGCGTATCCGGCTTGCTATCAGTTAAGTAGACAGCGATTTTAGTATAATCAGAAAAACACCTTAAGTACTGTATCCTATCCCATGAAATTTAATCTAAAAGTTAGTGAAATTCAAAGGGCAAAGATCAAAGGGCAGGATTAATTCTTTTCGGAAGAAATCGGTTCGATATTCTTTGCCAGGCGTGGATAGGTCTTCGTAGCATTCTGTTTCTGTGGGGGTTCCAAGCAATCGTTGACTTCATTAGATGATTTGGGATCGCCTGGTCGACTCAGTTCCATTTCCTTTTTGTAACTTCGTTGTCGATTTCTACTCTCTTTCGCAAACGCAAATCGTAATATGTTTACATTGGCACCCCAATTCCACAATTGAAGCGTAGATTTAAAAGTGGAGGAGTATAGTTAGATTCTCAATTTAAATATCCATTTGAGATGTGGATTTTTTTGTACTTTTTTTATTTTTTTTATTTAAATTCTTTATCATTCGCAAAATTCTGTGTGCCATTGTTCACAACTTGATGTAAACAACAACAATTGATTATTGTTTGTTATTCTTTTTTACACTCTTTTGCGTAAACAATAACAATTGTTCGAAAGGTCTTTATAATGAAAATCTTCAAACCACGTTTTTTGTCTTCAAACTATGCAAGACTGACAGAATTTTTACAGATTTCTTTGCCAACTTTGTCTTGTCTTTTACGTCACAAGGTAAACAGTCTAATGATTGCTTTTGAAGGCAAATGCCTTCGTCTCTTCGAAATCTCTATAAATATAAATAAATTGTTCTTGTTTGTTGTTGTATTTTTGTGTACATTTTGTTTACATTCTTGCATTTTATTGTTGTTGAAAGATAAGTAACAGTTTGGAGAGATTATATACGCCTGTATGTAATCCCATAATATACTACAGGAGAGTCTGTGTGACGACTTCTTACAGCGCGTTTAAGTATGAAAGAATATTCTAGGATTTTCAAACTTTTCTTACAAAGAACTAGAAAGCTAAACTATTTTTAACGAATGAAAAGAAAAAGCTGTGTGAAATATTCTATTGTGGCAATACTGGAAGACGAAGACCTCTTTCTAGTTTCAGATCTTAAAAAATTATTCTAGTGCATGCCATACAGTAAAACGACTCAAAGGTCTGTACTAATAATTGGTACTGATAATTGGTCATTACAATCCTTCAGTCAGGATTATTGATCTAGTTTCACACACCACTATGTTGTGTGCCGGGACCTACAGTTTAAAGTCGACACCGAAAGACAGATTTTTCAGAAACTTTTCATGGCAATTTTCAGAGTTTTTACCAGATATTATTAATAATAATAAAAAAATCGCAGAAGAAATAATTTTTGTATTTTGTTTTGATGCCTGGCCTGGGGCGCAAGTGCTGGATTTACGTCTAATAAGCCAACACACTATATACTAGAATACGGCAACTTCATGAAAAGAAAAAGCTGGGTAAAATATTCGGCTGTGGCAATACTGGAAGCTGAAGAGCTCTTTCTAGGTGCAGATCTAGAAAAATCATTCTTAATATATGTAGTATGCCTTACAGCAAAACGACTCGGAGGTCTATACTGACGGATCTAATTAGAGAATAAAGATGAGGATACATACTGGAACGTCCTTTCGTTTAAGAGGCGACGTATATTTTTTCTTTGTTACAAAGTTTAACCTAGGAATAGACTGGTGTTGCCTACAATGGCAGAATAAGATTAGGGATATTCGCAAGAGCCATCATGACAAACATGACGCAATCTGTTTAGTGTTACACATATTTTGTGTCAGCAGTAACCAGAATATTTGTATCTACTATTCCTACGCGTCTATGAACTCTTTTTAATACGCTATTCGTTACACATACTTACATAGATAATTGATCATTACAGCTATTCAGTCAAAATTACAACCTAGCTTCTCACACCAACTATGTTGTGTGTTATAATTCTATACATGAGTGCAGGGACCAACAGCTTGAAGTCGACTCCAAACGACAGGTTATTGAGAAACTTTTCATGGCAATTTTTTTCACCCTCAGAGTTTTTGCTAGCAGGCTGCTAAGAAACAAGCGCCGGGGTTTGAAACGTGGCCTTACCTCTAATAAGCCAATACCTACCAACATTAAACTGTGATAATCTTCTTAGCTTTTGAACTCTAGATCAAACCATGTATTTTGATTTCTCTGCAGTCCGTTAATAATAACGCCTAGTGCTGGACACATTGCATTACTAACTCTACCCTTTAAAACTTGAAGCTGTAATTACTCTCCCATGATTGTATTGACACTTCAAGTTTTATCCAGTTTTTATGGCTTAAAATGTTCTCAAGTCTTTAGTTTTTTAAGAAATTTTTTATTTTAAAAATCTACAGGAAAACAAAAATACTTCAAGATTCTTTAAAATGAAGTTTCTTTTCGACTGCAAAACAATTCCTTTTTGCAGTCTGCCGCAAATATTATTTGGAATTCAATTGCTGCTCAAATAAAGCTTTCGCTGGAATTTCTTATTTAAAATTCACCGGCTTTATGGTCAAATAAAATTGTTTAAAGGATGCTTAAATTCAATACCATTTGGCAGTTTGGTTTACTTCAAGTAGAAGATATTTTTATAGACACGTTTGGCTAGATGGCTGGCTGTCTCTATAGCAGACATGGTGATACATTTGTACGGGTATTCCCCATTCAATTACAGGCTGATGTCTTTCACACTGTTTTGCACTTTCAGTGCCTTTAATGGCATTTTCTTGCATTTTCTTGCATTTTCTTACATTTTTATGGCAGTACAAGAACCTAAATCTTTCAACGTTTTGCTTTTAATAGGAAAATTAAATTCTGTTTTCCTTTATTTTCTTTTATTTTCATTCAAAAATGAAATTTCATTTCATTTTAATTCCTGCTCATAATAATAATACATCCTCACCCACTCCCCTCGATGAAATAAATATAAAAATTTCATCGTGATTTTATTTTTTAATTCATTTCCTTTTGATTGAATAAACAAAAACGCATTTTATAGAAATTTATTTTCGGTTTTTAGTTTTTGTTTTTTGGTTCTACAATCGTTAAACCCCTATTGCAGCAACATGGCATGGCACGGCCATGGATTGTCTAACAGAGAATTTCTTCATTGACTTCTTAGAATAAGAATAACTTTGGCAATGTTTTGCTTCAAAAAATGAAAGAAAGAAGAAATTGTTTGCTGGTCGTTGTGGTAAGAAAAATATTTTTAAAAATAAAACCTCCAGCATTGGTTGTGGCACATAAATTTCCCTTTATTTTCTCATAGCAAATTGTCTACAATTTGTTGCCATGGCAACCCAAAAGCCGTTCCATTTCAGTATACAACAATAATTTCATCGTCTAACCAAAAACAGCATCATCTACCGCCAAATAAAATAGAGGCAGACATACATACAGACAGACAGACAGACAGACCGACTGTTTAAATTCGTTTTATTAAAAATACTTCGTTTGATTGTCTTTTTGATTTCATTTGAAAATTCAACAACAACTTGGAAAAAAAATGGGGAAAATTCCGGTGAAAAAGTATTTTACAAATCGTAGAAGACATAATGCTGCCTACCCAAGCACTCCAAATAAGAAAATACGAAATAGGGACGGCAAACTTTTTCTGAAGATAAAATAAATGAGAGATTTGAATACAACAATCAGATTTTTTAAGATTTTCGGCATTTGAAAGTGAAAAATAAAACGAAAATTTGTTGAAATTAATTTGCGGCTGTTTAAACTTGTCACAATAAATACCGCCGGCATCGGACTGGCGATCATATCTTAATTTCTTTACTAAAATTTGTTTTTTTGCCCAAAATTTTTTAACAGCTAAAGCACGTTATGCGTAACAGCTTCAACGAGATTTTTTTTTATTTACTGAGGCTTAATTGTGAGAGGTTCAATCAAGAATTCAATCATCAGTTTTCATAGTCAACAGTTGCAGCATTATCATGCTCCAAATCACATACCCTAGTAAGCATTTTGTTGTCCTTTTCGACGCGAAACCAAGATTTACATCCCAGTTCAAAAGATATGAAAAAATATTTCTTCATCCACTTCCTCTCATTACTCTTTTGATAATAACTCTGAGAGTGAAATAAAATTGCCATGAAAAGCTTCTCAAAAATCTGTCGTTCAAAGTTGACTTTTAATTGTATATCCCGCCACTCATTTATAAAATTACATAAGTGATGTGAGAAGCTAGGTTGTAGTCTTAACTAAAGATTGTCTGTGGTTATTTCTACTCCTTTACAAATTGATAATCGTTGCAAACAGTACGATTGGTCTAGTCGTTAAAGTACTCGTGCAGTTCTGTTTTCTAAAGATATGAGTAAACTTTTGAAAACTATAGAGTCTTCAATCTCTCTCTCTCTCTCTCTCTAAATAATTCGTGTGCTAAGTTCTTTAAGCTTCTTTCCTTCAGAGATGATAACATCCACAATGAACACTATAGGCAACGCCACTTTTTTGGAAGCAGAAGTATTCAATGCCACTAGAATCCTCTCTACAATAATACACAAACCCATGCATTATCACTGAAAGTATTATTTTTAATCCATGTTAGTTGGCAACCCTTTCATCCCAGAACTTGCTATAGTAGACCAATTAAGAAAATAAATCTTGATTAATGAAACTGTAGCAATGTAAAGTAATTGTAAGCAAATGGAAAGAAGTTCTAGAAAAACAAGCGCAATTAAAGCGAACTCCTCCTGTGAGATTAAATTTTGATTTTGTTATCCTAACCATGGACTCCTTAATTCATCATACATAGTGAGCCCTTTCAACAAATCAATTGCATTTGGATTACGATTATTTATGAAGGGTTCTCATGCAATGGTTTTCATATATATGAGGTGAAATATTGCCGGCAATATTATGTTGGACTTCCATTCGAAGCTTTCAATGATGTGACTAAGACAGCAAATGTCCATCACATACGGTTCATTCAAATTGTCGATATAGTATACGCCCAGACGCCTTTTCCTCCTTCGTCATAATGCTAAGAATGTATAAAAAATAAACTAAAGAATGGTTAAGGCCGCAAATGTCCATCACAGACAGTTCATTCAAATTGTCGATATAGTATACGCCCAGACGCCTTTTCCTCCTTCGTCATAATGCTAAGAATGTATAAAAAATAAACTAAAGAATGGTTTCCCTCGCTTCCTCCTCTCTTCAACTTCTGTAGAAATTCTTTACTAAGTGGCCGATACACAATGCACGTAATGCATATTAGGCGTTCTACTTTGAAGTTAACTCGTATCCTATAATATCTCGCTTTAGTAATATTTGCTGCGTGCTTTTGTCCTTTATTCGACGACGTCCATCTGACGTTTATAGAATGCATTGTTAATTCTAAGTTCGTAGATCTCTAAGGGGTTCCTAAAACAGTTTTGTCTTATCTTCCCAGTTTATGTCAGCTCTACAGTTAGCCGGCATATCGCTGTGTCTTGGTGCACATGCGTCAGCTAATACACCTTCTTGAAATTTATGAAAACCGGTGTTTTAATAGCTGCTTGGCTATCAGAAAGTCTTTAATTTTGACGCATCAGCAAAGATCTTAACGGAATTGTTTACGAGGTGAACTGTACTACTTTTTCGGATCTTCGAATGAAGGTCCTACAACTTCTTAGTGAGTCGTATTGTGATGTCTTGTGTCATAGTCAATATACAGTCAATAGTCCCAAACTTGTTCAAGATCTTTGCGAAACCAATTTTTGATATTCCCCGCTATCCAATAGCTCAGAGACATCTGCTAGCCTCCGCTGATAAACCCTTACAATAATATTGCAGAGAGATGAGGCATAATTATAGCTAACAAAGGTATAGTACTCAGAATACATACATAATTGGCCATTACAACCCTTCAGTCAGGATTACGACCTAGCTTCTTACACCACTTATGTTGTGTGCGTTAATTTTATACATGAGTGTGGCGGGACCTACAGTTTAAAGTCGACTCCGAACGACAGATTTTTGAGAAGCTTTTCATGGCAATTTTTACTCTCAGAGACTTTGCCAGATATCTGCTGAGAGGAAGTCGCCGAAGAAATATTTTTTAATTTTGATGTCCGACCTGGGATACGAACCCGGGCCTTTTGTCTAATAAGCCAACACACTAACCACTAGACCACGGCGACTTCAGAATACCACTAAAAATAAAATGATTTGAGGAATATACTGTGCCTCTATTCTAAAAGTAACACAATTTTTGTGTTCATTACACCTATTCCTTCCGTCTTCTGCTGTTACTTCAGTATGAGGGGGAATGGAAGTACACTGTTAAAGAATTTTTATGGATTAAAACGGTGGAAAAAAAAACAACAACAAAATTTTAAAAGCAATTAAATTGTGAAAAACAATTTTTCATTTTAAAATATCGTTCTTCCCTAAACAACAAACTTAACTAAAAAGCAACAAAATCCTCAAACATTTCCCCCTCAGCGTTCGTGATATTGGTTTCAAGGTCTGAAATTCATTGAAGAATATCGCCTTTTTCCTGGTGGAATGACTGTGAGTGGCTCAATGTATCATTTAAAAATAAACAAAAAAAATGTCACCAGAACAACAAGAACAACAGCAACAACCACTAATAAATAAATAAACACAAACACAAATACAAACACAAACACACATAAATTAGAAATTTATCTGAAGGAAAAACAGGAAAAAAAACGAAAAATTTGAATGAGATTCAGAACTCATAGTCAAGCATTCAGTCAGACCGTCAACTATGTTACTTAGGACGTTAAGTAAACAACAATAGCTAAAATAAAAAAAAAAAAACAACAACTACAACAATAGCATCCCTAGCTTTCCATTCCATTCCCTCGTCTTCTTCGTGTCTTGTATAACAAAAATTGGGCAATTGCTGTGTAATTTATTGCCTCATGAATGTGAGACTAAAGGAGTAGTGTAATGCCTGGAAGACTGTTTTCAATTTGTTATACTTCTACCTCACTCTGATATGATGCCATTTACTATGGATTTGCTTAACCAATTTCAAGGCTTAATGTAATAATGCCCCCTTCCCTCCCCCCCCTACAGCAACAGTATTTGTATATGCCGACTGAACTCATTGTCAACGCCTTAACGCGCCTTTGAAAAATATTTATTTATGCTCTCCATAATGTTTGTAAAGTGATCATCTGTTCAGTCATTCATTCATTCATTCATTCAATCATTTCTGGATTGTTAATGTTGTCGTTGCTGTTGGTGTTGTCTTTTTAAAAATAGCAAAAGAATCTTGAAAATTTCTTAAAAACTGTAACTGAAGAGTTTAAAACAAAACAAAAACGTAATGAAAGGAATTGAATTGAATTGAAGAATTAAGAATACCCATGAAATTTATTACATTTTGAGGTCTTATCTCCTTTGCTTTCACTGGTTATTACTGCTCGCCTTGTTTTGGAGAGTAAATTTTTGGAAATTAAAAGAAAAAAAACTACAAATAAATCAACAAAACAACCTCTTTAGAACAGCCTTTTTAATGCGAAGTGTTAACAGTGATGTTTAAAATGAAATTAGTTTGAAATTGTTTCCCTGAAATAGCATTTTTGAAGCATTCTCGAAATTTTCACTTAATAGCATAATCTACTCTGACCATCAGCTACTCGTACATGCTTTAATATACTGAGAATCGAATTCACAAACCTTCGAATTCAGTCAATAAATCTATATTTTACAGAGCAGAAGTATGTATAGGGAAAGGCTGAAAATTGTTTGGTTTTGGCAGCTATGTTAACTCCTTCAGGTCCATCGAATATCTGGGCATGATGATTTAAAATCAACTTATATTCCATCATTCCATTATCAGTTGAACTGTAGTCCAAAATGTAGTCTAGTGTATGTATGTAGTCTAGTAGGCTCCAAACTCCAATATCTTCTGAACAATTTTTTCTTTGACGTCCAATCCGCAGATTTTTGACAAAAACTCTGAGAGTGAAATAAAATTGCCATGAAAAGAGTGCTCAAAGAATCTGTCCTTTGGAATCAAATTTGAACTGTAAGTTCACACAACATAAGTGGTGTGATAAGATCGGTCGTAATCCTGACTAAAGGGACTGTATGTATGTCTACTATTACTACTGAACCCATTTCTATTGCAAAAACACTTTTAGGAGTTCTATATTTAGGGCAGTCGATTCCAAACGGCAGAGTTTATAGAAACTTTTTCAATTTATCGAAGAAATATTTCTGCTCATATTCTACGACGTCAATAAGTCTGATGTTGAAAGATACGATTGCTACGTATGCAAATTAGTTGCTTAATGAACTGTTCTGTTCTATAGGACTGCTGTAGTGATGCCAGTATCAGGTTTGAATTCGTTCAAACCTTAGTTAGTTGTGTACTAGGTTTCGAAAGCTTGTTAGACAGATTGTTATTACCTTTTGCATTCAGTATCTCAGTACTTCAGGTAGGCCCGTGATAAAAGCATCTCATTTAGGTTCACAAATGCTTCAAAAATTTTAGATCAGATTTAATGTTTGATTAGCTTAAGAACTACTTCACTAGGCGCTTTATTTCGTTTTACACGACATGTCAAAATTGTTGTAAACAAAGCAAAATCTGTTACGACGACAAAATAAATTTTAAATACTGTCGAATAGGTTCGAACTAAAGATGATACCATTAAACTGTTTTCTTCACACAATTCTGTATGCAACTGTTCACAACTTGATGTAAACGACAATTATTACTTTGTTTGGTTTTTACTTTTTGTACTATTTTGCATAAACAACATTGACTAGTTACCTAGAACTGTTTCCCCAGTAACGCATAGAGTTTTTCCTTACTGCCTAGGCAGTGCTCCATAAAGTCTATTTTCGCTGTGGCACTAACAATCGTAAATATTTCATATAAAATTTTTGTTCTTAATTTTATTTCGTTGAAACCACTGTTCCCAAAACTATAGTAAGCCAAGATAAACATTTTATCCAAAACTGTACTTAAATTCATTGCTACAATCACACACTCAACTACGTAAGGACAGGCCCATCATTTGGAAAAATATTTTTCCTTTATTTCGGGGGCCCTAAAACTCCATTATATTTGAAATCTTTTCTAACATTTCTTTGGTATTGCTTCAGTAATTCTTCGCCTTAGAGAAAATGCTCTCCAGCCCTGTAATATCATCGCATCGTAGGCAGCAGTTTAACATAAATTCCTGTCCATGATGACAGAAAGAGAATTCGGATTGCTGGCTGTGAGGGAGGGTCAATTGAAGGTTTTGTCGAGATTTGCTCAAGTAAGTGTCGACAATAATTGTTTCTATTATTCCGAAGCATTAGGCACGTATCGTTTGTGTTGCTTGCAACCAAATGGTTTCCTTTTGTTATTTTTTGAACTTTTTCGAACATGCCACACTTAATGCATGTTTTTGGCTTCATAAAGGCAAGTGCGTCTGTGTCTGTGGTTGTGTACAAATAATTGAAAGTATAAGTGTTTCTCTGGGTGTGTGTGTGTGTTTTTTTTTATGAAAATTAATGAAAATATTGGCAGATTTTCCACCCACTTTGTTTTTGTTTTTATTTTTATTTTTTTGTATCCTATTTCAACATAATCCAAAAGGGTACAATTTTTTTTTTTGTATAATTTTATGGTCTTACTTGGTTGACTGTTTCCTGCTTGCCTGCCTGTTGAGGGGCTAAAAGCCATTCCATTACGTTTTAATTTTGTTTTCTGTTTTATTTTCTGTTTTGTTCTCTCTTTTGTTTATGAATCATTAAGAGTGGGGGGCTATATTTGGAACGTGTTTTTTCGTTTAATTATTATTTGCATCTCCTATTTGTTTCTGATATTGTGCCCATCGCCAGCACTCAATTGAACTCAACTCAACTCAACTCGACTCGACTCCACACCATCATTATCATCATCATCAATAAAATCAAATGAAATGCTTCCGTTTTTTTTATTAATTTCTTTTGTTGGAATTTTTTTTTCAACGTTTCTTTATTGGCAAAAGCTATTAAAAGAAAAATAAAACAACAAAAGCACCCTTAAGAATCATGAAATTAATTGAAATATTGAACGCAAAAAAAGACGAAAAAGAATTTAAATTTAATACGATTTTATTTGAATACAAAGAGACCTAATATGCTACTACTAAGGCCTTGAAAGGCAAACAAATTTCATCTCAATTCGGTTCTTCATACGTTCTTCAAGTCAAGTTTAATTGTTCTGATCGATTACTTACTTTAGTCAGGATTACAACCTAGCTTCTTACATCAATCATGCTGTGTCTGTGTTAAATTTACTTACGAGTACTGTTTTAAGTGGACTCCAAACGGCAGATTTTTGGAGAAAAATTTCATGCCAATTTCATTTACTTTCCAGATTTTTGCCAAAAGACCGCTGAGAGAGAAAGTCATACTTCGTTTTGTTCGAGATGTCTGAGCTGGAGTTTGAACCATTGGCTGGACTCAAATCATCGAACGAACTATCAACAAAACTACGGCGATGGCCAATATTGTGATTAAACAATGTTTTCCAAAAATTTTTTAATTCCTTTTTAAGCAACCAAAACTCTAAGAACGACTGGGCAATTCAGAAATGACCGACAAGTCAACCTGAGCAATACAAGAACCCAACCGAAGGCCAAACACTTTTATTCCTTCTTGCAAGTAATACGCTCGGAAAGTTATGGAATATGTACACTCACATGTTTCATGGATAGACATTTGTCGTGATGTAGACGCTTGAAGGCAATAATACATGTGGATCTAGTACTTGCTCCAGTGAAGTCTATTTCTGAGTGATTGGAAGTGCTACAACAACCTTTTTTTGGTTTGGTGTTGTTAGTATAAAAGCTTTGATAAGTAAATTGATATGAGACCATTTGGTGCTTTACCTTGTCTTTAATTCACAGGACGTTCCTGGTTAAAAGGATTTTAAGAGCTACAGTTATTCACATGCATCAGGTCTATGGATTCCTTCATCAGGTTATACTAGCTTAAGATAGCAGCTACGAATAGCATATCACTATTGCTAACATTTCTTAGCCTTCTTAACATTTTTATGAAAGAATGGAAGTCTAGTAGCTAGACATGATCTATTAATAAATTCTGGATGTCCATTGATATTCTCTTTCAAATACAAAAGTGCGAAATAATGGCAGTTTCCCGGTACAGCTTTCGCAGAAGTCGTTGTTAGATGTCCATTTACCAGTGCACCGTTGTGCTTCTTAGGAGTTATTAAGCTGGACTTTAGACAAATTTATATTGAATCAGGGTCTCGGTATACTCATAACTAGCCAGCTGTGATTGGTCTTTACGCTATTAGGCTAATTTCTCTATCTTTTCTTAGCGAATGAGTTAAGGTCTTAGGTCGTAGTGGTAGCTCTGATATCACAAAGCTCACTTGAGCACGCATGGCGGCCCGTTGTGATGCCACGGGTGAAACGCAGTCCCTGTACTAACCAAGTTCCGCCAAATCAGGGAAAGGAAGAAGTTGGTCAGCGCAAGGGCTGCACCTTAGCGAATGAATTAAGATCGTAAGAATAGCGAATGAGTTAAGATCGTAAGATTGCCTCTTATGTGATGCCAGTATCAGGTTTGAATTCGTTCAAACCTTAGTTAGTTGTGTACTAGGTTTTGAAAGCTAGTCAGACAGATTGTTATTACCTTTTGCATTCAGTATCTCAGTACTTCAGGTAGGCCCGTGATCAAAGCATCTCATTTAGGTTCGCAAATGCTTCAAAAATTTTAGATCAGATTTAATTAGCTTAAGAACTACTTCACTAGGCGCTTTATTTCGTTTTACACGACATGTCAAAATTGTTGTAAACAAAGCAAAATCTGTTACGAAGACAAAATAAACTTTAAATACTGAAGAGATTACTTTTTTGAAAAACTAACAGGAAGAAGGGAAAGAATGAGAATGTCTTCAGTAATGAACTATGATTGCCTGCCTAGTGGTTTAAGATTTTACGTCAAACTTTTACCAACGAATGACAACAGGTTTAGCTGCTGCGTAAAGCAGGAGGATCTTAACAAGTTACGTAACTTTATACACTTCGGGGTTAAAATGAGCAGCTAATGTATCATCGAGCAGCTGTTATATGACCGACCCGCTAATGTATGATGAAGCAGCTAATATTAGCAAAAACCCTATAAAGAAAACCATTGGTTAAATGCCATGATCTATAAGATTTAATACACCACGGCCAGGAATACTGAGGAGGCGCAGCAAAAATTGAGACGTATCATGCTAAGAACGATAACATGGTTGGATTCCCACGGCCTACATCTGGCCACGCATAAAATGGAGTTACTGCTGATCACTGGTCGCTGTATCCCCTTGCAGGTGGACATGAGTATTGGAAACGTGGTAATTCGGACCAAGAGCTCGGTAAGATACCTTGTATTAAGGCTGGATCCCAGATTGACATTTTCGTATCAGATTCAGTACTCGGCTTACAAAGCCTGCAAGATCGTTGGACAGCTCAGCAGATTAATGGCAAATATTGGAGGCCCGCTACCAGCAAGACGGAGACTCCTGTTGGAAGTTGGAAGCAGCATTATGCTCTATGGAAGCAAAATTTGGGACGAAACGCTTGAGATTAAGAAACGGGCAAACTTACTGATATCGGTACAGAGAACAGCTGCACTGCGTATCGCGTTGGCATATCGTACAGTGTCCACCCCAGCCGTACTTGTGTTAGCAGATACAATCCCTGTGGACCTTCTGACAGTAGAGCAGATGGAGATTTAAAAGGCGAAATAACATAACCGGCTGGAAATCTCAAAACCGGCTACTTCAGGGGAAACACCATTTCAGAATAGCGACGACGATGCAACGACGAAGACAGAGGAAGGTGGACGGCGAGACTTATCCCGAACATAAAGCCGGTTTGGTCGGAAATTTGGAGAGGTAAATTTCTTCGTTACGTAGATGCTATCGGGTCACGGATATTTTAGGAAATATCTGCACAAAATGGGCAAGGCAGACTCCCCTTACTGTATTTACGAGGAATGGGAAGTAATAGATAATGCAAAGCACACTGGCAGAGCTATCGCTTTGTATTGACGTCAACGATTGAAACGATCACGACCGCTAACATTGTTGGAGTTATGATGGCGAGTAGGGAGTATTGGGCCTCAGTGGCAAATTACGTGGTGCTCATCCTGCGACTGAAGAAGAGAGATCTGGAGGCTGCAGAACAGATAGGTACGCCAACATAAATGACACTAGCTCACGTGTCAAACGAAATCCCAGTCGGGAACTTGGACGAAATGAATAGTCTCCTCAACCTTCAATACGCAATCCGGACTCGGATATGAGCATGAAGGTGGCCAAAGGGCCAAAAGGACTCCACTCCGAAGTAATACCACCGTAGTTCCGGAATGGGCTTAACGGTCCACGGGACGAGGGAGGGATTTAGTGGGTGAGGGCCCCACACACGGAGGACGTGACGGCTTCCTTTATGGAAGACTTACCTAAAATTATAAGGTAAGGATAAATAAATGCTAAATTACTTAAGTTCCCATAGTTACCAGAATTGAATGAAATGAATCGAATACCAAGTATTATGGCATTTTTGTGGCAAGAGTATAAAGGATTAAGAAAATAACAACAATAAAGAAAAGAATTCTTTTATTTCATTGATTCCATAGAAAATAAATTCTTCTTAAAATCTTTTTTCTAGAATGACGGATGAATAAAAGAATTAAATTTGATTGTCGACATTTTAGGTTCCACTGTAGATAATAAAACACTTGTTTCAAAATGTACTTTAAAAGTGTTGCATTATTTTGTGAAAAACAACAAGAATTTTCAATTAACGGCGATACCTTTACAAAAAATTTATCAAAAAAAAACAGTTCATACTTAAATATTATCTTTATTACCTGAGAAACCTTCATTTTTAATTTGTTTCTCTTTTTCTAGTTCAACAGAATAACAACAACAATAAAGTTTTTTTTTTGTTTTTTTTAAATTTATTTTTGTAAAACGACGAAATGTGGTGTTGTAAAGCCATTAAAGTAATTAATTTCGGGGTAATAAGATTGTAAAAAGAAGGCCTATTACAGTACGCTGTATTGTTGTAAGCTGTTACGGTTGATTTTCGTTAACGACTGGCTTGGTCGGATGGCTGGCTGGCAGTTTGGCTGGCTGTTTGGGGGAAAATATTGTCACCAAAGCAGTTTAATGGGCGGAGAGTTGTTGTCATAATTTTTAATGAGCATTTAAAAGACGTCAAGCACTCTGCTGTAATGCTGTTAAATTAGACACATGTTGCCAATATGTTGTTCTTGTTGAAAATTTTCAAACAAAAAAATTATTTTCTTTAAAAAAACAACAACAACAATAATAATAATAGCTAAATATGGCTATAAAGTAATAACTTAGATGTCTATAAACAATTAAAATTGTGTAGACCAAAATGATGTTTTTTTCTTTTCTATTTTCTATTAGTAAAGGTATGAAGAGGCTGCTTTAAACAGTGCCACATACCACAGGTACTTTTCATATTCGTACGTATGTATGTACGTCGTGTGAATGATAATTTTTTGCACAAAAAACTGTCATTTAAATTTATTTATTCCACATATTCACTTACGATATTTACAGTGCATATCGCACTCACGTTCCCTAACGTTGTCATTATGATTTCATGGCTAACAATATGTTGCTGCTGCTGTTGTTGTCGTTGTTGCTATTGTTGTTTGTGGCAGTAATAATAATAATAATAATTTTCATAAATTTTAATAATTTCAACAGAGATTTTTTTTCCTCTGCCTCTATTACAACTTTTATGAAATGTTGTGGGAATTTATGGGTAACAACCGTTCAATCGTTCACACCGTCTGTAATAGGCGACAGTAGGTTAAAAAAATTTTGATAAAATTTATTTGCAACCCAGGCTGTAAATATTTATTATACGAGTGTGGGTCTTTTGAAATGTTAGAAATTAATTAAAAATTAATACGAATGTATTTGAAAATTGATAATTGAATTTTATTAAATTGACAAATATTCTACAAAAATATGTCGTCGATACAATTCATGGCATTATTTTGGTTTTATTTTAAATGCTTTTCTCTTTTTTTTATTTTTTTGGTCGCCTAAAATTCTCAATTTTGTGGCATGAATTAAATTTTTTTAAAGCATTTTCTTAATATGTAGGATGTAACATTAGTCCAGGAAGGCGTTCACAGGAAACTGTCATCACATACCTTTAAAATAAATTCTGAAACACAACTTAATGTCTAGCAATAGGTAATGAACTATGAGTGGATGAGTTGCCGTTACTTGTACTTTAACTTCTCAAAAAGGAAAATATAACCACAGAACATTAAGGAAAGTACAAGCACTTTACACTTTTTTACTTAAACACTAACAACTGTTCGACAGATCTTTATAACGGAGGTCTTCAAACTACGTTTATTCTCTTCACACACAACGCGTCTTCACACAAGTCTGACTGAATTTTTACTGACACGTTGAGTGCTTTCTCTTGCCTTTTATATGTTAACGAAATAGTCTGATGAATGATCTCGAAGTCGAATGCTCATGGTTTCGCCTTCACGAGATCTCCATAAATATAAATATCGTTGTTTTATTATCGTTTGTATATTTTGTTTATATTGTTTGTTGTTGCGTTTTTGTTGTTAAATTTTTTCTTTACTCTTTACTTATCATGTAAACAAGTTCATTGTTTTTCTTTTTTAGGTTTTGTTCAATTCAATTGAATGTTAAACGATGTAACATCGTTTCCATTTTCATTACAATGTTTATCCAAGAGTGTAAAAGAAAAAGGGGTTATTTTAAAGCTCAAACTCTTCGGAATAGGAACAGTAAAGACAGTGTTATAGCGCTTTACTTCATAACAGAACGTGGACAAGAATTCGTTTGCTCAGACCTGCCATATCATATAGGACATTTTGGTGAAGTCAAACTTGCCTTGCAGGACATATGTAGATTTGATGAACAGTGGGACAAGTTTTTTACTACCCGTTACAGGCGAGATTTGGAATTATGAGAATTATTATATTATCGTCTACATATAATTATTTTTAACCATTATACTGAATAATTCTCCACTCCTTTTTCTACTTCTGAAGGCCTAGCTAGCAGACAACGTAGTTACGTTGGCCTCTGGGGTCTCCAATGCCGACTGATACACAGAGTGTGTTGTCTTGTTTGCTTTACTTCGTATGCTCTCTTTCGTTATTCTGATTATACAAATAAAGAAACCTGGGTCATGATATGCTTCTTTATAATTTTTTTCAATAGGAGATTTGGTTCTAAGATTCCAATTAAAGTAATGCTGTGGTCTAGTAGGTAGTGCGTTGTTTTATGTTTTCAAATTTGGATTCAAACATTTCGAACAAATATGAAAAAAAAACATTTCTTTTGACGAATTCTTCTCAGCAGCCTTCTGCGAGCCTAAATAAAATGAAATGTTTCAAATACATAGTCTCCGACCTGATACATGATACAGATGTTCCAATTATCTCCAACTAGTTATTATCGTGTTATTTTCCAACATAGCACACCTCTCGCATTATTAAGGATCACACAGGACATACCGATTACCTTTGTGAAAATTCAAATGACTTCTGCAGGAGATGCAGATCTAAAGGGTAGTAGAAAACTATATTTTGCCTCATATATCTGTACCCGACTGTTACCTTAAAGTGACGAATAATAAAGACTTTACGTGGCTTTGACTGAAATTTTAATATTTAACTCGTGGACCAAACATTTACTCTAGGAGACTAATTCATCTCCACAATAAATACTTCTATTGCATCCTATATTCGATTAGCCATTGCAGCAATCTTTATTTCAGATTTCTGTTGGTTTCCTATCTTTGATACCCTGTTGGAATATTAATTTGTGACCAAGAAGGATACACTACATAACGAAACATATCCAATGCCTAACATACATTTGCTTTTAGCAAATGCCAGATGGTAATCCTGTTACCTTAGTATACATATTTCCTATTCTATAATCGCTTATTAGAACCTTAGAATGTGTGTCCACCCTGTTAAAGTTTGATAAAGAATACTGGGCATAACTGAAAATAAAAGCGATATTTTAGGCTTCACTTCATGCAATCGTTTAAGCAGGGAGAGCATCTGCTAAAGCTTGTTCAATTACTAGTTCGAACGAATTCAAAAGTGAGAAAGCAATTGATGTCAAACTGTCTGCAGACCAGATACTACATCTGGCTTTTTATGAATATATAGGGACTATTTTGTGTTTTAAGTGTTCGAAACTAGACATTTCGCTGCAGAAACTGCACTGATGATACATCAGAAACGATCGTTATTCATCTTCTTTGATAGTGTTTGGCACTTGGAAACCTGACTTGAAATATGGCAACTTTCCAAACATAATTGATCACCACAACCCTTCAGTCAGGATTACAGTTTCTTACATTGCTTATGTTGTGTGTGTTAACTTTATACATGAGTGGCGGGACCTACAGTTTAAAGTCGACTTCGAACGACAGATTTTTGAGGCAATTTTTTTTACTCTCAGAGCTTTTGCCAGAAAACTATTGGGAAGAAGTAGCCGAAGAAATTTTTTGTCATATTTTGTTTCGTTGGGGATGTCTGACTTGGTTTTTGAAGCGTGGCCTTGCGTCTAATAAGCCAATATACACTACCTTGACTATTGCGACTCCTTGAGCAACATCAGTACCTTCAAAAACATATGCTGAGCGGCTGGCGAATAGTACCACGGGTGCACTAGGAGAACTATGCTTATTTTAGGGCGTTTATCGCTTAAAATGATTTAATCCCTGAGCTTTCAATTCAATATGGGTTCCAAAATTCTTTCTTTTCACATTAAAATTCTAAACTTGAATGTCTTTAAAGGAAATTCCTTTCCTTTATCATTTGAAATTTCAAGGTTGCAAGTTGACCTTTATAATTCACCTTAATCTTTAGACGTCTGCTGTGTCTAGTATGTATTACTAGTAACTTTGGTAACGTAACTGAGACAGACGTAACATATGTTTTGGCGTCTATTAGACTTTTTCAATTATTTCACTTGTGCTTCCATAAATAAGAGCTCAAAGCTTCTGGCTGTTTCGTTTTGTTTTAACAATTAATACTACGTGTTCTAATTTTCTTTCTTTCTTCGTGTGGCAATTCAGCAAAAGCAACAGCAGCAGCAGCAGCAGGAGCAGAAGATAACAAAGTTTCGGAAACTTGTTTCAAAAACAAATATGAACTCAATGCACATATGGATGTACATACATTGCTGGTACTCATATTTCTGCTGTGGCACATTTGTAATTTCCTTCAACGTTTATTTGTTTGTTTTTTCTCTTTGAGTTACATTGAGTTGTTGCAACATAATGCCCATTAAAAAGTAATTATTTTTAATAACTCATTGATATTATAAAAATACAACAACAGCAACAACAATAATAACAACAAATTGTTGAAAAAAAAAACTTGAAAGAAATAAAATTAAAATGTTGATTGCAATATTCATTCTTTGGTTGTAATTGCATAATTACATATGAGTAGGCCTGTATTTAAATTTGCAACAACATGTGGATATTGATACACACACTAACACACAGACACACACACATATATAACGATGTATCTATGTATCCATTTATTGAATATAATTTAATGCAGCACGTATTGACACAAGTTGTTGCAACCATAAACGTGAATTATTTTATTTCACTCTTTATCTCTTCGTCTGTCTTACCGTGTCTCTGTCTGTCTGTCCGCCTATTTGTTTGTATAACAATTGCTTAGATAAACATTTTAACAACCTGTGCTAATCTATAGACTGGGAAAAGAATGCTGTTTTGCACGTTGGAGAAAAAAAATATTAGCAGCTCAGGTATTATACGCCACACCATTTTTTGTTTTTTTGAACTCGGAAAATTGTCGATTGCTAGTATGTGTAGAAAGAAGGCTTGGAATCATACAAATCCCAAAAATACAAATATTTTGCCCAGAATAAAATTCTACAATCTTTATCCTATAGCGATCAAGGCTGCCTTCTGAGGGCATTTATTTGCCCTCCAGTAGATAAATACCTATCTCATGTATGAAGTCACCTGAATTTTCTGTTGAATGAACCAGATCTCGAAAGAATGTGGAATATGGAATCTATTCTGAACAGCTGAGTTCATTCCTTGCACTACCAGATTACTGTCGTAGTTTTAAAGTTGAACACCATGTGAATTCGATGTCAAGGTACATACATCGCATGGTAATATATGTAGTCATATTTACCAACAGAAAATTTATCCCTAGAGAATGCCATTATATCCCTAGAGAATGTTTGTATACCCAACATCAAAGATTGTCCACGAATACCGTGTGCCTTTAGAGAAGGCATCAACAAAGCCGCCGCAGTTATAAAGCTGGCACCAAAGAAGAAACATTTGAATTCCTAAATTTGATTGACCGTCCTCTATACATACATAATTGGTTATTACAACCCTTCAGTCAGGATTACGACCTAGCTTCTCACACCACTTATGTTGTGTGCGTTAATTTTATACATGAGTAGCGGGACCTACAGTTTAAAGTCGACACCGAACGACAGATTTTTGAGAAGCTTTTCATGGCAATTTTTTACTCTCAGAGTCTTTGCCAGAAATCTGCTAAGAGGAAGTCGCCGAAGAAATATTTTTCGTCTTTGATGTCTGACCTGGGATACGAACCTGGGTCTTTCGTCTAATAAGCTAACACACTACCCACTAGACCACGGCAACTTTACCGCCGTCCTCCTCTATAGAGAGGCAAATAAAAGGTTTCACAAAAACTCCATTCATTGGCAAAGCTCTCTTGTAGAGACACCAGAAAGATCTGGTGCGACATGGTTATATATGTACATACATAACATAATTGATCATTACAACCTTTCACTTAGGTTTACAAACTAGCTTCTTACACCGCTCATTTTATGTGTGATAATTTTATACAGGAGTAGCGGGACCTACAGTTTAAAGTCGACTTCGAACAACAGATTTGTCGGTAACTTTTCACAGTAATTTTATTTTACTCTCAGAGTTTACTTCTCAGAGTTGGTATATCGTTTCCTTTGGAGATATCTGAACTGTTATTTGAACCATAGCCTCACGTCTAATAAGTCACCATAATACCTACTAGACTAAGGTGACTTCACATAGATATACCCAGAAGAACTTAATTAAGCTTCCATGTAAGGATACTCAAGCAGTTATACTATGACACTGGTCTCTGGGTGTTAATTAACAAAGACTGACAATTCCTCAAAGCTCCTTCTGCAGAAGCTGTAGCGACGTGCAACATCTTTCCTGTCATTGTTAGGGGCTTGAAACCTAAGAAAACACCCAGAATTTTGTGATAGAACATGCCTAGCTAGAAAAAACTTCAAACCTTCATTAGACTTTCGAGAATGAAAAAAGTGGTTTAGAATAGCCAACCAGGGAGCTTGAGTTATATGACGGAATTGATAATAACAATGTTACGACAAGTATTAGAAAGAACCAAGTGCCTATTGGGGATACTTCCAGCAGAAACTAACCAAACCTAGCCCTATGATTACAGCGAGTTTGTTGTTATCCAGAAACCCATGCACTAACTCCTCTAATGACAGCCGATATTCTTAAGCAGTCATAGGTGTTGTGTACACAGTACTTTCGGATCTAATAGCTGTTTTAGATTCATACATATTTTGTCATTACAAGCTTCTTAATGTAGTTTCTTATTGCCGTTTTACTATCAGTAAATATGCGTAGATCTTTTTTGAATATATAGTTACATTTTTAACTTTTAAAAACCTTAAAATATGAGTTCGTAGATTACAAATAAAAATACATTTGTGTTTAGTTTTAATTAAAATTCTTTATTGTTCGCACAATTCTGTATACCACTGTTTACAACTTGATGTAGACAACAACAATTACTTTTTTTTGTTATTCTTTTTTACACACTTTTGCGTAAACAAAAACAATTGTTCGATAGATCTTCATAAGGGATATATTCAAACCACGATTATTCTTTTCAAACACTGCTCGTCTTTAAGCAAGACTGACTGAATTTTTACTAACTCCGTTGCCTGCTTTGTCTTGTCTTTTATATCTAAGGGTAAACAGCGAATGATTTCGCCTTCTCGAAAAATCTGTAAATGTAAACATGTTGTTTACATTATTATTGTTTGTGTATTTTGTTCTTGCCGTGTTGTTGTTGCAAGTTTGTTTACTTGTTTATCATTGTTTTTGATGCTGATATTTGTTGTTGTATTTTTGTTTATTTATTATAATTTTTAAAAACTGGTATTTTGTTATATATATATGGTATATTTTTGTTTACTTGTTTATCATGTAAACAAGTTCATTATTTTTGTTGCTTTGTTATACAATTTAAATGATGTAAAAGGTAAATAACATTTCCATTTTCGTAGCATTATTCTAATACTTGAGCCTTATAATGGCTATAAACATTATTATTCGACTGTCTACTAAGAAAAGAAGCGATTGACTTTATACTGGCATAATTCTTAAGGCTTAAAAATAGAACTTTCTATCAATTTGAGATTTGAGAAAATCAATCCTGTTTATGTACGTATTAAATATAAATGAAAACATTTTTTCGTAACATTTTCTCAAACGGTTTTTCGTCTAATTGGATTTAAAACTTCAAAATGATCTGCTGATTCCATTAAACAATAAATTTTTCTTTTCATTCTTTTCATTCAAATACTGAACACAATCTTAGATTTCTTTGTTTTACGAAAATAATCTCTTCGTACATAAATCTTAACAAACTTTACAATTTCCAGCTCCCAGTCAATTTCCCTAGAAATATATTCCCGATTAAAAACAAAAAAACTTCATTATGTTGTTGTTGTTATACTTGATGCTGGAATTCTCGACTGTCTCGGGTGAAATGTCAAGATCATGGAAAAGCATTTTGTGTCTAGACTTGATATTTCATACTCACTCCATCTATGGATGAAGGAAAACGGCAGCTAAACAGCAGCAGTAGCAGTAGAACAAAGAAAATTTTCCTTCTTTTATTTTCTTTTTTATTCGTTTTGTGTGTGACTCTTTAATCAGAAGTTTAATAAGAAGTTTTTCCATTGTGGGTTTTTCTTGTTCCCATTTGTTTACACATGGTCTACATGTGAGATGTGAAACGTTCGTTGTAAAACTAAAGCAGAGCAGGGCACAGGGCCTTTTGAAAATGCAAAAATTTTGCAAGAAGCATAAGGAAAGTTTTTATTGTTTTATTGTAGAAATAAAAAACGATATCAAGTTGGAGTAGACATACAAGAAACAAATGGAAATAAATTTTTATATAAAAAAATATTTGACATGTACGACGGCGGTCCTAAAATTTGGTTAGATACTAAGGGGGAGAGAGAGAGAAAGAGAAATTCCATAGATTTGAGAAATTTTTATTTTAATTTCCCGACTTAATATTCAATTGAAACGCCGCAATAATCAATAACTACGTTGATATGCCTAGGCCAAGAACTGTCGTCCTGTATAGCTCCTTGAAATAGTTATCCATAGTAAAGACAATATCTCTTGTTTGTTGCCCAATATTTTCCCATCGATCCATATGGATGGCAAATAGAGCGCTGTAATTATTATCATGAAAATTTTCTCAAAAATCTGTCAGTTAGAGTTGACTTTAAATTCTAAGCATCACCTTTGCTAAATTAGGTTGTAATCCTGACTAAAGGGTTTTAATGACCAGAAAAAACAAGTAAGCAATCTCGTCAATAAATACAAAGCTTTTTTGATGTAATCCCAATGCTCTCCCTTACGGTTAGATTAGGTTAGGTCGGAGTGGTAGCTCTGATATCACAAAGCTCACTTGAGCACGCACAGCGGCCCGTTGTGCTGCAATAGGCAAACGCAGTACCTGTATGACCAAGTTCCATCAAAATCAGGGAAAAGTTGGTCAGCGCAAGGGCTGCACAACGAAAGCATGATTTCCCCGCAAAAAACCAGCCAGAGAGTTTGATGAACGCAGTTATATCGCAGTCGCCGTGGTCTAGTGGATAGTGTGTTGGCTTATTAGACGAAAGGCCCGGGTTCGAATCCCAGGTCAGACATCAAAACGAAAAAATATTTCTTTGGCGACTTCCTCTCAGCAGATTTCTGGCAAAAACTCTGAGAGTAAAAATTGCCATGAAAAGCTTCTCAAAAATCTATCGTTCGGAGTCGACTTTAAACTGTAGGTCCCGCCACTCATGTATAAAATTAACTCACACAACATAAGTGGTGTGAGAAGCTAGGTCGTAATCCTGACTGAAGGGTTGTAATGGCCAATTATGTATGTATGTAGTTATATCCCTGATATCAATAGCTGATAGCTCCGTTCAGCTGAAAAGGAATGGGGAGCCAAATAACCTGGCAAGGGACGGGCGCTGACAAAGAAAGTGAATAACAGTCTCCACGGCTGAAGTCGTTAAAAGGGAGCCTCTTTCTTTCCGCGTATCTGATCATGACGCAATGACCTGTAGGCACGGCCACTGTAGTTGACATGACGTCACGAACAAGAACTAATTAATTGTTACGTCTTCAATCCATCAAGGGCCAGGTCAGTCTAGCGGTGAAGCAGGACTCCTCATTGATCCAGGATAGGTTGGAGACCCGAAAAAATTTTCGCGCAATGATCAACTTGACCGGGGCAAGTGGCATACCCAATTTAACAGAAGAGGATTGCGGAAGAAGCACATCAGTTCTGAGGAGCGCGTCGGTACCACAGTTTCCTTAAGCTATGACCAAATTTTCCAGAAATTATTTTATTCTATCCAAGAAAAGTTTAATTTGTTGAATTCAATAGGATATGCAATGATTTAATCCGTACAGTCAAGTCCTTTTCCGCAGAGATATTATTTCAGTTTGTTTCAGTTGCAAGACAATTGCAATCGATTGTAGTAAGCAAACCTAGGATTGTTTTGTCTTTCTCGTATGACGGATTGGAAATGCTTTTTCATGGCAGTTAGTTATTCTCATAAGCTTGGCCAGAAGACTTCAAAGGGAATATCGTACCCTTACAGTAATAGGAGCTGCTAGCCTCAGTATGAATGCGTATAAGTATCAGAAATTATGAGTATGATTCGATTCTACTCATCCTAACTTATCGTAAAACAGCTAATACTCGTAGATCACAAAAGAGTGTGTACACCACATACGCCACTGCTTAAAAATGTCGGCTGTCTTTAGAGGAGTTACCACATGGGTTTGAGGGTAAAGTAACAACAAAGTTATTGCAATTGAAGTGCTTGGCTGGGGTTGTTACCACTGGAAGCATCCTCAATGGGCCGTTGGATCCTATGAGGTCTCGTCTTAACACCGATATTACGAATTGCGTAATATAACCCAAGCTTCTGGTTGGCAATCCTCAACCATTCTTCTTCATTCTCGAGAGTCTTATGAAGGTTGGAATTTTTCCCAAATCGCCTTTGGCTAGACATATTCCGTCATATTCTGTGTTTAGGAATTCCTCTTCTTACGTTTCAAGCGCCTAACAATAACAGGGACGATGTTCCACGTCACAACAGCTTCTGCAGAAGCTTGTATGAGGTCTTTGGAAATTAACACCCAGAGGCCAGTGCCTCAATATAACTGCTACCAGTTTTTTACATGAGTGACAGGTCATACAGTTTAAAATCCACTTCGAGCAGCAGATTTTTCAGAATCATTTCAATTTTATCTACTGTCAGAGAGATCTGCTGAGATCTTTTTTGAGAAGCTTTTCATGGCAATTTTTTGTCTCAGAGTTTTTGCCAGAAATCTGCTGAGAAGAAGTCGCTGAAGAATTATTTTCATACTCTCATTTTGATGTCTGACCTGGGATTCGAACTCGGGCCTTTCATCTAATAAGCCAACACACTATCTTCTAGACCACCGCGGCTTCTAGGAGTATCGAACAAATCTAATGAAATTGATTGCTTGAAGTTGTTGACAAATTACGGCGCACAATACATGGGTGTGAAGACCAACACTTTCATTGATCACAGACGTTTGGACCACCGACGACGACTCCTCTCTGAAGATTTCCGGCAGAAATTCTGAGAGTGAATAAAATTCCCACGAAAAGTTTCTCAAGAATATGTCTTTCAGAGTGAGTGTAGGTATTGCTTCCGTCTACGGAATGGCTTTGTGATGATGCTATATTGCCCAAAAAGATCGTGCCTACTGAAGAGATATAAATCCTTCAACTGATGAACGAATACAGTACAGATAAGACAAATATTTTTTAACAAACTGTCGTAATGTCCATCATTATTGTCTTGCAATTATACTTCTTAGGGTAGAAGCATTGCATTACTCATGTTTGATATGACTAAGTAGATCGGACAGGCTCAAAGCTTTGCACAAAACGGAGTTGCACTAAAACTCTGTGTGGCTTTTTGAAAAGATTTCGAGAATAAAAGCTCAGCTTATGATAATACCACAGTGTAGGATACTGCGGTAATTTTCCCTTCAAATGTGTTAAAATACTTATTGATGGACTTCAAATAATGGAAATTAAAATAAATTCATCTACCATAGTACACCATGGGTAAATTAGAAAGGAGGATGGATAATCTGTATTCGAAATAATAAAAAAAAATCATTCGTGTGCGTGTTAAACAGATTCAAACAACGCCTTAACTGATCTCATCTCATTAATAAAAATGCGTATTTCGTGATTTCTTAACGATGGGAGTATTTAAAACACACACAAAGAGACAGAAATATACATACAAATCCAACAATAAAGAAGATAAAACAGAACATATTTGACATTATTTCGACATTGAAATGTCAATCACTTGAAATAATTACAAACGGTTACATATGGGATACGCCAGCAACAGGAAAGGGCTACAGGGAACGCACGAAAGGCAAAGATTCATTGCGTTTACGCATGTACAAGGCAAGGCAAGGCAAGGGAAAAATTTTAAATTGAGATCAATGCTGGTAAATGTTGATCATGATTAAGTTTTGTAGATTGTGGATCAAAGTAAATCTCTGAAGAACTTCTTGGGGAACTTGTGGAGAAAAAGAAAAACTAAAAATTTCAAAGATTTTTTCAAAATTAATTTTTGCTTTTGCAATGGATTTTATAAAGGAGTACTGTGGCTTGTTTAGTTCTCATGATTTCATGTAGTTTTCCTAGACAAAATGGCCAGGAAAAAAATTTTTTAAAAATTACATAGAAAATAACGAACATACAAAACACACGCAAAGAGAGAGAGAGAGAGAGGAGGAGAGGAAGAGAAAAAGAGAGCTGGGAATATTAAATGGCAAGAAAATGTCATTTTTGCCTTTTTCTGTTCTGTTGATTGTTACAATGCCACGCATTTCCGGTAGACAATCATTGTTTTGCTGCTGTTGCTTCTGCTGCAAGTCTCCCAGTTTGTTTTCCTTTTTAACACAACCGTAGCATAACATAGCATAAACTGCACTGCATGTTCATAAAACAATATTGTATTGTATGGACAGATAGGCACAGACAGACATACGGAGATCAACCGACAGATTCTTATTTACGCCTAATGATGTCGAAATCTTAAAGAGTTCTTGTTTTGATTTGATTTGTTTGTATAGAGCCTATCTGGAAAACTACCTGCTTATTGCCAGCTACGATGGCTACCTGTTGTGTGTGTGTGCTGTCTGTTGATATTTTCCAATCACACCTTGTGGCGGCTTGTTTTCTTAACTTCACATAGACAGACCAGCCCAGACCATATTGATGAGCGGACATACGATTCCTTTTCTTGTTTCGCTTTAATGATAATTATTATTACATTGCTTTTGTTTTTTTTTTATCTCCCTAGAATTTTGATTTTGTTTTAATTCTTTACGAATATTTCAGTTTACCAAAGAAAAAAAAAAAAAAGGAAAACAAAATTGTTTTTTTTTTAAACTCACAAAAATTGCGTGTTAATGGTTTATTCCCACATGTACACACGTAATGTGTGTTTACATGTTAGTGTATAATTTAAAGGAAATTATAAGTCACTCAAAATCATAGTCATCATCGTCATCCTCACCCATCATCGTCGTCATCAACATCATCATCATCATCATATTCCTTCTCATATGTTCCTTACAATTTTCCTTTTCTTTTGTATTTTACATGTTAGCCGACAGACATAATTACCTTTAACACACATACGCACACACTTGCAGATTGGTAACAGACATTTGTTGTAGGCGTCCTTGGCATACATCCATTATGATTTACTTTGTATTTCAGTTGTCTAAGCAATTACCCGGGCAGGTTTTGAAATAATTGCAGTGACATTTGAAACAGTTTTGGCAGTTTGAGAAAAGTAATTGAAATTTTGTTGTAAATTGTTTATGAAACTTTGAAGTGCTGTTCAAATGTTCATAGGATTAACAATCACTCCCTTTTAACTAGCTTTTCATTGCCAGGTAATAGGGCAACACCAGAGGTATCACTCAGTTATCAGTGTCTTAAAAGTTACACTCATTGAAAAGGCCCAAGCAATGTCACGTAAAGTGATTTAACCGATAAATTGGCGATCTAGCAATTGGATAGGTAGGCTGTCAACCGGAATGGATATTCGTTGATTTCCCAATTTAATCCAAATAATATCGGAGTTTCCAATGGAGATACTTAAACATACAATATCTTTACTTAGCTAATTGGTCATTACAACCCTTTAGCTAGGATTACTACCTAACTTCGCACACCACCTATGTAGTGTGTGTTCAGCTGCAATGCCTTAATGCCGAAACTGTCGACAAGAGAAAGGAGAAACCCAGTTTACTGGTGGACAGATGAAATAGCGGAACTACGACGGAAGTGCTTACAGAAAAGGCGAATACTTACTCGAGCGAGATGAAATGGTGATGCTTTAGGTGAAATTGCAGTTTTTACGATGGCAAGGAAGCGGCTGAAGGATGCCATTAGCTAGAGCAAGAAATTGAAATGGGAGCAGCTACGAAATGAAGAAACTGGGGAAAATTCTAACCTTCCTGAACTGGATTGCCAACCTATGACCCACATGGTTAGGTTAGGTTAGAGGACGTGTACTTATCAATTCTGACAAGTACAGTACTCGGTGGTCGAATTAACCCATTGTACTACGTCCTAGCTTCTCACACCACTTATGTTGTGTGCGTTAATTTTATACATGAGTGGCGGGACCCACAGTTTAAAGTCAACTCCGAACGACACATTTTTATGAGAAGCATTCCATTGCAATTTTTTACTCTCAGAGTTTTTTTTGCCAGAAATCTGCTGAGTGAAAGTCACTGAAAAATTATTTTCAAATTTTCGTTTTGATGTCTGACCTGGGATTCGAACTCGGGTCTTTCATCTAATAAGCCAACACACTACCCACTAGACCATGGCGACCTCTATGACCAACATTGTGAACACTCTCTTTACAGACACGGGCAAAGAGCAGACGAAGCAATTAGTTGTGTGTGAAGACACGAGATCGAGCTATAATTTAGTCAATAGTGTGTCTACCCCTTTTCATCATAGAGTAGCTTCAAAGAGCGGCACGTAGTTTGAAGAGCAATAAGGCTCCAGGACCTGATGGAGAACCTCCAGAAGTACTGAAGCCCATAGCCAAAGAACGTTTCAGGTTGCTTTTGGATATGTACAATGCATGTCTGGTTCGAGGCGTCTTCCCAATTAGATGGAAGAGACAAAAAATTTCGTCCATGAGTGAAGCGACTAACAGCTTAAAATCGATTTCGAATAACAGACACCTGAAAAACTTTTCATACCCACTTTAGTTACTCTCAGAGTTATTGGCCAGAAGATTACTGTGAAAACGTCGTCGAACGATTTATTTTTTTCAATTTTAGATTTTTTCAAGATGTCTAATGCCCTATGTCCAACCTCGACAAATCAGTGTTATTATCTACATAATAGAAGTCAAGATACTTCCTTCTACTGGCTACAGAGTTAACAGTATTTTCTTCTATCTCACTTCTGCAGAACCTGAAGAGGGTATTGCTTAAGACCAATTCCTATTGCTGTATCCCAGAATGCAATGTCTAGTAATGACTCGAATAAGTATGCGAACAGTGCTGCTATGCAGTTTAAACAAACTTTACGCATGTCGTAAACTTGGACATAGTATGTGCTGCAGCTAGAGACCAGACCAATTGCACCCATTACACTAGAATCCACAGCACTGATAATATCCTAGTAATAGGCTTGTTTACAAGATCGATGAATAAACAAAAATTAGGCATAAAAGATGTAAACAACCAACAACAAAGAGCAGCGAACAAAAAAAGTAAACAAGCAAAAACAAAATGCATATAAGACATACAAACAACAATAATGAAAACAACTTGTTTAGATTTTTGGACCTTTCCCGAAGGTCATTATCCTCCTTCAAGAGCATTCATAACACTGTTAATCCAACGATATCTATGCAAGACAAAGCAAGCAAAGATAGAGTTCGAATGAATTTAAGTCGTGTGTGACGTTGCAGTGAGAATTCATCCAGTTAAGTGTGAAGACACGAGATCGAGTTATAATTCAGCCAGTTTTGCGTGCAGAAAGCAGTTGTTAATGTTACGCGAGCCGAAGTGTTGTGCTTACAAAAAGGTTGTGAGCGAAGCAGAATACCGAACAAGTGTTGTTGCTTACTAAAAGGTTGTAAGCAGAGATATATTACGAACAAGCAAATACTGTGATAGTTATTGTTGTATAATTGATATAAGTTCGAAATGTGATACAATATTCCTTTAGTCAGGACTACAACCAAACCTCTTACACCACCTATGTTGTGTGTGTTAGTTATATGCGTGACTCATCACCAAACAACATAGTCCGACTGATCCGTTGCCAGTTGCGTATGGAATTTATTTTGAGTGGTAATGACAGGCCATAATCTGGACTTAATTGTAATTATCGGTCTAATTTAACCATTGGATCGTCTACTTTAAAAGTGAAACAATAACAATTGGAACATAATTGAAAAGGTTGTGTCCAAAGAAGACAAAAATTATTCCAACTGCAGGTCGATAGCAGCATTTCTTTTGCTGCTTTGGTGATATAAATTTTTGACAACAACAAAGAGGTAGACTTTGCAGTTAGCCTTGAAGTTTAGGGTAGCCAAAAAGATAGTTCTGATTATAAACAGGGTATTGAAGCTTATGTATATCGATAGGAAAAGAATAGTAAGGCAAACATAAGAAAGGATAATAGCATTCAGTCTTGTCCTACTCCTGTTCTAATTATTGTCGATTGGCTGACAAAATGAATGTCGAAGAGGAAGCATTTTACAGGGTGGCGATATATAATGCAACGAAGTAAAGCGCCATATTTCTTTATTATTTTTTTTTATAATTTTATTGCTCAAAAGCAAAAAAATTTGGGAATAACATCAAATTTTAGAATCGGTTTAGATTTGTTCGAATTGGCCACCTTTGGTACGAATTATGGCCTTCAAACGGCCAAAAAAGTCATCACAGGCTGCATGAAAGTGGCTCTGCGATATTTGAGCCTATTCCCGACGAAGTGCCTTCTTGATATGATCGACACTGTGGTATTTTTTAGTGAGAACCTTACTCTCCAAAATGCCCCAGATACAAAAGTCCAACGGATTGAGATCCGGAAATTTTGGTGGCCATTGTGCGATAGAAATGAAACAAGGAACCTCCCTTTTAAGTCATTCTTATTTTACGCGTTCTGAGTGCGGTGGTGCTGAGTCCTGGTGGAATGTCCATGGTCTGCGGCCAAAATGTATGTCTGACCAGGGTTTCAATATTGTCTTTAAGACATTTTCCCGACAATATTCGGCATTTATTTTGACCCCACGGTCGATGAATACGGCCGTTACGGCGGTCCACAACATTACCATCGGCGGCGCTTGAATTCTGGTGGCCAATCGCAGGTGTAAACTTTCAGCTGACCTCTTTGGCATGTAAACAAACTCACAAACTGCTCAATTTGGAATGGCTTTTCATCGGAGAAAACCAAATTCGGTAACTGGCCACTTTCGTGCAAGCGAAGTTAGCTCTTTCCAGTCTAACTTTTTTTGTCCATCTGTGAGCTCTTGCACTTTTTGGAACTTCAATGGCTTTAGTCCAAGCTCATTTTTCAATATGTGTTACATCCGTTCTCACGATATGTTCAGCTCACTAGTAATTTTTCTACCACTGCGGCATGGATTTCGATCAAAACTGGCCTTCACTTTTCGGATCATTTCTGGTGTTGTTACCGTTTTTTTTCATCCACTTTTTGGACGCAATGCAACACTGCCAGTATTACGGTAACAATCAATGGTGCGAGAAACAAAGATTTATTCACATTTAAATGCTGGAGTGCTCTAACGATAGCCACCTATGGTTTTCCAGACAAATATAAAGCAATCACACTATAAGGCTTGAATTCCACCACGAATATCTTTTTTTTTCTAATGCAAGCAGATCAAAATGCTTTTGTAAGCTTGTTAATAATAAAATCAACTGTCACTAGAATAAATCAGTAAGATGTCAGACGAGTGGTTTACAAATGATAACAACCTGAAATTGGTTGCAATACATATCAGCCACCCTGTACGTTGAACTAAAGTTTTGCTAGGCTTACGTTTATGTTCCACATATTCCTGTCCTTAATAACTATGTTTTACTGGCTGCTGAAATAATTTCAATTTTTATATTTACATAGCTGATAGCGAATTCTGTTGAATAGCACTCAACGGCAACTCAGTTTCATTGCATGTTTGATCCTGGTTTTTATTAATTTTAATTGTAAGGCTTCAACAGTCAAATTACAATTTTAAAAAAGTAATTGCCTTACATGACATACAAATATAAAGCCTGCAGTGTAAATACACCGTCTGCTGGTACATACTGCTCGGGTATCTGGTAATTTTAATCTGTCAAAAACGATTTTCATCTCCCAATTTAATGCTCTCATAATAATACTCCGTAATTTTATTCAATTATCATGCCAGCCACCTGCTTTGATGATGCTGCTGCTGCTGCTGGTGGTGCTACTACTACTGCTGACCCTTAAACAGAAATGTTTTTGACATTCAGAGCAAGCTTATCATATGGTTTACAGATTGCAAAAGCAACAACAACACAAAGGGAATTCTCTTTGAAAAAAAAAACAAAAAATACCAGAAATTATGCAAATAACGGTGTCATCTCTTATTGTGTTAATTTTACTTTGTAACGCAAACAACGAGTACATATGCGTGTGAGTGAGTAATTATTATAGGAAGAACCTATGAAAAGATTTTTTGAAAAATTACAAAAAAAAAAAAAAAAAATGCCACAACAAAAGATTCTTCATATCAGACAGACAACCCAGAGAGATTTACAGAACTTTCTTTTGGATTTCGCTTTTGTATGCCGCAGCAAACCAAAACCCAGACCCAATAACATGTGCTGCACCAGCAACAAGTGTAAATCGAGGTGTAAAGAAATGCTAATTTTTCTTTGTTAATAATTACAATTTATTTTACATGACCAGGTAAATTATGTATGTAAAGTATGTTGTTTGTGTATTTAAGTGCTCTGCTGTATGTGTTTAGGGAATTTCAATGTATTTTTGCAAGATTAAGCAAATTATGATGAACAATTTAAATTTTAATTTTCATTTTAATTTCATTTTAATTTTTTTCTTTTTCTCTGGGTTTGTTTCTTCGTTTTTTCTTGTACTCATTTGTATGTGAGTTTTATTTTTTGCTTGACATGAACCACTTCTCACGCATTTTATTTGTGGTGCATGGCTTTCATTTGCTTAAGTTTAGAAAAAAATACAAAAAAAAATCACACAAAATAATAAGTGTCGTAAGCAACAGTCATGTCAAGAAGAATAGGTACAGCAAATGATTTGAAATTTAATTCAATTGGACAGAAATTGTTACAAAATATGTAGGTAATGCTGTGTTATTTAGATTTATCAGGTGGAATTGATACAACTCTTAGGGTTAATGTAATGCCCCAGAAACTAAGTTGGGTACAGAGATCAGCAACGAGTATTCAAAACGATAAGTAGATTCAAATCATGCTTATAATTTCTGATACTTATACGCAATCATACTACTTATACTCAAAGTTGTAAGTACTAGTCGTATTCATACTTAACAATACGCGTGATATAATTGACTGCGATTCGTCTCTGCTTAACATTTACACGAAGCACACAGTACGTATGATTCGCGTACGAGCACTGCAATACTCACAAGAAGATTGTATTTATGCTTAGCTTGTGGTCTTTGTCTTTCCTTTCTTCTTTGTTTGTATATGAAACAACAACAAAGGCTTTAATTTTTGATAAATGATTCGAATCATTCAAATCACTTAAAGGTATTATAGGTATTTTTCTAAATTTATGAATCAGAATGAGTAGGCGTATGAATCAAACATATTTCGAATGTTGTGAGTTTATTGTCAACTTTGTACTCATACTCATTGCTACTTATATTTATAAAACAATGTTGTAGCGAGTACGAATGAATTAGAGTAGTAGAATCTCAATCTTGCATTCGTGCTTATGAGTAGCATAAAAACGATTCATTGCTAATCTCTGGTTGGGTAGAGATAACGCTTACATTTGTATATAACAGCAGATCGCAGATGACGATGTTAATCAATCGAATCGTAGGCTTTAAGCGAAAAGTGCAGCCAAGAACCATATGTAAGCCTATCATAAAGTAAGAACTATTTATTATTGACTTTCAAAATGTTCTTCAGACGAAACACGGGAACTATCAGGTCTTATAACAGGGAACTTTCAAATTTGACAGTTCATAACGGTCATCGTATTAAAGCTACTTACTTATTTGGGTTACAACCTAATTTCTCACAACATCCACGCAGTTCGCAGTTCGAACAACAGATTATTGTGAAACTTTTCATGGCAATTTACCCGAAAAGTATTTTTCGCCTACTTAATTGATCATTACGGTCATTACAACCCTTCAGTCAGTATTACGACCTAGTTTCTCACACCATCCAAGTTGTTTGTGTTAATTTTATCTATGACTGGCAGGACCTACAGTTTAAAATGGTCTTGGAACGACAGATTTTTAGAAGACTGCAGGCCGTCTTTATTACGTTCAAGATGTCTGTACTGAGTTTTGAACCACGACCTGACATCTAATATGCCGACATATAACCTATTGGACTCTATCAAATTAGTTCCAATTCTAGTATACAGCTACACGTGCTAATAATAAAAATTATTTCGCTGGAAGTGTGTTCTGTTCGGCCACCACTTTGTGCACTTTTCATCGAAATATCGTCTTCAGTAATAAGTTCCATTCCTAGATGAGTGGTTAGGCAAGCCATCAAAATTGTCAGCTTCGACGCGACAGCTTATATTGCGTGGTTGTCTCATGTAAAAGTAATGTGAACAGAACAACGATATCGTGTAATTTGATCACGCCAGACTTTTTCTTGTCTGGTTTTCTTAGGTCACATGTATCTGCTTGAATTCAACAAACTACAGCATTCCTTAAAGTCAAGATAACTTATTTCATCTGTAAAAATCAATCTCATTTATGCGCCAATGTCATGTAAAGTTAAACATTTCGAAAGTGTTCCTCCTAAAAATGTAGACGTTCAAACGTCTACAAACGATGTTATATGCCACTAATAATGGCATCAATAGGTCTTTCAAACGAGGAGGAAACATAATGTAAGGAGGGGAATACGTCCTTCGAATCCTGTCCAATTGGTTGATGATGTTATGTATAAATGGCAGTAAAACTGGTCTAATAAGAACAAGGGAATATGAACCCATAGACCCATAACAGAAACACCGCCAGGTGAACTTCTACCTGATACAATTGCTAACGGGCCATGGATACTATAGAGCATATCTCGATAAGCATGATCAACGCATGTAAATGAAGCATGTGCTGAATGTGGTAATGAAAGGGAGACGTTGGAGGATGTTTTCTTTTTAATAAAATTGCCTGGAAAGGAGGTCGCAGTGGTCTAGTAGGAAGTGTGCCAGCTTATTAGACATAAAGCCGGGGTTCGAGTCTCAGGCCAGATATCAAAATAAAATACAAAAACAGATTTCTGCCAAAAACTCTGAGCGTAAAAAGAAAATCCTTCCATGAAAAGTTTCTCAAAAAAAAAAAACTGTCGTTCGGAGTCGTCTTAAAACTGTAGGTTCCGCCACTTTTGAATAAAATAAACACACACAACATAAGTAGTGTGAGAAACTAGGTCAATAATCCTGACTGAAGGGTTGTAATGACCAATTATGTATGTATGTATGCCTGGATGTATGGAGGATAATAGGATACCAGGTAACAACCGATAATGTAGTTAGTCTGATGTTAACCTCATATTACAATTGGAACGTCGTATGTGTTTTCGCAAAGAGGATATTGATGCTGCAAAGATTGGCTGAGAGAGCACGGTCAACAGAATTGGAAGACGGCACTTGCTGAATCTCCAACACCTCTCACCATTCACCCCGAAATAATATTTCATTGTGATCTCGGGAAGAGGACGTCTGCTTGGAAGCGTGACGAAAGACGTTGGGTTCAGTACGTAGCAGTTCAGAAAACCGATAGTAAGCCTAGCGGCGAATCGTGAACATTAGGCAGGCCTAGCTATTAATATTATTTGAAGATCCCCAGCCTTTTGCACGTAAAGCTATAAATATTTTCTAAATATTTTTGGTCAAATATTTCAAGTAAATTTTTTGAGACCCCAAGAAATTTCTACATCAGACATAAAAACGAAAAATATTTCATCGGCGACTTCCTCTCAGCAGATTTCTGGCAAAGACTCTGAGAGTAAAAATTGCCATGAAAAGCTTCTCAAAAATCTGTCGTTCGGAGACGACTTTAAAGTGTAGGTCCCGCCACACTCATGTATAAAATTAACGCACACAACATAAGAGGTGTGAGAAGCTAGGTCGTAATCCTGACTGAAGGGTTGTAATGGCCAATTATGTTATGTAAGAAATTTGGAAAAAATCAAATTAAAGTTTTTATCGTTCTTAGGGAAGATTTACAACCAATTTTGAGGCGTTAGTATTTCTTTATTGGCCACTGTGGTTTAGGCAAATATTTTTTTAACTCGTACACCTTTACCCAGCTATGCGGTGTATTATAATGAACTGCAAATAAAAATAAATATTTTTAAAGAAAATAAACAAATATCACAGAAATAGATACATACAGACAGACGTATGTATGTACATATGCATGTACACATACACACAAACATACAATTAATAACATGGCTAATAAATAATTTCCCACATTTACAACATTTTTTTTTTTCTTAAATGTTTTATTTGTTTATGGTTTTTAGTCTTATTTTGTTTTTGTTTTTGTTTTTTTCTTGTGCTTGTGCTTATTTTTTAAAAATAATTATTATTTGTTGCTACTGTGTTGTTGTTGGCTTTGTTGCTGTGTTTTCTCGCATACGGAAGCTGTAAAAGCAAAATAGCAACACCAACAACAACAGCAATAATGTTGGCTATTCAGAGTTAAATTCATCACCATAAACACGCAATAATTTTCAACAAAACAAATAAAAAAAGCGACAGAAATAAAATTGTCTTCTATTCAAGCATTTCTTCTGGCATTTCTTCTGTGGTTTTGAATGAACAAAAGCCATGCCGTAAAAGAAGTTCCCTGTTTTTTTTTAAAACAAACAGTGAAATAATAACAATTATAATTAATTTTAATAATAATTTCTGGTACTCTGGGTACTTTATGTTGATGCCTGTTTTTGGATGTTTTTTTTTTCTTAATGCCTCAAAAACATTAACAGCAAACTTAGTAATCTTATCGTCAAGAGAAAGTCAATTTCCAATTGGAAAGCAAAAAGAAAATAAAATTTTTTCGAAATTATTCTTAAGCATAATAATGCTGAGAATATATTTTTTTAATTTAATTTTAAATACTTTTAAATTGTAAAACATCACGTAAATTTATTTAAAACTGGGTTATCACAGAGTTCTCTTAATAATTTTGTGTCTTTGCATGGTGACAATAATTGTTAGAGATTATATGGAAAAGACTATCGTCCACACACGCAAATATGTATGTATTCTGAAGCAGACGAGACGTAATTAAAAGCAAAATATATTCGATTTTTTTTGAAATTTGGATACATATTTAGGGGAAGAATTCTTGTTAAAAATAGTTCCTTCACTCATCGATTTTTTTAAAAAAAGATGTCTTGTATGAAGGTTTTCACAACATAATATGGTTGGGCATGTCCTAAATAAACACTAGGCACTAGGAATGGATGATTCGATTTTTTTTTTCAAAAATACACTCTCCTGTGATCGTCCATAAACACACAGAAAATGTGAATAAAACCGCCCCGGCACTAAAAACCGGTTTATTTACTTAATAGGTCATTAATACTCTTCACTCAGGATCACGATCTAGTTTCCCACACCACACTCACGTTGTGTGTGTTAATTTTATCCATGAGTGGCACGATCTATAGTTTAAAAACGTCTATTAACGATAGATTTTATGACAAACTTTTCATAACAATTTGTATTTACTCTCTTAATGCTTTTGCCAATAGACCACATACATAATTGGTCATTACAACCCTTCAGTCAGCATTATTGACCTAGTTTCTCACACCACTTTTGTTGTGTGCGTTAATTTTATACATGAGTGGCGGGACCTATAGTTTAAAGTCGACTTCGAATGACAGATTTTTGAGAAACTTTTCATGGCAATTTTATTTACTCTCATTGTTTTTGCCAGAAATCAGTTGAGAGGAAATCGCTGAAGAAATACTTTTTGTATTTAGTTTTGATGTCTGGCCTGGGATTCGAACCCAGGTCTTTCGCCTAATAAGCCAACACGCTACCTACTAGACCACGGCGACCAGACTGCCGAGAGAAATTTGTAAAAAGGACGTGCCATATTTTGTTATGTTCGATATGTCTGGGCCAGAAGTTGAACATCATGGTTGAAGACCCTGACAACCCCACATAGATGACGCTAATTTTCATTGAAAAATCATTTTCATCAAGGAGGTCCATTTCTGGATGAATAGGTGGTATGTGAACAAACAAAATTGTCAAATATAGAACATTACCTGAGCACTGGTGATTCAAGAGTGTTAAATGCATCCGGAAAAAGTTGCTGTTTCGTACATATTTTGTTATCGCTAACTTAAACTAGACCATCATTGTCTCATATCTCATACTACCGATCACAATCAGTGTGTTTTCTGTACCAGAGTCCGCATGTTTAATTTTCAGTGTAGGCCCGGTGGACTTTTAAACGAAATTATATTCAATCAGTTGAAAAAAAAATTTTTTGATGTTATCCCACACTCACACACAAATTTATTTTAATTTAAATTTGTGACTCGGATATCGGCCACGCATGGATTCTAAGGGAAGTTGGAGTCATTGGGAGTATTGACTACATGACACCGCGGTAGGACTTAACGAGGAGATTCAGGACATCGGGTTCGGATGATAGGGCCTGGAAAGGTGGTGTAATCTACCTGATAAGAGACTCCGTACAAATCTACACCGAGAGTTCACAGCTGAACAGAGCTGTTGGCAGTGGAATTTTTTTCGCATCGGTTGGAACAACCCAGTCTTTAAAACCGCCAGACTAATACCGTACCTATCAGGCGAAGATGGTTGGCAACACTGGCTGCGGGAATATCACCACACTTTCTGATAGCACGGCTCTTACTTCTAACGTGATGAACTCCAAGACGGTGTACGGCTGTCGTAGATATCTCGACAAGATAGTGGAACGATATGATAACCATTATCGTATGGGTACCGGATCACAGTGGTATTCTGGGTAACTGCAAAGCTAATAAACTTGGCAGGCGGGGTACGACCATCGAACTCTCCGATGAGTTCTCGAATCTGCACATACCTATGAGGACTTGCAAGCTCATAATTAATAATGCGATCGTACATTCCGTCAACGACATTTGGGCGGCTTCGGACACGGGTAGAATTGCTCGTAAAAACTGGTCAAGGCTGGATGAGGGGCGCACAATGAGTTTCCTTAAGCTTCAAAGAGTCGCGCTCAGTGTAGTTGCCGGTGTCATTACCAAGGTATACATTATTATGGGAATACATGCGAGTCGTACTGGTCTTGGGCATCTTGCTAACGACATCTGCACAAGCTGCAGAGATAAGGAAGAAGAGAAGACTATCCCTTATATGCAGGGTACATGTCCGGATCTTTGCCAAAGGAGAAGGAAGTACTTTGGTACTTACTACATGGGTAATCAAAGATTGACATTGGCAGCCTGAATTGCTTCATTAGGAGTGGTTTCGAGACTAAGGGATAACGGATAACTGTGGTAGCGCAATGGACCCAATGCGGCCGACCTTTACCTACCTACCTAAGCTCTTAATGAGAGACCATATTTTGTGTTATTATTTCGCTCTTTATTTCAACGCCACTGTAATTTTAATTGTCAGTGTCATTCTAATAGTGAGACCCACATAGACTCCCAGGTGTTATTCGATAAGAAAACAACAAAGACAACAAAAAAAAAAAAGAAAAAGAAAATTCAAAAAATTTTAACAACTTCCTGATACAGAATCCCACACACACGTTAGCTAAAGCAAGACTTACGCACACAAAAGCAACAAAAACAATGTGTTGGAAAAACAATAAAAAAAAACTGCATCAGCATCCAATTAACATCCTTTTATTCTCTCTTTCTGTCATTCACTATTTCAGACGCTGTTAACCTAAAACATTGTCTGGGGCATACTAAAGCAGAGTAAAATGTTAAATAAAAATACAACTGAAGCAAGTGAAACACAGCAGAAAATCGTAGTGTTGTAAAGTTTTTACTCAGAAATGCTACACAAAAAACAACCGAATGAGAGAAAAATTCCTCTAATTTTCTTCTTCTTTTTTTTTGGAATTGTTTATGTTACCTTCCGGTCATCATAAATTTAATTCCATGCAATACTGTTCTCATTTCTTTTGCTCTCTTCCTCTCTTTTTGGATTGTATTTTTGCTGTGTTGGTGATATTTTTGATTTCACTCTGTGAGTCTATGTTTTATGGTTGAACTAGGTTGTCTGTTAGTGTAGTGCATGAGTGTGAGTAAGCATTAAATATGATTCATTGAATATTTATTATTGTTTGTTATTGTTGTTTTTATCGTTTAATAAATATTTTTTTATACTTCGTTGTTTTCGGTAAACTCTTTGTGAGTTTATTAACGAGTGTGTTTGCATATGTATGTGTACGCGTATTTGTCTATCATAGTTTAATGCTCCTTGGGGAATGTTACTGATATTGCGGTTATTGTCATGTTGTTATTGCTTAGTTCGGTTCATATTAAGTAGAGCAGCCATTAAGAAATGATAAACAAACTCGTACTTGTACTCCTTGGAGAGTTACAGAAAAAAAAAAAATCAAAGCATATCAAGGTTGCACAGTAGCGTGTTAAATTGAACGGTAAACAAAAGAAAAAAATTTAACTGATAAACAAACGTTCTTTTTTTCTAAATAAAATCAAAATTGCTTTTCGAAAATTTCTTTATAAAGCCTGTGCTATAAACAGATTCTCCCTTTTTTCTCTTTTTAAAGAAATTTTTCATCGATAAATATAAAATTTTTAACATGGAAATGCATTATCATTTACGATATTTCTTCAATTATTTCATTATAATTTTTTCTTTTTGTTGTTATTGTTGTTTTGAAAGCAAAATATCATCATAACATCGTTATTGTCATTCTCACCATCAACATCACTGTTATTTTTATACTCTGTGCTAAGCATCATCACCAGTGTTCATAATGTCAACACAGCCTTCACTGGCGTTTAGAATTTCAATAATATTGGCGATAAAATGTGAGAACTTTCAACTTTTCTTTGAAATACAATGAAAACGTTATCGGAAATATAAAAATAAACAACTTAATTGAAAATATTTGAATTTTAAAGGGATTTGTCAAACAGCTTCTTTAATGTTGTACCTTAAAGAAAAAACCCACTCTTTTTAAAAATTAATTGAAAGCATATTATGATTTAAAGTGCTTTGTTAAATTCACGGCATGATCGTGAATCCTGCTAATCAGTAAATTTTGTTGGAGCTAGAAGAATATTTTTACGTTCTTACCTTTTAAAAATCATTTAAAATATAAGCCCGTAGATAGCAAATAAAAAGAGATTTGTTTTCAGTTTTAATTAATTACATAATTGTTTGCACAATTCTGTATGCCACTGTTCACAACATTATGTAAACAATTGATTTGCACTCTTTTGCATAAACAATAACAATTGTTCGATAGATCTTTATAACGCAGATCTTCAAACAACGATTAAGCGCTTCATGCATATTATGCAGGATTGGCCCGAATTTTAAACTAACTTCCCTTGCCGACTTGTCTTGACTTATATGCGAACGTAAACAGTCCTGATGAATGATCTTGAAATCGAATGTTCATGTCTTCGCCTTCTCGCAATCTCTATAAATGTAAACATCGTTTTCTCATTGTTGTTGTTTGTTCATTTATTCTTGCAGTATTCTGTTGTTGCATTTTTGTTTACTTATTTATCATGTAAACAAGTTCATTATTTTTGTAGCATTCATTTAGAATTTAAGCGATGTGAAAGCAAAATACAATTTCCGTTTTCGCAACAATATGTTCTTGGGGCCAGCAATCTTTAAGGAAGTTAGATCTGAAACTTGTGGGAGTGAAAAATTTGGAAAATCTTCAGCATGTTTGACTTTCTATGAGGGCTTCGAAGGAAAGAGTTTTTTGAATGAAGGCTTAGCTGGTCTAACAGGTAATCGCCCATGAACGATCAGATGTAGTGTACACAAAAGGATTATACGCATAAATATTCGAATTTGGATTATATCAGTGGAGCACGATATGATGTAATATCTCTAGAACAGTGATTTTAAGTCACGTAGCTCAAGGGAATAAATTGTTTGGGGAAGTCTATGTCACCAGAAACTTTCCTGTATGCGATTAAAATACTTCTAAATAGGCTTCCAAAACTTTGTTTTCGAATAAAATTCGTTTACAAATTCATTACATATCAGCAATTAAGGCGCTTCAATTTCATACAAAAATAATCTGCCCAGAAACAAAAGCCAGCCATCTATTGAGAAAGGCTATGACTAAATACGGCTTCTGACTACCAAGAAAATTACATTAAGAATGAATATCTTTCTTTCTTCAAGAAAGAGAAGAATTATCAAATCCTATGAGAACTCGTGGTAATAATAATAATGAATGACGTAGCCTAGTCTAGTAGATAATGTGTAGGGCTTATTATACACGTGGCCGATTTTCAAACCTCTTAGCGCAGACACCTTCAACAAAAAAAGAAAAATTATTTCTTTGGCGACTTCCTCTCAGCAGTCTTCTTACAAAAACTTTGAAAGTAAAATAAAATTGTAATGAAAACTTACTCAGTGTGTCGTTCGGAGACGACATTAAACTGTGGATCCTACAAGCCGTGAATAAAAATTAACACACTTAATGTAAGTGGTATGGGAAGCTCGGTTGTAAACCTGGCTAAAATGTTGTAATGACCAATGAGGTAAGTAAGTGTAAAAATGTATATCCAGTGTAAACAAAGTAATTCAAAGAAGGCAATTTTTTTTCCAGACATCAATGAATGGGTACCCTATCATCCATTGGCCAGCTACAATAGACCAATAATCTGATCAAGTGGAAAATCTCGATTAATAAAAACAGTTCATCAAGGACTATTTAGTGTTTCATTGATGTTGGAACAGAATAGAACATAACTATGGTATAGAGAACTATAAGAATAAAAAGGATACCAGGGCCTGTGAATTGTTCCACTAATGAGGATAAAAAAATGTTACAATCGGAGATATTAGAATAAGACGATTTCATTTAAAGTTTTTTAAGAGCCGAGGAGACATCACTAACAACCTCTCTTTGGTAGCCACAGTTTGCCAACAACTTATAAAAACCTTAAGGAAAATGTCTAGGATTGCTTGTGAAATGCATTGTTTTGCGATATTTGACCACTAAAAGTGGGTGGTTAGGTTAGATTAGGTTGTAGTGCTAGATTTTAAACAAAAAGCTCACTTGGGCACGCATAGCGGATGGAGGCTGCATTCTTCTGCGTGTTCTCTTCAAATAACTCCCTGGTGTGCCTTTTATCCATCGAGGGCCAAGCCTAGCGGTGGAACATGAGCGTAGGTTTGTAAAGCTTGTCCAGAAACTGAATTTCTTGCATTGCTAGCTTCGAAACTCAATTACAGCTTTCATTTGCCAATGATGGAAGAAAGAATACTTCAAATGCGATTAAACGTCAAGGATTTGTTGCGAATGTTGAGAATCGTTACAATGTACGCTTTAGTAGAATCAATTTAATCAATGGCACAACGGTCCCTAAGAAAATCAATAATAATTGGAGATACAATTATTGAAATTGAAAAAAAAAATCAGTCTCCGAAGCACCCTCTAAAATGTATTCAAATTTGCTTTGCAGTTGTTTTGGTTTTTATCCAAAATTTCTAAACCAATTGACAATTTCAAATTTATTTTGTTTGGTTTTTCTTATGGAAATAAAAAGAAAATTTTAATTTCTTTTCAAAATTTCACATTTCAAATGAGCCAGAAAATATACAGTCGCGATTTCCAAATTGATGCCAATCTACCGCCGGCAGTGCTTGAAACATTTATGGCAGCACAAACGAAACTAATGGGCTTACGGGGTCATATAGAGAAGACGGCAAAAGGTTTTAAAGGCAATCTAGAGGGTGACAAAGATAAAATGGACAAACTTAAGGAATTAATTGAAAAATCCGAACAATTTCTCAGTAAAATGACAAAATGTGTCTTTGCCGAAGTGAAGGAAATCAAACAGTATACAACGGAGAAATTTAATATCAAATAATAACAAAAAAACCAGAAAACAAAAACAAAAGAAGGAAAAATAATAATAAAAACGAAAACAAATTGAAAAGTGAATTGAGAACAATTGCTTAGTAGGATATTAAAGATTAAATGAATCCCGTAATGGTTTTTCATTTTCGATTTTCTTCACATTAATGAGTTTGGATTACAAATTCTAAGAAACAGCACGTTCGCTCGTACGTTCATTCGTTTCTTCGTTCATTTATTCATTGGTTTGAAGAAAGCATTTGGGTTCATTACTATGCACTCTATTGGTGTCATATCGCATTGTATTGCACTGCCTTGTACATAATGCATGTGACACTGATAATGCCTTGGACAATGATTGTCACTTTATTTAATGACTGTTTTACTATGATTTGGTGTTTTTTATTCTCTCTCTCTCTTTCTATGTGTTTCGATTTAAGCATTCAAAAATTTATGTGACCCTTAAACCTGTAATTATGGATTTTCTTTTTGTCATCATCATCATCATCATTCATCAAAGAGCTGTTGTTCTTGGTACCCAAAAGCGTAAGGTACAGACTGCAACAAAACTTAATTCACAAATTTGAATACTTTGTTTGCATTTATTTCTCGAAAACAATTTCATCATGGTTTTATGAAATTAAAACGTCTCAATCCCTTTTTAATAATCCATCTAGCTCTTCCGGATCATAGTCTAGTAAGTAGTATGTTGGCTTATTAGACTGAAGGCCCGAGTGCAAACCCCAGGTCAGACATTAAAACGAAAATATGAAAATATTTCTTCGGCGACTTCCTATCAGCAGATTTCTGGCAAAACCTCCAAGAGTAAATAAAGTCGACTTTAAACTTTAGGTCCCGTTCCTGATGTATAAAATTACCGCACACAACATAAGTGATATGAGAAGCTAGGTCGTAATCCTGACTCAAGTGTTTTAACGACCAATTATGTATGTAGCTCCTCCAGGCTGACCAAACACATGACATGGTGCCGTATTTTATCATTTTCATTCCACATATGCTTGAGCTCTAAAGTTCATTTCAACTTGAATTTGAATACTTTTGTGAAATGTCAGTCAATTTAAAGCTATCCTAGCTTGTCCCCTATCCCTGAATGACAAAAAATATAATCTAATTTGCCCAAAAGGCTTTGGGTCGGCAGCACCGATCACCGGTGTAAATTATTGTGGCGTAAAATATTCTCAATCTGGGAATTATCATTCTTTCCGATAGCCAGGGGACTACCAAACCAATTGATTTTAATGTAATGAACTCCAAGGCGGTATACGACTGTCTTAACGAGATAGCGAATCGATATAATGTTTGTATCACATGGGTATCGAAACATAGGCACGTTCCCAGTAGTTGTAGAGCGGATGAACTGGCCAGAAGGGGCACAATCATCGAACTCTCTGTTGTATTATCGACATTGAGGATTCCTTTGGATATCTGCAAGCTTACAAGTTCGACCGTGCAGACCGATACAGAAAATCTGGCCAATATTTATTTATTTCTTCGACGATTTCTGCCAAAATTCTGAGAGCAAATATAATTGCCATGAAAAGTTTTTAAAAAATTTGTCGTTGAAGTAGATCAAGGCTGGATAAGAGGCGCGCAGCTGTTTTGCTTAAACTCCAAAGAAGTAAACTTAGCACTGTTATCAGGATTATTACGGGACATTGTTTTATAAGACCGCATGCGAGGCATATTGGTCTTGGAGACACCTTGCAAATCATTCCTGCAGAAGCTGTAAAGATGAGGGGGAGGATGAGATTGCTCTTCACTTCGAGTGTACATGCCCTGCATTTGCTGTAGGATCTGCTGGAACGGTCAGGCATTAATATTGGCAGTCTGAATTTCATCGGAAGCAGTTCCTGGACTAGGAGAAAATGTGAAACTGTGGTATTACAATGGGCCCTAAGCAAGGGGACAGTCACTTCTGTCTACCAACCTACCTTGCCAATAAGCTGGATAGAGGGTTAGTTTATTGGCTGTGAAAATTTGCCTTCACCGGCGTTTGGAATCCATGGCATATCAAGTAAACCGACTGCAAAACGATATATTAGATGAGCACACAGCTTTCATCCAGTCACTGTGCTACCTCATTGGCCTTCCCAAACATCTTCATAAGACACTGGAAAATATCTCAGGCTAGCTATTCTATCAATTGCTCAACATTTCATACACAAAAGCTTCTTCTAACTAAACTCCGCGACACTCGCTAGTTAGACAAAGGAAAAGGTTGCTAAATTGTAAGGAATATGTCTTGTCACTTTGGAGTCGCCGTGGTCTAGTGGGTAGTGTATTGGCTTATTAGACAAAAGGCCCGGGTTCGAATCCCAGGTCAGACATCAAAACGAAAAAATATTTCTTCGACGACTTCCTCTCAGCAGATTTCTAGCAAAGACTCTGAGAGTAGAAATTGCAATGAAAGGCTTCTCAAAAATCTGTCGTTCGGAGTCGACTTTAAAACTGTAGGTCCCGCTACTCATGTATAAAATTAACGCACACAACATAAGTGGTGTGAGAAGCTAGGTCATAATCCTGACTGAAGGGTTGTAATGCCCAATTATGTATGTATGTATGCCTTGTCACTTTGATGTCAAGGAAACGTTGAACTGGAGCTTAATAAGACCACACTGCTTGATTATGCACGTGGTGAAGCAACAGTTGTCACCTTATGATGTACGATTTCAAGTTATCCTTCAAAAAGAATTTTAGAATGACTCAATAGAGTAATCTTGTCATCTTGTCGGTCAAGATCAGTACACATTATTAAATTGAGAGTCTAGCGGCCTAGCAACGAAGACCTCACCTCTTCTATTGGAACCACACGTTTCCCGATGTTAATTCATAAAGTTAAGGTAGGCAGAAGTTCTTAAGCATAGCTATGCAGAGCTCGATGTTCAGAGCTTTGTCGTTTGCGCAGGGAAAATAAAATAATGAGGAATTGAATTGCCGCTCCATGTATTGTACGTAGATTATAGATGCCCTGCTTTTCAACGTATCCACAGAGATGGAAATGGGACCCTACATTCATGACAATTTTCTCTGAAAGGTAGCTTTTCTAGTTGACTTGAGCATAGGTTCCATGCACTTAATGATCAACTAGTGCACTGTCTATAACATCATCGTCATCAAGTCTGTCATCAAAATTTTCTGTAAATGGGTTTAGTTGTTGCTCAGTAAGAACCGTGCCAATGGATTACGATACCCGTGAAATTTTCCTTTAAATTCAGTTCCACTTTTCTTGGTTTCCATCGCTTCAACCATTCATTTCCAATTCAATAATCCTGTACCACTTTAGATCAACTGAAAAAATACATTTTCTCCCTGCCTGCGTAAAGAGGCTTATGAAAATCTTTTAAACAACAACAACAACAATCCCCCATTACATTATTATTGTTATGATTGTTGCCGTGATAGTACTATCGAATTAAATTGTTGTAGATTTTCTTAAGCCCTTCCATGCTAATTTTATTGTGAGTACAATGAGTTCGGAACAAAGGTTTGTAACACTCTAACAATTTCTTTAAGTCTTTTCACTTCGAAAACATTGTATACGACGCAGTCCTATAAATCAAATGGAAAATCATCATTGAAAGACTGTTGCTTTAGCACTTAAGCAGCATATCTTAGGCGTTTTGAATGGTCAACGGCCCTGCGAATTCGGTATCAGAGTATTTTGTATGGTAACGTACGCCAATTTACCGGCAGTAAAGCGGCCATTAGGTCCCTAGAATCTCACGAATGCCGGTTGTCTCTAGAGAAGATAACAAGACCTTCGACGGTTAGCTCACTTGATTTCCTGGACATGGGGACATCTAAGGTAACAAAAAGGACAACGCACTTGCAAAAGAAGTCACCTACTGTTTACAGAGATGCAAATAAATGGTTTCATCAACACTCCATTCATTCGCAAAGGTAAGATACGATAATGAACCCACTTACAAGGACACCAGAAAGTTCTGTTCCGACATGGGTATATTCAGAACAGAATTTGCATTGGACCTATAAAGATTCCATCTAAGGAACCTCATAGCAGTGATAATGGGACACTGAACTCTGGGTGTCTACGCCAAAAGACGGGGAATACCTCATAGCGACTTCTGCAGATACTGCAATGACGAGGAAGAAAACGAGACTACTGAACATCTTCTCTGTCACTATCCGGCACTTAAGAACCTAAGATGTACACTACTTGGACACCCAGAATTTAGTCTCTGAACATGTCTAGCCAAAGGCAATTTAAGGAAAATTCAAACCTTCATCTCGGGAAGTTTGAGAGATGCCAATCAGCAGCTATAATGATATGGCGCGGAATAGATAATGTTGGTGTTATAACGGCACCTTTCAGGACTGTTAGTTGTACATAACCTAACCTATCATCCACCACAAGAAAGAAGAGAATTTACAACAAGAATTTGTGAATTAAACTGCGTATTGAACCTTTACTTATTCTACAGATTGATTCGAACGACAAATCATCTCACAAGCAAATCTATTTTGAGGTTAGGTTAGAGGACGGGTACTCGACAATTAAGTACAATACCCGGAGGTTCAATTGCCCCATTTTACAACGATAAAAGAGGGAATATAATAAAGGAAAGAATGTAGAAAAGGGAAGAATGGTAAGCGGAGGAATAACACAGACCAGACGCAATAATAAAAAAGGGAGGGTAAAGCCCTAACACCTCTCAACCAGCCCAAGCTACTAACGAATCTGTGGAGAGCCTTGATGTCGGCTTTCGACACAGAATTCAAGCTCTCAAAGAAGGCCCTGCATAGGGTCCTCAACCTAACAAAGGCTGGGCAGTTACAGAAGAGGTGTTCGACTGTCTCTAATCTATCTTGATTATCTCGTCAAATCGTATTTTTATTGATCCACCCTCGTAATTATTTTTAAGTTAAAAGCAATTCTTATTCAATTCTAAATCCATAATACAACCAATTGGTAAAGAAATTTTGTCCTTCACAACTTATATTTGAAGGTTATGTTGTGTTTGAACTGTTATTGTGGTTGTGGTAGCGTATCAAATAGTCAACCTGGACTGTCTATGAATTTCTCAATTTGTTTAATGTAATGTCACGCTGTGTGTGTTTGTTGTCTTAATTATAATGCCTTCAAATACGAACACATAATTTGTATTTGATGTTATTAGTGTTGGTAGTGTTGTTGTTGTAGTTGCAGTTATTGTATAAAAGCATACAGACGTTCGGTATTACAGAGAGACAATTAATGCATTTCGTTAAAGAAATGCATTCGTTTGAGAGCATATTGTGTCACTGTAAACTGTGTTGTAAAGATAAACGAAATACCCAAAATACAACAATAACAATAACAACAACAACTATAATGACAATACAATCAAATAAAGGCAAAGAGACATAATCGATTATGATTTTAAAAAGACGAGGATATAAGAAAAAAAAAACCCGAAATAAACCCGTTCGTTCATACGTTCGTTCGTTCATTCATTCGTTCATTACGCGTGCATTTTGGGCAATTTATGAAAAGCATGTGTAATCATAAATAAGTATGGCTGATGCTGTTGTATCTGATGTTGTTGCTGTTGTTGGTTTTTGTGTTTTTAATTTATTGTTATTGTTGTAATGTTACAATAGTCGGATCAATAAATTCTGTGAGTATTTTTTTCGGTATTTTCCAGAGTTTTTTTTTGTTTTTCTTTCTTAAAATCAAACAAAAAAAAATTCGTTTTTCTCACTTAATTGAGCAGCATGAGTTTGTAAGTTTTATCGTTGATGCTCATGTTGTTCATGCAGTTGTTGATGCGGTTGTTCTTGTTGTTGTTGTTGTTGATGAGTGGTTTAAAGCTCAGTTGGTCTTATATTTTCCAAACGATAAAACAACATGTGTTGTTATTGTAATTTTTTTTTTTTAATATGAGCATCAATACAAGTGTGCGATAATATTTGTATGAGTGTGTGTGTGTGTGTCATTTTTAAAACACTTTTCAAAGTTTTGATGTCTCTCTTAAATTAAGAGTCTTAATGAGTGGCAGCAGAAAATTTACGACACTTGTATTACAAAGACAAAAAAAAATTTTCCAGTTGCTGTTGATTTTTCTTTTAATGAAAAAGTATCGTTGTCTGGTGTTAATGACCTTTAATGTAAAATTTTGTTATCAATGGGCTGGGGTACCTCCCCTTTTTTTCTGTCTCTATGGACGGTTTGTTTTTAAAATTTTACCGCCTTGTATGTGGTCTTAGAAAGTCTTTTTTTTTTTTTGAATTTGTTTTTTAGTGGCCATAAAGAGTTGATTGGCTTTTTAAACAACCTTAAAAATAGCAGCATTTTGTGTAAAATGGTTTATTAATTGGTATGTTTTTTAATTATTTTATGGCCATTAAATATTCATAAAAAGAAAATTATAATGGACTGGAGTGGTGGTGTGGCTCAAAAATTCAAACAGAGATGAAAGTCGCATGAATGAGGATTTTTTTCTTTAACCACAAAAAATTATGGCTGACCCACCTTAATTTCTGTTTTTTTTTTTTCGTTTTAATGTGATTCGATTTTTAATCCGTTTAATTATAGCAACGCCTCTATGTAGCAATTTGGCATCCTAACAAATCGAATTTCATAGCAGTGGAGTTTTATTATTGCAGATAACGATTGTCATAAATTTCTACGCCAGGTGGTGGATACTTTATTGCGGCAGTTCTTAGCATCTCAATCAGCGTGTGCTGTCTAGGCAACATTGACTAGGCGATTTGACTGTAGTCAAAGTTGATTGTTTGCTAAGCAATTTCAATTCAATAAGGACCCCACAGAATATCTTTTCTGAAGTAATAAACAAAGTATTTAATTACAAAGATCTGCAAATTTGGACTTTTCTGTGCAAATAAGATAGTTCCAGGTGTTTCCACTCATAACTCCTGTGTTTCCAAAAAACTTCTCACAACATCAGGTTTTCAAGGGGCGTTTTTGACCATTTTTGAAAAATTGTACAGCTAAACACTGACGTGTTAGAACCAAAGCTCTTGTCAGAAATTGACAATTGATCTTTAGTTTTTAAGATGAGTTCAAAGCCAAATTGATTGCATGTACGGGGTAGGTTTATGTCAAGGGATGCAAGAGAAAAGGAAGCACATTACGAAGGTCCTTAAAAGTTAATCAGATTTACTTGAAAATTGTTACTCGGGGGTTTTGGGTTCATTCAGACTTAAAAAATTCAACATGGTGGATCCAATACGGCAGTAACAATTTTCAAGGAAATCCGATTAATTTTTATAAACTTTGACTACCATTTTTGATCCGCCCTGAAACGTGTTCAGCGCGAAAAATTTTTTCGGAAACAACTGGAGGCATATTATTTGCAAAACCCATGTAGGACTGTGTAATTTAATGGTTTTAAATAAAGACGACTCTGGATCTAAACTTCAGTTGAAGAAAATTTAATGTAATGTATTGTATTGATTCGAAATATAATCAAATTTTTGAAGAAATTTGCTAAGCAATGGTTTTGCTTTTTTGCTGGCAAAACGCCTTAAAATGTACATTTTAGGCAATGGAATGAAAGTATTTTACTCAATTGTAGTTTAAAGTTTTCAAAAATAAAGATTCACCTCCATTCGATTGTTCCTGCTTTAAAAATTGCAAAACAAAACCGATACATAGGCTATCTAGGACCGGTCACACGATGGTTTGGAAACATTTAACAAAGTTCAACGTACGTCAAAGTTACGGTTCTACTTAAAATCCCAAACCCAAATTCAAGGAATTTTCGAACAACTTTTCAACCCTCTTCACAGGAAGAAAGAGTCGAGCGTATTGAAAAAAAAAACAACTTAAAAACCTTTTCTAAAGACACATAATATTAGTGAGAGTGATTAGTGGGATTGTATGAAGTTAGGTTAAATTGATAGCCCCTTTATGCATAGCCTAGGTGGAGCCTAGCAAAGGTCTATTCAACTGCATGCCCATGATTTCTGGCCAAAATCAGTTCTCAATCATATTTTCAATTCCAAAAAGAGAAAGATTTGATCAAAATCAACTCTAGCTCAAGAAGTTTTGACTCTCCAAAATCATTCCCTTCAGATACCCTAATGATGAACAATAGCAGGGAAGATCTCATGATCTCTTCTTTATCATCGCAATACAGTTTCTGTAGGATTCTTTGTAGAGCATTTCGGCATACATGTGGTATATAGCTATAAAGTTGAAAAGATGCCTATGGTCTAGCGTGTTGTTAAGAAAGCTTTGAGGCTTCTAAGATATATTATACGTCGATTTGACTTGATTCATGTTCTTCATGTAACCATTAATGGTCAAATCTATGTGCTGTCTCTACATACGAATGAGAGAACGTTGTGTGAGGGGATTTAATGGTCCCTCTAGGGAGGAATGCCTACCCAATGTTTGAATTCCTACCAATTAGCCGTTGTATCAGCTTTTGCAATTGTATTGCTGCATCTCTCAGTGTCTCTTCTAATAGCAATTTTCAGCTGGAGTTTACGCACTCTCTAAGAATCTAGTAACCGGATCTGTATATCCGTAATCAATAAGCTTTGATACAGCGGGCAAAGTGATGGCCTTTTAAACGTGTGGCCGGGATTCAAATCCCAGCTAAGACAAAATATGAGAAAACAAATTTCTGACGGTAACTTTCTGCCAAAAAACCTGGCGATAAATAAAATTGTTATGGAAAGTTTCTCAGAAATTTGTCGCTCGGAGTCGACTTTAAACTGTAGGTCATGCCATTCAGGGATATAAAAATTAATTACCACAACATGAATGATCTAAGAGATAGGTTATAATCCTGACTAAAGGGATTGTAATGACCAATCATATAAGTATGTAATCAGGTCGTTTAGGTCACCGCCTAAGGTTTATTTGATTCAAAACTATTTCTCAACTAACCTTGTGTTGTGATCTTAAATTCTTGCGCAAAACGTGAATTATGTTCTCTGGGACACTATTAATTGGATTTTTTCGTCCATTTGTGTAATAAAAACTGCGAACAATAAAAAGTTCAGATATCTTGCTTGAAATCAACAGATATCGGCAGTACTTATGAGTGTGACATGACGACAGCCTCGGTTTTTTTTAAGACTTACTAGTTAAAGATTGAAAATCTTTGATAATAAAATGATATTGATAGCCCAGCCTACCCAATGTGCCCTATTCGCCACAAAACTTACTCTCGACTTGATGAGCGTCTACGTACTAAACCCAACCTCGTTTGTTGGAAGACATCCAGTCGCACCTCTCCCGGGACCACCATCAAGTATTTCTTCAGAGTGTTGAAGTTTCAGCGAATGCTGGCTTCTAATTCTGCTAACCTTACGCTCTCTGTCAGTGTTCCCTGCATTAATACTGTTTCTGCTTTTGTGTAGCCATGGTTAATGTCGCTGTAGTCATGGTTGAAGTCGCCGTGGTCTAGTAGGTAGTGTGTTGGCTTATTAGACAAAAGGCCCGGGTTCGAATCCCAGGTCAGACATCAAAACGAAAAATATTTCTTCGACGACTTCCTCTCAGCAGATTTCTGGTAAAGGCTCTGAGAGTAAAAGTTGCCATGAAAAAGCTTCTCAAAAATTTGTCGTTCGGAGTCGACTTTAAACTGTAGGTCCCGCCACTCATGTATAAAATTAACGCACACAACATATGTGGTGTGAGAATCTAGGTCGTAATCCTGACTGAAGGGTTGTAATGGCCAATTATGTATGTATGTATGCATGTATGACTAATCTGATGTGTATCGTTGAATTTAATCTGATCTTATAACCCCTTAAGAAGGCTTCACTAACTCAGCTGGTGGTAGGTATTTACATAAATACACACAGAATTGGTGATTATAACCCTTTAGGCAGGATTATTGAACTAGTTTCTTACACCACATATATTGCGTGTGTTAATTTTATACATAAGTGCGGGACCTACAGTTTAAAGTCGATTCCGAGCAATAAATTTTTGAGAAACATTTCCTGCCAATTTTATTTACTCTCAGAGTTTTTGCCAGAAATCTGGGTGAGAGGAAGTCGACGAAAAAAGTCCTTCGTTAAGTTGGAGATACCTGACCTGGGGTTTGAATAGAGGCCTTACATTTAATAGGCCAACACACTACCTACTAGACTACAGCGACTTCATGAACATTTGTTTTAATGTTTGGAAAGGTTTTTTTACTGATCAATTGGTCAAACGAAGAGATGCTGTAGTGTAACAGACCAAACTCTAGCACACTTCCCATTAGACTAAACAGATGATCAATAAAGAAAATTTTCTATTTCTTTTGGTAAAAACAAATATTGGATCTTCAGAATGATTTTACAGAAGCCACAGTAATTTTCCTTTATTGGCTAGTGGCGGATAAAAAAATGCAATAAAAATTTTATTGTCGGCTTAATTATGAAGCAATTATTACTAAAATTTTTATATTTTTTGTTTGCCATAAAATAATTTATTGTTAAATGGCTTTTTCAAAGTTTAATAACTTCATTTATATACACAACCAAACAGAGAGAGAGAGAGCGAGACTAAGAGTGAGTGAGATAGAGAGGCCCATTATTCGATTTTAATTGCATGCCTTAAACATTAAGTTTTCGAATAAGGGGTGTATTCGTATATGTTGTTGCTAATTAGTTGACAACAGCTGCCTAAAACTTTATACAGTCAATGCACATAATTTGTTATTGTGGTGGTATTTGATTTGTCTGTAATACTTTAGCCCTAAAATTAAAAATTTCATCTCTTCAGTGCGAGAGAGAGAGAGAGAGAGATGTGGTCAGTCATTTAATGATCGTTTTCTTTTATTTTTTAATTTTTGTTTGTTTCTCCATTTGATTTCATTGTTAATTAAACACTGAGGACCCCATAAACGTATGGTCGATGGTAATAAAGTGTCCAACAACATTTGAAAACATATGTAAAGCGCGTTTAAATGATTTGACGAGTTTTAAAAAAGAAGGGACAAGTGCTGGATTTTATTGTTGTTCGGTTTAATTTTCTATGAAATCCGTTTGTTAATGATTTAATAAAAAAAAATTGGAAAAAAAAACAATAAAAACATTAAAAAAATAAAAGAGAGAAATTGGAAAATTTATTATGCGTCAATAGACAAATTGAATGCAAAAAGTCATCATTTTTCCTATTTATTGGCTTTGTCTTTAGATTTTTTTTATAACAATTCTATTAATACTTACTGTTGTTGATATTATGGAGGGCAAAGTTGCCGGATTAACAGATTAATCTTTTAAATAATGATATGAAGATCCAAAATTAATCCACAATTTTAGAGTAAAATTTTTCGATCATGGAATCTTTATGCCAAGAACTATTTCCAACAACATGAATTCTTCAGGCAAGGTTTATTCCCTTCTCTTATACCTAAGACATTTTTTAACTAGGAGGGAACCAGGAGACTAAATGCTATGAAAACATTCTAACACAGAAGCTAATGTCATGCCAAAACCTGAGCCACCATACCATGTGTTAGTCACTATAACATTTTAGTAATTATTACAACCTAGCTTCCCACATCACCTATGTTGCATATGTTAATTTTCTCCATACGATCTTTTATAATGTTGAATCCATATGTGCTCTCCTGGAATGTCGTTCGATTTTAGTTAGTACCACAACCTACCACTTGAGATGAATCCAAGATGCATTATGTTTTGATCGTTCTTTTGTTTCGTTATGCAATTCATATTCTTTACAATTGCAATTTATGTGCCAGTGTCCCGATTAAGAACTAGGCTACCCATTTTGGCTTGAGAAGAGTCTTCGTTTTCATTAATCTGTATTTCGTAGATTAGACTATAGACTAGACTATAGACTAGACTATAGACTAGACTATAGACTAGACTATAGACTAGACTATAGACTAGACTATAGACTAGACTATAGACTAGACTATAGACTAGACTATAGACTAGACTATAGACTAGACTATAGACTAGACTATAGACTAGACTATAGACTAGACTATAGACTAGACTATAGACTAGACTATAGACTAGACTATAGACTAGACTATAGACTAGACTATAGACTAGACTATAGACTATAGACTAGACTAGACTATAGACTAAACTATAGACTAGACTATAGACTTGACTATAGACTTGACTTTAGATTTGTCTATAGACTAGACTATAGACTAGAATATAGACTACACTCTAGACTAGACTATAGACTACACTCTAGACTATAGACTAAACTATAGACTAGACTACAGACTAAGCTATAGACTAGACTATAGACTAGACTATAGACTAGACTATAGACTAGACTATAGACTAAACTATAGACTAGACTGTAGACTAGACTATAGACTACACTATAGACTAGACTATAGACTAGACTATAGACTACACTATAGACTAGACTATAGACTACACTATAGACTAGACTATAGACTAGACTATAGACTAGACTATAGACTAGACTATAGACTAGACTATAGACTAGACTATAGACTATAGACTACACTATAGACTAGACTATAGATAGACTATAGACTAGACTATAGACTATAGACTAACTATAGACTTGACTATAGACTAGACTATAGACTTGACTATAGACTAGACTATAGACTAGAGTTTATACTAGACTATAGATTTGACTATAGACTAGACTATAGACTTGACTATAGAAGTCTTTAGACTAGACTATAGACTTGACTATAGAAGACTTTAGACTAGACTATAAACTTATCTACAGAAGTCTTTGGACTAGACTATACACTAAACTATAGACTAGACATAGACTAGACTATGGACTAAACTATAGACTAGACTAGACTATAGACTAACTATAGACTAAACTAGACTATAGACTAACTATAGATTAGACTAGAGGCTAAACTATAGACTAGACTATAGACTAAACTATAGACTAGACTATAGATAGACTATAGACTAAACTATAGACTAGACTATAGACTATAGACTAGAGTTTATACTAGACTATAGACTAACTATAGACTTGACTATAGACTAGACTATAGACTTGACTATAGAAGTCTTTAGACTAGACTATAGACTTGACTATAGAAGACTTTAGACTAGACTATAAACTTATCTACAGAAGTCTTTGGACTAGACTATACACTAAACTATAGACTAGACTATGGACTAAACTATAGACTAGACTATAGACTAAACTATAGACTAAACTATAGATTAGACTAGAGGCTAAACTATAGACTAGACTATAGACTAAACTATAGACTAGACTATAGACTAAACTATAGACTAGACTATAGACTAAACTATATACTAGCATGTAGACTAAACTATAGACTTGACTATAGACTAGACTATAGACTTGACTATAGAAGTCTTTAGACTAGACTATAGACTTGACTATAGAAGACTTTAGACTAGACTATAAACTTATCTACAGAAGTCTTTGGACTAGACTATACACTAAACTATAGACTAGACTATGGACTAAACTATAGACTAGACTATAGACTAAACTATAGACTAAACTATAGACTAAACTATAGATTAGACTAGAGGCTAAACTATAGACTAGACTATAGACTAAACTATAGACTAGACCATAGACTAAACTATAGACTAGACTATAGACTAAACTATAGACTAGACTATAGACTAAACTATATACTAGCATGTAGACTAAACTATAGACTTGACTATAGACTAGACTATAGACTTGACTATAGCCTAGACTATACACTTGACTATAGAAAACTTTAGACTAGACTATAGACAAGACTATATACTTGACTATAGACTAGACTTTAGACTAGACTTTAGACTAGACTATAAACTTGACTATAGACAAGACTTTAGACTAGACTATAGACTTGACTATAGATTAGACTATAGACTTGACTATAGACTAGAGTTTATACTAGACTATAGACTTGACTATAGACTAGACTATAGACTTGACTATAGACTAGACTAGATTGACTATAGACTAGACTATAGACTTGACTATAGACTTGACTATAGACTAGACTATAGACTTGACTATAGACTTGACTATAGACTTGACTATAGACTTGACTATAGACTTGACTATAGACTTGACTATAGACTTGACTATAGACTTGACTATAGACTTGACTATAGACTTGACTATAGACTTGACTATAGACTTGACTATAGACTTGACTATAGACTTGACTAGACTTGACTAGACTAGACTATGGACTAGACTAGAGAGAGTCTAGACTATAGACTAAACTATAGACTAGACTATGGACTAAACTATAGACTAGACTATAGACTAAACTATAGATTAGACTATAGACTAGGCTATAGACTAGACTATAGACTAGACTATAGACTGGACTATAGACTAAATTAAAGACTAGACTATAGATTAAACTATAGACTAAACTATAGACTAGACTGTAGATTAAATTATAGACTTGACTATAGGCTAGACTATAGACTTGACTATAGACTTGACTATAGACTAGACTATAGACTAGACTATAGACTACACTATAGATTAGACTATAGACTAGACTAGACTAACTATAGACTTGACTATAGACTTGACTATAGACTTGACTATAGACTTGACTATAGACTTGACTATAGACTTGACTATAGACTTGACTATAGACTTGACTATAGACTTGACTATAGACTTGACTATAGACTTGACTATAGACTTGACTATAGACTTGACTATAGACTTGACTATAGACTAGACTATAGACTTGACTAAAGACTAGACTATGGACTAGACTAGAGAGAGTCTAGACTATAGACTAAACTATAGACTAGACTATGGACTAAACTATAGACTAGACTATAGACTAAACTATAGATTAGACTATAGACTAGGCTATAGACTAGACTATAGACTAGACTATAGACTGGACTATAGACTAAATTAAAGACTAGACTATAGATTAAACTATAGACTAAACTATAGACTAGACTGTAGATTAAATTATAGACTTGACTATAGGCTAGACTATAGACTTGACTATAGACTTGACTATAGACTAGACTATAGACTTGACTATAGACTAGACTATAGATTAGACTATAGACTAGACTATAGACTAGACTATAGACTAAACTATAGACTAGACTATAGACTAGACTATAGACTAGACTATAGACTGGAGTATAGACTAAATTAAAGACTAGACTATAGACTTGACTAAAGACTAGACTATGGACTTGACTATAGACTAGACTTTAGACTTGACTATAGACTTGACTATAGACTTGACTATAGACTAGACTATAGACTTGACTATAGACTAGACTATAGACTAGACTATAGACTAGACTTTAGACTAGACTATAGACTTGACTATAGACTAAACTATAGACTAAACTATAGACTAGACTATAGACTAGACTATAGACTTGACTATAGACTAGACTATAGACTTGACTATAGACTAGACTATAGACTTGACTATAGACTAAACTATAGACTAGACTATAGACTAAACTAGACCATAGACTAAACTATAGACTAAACTAGACTATAGACTAAACTATAGACTTGACTATAGACTTGACTATAGACTTGACTATAGACTAGACTATAGACTTGACTATAGACTAGACTATAGACTAGACTATAGACTAGACTATAGACTTGGCTATAGACTAGACTATAGACTAGACTATATACTAGACTATAGACTAGACTATAGACTAGACTATATACTAGACTATAGACTAGACTATAGACTTGACTATAGACTAGACCATAGACACCTTCAAACATGCCTGTCGTATCCATGCGTGTGGTAACCAGAATAAATTTCTCTTTTTTGTCAACTTGGTGAACTTAATTCTTATCGACAATTGATGTTGGAAATAGAGTAGCATAAATATTTTTAATCAAAGCTATTGAATTTGGTAAAGCAATTAATTAATTTCTCCACCAAAGAGAAATCCTCATGCAATAAACCTGAACCCTAAGGATTCCAAGTATCCTCAGATCGCTGGGCAGAACAAGTGGCAGTTTCGAGAGAATTCGGCAGCAGAATGCCACTTCCACTTGATTGGGACATTTAAAGTTCATGTGAAAAGGCGGCACCTTCACTGGTGAAATTATCGAACATGTTTAAAACTAAAACGGCAGAAATGTTACGACCACCTTCACGCTTTAAGCGCATCATAATCTCGCGATTAAAATTATTCGAACCCAAAAAAATTATTCGAACCCAAAATGGCAGCATACAACAACAATCAATATATCGATTTTTGTGATTACAGATTGATCTTATTTTCTAAATAATAAAAAAAAAAAAACAGTAGTTAGCGTGTTACGAAGGTTTTTAGGTTACATCGACATTTTTGTATAAATTATTGACTTAATCTCATCAAAATATCGATTTTTAATAAGAAGAGATTATAGTCTGAGCATAATTTCTAAAAAAATTTTATAATAAAACATGGCCGGTTTTAAAGTTTTGCCACTTTTTTATTCAGGACTGCACTTTTCTGACACACTTTTTGCATTTTTTCTAAACCGGCTTCTGGCAACACTGCTCTGTACACTTGGTTGTTTAATAACTTTTCTGTTTCGGTTTATTTGTTGACATTTTTTTCTTGGTATTTTTTTATTGTTGTTGTTGTTGTTACTATTATTTGTTTTTATTGTTATTGTTGCTCATTTTTAGTTTATATTGCTTGCATGCGGCAATACGAATGCATATGTACGTCTGTGTTCATTTGTCATGATTAAACACAGGAAAATATGAAAATTTATAATGATACGCACAAATACAAACTTAGACGCATTTATGTATGTATGTATGTATGTATATATGCCACAACAACTATGATAATAATAATAATAGCAACAACAACTAAAATATAATAAAACTGCTTTATAAGCTTAATTACTTAATAAAAACTGTATGCGAGTGAGTAAAAATTTTTATGGTTTTAAACTCTTCATTGAGCCTACTACAAACATACATACATGCACACATATCTGTGACAATCATTTTATCTGTGTGTGTCTGTCCATCTATGCATCTCTATTCAATCGTCTGTGCTTTCTTCTTTTTGTCTATCTGTGGCATATTTGATTGCCAGCCTGATTGCCTGATTGCCGGATTGCATACAAAGCAACAAGGCATGTATACTGCATGTACATGTGCATGATGAGATGAGTATAGCAATAGTCTTCCTTGTCTACATGACTTTAATTAATAGCAGGTTAAAGTGCATTAAAATATTGTGAAGCTACTAAATAAACCGCACACACGCATACTTTACAGTTATAGCGCATCAAAAAAATTAAATGGAAGGGGCTCTAAATAATAACCTATTCAGCAAGGACCTTTAAGACCCAAATAAGTTGTACAAGTTAAGGCGAGTGCAGGTTTAACATAACATTGCCTTGCCTTTTTTCTCTTGCCCTAGTTGGACTGCGTATACCTTTCAGCCCGTTTCTACTATCATGTAACGCCCCTGTTCGATTTTATTATTGAGTCCATCAGAGTGTATCTTTATTATCAAACAACTGGCGTCAATCTTAATAACTTTTCAAATAATTTTATGGTCTCTGAATGGTTTTTTATGTTCATAGATTAAAAAAAAAAAAACTGAAAAGTTTTAAACATTTTAAATCAGTTTTTAATAAATTTTCATTTAAACAACTTTAAACTACTTTGTATACAATAATTATGTACTCTTTTGATAAGACAACCACTTGAAAATGCTCAGGCTCAGGCTAAGGCTCAGTCTCATGAAATTCATTGGAAGAGAGAAATATTTTAAAAACTCTTTTAAATGCGAAACACTTTTAATAGAATTTAAAATCATTTGAGAAGATTTATTGTCATAATTGTGGACAATGCCAAGACAGATCAATGCCTTCTAGTGTTGGAGAATAGAATTTATGCTGTGATGGAACAGGGAATGGTCTTAATACTGCTTATGACCCAAGAATTTTTTAAATAACGCTGGACAGTAAAGTTTCAGGGCATTTGAATTTAGTTTTTTATTTCTAAACAAGTTATCAGTGGAGAGTAAAAGAGAAATTGAATGCATTTATAGATTTCGCAGAGAAGATATCTGCCCGAAAATTTGATTCTAAAGACTAATACTCCAGATTGGCAATAAGATTAGCTTGAACAGAAAGAAGTTGAACTCTTCAACTCTAATCAAAGTACTCAATAAATAGCCAAATGTCCAGAATATCACTTCCAAAGTACAGAACACACCATTATCATCCTTTAATCAGGATTACGACCTAGCTTTTCATATCACTTATGTTGTGTGCGTTAATTTTAAGCATTAGTAATGGTTTAAAGAGAGTTTAAAGTCGTCATGGCAATTTTATTTTAAACTTAGAGCTCTTGCTAGAAATCTGCCGAGGGGCAGACACCTCAGAAATATTTTTTTTGTATATTTCATTGCAGATATCTAGCCTGGGGCTCAAACCGTGGTCTCACACTATTGACTAATGGGTGATTTTTTAAGAGCAATAGGAAAATTTAAAAAAAACCACATAAAATTCAGAAAAATATATGAAATCTTTATTTGAATCGATAGTATGGTCCATAAAATTTAATGTTTGAAGATTACTTCATACAAATGTTGACCGCTTAAACCAATTTTGGCATACTCTTTCCAACATTTCAGCCGGTATCTCACGAATAAATGCTTCAATGTTGTCTTTCAATGCGTCAATTGAAGCGGGCTTGTCCGTATAGACACTAGCTTTAACATAGCCCCATAAAAATAGTCCACAGTGTAATTTTCGATGTTGTTGAGTAACAGAGGTCCAATTGCTGTGAACGACAACATATCGATAATTGATGGTTATCATTAACTCTGGCCGATACAGCTGCGATATTTTCGGCAGTTCGCACTCTATGTAAGTGTGTTGGTGGTTTAATGTCCAACAATGTAAATTTAATGTGAAATTTAGTCACAATAGCCCGAATAGCCGCTCCAGTGGGTCGATTAAACGGACCATAAAATGTAAGAAGCGTGCCATGAACTTTCTTAACAGAGCACGCATTTTGATAATAAAATTCAATGATTTGCAAGCGTTGTTCCGTGTATACATTAGAGACCAAACTGAAGATGTTTGACAGTGAAACAAAACACGAAACGTGCGTAAGTTGTTTGAACCAGTGTGGTGTCAAAAAGATAACAACTAAAAAATCACCCGTTAGATTACATCGTCTTCAGTTCATACTTAACGTAAGTAATTAATCAATCGCCGTGGTCTACTAGGTAGTACATAACATACATAATTAGCCATTACAACCCTTCAGTCAGGATTACGACCGAGCTTCTCACACCACTTATGTTGTGTGTGTTAATTTTATACATGAGTGGCGGGACCTACTGTTTACTCCGAACGACAGATTTTTGAGAAGCTTTTCATGGCAATTTTTACTCTCAGAGTCTTTGCAAGAAATCTGCTGAGAGGAAGTCGCCGAAGAAATATTTTTCGTTTTGATGTCTGACCTGGGATACGAACCCGGGCCTTTCGTCTAATAAGCCAACATACTACCTAATAGTCGCCGTGGTCTAGTGGGTAGTGTGTTGGATGTAAATGCCAAGTTTAAATACCAAATCAGACATCAAAACGAATATATGAAAATATCTCTTCTATGACTTCTGGCAAAATTTCTGAGAGTAACTAAAATTGCTATGAAAAGCTTCTCAAAAAAATCTGTCGTTCCTAGTCGACTTTAAACTATAGATCCCGCCACTCATGAATAAAATTAACACACGCAACATAAGTGCTGTGAGAAGCTAGGTCGTAATCCTGGCTAAAGGGTTGTAATGACCAAATATGTATGTATCCGGAAATGATCACAGCCATCTTGTTGAAGCTACAATTGTCAAATTAGTTCTCATTTATTCAGTGTATTTTGCCAAATCGCCATGGACCACCACAAACAAAGAAGTGTGTTCACTGAGTGGTCACTGAAGCAGTTCAAAACTGCGCTTGATTTTCAACGAAAAATTATGAGATCCTTTTTCTGGCTGACTGGGTGACTGGCTGTCCCCATGAAAGCCAAGACCGTTCGCTGTATCACGATGAACACAATTTCGGTGAGGATTTAAGGTAGCTGGCATCATCGGTCCTCCTTGTTTTCTCGTTTAGCTCAATTCAAATTGAAGCTTCATGTTAAAATTTTTATTTCACCTTAAAATCCTCTAAATTGTAATTGAAAATAATTTCACTTTAATCTGACATTATGGTCTGTACATTGAGTTAATTTGAAATACAAAAAGGACTTTATGTTCCCTCTTTACCTTGGCATTTTGATTGACCCCTTTAGTGAAATTCGATCACTTTACCGGTTCAGACAGACACTAACACCCCTTTTTGTTTTATTTAATCCGCTTTATTTCGTAATTAGTTTACAGCGTACATACATACGTACACAAATTAATTTATACCTTGCAACGACACAAATATCAATTGGAATATTTATCCTGTGCCATGGCAACAGAAAGTTTAAACAAAAAATTTAAAAAATTTTTTAAATAATTTTCTGTACAAAATTAAGTTCATTTAACACTTTCTATTTTTTCGTTCGTTCGTTATTTCTTAGTCTGCTTGTTTTAATTTTTATACTCCCTTTTTTGCTTTTCCTTTTGTATCCTGCATTTCATTTCATTTTGTTTTATTTTACTCTGGCTTGGATTGGTTGCAGTATAATAAATTAGTTTCAAAACTGGAAAATAATTTATTTTGTTATGCAACAAATACAATATTGTTGTTGTTATTATTGTTATTTGTTACTATTTATGTAGTAGTTGTTGTAGTGCTCTATCTGTAGGGAAATATTTTAATTTAAATTCAATAATAAAAATATTTAGAGAGCGACAGAGAGAGAAAGCTACACTCACACACACACACATACAAACAAATCTAATAAAACATATTTCCTTTGCTAAAGGAAGTCTTTTTAAAACAGATGGTATAAGGAAAATAGCACAACTTTAAAAAATTTTAAACAATTATCGATTTATCCGTGGTATGGAAATATTCTCCACATCAATGAAATACGTTTCAAGGTGATGAATTGCATGCCGACCGTCATGAAGAGTATAGCTAAAGTCAAGAAGAACTTTTGAAAAATTGTGAAATCATTTTCAAAAATATGCAAAAACCAGGCTTTCTCTAAAGGTAAGTGAACTGTATATCACTTGTTTGGAGATGGAAGCTATGTTTGCACATCCTAATTCTATTTGAAACAGAGATCAGAAATGAATCGTTTTTTCGCTACTCATAAGCACTCATGAAATTTTGATTAGTAATTTGATAAGTAATTCAACAATATTGAAATTTAACTACTCTATACTCTGAGTCATTCATACTCACTACAACATTGATTTGTTAGTACAGTTGGCAATAAGTATGCTTTCAACACTGACATCAAACTCATACTCATACCATTCGAAATATGTTTGGTTTCGGTGGGCATTGTTTTCTTTAAAGCCACATCACTTGTAATCATATTTTAATAAGTATCTCTCATATCGTCCCTCTTATGCCCTAGTTGAGGGTAATTGATTATTACAAACCTTGTATGTTGTATGGGTTAATTTAATTCAAAAGAGTTTTATTTACTTTCATCACATGTTCAGTGAAGTCTATATAATTCTCTGTCACGGACATCCAGCTTTGAGATTGATTTGAATGGTTGGTCACAAATCGTATAAGATTTCAAGACATGTAAATTGTCCATTCAATTTTCTTTATCAAAAAATTATCAGCAATGAGTATTCAAAAAGATAAGTAGAGTCGAGTTATTCACATAATTTCTGATAATTATAAACATTCATGCTTATTTTAATACCGTGGAACCTTTACTTATATTCAAAGTTTAAAATACTCATCATATTCATACTTAACAATACGTATTCTGTTGTTAATTTCGACTCTCCATGACTAAACATTTACAAGAATCACAAAATAAGTATGATTGGCGAACGAACACTGAATTCTCTCTAAAAGGTTGTGTGTTTGCTCAAATTTTTTTGCTTATGTAAGTTTTTCTCATTTTTTGTAAATGCAACAACAACTAAGGCTGTAAATTTTGACAAATGATGATTCGAATCACTCGAAAACATATTTCAAAAGGTGTGAGTTTGATGTCAATGTTGTACTCATACTGATACCAACCTGTAATTACAAATCAAAACTGTAGTGAGTGTGAATGAATCAGAGTACAGAGTTAAATTTCAATATTTTTGACTCGCTTGTATTCAAAATTTCATGAGTGCTTATAAGTAGAGAAAAAGGATTCATTACGGATCTCTGGTTTATATGACTTCAAGAATGCTGATCAGAATATTACTATCAATTATGAGCAGTGCAGAGATAATTATTCCCGAATTTAATTTTAAAAACTGTGACAATCCATTTAAATATTCTGGATAGGATAAAAATCTATGTTGACTAGACATTTGATTTGCTTTTAAAATTCGAATATAATTGTCTTTGCTTATACTATAATTTTACTCCAAACTGTATTATATTGTGTAATTATTTGATGCATACGGTACATAAATAAATATAAAAAGCATACGTATTTCAGCATCTACAAGCGTACAATTAAAAATTTGTATCGAAAATATATTTTTTTCTAATAACAACAATATTTGAATTCATATTAATCAAATTCTAATTGTATATACTATATATGTAACTGTATGTATGTGTAGGTAAGCTCATGTGTACATAAATAAAACAGTGTCTGTGTGTGAGAGTAACAGAGAGCAGAGGATATAAAATATTAGCAAACAAAGCACATATAAATACACAATGTAAATACACTCAAAAAGTACGTGTGCTAATATTATTACTAATACATGTACAGCATATACAGGCATTATCCCCTATTGATTGCATGGGTGTTTAAAACACTCACACACATACACATATTGTAAAAGAGAGTTAAAAGAGAGAGAGAGGGAGAGTATGAGTGTATAATAAAAGGATTAAAATGGATGGAAAAACCAACGGAAGTAATTTCAATTGCCAATTGTTTTATAATAAAGCCAACGTATGCATTTTCATTACAATAAATTCCATAGCAATGGCATCAGCTCAAAAATAATAACAACAATATCAGCAAGTGACGACGACAACAACAACAATAACAATATCAACAATAGGAAACAACAATAACATTTACAACATATTATAGATTGTATTACTGAAGTTTCACTTTAGAAAATTAACATTTTCAAATATTGTAAACAGTGAACAGTAGCGGGGAAGCCGGTGGCGGTGGCTCGTTGAGAAGTTAGCTTCTAAGGGAGTGTGTTGTAGTGAATATGCTGAAGTAGTTGGCTAGCAAGTGTAGGCATCGGCTTTCAACTTCGATGCTGGTTTCCAATGCTCAATGCTGGTTGTATAGTCTAAGTGCCTCATGTCTTTATATTTCAAAGGAAAGAAAGTAAGTGTGATATTAGCGAAATTTTTTTGTAGGTGTGATACACCTATTGATGCCATTTTGTATGGAATATAACATCCTTCAAATATAGGCCACGACTTTTCAGAGTGAAGTTCATCAGAAATTCTTTCCATAAATCAAGTTATGTTATGGCTTTTGAATGCTGTCATTTCTGGCTGCAGAAGACCTCACAAGAAAATGTCTTATATGGTTAAATCACGAGATTTCGCTGTCCAGTTGGCGCCACCTCTACAAAAGATGATCTCGAATCGCTTCTGCAGAAAAACCCATGTAGTCTGAGCTGTATGGGACGTAGTGCAGTCGTCTAAAAACCACATGTACTTGGCGTTTAGATCATCAAATTCAAAGGAAAAGCAGTTGGCAATCGTTGTTATAGAGTGGCCACCGTTATCGGTGGTGCAATGGCCAATATCGTACTCAAAATTTTATAAGGGCATGACGCCGTCTAAAAACTATTTTATCGCATGTCACGTATTCATTTAACCATATATGGAACTCATCGTTGAACATGATTTTTCGATGAAACCCAGAGGCAGTTGTCAACAGTTTCAGTATTTATTAAGCAAGATCACACCACGCGTTTGTGGTCGTTAACTTTTGATCCTGGGTTAGTTGAATTATGTGCACACGCTGACTTAAGTCGCACGCAAAAAATGTTGTGGTTTGCGAAAGGCCGAGTTCTTGTGAACAATGCGACTTCAATTGCCTTGAATTCTCTAGCACACTCTCACGGTTGCCTCAACGTAGTAGAGTTAGTCAAAATCGGGTTTATTTATTACATTGCGAATCGTTTTTTCTGTAGGACGATTACGACCACCGCAGAATGGGAGAAACGCGCAGTATGTTGCCCGAACAGCACATTGGTTTTTATTAAACAATTTTACTATTTGCAAGTGTTGGCCTTAATGGTGATTTTTCAAAACAAACTGAATAAATGACAACTAATTTGATGGATGTGGTTTCACCAAGATAGCCGTTATTAACTCTTAAAGTACAGAAGTTCCTGTTGTCCAATATAGAATATTTATTTCCGTTGAGATGAGTTAGACCCTTTTTATGTTCAGTAAAACCCCGCTTAACGCTGACTCGCTTAACACTGTTGCAGCATTACGGGGTAGTATTGGGATTCCCCTAAATCGCTTATTGTATTGATATTTGTGGTGCACTATATAGCGGCGGTGTATACTATGTTTCTTTTTCAAAGGTCTTCTGTAACCCTGTCCAGAATAAAGATTCCAACTGTATTTTCCGATGTTGCAATGTATTTATTTTCATATGTACGTGTTAAGCAGCCTGGTTTAACGCTGTTTCGATTAGCGCTGCAACTTATTGCAACATATCCCCCACGTTACGCGGGATCTAACGGTACTTAATCTCTTAAGTGTTTACAGATTCTCTAATCACAGACTCTTATGAAATCTTTAAAGCGTAGCAAAATAGGCCTTTAGAAGAAACATTCAATTGCAACATTTAACTTCGAATATAAAGTTTATACGAGACATTAGCAATGAATCGTTTTTTCGCTACTCATAAGCACTTATAAAATTTTAAATGAGTCAACAAGTTTGAAATTTCTTAACTCTTATTCATTTGTACTCACTACAACAATGATTTGTAAAGATAGGTTGCAATGAGTATGCGTACAACGTTGACATCAAACTCATACTGTTTGATTCGGAAGTCTACTCATTTAGATTCACAACTTTTGAAAAATATAACTTATAATACTTATAAATGATTAGAGTGACTCTATACAAGCTTTTAGTGAGTATTTGGGTGGTTTAGTACGAGAATCATATTTATCTTTATTATTCTTGTAAACTGTTGTAGTTATGGAGCGGTGAAATCAACAACATCATAGGTGTTGTTAAATATGTAAATATGATGAGTACTTCAAACTTTGAATATGAGTAATATGAGTATGAATTAAAATAAGTATGAATGGGTATAAATATCAGAGATAAATTGAGTATATTCGATTCTACTTATCTTTTTGAACACTCTGTGCTGATCTCTGGTATACATCACCGGTACTCCTTTATGTTACCCGTCACTGCTTAAATGGAAATAAAAAAATAAGACTGTGCTGTATGCTGTATTTTGATGTTTGAGAGTGTGTATGTGTGTGTGTGTGTGTATGATATGCAAGCATTATTATGATTATTATTGTTGCTCATATTAGTATTTGCTGTTATTGTGTTTGTGTATTTGTAACTCATATTATAACCGTATAAGCATACGTGCATGCCTGTGTGCATTTGTTTATTTACTTTATTTTTGTTATTATTTTTCTGTGTAATAACAATAAGAGAGTATTTGTTTACAAATTTTATTGCTGTTGCTCTTCCAATATAAAACACTTTACATTTAGTACAGTTACACACACATGCATGCATGCATACATCCATAAAAAATATTTTCTGCTCATTCATATATGAAATAGTGCAAGCATAAAATCATTTTACCAGGTGAAGTACTGAGAACAATAGAAACAAATTTTTTCTTTCTTGTAAATTGAGACAGAAAATATGCCACAAATAAATGCAACACAGAAAACTAATATGATTATTTTTGTTTTTTTTTTGTTTTTGTTAAATAATGAAAAAATTATTAAATATTTAAAAATAAAATAAAAAAATAAAAACAATAAATAATAAAACAAAAATAATTTTACAATTTTTTTTTGTTATGAAATTCAATGTAAAAATATGTTCAGTTGTTGCTTTTGTTTTTGTTTTTGTAAAACCAACTCTAATAGTCCTGTGATGAATTATTAAAAATTAAAGTGACCATACTTAGGGACATAAAAAGCATACCGTGCAGATTGTGATGTTGGCAGAACATAAAAGAGAGAAAAATTGGCCATGGCCGAACAATGCAAAAGGACTACAATAAGGCTGCCACGGAAAAAATAATGGCTGTGCATATAAATGACATCAATAGACTCAAGATTTTAATAAAAACACAGAAATGGATGTGATTGAACAAATTGACACCAGTTAGGGTGATACACAGCAAATGAATTTTTTTTTTCAACATAACGACTTACGGAATGCAGCAACGTGGTTAATTTTCTTCGGGAATCACATGCTACTTGTAAAGCTAGCTGACATGAGTCATGAGTTCAGGCCTGCAAGATGTAAGTATGAATGAAAGTGGGTCTGCAAATAAAGAGACAACAAGAAATAAACAATGAATCTACATCGGGCGACCATCTTGGCCCTTGATAACTACAATTTGTGATAATCATGCACCATTAATATTCAGCACGAATAAGATTAATAACGCCAATTCGCAGATAAGTTAAAACAAGCAAATTTTCCAACCGATTTTATTTCTTTCCTAATAAGCAGTTCAACAGAGAGGCTATACGCATAACTGCCAAATTTGACGATTTATAGTCATTTTGACGATTTTGTACTCCAAAAATGTCATATCGACGATGTGACGATTTATGTCCTTATTTTCACGATTTTTAGAAATTCAAAATTTACATCATATTCTTTACTTTTGTACATTAAAAGTCACTTTAAGCTCTGTATTTACTTTGCAGTTATTACTGTTGCCTATTTAAATGATGATTTTTCGGATCTATTTGATCCGTTAAAAGCCAAAAAATTACAACCTCTGCACAAAGAGGGTTCCATATACGAATAGTCCGACTAAAGAACGAATTTTGTCTGTAATGCAGTGTGCGATCCACTGGCCAATCGACCACATACACGCATGTGCTCGCTGTGTTAAGTAGGAATACTTGGTTCTCAGGAAGAACTCCCTTATTTCACTCGAATAAAATCCGCTATAATAGCGATAGAACAGTAAAATACAAATAATACTACAACGATGCTCCAATGAGATCGATCAATGGAGATCGATATCCCATCAACATTAACTTCATCAAGGGGCAACTTCGCTCTCTCTTATATGCGTTCGAGAAGCCTCAAAATAGATGTTGAGGGACCAGCTTACACACAAGAGAATTGTTGTATTCCATTTCCTTTCTGATAGAAGTGATGTAAATAGTAAGAAGATCAGATCATGTGAAGTATTTCTTGCACTCTTTTAAGAAGCTAAAGCAGTGGCAAATGTGTCGCTTCTAGCGAATATCACACTGAATTTTCATTCCGATTTTGTGACGAATATTTTTGCGATTTCCATGAAGGTTTTTGACAATTTTGACGATTTATTTTCTAATATTTGACGATTTGATCCTTTATTTATTTGGCAGCTATGGCTATACGTCAAGAAACTGGAAATCCTTGATATTATTAGCGCTAAATCCAAGGTACTTGCACAAGTATGTCTAGCTGCTGTTAGGGATTCGAAAATCTCTTGTGCTATGTTAGCTTTATGGAGTCAGGAACACTTTCGAACTTTATTGTTTAAAAACCGCCATCTTGCAATTTGCCATGAAAAGTTTCTCAAAAATCTGTCATTCGGAGTATAAAATTAACACACACACCATTAGTAGTAGAAGAAACTAGGTCAATAATCCTGACTGAAGGGTTGTAATAATCAATTATGTATGTATGTATGTCTTATTAGTTGTCACCTATTCAAAATCTTTTTCCAAAATATGATTGACGACCATAGTCAACGAAATGTGTTCACTGAAAGGGCAACCAGTTGGCAATTGCAATCTACTTTTGATTGAAAAATAATTTTCAACGTTAGCGTTCATGTCGTGATGAATGGGTGCATGAATAAACAAAATTGATGAACATGGGATAATTCAAATCGAAATGAAATCCAAAAGCATTTAATGAAGCTTTAAAAATTCCTTGTTTGCAGTACCCTTTAGGCTGGCTATAAAATTCCTTTGGTCTGGACATCATCATCAGCGGCAAGCACTGTAAGTCGATGCTTATTAACTACTTTTGGCCAGAATTTGATAATTTGAAGCTAACGACATGTGGTTTTATCAGGACGGTGCTGTGTGCCGTGTACGTCATGTCACATTGAATATTCTGCAAGAGCGATTTATTGGCATTTGATCATCTTAAACAGAGGTGATGTGAAGTTGCCATCTAGATCGATGTGTAATTTTACCTCGTTAGACTTTTTCTTGTGAGGATTTCTTAAGTCGCCGGTATATGTATGTGGATAAGACACCATCCATAGCGGACCTTATGACCAACATAACTCATGACTCCTGTTAGAGCCGTGGAAGTCGAACTTAGATACTCGTATACATTTAGATTACGCAAAAAATGAATGTGAAATAATTTTGATTTGTAGTTTTTATTGCATTACCTTACATCCACATTGAAAAAGGAGTCTGTACGTTCTAGGGAAAGTCGAAGTTTATTTTCCATCATTCAATAACTCGATGCATTATTCGGTCATGATCAGTTGATCTACGGCAAATGCTCGATCAGATTCACTTTTGGTTGGGCCTTAAAGCTTCTTAAGTTAGCTTAATTTTCTTAAGCTATTGCAAGCACCTAATGTAGTGCATCGTAAAGTAAAAATAACTCATTGGAAATAATACAAACATACAGTCACACATACAAATACAATACATATGCACGTACATTTATGAAACCATAAATATCAATTCACATGTAATATTGAATACTTTTGTATAAATTTTGTTACTTTTATTTATTTTATTGTTGTTGTTTTGTAGGCAAATATAAATTTTATTGTTTAAAATTCTAATACAATTTAAAATTTTCACAATAACAACTAAAAACTAAAGAAAAAAAATCATATTCTACTACTGCTGCTGCTATACTCGAAAGTCATCTCTCAACGCACAAACATATGCTTTAAAATAATCTCCAAAGAGAAAAAGGAATTCTGTTTGAGTATGTGTGTGAACTCTTGTAAGTGCATTGTGCATGTAATGTGTATTGAATAATCAAATTTTCTAGTTTCAATAGATTTGAAAAGACTTTCTGTTAATTTTTGTGAAATTCAAATACGAAAATGTACGTTCTCTGGTGTATAGTTTTATTTGTAATATTACAGCTTAAATGTAAAGTAATTTCTAATAAATCTTATGCAAACGTTATCTAAGCCCCAAAACGTAGTAACAAATTACATTATCGTACTCTAACACTAGGCAACGTTGGAGAATTTTGACAGCTTCAATATGAATTGCATTTATTAATTCATAGGAGAAAACTAATCCAGTGCCTTGCAACTCGATCAATTTCAATCAAGGCATTGGTAGACAGTTTCTCTTACGTATGTACATGGAAACATACTTAATTGGTTATTGTAGTAGTTTAGTTAGGTTTACAACCTAGCTTCTCACACCACTTATGTTATGTGTATTGATTTCATGCATGCATGTGGCTAAACCTACAGTTTAAAGTCATTTCCGAATGACAGACTTTTGAGAGACATTTTCATGGATAATTTCATTTTATTCTCAGAATTTTTGCCAGATCTCCTGATGAGAGGAAATCGCCGAAGTCACACCATAAAGGACTGATACAGCAGACTTAAGAGTATTAGAGAGAAGAGTCTGACGTACGAGCCATATGACCTCCTCAACGACATAGACATTATGCAGCGTAGTACTATCCAGAGGCGCTGTCATTATGATTAATGTGACCAACTGCTTCGTAAGAAGCAGAGACGCCTAGAAAGATATGTTACGGCAGTTAATCGTAAGTAAGAAAGGAAGTAGCCGAAGAAATATTTTTTTCTTTCGTTTTTCGACGGTTTAAACCGTGCCCTAACGTTTAATAGACCAACACAATAACATCAGGAACTAAACATTGAAAAAATCTTAACAGCTTGAGTAGTAAGGTAACATTATGAAATGATTACATTATGAATATGAAATTATGAAATAATATTTCTTCGGCCACTGTCGCTAAACAGATTTCTGACAAAACTCTGAGGGTAAATAAAATTTCCATGAAAAATATCTCAAAGAACCTCTCATTCAAAATTGATTTTTAACTGTAAGTCCCGCTGAAGTCAGTGGGCTGAAGTCCCCGCAGTCTAGTTGGTAGTATGTTGGCTTATTAGACACAAAGCCCAGGTTCGTATCCAAGGTCAGACTTTAAACCAAAATATAAAAAAAAAATATTTCTTCGACGATATCCTCTTAGCAGATTTGTGATAAAAACTCTAAGAGTAAATCGTCCAGCCATGAAAAAGTTTCTCAAAAATCTCGTTAAACTATAGGTCCCTCCACTTACGTATAAAATTAGGCCACATAACATGAGTGGTGTGAGAAGCTAGGTCATAATCCTGATTGAAGGGTTGTAATGGCCAATTATGTATGCGTATATGTATTCAGTGGTCTGAGGAGAATAATATAGATATACAGGATATTCTATTGTTGAAAAACCTACAGCAAAAAGGATAAATCACCCATCTTAATTTTGTTTTTTACTATCGAAGTTCCACTGTAGATATATGTATATATAAATAATAGGCCATTACAACCCATCACTCAGGATTATTGACCTAGTTTCTCACACCACTTGTGTTGTGTGCGTTAATTTTATACATGAGTGGCGGGACCTACAGTTTAAAGTCGACTCCGAACGACAGATTTTTGAGAAGCTTTCCATGGCAATTTTTACTCTCAGAGTCTTTGCCAGAAATCTGCTGAGAGGAAGTCGCCGAAGAAATATTTTTCGTTTTTATGACTAATCTGGGTATTAAACTCGCGCCTCCAGTCTAAAAAACCAACACACCACCTACTAGACTACAGAAATTTCAAAAAAAGTTTCTGAAAAAGAACAAAGAAACATAATTTTAAAACTCCAAAGGAGACTACAATACATAGGAAATATATATATTATAGGATATATAAAAATAACAACAACAAATCAACTCTAAAAATCTTGAAGTTGACAATAGGAAAATAAATGTAATTAAAAATGGAAATGAATTAAAATCGTGAATCTATAAACATAACTGGGTCCTATTGAGGACTCAATACCAAACTAGTATTAAGGCTATAACTGGTTCCCACTTTTAATTCCTTTCACAAAATACAACACAAATATTTTCATTTAAATTTTATTACGAATTTCTTTTAAAACTTTTGTTTTTCGTAGCTATTCATCTAATATTTTTTGACAGTAAACACTGAAACTCCATTACAATTGCGCAGAAGTATTTATTTTTTAATCCCAACATTTAAGGCGTATTTAACACATGAATGATGAATTGAATTTTTTTTTTTTTGCTATTTCTGTGCTGCTCCTGTATTTCTCTACTTTCAGTTTCGTTCATGTGTTATTTGTTTTTTCAAAAAAATTTTTTTTTATTATTTTTATTGTCGTATTGATTAATAAAGCTTTAAGTATTGGGTCTATTGTATTGGTTTTTTTTTATACTGTTTTGGTGGCCCTTTACAAATATTAATTAGGGAAGCAGATCAACAACAATTTTGCAATTCAATTCAATTTTTATTGTGAAAAAAATCGACAAAAAACTGAAATTTTTTTTACAATTTTATTAAGCCTAAAGCACTTGAATAAATGTGAGCTTAAAACTAGTCTGTGTGTGTGGATAAATTTTACAACATATAATTTTTAAAGGGAGATTTCCAAAAAAGAAAAATTAAAAAACTCCGCTTAAATGGTTATAAAAGCAATAAACATTTGAAGTCTTTATTTAAATAACAGTGCGGAACAAAAGTTTAATTTTTTTTGTAACTTTGTCAGGATTACAACCACAGATCAGCAACGAGTATTCAAAACGATGAGTAAATTCAAATCATACTTATAATTTCTGATACTTATACGCATTCATACTTATTTTAATATAATACTCATACTACTCTTACTCAAAGTTAGAATTACTCATCGTATTCATACTTAACAATACAGATGACTTTATTGGCCTCGACTCGTCTCTACTTAACGTTTACACGAAACACAAAATAAGTATGATTCGCGTACGAACCCTACTATACTCACACGAAGATTGTGTGTATGCTTTGCTTGTTGTCTTTATCTTTCCTTTCTTCTTTGTTTGCACATGCAACAACAACAACGGGTGTAAATGATTCGATTCACTCGAATGACATAAGTATTAAAAGTATTTTTCTAAATTTATGAATCAGAATGAGTAGGCGTATGAATCAAACATACTTGAATGTTGTAAGTTTGATGTCAACGTTGTGACTCATACTCATTGCTACTTATACTTATAAATAAATGTTGTAGTGAGTACAAATATATCAGAGTAGTTGAATTTCAGTTCTGTTAATATACTCATACTTAAAATTGCATGAGTGCTTATGAGTAACGTGAAAATGATTCATTGCTGATCTCTGATTACAACCTAGCTTCCTACACTTACATTTATATTCATGGGCTGTGCGCCTACAGTTTAATATCGACCCGACGGACAGACTGAGTTACTTTTCATGGCAGTTTTAATTTTTTTTTCTCAGAGTTTTTGAAAGAAGACAGATGAGAGGAAGTCGCCGGAGAGATATTTACTTAATATTTCGTCTCGGGTTCGTTTGTAATAAGCCAACACATTGCCAACGACTTCATTCATTATAATCTAGGATTACTGGCACCAAACGATGATTTAAGAGAAACTCTTTCGTGACAATATTTATTTGCTTTTAGACTTTTTGCCAGAAATCTGCTGAGAGTCAACCGCCTAAGAAATATTTTTACATACCACGTGACTACAAAGGTTGAGAACACTGTGCAGATGACTACTGACTGGAAAAACGTTTCAATTCCTTAGATCTCCGTAACACGCTGTGTCTAGTGCTTCTTAATCAATCTCAACAAATCCTTGTATTTTCATGGAACTTCGGCAAAAGAAAGGAGTCATGTGAGATTGGTTTGGTGGACACACTACATAAATCAGCTATGACAACATGTACATTCTATAAGTTTCACTTGATCTGAAAAGATCCTAAGCATTTATCTGGTTTTCTCTCTCTTTTATTGCCCACTGTACTAACTTACATACACAGTTTTGGGTGTTTCCAATCAAACAATAAAAAAAAAGAACCAAAAAGGTTTCCAAAATAAAAACGGAGTAATTCAGCATAAAAAAGCTTAAATTCAGTTTAAAAACAGGATACAGATGGCACAGACAGACAGACATTCAAACGACAGAGTATGTAATTCGTCGGCATAACACAGAGAGAACAACGAAATTTAATTAAATTTTTTTTATAATCCCCTTAACAAAAATACAACAAAACGACGTTTCTCAATTGAATAGAGAGAATCCGATATTAAAATTGTATTAAAACTACTGAAATTCATTCTTCTATTCTATTTATAGAATTGAAAAGTTTTTTAATTTTATTTCAAAGGGGAGTTATAGGAAATAGAACAGTGGGTTAATAGTACATAGATGTTGATGTCCAGACTCATTACTAAATGAATGGCAAAATTTTCAAATTTGGAACGACGATACCAAGATAATAAGAGCAAAAACTAGAGTGTTTGGTATGGATTTTGAGCAAGCGGCATCATTAGTCCATATTTCTTTAAGATCTAGATTGACTAGAAAATCAATACACAGCCCTGCATGGGTTTTGCAAATAAAATAGCTCCAGATGTTTCCGAAGGCGTTTTGCGTGCTGAATACGAATCTGGGTCACGTCAGGTTTTCGAGAAAAATGGGATTGAAAACCCTAAAAATAGAGTTTTTGACCATTTTTGAAAAATTGTAGAACTAAACACTGACGTAGTAGAACCATAGCTATTGTCAGAAAAACTGAGCCCAAAGCCCAATTAATTGCTTGTATGGGTTGTATGGGTCAAGGGGTGCAAGAAAAAAAAGAAACACATTACGGAAGTCCTTAAAAATTAATCAGTTTTACATGAAAATTGTTGCTCAGGAGTTTTTGGTGTCGCTAATTATAGATATTTCATTCAGATTTAAAAAGTTCAATATGTCGGAGTCCAAAAACTCCCGAATAACAATTTTCAAGTAAATTTGATTAATTTTTATAAACCTCAACCGCCATATTGGATCCGACATTTTGAATTTTTTTAATCTAAATGAAAAATCTGTAATCAGCGACCCCAAAAACCCCTGAGTAAAAATTTTGAAGTAAATCTGATTCGTGTTCAGCGCGGAAAATGCCTTCGGAAACACTTGGAGCCGTCTTATTTGCACAAAAATAGTCAAAATTTGCAGGGCTGTGCTATCAACGTCAAGCAAATAGGTCGATGGATTACCAATTTCCTTTGGATTTGCATTATCTGAACTGGCAAAACCCTGGGCACCAACTTCTGGTTTCAATGGGACAGCGCAAGGTATTACACGGACCATTCCACATTGAATATTCTGTACGAGCGATTTGAGGTCATGTTTATCTCATGTGGTGGATAACATCAATTGAACACAGAGATCGTGTAATTTGTGTACGATAGCCTTTTTGTGTCGTCTACATTAATTCCCTTTTGTATTCGAATTAACCACAAACCACATAACCCTTGCTAGCGTTCAAATTCAGCCCGATCTAGGCGCCAGAGTCATAGAATATTGGACATTTTAGAAGTTATCTATTCAGAGAAGATATGGCGGGCATTATATTCCACACATGTAGTCGGAGTAGTCTGCTACTTAGTGTGTTGGCTAGACGTGAGGTCACGGTTCAAACCCCAGGTCAGACATTTTCGACAAAACAAAATATGAAATAATATTTCTTCTGCCACTGCCGCTCAGCAGATTTCTTGCAAAAATTCTGAGAGTAAATAAAATTGCTCCGAAAAGTTTCTCCAAAATCTGTCGTTCGGTGGAGTTGCTTTTAAACTGTAGGTTCCGCCATTCATGTTTAAAATTCATTCAAAGTAAAATTAGCATCAATTAATCTTTCAAAAGAATAAAAAATTTCGCTGTTATTTTAAACACATTTTGGTTAATTTTAAATTGAAAGATATTAAGAACTTAAGCAGCACATGACAACTTAATTAAAAAAAGTGACGGTAGTTGTGAGAGGCATGTGTATAACCCAGAGGAAAATTGTTAGTAATATTTTCAAGTGTAACCTAATAATATGTTTATGTAGTGGAAAATAGAAAATGTACAGCGCCTAATCTCTAAAGACTGCGTATTTAGCTTGACAAATATTCTTCCGAGAATCAAGTTGTTATAAGTGAATTAGATTGAATATTAGTGAACTCTACTGTAACATTTTTTTGGGTGTATAATTCAAACCTAAAAAAAAAGCATCATGTGCCTTCTTCTTTCAAAGATGATAAGCAAATGAATACATATTTACTCTCTTTTTAACGAACATTGTTGATGTTCGTGTCCTATGTGTGTAAAAAGTTGAAGATATTTGGCCCCCGGGAGTCTATTGGTGCCGACGTCTATAGACTTTTCCTTTATGAATGATTATAAGCCACTGATTCACTATTTTGAAAACTGTTGCAAACTCCATAGCCAGTCCGAAAATATCTTTAACCAAAATGGTAACAACGGAAATAAATAAAAAGAGAAGACCTTTAAACACATAAGAAAAGAAAAATTAAAAACAAAAAGAAATTCTAAAAGAGACAGAGAGAAATAAAAAAAATGTTTTCTGTTTCTGCCGTTATTTTTTTTTTTTCTTTTGTTTCATTTCTTGTTAACCAAACCAAAACCGGAAGGAAAATGTCTAGCACTTGAACACAAAAGCTTCACTCATCACACAATACGTGTGTATGAGTAATGAATGTTTGAACACACACACAAATGTGAGCATATAACATAAATTCACTTGTAGCAAGGAATGCCTATGGGTTTGTATTGGTGTACTTGAAATGCAACGTATGTATATAGTGGTTATACCCAACAAGCATTTACAAGGACTCGAAATAAATTAGAAAACTTAAGGACCTTAAAGGTTTTAAAAAGTTAATACAAAATGTTTAATTCATGTGGACACCCTCAGGCCCAGTAAAGTTAGGCTATAAAGAAAATTCAAGATTTAAGTGTTCTCTACTAAAAAGAAAAAAAAAATACTGAAGTGACTATATTGGCATGAAAGTATTTATTAAGTCACATTAATATTTTAATCATCCCCATCAACTGAAGCTTAATGCACAGTAAAATTAATTACAAATGTTTGCTGGGAAGGCAATGAGTCATGCTACCTTTGAGTACAGTACAACAGCACTGCACATGCACATTGTAAATACAGAAGAAATCATATTTTTTTTACACTTGTTTTGTTATGTTTTCCATTCTGTATGTGTGCGTGCATTATGATGATGCCCGCACTCTCTTATGATGGAGTTCTCTGAACTCTTTTTCTCATTTATTTTTTCAAAACGAAGAAATAAGGAAGAGAGCAATAAAAATAAATACAACTCCCTCGCATATTTCTGCAAAATGAAACCGAAGAAAAAACTGCAATTTGTGTGGGTGCCTGTGTGTGTGTGTGTGTATTTCATTTATGGGCCTCCTTATGTTAGAACGTAAGCAGCCTGTGGCATTATTATTGTCATCGTCATTACTGCAGCCGTATCCTTTGCTTACAAAGGCTATAACGCTGTCGCTTACTCTTTGCTTTTGCTGTTGTTGTTGTAGTTGCTGTCGTTCTGGTTCGTCATGAATTACCACCACTTGTGTTTTACTCTGGTTTTGTTAAGCAAACAAAAAATCAAAAAAAAAAATAAAAATCAAGGACTATGAATGGGAAGTTGGTTTGAATGAATTCGTGAATTATGGGAAGTTTTTTTATGAATGAATCACTCGTTTTATGAATGAGTTTGGTAAGGAAAGAAAAAAATGAAATAAAATACACTTCTTGTAGTAAAACATGCAGAAGTCATTGTATTTTCCATTCGACTTGAAAGTGTTGGTTTCACGAAGAAGAAAAATGTCGTATTTTTTCTATAAATTTTATGAATTGGTTTGTTGTTGGTTAAAGTTGAAAAAAGATCTTCTGAAATTGGAAATGAAAATCAAATCAAAACCGGCTTTAGATCATGTTATGATAATGGCTTACATCTCCCAGAGAATCAGAGAATCCCTTGCTCTATCTGATTACTGTAGTACTATTAAGGCTTACGTAATGGTTAAATAGAGTGCGGTTGTGTCAACCTTATTTAGGGTCATATGTAGGTGGAGTAAAGCTTCCATAAGAACCCTAGATTGTGTGTACATCATATTTAAGATTGTCCAATAATGGTGGATGCCTCTGGGAGAGGCCTTGGAGCTGGACCCGCTTTTGAAGACTGATTTAATTGAAAGTTCAATCGAATTAATTTGGCAATTTTCTGAAGAGAATCAAAAACACAAAAATTCGGTGCTTTTGAGCATGTGCAACGTACTATTAATCCTTGGCTACATACTTACATCGATGTATGATAACTTTAAAACAATTCGTATTAAAAAGCACTTTTTCTAAAAAGTAAAAACGATGGCAATGGAAGCTCTGATGACTTCTAAGCATTGAATACAATTCCCTTGGATATGCTATCGTGTGTATGATGCCTGATACCGCCGTAGATCATAATATAATAATGGCTTTCAGCACCCGGAGAGGCTGATAAAATGTCTATGAAAACTACGACAGTGTGAACATGATATTTGAGTGAGGCTACATGTAGCATATTTGAGGCCAGCAGAACCCTAGAGAATGTGTACACAACCTCGAAGATGGTACCAGAATCCTGTCGAAATATTCTTCTACTGCCTGACCATGAGAACAGTCAAGGTAAAAAAGCTAAACCTCTTTCAAGGGCGGCTTTATTAGCAAATTCCTGTGTTTTGCACTAAACTTTGCAAAAGAATTTAAACTCACTTTATCTTAAGAAACTCGTGACAGTTATTAAACAGAATACTGCCTCCCGTATACTCACGATCGCAGGCTGTGATAATAATCAATATGATTTCTGTGAAAGTCATAAAAACAAAAAGAAGTAAAGACTACAGTTACAGTAGTCTACCAAAGGATTTTTTGGTAGACTGGAATCCATTCAAAGAACATGTCTAGCCAAAAGAGGTTAGGATAGAACGTAAGCACTTTAATAAAACTATTTAGTCGGATAGAGAAATTCCAACCTTAATTTATAGTTCAGAGACAGAATAGACGTTATTAGGTACATGTTAAAGGCAGTAAACTATGCTTTTTGAGGCTGCTGCCAATTTTTTACAACTAACCTAGGAAAGAAACAGGAAACGAAAACAGGTAGCAACTACTCATTTAAGGGAATCTACAAGTCCATAAGAAGATAAAGGCCTTACTTTGCAATAGCCCCATGTTCCTTAAATTAAAGACAATTTAATCTATCAAAGATTTTATATTGAAGCAGAGATTTTTAACTGTTATACGAAAAAGAAATATACCTGTAAGACCCATGACTCCATAGCATAGCACCAAAATCTGTAAAGGTGTTCGAAATCTTTATAAATGGGCGACGAAATTTATATTCTGAAAACTGTCCAATTTATTTGGGTTCATACAGAAACGATCATCAATATACCGAATAATATACTGGTGATCAGCATGTCTACCGTTTCTGTGAATATTGTTATGTTTTTACCTTTTTAAAACGTTAAAAAAATAATCTCGTAGATGGCAAATAAAAAAAAAATAAATTTGTGTTCAATTTTAATTAATTTATTTATTCTTCGTACAACAATTGCTCTGTTTATTATTCCCTTTTTGCACTCTTTTGCGTAACAACAATACAATTACTAGTCAATTTGTTTGATAGATCTTTATATCAGTGATCTTCACACAAGACTAACTGACTTTTACTGACTCCATATATTGTTATATATATACTGTTATATTATACTGTTTACCCACAGTCTGATGAATGCTCTTGAAGGCAAACGACTTCGCCTCTCTAATGTAAACAAGTTGTTTACATTATTGTTGTTTGTGTATGTTGTTTACGTTTGTTTTTGCATTTGTTTTTACTTGCTTATCACATTTTTTGTACTAATATTTGTTGTTGTATTTTTGTTTACTTGTTTGTCATGTAAACAAGTTCAATATTGTTTACAATTTAAGTGATGTAAAAGCAAAACACTATTTCTTTTTCCGTAACAATATTTTAATTTCCCTAAATGCCGACAGAAAACTTTCTGTGGAATCTCAATTTCGAACATAATGTTAATGAACGGAGATGTTATGTGATGACAAGTTTCCTGAATTGAATTTTTCTATAAAACTGAGGATTTTATTTGCTTTTAACCTTTAAAACTAGTTCATTTTTTAGCTTTTGTTTCAAAAGTGAGTTAAGTTTTCCCTTTTAATGCTAAGGACTCAAAGGCATTAGTATTATTGAAAAAAATCTGAAAAATTCAAATAAAAATTAAAATTTCTTGGAATTAAAAGAGTCAAGAAAAAAAGCAAAAAAATTTGAATTCTTTGTTTTGACATTTAAACGAAAACAATTGAAATCCCACACACAAAAAAAAAACACACATGTATTGACGTCAATGCATTAGTTGAACATCCTGCCACACACACATGCACACATTAATTGCTTTCAATAATTTCTAGGAAAACTTTAATGGGTTCGTCATATCCACTCCATGCCTGTATGCTGAGAGTAAATTAAAAGTCAATGAGTGGGCGAAACAAAAAGAAAAAAGCGTAGGAAAACTGAATTCAAATTTTTTTTTCAAAGAATTACGAAATAAAATAAAATTTTAAACAAATCAAATGCTAACACAACGGGGAAGACTTGACTTGTTGTTGTTTGAATTTGACAAGCGGCACCCTCTTTCTTTCGGTTGCTTTTGGTGGAGGCAGAATAATATGATTAGCAAAACAGGGTGTTTATTTTTTGCATGAATCAGCTACACATACTCAGCTCAGTCGACCAGAACGAAAGCAAAACAAACAAGGAAAAGAAGAAAGAATTCCTAATTATACACGCAAAATAAATAGAAAACCATTCCGGCATTGAAATGAAAAGGATACGAATAATAGCGGATACAAGCAGACAGACACAAGCAGGTCACATGCAACATATACTCATGCATACGTACACCCACATTGTGTGTGTCATGGTACTCATTTACACAATCAGCCATTCATTCATTCATTCATTCATTCACTCATGTTTCCATTTACACATTTCCACTTGATTAGTAAACCTGCCATGACTACATATTTGGCAGACCATTACTAAGATATCCTCTTGGTTTTTTAATTCTTGCTACCACCCTCGTACTACAGACTACGAGAGTTTCCTTGAGTATACCTAGGTTTTTATTTTATTTCGTTTTGGTGTACAACTATTGCATGTGATTGATGACTAAAACAGGCAACAACTATTTAACCAACTAAATGAAAACGCTTTACAACACACGATGCAACATTTAAACACGTACACATACACAGTCACATATACACTCATACCATTGCAAATAAAACTAATTAAATAGTATTATGCTGACCTTAACAAAATGCCATTTGTTACTGATACGCTGTTGGATAGTGCAACCCTTGCCACTCGTGCCACAACCATAGTCACAGCGAGAGTTAGTGCCACAGCGCCAGAGCCTAAAGAAAAAAAGGTTCCCTTTTCGCATATACATACACGAGTATTGTCGGTTGTTATTAAATATCGAGATATCAAGTCTTAAAGCACGAGCCCAACATTGCAACGGTTTTAAATGAGAGGGTGTAACGTAACAGTTTCAGCAAAGAGTGAATTCTAAGCGTTATATTGTGTACATTTCTGAGATTTTTATCTAATCTCAGAGTTTTCGCTAGAAGTGTAAATAAAACAGGAAAGTTACTTACGAAGTCGACTTTAAAATGTACATTATAATGCTTCTCATGGATTAAATGAACGCATACAACATGGTTGGTGTCAGAAACAAGGTTGTAATCCTAACTAAAGGGTTGTAATAACTTTTTATATAGCTACTGCCTGGAGATTATATATTCCAATGGCTATTAATGGAAACAAAAATCTTAAATAAAATTCCAAGCCACTATGAAAACAGTCTTTTAAGACTCTGCCATTTACTCTCAGACTTTTCGCTAGAATTGTAAATAAAACAGGCATGAAAAATGTCTTAAAATCTGTCATTCGAAGTCAACTTTAAAGTGTATATTGTCCCATCACTTATGGTGAAAATTAACTCAAACAACATAAGTGGTGTGAGAAACTAGGTTGTAATCCTAATTAATGAATTGTAACAACCATTTAAGTAAGTAATGACTGGACGATACATATTCCGATGGCTATTAATGGAAACAAAAGTATGAAATAAAATTCAAAGTCCCTATGAAAACAGTCTTTTAAAACTCTGCCATTGTTCGTATTTACTCTCCGAGTTTTTGCCAGAAGAGTAAACAAATTAGTTATGAAAAGTGTATTAAAAATCTTTCCGTCGGACTCGACTTGAAGCTGTAGGTTGTCCCGCCATTCATGGATAAGATGAACGCACACGACACAGGTGGCGTGAGAAAACTATGGTTGTAATCCTGACTAAAGGGTTATAACAACTACTTAAGTAAGTCATGCCTGGACTTTTAATGGAAACATGAACCCTAAACTCTGAACTAAAATTAAAACAACCATCATGAAAACATTCTTTTAAGACTCTGCCATTGTTTGGATATTTATGCTGGCATGGTTAAATCTTTAATTGTAGCAGTTTGTTGTAGTAAATGTGGTCGATGTGATAATGGTGGTGGTGTTGATGGTGTTGCTGGTGCTAGTGAAAGGGTCACTGGTATTGGTTGCAGCATTTTACACTCTTATGGGTGTTAAAAAGTGCTGACCTGTTATAATCATTAACCAGAAAGTGTACGTACTGCAGTTGTATATGTGTTTTGTTGCACCACTATAACTGCACTCATGCATAACGCCAAAAATCATGTATGCGTGTCTACACAGGGCTTAGACGACGATAGTGGTGGTCCTAATTAAAGTTTTCTTTTCGTTTTTTTTTTCTGTTGTAATTTCAAATTGCATGGTGTGACGCATTTTAAAGTTCATTAAAACTCAAAGAGAGAGAGAGAGAGAAAGAGAGTGAAAGAAAAAATTATTATTGAACTTGAACCTTTTGAAGCGTGACTTGCAGGATTATTAGGATACCCAACACCTATAAATGCTTTAAAAAGCAAAAAAAAAAAAACTTTCCAAATGAAATTAAATCCTATTCTTGCAGTTTTTCTTACTTTTTTTTACTTCGCTGCTATCGAACGCAGCTATTTTTAAACTCACTGACAATATTCTCTTGCAACATAAACACAAAAGGGTTGTCATTTAATTAACGTAACGTAAGACCGTAAGGAAGAAAAAATATATCACACAAGACAAAAGCGAATGAAAACAGAAACAGAAAGAAAAAGAAAAAAATGAAAAAAAAAAACACAAACGGTTATGGAAGACGAAAAACAGATAAGAAATCCATACGTTACACCACAATAATAAAGTCTTGAAAGCTTAACGTAAAAAAAGAAACAAGAAAAGTGTGTGTGTAAGTGAAATGAGATACAGTCTAGAAAATTCCTTAGCGAAGCCTTACGTGACTTGTGACTTTGACACCAGCCAACCAACCAACCAACCAACCTACTCACACAGACATGTCACATAATTACCTGGCAAACAGCCTGTAAAAGTATCCTGTAACAGCATAAAATCTTCATCTTCGTTAAGCTTGACAACAACAACAAACAAAAAGGGGTTGATTTTTTGTTTGCTCTCTCACTCTCTCTCTCTCTATTTTTTAAGATTGAAGCAGAAATGGCCAGACATGGCAGAATTCAAATGAATTGTTGTAAAGAGACAGTTTATGCCATCGAACCTACGATTGACCGATAAAAATTCTTCATAAATAGGACAACAAACACGTTGGAACTATGGTGGTACAGCCTGAAGAAAATCTACGTTGGCGTTTAAACATGGACTGTCGTCAAAACATTTGTCTGGCTTAAAAGCAGAGAACTAAGTGCCAACGTAACTAATCTCGTTGGTTTAAGATCTATAGCATTAGCCCAGCAATAGAATCCTGCATAAAGAGAATGGAAGAAAGCAGCGTTTTAGTGTCGTTATCCCAATTTTTCTGTAACAAGGTCCAGTATACCATTCTTCCGGAAATTTTAACTGAATTCTGTATCGTAGCTTACACCGTGTTAGAAAACCGCATAAGGCACCAGACAATTACAAAAGCCTTAGTCGCCGTAGTCTACTAGTAGTAGGCAGTATATTGACTTATTAGACGTAAGACCATGGTTCAAACCCCTGGTCAAACATCTTCAACAAAACGAAATTTTAATATTTATTCGGCGACTTCCTTTCAGTAGATTTGTGGTAAAAAACTTGAGAAAAGGTTTCTTAAGAATCTATCGTTGGGAGTCCACTTTAAACTGTATGTTCCGCTATCTATGTTTACAATTAACACACATTACGTAAATATATGGTGTGAAAAGCTTGGTAGTAAACATGGCTGAAGGGGTGTAATGACCAATTATGTATGAGGGTTGCGATGGACTATACTATACGACATGAACTGATGGAACATTGTAATGTTGTCTACTGAAATCAGTAAGATAACCATAATTGCGAGAGACGTATTTAACTTACGATAAACAATCCTATTCCCAGATGTCGGCTTTCCTCAACTTTCTTACTTACTTAATTGGTGATTCACAAGGCGTTTAACGGATTTTGGCAGTAACACATCCTACCCGGCGCCTCTGTTTCTTATGCGACTAAGCCAGTTGATCACACCAATCAATAACAGAGCTTTCTCGATCTGGTCCTTCCAACGTAAACAAGGTTGTCCTGTTCGTCGGTCTCCGCTGGAGCAGCCTCTTCCATTCGAACGGCTGGATATGAATGCGGCTGGATATGAATAGAGCTCACTGTTGGATTGAATGCCGAAATCTTCGCCAACTCGCACTGGACCTATGATCTTACGTAGGACTTTTCTCTCGAATACTCTTAAGGCGGCTGCATCAATGCTTAATAGGGTCCATACATCTGCACATTAAAGAACCTCGGGGAAAATGAGCGTCTCGCACGATAAGTCTAGTGCGAGAGAAGTCCCTGCTAGGTTTGCCTCAACACTTCTATTTAAGTTTCTCTAGCCCTCTACACCAGTTCGTCATATCAATCGAAGGGAGAATTTCTTCAACTCAGTTCTTGCCTCGAAAAGAAGGTCAATTACTGCCACGACGTTCATTAACTTACACATCAAATAATCGTTTGTTACACATACAACACGTCAACAACTCCCTGTCAAGCTCATAGGCATGAAATTCATTTAAGATGAAATAACACTTCTTGCCCAAGATAGATCCCGTAGTTTAAGGTGTTTGTTCAGTGTCAATGCGAGTTATAGGAGTGGCGTGAAATACAATTTGGCGTATACACACTTGGTTAGGAAGAATTCGAACACTTTCCTACAACTTTCAATATCTGCAAGAAATTTATGTTGTTTTCAACATCAAACTTCTTTCACTTGGTAAACTTTTTGTTCAATTAACGTGAAAGCTAAGCAAAATAATTAAAATTTTATTGGCATGTTTAAGACTCCAACAACAATTTCACTGAATTGCACTGATTTTAGAGTAACATTTAACATGTCATCGCTTTAGTCGCACCTGAATGCAAAACCCCTGCTTAAAATACCAGTTGGTTGTATGGCATTAAACTTGGAAACTGGTTGGATGGTTGGTTGGTTGGTTGGTTGTTGGGTTGCTTGGTTGCAATGCGTTTTATGCGTTCAATTCGATGATTTTCATGAGTTTATTACTCATGTGTTATGTGATATGTATGTCGGTATGTCTGTATGATTATTATTATTGGTGGTGTTGCTGTTGAATGCCATCATTCATCATAAATTCTAATTACCGGGGCCATAATTTTGCCACCATCTTTAGCCAATTCAACAACAATTGTAAAGCAACTGGAAACCTACACTCAAATCGATTTGATTTCTCGTTTATTTTTTTTTTTTTTTCTGATCCTTAAAATCAGTTTTTATTTCATTCTCTTGGCAAAAATTAATGGTTTTACATCACACCATCCATTCACTGCCTATTTTTTTTTTTTTTACTTTGCGTTTGTTTTCTTTTTAAGGCACCTCAGGTTAGTCAGACCTGTTACCAATTGCTGTTTTTCTTTCCATTTTTTTTCTTTTTCGATTTTTTATTCATCATTTCTGGTCTGTTTTTTTTCCACACTTACTCTCTCATTTCACTTTGAATTTTTATTCTTTCTACGTTTAAATGCTAAGGAAAAAAATTGTTTTTCTCCTCTGAAATTATTATTGAAGAACAACAACAACGACAAAAAGGAAGAAAAAAAATTTAAGAAACTTTAGATTTTCAAAACAATTTTTTTTTTTCAAACAACGTCTGGCAAAACTTACGGAATTGAAGTTAAAAATCAAAGACCGAAAAATAAAAATTAATTTTCAGTGACAATATTGGTGGCAGAGAAAAGGGGGACAATACCTTAACACAAGTCTTGCTTATTATGCTTTTAAGAAAGAGAAAAATCATTACAAACATAAACATTAAACAGGTTAAATGGAAATAAGCGCATTTAATAACTCACTACACCATCTCCAAGAGGAAGTTTTAAAGCAATCGATATTCTAAATCTCTCAAATTACATACAGTCGAAGATAAAGTTCTACATAAAGTAACTACATCGTAGTTTTGATAGAAGGGTTTTTATAATCAAACATATATGTAAGTACACTTAAAGAAAAAAGTCTACATACTACTGGTATGTATATCATTGGTATATGTACAGCATATATAACTATATGTAGACTTGTTTCTTTGACTGTACATACATACGTAATTGTTCATAACAACTCTCCAATAAGGATTACGACAATTTAATTTCTCACTACCTACTTATGTATGTAAGTATTATTTTATACATGAGTGTCAGGACCTACAGTTCAAAATTCACTCCAAACAACAGATTGTTGAGAAACTTTTTATGGCAATTTATTTACACTCAGGGGTTTGAACCATGGCCTCACTTCTAATAAGACAAAACCGTGCCTACTAGACTACTGCGACTTTAAATTATTTTTCATTTATTCCGTTCTGTCCGGGCAAGGTAAGACGTTTCACAATCGCCATAATCGTCCTATCAAGAGAACAATATAGGTGGATAAATTCACGGCCATTCAATATTCATTTAGGTGCAATTAAGGATCTACAAAAATCCATATGTCAACGAAACGCATAAACTGTCAAAAACATTACCGTTATCCATGAGAGTGTGTAGGATAATCCGAGACAAACGACTTCGTGTGGCCCACACGAACTCGACCTTTCACAAACTACAACTTGGCGAAATGTGCGTCAGTGACATAGGCATGCACCCGTAAAAATTCAACTGCACCAGGAACTAGTGCAATAAAACGACGACGTGTGTTTGCTTCATGAGCTCTAGAGCTGGTCTTAATTTTCATTGATAAATCAGCGTTAAAATCGATTTTTGGATGAATGGATACGTGAACAAACAAAACTATCGGATTTGCGACGATACCAGTTTATATGAGGCCCATCCAAAGGTGTTTAGTATATCTCAAAATATTCACTATTTGAAGTACGTTTGAAACTAACGGCATCATCGGTCCATATAGCTTTCGGAACGAAATAGGTTACGCCTTCACTGCCAATGTAGTAGCAGTAGGCTAGTAGGTAGTCTCTTGCCTTATTAAACGTGAGACTTTGATTCAAACCCCAGATCAGATAACTCGAACAAAACGAAATTTTGTCGGCGACTTCTCCTCACAAAAGATTTGTGGCAAAAACTTTGAGAGTGAAATAAAATTGCCATCAAAAATTTCTTAACAATTTGTCATTCAGTGTTGACTATAAATCGTAAGTCCACTCCGCTCATGTAAAAAATTAACACACACACAACATAATTAGTGTGAGAAACTCGGTCGTGCTCATGACTGAAGGCAAATTATGTGAATAATTCAAGCAATCGAATTTATTGGCCTCCAATGACATGTGGTTGCAACAAGACGGCGCAATATTTAACGCACCTTCTGCCCCATTATACCACAACTGCTATTCCTTTGCATTGGAATCAGCCCCATGGGCCGTTCGAGTTCATTAAATGGACCTTCTTATATTACTTATATTCTCGTATTGCTATCACAACTATCCTACGCCATTCGCAATGAAATGTTTTCTAAATATGGCATCTATTCATTGTCTACCTAATCTTGGACGGCACTTATTGCTCTGTATTCGCTCTACCATGTGATGTGTAATTCGACTGACTCAAGGGTTCTAATATATGTTGCAAGCACGGTAAAAGAGAAAATTTTCTAATTTCCCTTTGGATATGGTGTAATTTAACGTTATATTCTCGTATATTTTTTTTTTCAATTTCCTTCCATTCTTCACCACTGGTTTAATGCTTCGGTTTAATATTGAAAATAAATATTCGAAGTTATATTGAGATGTCGTCATGGCTTATGTGGTGTATTGCCATGGCGTTCATAATTTATTATTTATTTTTCTTCTTCTTCCTAATAGAAATGCTGCTGATGAATTTCTATTTCTTCTTCTTGTTGTTTTTTCATTTTATTTTAAGGTTAGAAACGAAGTGCATTCGATGTGTTGTAAGTGAAAGAATGAACGACAACTCAAGTAATTACCAGGTAAAGTTGTTAAAATTACAAAAAAAAAAAACTACAATAACTACAACATCAACAACCTCAACATTGACAGTAAGAATAATAATAATAATAACAACAACAACAACAACAACGGCAATATTAACAACAACAAAAACAATAACATTTTGAAGTTGCAATGCAGACGACATTATAAAACGATAAAAAAAATCATTTTTTGCAGTAAACGACGTCAACGATTAATATTTTCTGCATCATCAGCACAAATTTTCTACTCTTTCCACTGCCTTCACTCCATTGCAGTCCTCTCCTCTTGCCATAATTTACCACTCCTGCTGCTGTACAATACATGGGGTTTGTATATGACGAGTACACGTTAATAACATCAGGTATTAAGTGGTTTTATGCTGCATCACTTAAATTACATAAACATACACACACACACACAAAGACAAACTTACAACGCATACATAAATACATACATACATACTGTACATATACTAATAGAAAAATAAATAAGCAGATCCAAAATAGACATAAAATTCCAGGCATGAACAGATTTAAAGAGTCTGAAAATACAGGGTCTTGAGTTTTGCTGAACAATTTAATTTGACGTAGAAATTTGCATCAAGAAATTTAACTAAGCCCAGTAATTTCTGACTGCAGCTGTATAATGCACCCTGTATAATGACCTCCTCACATACACTCACACACATACACACACACTTGCACATATAAAACAAATAAAATATGAATAGATAGATGATGATGGGAAGCTGTTTATCTTGAATGGCTGATGTTTTTATGAATAGTTTGATGAATCGTTACATAAATATTGCACTACTGCCTCATCTTTTTCTATTTATGTTTCTTCTTCTTCTTCTTTTTCAATACCACACACGTACAAAAGATTTACAAATTCTCTGTAGTATATGCCTGTACACAGATGTATGTACACACACATGTTTGTATAGAAATTCGCAAATTCATAAACACTTGGCTATAAGCCGGTACACAATATTAATGCGGATGTGGTAACGACATAAAATTCTTATAAAATATCATCTGCAATTTGGTGGGAGTGATACCCAACTGACAGATATTGCTTTTACTAGCTAACCAAATAAAATTTTTTACAACAAATTGACTCCAAAACGAGCATAAACAAGTATAATGAGCATGAATGGTCAGACAATTGCGCAATTTTACTACCCAACAATGTTTCCTCAGACGGTATATCGATTCCAGTAAAATAGAATAAAAATCTGCGTAAAAAAACGTGTCCTCTTTCAATTTAAAAGATATGAGAACTATTTCTGACATAGGGGAAATGGTATATCAAAGCTTCCAATGCAATAGAAAGTTCTTCGTGTAAGAGTACTGTGATCATACGATCTAATGGGCTATCATCAGGCTAAGTAAGCCTCTATTCCTGTAAGTATATACATAATTTGGTCATTACAATCCCCCACTCAGGGTCATAACCCCGCTTGTTACACCTTTCATGTTGCGTGTGTTAATTTTTTACACGAATGGCGGGATCTACTGTTTAACTTGTCTTCGAACCATAGATTTTTGAGAAACTTTTCATGGCAATTTGATTCACTCCCAAACAGATTTTTGAGAAACTTTTCATGACAATTTTATTCATTTCCAAAGAGTTTTTGCAGCAATTTTACTGAGAGCCAGAGTACTCTGGTTTTTGGTTTGAATCATGGCCTCTCACCTAGTAACCCAACACACTACTTGCTAGAGTACGACGTACATACATACTACCTACTACTAGTATAATATCTTCCCCAAATCTATTGCAATGGCCTGTCAAAACAGATTGCTTACTAACCAAGGGTTTTACTTGGGTACTCTACTGTATGCCTCAACACCCTTTCTCTACTGTAATCACTTAACAAAAATTTCGACTGCCTTATATAACCAAAGTCTTCCGAACATATCTTGTACGTCACACAAACTTTCGAGGCCCATTAACGGCGTGCAAGCAGTGCTTCATGAAAGCTTATCTATTTCCACATGATCTGAAATTCCTGTTAATCCCATTATATTTACGTGACAATCTTTTCTGAAATGAATCGAGGGATGGCAGCATTTCTGAGATAAGTCCTGTATTTTGACTTTTCTGTCCAAGTTAAATTAAAGGCAACTTTAAAAAGCAGAGGCTATCGCTTAGCATACACCTACACCACTCTGCGACCCCCTTCTACATATCATAGAATACATGCATAATTGGTCATTACAAACCTTCAGCTAGGATTACGACCTAGCTCCTCATATCACTTATTTTGTGGGGGTTAAATCTACACATGAGTAGCTGGACCTATAGTTAAAACTCGATTTGCCAGAAGTCGCCGTAGTCTAGTAGGTAGTGTGTTGGCTTATTAGACATAAAACCAGGGTTGGAGTCCGAAGCCAGACAGCAAAACAAAATACAAAAAGTATTTCTATGGCGATTTCTGGCAAAAACTCTGAGAGTAAATAAAATTGCCATGAAAAGTTTCTCGAAAATTTGCCGTTCGGAGACGACTTTAAACTGTAGGTCCCGCCACTTATGTATAAAATTAAGGCACACAACATAAGTGGTGTGGTCAATAAGCCTGACTGAATGGTTGTAATGAGCCATTAAATGTATTTGCCAGAAATCTGCTTAGCGGAAGTCGGCGAGGAAATGTTTTTCAGATTTCATTTTGATGTCTGTCCTGGGTTTTGAACCGTGGTCTTGCGTTTAATAAGACAACATATTACCAAGACTAGTGTGCCAAGACTAGTGTGCCAAGAATAGTGTGCCAAGGATAATGTGCCAAGACTAGTGTGCCGAGACTACAGCTACTTCAATCATATCACCAAGTAGTCTCCCTTTTAAAAGATGTTGCCCTTTACAGATTACTCAAGTCACCTTGGCTTCTGAGATTCGGTGGGAAGTATTTAACAAGAGCGCAGAGTTTACTGAAAGAAGCTGTTAACTCACTGTATTAGCCACCGAAAATTATATATTTTTTGAGTATTGGGCAGAAGGTAGTTGAGTGGAAGCTGCCGAAGATATATTTTTTGTGAAATTTCGTTTTATTCGAGATGCCTGGGCTGGGATTTAAACCTTAGGTTCACGTCTAATAAATTAACACACTAACTTCTATCATACGGCGATGAAGAATACTCTTGAATGAGAAAGTGCAACGAAGAGTGTTAGTGTTCAGGTTCATGTTGTTGGTCATTCCTATCCTTCAGTTAGGATATTAGAGCTAGGCTTGGAAACTCGGGTTCGTGTCTAAAAGGCAACGCATTACCTACTAGACTACAGCAATGAGACATATTTAATGGTGTTGAGTTTCTAGTCTCTTGTAATCTCACAAAGTCTGCTTATAGATTACTTAGTTTTGATTCAGTCTTAAGAGATAAGCTTCTCCAGCAAGGAAGATTCCTTGCCTTGAACACCTTAAACAAAAAACTGTTCGATGTCGAGTAATAAGGTCCCCCAATTAGCGCAGTATTTTCGTAATTTTTGTGCGACAACCCATGGAAACCATTTGAATCGCTTACATTTCTCATTACCTTAAGGATGATAAGGAAAGTAGTTCCTTTGAGTTTAGTAAGGGAAACATAAGAAATTCACCTGCAAAATCTTATAATTTTGAAAAGCATCCATGAATGATGCCTTGCCTGTAAGCAAGAGATGTTGTTGTTTTGATAGAAATTGAAGACATTTTCCTTGAATTTCAATCAAACTTAGATCAACCAGAGTAAAAATAGTTTTTCAATGAAATTCACATGCAGGTAAAATGCAATATTTTTTTTTGAAGAATTTTGTGGAAATATTTACAAAACACAACAACAACAAAAACGAAGAGTGTTTAATAGAATTTTAATGGCAAAGAAAACCTTGACTGTAATGAAACGTTGACTACACATACCGATATACATACTAGTACATGCACATGATAGTGAATATTTTGAGGTTAGTATCTTAAGGATTCATGTATCCATGCCATGTCATTTAACACTGCCATTGAGATGAAACAAAACAACAACAAAAAAAAATAATAATTTCATTAAAAATATTTCTCTCCTGTGTTATGAAGTGTTTTATTGATGCCATTATACGTACATGGGGAGTGGGGGGGGGGGAAAACTTAAAAGTTTTTGAAAAGGGGTGACATAATAGCAGTTGCCACCGCGTCAGGCAGCATCAATTATTTTAAATTACTTTTTGCCACTTCAAATGACTGTTACCAGCCGCCAAAGCGAAAGATGAGAGATGTGGTTGTGACCTTGAATTGGTTGAAATGGTTGAAATGGCTTTTAATACTTAATAGCGTTGTGAAAAATAATTACAAATTGCACTTAAGAATTGTTTATTTCATAATGTAAAGTGAAACAATGTAAGTGAAACAAATTTAAGGCATTTCCTTACAGCAAAAGGTTTGTTTCCATATCCCCTTCCTATAAACGAACGCACTTTTAGCACAAAGTTCAAGTGTGCCAGGTCATAGGCAATAACAGCTAAAGTTTATCTTTATATAGGCCTTCAGTCAACTCGTGGTCAGTACTACTACCACCTTCACCACCTCTACCACTACCACTATCACAACCATAACCAACGCCTTTCATTGCCGATAATCCTTAATGGCCGTTTTCAAAAGAATTTCGCGCTTTTTTCTCTTCTCTTTCTTTCTCAGTTTCTTTTATGCTTTGTTTTATGCTTGTAAAGAGCTGCAGTGAAAAGATTTCACAAAACACCTGCTCTATTTAGCCTAACCATATATTTTATGGTTTTTGATTTACAAGTCAATACATCGCTGTATTGGCATAAACTATTCGCCAATGACCCCAAGCGTTCATAGATCATATAAAATACTTTTGCAAAACGGCAACATCATAGAAATCAGAGGGGATTTAAATTCATGTAATGTACACTTAAAGAAATGTAGGACATTTGCAAGCTGTGGATCAACAACCTTGAATATCTTACCTTGACTACAACAAATTCAAGATAGCAGAAGACACGGTGTGCACTTTTCAAATTAACGACAAGCATGGTAGAGTATGAGACCTCGGTTTAAGCCTCAGGTCAGACATCGTTAGCTAAATGAAATGCGAAAAGATGTTTCTACAGCGATTTTCTCTCAGCAGATTTCTGGAGGAAAAAAAAAAAACTGAAACTGAAATAAAATTGTCATGAAAAGTCTCTCAATAATTCTGCCATTTCGAGTCGTCTATAAACTGTATTAAATGAACACACACAACATATAATGTTTTGCAAAAGTACTTTTATAACGTTCATCTGAAGAAGCATTCCTATGATGGCACACCCAATGGTGCTCTAAGAATGGGTGGAAACAATGTATCTACCAAATCCCCCAACGTAAAATGATGCAGCCTCATCATAAGACTATCAAATTTTACATCACCGTAGATGAATACCAATTCGAAGCCATGATTGCAGACCTGACTTCTCTCTTGGTTAGTACTCAAAGTCTATCTAAACTCCTTTTTAACAATGCTTAAGAATGGAAAGCCAAATAGAGCTAACGCTCTATCTGCGATTTGCGTACAAACAACAACCATCCCATTGCTTCCACAACGGACGAGTCTCAGGGGCTTCCGTGGTACCAACAATAAGCTTGTGATCAGACTTCGTAGTTCAATATGTCACCAGTTGAGCACCAAACAGGTTGGGGCTATAACGTACAAACAACCACCATCACGTTGCTCCCACAAGGGAATGGTGTCTGGGGCTCCAGTGGTACTAGAGATAAGCCTCTAGTCAGATATCGTAGTATAATGTGCTACCAGTTGAGTCCTAAAAGGTTTGGAACTGGTGTTGTTTCACCAGGTTAATGAAGGGACTCACAAACAAACACAATGAAGGGCTACTATGTACCAACTATGGAAGCCGTCATCCTCACGCAGGACCCATAGCGGCAAACCCACTAGTGTAGAATGCACACACAAATGTGGAGCTAAGGAAATACCGGTGTTATCCAGATCACCTAATTCAGTCAAAAAAGTTGGTCTGATGAACCGCTAGCCCAAATAACTACACCGAGCAGTTCTTTTTTCGGAATGAATTGGACGCTTTTGGATTTCATATGGCCAGGTATCGTTTCAAATTCGGTAATTTTTTTCGTTGACGTACCAATTCATGCAGAAATAAGCCTCGCGTCTGAAGATTTCTCAATGAAAATTCGACTCAAATTGTCATCCACTAAACAATAAATATCTGTGACCCGATAGGATCTGTGTACCGTAGTCATTTACGTCTCCCAATTTCCGACCAATCCATGGACTTATGTCCGGAATAAGTTTCGTCGTTCAATACAAGAGTTGTGGAGTTGTCGACTCCGAATGACAAATTTTTGAGAAACTTTTCACAGAAATTTTATTTTACACTCAGAGTTTTTGCTAGAAATCTGCTGAAAGGAAGTCTGACCTGGGATTTGAACCGCGGTTTCATGTTTAATAAATCAACACACTACTTACTAGACTACGGAGAGAAAGTGGCTTTAGTCCATATGAATTAAATGATTTCGGTAAGGCTAGACATTCAAGCAAGGTTTCATTGTTGAACTTGGAGACGCAAGGAACTCCTACATCTATTTTAGGTGTTGTCCCTCTATTTTTTTCTCAGTGTATCTCCAGCATAAAGTTGTAGACATAATTGTAATAACAACATACCACAATTGGTATGTCTCTTAAATAAAAGTGATTAAATTGATAATCACTTACACTTACATACATATGTATACCCTTACGCACACACACACATGCACACACATAGACACAAATACGCATACATTTAAACAATTTTATAAATAAAATAAATTCCTTATTGACTGAAGCAGTTTAAGCTTCTGAAAATCGAAATAATATTCGACTTACTAAGCATGGAACAAAACAAAATAAAATAAGAAAGTAAGACAGAAAGTAAGATAGAATGAAAGAGAGACATTCAACATTGAAAAACTAACAACAACAACAACCATTACAATAAGAACAATAATAAATTACAAGACATTAATGCGTTAGTACACATCCAAATGCAGCTCATCTTTGTTACGTTTTATAAGGCTTTATAGGCTCTACTTAAACAAAGTCTACGTAGTGACGTACGTACATTGCGTTCTATAAGCCATCGACAATCAATATTTTTGCCTGACAAACCAAAGCAGATAGCAGAAGGCAGTTAGTTAAGTTGGCAGGCCGAAGAAAAAAGTCTCCCCTAAAAATTGTTTCAAAAAGTTACTTTCATACGTTCGGTTGATCTGGTCTGCAATAGCATTGAACTGATTCTAGGATTGATCCCCTCTTTGTTTGTTTGTGTGTGTTATAGTTGTTGTTGTTGTGCCTATTATTAATAACTTGTACATTAAAACAGTCAAAGCAGTTAAACAAAACAAAGTTAAAGAAAAAGGCAAAGAATAGTAACGAAACGAATAAAAACTTTAACAAATTGTTTTTGCCAAGTTCTGATTGGTTGCACAAGACCAGGTGGTCGTACTCCTGTTTAACTGCTTTTATATCGACCAGGAAAAAAAAATGAAACTGCAAAAAGCCAAGCCAAAGAACTTCAGCTCCAGCTCCAGCTACAACTAAACAAAACTAAACTTTTAGACAAGACAAGGCAATACTCTCGTACAAGACAACACAAGAAACGCAGCATCCCAGCAATCCAGCATCACTTTAAATACTCTCCCTCTCTCTCGTAAAGCTGCAGATAAAACGAGTCAAATTATTTATTTATTCAATATTTTGTAGTTGAAAAACAAAAAAAGAATTGCCTGTTTAAGCCTTCTTTTCTTTTCGTTTTTCGTTTCATGTGGCAAATGCAACAATTTCTTCAACTTTATCGGTTAAACCAAATAACCCTGTCTGGCTGACAGTTGTAAGTTAAAATACGATATAATTTTTCAGACAGACAGACAGTCAGGCTGTTTGTCGCACTGACTGTCTGTTTGTCTGTGGCTGTGTTTTAAGAGAGAACATATGTTTCAGCATCCAGTATGGCAATGTTTGTTCTTCTACGGATTTATCACACAATCAGAGAAATGCTTTGTTTAGCATCATAAACTAGTTTGGGGATCATCATCTTCTCATCGTCATCATCTTTGCTTTGCAACAATACAGCACAGCACAGCAGCACATCATGGCAGCCTTTTTGTTAAGGATTGTGATTAAAAAGGAAATTTAAAGTGAATTTTGAAATCGAAATCAAATATCGCAGAGAGTTTTTTCGGAATAAGGAAGAATAAATGAGAAAAAAAGCAAGTTTTGTTACACAGGGATGCGTTGTAAACCTTTCCCCAAGAGTTTTTTAAGAAATGCTGCGAATAATTAAACTGTATTCACAGAAATAACTACCAGTTGCCCTAACTTCTGCCCTGTATCTTGCTGTATCATAGTCAAGTAATAGTTGTTGACCTGGACCCTCTTGGATTTTCACAAAGAACATCGTAGATTAAGGATGACGAGTTCGAAAAGATTAAAAAAAATCTTGTTAGGCTTAGGGCCTGAGCTCCTTATAAGAACTGATAAATATATCAGATCGTCCTGCCAAATATCCATGGACAACCACCGGCAGCAATGTGTTTTCGTTGAATGGACCCTGAAGAAGGAGAAATTGGGAACTGCCTCTAATTTTTATAGTCAAATTATCTTCAGCGATACGCCACATTTGTGGACAAATAGATACGTGAACACACAAAATTGTCCAACAATCCACATGAAATCGAAATGCGTTTAATTCGTCCTCTAAAAGTCACTGTTTGGTGACAATTTTGGGGTGACAAAGTCATCGGCCTATTTTTCTTTGATCACAGTCAATGGCGAGTTGAGTTATAGGTTGATGCTAACCAAGTTCTTTTGGCCTGAATTAGATGATCAGGACAACAATGTCATATGGTTTCAGTAGGACGACACTATGTGTCACACTGCTTATTATGCACGCGCAATTTAGGGACGTGGCCATGTCTCAAAGATGCGATGAGGACTAACCACCGAAATCGTGGCATTTAACCATGTTGGACCTTTGTTGTGTAATTTTCTTAAGTCGGAGGTCTACGTGTACTCGAATAATTCACAAACCTTCTCAACACAATCCTCAAAGTTCCCATAGCCTATGCCGTCGGTCAAATTGGTAAAGCAAATTGGTAACTGGACAAGATATTACCGAGTACACTTTAAAACTTTTGGGTTATGCACAGATTTTAAGGACATTTTGTAAATTTGGGGTCAAGGCTTCTTAATATCTATGCCCGAACACGTAAGCTTTTGAAAGAACTAAAGTCGAGAGCGGTCTGTAGTATATTGACTGTTGATTGCAGCGACCCCGTGCTTAGGTTATTGAAATCTACTTCGATTGCAACTCAGTGTGTCTTCTCATGTACAACATAGTGTCCAGCCTTTCTGGGTTCGAGCATCAAACAGAATGATGATGCTGATGATCGTTCCTTTTCTACTGAGAGAAGGGTGTTAATTTGATAGATGAATGGATAGATGTTAGGTTGTCTAACATCATCACAGGCAACGCATTCAAAGTCCTAAGGCTTTTTCTGTTATAGGGAAGGAAGAAAACTGTATCGGTAGGAAATCGATTAAGCTTTTAGCAGTCATATGTAAGTACAGGGTACTGTATATCAGAGTAACCAAAAATAGGAGTCTTAGTGCTTCGCTCTAAGCGAGCTTGTCTGGCTTTTGAAACCTTCCACGGAATTTTTAGTTAATAACCACAAAGTAGGCGACGCATGTAATCCAACCTAATCCATTTCGATCTAATGATCTCGAATTTTGATTATTCTCGCATAAAGTTAATGCTCCAGCGAACCTGTTAAAGCATTAACCCAGCAAATTAAGACCTTAGAAAACCGCTAGGTCTTCGCTATTTTTTTCACTTTACGACCATGCCCATGATCGTTCGTCGTTTACAAAACTGTTAGGGATTGAATAGAAGAAAGAAATGGAGTAGTGATCCGATTATTCCATGTTTCACTAAAGACCGTACGTTTCAAATTGCAAAGCAAAGAAATGGTCGTGAGTACCATGTGTATGTATTGGCTCTTTGTAAGGATGTGTCTATATTTTACTGTTCGGTAGCCGGAAATAGAAACTTTTTTTTCCACATTTTGAATTCTGCATACAAATCTAGAAATATTGGCCTGTTATTGCCCTCAAACCAATGAGATTTCTACTCAAAAAATACATTAAAATGTCTCAGTAAACGAAAGATTAGGGTAGTATTACATCCTTCAGCATAACAAGTCACGGAGTAAAATCAATTCAAGTCGCGTATAATAGTACTACACTATTTTCTGACCCAGTTTTTTTTGGGGTCATGGTTATTTCTAACAATATCTATACCGCATGGGCAAAGAGACTGATCCTGGCCGCATTTATTGCGAGGGAACGAGTGACGACGCTTAACACACATTCTTCCATCGCATCAAATGGCAAGACGAGAAGAACGTCTTGAAAGAGCAAATTGATGAACATACACTGACAACATTGTGGAAACGAAAGGGAGAAAACGCGAGACGAAATGGAGCGCTGTGAGAATGTGTACTCCGCAGGAAGAAGGCAGAGCTGGACACGAGCTTCAAATATGGCGTACCAAGACGTGAGACCGTAGGGAACGGTCTTTAACGGGACGTCGTTCGGGGCCCTTTCCGAAATAAAGCAGATAGCCGTCCCGGAAAGGGAATATCCCCGAAAGGAGGGATTGTTTTAGTGGAAGCACCACTCGACGCATTTGACGACGGTTCACCTAGCCCACACACCAAAAACAAAAAATAAATGATTGTCCTTATGAACTGGAATAGAGGTCGCCGTGGTCTAGTAGGTAATGTGTTGGCTTATTAGATGAAAAACCCGAGTTCGAATCCCTGGTAAGACATCAAAACGAAAATTTGAAAATAATTTTTCGGTGACTTCCTCTCAGCAGATTTCTGGCAAAAACTCTGAGAGTAAAAAAATTGCCATGGAATGCTTCTCAAAAAATGTGTCGTTCGGAGTCGACATTAAACTGAAGGTCCCGCCACTCATGTATACAATTAAAGCACACAACATAAGTGATGTGAAAAGCTAGGACATAGTACAATGGGTCAATTCGATCACCGAGTACTGTACTTGTTAGAATTGATAAATACACGTCCTCTAACTTAACTTAACCTATGGACTGATCGCCTTAAATAAGAGAAGACACTCTTAGTTTTCTGCATTCTATTATTTTCTAACTCTTTAATTGTGGCTATGAAGTGAGGTGTAAGCTTAGCTTTGTCCTTTGAAAAACGAAATTCAAAACCTTTTCCTAAAAGTCAGTCCATCAACCAACACAACTGAAGTATTGATCTAAAATTACAAATATTTTCTGCCGCCTTGTAATGTTTTAGAAATTTTTCTAGAATCATTTCTTCTCAGTGACGAGATGGTAGAGCGAAAATGTGGCATACTTTACATAGCTTTTTATTCAAATTAATTGCATATTGTGTTCCCTGCACCTGCTGGCTGTTTGCTCACTCCCCTCTCCTCTACCATACATACATACTTCGATAGACATGGCATGTTTAAAACTTAACCTGTTGCCGTGATGTTGTGTTGTATTGACTATACGGCCATAGATCATTATCGGATTACAATGCGCCTTCCGATTGCCAACACAACCGGCATAGAGACGACGCTTATTCTCTATACAATAAAAGTGTTTTGCTTTGCTTTGGTTTTTGGCGGATGTTTCATAAACAGGAGAGTAAAAACAACAACAACAACAACAATAATAAAACAAAAACAAAAACAACAATGACTGTTTTATTGCAATTTACTGTGCTCTAAATGTGGCAATTTTTGTGAATGTGCTTCTACCACTTCTGTTGAACAACATGTTTTGCATGTGATGCAGGAAGATGCAGCAGCAGAAACAGCAACGGCAGCATTCAGCAGCATTGCAGGCAGTAAGTGGTGTTGTAAAATTAGCCATATTTTTAGACCGGCACTGCCATATATGGCTGATTTTGTACCCTCTTTTTTGAGATAGTGTGTGTGTGTGTGTTGGTTTAGGTTTATTGGCCATAAACTGTAGACCAGAAGTTTTACGCATTTAAACAGGTTACGCGGCTGGCCAGTGCGAGTCTCTGACAATCGAGTTCTAAAGGAAACAACAAATGGCCACAGATTTAGCACACAGGTGGCAGTAAATGCCCAACTATAAGTTAATAAAAGATTTTTTTTGTTTTTTTTTTTTTGTTTATGATGCTGCTGCTACAGTTGGCAACGTCATCATCGTCATCAACATCATCTTCATAATCGCCATCATATACAGATGTGAACGCATCAATTAACGTGTTTTCGTTTCTTTTCTTGCCATTTTTTTGGTTTTGTTTTTCTCTACTTCAAGCACAGTGTTACGCTAACAGACTTTAATGTGTTTTGGAAATGAATTCTAAGCGTATTCGCATGGCTACTTTCAAATTCCTTTAAATGAACAAGCAGGAGTTCAAGCAGCTTTGGGAACCTGCTTTTATAGTTATGGCAGCGTAAAGACATTCTCATCATCTCCCAAGTAATTTTGTGGCGCACAACAATTCCTAGGAAAGCTGTAGCTGCAACTGCAACTTCAACTGCAATACTGTTGCGATTTACGCGTTTTGGTGCAACTTTAACTATGAAAATCAAAAGTGCACCTGTTGCTGTCTCTGTGGCAATGCATCATTCATCTGCTCACATGCCGCAACAACAACAATAACAATAACAAGCTTGAAATTAAATAAGAATCTGGATATACTCTGCTCCAGCTACCTTACTCCCTATCACCTTATTCATTGAAATTCTTTTGATGTTGTTGTTGCACAGTATTTTATGAAAAATTGTTGCATCATGCAGGGCAAGACAAGGAAGGGCCTGTGTAAGAGCTTGGACCGGATTGAATTGTTGCTGGCTGCACTTGTTGCCACTTCTAAATAAAGATCGGCTGCCAAACTTACTTCAACCACACATATGTACTCGAACGTATGTATGTATGCATGGCCATGCAATGCTTATCATTCATATAAAAGAGTGGGAATACGTTGCTGCCTTTTTCTTCTCCAGAAAAACAAAATTAAAAAAAAAAAATCTTACGACATGCGTGTACAAATAAATGATTTCCATCATAATCCAGGGCAGTCCAGGCAGTGCCAATGCAGTATATCGAGTATACAGTACAGCACGATCATTTGTGTGCTTTGCTCTCTTCATCATTACAGTGCAATGGCAGTTCTACCTGACAGCAGCCTAAGGCTTAAAAATTATGTTGAAAAAACAAAAATAAAAATTAAAACTTCAGACAACAACTATGATTGATAGTTTTTCATATGTTGCTTGCCTGCCTGCCTGCCTGCTCAGTGTATGCCACAGCTGTGTTTGTGTTTGTCTTCTTGCTCTGGTCATTGTTGTGGCCCCAAATGTTGATAGTTTTATTGCCATTGTCGTTCATAATCTGTACTCTTAGCTCTTTAATTGCGACATTGTAAGTGATCTTTAGTTGTTGTTTGTTGTTGGTTGTTTGTTGCTCAACAACACAAGTGTTGCATTGTTTATTTGTTACATTTTGTTCACAATTATAGTGTATCAGGCATATTAAGTTTCCAAATCGATTAGTTGTTGTAACATGACACCACAAAGATTTCCATGATCAAACATTTTGAAATGTTCATCAAAAAAAAAAAAAAAGCGTTGGAAAGTTATTGAACAAACAAAGACTTTGCAATGGCTTTGAGGTACTCATAAAAGGGGCCTCTTTATCAAATCGTTTTTGGTAACTAAAATCCATCATGGACACAAGGCACCTTTACGATTCTCCGACCTTTCGCAAATCGGTATATTAGGCTTATAACTCGTATTATTTCAAGCAATTCGCAGCACCTATTTGAAATGGAGAATACTAAAGGTTGGTGTCTGAGATCAGATCTAATCAAACCATATACAGGATTTCATTCGTTAAATTTCTCTAGTTATATTCAACGAAAGCTGAAAGCAAAACCGTTTGGAATTCCTTAGTACTGAGTACTCCTGACTGTTAATCTTTCCTTAGCAAATAAGTAAAGTTTGGTTGCCTCTGACGAGAACGACGCAAACCCATGGTTCTGAGCTTAGCTTAACAATGTTAAAATAATTCTTTTGAAGGCTTCCTCCCACTAGTTTTTTTTTCAAAAATAAAAATCTGTCGTCTGCTGGTTCCGTTACCCATTGAAAAAATTAACACACACAACATGGGTGGTGCAAGATTGCTGGATTGTAATCCTGACTACAGGGTTGTAATGATCAATTATGTAAATAAGTATCTCATAGGCTATGAAGAAAGGAAGACTTGGCGATATCTGAAAACTGATATCTGGACATCAATTGACATGGAAGTCAAAGCCTCCTCTTTTTACTTGCAAAAAATCAGAAATGTTCAACGATTTTGAGACTATTTATGGCAGCTACCTTAACCTAACCCAACAGATTGACAGGAAAACAAGGCTACAGCCATTGAACTGATTTCAAACTAGTTTCCCTTCGAGTTCATAGCCGATTTCGATTGAAGTCTAGCAGCTAATGTCAATATATTTCTTGGCAGATTTTAAACTACCGGGTCCGCAATCTAACGTTTTTTTTTTAACGAGTGCTTATTTCGTGAATGGTAACTCTTAGCTCATGACTGATTTGACAGATAATTAGTTTTATCCCTCCGCTAGACGAATATGGTTGTGTATACGCGTTTTCGCTTCGGTAAGTAGGCCTGTGATCGACTTACAGCAGATGCCGATTTTGGCAAAAAAAAATCATCTTTTCACATGAAACTCATTTTGATCTTGGGGCACAGAAAACCCGCACGCATACACTCAAAAGCCGACGCACCCAAAACGAGTCATTGTTTAGATCGGATTTTGGTCCAGAGGCATAATTGGGTAATTTTTCTTTGAAAATGAGCCAGGAGTGGCCGTTACAGTCAATGGCGATCGTTGTTGGGCCATGCTAAACGAATTTTTGTTCACAAAAATTGAAGAGGAGGATATTGGCAACATTTGGTTTCAAGAGGACGGTATTACTTGCCACACAGTCGAAGCTACACTTGATGTTTTGCGCCCTGTTTTTGACGATCGCATTATCAGCCGCAGAGCTAATGTCGATTTGCCACCTCGGAGCTGCATTAAACTATTATTTGTGGGGTACCGTCACAGATAAGTGTTACGCCGACAAGCCAGAGACGATTGACGCTTTAAAGGATAATATTCGTGAAGCCAGCTGCACACAAGCGATAATGTACTTAAAATTTGGACCGATCGTGTAGGCTACTGCATGGCCAGCAGAGGAGTCCATTTGAATAAAATTATTTTCCATTATTAACCGGAAGGATTGTACTTTCAAATAAAAAAAGAAATTTAAGAAAATCTTCAGTAATTTTTTTGAAAGCAATTTCAAGAAAAAAAAAAGTTATTTGATGGACCCTTTACTATCCTAAGCTGGATCATAAGTTGTCAAAGCAAAGTCATGTTAAATTCCGAGTATATTACTGAACTACCAGATAATCACTCTTTTTCTGAGTAAGATTTGGAGTAAGAGTGGTATCTTACATATTTCCTATATTGGACAGCGTACCACAGCAAATAAATTCTTTCGAACGCTTGCCAAGTATGTACCACCTCTAATGCTACAGCTTTAAAGAACTTTTTCTAGCCGTTTGGTCTGAACATCTGTGTATCTGTGCAAATGCATTCGGTCTGCATGCTGTTTGCATACACATCCACAAGTTCGAAACTACCGCAAGACTAATTTGCATTCACCAATGAATTCCTATGTCCTGCTGGGATGATCGCAGTCCCAGTTCTTATTAAATAGTATCAGGGATAGAAGGCAACCATGAACAGCTTGTCAAATATGTTATGCGAAATCGACATGAAAAATTTAACACGCAACATGAGTGGTATGAAGCAAGACAAACAGTTGCAAAGCTCAATGACGTAATATAACGATCGAATACAGCTTTGACGTAAATAATGTTGTTACGCTTTTTGAAACGACCCACAGTAGGGTATCCGTGTTGAAGTACTTGTTTTTATTAAAAGTTCACTTCAGTCCAGCTGTTAACTTCTTTGGCTTTTGTCTTATGCTCTCATGCAGCAGGCTGGCTGGTTGACTGACTGGCTGCCAACCAGCTTGGCCCAAACTGATTTGATATCAATGCAACATAATGTTGTACACCATATATGTATACACCGGTACACAGGTATTGTTTTCAACTAAGAGTGCAACACAAAAAAAGTGATTTTTATTGTGCGGCAATTGCGCTAGCGCTACCATACTGGGAGATGATGGCATAACTTTTGTTTTGCTTTTGCTTTGCTGCTCTGAATACTTGCTCTGGCTGTTGCTGTTGATGTTTTTTGAACTTATTTGCTCAAATATGTTGTACATTGTAATTATGCAATAGAGCAGCAACACTATGGCAACTCATAAATGGAAGAATGAGTGGCGCCATTTTACTTTATTAGGCAACTGACAGATTTATTTAATTTTTCCTCGTCTTCGGTTTTCTTCTTTCTTCGGCATTGTATGTCTTTGGCACCCTCTCTCTCTCTCTGTAGTAAGTTTACTGATGTGATGTGATGCCAACAACTGTTAATGCCACAGCAGCTGCTAACGATCGATCGATCGTTCGATATTGATTTTCATGCTGCAGTTGTTGTTGCTGCTCCTTTTGCAACAATTGATGTGTTATTGATCTTGATGTTTGGCTGATGATGCTTCCATATTGGCTAATAATGTTGGAGGCTGCTATTCCATGCTGCTGGTTGCTGCTGCTGTATTTCAGATGGTGTCAGTGTTATCATCATAAATGGTTATTGTAATCTGAGACTTGCGACGTGTTCTAAGTAGAAACCAAAAAAACAAAAAAAGCAGAAAAAAAGCAGTCACAGATTTCAAGTAGCAGAACTGATTTCAAATGAAACGAAAGAATGAACGCATAAACGTATGAAGGCTAATTGCATTAGTGTAGCAGCAAGTCATATTTAGTCATACACACAGTTTAACGTTAAAATGCCGCGCTGACAATTTTGTTGCCTCTTTGTGCAATGATGCAAGATTTTATTTTAAGATTTTCTGATGATACATTACCGAACAACCAACAACCAACACTGATCGTTGCGATGGGAATGGTATGGTAACTGTATTGCTGTTGTGCTGATAAATAGAACACATTCCCCAAATGCTTACAACTAAAATTGTTGTTGTTTCAATTGCAGTTTTTCTTTTTAAATTGGAAAATTTCATTTGAAAAAGTATTTTAAATAACCTGAGAGATCTGCTTGATGAGATTCTGTGGCAGTTTTTTATTAGAAAAATTTCCACTGCATTTGCCAATTAAAATATTCGATTTTAATGAACTGGTATTGGGAATACCAATGGCCTGTAAGATTGTGTGAAATATAATAAAGGAGGCACTTCTACTGAAGCCAGTTGTTCTCTTAAAATACTAAGTTTTTCTATCAGGTCTTCGCAATGTTTCGAAAGACCTAATATTAGTTGATCTCAATCACTGAAACGCTTGTTTTACTTTTTGCTATCATTTCTGTTGGCATTCAAAATAGAATGAAATTTCTATATTCCTGGCTATCAAACAATCTTCAATGCCTATCTTGGACTTACTTTTATTGCTTGGAAGTTGAAGATAAAACAATATTTCCTACAGAGCATGATTCATGATCAGTTAGTCTTAAAGGCTCCATAGTCTAGTGTGTTGGTTCAAATCTGAGCTTAGACCTCACGAAATATGAACAAATATATTTCGTCGGTAACTTGCTTCCATTGGTGTGTTGGCAAAAATTGTAAGAATAAATAAAATTTCCATGAAAAGTCGTTAGAAAACATACTTTAAACTGTGGGTCACGCCACTTATGGATAAAATTAACACACACAACATGTACGGTATGGTTGTAAACCTGACTAAAGTCCTTACTCGTTTTTCGATTGAAGAAAAAGTTCTGGACAGAGTTCTGAAAAGATTTCTTGACCTCCAAATTTAAAATTCGATTAATCTGTCCATCTTGTATGTTTCGTCACACGCCAATGCTTAGTGTAGATTGGTTGATACAATACTTCTTCAGAACTTCTCTATCAAACATTATTTTACGGCCACCTTTCCTGAAATTGTGAACGTTTTCGAACACGTTTGCCTTAAAGCCCGCACAAATTCTGTATTGAAATCTGTAGGTTAGTTTAAGTTCATTGAATTAATACTTAAACTCTGCTGGTTACCTCTACATTTGCAGGTCGTACATAGTGGCAGAGGGTAGTAAACAGCTGAAGCTCTTTTCTATACTAGAAATGTTAGATATTAAAGACACATCTAACACTTGGTCGAATATTTGTTAGTTTGACGAAAGACTATTACAGGAATCACAGGGAAATCTTTCAGTGTGGATTTCTCTCTAATTAGTTGCCATAAACGTAATCATGTCGGAAATTAATGTACGTTAAGGCTTACATTTATGACTTGGTCCTGTTTTTCGAAACCATTCCCTTCAAGGGTAAATGAAATCATGAAGGACATTTACGTAAGACTTGGTAGTTTAATTTATAAATGCAGAGTCCGGAAAAAAACTTAGAAAAAAAACTAAGTCCCTGCTTTTAGAAGAGTTCAGTGTAGTCTTTTGTTCCCATACTTTTAAATATGGTGAGTAAAGAACTATTATTGCCAATAAATTGCGAAGAGTGTCGCGATTTGGGTATCTCTGTTGCTAGCAGAACTTGTCTAACTGCTGCCCTCGACGTCAATCTGTACTTGTTCCAGATATTTTATCTGTTTTGGCATGAAATGTAAATTGGTCCAGAGGACTGTGCTTTTAAAGTTAATCGATCTTTAAGCTTTATTAATACAGAAGCTTTAGGAACAGTGTTAAAAAGGAGACAATCAGTCTTTACGGATATAAGCTTTCACAAAATCTTTCTTCATTGGGAAAATTATGTTGGTATAATGAACTAAATTGCGAAAATACTAGCCAGGTCTGGCCCTACATTGAGACATGTGGGATAGAATTTGCAATGAAGCTAACAAAATTCGATCTGAGAAACATCATAGGAGTTAAAAAATGATACTGGACTCTGGTTGCTCACGCCACGAAATTTGGAAATACTTCATAATGACTTCCGGAGCGTTGAGGAAGAACAAGATGCTCCAGAACATAATCTCTTTCCTTGGCTGGCGTTCGAGCAGCTGAGAAGAAGTGAATTCTTGAAAACTCAATTTGAAAAATGAATTTGAAAATTCAAGGTCTAATAAATACCTACGAGAAGGTTGGTTGAGAAATACCAACCTGGAGCTAAAATTTTATGGATCGGATCGCCGTAGTCGAACAGGTAGTGTGTTGGCTTATTAGACGTAAGGCCCGAATTCGAAACCCAGGTCAGATATCAAAACGAAAATATGAAAATATTTTTTCGGTAACATCCTCTCAGTAGATTTCTGGTAAAAACTCTGAGAGTAAAGAAAATTTCCGTGAAAAACTTTTCAAGAATCTGTTGTTCGGACCGGACGTTAAACTGTCGGTCCACCCACTTACATAAAAAATTAACGCACACCACATAAGTGGTGTGAGAAGCTAGGTCGTATTCCTGACTGAAGGGTTGTAATGACCAATTATGTATAATCAGATCTAATACAACACAAGTAAGCTATGCCAAGCTAGGCGGCGGATAGTTTAACCTAACCTTTCATTATTGTATTTTTCTCCAATGGCCTGATGCAGTGCTTAAGCGAGGATGGATTCGAGGATTTTTTTGCTATTTCCCTTTTTTCCGAAAATTTAAAGTCTATGCACTAGATGTAGTTTCAAAGCAGCAATCTAAACTGATGATGATGACCTATACAGGGGCTGTGGCTGACTTTGTATGGTCTTTCTTAGTCGAACCATTTGGACTTTCTAATTTATAAACTCTTGTCAAAAACTCACGATTAAAAAATTAAAACGAATAATTAAGGGATTAAAGTGTTGCTTCTTTGGCCATCCAGTCCATTACAGTTTTATTTCCAGCATACAGACTACTCTACTGAATAAAGCGATTCACAGAGGATCTCAATCATTAATAATAATGCACAGAAATTCGTTTGGTATGAAATGAACTCAGGAGAGCAATTTTAGACGTTTTAAAAACTTGAATAGGATTAACATTTCTTTTGATAAGATTTTTTTGGTAGAGATGGTATTAATAATTTCAATACAAAAACTAACACTTTCTTTATTAATGACCACGTTAGGACTTGTGCCTCAAGTATATGTCAAATGATATAAAATTATTGTGTTCCATAGAATACCGAAAAGCCAAGCGACTGAAAAAAGAAATTCTTAAAAAGAATCTCGTTTTTAATCCATCTGCCTACAATTTTCTGTTGGCGTTATAGAATTTAATCCCATTAATCAAAATTAATTCAAATACCGTTAAGCGGAAATATAATCTTGAGTATCATCTTAAGCCGATTACATCCTACCGGTCAAACAAACTTGTGTTAATTATTCATAGAGAAAACGAGCCCGAATAATGAAAACAATTCAGAGATTAACTTCTTATAACGCATCTAAAATATTTTATATTAAATATGATCTGAAAACATGCTGTGACATTGAAATTTTGGCTCTATTACCGAAACAAATTTTTTCTTCTTCTTCTTCTGGTTTTTACTGTAAGTAACACCAAATGTCTTCATTTTCATTGGAAAATATAAAATGACAACCCGACAAATAATATGCGAGACTAAACAGGTCACAACTTCTACTACACCAAACACCAACTGACACTGATAAGAGAGCCTCTAAAATACGTAAACACACACACGCATACATACATCCTTATTAGGGGAGGTCATCTTAGTTGTTTTTTTTTTCTTCTTCTTCTAATGTAAAACTTAAGAAGGCCACACACCAACACCAAACCCAGTAGAATGCTGCTGCTCAAAAGAAAGGCATCTTGAAAGTTGATGCCACAAAGCATGACACTCACTACCTGGCTACGCATTATACTGGTTTTATGTTTTGCCTCTGTGTCTGTACCTGTAACTTGATTTTTATTTAAGGAAAGTGTGAGTGTGTGTGCGTCTATTTTTTTTTTTTTTTTTGTCATTTTATCCTCAAGTGTCACAACTTTCTTTTAAAATCTTAATTTCAAACAAAAGCTCTCGTAAAAAACCAAAGTTCTGGAGAACCAAAATAAAGAGCCGGAGAAGATGTTTTTCAAAACATAAAATCTAAGAAAACACACACACGCATACACACCCATAAAGAACAACTCTGGTGGAGACTAACAAACTAAATTTGCATAATTTAAACGGCACTATACCATTTAAGTGATAATATTAAGAGAGGAGAATAATTTGCTCACCATAAAAGTGTATTAAATTTTAAAGAAACCTTTTGAGAACAAGATTTTCTTTATAGAAAATTTTCGATTACAGGATTTTCTATATAGAAAACTTTCGATAACAAGATATTCTATATAGAAAACTTTCGATAACAAGATTTTCTATATACAAAACTTTCGATAACAAGATTTTCTATATAGAAAACTTTCGATAACAAGATTTTCTATATAGAAAACTTTCGATAACAAGATTTTCTATATAGAAAACTTTCGATAACAAGATTTTCTATATAGAAAACTTTCGATAACAAGATTTTCTATATAGAAAACTTTCGATAACAAGATTTTCTATATAGAAAACTTTCGATAACAAGATTTTCTATATAGAAAACTTTCGATAACAAGATTTTCTATATACAACATTTACGATAACAAGATTTTCTGTATAGAAAATTTTCGATAACAAGATATTCTATATAGAAAATTTTCGATAACTAGATTTTCTATATAGAAAATTTTCGATAACTAGATTTTTCATATAGAAAATTTTCGATAACTAGATTTTTTATATAGAAAATTTTCGATAACTAGATTTTTTATATAGAAAATTTTCGATAACAGGATTTTTTATATAGAAAATTTTCGATAACAGGATTTTCTATATAGAAAATTTTCGATAACAGGATTTTCTATATAGAAAATTTTCGATAACAGGATTTTCTATATAGAAAATTTTCAATAACAGGATTTTCTATATAGAAAATTTTCAATAACAGGATTTTCTATATAGAAAATTTTCGATTACAAGATATTCTATAAAGAAAATTTTCGAATACAAGATATTCTATAAAGTAAATTTTCGAATACAAGATATTCTATATAGAAAATTTTCGAATACAAGATATTCTATATAGAAAATTTTCGATAAAAAGATTTTCTATACAAAACATTTTCGACAACAAGATTTTCTATATCGAAAATTTTCGTTAACAAGATTTTCTATATCGAAAATTTTCGTTAACAAGATTTTCTATATAGAATATTTTCGTTAACAAGATTTTCTATTTAAAAAATTTTCGATAACAAGATTTTCTATATAGAAAATTTTCGATAACAAGATTTTCTATATAGAAAATTTTCGATAACAAGATTTTCTATATAGAAAATTTTCGATAACAAGATTTTCTATATAGAAAATTTTCGATAACAAGATTTTCTATAATAAGATTTTCTATATAGAAAATTTTCGATAACAAGATTTTCTACATAGAAAATTTTCGATAACAAGATTTTCTACATAGAAAATTTTCGATATCAAATTTTCTATATAGAATATTTACAACAACAAGATTTTCTAAATAGAATATTTACGATAACAATTTTTTATATAGAATATTTACGGTAACAAGATCTTCTATAGAACATTTTTGATAACAATTTTCAATAGAAAATTTTCGATAAATATTTTCAATAGAAAAGTTCCGTAGAACAATTTCGTTAAAAACTTTCGATAACAATTTTTTCTACAACAATAGATAATGTTCGGTAATAATTTTTTTCGAAAACAATTTTTTTCGATAACAATTTCTTTCGTTAACAATTTTTCTGAATGAAAATTTTTCGATAATATTATTTCATAGAAAATATTTTTTAACAATTTTCGATAAAAATATTCCATAACTTTCAAGTATATCTTGAGCTAAGGGCAGTACGTATTCTATATTAATTTGAAATCGTATTTAGTTTTCAAATTATGATTTCTACGACCATTTTTTTGTCACTTCGTGCATATTGGATTGGGTTTGTATTTTAGGCCATAACAAATGGCAGCAACAACTTCAAACTAAAAAAAGGAACTTTTTCTCTCGTAGTTCTTCAAGATTGTTTGAAGAATACGCGGACTAAAGATAAGCCGTGGCACCCCCACATATACAAATACAATAAAAATAATTGTACAATGTATGTAGGTGTGTGTTTGTATGATTGTAAGTATCTGTGTAAATGTGAAACATTTGTTTTGTTATCTTTTTTTTTTTTGGTTTTGGTTTTTGTTTTTTGGGTTGTTTTCGGCCATAACAATAAAAGTTTAAAAAAATTCTCCACTTTTTGTTCGTTTGTTTGTTTATTTGTTTGTCTCACAACCAAATACATACAGATTAAGATATGGATGAAATAGTATCGAAAAAAAGAAGTAGAAGAAGCAGAAGAAGCAGAAGATGCAGAAGAAGAGAAAAAGAACATGTTCTTTAATGTTTGATCAACGGATTTGTTAACAGATATACATACACATACGTCCACAAAGAAAAAGACAGTTTGGTCTACTTGGGAAAGACTAAAACATTAAATGTCGCATTAAAATGCAAATAAAAATCCAACAAAGATGAGATTCTTTTGTTTGTTTGTTTGTTCTGAGTCGTCTGTCCAACCATTGAGGGACTCCTGCTGCCATTTGTATCTGTTTTAGGGTTTTGGGGGTTTATCAGTTGGTATGAAAAAAAGCCTTAGAAACACCGAAATCAAACCGAAAAGGCAAAATATAAAATACATTCAAAATGAATTGGTTAACAATGTTTGTTTGTTTGTTTATTTGGTATGATTTCAAAGCTGTAAACTAACTCCATACTGGTCTTTGTTCTTGTTTTTATATTGTTGTTGTTGTAATTTGTTTTTTAACAACAAAAGCCTGAATATGACATGAGGTCAAAGTATCAGTGTTCGCTTCGTTGCCAGTATTAGTGCTCGTGAATCTATTGTTCATCTGGTTTTGCTCAACAGGCCTTTTAATCATTATCCGAATTTCAGAATCTACTGATGTATTCCCTGCCATTCCTTTAAGTATTTATCTACATCGCTATGGTGTTTAAGAAAGAATTGAAATCGACCTGTTAAAAATGCTTTCGAGTTCCCTAAGTATTCGGTAGCTAGAAAAACGTTTCCAAAAAACGTAAATTCATTCAAGAAATGTTTAACATTTCAATATGAGACTCTATTAATTGAACATCAAAACTTTGCCCATTAACTTGTGAATGTTAACTGCATCGTATTGATAGCCTATATAGTCTCGCTGATTTCAATCCACGCTAATGTCCAAACTGTAGTACCGTGTACCAAACAATTGAAAGGAGGAAGACAGACATACAACTAAGAATATGAAAACAGTATTTTCAATATTAAATTTTATAAAAAATTTTCGATAACAATTTTTTCTATAGAAAATTTTCGATAACAAGATTTTTTATACAGAAAATTTTCGACATCAAGATTTTTTATACAGAAAATTTTCGATAACTAGATTTGCTATATAGAAAATTTTCGATAACAAGATTTTCTTTATAGAAAATTTTCAATAACAAGGTTTTCGTTATAGAAAATTTTCAATAACAAGATTTTCTTTATAGACAATTTTCAATAGCAAGATTTTCTTTATAAAAAATTTTCGATAGCAAGATTTTCTTTATAGATAAATTTTATAAAAAATTTTCGATAACAATTTTTTCTATAGAAAATTTTCGACAACAAGATTTTTTATACAGAAAATTTTCGATAATTAAATTTGCTATATAGAAAATTTTCGATAACAAGATTTTCTATATAGAAAATTTTCGATAACAAGATTTTCTTTATAGAAAATTTTCAATAACAAGGTTTTCTTTATAGAAAATTTTCAATAACAAGGTTTTCTTTATAGAAAATTTTCGATAACAAGATTTTCTATATAGAAAATTTTCGATAACAAGATTTTCTATATAGAAAATTTTCGATAACAAGATTTTCTATATAGAAAATTTTCGATAACAAGATTTTCTATATAGACAATTTTCGATAACAAGATTTTCTTTATAGACAATTTTCGATAACAAAATTTTCTTTATAGACAATTTTCGATAACAAAATTTTCTTTATAGACAATTTTCGATAACAAAATTTTCTTTATAGAAAATTTTCGATAACAAGATTTTCTATATAGAAAATTTTCGATAACAAGATTTTCTATATAGAAAATTTCCGATAACAGGATTTTCTATATAGAAAATTTCCGATAACAAGATTTTCTATATAGAAAATTTCCGATAACAAAATTTTCTTAATAAAGAATTTTCGATAATAATATCTTCTATATAGAGAATTTTCAATAACAAGATTTTCTATATTTCCAAATTTACGATAACAATAAAAAGTTTAGATAACAAGATAATTTTCTATATAGAAAATTTTACGATAACAATTAAAATTTTCGAAAACAAGATTTACTATATAGAAAATTTTCGATAACAGGATATTCATTCCACGCTAATGTCCAAACTGTAGTACACTGTGCCAAACAATTTAAAGGAGGAAGGCAGACATACAACTGAGAAGATGAAAACAGTTTTTTTTACCAACACCTGGGTACTGAAAACCATTACGGCTTTGTAGGCAATCCATTGCTATAGAATCCTAGAAGGGTAGTCGATAGGATTTAAAAGAGAGAGATGCCTAATGCCTGCTAAAGTTTAGTATCACTAGGGCTGTCTCTAAAACCTAACTGTCAAGAAGACATCGTCTACCATTCCAAATCTTTTCCTTCCATTAGAACAGTATCATCTTTCACTTTCATTTCACAAAATAAGTGACAGAACATGTTGCTATTTCTTAAAAAAAAAAAAAAAAATTTTTTTATCACTCGTCATAGCCGTTAGTAATTCGAAGTGGAGAGGGTGGAGAAGCTGGAATTTATTGTTTTTGTTTTTATTTTTAATGTACGATATTTATTATGGGGGAACAGGTGACAAAATGTGAGAACATTAACGTCTAATTTGCAATACGATTCTTTGAAATGCAAACAAGCTCAACTTTATATTACTAGGTTGGACGTTGAACGTTGTTTGTTTTAAAATTTATTTAAAAAATTTAGGAGACTAATAGACAACGACTGATATGGTATGCTACTCGAAGAAATGAAGTATAGGAAATAAAAATTTAAGATAGTAGGTTGTAAAATTAATCGGACTATAGCACTAAATTTTTTGATACATATTGTTTCCTATCCATTTAATTGAAAGGACGAAATGGAATTAATTTAAATCCCTTTTGATCAATCACATGCAATTAAAAGTAGTTGTCACTTCCTACCTGCGTTAAACTATCTATCAAGCAGAGGAGTATCCAACATGTTGACAAATTCCGGATTGAAAAAGAACCTTAATTCACTTAAGCCATAATGGTTTTCAGAATCCAGGTGTTGGTAAAAAAACTGTTTTCATCTTCTCAGTTGTATGTCTGCCTTCCTCCTTTAAATTGTTAGGCACAGAGTCCTACAGCTTGGACATTAGCGTGGAATGAATATCCTGTTATCGAAAATTTTCTATATAATAAATCTTGTTATCGAAAAGCTTCTCTATATAAAATCTTGTTTTCGAAAATATTAATTGTTATCGTTAAATTTTCTATATAGAAAATTATCTAGTTATCGAAACTTTTTATTGTTATCGAAAATTTTGAAATATAGAAAATCTTGTTATCGAAAATTCTCTGTATAGAAAATCTTGTTATCGAAAATTCTCTATATAGAAAATCCTGTTATCGAAAATTCTCTATATAGAAAATCTCGTTATCGAAAATTTTCTATATAGAAAATCTTGCTATTGAAAATTCTTAATATAGAAAATCTTGTTATCGAAAATTCTCTATATAGAAAAAACTTATATTCTATAATTTTGATAAAATACTAAACTGGGCCTCTGAGACACATACATATATGTACGTATGTCGGTATATTTATTCACACAGAGTATTACAAGATCGATTGGCAAGGAAATGTATTCCAGTTACCTCTTAATGGCTCCGGAAACTATAGATCGATTGATCTCTCAGGTCAATATCCAATAGATCTGCATATGTATTGACCTCTCTGTCAAACTTTAGACATATTTCACCGAAATTTCAGTTTAGTTTTCATGTGAGTACAATGGGTCAATTTCGACCTCCGGGTACTGTGCTTGTCTTGACCGACAGGTGCACGTCCTCTAGCCTTTCATGTCAGTTTGTGTCAGTCGTGCTTTAGGCAAAGACTAGTAAATCTTGATTTCTTCGTTATCTCTTAGGCATCTTTTGATTTGTTATTGAATGAGCGCCAATATATCCTTAAGCAACTTCGCAAGCAAGCTTAAGCAAGAATTTTTCTTTCGATTTGAATTTTCTTTTCACCGAAATGTTGGATTTCCTCGGGCAAAAGTTAAAAAGTGGTGGAAGGGAGTCTTATTTTGTTTTCTGTGTGGCGTTTTTATATGGTTCTAGCATTTGCGGATTGAGAAAGCGCAGTGGAACTGTTAAATAAAGGCGTTTAGTTCAATGACTGCAGACAGCACTCTGTCAGTGAGTGATTTTAAGAGAATTATTGCTATTTGTCTGACAACCAGTAGCCCTACCGGTTACAGTCTATGCGCTAAACCACCGGAAGATTTGAAATTCGCTATAGGATAATAGTCGCCGTGGTCTAATGGGTAGTGTGTTGGCTTATTAGACTAAAGGCCCGGGTTCGAATCCCAGGTCAGACATCAAAACGAAAAATATTTCTTCGGCGACTTCCTCTCAGCAGATTTCTGGCAAAGACTCTGAGAGTAAAAAATTGCCATGAAAAGCTTCTCAAAAATCTGTCGTTCGGAGTCGACTTTAAACTGTAGGTCCCGCCACTCATGTATGAAATTAACGCACACAACATAAGTGGTGTGAGTAGCTAGGTCATAATCCTGACTGAAGGGTTGTAATGGCCAATTATGTATGAATAGGATAATATGTTTGAAAAAGTACATTGTCATTGAGAGATGAAGATGCTTGAAACTTTTGAAGATAAAACGTCTGCGATTGCTCGTTAAACTAATGACGTAAATAACTGTCATTCAGCAGGTCCATTAACTACATAAATAAAAAACGTTCATGTTCTCCAATAAGGGCCCACAGAAGTCAATTTATAGTGCATTTACAAATTGTATTTTCTATTCTTAAAAATTGATGAACATGGATCAACTCTCTTTTTCATAGCATTTAAATTATGCATATAAAACTACTCTCCATTTAATATCACATTTGCATAAAAGGTTTCCACATCGATTAATTCCTGTTTTCAAATATACTCAGTCCTCTGCGTTATACGTCCGTCTAATCTGCATTTATATCAGCCGGCCTGTTTGTCTACATTTGCATGTGAATGAGTGTGTCAATTTCCATTTTTTTCAGAATTTTTGAATATTTTTTTTGTGAAACCGAAAGGCACAACTTTTTCCCCAGAGACCTGTTAAGAACCTTTTGTTTTTTTTTTTTATTTTGTTTCCTACGCTCTGGCAAAACTTTTCACTTTTTCTTTTACTGAAGGAGAGTTATACACTTGAAGTCATCCCAAATGTCAAAAATATTTGTGCATGTTTGTACGTATGTATGTACGTATGTAAGTCACAGTGCCTGTGTAAGTAAAAGTTTCTTTAAAAACTTTTTGTGTTTTTTTTTTGAAAATTTTTCTTATTTAACGTAGATTTTCTTGTCATTCAAACGGCTGCTTAACAATGAAAGTGTCTTTATGAGACAAGGGAGCCAGCCCCCTGACACATATAGTATGGGAGCTATCAACTCTGTTTGGGAAAACAAAAAAAAAAAAACATGATTTTCAAGAAGTGAACAACTGAATTAATAACACAACATATTTTCACACATGATTTCTATGAAATTCTTTAAAATAAAAAAGAGAAAAACAAAAGAAAAATAAAACTGAAGGATAATTGAAAAACAACGTCAGGTGAAAAACACCCAAGGCTGTTAAGAAATTGTCTTAAAAGGAATTTAATTGAAGCGTTAGAATTATGGACTTGAAGAAAATCGTATTAGAAATGAATTTCATTAATCTGTACTATTATGTGTTATTACATACATATGTACGTGGGAGGATTTAAAATGGTTTTCAAATTTACTTTCAGCAATTTTAACATCCTTTATTACTAGATCAACACCTATGGATGGTTGAAGTTGACATCATACCCATAACATTCGAAACATGTTTGATTCATACGTCAACTCATTCAGATTCATAAATTTAGAAAAATACTTTTAATATTTAAATGATTCGAGTGACTCAAACAAACACACAACATTCTAGTGAATATTGTGGAGTTTGTATTAGAATCATACTTATTTTCTGCTTCGCGTATACGTTTAGTCATGAAGCATCGAAATCAACAACATTGTGCGTATTGTTAAGTATGAGTACAATGAGTATTTTTAACTTTTGAATATGAGTTGTATGGTTATGATATTCTAACTTCTAAATAAGAGTTGTATGATTATGATATTAAACTGAGTACGAATGCGTATAAGTATCTGAAATCATAAGTATGACTCGAATCTACTTATCGTTTTGAATAGTCATTGATGATATCTGCTTTGTATACATAAGAGACGCTTCTATGAAGTATTTCAACTGATCAAGCATATCACATATACGATTTGATGCTTTTAAACTTTTCTTGTGGGGTTGCGTCGAAAACGTCATGTCTACTTGAATAATCCTTTCGCTTTTACCAAGTTATTGTCATTATATTGTGCGAAAAAGTGTTCGAAAACTAACTTAAAAATGAACGACTTATGCAAACGATCCAGAAGTGGATGGGATTTCCGTTCAGGCTTTATAAAAAACCTTCTTTGCCTTCTTGGCAAATGCAGTGAACTTTGATTTCAATCAATACAACATCTTGTGCAACACATTACATTTTAATTCCCTGGATAATAGCAATCATCGTACGAGTATTAGTCGTTTATTTCTTCCAGATTTCTTTTAACGGCAATTATAATTACCGTTATAATCGTTATTATTTCCTTTAAGCCGTTCTAATTATTAAATGTTTACCAACATTTTATTCATAAAAACCATTAAAACTACAATTATTGTGTCTAATAATTAAGAGTATGAATAAAAATTTAATCTCTACAATGAGTATCTGTTTACAGGGTGGCTGATATATAATGCAACAAAGTAAAGCGCTAGATGTTTTTAATATTTTTTTTTATTGTTCAAAAGCAAAAAATGTTGCAAAGATTAGCAAATTTTAGAATCAATTTAGATTTGTTCGAATTGGCCACCTTTGAAACGAATTACGGTTTTAAAATGGCCGACAAAGCCATCACAGGCTACTTCGAAAGTGGCTCTGCGGTATTTTGATCGATACTGTGGTATTTTTTAGTCCAACGGATTGAGATGCGGTGATTTTGGTGGCCATTGCGCGGTAGAAATTAAACAAGGAACATCCTTTTTAAGCCATTCTTGGTTGACGCATGCTGATTGTGGTCGGTGCTGAGTCCTGGTGGAATGTCCATGGTCTGCGACCAAAATGTTTGTCTGCTCAGGGCTTCAATACTGTCTTTAAGACATTTTCCCGATAATATTCGGCATTTATTTTGACTCTACTGTCGATGAATACGAGCGGGGAGCAACCATCGGCCGTTACAGCGGCCCGCACCATTACCATCGGCGGCGCTTGAGTTCTGGTGGCCAATCGCAGGTGTACAGCTGACCCTTTTGACAAGTAAACCCGATCATTTTGTTTGTTCACAAACTGCTCAATTTGGAATGGCTTCTCTTCAAAAAACCAAATTCAGTAACTGGCCACTTTTGTACAAGCGATGTAACTCCTTGAATCTTTCCAGTCTAACTTTTTTTGTCCATTGGTAAGCTTTTGCACTTTTTAGATTTTCAATGGCTTTAGTCCAAGCTCATTTTTCAATATGTGTTACATCCGTTCTAGCGATATGTTCAGCTCACGAGTAATTTTTTACCATTGCGTCATGGATTTCGATTAAATCTGGCCTTCACTTTTCGGATCATTTCTGGTGTTGTTATCGTTTTTTTTTTCGTCCACTTTTTGGACGCGATGCAACACTGCCAGTGTCACGGTAACGAGCAATGGTAAGAGAAACAAAAGATTTATTCACATTTCAATGCTGGAGTGCTCTAACGATAGCCACCTATGGTTTTCCGGCCAAATATAAAGCAATCACGCTTGAATTCCATCACGAATAATTTTTTTTTTCTGAATGCAGTAGATCAAAATACTTTTGTAAGCTTGTAGTCTTTCAGCTTTAAGACGAGCGGTTTACAAATGATAACAACCTGAAGTTGGTTGCAATACATATCAGCCGCCCTGTGCAAGAGAAACAGGCAGGTGCTTAGCCTGACTGAGTTGAGCAAGAGGTATGGGCTTGTTTCTTTTTTCATCCTATGCCGTTATTTAATAACCGTAAACAATTGGATTTATTTGCTAATGAACATTTAAACGTTGGCTTAAATAAATAAATTTAAATATTCACGAAAACAACAAACAAACAACAAAAAGATTAAAAAATTTTTAAATCTTAATTTACAACACAAAAACCACCACCACGACGACACTACATATAAAGAGAACAAACAAATTGCATTTTGAACTGACAATGTTTGTGTGTGTACTACGCAAAGTCTGGGCCACTTAGGCAGCTATGAGACGGCATTGTTGTTTTGTTCTTTTTGTATTGTTTTGTTTTGGTTTTTGTATTTGTTTGTCTCTTTTTTGTTCTTTTTTAATATTCGATTATTCAATAAAAGCTCCATTGTATGGTGTTTTGTATGAATGAGGGAATATTTAAGCTGTGTATGTGTGTATGAGTGAGTGTATTGTGTTTACTTAATGGCGGTTTTTATTCAAAAAAAATTTTAAAAAAATTAAAAAAAAGAGTTTTTTTTTGTTTGTTTTGTTTTCTTAATAAATAAATAAAATTTTATGTTAAAAATTTGATGCTTTTAAATGAAAGTGGTTTTCTGTTCAATTTTATCTTCTTTTTTTAATTGCTTTTAAAAATTTTACAACAATTTCGGTAATTACAACTCAATTACAAAATTTTCAGCGTTTTATCACATTGTTACGCATTTGTCGTGACATTAATTTTTTTCTTATTAATTTTCTTAAAATAGTAACTAAATCGAATAGAAAAGAAGTTGCAGAAAAAGTTGAAATATATTTAAATTTAATTCGAGTTCCTTTAGTTTATTTCGAGTTGATATTACGATCTTTCACGGTGATTGCAATCCATATTTAAGACCAATAATTATGGCAATATGGATACATGCATACATAATTGGTCATCACCCATAATTACGCTCTAGCTTCTCACGCCACTTATGTCATTCATGAAATTAAAACACACACACCACGGCTGGTGTCAGAAGCTGGGTCGTAATCCTGGCTAAAGGGTTGTAATGACCTATTATGACTGTAAGCATAGGTAGTGATTTCCAAAGCCATGGACATCAGCATCTGTATTCTCAATGACTTTAGTAAATGGGCCGCTATATTGGCTATTAGGCTCCTTTACTTTAAAGATTGTAACCATCAAAGATTTATGTTTTCAGGTGATATATAAGCAGTATATGGAGAAACTCCGCGATCATAGTCTAGTACTATTAGACGAGAGCACGTGTTTATTAGACGAGAGACATCAGACATCTTGAACCAAAAGAAATATTAAAAAAAAAAATTCTTTTTCTGACTTCCCTTCTGCAGTTTTCCGCCAAAAACTCTGAAAATAAATCGTATTGTCATGAAGAGTTTCTCAGATACGTATGTAGGCTCCAGCAGTCATAGACAAAATTGTCACACACAATATGTGTGATGTGAGAAGTTAGGTTCTTATCATGACTAAAGGGAAGGGAAGGAAACTTTCCATTTACTTACTTACTTAAGTGGCCATTAACAAACCGATTAAGGGCTTGTTGCGCGCCTACGGCAGTTGTTTACACCAATCGATACAAGGTCATCCTCTTCGACGACTTCTACAAATCCCCGCATCAAATATACGTCTCGCCGGAGCATCCTCCTCCATTTGAACGACATTGCCGAGTCCAGCGCTGCCGCTGGATATTAATACGCTGTACAACGTGTATGTCGTTGAGGAAATCGTTCCCAACTTGTACTGGAGCGAAGATCGTCCGTAGGATCTTTCTCTCGAATACTCTCAAGACTGCTGCATCAGTGATTAATAGGGTCCTTGCTTCTGCGCCATAAACAAACACGGGTAGGTGGAGCGTCTTGTTGAGTATTAGTTTTGTCTTACAAGAGAGGTCTCTACTACTCAATTGCCTATTGAGACCATAGGAGCACCTGTTGGCAAGAGTGATCTTGTGCTTGATCTCCAGACTGACATCATTTTTGGTGGTAATGGCAGAGCCAAGATAAATGAATTACTTGACTGTATCAAAAGCATAGTTAGCGGCCGTAATCTTTCGATTTACTTCCACCAAGAATTGTAATCGGATATGCTCAAACCAACTTGGCCAGGAAGAATGTATATAGGAAGACTCGTAGCATCACTCAGCTTCTCTGAGTTGGATTTAAAATTATAATGGAAAGCTGAATCAGATAGGAAGATAAGCTTACTGAAAGAGTAGCTTTCATGGCACCTTAGGAGCCAGAAACTTTCTATGGATTTCATAGACTGTTGTCAGTCAAAGTTCAGAGCAATTCGAATGGGCAATAATGAGAATTGATTTGATTAATGTATCAGGCTGTCGAGTAGTAGGAAGAAAGGGAAAAGAATTCATATATTGAGGTTCTATAATGAACTATTTTTGATGAACCTCTGAAAAATTTGTGATAAATCAATAAACATAAAAGAAATTCAATTTTTTTAATACAAGGTAGCTCCGTTTAGATCTTTGCTTTTTAGAGAGTTTCTAGAAGATCGTTCGATAGGGAAGCAGTGTTCCATAAAAAATCAAAAGTCGGAGGAAAGAGGAGAGCTTTGACAGTAACAAACCGGCTTGAAAATTCTTAGTTCAAGAGTGGACTTTAAAGTGTAGTGTTTACCTCGCAGTCATAAATGTAGCACATGCTCCTCCAAGGGTGTTGTAACCAGAAGTTATGCCGTAATTCTGGATAAAAAAAAAATAAATAAAAACGGCTAAACTGTTTGTAACTACCTTGTCATTTTGTTAAACAAAGAGAAACTGTTTGAAGCTGTTTTTTTTTTCAATTTACTTCAATTTCCCCATTTCAACTGTAAATGCATTAGCTGCCGTTGCTACTTTTGTTTGTCTACCAGTAAGTATAGCGGGTGGTGTCAAAGTCATTTTCACAACAACTTCACAAAAAAGAAAATCCCCAGCAATAAAAATACAAAATTAATCAACAAGTGTTGCCTGGCAAACGTTTTACTGTGCGTCTAGCACTTTCTGTTTATTGTTCATTCCAACGGTTTTTGTTTTCTTAACGCTGAATGCGTGAAAATAGCACCTAAAAATAGTCGGCGGGTGTCAATAAACTGTATGCGTAGCATAAAAATAGACAGGTGAAGAGGCTGCGTTGTAAAAAATCATTCAATTAAAGTTCAATCATGTCATCAATCATTTAAAATTCCAGGGATTTCTTTCGCTTTGCTTTGTGCTCTTGGCAACTACTGTGGCACAGTAAAATGAATTTCATTTCATTTGATTTTCGTATTTTTTTTTTCTGCCGTCAAAATCATTGAACTGCATCAAATGATTATTGATTTTTGGATACATAATGACAGAATTAAATTCCTAAAGATTTATTACTTTCAAGGGATGTTTTTTTTTAAAAATTTTAAATTATTTTTAGAATATTAAAGTAACCACTGATGTATTAAATTAGTTTACGGCTTAAAGTGTTAAGGAACCAATCTGCAAGTGCTTGCTTATATGAAATAATTTTGTTGGAGTAGCATTATATCTATGTATTCATGTAGATACTGAACACATAACTTTTTATTGTTTTTATTATTAAACCATGATTGAGAGTATTATGGGATTGGGGAAGCCAATACTTCCTATCCAACCAACCAACAGACATGATAGTGAAACATAAAGTGACTGTAAATCCGCGAATGACTTTAACCTCCTCCAAACAAAAAATTTTGAATATAATTGATCGATAACACGTTACATGTATCTCCTGATCTTACAGCAAAATAAGAACAATTTTTTAAAACATTCACACCTATGTAAACCACCAGTACTTAAAGGATCCAATGACGCTATCTCACAATGTTAGATTACTCCTACTTTCTGTGTGCAGTATCACAGTATACGTGCACATCACTTCGATGAAGTATCCCTACAGAAGTTACTGAGGATTTCGTCGGTTATCCTCATATGAGGAGACGTGGATATTGTTCCCACAAAGTTAACGTATTTGCAAATGCCTGAAGAGAAAAATGCAGACAGATGGGCTAATATCAAAAGGAAAATTTGAGTTCAAACTAAGTTGATTCCATCATAAGAACCTGATAGCACATATAATAGGACATTGGTGTGAATCTCTGCAAGATGTTAATCCTCCACGTGCTTATTTATGGTGCAGAGGCATTGAAATACTGACTCAGCAGCTTTTTCGAGAGAAAAGTTATATGTAAGATCTTCGGTCCAGTGCGAGTTAGTGATGATTTCCGCATCCGAACCTTTACGGCATACACGTTGTGGCAGCGTCTTAATATCCAGCGAATGCGTTGGTTCGGCTATGTCGTTCGTATAGAGGAGGATGTTCAGGCAAGAATAATGAAGAGGACGTTCTTGTTTGCGTTGGAAGGACCAAATCGAGGAAGCCCTATCATAAATTGGTGTGACCAACTGGCATAGACACATAACAAGCAGAAGTGCCTAGAAGGATGTGTTGCAGCAGGCCGAAATCGGTTAATTGGGTTGTTAATGGCCAATTAAATAAGTAAGTAAGTTGGACTGGGCCCGTGCCCGTGCCCGAATACAGCTAATACCATCACCATGATTTCAGTGGAAACAGTAAAAGCAGAGCCTACCATATAAAATCTTTTCTATCAATGTCCGGCATTGAAACGTATCATTCTTTAACATGCATAACTCCTACCAACAGAAGCTCCCTTGTCATCAGAAAACTATCAGGACGCTTGGATATTATGAGTATGTAATGTACTTTAAGACGCAACTACCAAATTTAAGCTAACCTAACGTGTTTTATTTAAAAATCCTCTTATCTTCAGATAAGGTACTCGTATAAGTTTAATCCCCAACTAAAGAAAAACGATACAGTTTGGACGTCTTTCATTTCATTCGCCAGCGATTCTTCAAAATATCCTTCTATCCTATCTGCCCTCCCGACTCTCATTGCTCATTTAGCTGAATTTTTCCTTTTGCATGTATGCAGATGTATTAAAGTAGTCACGGTTTACGGACTAGTCCGAGTGCTAGCTTTAAAGTCGGAGACAGAACTTTTGTCATATTTTTCAGCAACCTTTTAGGAACCTATTGCTACCTAATGAACAACAAAATCGGTATTTTTTGGAAAAGAATTCAGATTCTACGGTCGTTTAATAATAGCAACAGAATGCCTTCCTCGGAACAATTTTTGATGAACGAAGTTCTGAATGAAACAGTCAAGTGGCCAGAAATGTTAGGTTAGGTTAGGTTAGGTTAGGTTAGGTTAGAGTGGTTGCTCTGAAAAATTTCAATTGAGCACGCATAGCGGCCCTTTGTGAAGCCAGAGTTGAACACAGTCCCTTTACTGAACAAGTTCTTCCAAAACCAGAGAAGAGCAAGAAGTTGGTAAGCGCAAGGGCTGCACATGAAAAGCACGACTACACTGCGCTGGAAAACCAGTCAGAAAATTTGATAAACGAAGCTATATCCTTGACGTCAATAGATGATAGTTCTGTCAAGCATGCAATATCTGCACCTAGCAAGAGATGGGCTCTGGCAAAGAAAGTCGATAACAGTCACCTCTTCGTCAGCGGATCTGCAACTACGGCAAAAGTCATTAGATGGGAGTTGTATTCCTTCCGGGTGTCTTCCCATAACACAATGACCAGTAAGCACGGACATTGTATTCGAGATGACGTTGCGATCAGATCCGAGCAATTGGTTAGTGCACCTTCTACCCATCTAACGGTGGAGCAAGACTCCTTATTGACCCAGAATAGATTGGCGTCTCGAAAGAATTTCCGAGCAATGACCAATTTGCACCGAGGGCAAGTGGACATACCCAAACCGATTGATGAGGATGCCGGAAGGACTGCACTAGACTCTGGCGAGGTCAGTCAGGCCTGCAGTATCTCGAAATGTTACCGTGCACGGGGACTCAGACCCACGAGAGTTCATAAAAGAAATCAACTTTTTTGATACATGGTAGCTGGATTTAAATCTTTGCTATTTAGAGAGTTTCTAGAAAGCCATTCTATAGAGAAACAGAGTTCCATTAAAAACCGTCAAGTACTGTTGAGTTAGTAAGTCACTAAGTGTCTAGTTAGTGAAGTGTGTTGGCTTATTTGACAACAGGCCGTGGTTGAAACCTCGCGTCAGCAACTTTCTGTCAATTGAACTCTGAGGGAAAATAATAATTCTGTCGTTCGATGTTGACTTTAACCTGCGCTTATGGTTGAAATTAACACACACACCATGGATTGTACCCGGAACTAGATCGTAATGCTAAAAGGGGTGCAAGTAAATTAAAGGGATTGCCATTAAAAGTTTCTCAAAAGTCTGTCGTTTGCAGTCGGTTTTAAACTGTAGATGTTGGCAGTTATGAATAAAATTAACACACTCACTATAGGTGGTGTGAGAAACTAGGTTGTTGTCCTCACTAAAGGATTGTAAACCATTTATATACAAGTCGAAATTTTTTCTAGAATTTTTTTTTTTAATATAAAAATTTCTTTCAATTCCTATTTTCTTCATTCTTTATTATTTATTTTATAAGATTTTATAATAAATAATGAAAATATGAATTTGAAAAATATGCATGTAAGTATGTACGTGTATATGTTCTTAAGTAAATATTAAAATTTCTACTCCATCTTACGTTAGAGGAGAATTATTTTCCTTACGACTGTCGTCATTACTACCATCCTCATCCTTCTGCTAGCTTTTTGTTCATTTTTTTTTTTTACATTTCAAATAAAATGAAAAGTAAAGAAATAGAGAGCAAAAGAAAAAAAAACGAAATTCATAAAAAAGAAATTCAATTTATTTAATGATTTAAATTGTTTATGAAACTACACACAGCCACTGAGATTCATTCTGTTCGTTCGCAATTTCTTTCCTTCCCTTCCCTTTCGTTCCCTTCCTTTCGTTTCGATATCGTTTCGTTCATACAATTTTGCAAATAATTTTTAAATGATTTGTCAAAAGGGATGGAAATAATTTGAGGGTAAAAAAGTACCAGCACCAGGTACTTTTCATGACCATAATGTACTCCACTGAAAGTCTCCAATTGTACCCTAGAAATTGGAAAGTTTTTCAATGATACCGAAGGGACATAAAGCCCAATCAATGATAAGCCAATAAGTCTTCTATTCAACTTGGCCAAAACTAGTCAATATTGAAACGCTTTCAGGTACCATTTACCATTTGCATATATTGGTACCTTCTAAAGTATGCAACTGCTCATCCCCAATATTTTACTGTGTAAACTATGTATGTATGTCTGTGCAAAAGTGCAAAACTGTAACTGTAGTAGCTTAACAGAGCAATAAAAAGAACAAAATTTGCAAAAGAAGCGTGGAAAAAAAGTAATAAAAAAAACAAGAAAAAAAAACGTAAAGGAAACAATTACGCTTATCTTCCCAGTTGACATCGATAGTTATGGCTGGCATTGACGATTAATGTGACATTGACAACGTAACCCCACCATTTTTCAAACACTAAACACAAAACGATAGCAATTGTTGCAACATACTGATGCTGATGATGGTGATGGTGCTGGTGCTGATGTACGTATATGACGACAATATTGTCCATAATGATTACGACTTTCAATAACAATAACAAAGGACTGCATTATTTGAAATTAAAAAAAAAAAGTGAGAATTCCTTATATATTGAATATTAAAGTCGTATATCAAATAAAAAATCGGCGTAGTGTAGTAGATAGTGTGTAGGCACTAGTTCAAATCCCAGATCAGACATCAAACCGAAAAATATGAAAATATTTCTTCGGCGACTTTCTCTCCGCAGATTTCTGAAAAAAATCTTAGTGTATATAAAATTGCCATGAAAAGCTTCTCAAAAACCTTTAGTTCGGAGTCGACTTTAAACTATTGATCCCGCCATTGCATTAATTAAGTGGTGTGAGAAGCTAGATCGTAAGCTTGACTGAAGGATTATAATGAGCAATTATGTATGCATGTATAATAATAAAAACAAAAACAATATTTAAGAGATACTCTCCTGTAATGGAGCGTGTTTTTATAGACTAAGGCGCTAAAGGTTGAGAATCTTTTGAAGACTTACTCTCGCCTTGCTAAAGGCATACGTACTAAACCCAACCTATTTCGTCACACTTTTATTTAGTCACCCAAAATAAACCCCCCGAACCACAATCAAATATTACATCGGAGAAGGCAAAAATTCAGCGGGTGCTGCTATCCATTTCTGCTATTCTTGTTCTCTCTATTACCGTCTTTTGTATCAGAACTTCCTTTGCGAAGAAACATACCGCGTTCCGGTTTTCGAATGATGTTAGCAACAGGTTAACTACGTTATCGGGGGTCATCTGAGATCAAATGGTCCTCTCCAGTAAATTTCGTCGGTATTCATAGCGCGATCAAGTAAAGAATATATTCCGCGCTGTTTCGCATGTAATTCGACATGTTGGACATGTCGAACACACTAGCTCTATACCGTCCGTGGCCCGTTAAGAACTGTGTAAAATAAAAGATTCACCAGCCCCTGTTTCCTTCTAGTCCATACTTCTATATTTCGTATCAATCGGCAAGTCCATCTTCCCTATGTGGAAGAAGTCCACTCGTGCTGTCAACTATTCATTGGATTATCATTCACCTGGTCAGAGTGCACTAGTACCGTTCGCCAACTTGTTAAGTGTCTTCTCCTCTCTACATCCACTAATATTTGAAGCGGCTGCTTCCGTAGATACTATGCGGAAGGCAAAAATTATTCGGAAATTATTATTATCTTATATTCTTCTTGTCCATGGCCTCGGCCTATATAGGGGATGCATATAGAGCAATCGATCTAGCCCCTCTCATCAGCAATTGTTTCTTCTCCTGCTTAGGACCTCCCAGGTTGGGCATTTTCCGCGCGAGTGCACCCGTTGTAATGGAGGGTGTAGAGAGAAGCTTATGTGTGTAAGTGAAGATTTTTCTACGATGGAAAAATTAAGGGAATTATGCAGTGCAGTATTCTAATTATGCTTGCAAAACTAAGCCACATTTCATGAGTATCATTGGTTCTAAATATTGCGTTATACTATGTGAACACGTGGAAGCTTTGTATTTGTATCTTACTACGGCTTTGCAACTTGAATCGAATCAACTTTGTTTTCAAGGTAAATACTAATTGTTTACTAATGATTGAAGAGAATCCAAATCAAATCATTGCAATACTGGCGAAATAAGGTCTACTCTTCATTTTTTTTTGTGGACGTTAGAACGTAAAAGGCATGTTCTCGGTAATTGCTTATTTCTACGCTGCTTCGTTGCTCTACGTTTTAGTACTTTTTGATTGGTCAGCAAATGTTCAATGTTATAGGTCCATATTTCTATATTCTTAAAGTCCATCTTCCTCTTTTCTCAAAAACTCTGTCGTCCACATAGATACAATCAACACACAAAGTCGACACAGGAGTGGTATGAGAAACTAAGTTTTAATTACGACGGTTACAGTCTCCTATTAAGTGAGTAAGTTAGTAGGACATCAATCATATTAATGGGACATCAATCATATAGTATGAGTGGGACATCAATCATATGAATGGGAAATCAATCATATGAGTGAGACATCAATCATATGAGTAGGAGATCAGTCATGAAGTTCGGTGATAGATCCTACTTGGATGGGTAAAGATATTATTCGCTAAGAGATTAGGAACATTGAAATGCCATCAAAAAATATCAAATCCAAGGATCAAACAGTTTGTATAGAATGCCATTGCACTTCTTAAGATTTAATTAAATACGAGGCTCCTTTATTCTTGACAGAAATTGGGCACTAACTCTATCTAAAGATCGTTCCATCTCTCTGCTCAGATCCAAACCTCTTGCTAAAAAACAAATTTATCAGTATGTCTTCCAATATCTCAGCACCCAGTGAAGGTTAAGAAAATAAGAAAGCCAGTCTTATCAACATTGCTAGGTCCTGCACAACGAACAGAGAACAGTTTAGTTTAGGTAATCGAAACACTTTATATTGGCACTGTATTGGAGATTATGTGGTCTGTACGAGCCTTTGCTAGATAATCAGAAATGTGGCATCAATCAGGCGATTGATTTAGCTAGTAGCTAACTTAGTGGATGTATGATGTTTATCTTTAAAATTCTGTAGAATAACTGGCCGAGTTACAGGCTTGCAAGGCATATTAAGATGAAAATAGACCAGACAGATGGATTTTATAAGAGATCTTGAAAGCCGAACCGAATACCAGAAACCATATATCGATGCGTCTAATGGGGCACAATTTCAGGCGGCTTACAACTCTAGCAGTACAAGGTATATGTGATTGTAAAAAAATTCCTGAAAATTTTGTCCAACTTTTTTGGTTTTCTTTTGTACGTTGACCAATTCTGGAACAGGCTTCGTATCAGTCTAATGTCTGCCTTTGCCCCTTGATCTTCGAAAGTGTTTTCCAACAATTTTTTTTATCACAATTTAAATCCAAAGCGGTGCTTAACAACTTATAAAACTTAAACGCTTCCATTAAAGGATATTGTGCATCCTTTCTTGAAATTTATGACAACATTTTCATAAATTGCTAGAGGCAGTAAGGGTTAATGCTCCACTTCTCCTTCAGCGCATTGCATAAAAAATATTATCGTTGCAGCAAAGCTATAAAGCCAGTTAGTTAAGCTTGTACTGAGAAAAAATTAAGAAAAACGAGGAAGAAAACAACGACAAATTGCAGGAAAAATATTTATTATTCAAGACAGTTGAATAAAGAAAAAACCAAAAAAAAAAAGGAAATATAACGAAGGGAAAATATATCTGAAATGAGAAAATAAAATTAAAAATAAAAAAGAGAAAAGAAGAAAAATAAACTACGCGAATAACAGCCAAAATCGATTTAAGCACGCACAATACAACAGTCATGGCTTCTTAGTTTTTAAAGATTCGCTTCCAATTTCTTTTAGCGCTTCTGGGGCACAATAACAGCAAAAAAAAGGAAAGAAAACTTGGGGAAATAAAAACTATTTTTTACTGCATATACACACACACACAATTCACACACATGCACATTTATTTAAGTGTCAATGTTGTATGATGCAAATGTAGATGCAGATGCAGATGCTTTTCCTATAACTTCTGCTGCACATTCAATGGCGAACGCCAGCCCTGTTAAGTATGTTGTTAAGAAATTTCTTTAAAAAATTTCAATTGCTAAGGAACCGTACGTACATACTTCCCAATGACAGCAGCAGGATGCTGTGCAGCAGCCACAGTTCTTAACCTTTTTTTTGTTTTCCTTGAAAGTCACACAATAACACCATTCGCGTCTATTTAACATCAAAAACACTTATTGTGAGTTGAATTTATAGGGTGTATGAGAAAGAGAGCAAACGATGGCAGCAGAAATAGTGTGAAATTTCTTGAAATTACAAACAAAAGTCAGTAAAAAGTGGATTAAAATTGTAAACGAAAGAAAGAAAGATCATCATTATTTCACAAACACACTCTCTCTCTCTCTCTCTGGAAAATATTTTAATAGGAAATGCTTAAAGGATGTTTGCTAAAAAGGTGCTGCCAACGAACATAATTATTTCCTTTTTCCTTTAAATCAAATATTTTTATTAGGGATTCCTATAGATTGTTAGAAGAAAAATAAATGAATTTATCAAAAGAACTCGATTAAAATAATCTATGGAAAGGAAATTCAATAACGACTTCGAAAGAAAATCCCTTTTTTCCTGGAAACTTCCAAGACTTGTTGCCTTAGAAGAGTATGCACTGCCCGTTCCTACCTAAATCTTACTAGTTGCAGTCACTAACGAGTGTCATAGTTGTGAACCCATCAGTATTTTCTTCCTAAACTTCATTTTGTATTTGATCTTGATGTGTGTAATCCAAAAGTTTTGCTTTCGATGTTCTTTGGGATCAGATTTATCAAATAAATTAAGTAAATTAGGTTATGAGTAAGGAATCCTCTAGATAAGGTTTAGGACGGACCACTGTAATACAAAGAACAAATATCCAATCTTGGCTGGGTTTAAGAAGTCCCACAGCACCTGTAAAATAAAGCACACTAATACCGTAGTCCTTATTATGGAGAGTTTCGGGCAAAGATTATTGTAAATTCAATTCCAAGTACATCCACCATTTGGTGATGTTTTCTGAAAGATCGCTTCATTTGCTTTTCTTAAGGATACCGTTCAAGCCAATGCAAATACTATTGGCATGCCTTCCTAATATCAGACTGGACTGGCCTAAGTAATTTAAAAAACGAAGACAATCAGTCCTATTCTTTTGCATATCACTTCAGTTCCTTTTCCTATGTCTTGGAATCCACATAAGAACTACACTTGATGATACGAGATTTAGCTAAGAAATTGCCGGAAAAACAAACGAGGACCTATGTTATGGTGGCGACGGTTGTAAAGGACATGATCACACCAGAGCTATTCGAGTAAGTTAAGAGCGATTGCGCCTTATGCCTGGAGACATAGTAGTGGCTAGGTAGGCTCATATGAAATTCATAAATTAATAGATAGTGCGCTGGCTTATTAGACATAAAGCCAGGTTTCGAGTCTCAGGCCAGACATCAAAATAAAATCCAAAAAGCATTTATTTAGCGGTTTATTCTCAGCAAATTTCTGGCAAAAACTCTGAGAGTAAATAAAACTGCCATGAAAAATTTTTCTCAAAAAATCTATCATTCGGTAGTCGACTTTAAACTGTAGGTCCGGCCACTTATTTATAAAATTAACACATACAACATAAGTAGTGTGAGAAACTAGTTCAATAATGCTGACTGAAGGGTTATAATGACCAATTGTGTATGTAAGTATTCATATAACTCAGCTTACTCTGTCCCGTATCTTGAAGCAATCGGTATACTTCTCAAGAATCCTAACGACCACTTCAGAATACTCACACCAGAAGTTCCTAGTTGCAGCACGTGTATGGTCACCATAGTCTAGTAGGTAGTGTGTTGGCTTATTAGACATAAGGGTACAGTTCGAAGTTCGAACTCCAGTTCAGTCATCAAAATGAAAATAAGAAAATATTTCTTTGGCGATTTCCTTTCAGTAGATTGATGGCAAAAACTATGAGAGTAAATTTAATTACCACGAAAATTTATTTATTGTTCGCATAATTTTATGTGCCACTGTTCACAACTTGATGATACAGCAACAATATGTTTAGTTCGCTATTCATCTTTACACTTCTGTTCGCGTAAGCATTAAAAACTGTTCGGTAGATGTTTACAACGGCGATCTTCAAACACGACTGTTTTCTTCACAAGCAACGCATCTTCACACAAGACGAACTGAATTCTTATTACTCTTTGCCTTCTTTGTCTGGCCTTTTTATATGCCCACGTATTCAGTCTGATTTAGGTTCTTGAAGTCGAACATTCGTTGTTTCAATTTCTCGCGTTTATGCATATATAAATTTAACACACACAACTTAAGTAGTGTGAGAAACTAGGTTGTAACTAGGATTTAACTCCATTGAGCCTGAGTACCACCAGCTCAGCCCAATACTTCAATAGAAGGTCACAAGGAAACCAAATGATTATTAGCAAATAAGGCAATGGTTGTAGAGGTACAAAGTATGCTGGTGATCAGCACAGTTTACTGCCTATAAACTCTATCAAGCATATCTACCACTCCGGAATGATACTGGCGAGCACCGTAAAGTAAATGGTTGTAGAGTACAGAGTATGTTGGTGATCAACACAGTTCACTGCCCATAAACTCTATCAAGCATATCTACCACTCCGGAATGATACTGGAATGTGCAGAGTGCTCATCAAATGTGAGAACCGTAAAGTAAATGACTTCACCGCAACATAATAAAGCAAATATCATGTTCATGACCCTCTTAAAGGTGTAAAGCGCTACGGTTGCTCTTGTTGTCTTATTATCCGTTATCGCTCCATTTGAAATTTCAGTCCAAAATAATATCAAATCAGCTACAACAGCTCCTACACAAGGTTGTTACACAGCAAGGGCGGAATGTCCCATTCACTTCCCACAAAAGACAGCTCCCTTTGGTTAGGTTAAAAAATGGTATAGACTTAGTGGTTTAGTATGTTCCGTGGTGGAAATCGATGATTTTCTAGCCATGAAGATAAAAGCAGCTCCAATGCTCTGCCCTTAATGAAGGTTGGTGTGTACTTTAGGAACATTTAATAGAGCCTATATATCCCCATTATCAGATGTCTCTGTATGGCAGTAGATATGATGCTGTCGGTATCGTTAAAAACACTTTCCTAGTGCTTAAAATTTTCTTTTGCAAAGCTCCTGTTTCCTGCGTTTAATACAAGAGAATGTCCCACCAGTGAGTGAGAACTCCTGTTTCTTAAATTTGTTGTTGTTCTCAAGATTTTAAGGATATCGTTGTGTTGTATTATGAGAAGTTTTTCCCCAGTTTTCGCAATCGTTATCGATCTACTATGAGTTTTTATACTAAAGCACAACTATTATGTTTGCAAACGGAAGGGAATATATGCGGAATTTTTCACTTCCGTTTTCGTTTAGTTATTGAAAACACAATTGCATTCTATACCCTTCAAGAAAAGGAAAAAAAACAAGAAATTCTATTGAAAATAAAGGAAAATAACAGAATAATAGCACTGCTGTAGCTCTGCTGCAGCTCTGCTTTAACAAATAAGGAGGTGAAGAAAAATTGTTCCTTTTTAGTTGTTTTTCTTCTTTTTTCTCTCTTCCTTTATTTTCTATTGCTCTGGCATTGTATCTCGAGCGGATTGTTAATAATGCTTTACATTCACTTGTATGTGTATGGGTGTGTGGGTGTTTGTGTATGTGATAAATAGTCGAAAATATAAAAATCCACTTGTATCCTTAAAATGGCACACAAAATAGAAAAAGAGAATAAAACGGAACCGGAGACGACACAACAACATTTAAAATATTGTGTGAGTTCGCGAAAGCAAACCCAGAAATAAAAAAGAACAGTGAACTGGAGCAGGAAATTTTTAAAATTTAACACACACGCTCAATGACAACCAATAAAAAGAGCAAAACTTGAATAAAAACTCAATATATTTGATATTTCCCTCCCCTCCCCTTTTTACATTTAGTTTTTTTTTTATTTAAATTAACATTCACTCGTAGTTTTTTTTATTAAAAGGAATGAACATAGAAAAGATCGAAATATTGAGAAGGAAATTAATTCTTCTTTGTGACACATTTTTCTGCTGTTTTATTATTCGCATATCAAAAGACAAATGCATGAAACGAATGGTTATAGAGCAGGACTAATTTCGAGAAGAATAATATGCGATTAAATGCAAGTAAAGCAGACTATTTGTAGTCCTACACCATAAGCGGGGTCCATCAAATGATCACAATTGTGATCACAAGTGATACATGGCGTACAAATTAATTTGAACATAATGCCTCGCTCTTGGTCCTTATATGTCTTGTTGGCTCGTCTACAGGCTAAGACGGTTTATAAGATTTCTCTACCTTTGTCTGTTCTCTACCATGTGGGACTATATTTGTTAGCTTTCCATGTCGATGTCTGGAATTTAGTTATTTATTCATACTACCTGCAGTAAGTATGTTTTGCCATCCGATTTTCTGCGTAGCTTTTAAATTTGGTTCTCTCTATCGATTATGTAATACCTAAGCTTGCTTTCAACCCTGCCTTTATAACAAGAATATTGGAAAGATTATTCCACTTCACCGTAGTCTAGTAGATAGTGTGTTCACTTATTAGACGTGAGTCCTCGGTTCAAACTACAGGTCAGACATCAAAATGAAAATATAAAAAATATTTCTTTAGCGGCTTCCAGATTTTTGGCAAAAGCTCTCAGAGAGTAAAAAAAATTTCCAAGAAAAGTTTCTCAAAAATCTGTCATTTGGAATCGACTCATGTATCAAATTAACACACACAAAATAAGTGGTGTTAAAAGCTAGATACTAAAGGGTTTTGACCAGTTATGTATGTATGTCTGCTCAACAGTCTTCTGGGAAAAACTCTGAGAGTAAATAAAAGCGTCGTGAAAAGTTATACAAAAACTCTTTCGTTCGGAAACGACTTAAAACCTTAACTTTTAACACACACAATATAAATAGTGTTAAAAGGTAGGTTCTAATCCTTACTAAAATGTTGTAACGAACAAATTTTTAAGTATGTTTACTCAGCAGTCTTCTGAGAAAAACTCTGACACACTTTTCATGACAATTTTCTTTATTCTCAGAGTTTTTGCCAGAAATCTGCTGAGAGGAAGTCGCCGAAAAAATATTTTCTTATTTTCGTCATATCTGACCTGGGATTTGAACTCGGGCCTTTCGTCTAATAAGCCGACATACTACCTACTAGACCACAGCGACTTCAGGATGTTAGTTTCCTTGAAAGTCATACATAGTAGAATACAGCGAGATATTCAAAGTTTGCTCCCGGACATAGTTACAGAGCAGGCAGCAACTGCTGTAAATCATTAATTGTACTTGCCACAGCTCTACTTGAAAGCCAAAGCTAAAAACTACGCTTACAACTTTCACAGTGTGAAAGAATGGTTTGGCACTTCTTTCTTTCTAATAATCTTAGAAAATACAGGTAACGTAGACAGATCAGACAAATTTGAATGCTTACGGATATTTGGCATGCGCTTGTGCTAAATTTGTCCATTTTGGGCCATCATATAAGTATAATGACCCATATAAACACCACCTCAGAGGTTGAGAATACCCTGTAATGACACAAGAAAAGAAACCATTGGACATCCCCTTTGCCATTGCCCGACACTGGGTGATGACTCATGCCTTCATGTTATTGTCTCTTGTTTCCTTTGCCTCTTGTCGGATTTTTTTGTGGATTAAATTTTGCAAAAATTTTCATTTCCTGTCATGAATTGGTTTGCGATGACATCTTCTGTCATACCAAAAAATATGATTTTTTCTTGTCAAAACGGAAACAAACATATTTAAGGTATCATGTAGTCGGTCACTGTATACACTCTATAGTTTTCACTTATTTACACTTCTGACAATATTCGTTTTTGCATTCACAGAGCTTTAGAAAGACATAAACTGACTGTAACCAGCGATTAAATCAACATCTTTATCCTTCAATTTTATTAAAACTTCTGCATTCCGGACAAATAAATCTAATATTTTTTTTATTACAATGGCATTCGTTATTGGAAATCTTAAAAGAAAAACTATAACGATGTTGCAAATAAAAGAATGGGTGGGCCATGTTTGGGCCTTTATTAAATAAACGTTGGCGTAATAAATTTATTGAAAATAATGGCCGTTTTCCCAACAACTTGTGGCATCTTTGATAGAAAGTATCATTGAACGCCATTTGGAAAACTCTTCTTTAAGTGATTGTTTAGAATTTGTAGAGTTATGTACCGATCAAGACCAATTGTAGACGAAAGGAACAAAGTTTATTCTATGCCATGCCCGGGGGCAAAATTTTCCTAATTAAAACCTTTTAACTGCAAAAGGTGGTCGCTTGTTGAAGTTATGATACTTTAATGCTTCATATTTAATTTTCAGTCAATTTATTCAGTTAATTCTCAGATATGTTCGGTGAAAGATCCTTGTAATTGCCTAAGCCCATAGGTGTAACTCTTAGTACCTCATATGTCCCTTCACACTAACCACAGTACTCACACATTAAGTACTGCTAGACGTTCCTGAAGCAGTTTATATGGTGTATAGCATGAGGTCATATATGCATTAGCGCAGTATATAGTGAGCGTCAAAAAAAACTGTACATTAAATAAATTATACATTAACAAATTACCGTTATTTTTATTTTAAAATTATTTCGTTGTCAGTTTTTAAAATTGAAAGAAAAACAAATTACAAAAAATTTTCAATTATTGCCAAATTTTTTCAGGCTCTCTCCTTAAGTGGTAAAAGCTTTAGTGGTGACGCTTTCTGTATAAGTGCCCACGATTGTGATTTATTTGATGGTAAATACATCACAAGATTTTTTGTGCGTTGCCGGTAAAAATGTAAAAGACAAGTGTGGACCTGTTGAGATATTATGATAAGGCAGGGTTCTAGCAGATCTGATAGATTAATTGTATGACATGTTTCCCTTTTTTTGTCTTTGCAACTTTTTCAGAAATCGTTGGTCATATGACAAATGCCGAAGTCATTAGGGTATTCTAAGCCTCCAAGGAGGCATGGTCATGTATTGGCCTAAAATGGAAGGACTTAACACAAGTAATTTCCAAATATCTGTAAGCGTTGAAACTTGTCTGATCTGTTTACGTTTCCCCTGCTAACATAACAATATTATGTGTTCGGAGTGAGATAATTCCTTGGATAAGGAATGCTGAAAATGAATCCGAATTTATTAACATTATGTAGACTGACAATTATAGTTTGTAGCTTTGGCTTTCAAGTACAGCTGTGGCAAATACAATTGATTTATTGCTGCCTTTCAAAGTACATCAGTAGTGTTGCTACCTTCTTTCGGACTATGTCCGGGCACCGACTTGGAAGCCAACGTTGAATGTCTCACGATGTTCTACTATGTAAACACCCACCATTTTTAGACAATCTTAGATTCTTAGAATCAAATCCGCTTCATTAAATATTTATATATTCCTGATGAGCTCTTACTTACCTTACCTTTAGTCAAGATTACAAACCAACTTCTCAAACTACCCATGTTGTGTGTGTTCATTTTATCCACGAATTGCAGAGCTTTAACGTAGAATCTGAACGACAGATTTTTTGAGAAACTTTTCACGGCGATTTTATTTGCTCTTAAAGTTTTTCTCAGAAGACTGTCAGGGTAACGGCCTAGCTTTTAACACCACCTAGAGTTTAAAGTCGATTTCGAACGACAGATTTTTTAAGCAACTTTTCATGGCAATTTTTTATTTACTCTTAGAGTTTTTGCCTGGACATACATACATAATTGGCCAATACGGTTACGATTACGATCTAACTTCTCAACTCCAATTATGTTGGGTGTGTTCATTTTTTAGGTGATTGACGTGACCGAAAGTTTAAAGTCGTCTCCGACACAGATGTTTAAGAAACTTCGTCATGTTAATTTCATTTACTCTCAGAGTTTTTGCTAGAAATATTATTTTTCTTGAACCTCGAATGACTGAATCCGGTTAGGAACTGTATGACGTTGTAGTGGATAGTTCCTTTTATGTATCTTAGATTTTAAGACAAGCAGGCTAAATACACCATTTCAAAACTATTTCTTGCTTAATTCCTAGCGTAATGACATACAACTTGGCACGGTTGGCAGATATTTTGCACAGTTTTCCCATCAAGATAGCGGATTATATCACAATGATGATAAGTTTCGTTAGCCCAACACCTCAAGTTTTGATTTCTAAGTTCACAATGGAGGAATATTGCCTTGCATTACCTTTACTTTACTAACTCGACCACAATTCATTGCTGACTTTTCCTTTATATACTGCTTATTGATCATGAGAGTTTCCCTTGAGGCACCTTTGGTCTTAAAGAGTTGGAGCTGGCATGTAAGGCTAGGGTTCTACTAGAGTTTCGGCGGACTTTGGCTTCTTCAATTCATGCTAGAATTCATAGTCTTCTGTGTAGTATGTGAACGGGCTTTTGGAGATTTTAGCATTTCCACTACTAATCTTCAGGGCTTTACTTCTTCCAATTCTAAAGTAATTGATTCATTAGCTGCCATTTAAAAAGCAGGCAGCTGTTGTCAATCATCAGCCATAGCGGAGACAAATTTTTTTTTGTTCCTTTTCTATAGAAATTTTAAATATTTTTGGCATTTTGTTTTTGTTTTTTTTTTGTTAAACATTTTAAACGCTTCTGCAGGGAAATTATTTTCAACAAAAATTTTTTGCCATTAGCCGAATTCATTTTAAAATAAAATTGAAAAAGAAAAAAAAATTAAAACATGCGATGGAAAACAAATTAAAGGCAAGGCAATCCAATTATTGTCACAGCGAGAGAGAGAGAGCAAATATTGGCCAAATGATAAAATGGAAGAAAAAAATAAAATAAAATTGGAATAAAATCTACAAAACAACAGTATGATGCTGTTGGCTGCTTGCTGCAACAACAATTGAAGCAATAAATTTATCAAATATTTCGTATATTTTTGGGGAAATGAATGTTGTTTCTGCTGTATGTATGTACGAGTATATCTCATCTATTTTGGATTTTATTGTTGCTCCTCTTATTTCATCAATGTTGAGCTGATGTTGCTGTTGCAATGCAATGCCAAGTGATGCGTCAGTTTATTTTTGTAATCTTCCTCCATTGAAACTGTTAAAATTACAAAATGTTCTGGAATGTTGACAAACTGCTACGCTCAAGCGGACACAGTGCCAGTGTCAAGTAAATCAAACAAGAAATTACGAGACAAAAACACCAAAAACACTACCAACAACAATAAAAGCGCGTTTCTTTCAGCATTTCTTCCTTTATCTGTCTGTACGTTGTTGTCATTCGTCTTGTGTACTACGTACACATTCTCCTATCAAACTAAGCGACCAGCCAAGCATAGTTGCATTTACAGCCCAAATAGCCCATCAAACTTGAAATATTTTTATTCATACTCGTACCCAATATAATAACTTAACAGAGAGAGGGAAGAAAAAAACCAACAGCAATAGCAACAACAACAAGAAAAAATTGCATTTGCCTTAGTGATATAAACCGCGCGCGTTTATGTCACAACGCAAGATAGTGCGTCAAGTGCGTATGCGGTAATTTAAGTTGGCAACACAACACAATGCAACACACCATCACACCACCACTAAAACTAAAACTAAGCATGTCTCCATGCATGCCAGTCAGACAGTTAGTCAGCCAAGTATAGCCTGTTTAGCCATCCTGTTTGTTGTTTATGCAGTCACTCAGTCACTTAGCAAGTCTCATAATGGTTGCCAATGCTTTATATTTAGATTCCCCATTAAATAGTCGTCCCCTCTATTTTATTCCATTCCATTCTAGTAAGTATTTCTTGTTATTTTTGTATTCAATCTTCTTATTTTTTAATTTTTTTTTTTGTTCGTCTTCATCTCTCATCTAGTGCATCTATTTTCAATTTAAGTTCCATTATGCCTTACGTTTCTGTTTCTTTTTTTTTATCGAGTAGACTTTAAATGCAAAACAATCACAATAAAAAGGGTTGCAGTTGCATGACGGCTATCAGTAAACCAAATATCCTCAATACGTTATGCACTTAGAGATATTGGCTATAAGCAGGAGAATTGTTGGGAAAGCTTTTCAGTGTATGACACATGAGAGTTCTTTATAGAAGTCCTGCATAGGTTAGTTACCGCGTATGTTGATTGCTTATAGACTGGAACTACCTCCATATTTGGTACCAGTCTTCCGTCAGCTCTTGGCCTCTGGTCGTTACGGGTCGTCTCTTATTTCTCTTGCAATTTTCTGTCCTACTGCGGTGGGAGGTAGCCGAGAACCAAATAAAAGTTTTTTTTCTTAAACCAGCTTCACTTCACTTCTTCATTGATTCAGAATAGGTTGGCGTTTCGGAAGCTTGACAGAGGTAAGTGGCATTCCTTCGTTGACTGAAGAGAATTCCGGGAGTGGCGAGCTCATCAGCTCTGCAGATTCCCGGAATGTCCCAGTGTCCGGGTACCCAAATATGTGTGACTCTGAAATGCCCAGAAAGAAGGTTAAGACAGCGGCGACAATCCCTGACGATCCTGGAGTTATTCGCAACGTTCGACAGAGGCTTTATGGTAGCCTGGGTATCAGAAAAGAGCAAGATACGGATAAAAGGATCACCGCATGGAGGGATCCATTGAGCGGCCCGGTAGATGGCCATTACTTCCGTCTAGCAACTGAATATTGCCATACCATAAGAGGAATTCCAGGACCAATCACTCTAAATCTTAATCAGCACTGATTGTAAAAACAAAAATGCTGTTGTCTTTCAAAGAGAGGCACGCCAAAGCTCATATTAACTGCCATTATGGATGGCATATAATATCGTTCAAACGTCTTTCTGGTTAAAACGCATCCGAAATGTTAAATTTTCCATGACTCCAATGCAGAAGGCAACCTAACTTTGAAAGGTGACATAAGTTATGTAAACTTTGAGGATCTCTGTGGCTCATTCGCATATACCGGTGACTTATAAAACCCCAGACGAAAAAGCCTAACGGCGTCAAATCGTACGATCTCGATGGCCAGTTCACATCACTTCTACGTGAGATGATGAGCCCCTCAAATTGCTCGTACAGAGCTGCGTGTTGCTTGAGATGTGCGCCACGAAGCGCATTCCTGCCAAAACCACATGTCGTTGGTGTTCATGAAATTGAATTCAGGCCAAAAGAAGTTGGTAATCATCGACTTGTAGTACCTGCTGTTGACAGCGATTGCCTGGTTATTTTCAAAGTATTATGAACCGATAACGACTGGCAGACTTTAGCGGCATGTATTGTGCGTTCTTGGATCTGAATTGGATTGATATCGTCCTTAATTCAACAATTTTATTTGTTCACGTGTGCATTCATCCAGAAATGGGTTCATCATTAGAGATAATTTTGCGTTGGCAATTAAAGTGAGTTTTCAAACGCTGCAGAGTCTATTTAGCAAACACAAGTCTTTGTGTAGGCCCAAGTCACGATGCAAAATTCATTAACTTGTCTTCCGCTAAAGGCCAAGTTCTTGGAAATGACGTGAAAACAACTGCCTTCACGTATTCTTCTACGCACTTACTGGCTGATATAGGGATTCTTTTCAACAGATCTTGCATTTCGCTGGAAGTACGGGTGTAGTGGTTGTTCATTTACTGCACCTCTAAGGTCAAATTTATCCACCATATAGCGAAAAACAATCTGATAGAATGATTATAGCGAAATGTAAATGGGGGAAGTTGCCATAGTCTAATAACTAGTAGGTTGCCTTATTAAATAAAAGTCCGGGTATCAAACACCAGACTAGACTTCCGAAAATAGGAAAAAATTTATATCTTTCGTCGGCAAAAACTCCGAAAAGTTTTTCAAAAATCTTATCTCTGAAAATCGATTGTAAGCTGTAGTTCAAGGGCAAAAGAAACACACACAACATGGGCCGTGTGAGGAGGGTGATTATAATCTTGACTAAAGGATTGTAAATCAGCAATTTTCATTAAAAAATTTTATTTACTGAATAAATGACAACTAATTGGACAAATAGCTGCAACAAGATGGCCGTTGTCAACTGCTAAATTTTAGAAGTCCCTGTCGAAAGACTCGATATATAATATATGACCTAAGTCCAAATCACTGCGTAACTTTCACAAAAACCGTACACTTACTTAGTAGACAGAACAGTAGGTCCTTAGGAGGATACCTTTTACAAATTTGTCTTGTAGATACATATAGAATCCGAAACTCTGGAGAATAAATATGCATCGAATGACTTATGTGAAGCTTCTTCGTAGTCCATATAATCCTTGAATACTTGTGGATGGGAATTATAAATGAAATTAGAAAAATCCGTGCTTGAATCCATGGAAAATAATACTGCAAACCAGTCGTTCTGTCTTAAATATGTTAAGGTACTGGCATATCAGATTACGGCCGATTACTATACTCTTGATACGGTCAAGGAATTTATTTATTTTGACTTTGCCGTTATCACCAAAAATGATGTCAGTCTGGAGATCAAACGTAGGTGGTACTATGGTCTCAATGGGCAATTAAGTAACAGATACCTCTCTCGTACGTCAAAACTAATACTCTACAACACGCTCATCCTAGTCGTGTATCTTTGTGGCGCAGAAACATGGACCCTATTAAGCACTGAGGCAGCAATCTTGAGAGTATTCGAGAAAAAAGTTCTACTGGATCTTTGGTCCAGTGCGAGTTGGGCGATGATTTTCGCATCTGATTAGTAAACTGTATGAGCTCCTCAATAACATAGACGTTGTACAGCGTATTAATATCCAACTACTCCGGCCAGACGGATATTTGATGCGGGGATCTGCGGAAGTCGATGAAGAGGATGACCTTGTATCCGTTGGAAGGACCAAACCGAGGTAGCCTTGTTATTGATTGGTGTGACCAACTGGCGCCAGAAAGGATGTGTTATGGAAGGCCGCAATCCGTTAATTGGGTTGCTATGGCTATGTACTGGTATTTCATTACCTCGCTTTGATACCCAATTTCTTGCAGTGTAACTTTGTTTTTTTTTTCTTGTTTTTCTGCAATCCTCCTGGTTATTTACATACACATACCCTGTGATATGTACTCGTATTTAGTTTTTCTGCAACTAGCCTTCGTCTATAATTATTTCTTCTTATTCCTCTTTCTTTTCTGTCTTGTAGTCTCGGAAGAAAAGTCTCATTTGTTGCTGAACTTATTATAGAGATCCTGATGCTGTGATTAAAAACTATGTTGCAAGGCAGTGTTGCAAGTTGTATGGATTGGATTTGTTTATAAAACATAATGAAAGAGTAAAACGCTGATGAACATTTAAACTCTTTTTACGGCTTGTCAAACTTTCAACACTACCACCCTGCTAATAGAAGAGAAAGAAACAAAAATTAAATGAAATTTAAAGGACAGAGAAACTAACAGAAAACTTGATTAGAAACTTGACGTAATTATTTCAATTACTTACCATATTTTTTTTTTTTTTTGATTTTATTTTCACATAATTTTCAATTCAATCGAAGAAATTGAAACCAAGTTTGTTTCATCGCTGCTTTTTTTTTTTTCTACTAGAAGTTTATAGCCCCACAATTATAAAATAACTTAGGGAGAGAAGTTAAGTTAGCAAGGAGCTGGATACTGGAGGTTTCATATCCACATCGATAATTACTTTGCAACCTGTATTAAAATGTTATCGCCATATAATATGAGATCATTTGACCAAATGCATTTGACCATGTTTAAGTTTTTTTTAATATTTTATTGGCCTCATGCTTCTCCATTCGTTTTTATGATATTGCCTCTGACTCTGCCTCTTGATTTTATGATTTCAAATTGAAGTCAATTTCATGAAATTGTTTTCTTAGTATGAATTTCAGTTCTTCTGGGAAAGCTTGACTATTATATTGCATTTTATAAGCACTTCTTTAATGGTTTTATTAATTAAAATAAAGAAAAACAACTTCAATTAAAGTTTAAGCAACATAACGTAGCAGAATAGCAGAATAACAGTCAATATTGTTGAGATGGTAATTGAAATGTTTTTTAGGATTTGTTTTTATCGTTATACGCTCATAAAAATGGAATTAAGAAATTAATGTCAACTCTCTCGTTCAATGCAGATAGTCAACCTGCATTTAAATTATTACGTCGACAATTAAAAGATAAAGGCAATTGATTTATATTTCATTTTATAATACATCCTTAATAGCCATTTTATAACTCTGAGAAAGAGGGAATCAACAGCTGATACTCTGAAAATATGGAATCTTTATTACACCCGTACGACTTAAAGCAGGTCTCTTAGTGGGCATAGAGGATCGCATTATATATGCTATGCTTGCATTTGAAATCTAGAAGGCTAACACATCTTCAACACCGCAGTACACGACCTTAAGACTCCACATTTCTTTAGTAAGATGTTTTTGGAATCCTACCAAAATTCTGTCCAACAATTCAACTGGCGTGGATAATTCTACGTGAGCCCTACCCCTATAATTTCAACTACTATTGAGTAGTCGCATAAGATCTGCTTATAAATTGACAACACAAATCAACAAATAGTTGTCCAAAGCAAAAGGAGACTGAAATGAACTTAAAAATGTAGCAAGAAATGAGGTACCATGTGCAGGGACAAACGCCTAAGGCAGGCCTATTTATTTGGTGAATAGTCTTAAGAAAGTAATGAATACCAGACGTACATACGTATTTGCTTACTGGCTCATTACAACCCTTTCGTCAGGATTACAACCTTGTCTCTTACACCACGCCCATTTCGTGTTTTACTTTTATCCATGAGTAGCGGGAATTACAGATTCTAAACGACAGATTTTTAAGAAACCTCTCATGGCAATTTTAATTTGACTTTAAAAGTCCTTGCAAAAAAAACTGTTGAGAAGAAGTTTACGAGGCAAATATTCATTTTCTGATTTCATATTCTTCGAGATGGCTGAGTTGGGGTTTGAACCATGGGTTCACGTCTAATAAACCAACACTCCACTTACTAGACAACAATGACTTATTTGATTGCAGAGGGTTAAATTACCCTTACATATTAATTGTCATTATGGTCAATGCGGCAATCTATAGAATGTTCTTTCCTTTGCTGTATTCAAACACAGACTCTTCTTTGCCTCTCTCTTTCACTGGTTAATGCATGCAGTATTCCAGGCTTCAAATTTGAATTTTGCGTAGGTTTTTGAAACCAACATGGAAAACTTTTTTTTTTATTAGCAAGATTATCTCAAAAGTTGGCAACTGCGAAAACGATTTAAAGGTAGACATACAGAATGTCTGAAACCTACATCGGGAGGATCATCCGCCCAAATGACGAATGCCACCGATAGGACAAAAGTACAAATGGCAAGCATAATGCAACACCTACTACAGCAGACTTAAATTTTATTGGTTAAAGATCGAAAACATATACAATGAATGCCAGAACCTTGACATCAAATTTATCCTCAGAAATTTTAATCCGAAGGCTTGTTAAGAAGTTCCTCAACCTCACTGTCAGTTAGTTCAACTTCACACACACTACTTACTCCAAAGAGAATGACGCTGATTGCTTGCGACACGATGCAGCTGATATAAATATTTTAGAGCAATTGATGGGTTTGACATGGGTATCTGTCCGCGTGAAATCGCCGTGGTCTAGTGGGTAGTGTGTTGGCTTATTAGACAAAAGGCCCGGGTTCGAATCCCAGGTCAGACATCAAAACGAAAAATATTTCTTCGGCGATTTCCTCTTAGCAGATTTCTGGCAAAGACTCTGAGAGTAAAAATTCCCATGAAAAGCTTCTCAAAAAAATCTGTCGTTCGGAAATCTGCTGTTCCGTTGACTGTAAACTGTAGGTCCCGCCACTCATGTATAAAATTAAAGCACACAACATAAGTGGTGTGAGAAGCTAGGTCGTAATCCTAACTGAAGGTGAAATGCAATGAGCCTACCAGATGTAACAGACTGCTGCACCCGAGTACCAATTCGAAACCATATATTTGGACATGACTTTCCCTTTCGTTAGGAACGAAGCCTATCCTTAACCCTCTCGTGAACATCAACAATGCTTTCGTCAGATACTGCGTTTCATAAATGTATGGGTCGAAGTCTAGTAAGTAGTGTGTTGGCTTAGCAGATTTCTGGCAAAAACTCTGAGAGTAAATAAAATTACCATGAAAAATTTCTCAAAAATCTGTCATTTGGAGTCGAATTTAAACTGTAGGTGACGCCACTTATGAATAAAATTAACACACACAACGTAAGTTGTATGAGAAAGTAGGATAACAATCTTGACTGAAGGGTTGTAATTATCCATTATGTATGTATGGGTCATGGTCGTTTATTTACTGAATCAGTAATTCAGCGTTGAATTTATGCACCACATTGCGAATAGAGACGATTACGGGCGAAGTTGCCTTTTTAGAGGTTGGCTAACTAGAATAAAACAGAGTGGTGCAGAGTAGAATCGGATCAACTACACAGAATACAGTAGGCTTTCAAAAAAATTTCGCTTTACTTATGGCACTTATAGCTCCACTCATACTGTACTGTTGTAGTTTCCATAGAATGCAAGATTTTGGCTTAGAAAATTTCCTCCCAGGAAATTAATGAGATTGTGCATTGTGGCAATAAATCACTTGGGGAAGAAAAAGCTGGAAATTGAATTTAAAATCTGTTTATTAGTGGGGTACAAATAAGTTTCCAGTTATCGATATCTAAGATCATCGTATAATCGAGAATTGATTGGCTTTAACTCCTTATTTCCTTTAAGGGGAATATTATTGTGATATTCTTATGAACAGTGCTGGTATTTGCTGGACGTATTAAGAGGTCTTAACCCATATGTAACCCAGTCCTTTTGTAAGTTCATCACTTTTCATAACCCCTCAGTATTAACCTCAGTACGAGTATTTATTAAAAAGCAACCACGTTTTTAAAAACCTCATAACCTTGTTATTGTTACCGATGATGATGACGTTGATGATGATATCGTGTAAACTCTTTTATTTTAATGGCTCAATGCAAGTTTATGATTATTTTTATGCCTTTTGTTGTTACTTCTTCTTCTTCTTTTTTTTCTGTGGTCACCACCATTGATGGTTTGACCTGCTTTTGTTTTTGTTAATAAAAATAAGAATAAAAAGGTTTTTCTAAAAAAAACAAAACGAATCTAAATCGAGTGACATTTTAATATGCCAATAATAATAACAACCAATAACAACAACAACAACAACAATTATTTGCATTTGGTTTTTGTTTCTTTTTCGGTGCCTTCATTAGAAACAATACAAAACCATTAAAATTTATTGGAAATATTGGATTTAAATGTACGAGTATGTACGACTGCCAGTACAACCAACTGCGAATGAATCCATTCACCACTTTAATTAAAAATGCCTTCTGTTTTTCTATAATCAACCAACATTTGTTTTTTTTCTTTTTTTTTATAACAATTTATATGCAAATGTTTAATAAACAATCTTTTTTTTCCAACTTTTTTTTATTTTTTTTTTTTTACAATACAACGGCCAATATAAATAAATACGTAGTATATGCACGTTTTGGTAAAAGTAGTTAAATTGGTTTTAGATTCCAATACCACTTCCAATACCACTTCCAATACCACTTCCAATTCCCAATCCAAACAGGCAACTACCAACCACCGCTACCAATTACGTTATAAAACTACTTTGTGAGGCTGGCCAAAAAAAAGGGGACAAAAACTATTCATTTATGGTGTAGTCAGTCACCCGCTACTGAAGCGTAAAGATACAACAATTAAAGTAAGAGAAGGAAACAAAATACAACAAAAACCTCTCAATTTACAATAAAAATAAAATAAAATAAAAAATATTGAACCTGTCAATCAATGGGTTACGATTCATATGGAATGGCTTTTTTTTTTTTTTGTAATCGTTAAGTATACCCTACAAATGCAAGGGATATGGTTGTTGGACTCTAGGTTTGAAAGTTGATAGTATTGAAATTCAAAAGTCTCTTAAAAGATATTTCTAATCTCAAGTATATGAATTTCCTCCACATCCAGATACTCACAATTGGTCATTACAACCCTTTTAGTCAGGATTACGACCTAGTTTCTCACACCACTTATGTTGTGTGTGTTAATTTTATAAATGAGTGGCAGTACCTACACCTTAAAGTCGGCTCCGAAGTACGAATTTTTAAGAAACTTTTCATGGCAATTTTATTTACTTTCAGAGTTTTTGTTTTTGCCAAAAATCTGCTGAAAAGACGTAGCCGAAGAAATACTTCTTTTGTATTTTGTTTTGATGTCTGGCCTGGGGTTTGAAACCTAGCTTTTACGTCTAATAAGAAGACACACTACCTACTAAACTATGGCGATTTCTATCATCCAGATATGTAAACCGATGGTCTTATGATTTCAGGTCTCACAATTGACTTTGAAAAATCCTCCATTAAAAACTAATGTTCAGAGGACGACAATTTTATGATTACAATGTTGTCAGCTGTAATCAGTTTGCTTCTATAAGCATTAATCATAATAATAAGAGTTTTAGAACTTTTCATTCTAAAGCTGTTTCAGATAGGTAGTATAGGTAGTGGCTTGGCTTATTAGACGTGAGGCCTCGGTTCAAACTCCAGGTCAGACATTTTCAACAACAATAAAATATGAAAAAATAATTCTTGGCTACAGCCTCCCTGTAGATTTCTAGCAAAACATCTGAGAGTAAATAAAATTGTCATGAAAAGTTTCCCAAAAAATCTTTGTCGTTCGGTGTCGACTTTAACCCTTTGCAGCCATATGTCTGCTCGCAGCCACCAAACCTTTATTATCGATCTAGTCGAATGTCTGCTCTCAGCCCAAAGCTTTATTATCTATCTAGTCGTATGTCTGCTCTCAGTCACCAAAACTGTATTACCGATCTAGTCATAAGTCTGCTCTCAGCCACCAAAGCTTTATTACCGATCTAGTCGTATACCTGCTCTCAATCAACAAAGCTTATTATCGAGCTAGTCGTAAGTCTGCTTTCTGCCACAAAAGCCTTATTGCCGATCTAGTCGTATATCCCAGCCACCAAATCTTTATTACTGATCTAGTCGTATGTCTGCTCTCAGCCACCAAAGCTTTATTACCGATCTAGTCGTATACCTGCTCTCAGTCACCAAAACTGTATTACCGATCTAGTCGTAAGACTGCTTTCTGCTACAAAAGCTTTATTGCCGATCTAGTCGTATACCCCAGCCACCAAATCTTTATTACCTATCTAGTCGTATGTCTGCTCTCAGTCACCAAAACTGTATTACCGATCTAATCATAAGTCTCCTCTCAGCCACCAAAGCTTTATTACCGATCTAGTCGTATACCTGCTCTCACCCACCAAACATTTATTGTCAATCTAGTCGAATGTCTGCTCTCAGCCACCAAAGCTTTATTACCAATCTAGTCGTATGCCTGCTGCGTTGAAATTCGTTGAAATCGAATGATATTTTATAAGTTGTGCTTAACTTAGACTAGGCGATTTCGCTTCTTAAAATATTTCAAAATCATCACTCATGCATAAAATTAAAACACACAACATGAGTGGTAATCAAAAGCTAGGTCGCAGTCCTAACTGAGTGGTTGAAATGACCAATTATGTGTGCATGAGTGGAAGTACGGATGTTATAATCACGCTAACAGTTCAAATACACTTGATATGGTTATCCTTTTTAACTACATCATAAACCAATCAACTTTTATGGAAAATATTCCAGAAGAATACAACAGTTTAACCCTAAACTACTTCCTAAGCTAATCGTTTATATCAGTCCATAAAGAGTGTTCATCTACGATCGTAGAGTACACATTTAAATATGAACTACAAGTAAATGCTTAGGCATGAGAATTTAGAAGGCACAGGAAGAATTGGCGCACTTAAAAAGTAAATAAATTTAACAATTTCAGTTAATTCAGGATGTAAATTGAAATGCCAATCTTAATTCTTAAAGTCCTTTCACAATCTTCAAGAAGTCCAACACGAATGACTTACTTTCTTATTGTATTGACCACACATGCTTTCAATCTTTTTTTGAAATAAATCGCTTGAACAGAAACCAGATAAAAGCGTTGGTCTTCACGGTAAGAAATTCAGTAGTGAACGATTACAACGTGAAGCAATTGTTTGCCAGAATTGACGGCATCATGGCTTCAAAGTAATGTTCCAGCTTTAGCGAAAGCGCGAGAACCGCTCCTAGATTTAAAATAGACAAATTGCACAAATTGATTCCTTTAAAGAGCTGCAAGATCAATAAAAATAACAATAATGGTTGAATATATTTACTGCAAACGCCTTATAAGCCACGCCTTTTCCGATCCTAGAAGCATGTGTTAGGTTAGGTTAGGTTAGGTTAGAGGACGTGTACTTGTCAATTCTGACAAGTACAGTACTGGGTGGTCGAATTGACCCATTGTACTACGTCCAAGCTTCTCACACCACTTATGTTGTGTGCGTTAATTTTATACATGAGTGACGGGACCTACAGTTTAAAGTCGACTCCGAACGACACATTTTTTGAAAAGCATTCCATGGCAATTTTTTACTCTCAGAGTTGTTGCCATAAATCTGCTGAGAGAAAGTCACCGAACGTCTGACCTGGGATTCGAACTCGGGTCTTTCGTCTAATAAGCCAATACACTACCTACTAGACCACGGCGACTTCAAGCATGTGTTGCTATCGTTGTAAAGTTCCCTGCAATTTTACAATAAAATTTCGTAAACATTGCTTCAATTTCCACATGAAATACATGGATTTCAAATATTTTAACCATCTTATACGGTCTGGGGCCTACTTGCCTACTTGCTTAATTGGTTATTTCAGCTCTTTTAGTCAGGATTACAACATAGCATGAGGATAGAACTATGACAGAAGATTACTGAGAGGAAGTCTTCGAAGAAAAATTTTTTTTGTACTTCGGTTTGTTAGAGATGTCTGATCTGAAGTTTACACCAAGCGATAGAATCTAAGAAGTGGAAATTGCCGTAGTCTAGTAGGTAGTGTGTTGACTTATTATACGTAAGGCTCGGGTTTAAACAAGACAAAAGATCCATGTGATTTTACAGTACGATTTCAAGATATTTTACCCATCTTATACGGTCTCCGGCTGTACATTTTGCATTGCCTAGTTGCTTACTTGGTCATTACACAACCCTTTTAGTTAGGATTACGACATAGCATAAGGCTAGAACCATGTCGCGTGAGTATTATTTTCATCTATGAAAGGCGGAAGCTTTTTAAAGATTTTTTGCTTACTTTTTCATGACAATTTTATTTGACACTCCAAGATTTGGCCAGACAATTGCTGAAATGAAGTTTCCGAAGAAATATTTTTTTTTCGTAATTCGCTTTGTTGGAAATGTCTGATCTGATGTTTGAACCAAGCGGTAGCATCTATAAATGGAAGTTGTCGTAGTCTAGTAGGTAGTGTGTTGGCTTATTAGAGGTAAGGCTCGTGTTCAAACCCCAGGTCGGACAACAAAATGAAATTAATTTCTTCGGCAACTGCCTCTCAGCAGATTTCTGGCAAAAACTCTAAGAGTAAATAAACCTGGCATGAAAACTTTTTCAAAATATTTGTCGTTTGGAGTCAACTTTAAAAAGTGAATCTTGCCACTCAAGTATTAGATTAACGCACTTAACATACATAGGTGGTGTGAGAAGCTAGACTGAAGGGTTTTACTGGACAAATATGTTATGTATGAGGTATGAGCCACGTGGTCACATCTAATAAGCCAATATATTAGCCACTAGACTAGGGCTGCGTTAATAAAATAATAAAGAGAAGCTGTTTAATTAGGTCTTATGCAGCAGAACTGTAAAAAAAATTAAGTTGTATTGACTAAAGTCGGCACTAACCTTACTAAATTGCTTGACTGTATTTATTTTCGTGGCTTACATATATTTTTTAAATGGGTTTTACAAAATCATTTTTTTTTTTTGTAGATAAAAATTTTGGTTTTTTGATTTTTATTGCCAGTATTTTGTCTTTTTATTTTCCCCTTCAACTGGTAATTTATTTTGCAAAAGAAGAAACAAAAAAAGGCGAATAAAAAATTATTGTCATGCATGAAAGTAATTATTAAAGGAATAGGCGTAAAGACCACAATTTTAACTAAAAAATGTGACACTTAATTTAGGGGTCACATATGTGAGGGACAGGTAAACCTAAAACTACAAAAAAAAAGGAAAAAAAAACCTCAATCAAAATTAAAAATTTTATGCTGCCTTGAAAGCATAGCAAGATATACCATGAGAAAAAGAGAGAGAGATTGATATAAAAACTAAAATAATTGGCAACAAAATTTTAATTTAAAAAACCATTTAAATTTTTATTTTTTTTATTCCTTATGGCATCAAATAATATTTAAAGCAATAAAAAAAAACTTTTAAAACGTTCGTTAGTTGCCAACTTATGTCTGCAAACAGTTTTAGAAACGTTTGAACGAACGAATTTGAAAGGATCGTAACGACATTAATTGATCATACCATGCCATGTCAGTATACGAGTACCACTACCATTTAAGTGCCTGCCTCTTAGCCACTTTAATTGTCCATTTCCAGTAATAATAATGCAACCAACAGATGGTTTACTTACCTAACTGACTGTCTCTCTGTCTGTCTGATCATTATCGTTTGCCAAAAGTCTGTTTTAAAACTGTTGTTGCTGTTACTTTAGTTTTTTTTTTGTTTTTGTTTTTACGATTTTTGATTTTTAATTGTTTGTTGCCACAGTCAAAAATAATTATTTCTTACGAAACATGCAAATCTGTCCAGATCTCAACCATCTATGGCACCATCATCGGTCATCGTTTAGTATTATCGCCGTCAATCGTCTTAAGCAATTGATGAAAAATGAGGGGTAAAAAAATGAAAAATTTTGATACAAAATATTGATGGTGCTGCTCTCGTATTAAATACTTGTCATTGTCAGTCATCGTTTTGTGATACGAAATTTTCATTTAAACCAGAATAAAAAGCGATTCACAAAATGTGTTGCAAAACTAAATTAACAAATGCCATACAGGGGAATTAAAGGAATGCTTTCATTAAATTACAAGCCAAGACTTTAAAAGCCTAGGAATACATATGAAAAGGAAGTTGCGCATATGGCGCTAGTATCTCCAGTTTTTTATTCGTTGGTCGCTTTTATCTTTCATTTCAGTTTCATTTTCAAGATTTTACCAAGATTTTTTTCAGCTAAGCCTAGACTAAATATAGTAATATTAGCATCTATCAGTTGTCTAAAGCTATATGAAGTCGCCATAGTTTAGTAGGTAATGTTTTGCTTTATTAGACGACACGTGACGTCATGGCTCAACTGCCAGTTCTGGGCAAAAACGAAAATTGAAAATAAAAAACATTTATTACGGCGGCTTCCTCCCAGCAGTCTTTTGACAAAACCTCTAAAGGGAAAATAAAATTGGCATGAGAAGCATTTCACAATCTCCGATTGATAGATGAAAAAAATTGTAGGTACCGGCACTCTTGGCGAAAATTAACGAATACAGTATGAGTGGTGGGAGAAGTTGGTTAGTAACCATAAATTTTAAAATTTGCACCCTGATAGGGTGTGCCGCTGACCAACTTTTCCATTTAAGTCCATCTCTTTTCCAACAACCTTTCTTATTGACCTTCCCACAATGTTCGTTGTTGTGGCAATCCTTTCCGAGTGATTAAACACCTTCTGATTGACATATTTAAAGACGGACGAAGGCTTTTAATTTTTTCGAAATTAAAAACAATTACATCATGCTTAGTTACGGGCATACGCAAATGATATCAATCTCATTGGTCGTATCAAGCACTTTATTACCGCTGCTATAGTATAGGGCAGTAGTTTGCCACGATGGGTTTGACAGTAAAGGAAGACAAAACGAAGTATATGTTATCGATAATTATGGAAATACGGGCGTGGGGGACTCAGCTATTATTTTAACGTTGTAAATGAATTTATTTATCTTGGGCTCCGCTGTTACCCGTCAAAATAGTCAAAATATTGTCAATCTCTAGATCAAGAGTAGAAATACTTTAGCCAGCAACTGTTATTATTTGCTCAATAGTCAATTGAGTCGCAGATGTCTCTCTCATGCTGCAAAACTGGTGTGGAACTGCACGATAGATGCAGTTGCAGTCGCTATAAAAGTTCTGCCCCTATCTTTGGTTCAATGTGAATTGGTTCTAAATTCGCATCCATTAATGATCTGTAGAAGCTCTTTAAGGACAGAACAGACTATCTAACTTTCACTGCAGTAAGATTTACGTCCTTCATTGTATGTTCCTTTCCAGCAGTATCCTTCATTAATGGTTAATGATCAATATTAGCAGATTCAGTCATATGTGTTGGCTGCAATAATCGCCTCGTATAATCTCTGTTAACATCTTCAAGTTACAATGAAACTATTGTCTTCTTTCAATTAGTGCTCAACTTTATCGACCTATACAGAGGTTCTCCCAGAGGTTTTTATCTGCATTACATATGTAGCAGTCTACAGTTTTTCGGTTTGCCTTGCTTGAATAACTTTTTAATAGGTTAGGTTGGGTTAGTTTAGTGTAGCAGCTTTTTACAAAAGCTCACTTGAGCACGCATAGCGGCCCGTTGTGGCACAGCAGCTGAAAGCAGTCTCTGTACTGACCAAGTTCTACCAAAATCAGAGAAGAAGAAGAAGTGCAAGAGCTGCACATTTAAAGCACGACTACTTCACGCTAAGAACTCAGACAGAAAACTTGATAAACGGGCCTATGTCCTTGACATGAATGGACGATAGCTCCGACAAGCTGCTAAGGGTTGGAGAGTCAAATAACCTATATCTGCACTTCCTCAGCGCTTCTGCATCCACGGCAGAAGTCGTTATAAGTGACCTCTAAGCAAGGCCATTGTGACTCAGATGATGTTACGATAAAGTCCAAATAACTGGTTGGTCTGCCATTCAGGGCCAATAGAGCCTAGCGATGGAGCAGTACTACTTATTGATCCAGGAGAGGTTGGTGTCTCGGGAAAATTCCTGTGCGATGACCACTTTGAACGAGGTAAGTGCGCATTCCCAAATTTATTGAACTGGAACTTTTTAATAACTTTGAGTGAAAGGTAAAGGTAAGACTGTAATTACGGCTTGGAATGATTTGTTTAGCTTCAGCTACTATGTATATTCACTGAACCCTTCAGTCACGATTACAACCTAGCTTTTCACATCAATTTTGGTCTGTTTGTGTTGTCGATTCCGAAAAAAAGATTTTTAAGAAACTTTTTACGGGAATTTTTTATTAACTCTCAGAGTTTTTGCCAGTATTAGCTGAAATGAAGCCGAAGAAATTTTTTTCTTTTTCGCAGCCTCATATCCAAGAAGCCAACACACTACCTATTAGACTAAGACAAGGCGACTCTACTAAGATACTTAAGATTATTTCTTGCTTCTAAAGCAGAAGAGAAGCCTGAAAGGATGGAGATTTGTAACGATTTAAGGAATAATGTTTAATTATCGCAAAGCGGATATTAAATGCCCGGTGTAATTTGTTAAAATCATATTGAATTTAAGGGAAAAAATGTTTGTTTCCATCCCACCCGTTTTCATTTGTTAAGACAATAACTCCATACATACATACATTTCAGTCAGGATAGGTTGTAATCCTTCTCCCATCACTTATGTTATATGTTTGAGTGTGTTAATTTTGTTACACGATTCCGAGCAACGGATTTTTGAGAAACTTTTCATGGCAACTTCTTTCCTTAATCACCTGCATTGGATTGAAGTTTGAATTTAAGTTGTTGGTTTGGAATTATTATTTGTCCTTTTAATATTGTTACGAAAATGGAAATGGTGTTACATCGTTTAACATTAAAATCATAGACAAAAGCTACAATGAACATGATAAACAAGTAAACAAAAATATACAAACAACATCAGTATGAAAAAGGGGGATAAACAATGTAAACAAAATACACGCACAACAATGAAACAACGATATTTACATTTATGGAGATTTCGTGAAGGCGAAACCACGAACATTCAACTTGAAGATCATTTATCAGACTGTTTACGTTGGCGTATAAAAGACAAGGGAAATCAGGAAAAATTCTGTCAGACTTGTGTGAAAACGCGTTGTGTGTGAAGAGAATAATCGTGGTTTGAAGAACTCCGTTATAAATATTTGCACTAGTAAAAATTGCAATGAAAAGCTTCTCAAAAAAATCTGTCGTTCGGATTCGACTTTATACTGTAGGTCCCGCCACTCATGTATAAAATTAAAGCACACAACATAAGTGGTGTGAGAAGCTAGGTCGTAATCCTGACTGAAGGGTTGTAATGGCCAATTATGTATGTAAGCGAGATGTTACTGCTGCCTTTAGCGCTATTGAACGGGAGTCTAAGAAGATGGGCCTGGCAGTAAATGAGGGCAAAACAAAGTAAATGTTGTCGACAAGTAGAGACGTGCGGCGTATTGATTCTCAGATTACGGCCGATAACTATACTTTTGATACAGTCAAGGAATTTATTTATCTTGGCTCCGCCGTTACCACCAAAAATGATGTCAGTCTGGAGATCAAACGCAGGATTACTCTTGCCAACAGGTGCTACTATGGTCTCAATAGGCAATTGAGCAGCACGAGAGAGGTGCGACAAAATTAATACTCTACAAGACGCTCATCTTACCCGTGCTTCTTTATGGCGCAGAAGCATGGACACTATTAAGAACTGATGCAGCAGCCTTGAGGGTATTCGAGAGGAAAGTCCTACGTAAGATCTTCGGTCCTGTGCGAGTTGGCGATGATTTCCGCATACGATCTAACAGTGAGCTGTATGAGCTCCTCAACGACATAGACATTGTGCAGCGTATTAATATCCAGCGGCTGCGCTGGCTTGGCCATGTCGTTCGAATGGAGGAGGATGCTCCGGCGAAACGGGTATTTGATGCAGGGATCTGCGGAAGTCGGCGAAGAGGACGACCTTGTATCCGTCGGAAGGACCAAGTCGAGGAAGCCCTGTCATCGATTGGTGTGACCAACTGGCGTAGGCGCGCAAGAAACAGAGGCGCCAGAGGATGTATTGCGGCAGGCCGAAATCCGTTAATCGGGTTGTTATGGCCAATTAAGTAAGTAAGTAATGTATGTTGTTATTGTTTATACAAAAGTGTGCAAAGAGAAATAACAAACAAAGCAATTGTTGTTGTTTACATTAAGTTGTGAACAGTGGCATACAAAGTTAAGCGAACAATAAATAATTTAAATGAAAACTAAACGGAAATTAATTTATATTTTTCTCTGCAATCTACGATCGTTTTTAAAACGTTAAAAACTTAACAATATGATTTCATTCTTTTACTGTTCTGTTTAATAATTCCATTCAATTGACAAGTGGTGGCTTCGGTCGATTTGTTCAAAATGCTTGTTTTTTCGATGTTCATCATTTGCGATTAAAAACCATTTAGAGAAACAAAAAAAAAATATTTTTTTAATAACATTGTTGTTGTTGGTGTTGTTGTTGTTGTTAGTGGTGTTTGCTACTGGTGCTGTTAAACACATATTATATTTTTGTATTCTTCTTCTTCTTTGTTGTTGGTGTTGTTGTTTATTATTATTTGTTGTTTTATTAAGCGTTTGTTCGCTAGATAGCTTCTGTTGTTTTCCTGTGGTGCTGCCAAACATGTTGTTGGCTGATGGTCGATGATGGGGTCCACTATTGTTGTTACTTCTTCTTTGTTTTCTCGTCGATTTTTAGTTATGCTTTGTTTTGTTTGTTTCTTGCCATAAACATTTCCACCTCTAATTACAACACAATGAGGTGGCAAAATTATTTTATTTTGTTTTTTCTGTATGGTTTGTTGTATTTCTCTTACACTTCTGGTGTCTTCTGTTTAATGCCGGAGATGTTGTTGTTGTTGTTAAGACAATATTTTTAAGTCTTTCGGGTTTTCATATGCATGGCATGGCATGGTTTGGCATAAAAATATGAATTTTTTTTTGTGTTAAAAAAATGACAAAATGAAATGTTGTTGTTGTTGTTTTTATCTTCGCTTCATTACAAAATATTATTTTAATGTGTGTGTTTTTATATTTAAAAAAAAAAAATTTTAATTTTTTTTATTCCCCTCAAAAACATGATTTGCAAATATATTGGCTGGAGCTGTGGCTGGGCCATTGTTAGCCCAGATACCGGATAAAAATCATATACAAAGCAAAAGCCCTGCATGAATATGACTTATTTTGCTTGGATTTCTTTTTCAAATATTTTTTAATATGTTGGGTTTTTTTGTTTTTTATGAAATTTATTTCATGGCTATTATTTCTTAATGAAATTAAAATTATTTTTAACACTTTCCATATGCCTATGGCAAGCTCAAGTACATATTTACTCATTCATACATACAGACCAACGTGTACATATGGGAGCAAGCAAACTCCTATGATTTGTTTTCATTACCACTAACTTGTAGTAGCTTTTTAGCAGAGCCAGAGCCAGAGCTCCTCGCATGGAGCTTAGTATGCAAAAAACACAACAAAACAACGCAGAACATATTAATTTTGTTTTGCCGTCGCCTAGAAAGTCATACAAACCCCATGTAATGATTGAGTGATGGTGTCTGATGGAAAGAAAAATTATATGAATAAACAAATGATTAAGAAAATACACACAGAAGTAATAGGCAGATCATAAAGAATTTATATGTACATGCATGCATTGTCATGACGGCTATAAATTAAAGGAAACCGAAGAATCATAAAATTATAATTCATCTAGCACTGGCTACTCCACACACTCAAACTATATAATGACCGCGTTAACAACAATGGTGTTGGATTAAGCCTGTTTGTTACAATATCATCGTTCGTTATGTTTATAACTTTAAAAAAAAACGGATATAAAAATTGCTGTGAAATTTTGCCTTCAGCTAACTTCTTCAACACAATAACGGCTAAATTATAAAGAGAATGTAAAAACCAAGCGAATATATCACCGAGCCCAGAAATTGCGTCCAGACCTCGATAGAGTCTCAGAGTAATTTTAGATAATTTACAGAATGATGATCTCCACCAATATCCAATATTTGTAGACATTGAAAAGGGGGCCTTAAAACTGAATGCAATGGACACAAATGATATTGGACTAGGCACATGTTTGCGTTTGTAGTCGCCGTGCAGCCCTTGCGCTGATCAACTTCTTCCTTTCCCTGATTTGGCGGAACTTGGACTGCGTTTCACCCGTGGCATCACAACGGGCCTCCATGCGTGCTCAAGTGAGCTTTGTGATATCAGAGCTACCACTACGATCTAACCTAACCTAGTCGCCGTGGTCTTGTAGGCAGAGACCTGCGCCGATCGGCTGACAGCCGGCTAAGCCGAGCCGCCGACAAAATTTAAAAGCCGCCGCCGCCGAAAATTTACTCGGCTTGATTCGGCTTAAATTTAGCCGCCGTTGTATGTATGTAAGAAAATTAGAATATATGAAAATATGTTTTTAAAATTGTATACAGTAAATTTTAATTATATATATGATATTTATATATTTGTTTTACTTGACTTAAATACATTATTGAAGTTTTTTTGTTCATTTTGTGATATATTAATAGAAAAATTTTTAATTGTTTGATATGGAAATTTTGAACACCTTTTCTTGTTTTTGGTGAATGTGGTAACACTTTTAACTTTACGTTAAATTTTTTAAAAGACAAAAAATTGAAATGGGGAACCAAAGAACTACAAACTTCAATAATATAAATGAGTTAAATTCATCTGATTCCGATGACGACCATGCTATTTTTAATGGTATTGATTTCCCAAAACAATAATTGAAACTCCAATTTCAATTAGCTTTTAGCCAAATTTTTTTGGAAAATTTTATTTTGAATACTTATTTCTGATAATTGTTTTGTAAGTGTTATAAAATGCGAAATAATTTCAGGTTTGGAGTCTCTGCGTCGACATCAAACCTCTGTAACCATTTACGTGCTCATGGTATTGATGTAAAATCCAAAAAAATTTGAAAATTCGAATGCCAAACCTAAAACCATATTGCCAGGAAGTTCTGAAAATGCAGATTCCGAAAAATTTGCTAACGCATGTCTGCTTGAGCAAATGTGCTTCAGAGATCTAAGGCCCTTTAACATGGTGGAGCAACCAGGGTCATTTTACTTATGTCATTTCGGATCACAGCAGACCAGTGTTGCCACCTTGTGTGTAATTTTACTTTTGTTCTAATTTTTTCTTTAGTCGCTTATTTTTAATAATCGATTTGCTAACAATGATTATTTAGTAAATTTACTGCAATTTTTGGCAAAACTTTTACTCATGAAAAGATTCTCTAAAATCTATCATTTGGAGTCCATTTTAAAACTGTAGGCCCCAACACTCATATATAAAATTAACGCACACTCATAAGTGGTGTGAGAAGCTAGGTCGTAATCCGGACTGAAAAGTTGTAATGACCAATTATGTGAGACTAATGTTTCATACATGGATTTACACGTCTTTTTTGTTCTTTACATACATAAATGTTGGAAATGTATGCATATTATTTAAATAAATAAAAGAGCCGCCGAAACTTTACCATATTTCGGCTGACAGCCGGCTTAAAGCCGCCGCCGAAGCTTTTCAACTTTAGCCGCCGCCGCCGACAAATTTGCTCGGCGCAGGTCTCTGCTTGTAGGTAGTGTTCTGGCTTATCAGACGTAAAGCCAGGGTTCGAGCCCCAGGCCAGACATCAAAATAAAAATACAAAAAGTATTTTTTTCGGCGATTTCCTCTCTACAGATTTCTGGCAAAAACCCTAAGAGTAAATAAAATTGCCATGAAAAGTTTCACAAAAATCTGTCGTTCGAAGTCGTCTTTAAAACTATAGGTTCCGCCACTTATGTATAAAATTAACACACAGAACATAAGTATTGTGAGAAACTCGGTCAATAATCATGACTGAAAGGTTGTAATGACCAATTATGTATATACATATTTGCGTAAGTCACTTACCTGCACAGCTTGACGTAAATGAATTCATTTTATAAAATTACTAGTTGGCCCTGAAAACTTCGTCCCGTCCAAAATTTTTTATTCGGAATACTCTGCATAAAGCGCTAATGAAGTTGTAGTTGTTGTAATAGCTCCAAAACAAAAAGAAACAGGCATACATGTTATATATGTCCATACATATGCAGTTATAAACCATTAGCCAACTTATAGGTAGGCTCTTAAAGGGATAGGATTGTCACGCTCTTTTTTGGTGAGTTTATCGATATCGACTCTACGAACTTACCTACCAAATTGCACTCGTCTATGATCACTATGTTCCAGAATATTCAATTTTAAATGTTTGCCTCGCCTATTTTGCCATCTAAACCTGATAAGCTTTCGAGCAAAAAAAGAATGGTTAAAATCGGTTCAGTAATTTAAGAGTTATAGGTATTACTTGAAGGGGCAGGGTTGTTACGCCCGTTTTTGGTGGAATTATCGATATCGACTGTACGAACTTACCCGCCAAATTGCATTCGTCTTAGATCACTATGTTCCTGAATATTCAATTTTAAAGGTTTGCCACGCCTACTTTTTGCTATATCAAATATATTTTTTAACCATCTAAACCTGATAAGCTTTTGAACAAAAAAAGAATGGTTAAAATCGGTTCAGTAATTTAAGAGTTATGGGTACCACTTGAAGGGACAGTGTTGTCACGCCCGTTTTTGATGGAATTGTCGATATCGACTCTACGAACTTACCCACCAAATAATATTATTCGTTACGACTAATATGTAAATTTTAATGATTTCCAATGCCCTCTAAACATTTAGGGATATGCAAAATAGAAGTTGTCCGATTCTCAGATCTGCCCGATATGCACTCATGAAAATCGGTCGATCCATTCCGGAGGAGTTTAACCACTAATACCGTGACGCGTGAATTTTATATATTCGATTTCATCTTAAACTCGAAAAACGACGTTGAAATATTCAAAATCGACAATATGCACTGGAATGAACAAATCAAGAGGTCCGTTAATGTGTTGGTTAGGACCTAAAGTTTTATCCGAATCAAATTTTTGATGACCAACATGTTCTACTAACTGGCAACTTTTTCAATCTAGAGTTTTGGCGTGAATATGCTCCGATATTTTTATTAAACAATGGAATCAATAAGTCCATTACTACCATATAGTTTAGGTCTAAATAACAGATTTGCATTTGGAATTGGGTTTAATCTAAGTTGATTGTGCTGTAAGTTTACTTTAATCCAAGTAGGCTTTAGTTTAGGTGGCCTATAAACCAAGTAGGCCTTAGTTCAAGAAGACTTTAAGCCAAATGATTCCTGCCCTTCAGAAGGATAATACAATAACGAGGAATGTAAGGATGTATGTATGTAGCACCATGTGTATTTTACAACAAGTTCAAATAAGTGCTGGCAGAAAATATTGCTTTAAAGCAGCGATAGCAAATCTATCATCCCTCGGACTTTCTAGAGTAGACCAAGCCTATGTTGAGGTAGAAAAATATTTGATTAATGAATCAAAAAACAAAAAAATTGAGATACTAAAGAGAAAGATGCCTTGTATATACTCTATGTAAGTTAAAAGATCGAAAAGAAACGAATAATGAGTGACGGGATTTGCTGTTTAATAATGTTTCCAAACCACAGACTTGAGAAGTATTTACAGGCGCTACAGGCAGAGATCACAAATTGAAAACTAGCATGCAACCATCAAAGCCATTCAATTGGATTGTAAAAGATTGCTGAGCTTATGATATCAATGTTCGGAATGTTATAGACAATCAGGCAGCTTCTAAAGGCCCTAAAAAGAGTATTTACGTTATCTCTTTAGGAAAAATAATCGAAGCATTCTTTTAGTAAAATTGTGAAATACTTGCTTCTATGCAGATACCTGTAAACATTAGCAGTTTACCATGGCTTACGCGTAATAGAAACCGTCATCATTGAATGACCAATGCAATCAGCTGGCAGCTCATTTACTTTTAAGCCTCTCACGTCACTTAGTCATTTAGCAGCAGAATTGAAATGCTTGACGATTGAAAGAAAAATACTTCACACCATACTTGTTCGCAATCTCTGAGTGGTTTTGTGTAGAGTCGATATTAATGCCATTAAGATCCAAATTTGTTTAATTTTTACCAAGTCTGCGGCTGCTGATTATTTATAAGCTGTGGACATTGATCGTAGATGATATTTCTTACTATTGTTACGAAAATGGAAATGGTGTTTTGCTTTATCATCGTTTAACATTAAAATTCTAAACAAAAACGATCAACTTCTTTACATGATAAACATGTAAACAAAAAATATACCAACAAAACAGCGGCATAAAAAGAATTCGTAAACAAAAATCTACCAACAAACACCAAATAAAAAACAAGTAAACAAAAATGTAACAACAAATACTACAAAAATGTAAACAAAATGTAAAGATTTATAAAGTTTTCGAGAAGGCGAAATCATACGTCTTCAATAGTAGTTATCAGACTGTTTACACTGCCATACAAAAGGTTAGTTAAAGCAGGCAACGGGGTCAGTAAAAGTTCAGTGTGTGTATGTTTAATGAATGCAACCATGGTTTTAATATGTCCTTTACAAAGATTTGTGATTTGTGAATGTGAATGAATTGTTATTGTTTATGCAAGAAATTGTAAAGAGGAATAACAAACAAAACAATTGTTGTTGTTTACATCAAGTTGTGAACAGTGGCACATCGAATTGTGCAAACAATTTATTTTTAAACTAAACAGATAGTTCTTTTTATTTTTATTTGCAATCTACGGGCTCATATTTTAAACTTTTTTTAAAAGATAAAAAACGTAACACAATGAATGCCTTGGATGCAATTTATCATTCAGCTTTTACGAGAACCTTGTGATATATTTCTATTTCGAATATCTTTTGCATTCCGTACTTTAAGTCCATAAAAATTTAGCCACAACCGATTATGACTTTGGCTAACTGTAAACTCTTTAAAGGACAGAGAATTGATTTCCAGTCAAAAATATTTCAAAAGGCCTGTTGAATCTAACGATTGTAAGGGAACTTAAATACGACAAAAATTTTCTAGATTTTACTTCGGATAGAAACTTTATATACTGCTCTTGGCATGTTTGATGAATAAACCAATTCGGGCTTCAAATCTGGTCAAAGCATCCTTTTTTTATAGCTTTACGAGCTAAAGTTTGGAAAATCTTCGAAAGACATTGGTAGGCCGGCCTACTCTCGACTTGCTAAACGCATACGTACTAAAACCAACCTAGTTCGTCACACTTTCAACCATTTGTCTCGCCCGGTACCACAATCAAGTATTATTTCGTGGGGTGGAGAATCAGCGAATGCTACCTTCAAATTCCGCTGACTTTGCTCTCTCAGCCAATCTTTGCTGTGTCAATACGTTTCTTGTAAAAACACATACTGCTTTCGACATGTCTCACGAGTTTAACATCAGGTTAACTATATTATCGGGTGTTACCTGGAATCCTATTGTTCTCTCCAGGCAATTTCGTTGGACAACATATCGCGACCAAGTAAAGAAGACATGCTCCACCATCTCACTTTTATTACGGCATTCTGGGCAAGCCTCGTCTACGTCATGACCATACTTTATAAGATAGTCAAAGCATCTGTCCCTTTAACATTGGAAAATTCTGTGTTTTCCTTCATAAACTTCTCCTTTACACAAATTCACAAAAGAAAAGGAAAAAAAATGGAAACAAATTCAAGGTGTTTTTTAAGTTTCCACTTTATTATCTCAACGTTTTTGTTTTTTAGTGTGTTAAACAAATAAAGCCAGATTTCCTCGAATAATGTCATGCAAAGCCATTGCAGTGGTATAATGCCTTCATGCCATAACAACAATGGGACGCATACATACATCGTATGAAAGAAATGCGTTTTTAAAGCATTTCGTTGTGTGTGTTGTCTGTCTGTTAATAATGACGTCTTTGTCTTGTGTGCGCGAAGATTAACTCAATGACTTGTAATTCGGTTTTAAACCACACACCACACCACGTCAATACATACCAACATACTCCCCATGAATGTTTTTCTTGCTGTAGTCACAGCAAAATACAATGACTACTTACAACCCACCAAAGCGAAAAGAAAAGAAAAGCAGGGAAAAAAAACAATTGCATGCCACACAATATGGAGAGTAGTGGATAACAAATCAAGTGGTTGGCATTCATTCAGTCACTGATTTATTCATTCATTCAGTCATTCATTCTGTTTTGATTTCTTCTCTTTAACTCTCTCTACGTATGATGAGTGACTTTTTTTTTCTCTTAACAAACTCCAGCTTATGTTGTTGTTGTAAATGTTGTACTCACCAATCGATGTGTGTATTTTGGACAGAATTCTAACAGACATTATCATTGTTTATATGACACAAACAGTCAACACCTGCCCGTGTGCTATATACGAACACACTCACGCATATTTATACTCGGTCTTATAGACAGAGAGACAGGCAGACAGTTTTATACGTATAGAGACCGACAGTGAATTTCTGTGTTCTTGGTAGCTTAGCCGGTATTGTAATCCACAAACATGTTGAATTTGAATTGCAATTTAATACGAGAGGGGGCATTAGCAAATGCTGCATTAATAGACACTGTAAGTTGACTGCATGCAGTCTCAGCTTAAAGGAATATCTTGACTTTATTTAACACAAATCGAAACGATTCAACTTGAATTGCTTTTCTCTTTTAGATCTGTATTCCGACTTATTGCTGCTTTTACAAGGGAGAAAAGGGGAAATCAGTTGCAACAACATGGCATATGCGATCTTGAATGGCGCTACTTTAGATTTTTAAGACAAACACTTAGGGATGGTCCCTCTATCATGCAGGACATTGTGTTGAAATTACGAAAATAGGTAATGGGAGGAAGGATGGCGACAGTAGTGAGAAGAGTGTTCCTGATCTGGGCTTGCACTTTATTTATGTAGTTAGGACCGCCATTTAAGTTAGCCCCAACAAATTTTGATTTCATTTTAATATCCTTCTCCTCAGTGTAATAAGCTGTCCAAACAACCGAACATACTTTCTCCCTTCACTTCATTATTAACCGACTGGCTTTCAAAAATTATGCAAACCTTTCGAAGAAAGCAAACTAAACAAAACAAAAAAGAACTGCAAAGCTCGTATGTCTGTCCACATGAATTGCAAAATAATTCTCCAACAAGAAAAAATACATACAAACACACGTGAGAAACATGAATACAAAAGGAAGAAAAGATACGAAAAGATACGCAAAGCTAAACGAATATTCAAAAGGCATGAGGCATGAGGCATGAGCCATAAAGCAAGAGGAATGATGATGCATTCATGCCACCATGTAAGGGATGTAAAAACCAATGCAGCTACACTAGCATCGGCATTAGTATCAGCAACAGCATCATCATGTAGAAGTAGATAGAAATGCTGATTGCAAGATTGTTGTTGCCGTTGTTGTTTTCTTTCGTTGTGTACGTGTATTTGAACGTGTACGAGTGTACGTGTAGTTTGAAGTGAAATGTGTAAAGCTTTGACTCAACTTTAATGCTGATGCAATCAGTATGCGTGTTGTACGTTTTTTGCATGGGGATAGCATAAGTCGTTACGAGGGTAGAAACGAAATTATAGTTGGATCGTTGTAGACTGGTTTTAAACAAATTTGTATACCTTAAAGGGGGGTACTTTACAGTCTTGGATAATTTTCAAACGAGAAATGCAGAACAGGCAGATGCCTTTGATTGTAGAATGCTAAAGTTCTAGAACTTTTTTAAAATTTAAAATTCAAAGCCGTCCTAGTCTAGACGGTATTTAGACAAGAGACCGAGATTCAAACACTAGTCTATGGACCTACTGTTTTAAATCGACTTCGTAAGACACATTTTTTTATGAAACTTTTCATGGCAATTTTATTTGCTATCAGAGGTTTTGCCAGAAGTCTACTAAGAGGAAGTTGTTGTTGTTGTAAGAATAAAAACAACCTTTTAGTATAGTTTACAACCTAGTTTCTCACACCACTTATGCTGTGTATTTATAAACAACATGAGTGGCGGCATCTTTAATTTAAAGTCGACTTTGAAGGACAAATTTTTTGAGAAACTATTCATGGCAATTTTATTTTACTCTTAGAGCCTTTGCTTGAAATCTTCTCAGCAGTCTTCTCTGGGGGTAGTGCCACAAGAAATATTTTCCCATATTTTCGTTGGAGATGTCTAATCCGGGATATGAAGCTTGGCCTCACATTTAATATGCAATAACACTACCTACCTTTAAATAGCGGACGAAGTTTGAGACAAGGCGATCCCTTATCATGCGACCTCTTCAACTTCGTCATGGAATGTGTTCTGCGAAAGGCGGAAGAGCATCGCAATGGCACTATTTTTCAAAAATGTGTCCAGTTGCTTGCGTACGCTGACCGTACCAAGCGAGATGTTACTGCTGCCTTTAGTGCTATTGAACGGGAGTCGAAGAAGATGGGTCTGCCAGTAAATGACGGCAAAACAAAGTATATGTTATCGACAGGTAGAGACGTGTGGCGTATTGATTCTCAAATTACAGCCGATAACTATACTTTTGATACAGTCAAGGAATTTATCGATCTTGGCTCCGCTGTTAACATCAAAAATGATGTTAGTCTGGTGATTAAACTCAGGATTACTCTTGCCTATAGGTGCTATTATGGTCACAATATGCAATTGAGTAGCAGAAACCTCTCTCGTAAGACAAAACTAATACTCTACAAGACGCTCATCATACCCGTGCTTCTTTGTGGCGCAGAAGCATGGACCCTATTAAGCATTGATGCAGCAGCCTTGCGAGCATTCGTAAAGAAAATTCTACGTAAGATCTTCGGTCCAGTGTGAGTTGGCGATGATTTCCGCATCCAAACAGTGAGCTGCATCGGCGTCTCAACGATATACACGTTGTACAGCGTATTAATATCAAGCGGCTGCACTGGCTCGGTAATGTCGTTCAAATGGAGGAGGATGCTTTGGCGAGACGTATATTTGATGCGGGGATCTGCGGAAGTCGTCGAAGAAGATGATCTTGTATCGGTTAGTGTAAACAACTGCTGTAGGCGCGCAAGGAGCTGAGGCCCCTGGAAGAATGTGTTACGGCGCGTCGAAATCCCTTAATCGGTTTGTTAATGGCTAGTTAAGTAAGTAACACTACCTACTACACTGCGAATCTTTCCTCATCAGAACTTTTTCAAAAACAATTCCTATTAAAGGCAGAAATTAAGCACAATATATTTTAATGTTTCATTATGAAATGACCCTCGCATATGCATGTGACCTGCAATAAAATGGAAAATGCATTACAATGCAACACAATCTCCCAAAAGGTGCTGTTGTCCTGAATGCATTTTTAAAGCAAGACTGTCTGTATGTATGTATGTATGCATGAGTAAGTGTATGCGTGTGTGTTGGTAAACAGAAAAAAAATTCAAGTGAATTGGCACTTTTGTACGTGTGTTCATGTGTTTTTTTGTTTTGCTGCTTGAGGGGTTTCTTATTCTCAATTTTTTCTCTTTCATTTTCGATTTTTAAGCAATTTTTTTTTGAGATTTTCATCTTATTTCTTGTTGGTGTTGTTGTTGTTTATCATGTGATTTAAAAAAAAACAACCTTATTTGCTATGACATAAATACAACAACAACAACAGCAAGAACAAGAGAAATATTTTATATTTTTCTAGAACATCACCTGAACTGAACATTTTACTTTCAAAACAAGATTTAAAAGTTAAGCAACAACAATCCTTTAAGAAAAATTGCATTGCAGACAGAATATTCTGCTGCTTGCATTACGTAGTTGTTATTGTTGTTGCATCTCGTATGATGCTCGAAAGAAGGGGTGAGTTTCTGTTTGCATTGTTTTGTGTTGTGTTGTGTGTCTTCAGTTGTTATTGATTGTCTGTGTGATGCCTGACAATACTGTTGCATGCAACAACACAAGTATGATGATTGGTATGCATGAAGCGTGTATGCGAAAACATTGTCAAGCTTTTGTTAATCTTTCGATTGAATTTCAACGATACACCAAAAAGTCCTTCTTCAGCTTTTGTTGTACACAATATTTGTGTGTGTGTGTCTGTGTGCGTGGTTGCTTGTCGAAACAATGATGACCAGCAGCATCATCACCATCATCATCATCATCGACATCATCTTAATACTGAGTCAGCACAATTGCCATCAAAAAACCTCTTAAAATCATCAACTAAAGAAAGCATCAGCAGCAATAACAACAACATCAACATCACCATCACCATCAGCAGCAGATGCATGCAATCTAAACAATTTTGCGTAGTAATATTTGCAGCCAAAGCAGGACGAATACTTACAAGAGATGTAGAGTATAGTCCACTTGATTGATATTACGGCTTGACAAACTTTATGAATGTAACTGACTTTGGCTAAGGGCTTGTCAAGACTTGTTCCATCTTCTTATCTCTGTTGTTATTGACAGTTCTTCCTACTGCTGTTGTTTTGATTCTGCTCTACACTGTCCTATATAGATTGCCTTCATTTGAAGCATATTTTTGTTGGTTTTTATTGTCATGTTTTGTCTGTAATTTCCAACCAACAACGTTACTAAGCTCTTCAGCTTAAAATTTGTTCCTTATGATGTGCAAGAGCTGAAAATATTTTTTTTAAGAGTTTCCGTGTAGGGAAGTACAACTGAAGGTTGAAATTAAACTCCCAAAAAAGTTTACGAAGGTATTGTCAAGAAGAGTTCTTTAAAACTTAAAAACATTTTCTTGTTTATTTTCAGGTTGCATGAAAATCCTTCCATTTGTACGGTTACTAACTAAGAGACCATGACTGTAATATTGAATAGTTTTTGTTGCACGTGTTTAATTTAAGTTATGTTGTCTACAAGCATAACCACAACAATGGAATTTAAAAAGAATATAAAAAAAGACTCTTCAAGTATCCCCATGCATGCATGCTGTCGCTGTAATTGGAGCATTTCATTGTTCAATCATGTGATGCTGCTGCCGGTCTTGCAGGCTCCTGTATGCGTTCTCTCTCTCTCTCGCTATACATGAGTGTACTTATGTGGCCAGGCATACTGGAATATCTGCTTAAGTCCATCACTTTGTCTTCTTGTTTTCTTGAGTTTTTCTTTGTTTCTTTCTTTTTGTTTCCTTTTATTATTTAATATTTTAGAATATGTTTTGCGTTGTATTTTATTATACAAACTTAATATGCATGCATAAGCATAGCATAGAAAACCGAAATTATGTTGCTTGCCAGATATCCTTGAATGACCCCCTCTTGAACACTAGTTGCAGTCGATTTACTTGACTTCAAGCACAAAGTTGAAGGAAGACGAAGTCAAGGTTTTTATCTCAATTTTTTTTGGGGAATATTTTTTTATTATTCATGCTCGAGGTTTCATTTTCGTTTCAGTTTTTTTTTATTTCTTCTTAATTTTATGGAATTTGCCGTTCATTTCGTATTTTTTTCTCTCCGTTTTCTTGGTTTTTTCTTTTTCTTGAACTGGCATATAAAAATTCAGACAACAAACAGGACTTGGTGTTCCTTTTTTTTTCATTTTTTGTTTTTATTTGAAATTCTTTTTTGGTTTCTTTCAGTGTTTTTCTTTTAGCATTTGGTAAGCGTAACTTTTATGATGTTTTAAACATAAAAAGTTCATGTTAAAAATGTTGACACATAAAAAATACTTAAAAAAATACGAAAAATGCAAAGAAAAATACTCATTTTAAACAAATTACTTTGTTAGCATATCTGTTTTCGTACTTTAAGGCATAGAGACAGCAATTTTTTTTTTGTTTTTTTCTTTCCTGTTCTGAAGGTCAAAACATAAAAGAATTTCAAGTTTTTTTTTTGTTTTGTTTCGGGCGAAAAGTTATTTCAATATTTAGATTTCATCACCACAATAAATTCTTCTGTTCAACAAAGGTTTTAAAATGAAATTTTATCAGGAAAACAAACAATAATTTCGTTTAAAGGGATTTAAGTTTAGTTAGGTTGAGTTCTTCTAGTCTAATATTAAACTCACCCTACCACAGCGAAAGGTTTGATATTTTTACGAAAATGGAAATTGTGTTTTATTTTGACATCGTTTAACATTGAAATTATAAACAAAAGTTACAAAAACACAAACTTGATAAACAAGTAAACAAAGATATACCAACAAAACCCATGTTTACATTTATAAAGATCTCGAGAAAACGAGCATTCATCAGACTGTTTACCCACCGATATAAAAGGCAGTCAGTCTTGTGTAAAGACGCGTTGTGTTGAAGAGAATAATAGTGGTTTAAAGATATTCCTTAAAAAGATCTATCGAACAATTTGTCGAACGTTTTGATATTGTTTATATAAAAGAGTGCAAAGAGGAATAACAAACAAATCAATTGTTGTTGTTTACATCAAGTTTTGAACAATGGCGTACAGAATTTGAATTAAAACTAAACACAAATTTATTTCTATTATATTTGCAATCACATACATAATTGGCCATTACAACCCTTCTGTCAGGATTACGACCTAGCTTCTCACACCAATTATGTTGTGTGCGTTAAATTTATACATGAGTGGCGGGACCAACAGTTTAAAGTCGACTCCGAACGACGGATTTTTGAGAAACTTTTCATGGCAATTTTTACTCTCAGAGTCTTTGCCAGAAATCTGCTGAGAGGAAGTCGCCGAAGAAATATTTTTCGTTTTGATGTCTAACCTGGGATTTGAACCCGGGCCTTTTGTCTAATAAGCCAACACACTATTGACTAGACCACGGCGACTTCCAATATTTCATATCATATTTGCAATCTACGAACTTTAATTTTAAACGTTTTTAAAAGGTAAAAACCTGAAAATACGGTAAAACCTAGAAGAATTTATCACTATTACTTCTGTTCTATGGTTGAGGTTTGGAAACAACAACTTCCGTAATTAATAATCATAGAAACAACACAGCTACGAGGTTAATTAATAAAAATACTGGCTGCATCGGCTTTAAGCTTAGTCGTAAGACTTTTACAGCAACACTGGCAAGTCATAAGCATATTCATTCACACTACATACATACATACATACATAATTGGCCATTACAACTCTTCAGTCAGGATTACGACCTAGCTTCTCACACCACTTATGTTGTGTGCGTTAATTTTATACGTAAGTGGTGGGACTCCGAACGACAAATTTTTGAGAAGCTTTTCATGGCAATTTGTACTCTCAGAGTTTTTGCCAGAAATCTGCTGAGAGAAAGTCGCCGAAGAAATATTTTTCGTTTTGATGTCTAACCTGGGATACGAACCCGGGCCTTTCGTCTAATAAGCCAACACACTACCCACTAGACCACCTGCTCCCACATCACCTACCCATTCTCGAGAAAGGTCACGTGAAACTTCGCGACATGGAGACTCCTTAATTAAAAGAACAATCCAAAAAGATCCTACAGCATCTTCTAGTCACATACGAAACCGTCTAGATTTAATAATTAATTAATTAATAATTTTCTAGACAGGAGATTCGATTCTATGACACCAAATTCGGCCTTCTGATCTGACGATTCGCTTATTTACAATAGAGCCTTTGCGACATATTCAGATGGCTTTAAAATACTGGGTCTTGAAATATAACTTTCACATGACATGCCTGTGTAAGTCACTGTAGTTGCGTAAAAAGTGTGTTGACTTAGACCCAAAGCCACGGTTCAAACCCTAGGTCAGACATCTCGAGTAAAACGAAATACAAGAAAAAATATTTCTTTGGCGACTTCCTCTCAACAGACTTCTGGCGAGAACTATGGGACTATTGTCCTGAAAAGTTTCTTACGAATATGTCGTTCGGGAGTCGACTTTAAACTATAGGTTTCGCCACTCATACATAAAAAAGTGGTGGGAGAGACTAGTTCGTATTCTTGACTGAAGCGTTGCATTCATCTTAAGGTCTAAAAAGTACATCCCGATGATTTCAAAACACAGCACAGATCTTTCTCCACAATTGATACAGAGCTTACACTTGGAGATACGTTACAGAGCATATTTATTGGTATTTTTCGGTAGTTTTAAAGTCAGAGTCAGCTTCGTTGACTGTTTGAGCGTATGTGCTATAATGCTGGTGTCTGCTGGACAGTAGTCCAGCAGTGGGTTAGAAGAGAACTGATTGTCTACGTTGTACTACTGATCAGTCATTTAACCGTCGTGATTATAGTTCTGGAAGACACTACAGTGATCCGTGAGTCTGTGTGAGGTTTTGATATCCAAGTGCTCAATATGCACATCACAAGCTTCCTAATATCAAGCCATTAGTGTATATTTCCAAACAATTTTTAAAGGAACCTGATGAATCAATGAACGATTATGATCAATCGATATCGAGAGATAAGGGTGTATAACTCCATCCGTATTCGTGAAACTTTCTATACGAGCAGTGTGCCCAGTTCAGCCTGGTTATTGAGACATTTGCTTGGTATACCAAGAAAAAACATTACTTCGGCGACTTCCTCTCAAAAGATTTCTGACAAAAACTCTTTGAGTAAATGAAACTGCCATGAAAAATTTGTCAAAAATCTGTCGTTTGGAGTCAATGTTAAATTGCAAGTCCCGCAGTTCATGTGTAAAATTAACACACACGACATTAGTGGTGTGAGAATCTAGGTCGCAATTCTGACTGAAGGGTAGTAATGATCAATTATGCATGTATGTACGCATAGTCGCCGTGGTCTAGTGGGTAGTGTGTTGGCTTATTAGACAAAAGGCTCGTGTTCGTATCCTAGGTCAGATATCAAAGCGAAAAAATATTTCTTCGGCGATTTCTTCTCAGCAGATTTCTGGCAAAGACTCTTGAAAAGCTTCTCATGAAAAGTTTCTTACGAATATGTCGTTCGGAGTCGACTTTAAACTATAGGTTTCGCCACTCATGCATTAAAAAGTGGTGGAAGAGACTAGTTCGTATTCTTGACTGAAGCGTTGCATTCATCTAAAGGTCTAAAAAGTACATCCCGATGATTTCAAAACACAGCACAGATCTTTCTCCACAATTGATACAGAGCTTACACTTGGAGATACGTTACAGAGCATATTTATTGGGTATTTTTCGGTAGTTTTAAAGTCAGAGTCAGCTTCGTTGACTGTTTGAGCGTATGTGCTATATTGTTGGTGTCTGCTGGACAGTAGTCCAGTAGTGGGTTAGAAGAGAACTGATTGTCTACGTTATATTACTGATCAGTCTTTTAACCGTCGTGATTATAGTCCTGGAAGACACTACAGTGATCCGTGAGTCTGTGTGAGTTTTTGATTCCAAGTGCTCAATATGCACATCACAAGCTTCCTATATAATATCGAGCCATTAGTGTGTATTTCCAAACAATTTTTAAAGGAACCTGATCAATCAATCAATGATTATGATCAATCGATATTGAGAGATAAGGGTACATGACTCTATCCGTATTCGTGAAACTCTTTATACGAGCAGTGTGCCGAGTTCTGCCTGGTCATTGAGACACTTGCTTGGTATACTAAGAAAAAATATTACTTCGGCGACTTCCTCTCAGCAGATTTCTGACAAAAACTCTTTGAGTAAACGAAACTGCCATGAAAAATTTGTCAAAAATCTGTCGTTTGGAGTCGATGTTAAATTGTAAGTCCCGCAGTTCCTGTATAAAATTAACACACACGACATCAGTAGTGTGAGAATCTAGGTCGCAATTCTGACTGAAAAGTTGCAAAGACCAATTATGCATGTATGTACGTATTTATTATTAAAGGAAAGTTTTCTAATCAGTAACATGAGCCCAAGAAAACCAACCCCTTCTTTTAGTCATTTGTTTTTCCCGTCTGTTTCGAGGGAATTTCGATAGCAATTTTTGGCGGCACCGATATATTAGTGGCGTTATCTGCCACATTTACACTCGGAGTTGCCTGGTAAATATGCACCAATAAGCATTCACAATTGTTACCTCCTCAGAGTTCGTGAAAATTCTCTAAGGCCTGGCTTAAGCATGACCGGTGTTCTGAGACGTACACATCTGGTGTTCTGCGACATACATAAATGCATTTGGATATTTGAGTTATTCTTTTAAACTGTAACTAGTTGTGATTTGCCGGTTATCCGCTTCACCCTTTTGATTGCATTTAAATTTCTCTTGTATTATTTTAGATTTCAAAATAAAGCTTAGCTTCTAAAGTAGTTTCACCGCTGATGTTCACTGACTACCACACGTTTGGCTACCACATTAGACGTAGTGATGAAGTCGGATATTTGTGGACAGACAATCCTCAAATATTTCTTAAAAAACTGGCGGTTACCTTCCTCTGGTACCTTTTTAAAGCGTTACTTTATAGGAAAATCCAACAAAAAAATTTTATAATTTTAAATTCTTTAAAAGTTTTGTAAACGCCATTGCAAAATCCCATTCAATCCCTTCAGTATTTAAGAGGCAACTATGTCTCTTCATAATTTTACAAATGCCTCAACGTGCCACTGCAACCCTTTCCTTTCATTGAGTGGTGGGCACAACATACATATGAAAATGTTCTTTTTCATTAATTTCATTTCCTTCGATAAATAATTTTTCCGTCAGTTTTTTCATCCTTTTTCTTTCATTATTCGTTGCAACATTTTCATTTTATTTTTTGCCTTCATAATCGAATGAAATGCGATTTATTGAGTGCAGAAAACAAAAAATTGAGCCAAAAACAACTACAGAAAAATATGTATATTTTATATTGTTGTTGTTGTTGTTGTTGCAACATTTAATTGCTGCAAATTTGCAATCGTTACTTGGGCTTTTATTTTTCGTAAAAGAAAAACAAAAAATTGCAAAAAAAAGGCGAAAAAATATTGAAAAACTATTAATTTGTGCATGTAATTGCTGTTGAATATTGTAAACTGCATAAGTATGTGTGCAAGTGCATCTGTGTATGTGTGTGTGCATGCGTTAGTAGAGGAGCATAATAGTTGGGCAATAATTAATATTATTGATATGCTCTTGTTATTTGGGATTATTTAATGGCCATAAATTCATATTGTGGCTGGCGATCATTAAACAAATATTCCGCTTTTCTTTTACTTAAGCCCCCCCCCCCCCTCTCCCTTCTCCTCCTCATTCCTCCATTGCTTTCCTTTTTTCCAATTTTTTATAGTTGGTTTTGGGGTTAAAAAAAAACGAAAGAAAAATGATTTTCTGCCGTTGTAATGGCAGATGTTGCTGATAATTCGCGCGCGCTTATTTAACAAATGAAAAGAACACTACGAACAACGATGGCGGTTTATGGAAAAATTAAAGTCAAATAATTAAAACGGTTTTAAATACAAAGAAATGCAGCCATATTATGCGTCATGTTAACCCAGCAAACAATTTATGTTGCACTTCAATGATGTTATAGAAGAGTCGTATTACTCGAAATCGAGTAAGGCAAACAATGGCTACTGAGAACTTTAAATGTTAGGTGTTGCCTTTAGAACTTAAGAACTTTTCCTTACATTATGCTGGACAATAAGAACACCTTAATTATTGCACCCATGTTGCTAGAGTACTGAAGTAAAAGTCCAGCCTGTGGAGCCAACATAAGTTCAAAAGAGATATGTGCAGGGTGGCTGATATGTATTGCAACCAACTTCAGGTTGTTATCATTTGTAAACCGCTCGTCTGACAGCTGACAGATTTATTCTAGTGAGAGTTCATTTTATTACTTACAAGCTTACAAAAGCATTTTGATCCATTGCATTCAGAAAAAAAGTTATTCGTGATGGAATTCAAGCGTGATGATGTGATTGTTTTATATTTGGCTTGAAAACCATAGGTGGCTATCGTTAGAGCCCTCCAGCATTTAAATGTGAATAAATCTTTTGTTTCTCGTACCATTACTCGTTACCGTGTGCTGGTAGTGTTGCATCGCGTCCAAAAAATGGACGAAATAAAAAACGTTAACAACAGTAGAAATGATCCGAAAAGTGAAGGCCAGATTTGATCGAAATCCAAGCCGCAGTGGTAGAAAAATTTCTCGTGAGCTATACATATCGCGAAAACGGATGCAACACATATTGAAAAATGAACTTGGACTAAAGCCATTGAAGTACCAAATAGTGCAAGAGCTCATCGAAGGACAAAAAAAAGTTCGACTGGAAAGAGCCAAGGAGTTACTTCGTTTGCACGAAAGTGGCCAGTTACCGAATTTGGTTTTCTCGGATGAGAAACCATGAGAAACCAAAGAGGTCAGCTGAAAATTTACACCTGCGATTGCCACCCAGAACTCAAGCGCCGCCGATGGTAATGCTGTGGGCCGCCGCAACGGCCGATGGTCGCTCCCCACTCGCATTCATCGACCGTGGAGTCAAAATAATTGCCGAATATTATCGGGAAAATGTATTAAAGACAATATTGAAACTCTGGCCGGACAATGGACATTCCAACAGGACTCAGCACCACCGCACTCAGCACGCGTCAACCAAGAATGGCTTAAAAAGGAGGTTCCTCGCTTCATTTTTACCGCACAATGGCCACCAAAATTTCCGGATCTCAATTCGTTGGACTTTTGCGCATGGGGCATTTTAGAGAGTAAGGTTCTCACTAAAAAATCGGCGAGAATGGGCCAAAATACCGCAGAGCCATTTTCGTGCAGCCGGTGATGGCTTTGTCTGCCGTTTAAAGGCCATAATTCGTACCAAAAGCGGCCAATTCGAACAAATCTAAACTGATTCTAACATTTGATGTTATTTCCAACATTTTTTGTTTTTGAACAATAAAATTAAAAAAAAATTAAAAAATATAGGGCTTTACATTGTTGCATTATATAATAGCCACCCTTTGTTCTAAAGATTCGATTAATACAATGAAGAGTGACTTTTTTATCATAAAATAAAATCGAATAAAACGAAATGTGAAAATAATGTGAATAAGTGTACTTTAAGTCTACAGTGCTTTGCGTTCTAACCCTATATTATTTTTCTTCGCTTGTTGCAGTTTTTCAACAAAAGATTCGACTGCCTTTGCCTTCAACGTTATGGATACCTTTGAGTACCCGCCATCTTATAATAAGCAATACAGTCGTAGACCTTGTCAGACACAGGCAGAACAGCGCAGAAATCTAGCCAAGGCTGAATAGGAGGCCAGCGGCGGCTCTGGGGAAACTCCAAAGAAGTAACCTCAGAACTGTTATCGCGGGTATTACTGGGCAATGTATTATAGTAACAAATGCAACACATATTGGTCTCAGACATGTTGCAAACGATTTCTGCAGAAGCTATATAGATGAGGAGGAGCCTAAGACTGTTCCTACTGTGCACATGCCCGACAGTTGGTCGGAAAAGGAAAGGGCACCTGGGTGCCTACTACATGGAGGATCTAGATGAAGTGTGTCTTCATCGATTTCCTCTCAGCAGATTTGTGGCAAAAGCTCTGACAAAAAATAAAAATTGCCATGAGAAGATTCTCAAAAAAATCTGTCGTTCGGAGTCGACGTTAAACTGTAGGTACCGCCACTCTTATATAAAATTAACACACACAACATAAGTGGTGGGAGAAACTAGGTCAACAATCCTGACCAATTACGCATGACCAATTATGCATGTATGCATCTGAGCCGCTTCATCGAAAGATCCGAGCGGTTCTTAAGGTACGGGAGAATGTGAAACTGTAGTATCACAAAGAGCCCTGTGTGTGGCCTAAGTGTCTGAGTTCATTACACCACCGAGGGGATAGCCACGTCTACCTACCTACCTACTTTCGACTGTAAGAAATCCAACTTGGTTTGAGAAGACTGATTGTCTTTATCATGCCTTTTGTTGAGTATACCTTTCCAAACATGCACCCCTCCCCACTCCACAAAAGGGTACTGGTCCCATCCCTAATAGAAATTATGTTTTCACCATTACGTCCAATAAGATATTACACAGGCTTGAATGCTTCCAATATTTGCTAAGAGGATGTCACCTAAGAAGTTTTGATGTCTGACCTAGGGTTTGAATCGTGGCCTTACGTTTAATAAGCCAACATAGTACCTACTAGACTACGACGACTTCAAACGTTCGGTTACCCAAAAACCAATGACGTCTGCCAATAGCGTAGTGTCCCATTAGAATTCCTGTTATAACGTGGACCATTACATACATACATAATTGGCCATTACAACCCTTCAGTCAGGATTACGACCTAGCTTCTCACGACCTAGCTTCTCACACCACTTATGTTGTGTGCGTTAATTTTATAGATGAGTGGCGGGACCTACAGTTTAAAGTCGACTCCGAACGACAAATTTTTGAGAAGCTTTTCATGGCAATTTTTACTCTCAGAGTCTGCCAGAAATCTGCTGAGAGGAAGTCGCCGAAGAAATATTTTTTCGTTTTGATGTCTGACCTGGGATTCGAACCCGGGCCTTTTGTCTAATAAGCCAACACACTACCCACTAGACCGTGGACCATTTTCTTGTCAAAATCAAGAAGTTAGCTTGTTCTCCTCCCTCTGTGCTTTGCTACACACATCAGTTTTGGAAATTCTGTTACCAGGTATATACGACCACCCATGGTTTGTTGTATTCCATGATGTTTTTTACAATTTGGAAACATATGTCCCCTCTATCGTCTCCTCCTCAGATCTACGATCACTTCCGCTTTAGTTCGTCCGCCTTTACATATCCCTAACGGTGTCGTAACATGAGTTAAAGAAAATATTCCAGCTTCAACAACAGAAGCTGTCTATCTATGGAACCACGGCAGAAATTATTCACGAGTTGTTTCAAAATTTATGGTGATTTAAGTCCAATAGAGATTGGAATTACAATAAAAATCTTTACGAATGAAATTCAGACACATCGTATTACAGTAAGACCCCACTTAACGCGGGTTTTATGTTCCAATAAGTTCCAGCTCCAAACGAAACAGCGTTAAACGAGGCAACAAGAAGGATTCGTGCTGCAATTACGACTTCGGAAAATACAGTTGGGGTCTTTATTCTGGACAGTATAGTGCATCGCTTAACAGTGTTAAGCGTGGTCTTACTGTATTCCTATGGGCAAACCCTTTATGTTAGCTTTTACCTGCAATTTCTTTAAAAACGGTCGTCTTTACTTCTTAAAGCAGATTTATAACCTCACAGCAAGAAAAATAAATTTTTAAATTTCTTTAAAATTGTTACTTTTCTTTCTCTTCTCAATAGTTACTTGCGGTTTTTTTTTTTTTTTTTGTTTTGTTTATAAAGAAATATTAAAAAAATAATTAAAAAAAGGAAAATATCCACACTTAAGATTTTATAAAATTTATCGTAATTGCGTAAAAGCTGTTAAAATGCGCAAAAACTTTCTTTTTGACAGGCATTTCTGTTTCGCATTTCATTTTAATTTCATTTCACATCTCCCCTGCTGCTGTTCGGCGTTCATTTTGGAGAAAAACTCCCGCAAACAAGGAAAGAGTCAAATTGGGCGCAAGTTATTTTATGAGTTTTTTTTTTTTTTTTTTGTTTAAACCGGTTTGAATCGGTCGCACGCCAAACCAATTTATTTAAAAAAAGAAGTTTTTTATATTATTTAAAGCCTTTTGTGCATAATTGGTAGCTTTTTGGAGCGAGCACAGTACAGCGCACAGTAGAGAGCAATTTTATGGCAATCGAACATACGAGGAACGTAATAAAAGTATTGGTCGCGACTTACGATTGGTCACCAGTAGTTTCAGAGAAGTTGCTTTCATGATAAAGTGATAAAGAAACATTGAAAGACTACGAAATATATTGTTACGAAAGTGGAATTGGAGTTTTATTTTTACATCGTTTATCATTAAAATTATAAACAAAAGTAACAAAAAAACAATTAATAACCTTCTTTACATAATAAACAAGTAAACAAAAATATACAAACAAAACAGCAAAATGCAACAACAAAAAACTGCAAGAGTAAATGCGAACGCATAAATATAACAACAAACAAGAATAAATGTAAACAACACGTTTACATGCATATTTACATTTAAAGAGATTTCGAGAAGGCGAAGTCATTCACCTTCAAAAGCACTCATCACACTGTTTAGCCTGCAATATAAAAGGCAACGCAAAGCAGGCAACGAGTCAGTAAAAATTCAGTCAGTCTTGTGGGAAGTCACGGGTGTTTGAAGAGAATAATCGTATGCTGTTTACCCAAAAGAGTGCAAAGTATAATAATAAACAAAACAATTGTTGTTGTTTACATCAAGTTGTGAACAGTGGCACACACAATTATGGGAACAATAAAGAATTTTAATAAAAACTAAACACAAATTTATTTTTATTTTTTTATTTGCAATCTAAGAGCATTTTTAAAAAGTAAAAACATAAAAATATAAACAAGAGAATAGCAATAACAAATCAACAATAAGATTCTAGATGTTGACAGAGCTTAAACAAACGATCTAAAGACCATCTAAAAGTCAATAACTTATTTTATCTAGAATAGTAATACTCGAATCTATTGGAAAATTTGTAATTTTACGATAAAATTAATTGCTACAATTTATTTACGTTTTAAGACTCCACAGTGTTTTGTATGCTATTTTCGTACAACCATCAAAGCACGATAGTTAATCTGAAGGAACTGTTATGCTTTTCTTTGAAAGTTTTCATTTGAACGATTGCATAACGATTACGACAATAAAATCAAGGATAAGAAAGCTAAATGATATCATACGAGCTGCCAAAACTTGTGCCGTAGGTAGGACCATGCCAGAAATACATAAAAGAGAATTTGATGAAATCAAACTAATAGCACATGAGCTATGGCAATGTGATGGCGAGAAGAAAACTGCATGTAGGAGATGTTTTAATAGAGTTTTTGGTGATGTTTCGGTGTAAGGGATTCGTGTTATTGTGTAAGGTTAATGGTATTTTCTATAAAGCTAGACGACTAATTTCGGTACAGCCCTCGTACACATGCCAAATACACATACGTTAAAAGAGCAACATTTAAACTGTGATCAATTATGCATTGCAAAAGTGGGGCAATTGAACAGTTCATAAATTAAAAGAAAAAAATCAAGGAAAGATGGAGTTACAAAGGTAGATGGTAGCAATAAACAGACAACATTATCACTGAGAATTCAGCATTTCAAATATGAATCCTCTATTCATTTGATTTAAAGCTGATCTTGATATCCCTTAACGAATTCATTGTTTAGTCAAAAGTGTCAGTGCATTTACGTTCTTCACTGTTTGATCAGGCTTTAGATCAGTGAAGGGCAACACACATACTATCATAGTTTTGGTTGTATTAGTAAAGCAGCGGAGAACAAAATTCAATGTAATTTTGAGAGTCGTACACTGGGAAAATAAAAAAAAGGAAACAAATGATTTATTGTGTTGTGAGTATTTTATCGCCAAAACAATTCAAAACGTCTGTCGTCAAATTCAAAAAAGAAATTTCCGTCTTCGAATGGACGGTACTGCTTTGCTAAAGCCAAAGCAACTGTATATGACGCCTCTTTAAAAGGCATTAAATTATTATTATTAATTTGTAAATCATTGTAATTTGGTACGTCCGTTTCGTCAACAATGAATTTTAAAAGAAATTCTGCTTTTAATTGCAATAATTTTAAAATCCTATCATTCCCTTTAACGTTGTTGAAAAATCCGTGGCTAGTCTCGTAATGTCTTTTTATAAAAAAAAAAAGAATTACGACATAAAGTGCGATAACACACAAGGCATTGTGCATTACCATCCATATTCTCTTTAAAAAAAATCATTTTCCCAATTTTCATTAAACATTTTGCTGCGTGTATTGCCAACAACAATAAATCATTCAAAAAAGTTGCGTAGCGAGATCTTACTTCATCAAGTGCTAAACGTCAACTGAATTGATTTTGTTCTCTGGCATCAACACAAAACAACAAACAAAGCTACAAACACACGATCATTATACGAAACAACACGAGTAAGCTTATAGTGTACGTGTGTCAACGCAGCGTCAGCAGAAATTTCTTTTCCTATCACATGTGATACGAAATTTCAAATTTGCCCTTCGCTGCTTTAGATTAACATTGTTTCTTCCAAGAAATTACCCTTATTATTGACCCTGAAAACGATTTTTTAACGTTGAGGATTTTTAACAATAATTACCTGAAAGCCGATTCCAATAATTAAATGTGCTACAAACCGTTATAATTGCAGTTCAAACAACTCAGCATGGCAGCATGTATCACTCTCTCTCTCTCTCTCTTTCTCTCACTGTGCCTATTTGCCTTACGCATTAATTTAGTTGTTGTTGCTTAAGATTTTTTATTGAAATGGATTTTCATAATTTCGTTTTTGTCTGCCTCGGTTTTTTTTATTACTTTTGTTCAAAATTAATTCCGTTTTTTAAGTCTGTGTGTGCGTACACACTGAGAAAGAGAGAGAGAGGGAGTGTAAGTATTTATTTTAACTTGGTACGAGCAAACATGCATGCAAATGTAACTGTATGTGTATGTGTATAAATATTAAATGAGCAAATGTATACGCAATTTATACTTTCTGCGAACAAATATATTCGTATCCTTAATACTTATACCCCCTCCCCACTCGTTTACAAAGCAAGCTCTACTGTTTACATTTACACGAAATAAACACAAAAATACCAATACACTCTTCATATTCTCTCTCCAATTTTATTTACAAGTCATATTCGTATTGATTCGTTTTATTTTTTTCTTTAACACTCGTACGTATTGATTCCTATTTGAACAATTATTCATAAGAGCGGAAATTTCTGATTTGTTTTTGGTATTTTCTTTCGCTCTCTTGTTGTTGTTGTTGTTATTCTTTTTGTATTATCGTTGTTACAATTATTGCTTGCAATCGTTTGTTGCTCATTTTTTTCTCTCTTTGTATGCAATTAATGCATCGCTATTTACTGTAATACGCAGGAATTGTTTACATTTGTATGCATGCCAGTGTAGTGTACATATATAATTATTCTACATGTGTAAGTAAATGTAAGTGCGTATGTGTTAATCCGCACAAAGTCATTGTATTGCCAGTGTATTGATATTTACAGATTTTGTTTATATTCAAGCTTAAAACCAATTTTTTTTTTTGTTATTAAAATAAAGCACGAACATATATAAAATTGTTATGTGAATAAATAAACACAAATACAGGCACAAACTCATACACACATACTTATGTACATTTACAGTCTTACGCTCTTCTGTTAATATTAATGAATTTGAATATTGGCAATCGTACATTGAGAAAAATTTAAATTTGTTATCCTTTGTAGAGGGTTATACATACTAAAAGCCTTTTCGGTGTTGTGAGTGAACAAATTATGCCAAAATTAATATCCGTGTTGGAAGATTAACTTTAAGAGGAGCAAGACAGTAGTGATACTTAATATCCGTATTGAAAGATTAACTTTAAGAGGAGCAAGTATAACTACTGTCTTGCTCCACTTAAATTATCACCACTGTCTTGCTCCTCTTAAAGTTAATCTTTCAATGCGGATATTAATTTGGGCATAATTTGTTGACTGTTTTGGCGTTCTTTCTGAGCGCTTAAGTGTCTCCCTTATTTGGGTCCCTGGGCTCAGTCACATTCCAGGAAACTGCAGGCACGGCGAGCTCATGAGAACTGGTGTACTCATTCCGGAATCCTTGTCAATACACTTGCTACTCACAACGGTTAAATTGCCCATTGGGTGGACACTCCTTCGGGACGCAAACCTATCCTGCTCCATTGCTAGACTCACTTGGCCTTCGATGGACAGAAAGCGCACCACCCAGTTATTTCGACTTGATCGTAATGTCATCTCGATCTGCTGACGAAGAGGAGACTGTTATCCACTTTCTTTATCAATGTTCATCTCTTGCAAGGTACAGATATAGGTTAATTGGATCTCCAATCCTTCTCAGCATAAAGAAGCTATCATCCATTGATTTCATGGATTTCTGGCAGGTTTTCCAGCACATGATAGTTGTGGTTTTAATGTGCAGCCCTTGCGCTGACCAACTTTTTCCATAGTTTGGTGTAAATCGATCAATACAGTTACTGCGTTTACCTGGGGCTTAGTATCAAAGCTATCACGCCAACCTACCTACCTATAAACATCTTACGAATTGTAACGTGTGGCCCTGTGCAACACCCATTGGAGTCGCCGTCGTCTGGTAGGAAGTATGTTTGTTTATTAGATGTGAAGACACGGTTCAAACCCCAGGTCAGGCATGAAAAAGAAATATGAATAAATATTTATTTGGCGACTTCCTCTCAGCAGAGTTCCAGCAAAAAATTTTGAAGATAAATAAAATTCTCATGAAAAGTTTCTCATAAAATCTGTCGTTCGGAGTCGACTTTAAACTGTAGACCCCGCTACTCATGTATAAAATTAAGACACACAACATAAGTGGTCCTTCGAGCCGGAGTGTGGTGAGGTCGCCGTGGTCTAGTAGGTAGTGTGTTGGCTCCCAGGTCAGACACCAAAACGAAAATTTGAAAATAATTTTTCGGTGACTTCCTCTCAGCAGATTTCTGGCCAAAACTCTGAGAGTAAAAAATTGCCATGGAATGCTGCTTCTCAAAAAATGTATCGTTCGGAGTCGACTTTAAACTGTAGGTCCCGCCACTCATGTATAAAATTAACGCACACAACATAAGTGGTGTGAGAAGCTAGGACGTAGTACAATGGGTCAATTCGACCACCGAGTACTGTACTTGTCAGATTTGACAAGTACATGTTCTCTAACCTAACCTAACCTAACATAAGTGGTGTGAGAAACTAGGTCAATAATCTTTACTGATGGGTTCTAATGACCAATGTATGTATGTATGCTTACCATTGAAGCCTAACTTACACAATAAGGATTTACGTATGTTAGATAGGAAGAAAAATTTTACAGAATTGCATTCGGATTTGAAATTGAGAATGGTTGACATGCCGTAAGACTAGTGTGATCGCCTATGTCTGCCTTAAGTCGATACGTTGTCTTAGGCGAGTGATATTCAAAATATAAATATTTAAATTTTATTTTTATTTAAATTTTTAGTTTACGTATGCCGGCAAATGTAATAAAACGCATTCCAGCGTTTCGATTTCTTTATCACATGCCTTGCATTTATCATTTTTCAAAACGCTGTACGCTCGTTGACTTACGTTGACTTACGTTGACTTTATTAAATCCTAAGAGTTTGTAATTCTTCCTTCTGTTTTACTATTTCACACTCCACAATGTTTCGCCTATTTACTAGCCTTGGTCTTCGATACAGTGAAAGTTCTTAGTATAGAATACTTTGGCTCTTTTGCGTAAACATCTAAACACACATAATTGGTCACCACCAGCCTTCAGTCAAGATTACAAGCCAGTTTCCCAAACCACTTATGTTATGAGTGCTAATTTAATGTACGTGAGTGGCGGCCCATACTTTTTAAAGTCGATCCCGAAATTGATTGATTGATTTGAGAGACTTTTCCTGGTAATTTGAATTTACTTTCAGATTTTTTTGCTAGAAATCTGCTGGGAGGAAGTGGCTGGAGAAATATTTTTTTATGTTTCGTTTTGTTGAAGAGGGCTGATCTGTGGTTTGAACCGTGGCCTCGCGTCTAATAAGCCAACACACTTCAATATACACACCACAATTGGGTTTCTCCATCCTATTCTATTCGTCAAGCTCTTCAAAATATTCTAATCTTCTCGCAGAAATCGTTAGTGATCATGAGTTATTTTATTTAGTTTTGCTTAAGACTCAAATATTTTATCAATTTTGCATAGGAAGTAAGGGTCAGCTTTAAAATTACTTGATTTTTATTGCTCTATGCCTTTTGGTATTCTGTCAATCAGATTTCTTAAACGTTAATTGATAGCACAAGAAGGCTGTATTGGCGTTCGTAGAATGGGTTACCTTTAAGTATTCATGCAGTAAAGGTTAAGTCTTGCTAACATTTCGATTGGTTTTCTCGCAGTCATATACACATTTTTCTTTGAGTGTAAACTGATCCAGGGCATTAATAATTTTTGCAACAATATTATGGAATTGTATAGCCAATGAACTTTAACTATTAAATTGAAATGAATTGAATTGAAAATTTAACCCATTAAATATTAACAATTACAATTACACATACATGTGTACATACATACATGCATACATATGCAGATGCATTAAATATTTGTAGAAGTAAAATATCGGCATAGGAATTATAATCCACAGATGTGCACAATTTATTACGTGAAAAAAGTAAGAGAAAGGGCCAGAGAGAGGGCCAGAGAGAGAGCCAGAGTCAGGAAAGCCAGCTGGTTCAAATAATTATGAGTTTAAAATAATAACAACAACAACAATAATAATAATAGCATCGATTATATTGTGATAACATCGATAATAAACGTGATTTTTATTAATAAGCCTTATGGAGTGTTAATGCCGCCGTATACATGAATGGAGCATCATTTTTGCATGTTAAACGGCAAAAATTTAATCACAATTTAATTACTATGACTTGCAATGTCTAGTGAAATAATTTCTGTTAATTTTATTTAATTAATACCATTTTGGATACAAAGAAATTATCGGAAATTTCATTCAAAGGCATATTAACACACTTTTTCAATCCTATATGATACGAAATTATAGATTTCGTGGTAGTTACAGTCCGAACCAGGAATAACAAAATTATTGCAAACATTTACAACGAGTCTTTCAAAGTGACTAATACTCTGAAAATAATCCCATCTGGAAACTATTTCCTGAAGACCATTTCTCTTCAAATTCTTTAACAGAATGTCAATCTCAATATGAGCCATAATTATGGTGTTCGTTTCAAATGTTGAGTATATGGCTGCATGCGAGTAAGTCTCTGGGAATGGAGTAATACTTTCTATTTTAGGAAAGCGATTAGGAAACCAAACAGTCAATAGAATACCGAAAGAAATCCCTTTGATGAGAACAAAATAAAAGCATTTGGTCTAAGAGTTAAACATTCGCATTGCAAGAAGAAATTCGCAGGTATTTTAAAGGTAGATTTACACGCTATCAAAAGATGTGCTCAATTCAAAAATGAAATACGATCTACATATGCAGAAATGCAAAGAAAACCAAATATATTAGGTAAATAGCAACAAATAAGCATCAAATGACAATAACAAAACTACAAAGAAAGACTAATAAACTTCTCGAAGTTGCCAAGCCGCCATACTAGCTTCTTTTGTATTGATCTGAAAATAATATGAGAATGTCTAGGCAACAGGAATCAGCTAGGGATGGGGAATACTGGATTTTAGATTATATGGGAATTTAAAGCAACGCATGAGGGCTCCCATTTCTTTGGTGGAGTTAGAACCTTTCCGAGAATTATGGAGACAAGATGCAGAGGCCAAAACTGTTTACAATACAAACAAAGTTGTGGCAAGCTTTTATTGGGTAACAATAGCGACTTTAGTTTTAGGATAGTACTTGGATTTTTGACAGGATACTGAAGGTTTAACTAAAATTTGTATGGAGTGGTAATTAGTGCAAGCGCAATATGTAGATAAAGAACATGTCCTTAGAATGTCTGAATTTTTAATGCATTTAGAAAGAAATTATGTGGATAGTTATCACATATTAGGTGAAGTCATCGTAATAGGCTTATTAGATGTAAAGCCCAGGTCAAACACCAAAACGCGAATGTTAAAGAACATTTCTTTAGCAACTTCCCTTTCAGCAGATTTCTATAAAAAAAAAATCCCAGAAAAATGACTCAAAAATCTATCGTTCGGAAACGACACTCCCGGCACTCATGTACGAAATTAAAGCACACAAAACAAGTGGTGTAAGAAGTTAGGACGTTATACTATGGGTCAATTCGGCCCCCCGGGTACTGTACTTGTCACAGTTGACAAATAGACGTCCTCTAACCTAATCTAACCTAACATAACCTTCGAATCTCTGTATTGTTAAGAAATTCTGAAAGAAATTATGTGGATGTCTATCTCGTATTAGGTGAAGTCAATGTAATCTAATAGGCTTATTAGAAGTAAGGCCCGGGTTCAAACTCCAGGTCAAACATCAAAACGCAAATGTAAAAAAATATTTCCTCAGCGACTTCCTCTTTGCAGATTTCAGTAAAAAGAAATTCCCAGAAAAGTTGCTCAAAAATCTGTCGTTCGGAAAGGACTTTAAACTGTAGGTTCCGCCACTCATATATGGAATTAACACACAAAAAAGAAATGGTGTGAGAAGATAGGTCATAATTCTGACAGAAGGATTGGTTCTAATGGCCAATTTGAGTGTTATTTATATCTCATATTAGTTGGGCTATTATAACCAACCTGAAGTTGGCCGGAGTAATACGGTTGATGCTCACATTTGCTCTCCTTCCGTCTATTAATGCACGCATCGTATTCGCGTTCACAGTGCCACTTAAGCCAGTCCAACGTTTATCGGTATTGTATTGTATTAACAAATGGAATTTCAACTGAACACTAAAGTCAAAAGGATGTTGCGAAGTGAGCTTCCGTGCATAAATTTAAAGACCTTAATTAATTGCAGCCTTCACATGACTTCTGTCTTCGTTAAGCTATAAGTCTTTAAACTTACATTACGGTAAACGTTCTCTGCGACATGTTTTCTCTAACCTATTTTAGATTTGTTTGATTTTTTCCGTTTTAAAACCTTTTTCGAGGTGGCTATCAATTCAACTTGCCATGCATCATATCGTAATGGAGAAATATTTTCAATCTTATTTCCTCTACTCGTAACACGTTAATTTCGTCTTCTCTGCCCTAGTCGTAGTGGATCAATAGTTTACATTGCAATGGAAATCTATTGTACCCTCAATAATTGTATGTTTCTACCAGGATTTCCATCCGGTAAAACCATTTTCAATATTTTCCAGATGCCAAGAGGATTATAAAAATCTGCTGCAATGTCGTCTTCTTATAATTTCACAGACCTTCAAAGGGCATATCATTACAGTGTTGTGGTGAAAAGTAAAATAAAATAAAATAAAATTAAGAAAGAACATGAAAATTAAGTAAGAATATGAATATGAATGAAGGGATATTAAAATACGTTGTGTGGTTTGTTGAAACGATATGCAACAGCAAGAATTCCTTTGTAGGTCTTCTTCAACTACTATCGCTGCTGCTGCTTCTACTTTGGCTGTCATTATTATATAAGCAAAGACATCGTCTGTTGCCACCCCGGTGTCATCAAGAGTATCAGCCAAAACCAAAACAAAAACAAAAAAAAAATGTTGTAACATTCATAACGTTTATCGTCAATAATAATTTGCCAATCCTTTTGCCAACAACAGCAATGACGACACAGACAACGACAATGTTGGTAAGTGCGAGAAACTATAAAAAAAAAAAATTTAAATGAAATCATATAACGACCTTATTTCCCTTCTCTCTTTCTCTCTCTCTCTCTCCCTATTTCTTTCTCTTTCATTTTCACATTGTCTTTCAGTTCAATTAGTTTTTTTTTTGGAATTTTACGTTCATGGTCGCTGTAATAAAAACTTAAAAACTCCAGTAAATCTGGCTGTTAAAGCGAATGAAAAACCTTAACGTGAACAGAAGATAAATTCTTGGAATTGATTTCTTGTGGTTTTTGTGGTGCTGTTTTCTATCCTTTTTTTATTTTTTATTTTGTTTTTTTATAACGTAAAAACAATGCCAATAACAATAACAATAAAAAATTCTTATGATAATAATTTTTATCATAAAACCTCATATTATTAGTATAACTTAACAGCAACAGCAACTACAACTGCAACAACAACATTAAAACATTTAAAACAATATTTAATTTAATAAATTATTTTTACATCCCCAATCCCCAGTCCCCAATCGTCAATCTCCAATCCCTACACTGCCACATACTTCACAGCACCAGTTTTTAACTCAACAGCTACCAACCAACCATCAAATGAGTACAATGCCAGTACATACCGGAGGTTTGAAGTGTTGTTAGGCGGGAGCACACACAAGAGTATACAAGGCAGGTGCTATAAATGAGTTGTATACCTACGATCGCTAATCTAATGCAGGATGAAGTTTCTTTGTCTATGATGACAAACCACTTTTTTTATTTACGTTTTCAACAACAACAACAACAACAGCAAAAATCTTTTCCTGAAGTTTATCATCATAAAACCACACTTTTTTTTGTCATGGGTGGGGGTAAAAGTTTCAGAGAAAGGCTTAAAAATTGTTTACATTTAATCACAAACTTGCTAAATACTTACTGATTGATCTAAATTTCCTTCAACGAACATCTCTCCTAGGTCTGCCATCACTCAAAAGTACTCGTCGTTGACTATGCATAAGGGATTAAAAAATTTTAAAAATTTTTCTAAGTTTTTCTTCGTTTACTTTGTACGATCCCTGTAAGAAACCAAGGCGCACAACCACATAGATTATAGGTCTAATGCAACGCATAGTTTAACTACACGTTCATACCAGAAATCAGTAACGAGTATTCAAAACGATAAGTAGATTCGAGTCATACTTATAATTTCTGTTACTTATACGCATTCATACTTATTTTAATGTGATACTCATACTACTCATACTCAAATTAGGAACTACTCGTCGTATTCATACTTAACAATACACATGATGTTATTGACTTTGACTCGTCTCTACTTAACATTTACACGAAACACAAAATAAGTATGATTCGCGTACTAGCACTGCATACTCACAAGAAGATTGTGTGTATGCTTTGTCTTTCCTTTCTTCTTTGTTTGTATATGTAACAACAACAACAACAAGGGCTGTAAATTATGATGAATGATTGGAATCACTCGAATCATTTATAAGTATTACAAGTATTTTTCTAAATTTATGAATCAGAATGAGTAGGCGTACGAATCAAACATATTTCGAATGTTGTACTCATACTCATTGTAACCTATACTTATAAATCAGTGTTGTAGCGAGTACGAATGAATCAGAGTATTTGAATTTCAATTTTGTTGATTCATTCATACTTAAAATTGCATGAGTGCTTATGAGTAGCGGAAAAACGATTCATTGCTGATCTCTGGTTCATACGTGGCTTTGTTACGATACAATATTGTAAGTATTTCCATATCCTACGCAATCATCTGTAGTTTACAAAGCTTTTAAAAATGTTGACATTAATTGCGTAATAATGATCCTCTAGCAAAATATCTGGTTCCAGTGGCAGCCATCGTAGTCGACAGATTTTTTTGAGAAAATTTCATGGCAATTCAAAAAACTTTCAGAGTTTTTGCCAGCGGACTGTTCGGGATTTCTAAGCTGGATATTGAACCACGGCTTCATATCTTCTAAGCCAACACACTACCTACTAGACTACGCCGATATTATAATGTATTCATAGAGTCCGCAAATACTTTTAACTCTCTGTTAAATTATTATCTTAAGGATTTTAATCTATTCAGCGTGCGATATTTGATATTTTCTTCCTGAAATCTGCGTTTTCGAACATCCTCATATCTTGTAAAATTTCAAATTAGAGTTGACCGTTTTATGAACCTCACAGTCACACTAGTTTCTTTCTAAAAATCATTTCTTGGAAAAATCTAGGTAATATTGTACAGTATCAATCAACTCCTCGTGATTCTGGACTAAGGCAAGTACAAACATAATTCTACACGTTATAAGTACAGTACATACATACAAACATAATTGACCATTACAACTCTTCAGTCAGTATTACGACCCAGGTTCTCGCACCACTAATGTTGTGTGTGTTTGTTTTATACATAAGTGGCGGCGGGACCTACAGTTTAATGTCAACTCTGAAGAACAGATTTTTGAGCAACTTTTTAATGGAAATTTTTATTTATTCTCAGATTTTTTGCCAGAAATCTGCTGAAAGGAAGTTGCCGAAAAAATACACTTAGCCACAAAAGTATACATACGGGTAACAAATTTCAGAAATTTTTAACCAATCCGTTTTCGTTGAAAATCCTTATAATTTTCTAACAAATTTCCTTGATTTTAGGACGGCCTTTTGCCACTATTATGGGCCAGTGTATTTTGTCAGATTTCAGATTAGTTGGAGATGCCTAACCTGGGGTTTAAACCATGGTCTCATGTCTAATAAGCGAACACAACACAAATTACTTTTATTTTCCCTTTTAATAAAACATGACTAGGCCTAACAAGACCGATAAGATGGATTGGAATTAAAATCTAATCATGTTTGTTACTTTCCTTTGTTTTCCAAGGAATTTTATCTTCTTTTTTTTTAGTTTCTCACAACAGCCTTGTGTAAATTAATTTTTATTATGAAAAGAAAGAATGAAAAACAAAACTCTTTTGAAATCTTTTATCCATAGTGTATGGGACCCCCTACCCAATAGATCGTAAAAATCTATGTTTTGTTACGATAATTACGTTGGTTAAAATACACCTGGTTTGTTTTGATTTGTTTTCTTACAATATTGTTGTTATTATTGTTGTTGTTGTTCGTATATTACATGAATACTTATATAATAAATATAACATGTGTGTTTAATATTGTTGTTGCTGTTGTTGTCGTTGCTAATAATTTTCTAGTTCAATTCTTGATCAATTCCAAAGCCTGGGAACATTTTTTATTTCATAGAAAATGAGAAAAAAAAACTACGATATTTTTTTTTCTGCTAGAGACTCCATCCAAAGATTATTTTTTTAAATTTAATTTACAATGTTTTCTTTATTAGAGTGGATGATGATGTGTGGAGAAAAAAAAATTAAAAAAATAATCGACATTAACCACTTGGAAAAGCATGGCCAAAGCATTGATTTCATACACAAGAAACTAGTAACTGGACAGACAGACGGAGCTAAGTGACCACTGCTAACAATCTATTACGACCACTACTTACTGCTGCTGCTAGTGCTACTTCTAATGCATTTATTATAGTGAAGAAGCAGAAGAAGAAAAAGAAGACGGTGAAGAAAATAATAAAAAACAAAAGCAAAGAAATCTCATTCATTATTCCACACACCACATACGATTAGCAATTGCAATGGAAGCTCTTTGGGTGTTTTATAGAAAACACAGAAAAAACAGAAACAATTTCAATGAAACAAAATCACAAGAAGAAAAAAAACGTCGATTTTTTTCACATGTTCTTGTAAACTCGACTTTGACTTGAAATCATTGGATCAAGCGTACAGAAAATATCAATGCAAGTAAAACTATGTACAACAACAACAACAAAAACAATATTAAAAATAATATCACCACATTGGCGATATAAAATATTTTGAACCAAAAAAAAAACAACAAACGAGTCTTCAATATTAAAAAATAGGGGGGGGTATTTTAATAAAACCGAGATTGAATGTTATTAAACAAGTTAATGCCTTAGAATAGCTAGATACATGCTCTTAAACACACATCTACAGGGACATGTTGATACTGTTGGAACGCACCTTTAGAATAATAACACAGTGGCACTAAGGCACTATGGATTGGTTTTCCGTTGCAACACGAAAGGCGTTTCACATTGCCAGAGATATAGGAAATAGTTCAGCCAAAAAAATATGCGACATTTGAAGACTGTAGTTAAGGAATCAGTAAGCATTCGAATGTGGTTCAAAGAAGCCATGGCAAGGCGTATCCACCACTCAATATTAACACTATTGTACCTTGTCTTAGCTAGGAAGGTGGTTAACACAGTGGAAAAACTTGGCTCCGCATAAGGCCTTACTGAGATATGTTTATTGTATTAAAAATGTTGCCGCAATCTAGTAGGTAGTGTTTTGGCTTACTAGACGTAAGGCCAAGGTTCAAATCCCAGCTCAGACATAAAAACGAAAATATGAAAAAATATTTGTTCGGCGGCTGACTCCCAGTAGATTTCTGGCAAAAACTCGAAGCGTAAATAAAAAAACTTCCATAACAAGTTTCTCAAAAAACTGTAGGTCACACCACTCAAGTATAAAATTAACACACACAGAACATACATAAGAAGTGTGAGAAGCTAAGTCTTAATCCTGTCTAAAGGGTTGTACTGACCAATTATGTACGTATGTATGTATTTATGGTGTCTGAAAAAATCTCCCTTGTGTTATATAGCAACTGGTCTAATCCAAGAAAAACATTCCAAACTATCGTGACTTTAACAGTATTAATCGCTACTAGACTTATTGAGCATTGAGCCTGTATCATAAAGATGTTGTAATGAATATCCGCTGCTGTCAGATGTGTTCACTCTCTCAGGGAGTTAATAGCCTTCAAATATTCTTAGGTCCTAAAGAACACAACATCTCTTCGGTCTTTTGGGGCTCATATTTGATCAACTCACTGTCCAACATATTCAAAAAGTATTCTTAATCGTAATTAAAAATTCCTTTTAAGATCCTTTGGAACATTAAAAATTTTCTGAAGGTATAATGTAAGCCAATGGTAAAGGGAGGTAGTAAGTTTCTGTCTCGTTTTCCATTACATCTTTGCATTTCTTTTTAAATACGTTATTTGATAAACCTGATGTTATTGAATGCTGCTTTATTAGACAATAAACTTTAATTACTCGGGCTACTAGTTATGAAAGGCCTTAAGGCTTAATGAACAGCACAAAGTCACCCTTTGCCATCATATTATTGCCAAATGTGGCGTGAAATAATGCAAGCAGTCCCTCCCACATCCTTAACACATCTTCTTAAGCCGCAATACCAAACAGCGATCATTGAAATCTAATGTCTGCCATACCGTAAACATGGACAAGCCTCAAAATAGAGTGCCTTATCACCTCATATGAATATTTCTTGCATTCTTGGTCATTATGGATGTCTTTTAGACTCTTTTCAAGAATTTTAAAACGGACGCATCGGTATCGAATGATACGGCAATATCAGATGACGAGACATTTTCAGGCGATACGATATCATCAGATAATGTGGAAATGACACAATATCAGCAGATGATACGACAACATCAGATGATACAACAATATCATAGGATGCGTCATAATCAGATGATACAGCATCATCAAATGATATGACAATACCAGCTGATACGAGTATATCAGATGATATGGCAACATCAGATGATATTCGAACTTCAGATTATACAAGATATGATAGGATATTATCAGATGATGTGACATTACGACAACATCATTGAATGTGTCACGATCAGATGATATGATATGCAATACCAGCTAAAACGAGTTCGTCAGATGATATGGCAACATCAGATCATATTCGAACAGCAGATAATAATACAAGATATGTTAAGACATTATCAGATGATGTGACAACACCATACGACATTATTAAATGACTACATCAGCTGATATGACTAGATCAGGTGATATGGCAACATCAGATGATCTAAGATATAATACAACATCATCACCTGATGCGACATTTTCAGATGCGAGATTCTATGGCCAAATGCCTTGTGAAGGACATGGTTTCAATTGGTAGGATCTTTTTAGGATCTCTTTTCCAATCATTGTTCAAAATTTCAAATTTCATATTGATTCGCTTTCGACCCACTGTGCGTACATACATAACTATGTTGCGTTGTTTAGAACATTTTGGTTAAGAACATAAAAGAAAACACCTTGCGCTCCTAATTTACAACGAATAACTGCAGCGACTACGAAAAAAAAAAAATCCACATTCACTGTGCCAGCTAAATAGCTACTCACGTATTTGGTGTGAAATGTTGGCAAAATTACTACAACAAAAACAACAACAAATGGTCAGCAAAGCAAAAAAACAAAAAGAATACGCTGCAAACAAACATGTTTTCGTATCAAATTGTAGAGCCATCAACACAACTTATTAACAAAAACAACAACAGCAGGTTGCTGCAATCACAACCAACCATTCAGTTGGGTCTGTTGGTCAGATCCACAGTAACTATAACAACAACAACAAGTAAAAATATTCTTACAAACTTCACATCAAAGTGAAGTGAAAAAAAAAGAAGCAGCAGCAACAGTTCAGAAACAGATGCTGTTTTATCCAATGCAACAACAACAGCAACAACAACCATGAAAACTGAGATTTAAGAACGCAAACTGGTCAAGTCTCGCTGTGTCTTGCTTAATATACTCGTACTTGTATTCGTGCATTAAGCAGCTACTCATTCATACTTGAAGGTAAGCCTTTAACCGTCTTAAAGCTGTGACCAATACCTGTGATCTCGACCACCAAAAGTCAAGGGAGTCTAAATAAGAAAATAAAGACCACAAAAGAAACGAACGATCAAAACACAGCTCAGCCTTAGCATCGGCATCGCCATCAGCAACAGCAACCATCCATAATTCTAATGGCTTGGGAAGACAAGAAAAATGTTCATAAAGAATGAATTTAAAGAACAGCTGCTGCTGTTGTTGGATGATGATGCCGAAGCTAAAGATGCTGTTTGCTGTTGTTGATGATGGTTTAGGAAAATCAAAGAATTTAAGAATCAAAGACTGCGTATTATTGTATTGTGTTATTGGATTATAATGCGCCGGCGCCGTAATATTACCTAACTTGGCTTAAATAATGTCGTTTTAATGTTCTACCACATTATGCGTCTTGGCTAAGCTTCTTTCAGTGGATTTTAGAGTAGTTTTGTTTGCTTTTGTTTGCCTATAATTTGTTTTTTTTAATCAAGGATTTTAGGTTTGTAAGGACTTTTTTATTTGAAGACACAGTGGTGTAAATGGATTTTAAAATTTCTTTTAAAACAGCTTTCATAGCGAATTATATTGACAGTCAGTTCCTAAATAAAACTGATTTAGAACATGAATCTAATGAAACGTAGAAAATAATAATCCATGTCATCGATATTTCAACTCTGTAGTTGGCAGACGTGCAAACAATATGTGAATCTCGACAGTAGATGTCCTCGAAAGCATAAAAAAAACCTAAAAACACTAATCTGGCCTTATTGATGGACAATTCTCTTAAGTTCTGTACTCTGGACGATTTTGGTTGCTCTTCTTAGTGAATAAGGATGTTATGACGTATAATTTAAGTATCCATTAGGACTTATGAAGACGCCTTAATCTAGCAGGTAGCGTATTGGCTCTGTTCAAACCACAGGTCAAACATCACCAATAAAACAAAATACAAAAAAAACAGTATTTCTTCGGCGACTTCCTCTCAGCAGATTTCTGGCATTAGTTTTTCAAAAATCTGTCTTTTGGAATCTACTTAAAGCTGTAAATTCCACCAGTCTTATATAAAATTAACGCACAAAACATAGGTGGCGTGAGAAACTGGGTCGTAATCCCGAGTTATATTGGCCAATTATGTACTTATGTAAGGACTAAAGGGCCTCTATGCTTAGTAATACGTGTATTCAGGATATCACGATTGTCTGTGCGTTTGAAAGCAGAGCAGATGAAACCTGATCCACAAAATATATTTCAGCTGAGCTGTGTGCTGATCCCAGAGGTTTGAATTAATTTACAATCGAAGAAAAAAACAATTCAGGTGTAAGAAAGTGAACCGACTTAATGCATGGGCAATTCGCCAAGTGTCTTTAAATGCTAAGGCCCCTACGCCTTTATTATATCCATGTTCAAAATATTGTCCCTGTGCATTTTATAACAGAGCAGAAACCTGATCCCCAAATGACTTTCAGTCGACCTAATGCAAAAATTTTAGTACCCATGGACAAACCGCCAAGTATGTTCAAACGCAAAGGCTCCTAAGCTTGAGTTACATACGTGTTTTGGGTAGGATGCGAGTGTGTTTCAAAACACTACAGATAAAATCTGATCTGCAAAATGAATTTCAGCAGAGTCTTGTGTTGATCCCAGATGTCTTAATTGATTTTCAATCGTCGCCAAGACAATTCAGGTGTAGGCGAGTGGACCGACCTATTGCAAGAATTTCTTTACTTAGGGTAAATCGCTAAGTGTGTTCAAAAGCTGACATTTTGCAACATTGAGGCATGAAAAATGTTTATTAAAGGTCCTACAAATTTGTTTCAATTACTCTCAGGCTTATTTATCAGTGATGTAACGTATCAAAAGTTCATTTAAGAGGATATTAGGAAAATAAATAAAATTTAAGTCTCTTCAATTTGAATTGAATTGCAAAGGACATTTACTTAAACGTTTTACTAATACGGACATTAAATCTGGTTATTGTAAGAAGACACCGCTTAGATTTTGTCATGCTTCAGCTAATTTTCAAGTTCTAATAATTCGCAACGAACTGTAAAGTACTTAGAAGATATCATTTCCCTTTCCTCGATCCTTATGCATGACGTTGGAAGCTTTCCTCATTCAAACAGAAAAAGTTTTGTCTTCTTCAGTTGATGCCTGTCTTTGATTTCGAATACAAGATTGACACGAAATAATTGCAGATATCTTGTTGCTAAATCAAAGACATCGCCAGATTTAGTAACTGCTATAGATGTTTTTTTTGCTTTATTTTCTGAAGTTCTTTCAACAGTTGTTTGAAAATGATAAAAAGTCCCATTGATTTTGTTAATCTAAGTAGCGGAATTAATATTCCAGTAATAAAAACAGAGAATAAAAGAAGAAAATAATAAAAAAGAATACAGTGCAAGGCAAAATTAAAACGATTACATATTTTCAACTCATGTCTAATCGTCGTTGTCTAGTAGGTAGTGTGCTTATAGTCTTATTAGATGAGAACTGGTCGTTGAATCCTCGAAAGAATATTTCTTTGACGTCTTCCACATAGCTGTCTCCTTGCAAAAACTTTGAGAGTAAAATAAAATTGCAATGAAAAGTTTTTGAAAAATCAAGCGTTCGCCAATATTAAACACACTTAACACACACGACACGGGTGGTGTTAAAAACTCGGTTGTAATCCTAACTAAAAACCAATGTAATGGTCAATTAATAACGCATGCCCTGGAGGCTATAATCCTACAGAAATAAAGCATTCTTGAACCGAAGATTAGCTAGAGTGACGGAGCCTAGCTGAAGCATAAGATTTCTCCTCTTAAATCACAGGTTAGGCCAAAAATATGTTTTTAAAACATTTTTTTTATAAAGAAGTGTGACTATGGACTATGGTCCTAAGTCCTGGAAATAAAATATTTATGTGGCTACTTTGCTTGGCAAGTTTAATCGTTTACTTTGCTTGATTGTTATTATTACATCCTGAACTGCGCTCAGTTAACTCTTACAGGCAATGGATTTCTAAAGCACTGGAAATGTAATGATGATTGTTTGAAAGCACTTTTAAGTAATGAAGAATATTTAAAGCATTTTAACGGTGCATTGAATTTTACACTGCATTACAAATGTATAACTCTGTTCAGTTTTAATTTTAAAATTCCTTTTCAATTAATTTTATTTTTAAAATTAAAAAATATTTTTAAAAACTGGTCTAAGTTATTCATTTGTTTGAGTAGAACTCAAAAATATTTTTTTCTTTTTCTCAAACTCTCCAAACTTGTTTTATTTGACAAAAACGATTTTTTCTTTGTCTTTTCACATAAAATTATTAATTACCCAAATATGTTTGAATCTATTTTAAAAATCCAAAGTTTTTTTTTTAGAAAGCAGGGAGATTAGCCTTTAAAACGCTATATAGAAACATTTTGTTCAAACTTATACGTTAAGAGTTTTGATGGGATAAACTTGGAAAATTTTATATTTTTACAAGTTTGGCAATTCTTAATTGCAAAATTTAATTAAACAATATAAAATATGTGATAGCATTCTGATAGTGGATTATCTTGTAAAAAGATTGACACTTTGTTTGATCAAATCCGATAAAAATTGCCGTAGTTATAATTTAAATAGTAAGTCATCTTATCAAATGAACTTTCAGTTCAAAAGTTTGCAAAAGCTTTGACGGATCTTGATTGTTTCTTGCAAAATGTTTGCACCACTACCAGAAGTCACCTATTATTATTTCTCTTTGCGCAAACATTATTGAACTTCTGGTGGTCGCTCAAAAGTGAATTTAGTACATTTTGGGATAAAAAAATATAGAACCGTCAAATCTTTTGAAAATTATGGAACTAAAGCTCCATTTGAAAAAAAAAACATGTGAAATGTATAGCTCTACTGTTAGGATCTTTAAATAATAACGGCGTTAACAAATGAATAACGGCCGATTTGATCAAACAAAGTGTCAACCTCTGCCCAAGATAATGCACTTTCAGAATGTTATCACTTATTTAAATTTTTTAATTAAAGTTAGCAACTGTGAATGGACAAATTTGAAAAAAATATGAAGAAAATTAGCATTTGTCAAATTTACCTCATCAAACCCGACATCTTTTTTATATTAACTCAAATAAAAAATATTTGTATATCGTTTTAAAGGCCTTTACCTCTCCTTTCTAATAAGGTTTCAGGTGTGGACAAGATATAGCTCGATTGTTAGACTCTTTAAATAATTAATTAATTTTTGTCCGATTTGATCAAACAAAGTGTCAACCTCTTCACAAGATAATGCACTTTCAGAATGTTGTCACTTATTTCACATTTTTTAATTAAAGTTTGATACTATGAATGGACAAACTTGAAAAAATATGAAGAAAAATTTGCATCAAGTTTATCTCATCAAACCCGACAGTCAAATAATATTTGACTGATGGGTCAAATAATATTTATCTGTATATCGTCTTAAAGGCCTATCTCCCTCCTTTCTAATAAGGTTAAAAGTTTAGACATTGGTTCAGAAATGTTTGTGTAATCAATTGTAATCACATTTTGCCAAAATAACATAAGTTTGAAGGTTTCGAAAAACAATGAAAATAAAGTATTTTTGAGTTCTACTTAACTAACTGAACAACTTAGATTTTGAGTATTTTGTCCATTTATTTTTATCTCGCACTGTAGTATGAAATGTATGAAAACATTTGTTTTCCTTTGTTTTTTAAACAATTCAATTTATTATGTTGCCACTTGCCCATTAGTGTTAAACGAAGAAATGAAATTGCAAATAAAACTTTCCAACAACGAATGTTTAATAATTGAAGTAGTGGAGACGATTACGGTAAAAGAGCTGAAAGAGAAACTATCACAGCATCTGGATTTGCCCAGAAACATTGTCCTAACCTATGAAGACATAATATTGGAAGACGCAAAGAAAGTGAGTGCCTACAATATCGATGAGAGGAAGATTTTAACAGCAATCTTACCCAAAAACCTACGTAATGAGGCAGCTGCCCTAGAAGATACATCCCACGGCGATGATTTGTACGATCGAGTTACACCGGAAAACACGGCAAGTGTTGATCGAATGATGCAAGAGTTGGCAAAATGTGAATCGGCCGGAGAAGCCAATAGAAATGGTGAATTAATAGGATTAATTACGGGCATGGGTTTTGAAGAAGAGGAAGTCAGAAGAGCTTTGGCAGAATGCTGTTATGATCCTAAACGTGCTGTTGAATATATATTGGATAACACTCCAATAACACCAACTACCGTAGAAAGTGAATACTATTCAGATTCAGATGATGACACACCATTATCGTTCCGTGATTTGTTTGATACCGAACCGGCATATAAGAGGATACGTTATGGCATATTTCACGAGCCATATTCATTAAATGCAGCCGTAGAACGAATGGCTGAAGAAGATCCTTCAATGTTGGAAGAGATTAACGAAGATCCAGAGAATTTTTTGGATTATTTTCAAAATTATGAGTTCGATGGGGACCACGAATCACCAGACAATATTTTTGAAACTATTGAGAATGAGCAGAATGAACAGAGTGAGCCGGATGACAAAGATAAAAATGATAAAGTTGTTAACGACAAGGATAAAGGCAAGGACAAGAAATAAGGCGAAGGGGGCAACAAGTGAGGGGCTGTTATTGTGTTAAGCAATACGTTTTGTGTTTTTTTTTTTTTTTCTTTTTTTTAATATTTTTTGTAATTTTTTCTATGAAGATAAGAATGATGAAGGAGGTAACAAGTGAAGGGCTGTTATTGTGTTAAGCAATACATTTTGTGTTTTTTTCTTTTTTTTAAATATTTTTCTCATTTTTTCTTTTGAACATATTTACATTCCTTAATTAATTAATTAATAAACATTTCTTTTTTTTGTGTGTCCTCAATTCAGAGGCTAAAAGTGTGTTATTATTGTTTATTTCGTTCAGGACTGGAGGGAAGGTACCCTAGTGCCACAAATGGAGAGGTATGATAAGTAAATCTTTAAGAGAAAACATAAAACTATTAGAATAATTGAAATTATTTTGGTAAGAGGCCAATGAAACTACTTGTGATAGGTAGTACTACGGAAGCTGCTACATTAAGGAAGAGTAGAAATTTGTATTCCAGCTATGAGAAAACTTTATACATACTTTCATTACACATCTATTCGTATGGAAAACGTAGGGTAAACCCTTGTAATATATGTATCTGACAAATTCAAAGGATAATGCGTGTTCGAGTACACCTGAAAGTAACAAACTTCCCATTTAACGCAAAGAGTCTACGTAGTATAGACATTAAGGTTGTATGGCAGTTCTGAAAAAGTGGTTTAAGATCCTTAAGATTTTTGCCAACATTCAGTATGAAACTTATCAGTTTATAACATTTCAAGTTTAGACGTTAAGATTAAAAAGCCAGTATTTGAAAGCATTTGACTTTTCTTCTTAATACATTGGACATAAACATCATCATAACCGTAACCGTAATGATGAAGCGCAGAGAATGAAACACAGGTCACCAATCGACCATTTAGCTTCTAGCTAGTGCATATTATACTGTCTAATCAAACAGAATCAGACTTTATGAAGGCCTATTCAATTAGGTCAATCGGAGAGTGCTGCCACACCTCACAAGCTGAGGCCGTCTCAGCTCTCTAAAGTGAAGCAGAAAACCGGAGACAAAACAAAGAGATTTAAGAGTTTCTAATTTGTGGTTTGGAAATTCTATTTTCTAACATTCTGAATGGACCCAGAGTATATTTGTTTAGAATGGGTATAACTTCTAATCCATTACATATGTTCTGAGCAAATATACTTAGATCCAGTGCAGCGTTACAACATTTCACAGTGAAAAAAGGTGATTACTAATCAAGTGCCAGCATAGTAACATTAAGCAACATCCTAAGTTTAACCGTAGGTACACTTGGTATTTTAATATCCCTACCAAAACGAAACAATAATCACTTATAAGACTTTCGCTTCTCATACGCCGACTATTATTATTATTGTCGATCCATGCTATTCCCCTTCAATTTTCTGGGATATTGCTTCAGACAAGCTTTGGATGTTGCTTGATATCAACAAATTAAAATTTTCCCCCATTCCGAAGGTTCTAAGTAAGTGGTCCCGATGTTTTATTCACATCGCAATAGAATCTTGATGTTGGGCTTGAAATAACCCTATTTGGATTAAGAGTAATTTGAGTGTATAGTACCCAATCAAAACATTTGTCTGATACCTGACTTAGATCTTCCCTGGTAGTAATTGCAAACGAAAAAGTTTCTTTGCACCGAAATCATTTGGCTTGAAATGAATTTTTATTGTTCACTTCCTTCCCTTTCGTCAATCATTCGTCAATATATACTCCCGGGCCCAACAACGGCTAGATCCTCGCATCGTCGTTAACTGATTCAGTTTACGCAGACAGTACCAGAGTATCTGGGCTTCAATCTTTAATAAGATCCGTATAATAGAATCGAAGAAGTCGCCGTGGTCTAGGTGGGTAGTGTGTTGGCTTATTAGACAAAAGGCCCGGGTTCGAATCCCAGGTCAGACATCAAAACGAAAAATATTTCTTCGGCGACTTCCTCTCAGCAGATTTCTGGCAAAGATTCTGAGAGTAAAAATTGCCATGAAGAGCTTCCCAAAAATTCTGTCGTTCGGAGTCGACTTTAAAACTGTAGGTACCGCCACTCGTGTATAAAATTAACGCACACAGCATGGGTGAGAGGCTGGGTCGTGATCCTGACTGAAGGGTTGTAATGGCCAATTATGTATGTATAATCGAATCGTCAGAATGCCAGACTGTCAGCTAGTATTTCTATATTCTTGAATTGGACTTAACTTTCGCAGGTTTAGTTTTGGACTGCTTTGAAGATACTCACAAGTTTTCTCATTCGCTCTGGGACCAAAACCTAAGAGCGTTTCTTGTCCTTCGTTTCAAAACTTTCTCTTAAAGCAGTGTCCAGCTTCCAGATTACTTTGTGCCGACTATAGATAAGAAATCTAAGTTCTCAATTGGCACAAGACCCCGAAACAGTCTTATATGCGCTAAATTTCAAATCTGCTTTGTAACCAGTCTAAAAATACTTTGTCAAAATCTCCGTTGTATGTGAGAGAGTCAGATCAACTGTAGCTGGCATGACAAATGTCTGTTCAAATGTGGATAGCATTTCTGCTTAAAAATTTCCCGGCAGTTATTTAAAGCATTTTTGTTGGAGAATATAATTAGAATGTAAATTTTCTTATCAAGTTTTAAAACCTAACAATTGAATCGAATAAATATAGAGGAAAAATCTTCGATATCTATTGATTGACCGAACCAGAGGTCTTTCCTAAAGGTAAAGCAATGGATTTCAACCCAAGAAGGATTAAAATGTTTGAAAGAACCCAGGGTAGGAAAATGATAAATTTGGTAGTGTTTTAGCAGTTAGACACCGGTTAAGATTAGTACGAATAGCAATTAAGAATTATTTTAAAATTATGTTAAATTCAAAGCAGTTTGGGAAACCCTGTAGTCTCTAGAAATAACATCAGTCTGACGAGGGAAAAAAATAATTTAATTAAAAAGCGTTGGCATACTTTTATCTTGCACTGTATTTCTTTTGTTATAATGTTACTGGAATATTAATTCCGCTATTTAAGTCGAGGTGATATTAATTGTCTTTGTTTCCAATTGCCATAAGAATAACGCGAAACAAAATAAAAAAATCAAGAAAATCTTAAACAACAACACTCCAGTGAGTAAAAGGAAGACTTTGGAAACGATAAACGGAGACTTCAAACGAAATCATATGAAATACTATTTCCAATATAACGGCAACGAAAATGAAAATGATAAGAAAATAATTTTTTATTTGAAACAATTCTTAAGAAGCCACCAAGTAAGGCAGTTCAAAGGCAGTCGTTAGTGAGGAACAAAAGAGCAGTGAATATTCGAAGAGGAGCCTAAGAATTTAAAAACTATACAGAGAAACAACAAACACACGAATTATATATACAAACTTCAAGCCTGAATTAGAAATGCTGGACGCAAGGAGATATGGCAGCTAGTTTTTATGGCCCTTAATATGCTGTGGACTGTTTGAGGGATGACATTCCCATATCTGCCTCAATTCCTAAACGAAACCTATCGCAATGTCGGCAATAGCAGTTTGATTGTCTGCATTTTGTTTCCCTTCTCAGTATATGAAGGTTTCGTGTGTTGTAAGTATCACTGGCGATGGTTCGATGAGGAGATTTCGATGTAACACAATTCAAAGGGTTTCATTGACCAGTCAGCTTCTGTGTTAGATACGGCATCTGCATTTGGTATAGATGCCAGATATCATGGAGAGCATCTGTATCAAATGCAGTATCATACACAGTATATACCTGACCGTTCAGTGCAATTCTCTGCAAAGTTAAGCATCGACCTGTTCTGATCGAACCATAGCCATTGATCACTACAGCACACAAAAGCATTCCATACTGACCTTGAAGAGGGCATTATCAGAGAATCAAATGTTCAGTTTCAGTCGTGTGTAATAGATTTCCGATTCGTAGGAAGGCAGGGCAAGATATGGGAATTTTATCTCTTAAGCAGTTCATGGCGTATTGGGGGCTATAAAAGCTTATCATTGAAATTTAAAAAAAAAAAAATGTTACTTAAGCCGTAGAATTGTTAAAATAATATTGTAACCATAATATGGAAATTATTGTTAATAATTAGTAAAGATTTGTACATTTTATTGACATACATACATACATACATTGAAGGTAAAATTTAAAAATTTTTGTTTTTTGCGTTTTTTTATTGTTTGTAAAATTTGCTAAAATTAAAATAAAAAAAAATTTTAATAAAGAGATTTAACTATGTATTGTTATAAATACAAAGTCTTAAGTATTGGAATTTTATTTCATTTAATGGCAGCTTCCGCACCGCCGTCATTAAAAAGCATTTCGCACCGAGCTGATCAGTCTCTTTAGATGGAAATAAAACAAGTGTAGTGGCTTATCACCTTATCGGTTGGATGTTCAAATCTCTATATTTTAAAAAGCAGATTATCAAAAAACGATTATTATTCCACACTTTGGAAAGTGAAAGAGATAACCTTCCAACTGTTAATATTAAATTAAAGGTCACAGTCATCGTTATATATGATCTTGACTAGAAATGTCATCATCATTAGTCCTTCAGAAGGGCTTAACAGAATTTTGGAAGAATGAAAAGAGGGAGAATCGTATTTTGTATTCTTTATCATTGTAAAAAACGAGTAAATTTCTTTGCTGAAAAATTATTCTCCTCATGAACAGTGTGGTTAAGGAGACAATTTTTTCTGTAAACGACCGCTACAGTAAGTGAGCAAAGAGATTCAGAACTATTGCTTAAAATTAAACAATATGTTTTGAAATAAGCTGACTGACTGACTGACACTGGAAACACATTCAATTTACAAGCGACGCTATTTAGCTGCAATACATTATGAACAGGCCCACCCAAGTCGACATACGATTAACAAATTTCAGATAGATAGTGTTATAGTCGATTAGACGTGAGGCCATGGTTCAAAGTCCAGTACATATATCTCCAACAAAATATAATACAAAAAATATTTCTTCGGCAATTACCTCGCAGCAGATTTCTTTCAACAACTCTAAGAGTAAATAAAATTACCACAAAAAGATTCTCAAAAATCTATCCTTCGGAGTCGACTTTAAGCCATATGTCCCAACACTCATGCATTAAATTAACACACACAACATAAGTGGTGTGAGAAACCAGGTTATAATCCAGGCTGAAGCGTTGTAATGATCAATTATGTACAGTAAGACCCCGCTTAACGTGGGGGATACGTACGTTCCGATAAGTTGCAGCGCTAAACGAAATAGCGTTAAACAAGGCAACATAATACGTACTTAGGTAAATACATTGCGATTTCGGAAAATACAATTGAAATCTTTATTCTGGATATATTAACAGAAGAGTATTGAAAAAGTACATAGAATGCACAGTCCCTGTATTGTGCACCACTTTTGGTTGGTGGAAACCGTTTCATTTGCACAGATATACAACAATTATCAAAACAGTGTGCGATTTAGGGGAATCCTAATACTTACGCGTAAAACTGAAACAATGTTAAGAGGAGCAAGGTTAAGCGGGGTCCTACTGTACGTAAGTATTGTCTTTGACTACAAATTCAAGATATATTCACTGGAATATGGCACAGGATAAACGATTTTTATTGTAGTTTCTGTGTAAAAATCAAAAACTAGGATGCTTTAGATCCTCAAGTAGGTAACCAAGCCAAGAAGCTCTCTGAATACACAGACAACAATTAAGAATAATTAAATTCTCATTATTTGTGTTAAATAGAATGCGTCAGTGATCGGATTTAAATTTTACACTAACACAGCTTTCACCTGTTAGCAATTTTATACAGAATTAATAAGAAGGCCTATTAGGATATATGTACTATTGTATCGTAGTCTAGTAGGCAATGTGTTGGCTTATTAGCCTTAAGGCCCGAGTTCAAAGCCCAGGTCAGTCAGCAAAACGAAAATATGAAAATATTTCTTCATCGACTTCCTCTCAGCACCTTCCTCTCACGGTGCTCTTCTCACTGGGTGAAAAATAATGAGCAGGCCAACGCCACTACTTTCATGCTGTAAACACTGGCTACAGCCAGGTACCAATTCGAAGTCATGCTATTTGGACATGACCTCCCTCTTGTTTAGGGGTCGGAGACCACTTAAACTCCTTCAAATGCCATACTCGCGCACTCCCCGCGATTTGGGTCTAAACCAGAACCAACACGTGCTCTCCGAGGGGACCTAACCATTGCTGGGCAGGGACTAGTCCGGAACTGTTCCGAGAAATTATAAATCAGATAAATTGTTCCAAATATGGTACAAATTACTTGCTTAATTTGTTATTACAATAAGACCTGAGCTCCCTGGTAGTTTAGTAGGTAGTGTGCTTGACTATTAGCGTGAGGGTCGTGGGTTCGATTCCCACCAGAGGCTCTGGTCTGTGATACTACACCGAGCGTATGGTCAAAGTTACTCAGCTCGTATAGAATTAGAATATAATTTGTAATTGTATTGTAATTAATAAATAAATACAATAAGACCTGGCTTAACGCTGCTCCATTTAATGCTGTTTCAGTATTACACGGTATTATTGGAATTCCCCTAAATTGCGCATTGTATTGGTACTTATGGTGCACTATATAGCGATTATAAGGCGAAATTAGGTAGACAAACACCGTCTATTGAGGTCGAAAAAATTACGAGGAATAAAATTGTAAAAGTACCCTTTTTGCGTTGGAAGGACCAGATCGAGGAAGCTCTGTCATCGATTGGTGTGATCAACTGGCGTAAGAGGCCTCTGGAAAAATGTGTTAGGCAGACCGAAATCGCTTAATAGGGCTGTTAGTACGTAAATAAGTCGAAATACATGCATAACCTTTCCTGTCGTCAGAACTGTTTAGACAGACTTTACTTTTTCTCATGTGGGATGTTATGGACCTACTACTGATCTATGGTTTATAGTGTTTACGGTCAAATATTGCTAAACTCTCTTCATGGTTTTGTTTTTTTTTTTTAATTAGGAGCAAATTTTCGGCCTATAGGACTAAATCCACTGACACTGCTAATAATAAGTTAACAGTTTTACAAGCTCATTATGATGCACCTTTTATAAATAGAGTTGGATACCCTATTATCATGATTTTCGACTGAGAGGTTACACAATAGATCCCGAGGCTCGTACGCAAGGCTTGTATTTCTTAATCAGTTGACTTAATGTATTAAAAGGTATCATGTAGTTGACTTTAATCCTCTGTAATTATTTTTATTTATTGTAATACGAAACTTCATTGCATTCGTCCATTTGCATTTGAACCTGTTTAGCGGGTTTGAATATTTTGCTTCAGTTTTCTTGAGAGATTTTTTTTTCACAAACTGCCCTCAAACCTGATGTATTTTATTACGTTTTATAAGACACAGTCAGTTTATCTTGAATTAAATTTGTTTTCTCGCATTAGACTTATTTTTCTACTTATTTTGCGTTCTCATGTGACGTTCTAAAAATAATAGAAGAAGAGGAAAAAAATCTTAATTTTACTGGAGGCTTAAAACTCAAATGATGTCCAATGATGACGAGATGATGATGATGATGATGATAATAATTATTGAACAGCTTTAAGGCAAGGAATCTGTCTTTGTGAGGCGACATTAATGAATGATTAAGTTAAACTGAAAATCTTGGCCAAAAGCATAACAACCAAAATAACTTTTAAAGTCTTAAATATTATCGCAAACAATTAATAATTCGACGACGCTAATCATTTGTCAAAGTAAGTAAGCAGGCTGGCTGACACACACTGGCATCAAATAAAATTTCAATTTTTCTTTCATTATTTTTGCCTGTTTTTTAAAATTTTTTTTTTGAAATTTTTTCATTGTAAATGAATTGAAAATCAATCAATAAAATTTAAAATTATATTTTGTTCTCAATTTTTTGTTATTGTTTTTGTTGTTCTAGCACATTATGAAAATTTTAAAGTTTATTAAACTTTTCATCGAATTTTTTTGTTGTTTTCCACGAACCCGATTTTTGATTTAAAACTCGTTGTATTTGTTGTCTGTTATACTTGTTTTATTATTTTTATTTTATTGTTGTTTGTTGTTATTTCTAAATATCAAAGTTTAAATTTATCATTTTGTTTGGATAGTTTTTATGTTTTATTTAAAAATGTTTTCAATTTTTTTTTATTTTTTTGATATTTTTGATGGTGTTTTTGCCTAGTTTTTGCATCACTTTTGTTTTTATTTTTATTGTTTTTATTAAACGGTTTATGCAGTTTGTCTCTGTTTTTTTTCTCGATTCAGAATTTAAAAGAATGTATTCTTTTTGCACTGATTAGGAGTTGAGGAGCCTTAGAGATTGCAGACGTCATCAAAGTCTGTTGAGAGGACGTTGCCTAAGAAATATATTTTCTTGTTTAGTTTTGTTGAAGATATCTGTCCTGGCTTCTGAACCGCGGCCTCACGTCTAATAGCCCATCACGCTACCTAATGGGCTACAACGACTAGATTCAGGTTATACGTAAATTAATTGTACCTCTTTTTAAACTATTGAACCCGGCACTTATGAGTCGTTTTGTCAATTTTATGATGTTATGAGTTTAACTCTAAATCCTCGCTAGCAAGACAAGTTCTTTGGATAATTTCCAGATGCTCAAAAATATTCCACCTCAAGTGCCATAGCAGCAGACGGCAACAGAGAATATGTTCAGTACAGCTTTTGTAGAAGTGTGGTGAGCCTATCTGGGGCCAGATGTTTCTCTTTACATGAGGTGAAGAATATCTCAATGTCGCACCTCCATTTCATTCCATTCAAACATAAATGGTCATTACAAGCCTCCAGTCAGGATTACAACCCGTTATTCTACTGGGTGCGCTAATTTTATAATTTAATGGCGGGACTTACAGTTTAAAGTCGAGTCCGACGGCGTGTTTTTAGGAAAGTTTTCATGGCAATTTTTTTATTTACTTACAAGAGATTTTTAAAATATCTGCTGAGAGGAAGTCGCCTAGAAATATATTTTTTTGTTTGGTTTTGTTGGAGATATCTATCCCGGGGTTTGAATCGTGGCCTCACATCTAATAAGCCAACACATACTACTGGTCAAGATTAGGTTAGGTTCGGAGTGGTGGCTCTGATATTTCAAAGCTCACTTGAGCACGCATAGCGGCCCGTTGTGATGCCACGGGTGAACGCAATCCCTGTTCTACCCAAGTTCCTCCAAAATCAGGGGAAAAGGAAGAAGTTGGTAAGCGCAAGGGCTCCACAACAGAAGCACGACTATCCCGCACTGGAAAACCAGCCAGATAGTTTGATGAACGAAGCTATATTCCTTGATGTCAATAGATGATATCTCCGTTATGCTAATAAGGGATGGGGAGCCAAATAACCTATATCTAGACCTAGCAAAAGATGGACATTGACTAAGAAAGTGAACAACAGTCTCTTCTTCCTCAGCGCACCTGCACCTACGACAGAAGTCTTTGAAAGGGAGTTCGCGTGTCTACCCATGACGCAATGACCTGCACGGCCACAGTAGTCAAGATGACATCACGACCAAGACCAAGTAATCGGTTGGTACGCCTTCCATCCATCTTGGGCCCGGAGAGTCTAGCGGTGTAGCGGGACTCCTCATTGACCCAGGATAGGTTGGCGTCTCGAAAGAACCTCCGCGCAATGGTCAACTTGACCGAGGCAAGTGGCATACCCAATTCAACAGAAGAGGATCCCGGAAGGAGGTCAGCAGCTCTGACGAGCTGGTCGGAGCTGCAGTTTCCCGGAATTTCACTGTGCCCAGGGACACTGGTGAAGCGCCCCGAGAGAAAGTTGAGAGACCTGTCACGAAACCCGACAGAGATCTTATCGCGGCCTGACTATCAGAAAAAATCGCTGATGAGTGATAATTAATTAATCTGTTTTGAAGGCACTTATCAGCCGGTTAGCCAGTTTTTTTTTAATTTTTATCTTAGCTTGTTACAGCACTTTTGTTATTTGTGTTAATTTTAGAAACGATCGGCAGGACCTACAATTTAAAGTCGACTCCGTGCCACAAATTTTTGAGAACATTTTTTTTACTCTTTCGTGTTTCCGTTCTTGAGGACATCTGTCCTGAGGTTTGAAAAGGGGCCTTGCCGTCTAATAAGCCAACACATTATTTACGTACTAGACTACGGCGACTATCATTCCATTCACTTCCTTTAAATAACTGTCTTAAGTTGAATGGAAAATTTTTTTTTGTTGTTGGTTGCAAATAGCACACACACACACACACAGTAACAACAAATAGAGGAGATAGAAGAGAATAAAAAAAAAATAATTTTTGAAATAAAGGTTGGGCTGCTGGTGCTGACTGCTGTTGGGTGACTAGGCAGGCATTCAACATCATACAACAACAATAACAGTGCCATTGTACGCTATCAACTCTATAACGGAACGAAGTTATGGTAGATTTTCTATTCTTTTTCTATTTTTATAGAGCAATGATGTGGTTAGTGGCGGTAATTTCGGTCTTGTTTGGCTGATTGTGTGTGTTGGCGGTTCAACCCAAATTTGGCTAATAAACGGGTTTTGCAAATTCACACAAAAAAAAAGTCCCCCCCTTCAACAAAGACCAAAAAAAAATTCTTTTTTGGTTGAAATAAAATTTAAAAATTTGTACACTTTCAATTTTTAAATGTTGACTGTCAGTGTGTGTATGTGTATGTGTGTACCAGCCACAGTTTTGGCCATCCAAATAGCAGACAAAAAGTCAGTTGGAGGGGCAATTTTTTTTTTGGTTTTTTTTTTTTTTGCCTAAAAGCTACACATTGTTTCCGAAATACAATTGAGTCTAGTGCAGCAGTTTAATAGGTTGGAGATTAAAATTTTGAAGTTTGAAATTGTGTTACACACAGAGTATGTATTATTATTTGCTCTCTTTCTCACTTGCTCTTGCTCTTTTATTTTATTTACTCCCCATTGCCATTGTGGAAAAAGGTCAAATGTCAATAAGTTTTTAAATGTATTTGAAATGGGAAAAAATAAAAAGTTTTTTTCGTCTTTTTTTTTTTGTTTTTGCCACAAAAGAGGATGACGTTTCTAAATTTTGTTATAAATTTTGTCCACAGAATTTTTATTTTAATTTTTCAAATTTATCTAGAAAAGTTTGTATCTAAAAACGTTTGTTTAGTTAGTTGTTCTATGGAAACATGTACGAACACACCCAATGTGAATTACAAAAAAAAAAAAAATAAATAAAATAAATTCTAGATTTGTTGAGTGCACTTTTTGTCAAATAAAATTGAATATTTTTTGTTAAACCAAAAAGGCCATATGAATACTTGCATCAGATTTTAATGAATGATTTAAAATCATCGAATTTATTCACATACTCATGTACATACACATACACTGACATACACACAATTCAAGTACAGTGAGTGACAGTTCAATGGGCCAGTTGTTTCAAATGAATTTCAATAACTTATGATTGATCACTGCCTGCGGGCAAGACGAAAAACAAACGTAATTTTAGTTTCCTTAGGACTGTCAATTAAAATAGCGGGCACCTTGAAACTACTGGGTGAAGAAATTATGTGAATATGTGTTAACAAGAATCTAGTTATAGACTTCTCGATACGTCATCAATCCAAGTTAACGTTATTTGTTAAGTTCTTGAATACTTCCATGCTCTCGTTCTTATTTCCTCAATTAAGTTTTTCAATCTTAGCAGTTAATTGATTTCCATTGTAGCACTTTCATCTCCCGGTACTTAGATAAATGTCTGTGAAGCGTGTTTTTGTACAGGACTTTACTAGTTAGGATAGGTAGGTAAGTTTCCTATAGTGTCAGTAAACCCAAGAGTACAGATTTATGAACTCAAATGTGGCCTTGAAACAAAGTTAGTATCTGTTAAAGACAGTTGCACTCCCAATCCTCTATCTTTGTACTAGAAATGCAAGTGCTTTCTACTCTTACAATGCCTATAACCCTAGCTGCCAGAGAAATAAAGCAATAAATCGTCAAAAATTATAAATATTAGGGAGTCAGAAGTTCTTGAGGTTCTAAGCATGAAAATTCAGTGTGATGTTCGCTGGAACCGCACGATGTTCTGTGCTTTAGTTTCACTCCATCTGATCTTCTTGCTATTTAAACCACTTATATACGAAATAGAATGGAATACAATCCTCATGTATTAGCCGGTGGCTTAATGTCTATTTTGAAACTTCTCAACAGCATAGAGGAGCGCCCGAAGTTGGCCTTTCATAACAATACTGTATCGAACACTATTGATTCATTGGAGCAGCGTTGCAATGTGGATTGTGTTTCGCTGTTCTATAGGTATTACAACGGATTTTGCTATAACGAAGAATCATGTACTCCTTTATAACACTCGTCTTTCTTGACAAGCACATCCATATGTGGTCGATTAACTATATCCACCAAGTGCACTTTTCTTCTATCTTATTCCCGGAGCTTCTTTAGATGAAATTGCTCTTATCGAAAATGCATCCCTTATGAGTACAGTAAAACCCCGCTATATAGTGCACCACTTTTGGTTGGTGCATGACCGTTTCAATTGCACATAGTTATATACAACACGTATTAATACAGTGTGCGATTTAGGGGAATCCCAATACTATCGCGTCATATTGAAACAGCATTAAGTGGAGTAGCGTTAAGCGGGGCCTTACTGTAATAACAAATTAAGCTAGTAAGTTGTATCATATCTGGACAATTTATCTAAATTATAATTTCTCGGAACACTGTTGTATTTCCTCTGTGTGAAAAGGCAGTATTACACCATTGCTTCTGGGATCGCGTAAATCCCTAAAAAATGTCTTTGCTGATCGAATCCTACCCTGCTCAAGTGGTGGTGTTACCGGATCTCCTTGCAACATTTGTTTGTGGACCACTGATGACGAAGATTACTGGAATATAACAGCACACCATGACACCATGGCATTATTACACCACCATCTGCCGTGCGCCCAACAATTCCTTATAAAAATTGCTTCTGGGATCGCGTAAATCCCGAAATAATGTCTTCACTTACGGTTCTACTCAGAATTTCTGAAATCTTACTGATTTGCTAATCGAATCCTATTCTTTTTCAAGTGGTGGTGTTACCGGATCTCCTTGCAATGTTAATTGATTGCGCTATCACATCATGCTGACCACTGGTGACGGAAATTACTGGAATATAACAGCACACCATGACACCATTCGTTGGTCTTATCCGGTGTTAAAGCTCAGGCTCTTTCAAGGATCGTGTACCGGACGACTGTATGAAATCTAATTGGTAGCAGTTGTCACCGAACATTTTGTCAAGTTTTATTCTACAACAGGCTTTACGTTAAAGACATTTTAGAAGGCATATGAGCTTGAGAGGTTTTACGCTACATTCAAATTGTTTAGTTCATCTTTCAAAATTAAGAGGTAAGGTAAGAAAAAAAAATATCATCGTAGGCCTTGTCAAAGTCCAGTGAGCAACTGTGAGAGCAACTCCACAGATTGATTCAGGATTACACTTTGTTTGTCTACATATATGCTGAATAGTGTACTCACGTGGACTAAATCTAGTATATGGACTTACATCATAGGAAATACCTTCCTTAGAGCCAATAGAATTGCAAATAATAGAACTTTTCCTAGATGCTTACGATTTATAGGCTTCTTATAAGATAATTACTATTCAAGCGCTTTATAAAGAGTTATGGTTTGAAGTAACATATCATAGCGATGACACTTGGATCTTTACCACTTTGTTCATACCTAAGAACTTAACCCCATCTACCAGCTGTTAAGGCATAACACCGAATCTATTAATCAAATTCTTGCTACCATTAATTGCTTTCGTAATCCATTAAATTTTTTATGCATTTTGTTTTTTTTTGGAAATTTCCCAGAATCGATTAAAAAAATCTTGTCGACCACAATAAATCCATTAAAAATAAACTTCTGATCTGATTGTTCTTAATTAATCACTTTATCTCTTAACTACATTTTAAAATTAGAAAACAAATATTATCGAATTCAATGATTAAAATCGTTAATCGGAAACCGATTACTTTTAAGCTTGAAGAGATAACAAAGCCATAAAAATTTCATAAAAATTCAGTTCAAATTGTTGTCATCATCAATTCAGGTGATAAATTTCTCAGTTTTTGAAAATCGTTCTCATCTAATTTAAACATTCGAAGAGCTTTGAATTTTTATAAGCGTTTGACGATAAACTCCATCCCGTATCTTGATTTATTTACACTCGCCAATCAATTAATGATGGCCACAGTGCTGTTAAGAAATTAAAATTTATTTAACGATGCAAATGGCCAATTAAAATGAAAAAAAAGAATATTCTTAAGCGACCTGATAATCATGATTTTTAATTTGGTTACTGGGTTTTTAAAACTTTTTTTCTTTAAATTTTTATTTCTTTTGCTTTAAAGTGACAATTAATTGCATTGGGTTTGACAAGCATTGACTGCATACGGGTGTTATTTAATCTTTAATGCAGGCCAAAAGAAAAAATTCTACTAAAAGAGTTTAATTTCCTATAATTTTTATTGTTTTTTAATTAAAACTTCAGAGATTTTTATAACAGACCTGTCATTACACGTAAATCTCTGCCAAGGAAGCTAAATGCCACTCTTATTGTGTCTCAAAATCTTTTGGAATACAATCCGAATTAATTGAAACTTGAAAGTACTTTGGCACTAGATTCCTTTCCCTGAAATCTGTGCAACTATTTCCCAAATTCCCGTTATTAAATGTACTTTAGTATAACAATTTAAATACCCACTAGGAATTCTATTGAAGTAAGTATTCAGTATTCGTTGCGACAATATGTCCCAGATTATCGTTATTCAGAGATTGAATATATTGTTACGAAAATGGAAATGGTGTTGGACTTAATCATGCATTAAACAATCGTAAACAAAAGTTCCAAAAACAAAAACAATGGCCTTCTTTACATGATCAAATAATAAACAGAAGGAGTGCGCACAAAAAAAACTGGACTTATAATTTTCGTTATAGAAATAAAACTAAGTGGCGGATTTTTTTCATTTGATATATCAATTAAAGTAAATAATATTTGAATTCTCTTGTGTATAAAATTTATTTCCGACCAAGGTCTCCGAGGATCCAACTTTTTGAGCCACTTTTCTTCCAGACATTTTAGGGTGCTTTAGAAAAATACGTATGATTTTACTTCCTTTGTTTTGGTCGGAAAATCCTGGTTTTTCTTCCACTTTCGCGCTTTCTCTCAATACTCAAAGACTCCTTATATTGTTTTATTCTTACCTTAGAAACTGTTTTTTTGGTTAACTCCTGCGAGCTCAGCAATCGTTTTTTGTAAGCGGCGCGATTTTTCATTGAATATTTCAATTATTTTTTTACGTCTTTACATTCTTGTTGGGTGCCGATTTTCAAACAATTCATTTTGCTATTGCAATGAAATTTCGCACGTGGATTTTGAAGCTGACGGTATTAAAAGTAGACCCATTTGTTTTGTGCGCACTCCTTAGCAACAACATTAGCAAAAAAATAAAAGGGATAAAAGATGTAAACAACCAACAACAAAGTCCAGCGATTAAGAAGTAAACAAGCAAAAGCAAAATGCAAAATGTTCCTTCGAGAGCATTCATCACACTGTTAATCCAGCGATATAAAAGGCAAGACAAAGCGATCAATGATGGAGTTCGAATTAAATTAGTCGTGTGTGACGACGTCACACTGTATACAGTGAAAATTCAGTCAGTGGTGTGCGCAGACAGGAGATCGTGCTATAATTCAGTCAGTTGTGTGTGCAGGCAGGAGATCAAGTGATAATTTAGTCAGTCTTGTGTGCAGACAAGTTGCGTGTGAAGAAAACAGTTGTTAGTGGTACGCGAGCAGAAGTGTCGTGCTTACAAAAAGGTTGTTAGCAGAGAAGAATAAGGAACAAGTGTTGTTGCTTACAAAAAGGTTGTAAGAAAAGATATATAACGAAGCACGTATAGTGAAATTTATCTTTGAATACGTGGAATAAATTCGAACAGTGGCACGAAAGTAGTGCGGACAATAAAGAATTGATTTAAAATTAAACTCAGATTTATTTTTATTTTATTTTTAATCTACGAACTCATATTTTTAACGTTTTTAAAAGGGTACTGCTGTCCTAGAATCACTCAAATAATGTGAGGTCAGTCGTCATTAAACCTTGAAATAATTTGCGTCCATAATAATCACAATAAAATGAATTTGTATTGCATTACTTTATAAAAGAAAAATTTCATCTTTTTTGTCGGTTTTTTTAGTTTCAATCAATTGAATAATTTATTGGCAATTTAAAAAGTAATTGATTTTTATTAACTGCATAAAGGAATTCAAATTTTTTTTTTATATTTAAACCAAATGAAAGTCAAATTAAAAAAAAAAAATTACAAAAAAATTTTATGAAAAACACTCAACATGCTATTACAGATTACATATTTTTTAAATTTAATTCTTAATGAAATAATCGTTTGTGCAATTACTTGTTTTACAAATCAAACATAACAAAAAAGAAAATTTACAAAAGAAAACCACACGTAGGGAAATTTTTTTAAAACAAAATTTTCAACTTTGTCCATTCATAGTAGAAAACTTTAATAGGAAAAAAATATAGCATAAGTGATAATATTCTTAAAGTCTGTTCTCTTGCGAAGAGATTGAGTCATCATTTGATCAAATCGGATAAAAATTACCGTAGTTATTATTTAAATAGTACAGTATTCCCTCGATTTACGTCGTCTCGATTAACGTCATCAAAAATTTTGTTCCCTTCAACTTCGATTTGCTTCATAATTCGATTTAAGTCGCCTCTGTTGTTTATAAACAAAATCAGGGGAATTTCCTCTTTAAAAAAAATTCAATACAGAGAATAAAAATTTCTTTGAAATTCGATTTACGTCGTCTTTTTCGGGAACATTCTATGACGTAAATCGAGGGAATACTGTATAATAGTCGTGCTATATTTTTTATATATGTATGTTATCTTATCAAATGAACCTTCAGTTCATTTCATTCCATATATACTGGAACATAAGAATACTCCCGGTAATTCTAGAGCGGATAAATTGGCCAGAAGTGGCATCGACCATCGAACTCTCTAATGAATTCTCTACATTGGGTATGCCTTTGGATGCCAGCAAACTTATAATTAAAAATGCAATCGTGGATCTTGTCAATAGTAAATGGGAGGCTTCAGACACGGGCAGAATGGCTCAAAAAATCTGGCCAAGGCTGGATAAAAGACGCGCGTCGGCTCTGCCTAAATTCTAAAGAAGTAGGCTGAGCACTGTTATCGAGGAGGAATGCATGCAAGATGTATTGGTCTTTCTGCACAAGCTGTAGAAATGAGGATGGGACTATCCTTTTCCTACCGTGCACATGCCCGGCGATTGGTCGAAAGACAAAGAGGCACCTGGGTGCCTACTACTTGGGGGATCTGGATGAACTGTCATGCATGAATATTGGCAGTGTGTGTTGGTTAATGAAATATGGGAAGAATGTGAAACTGTTGTATCACAATAAACTTAAGTGTGTCTGCTCTAACTACCTACCTACCTATTTTGCTGCACGACATCATGGACATAGTCTGTTCAGAGCAAAAATTACCTGAAATTTCTTAATTCAACTCTTGACATTTGACTATTTGCATACAGGATCTTAACGTGCGCTAGCCAAACTGAATGTCCTTGAAATATTAGCTTGTAACGCTGTGAGTGGAATACGTAGATAGGTTTGGTTATCTAGGCTGTATACTGAACGCTAAATTATATAAAACAGGATGGGAAGGAAGGAAACCCCAAAAGTAGCACCTATCAAACAGAAACCCAAGAAGTTGAATTTTCATGGGTCAAAAAGCTTTGATCAAACAAAAAATACCTATGATAAGCACGATATTATTTTTAAGGTGAAGTGACTGCTTTGGAACTCTTCTTGCTAAGTTCAGCAATTCTATGCTGTATGTTGACATAGCCATAGAGTCATAACCATATTTCTCATACCACTAAAATTTTGTCAATTCGCAAACATTGTTCGTTTGTTAATCTGTTTAGGGTGGAATGACAAACCTTACTAAGCATTTACTGCCCTCGCTGCATGCCATGAATCTTTTTGTTATGCTAAACGAATTTAAATGAAAAGTCTGTAACATGTTACATGAACACGCAGTGGTCTAGGTGGTAGGGCGTTGGCTTATTACATGTGTGGTTCTACGGTTCAAAACGCAGGTCAGATATCAAAACGAAAAATATTTCTTCGGCGGCTTTAGAAAAAGCTATGAGGACAAATAAAAAGTGGCCATAAAAAGTTTCTCAAAATTCTATCGTTCAGGATCGATTTTAAACATAACATAAGTGATGCGAGAAACTAAGGAGTGCGCAGAAAAAAAAACTGGGCATACTTTTAAGCTTATAACTTTTACCATAATTGAAAATAATAAATACCTTTAAATTGTTTTTGTTAGTCATCGGCACCCAACAAGAATGTAAAGACGTAAAAAAATAATTGAAATATTCAATGAAAAATCGCACCGCTTACAAAAAACGATTTCTAGGCGCGCAGGTGTTAACCAAAAAACAGTTTCTAAGGTAAGAATAAAACAATATAAGGACTCTTTGAGTATTGAGAGAAAGCGTGGAAATGGAAAAAAAGGATTTTCCGACCAAAACAAAGCAAGTAAAATAATACGTATTTTTCTAAAACACCCTAACATGGCTGAAAGAAAAGTGACATAAAAAGTTGGATGCTTCAAGGTCTCAGGTCAGAAAAAAATTTTATACACAAAAGAATTGAAATATTTTTACTTTAATTGAAATATAAAATCAAAGAAATCCGCTACTTAGTTTTATTTCTATAACGAAAAGTGTACGTCCAGTTTTTTTTGTGCGCACTCCTTACGTCGTAATCTTAAAGGATTAAAGGGTTTTAATGACCAGTTATGTATGTAAGTATGTCTGTAACGGTAATATCCCTGTTATAGTTTACATTTCAATAAGTCATTTACTCTTACAGTTATTCCTTCTTCCTCTAAATGTCAGTGATTGAGCAGCAAGCCAAAATAAGACCTCTTTTTTAGATGATCAAAATTTTAGATTTTATTAAAAAAAATAAAAATTTCTTATACAATAGATGAATATAATCTATGTTTAGAAAATAAATTTTTTTTAATTAATAATGTTGACCAAACATGATATTAAAATTCATAAAACTCTGTTGCTTCAATTAATAATTTCTGTCCACCTTTAACTTCGCTTCGAATAAATCTTAACGAAAGAAGTGAAGTGAATTGAAAAAAAAAAAATCCAAAAACATACGAAATGAAACCTGCAATTAATTTCTTGATTTCTAGCGCCAGGTCTTAACATATAAGAGCTTAGGCTATTTAGTAGCCTACAGTTTGTCTTACTATCGGTGTTTCTCATTTATTTTTTTTTTTGTTTTGTTTGTAAAACTTAAATAGAAACCAATTTGTTCTCATTTAAAATGTGCATAAATTTCAGATTAAATTTTAGATTCGTGAACTCGTTAATCACTCCAATTCTAATAGGCTCGAGCAGTGGCTGTGATTAAGTACAAAAAAAAAAGGAAAAGTAAATGTAAGACAAATAGACATACGGACAGACAGTTAAAGATAAAAATATTTTCATTAAAAATAAATTAATGGAGTTTAGTTTTTCTTTTTTATTTTATTTAAAAGAAAAAATAAAAGCAAAACACCCAAACACCAGAATTGTTAATAAAATCGTTACATTTTGTAAGGCAAACAGCAAGCTTTCCATTTGAAAATATTTCAAGAATATCGTTAGACTAAGTATAATTGGTCTCTCAACCAAAATGCCTGGATTGAAATGAAAAGCTTTTAAAAATGAAGACATTTCTATGGAATATTAATTAAAACTGATATTAAATGACCATTTAAAAGGCGGTATTGAATGGAAAAATAAAAATTTTAATATAAAAAAAATTATTTTCGGTAATAAATTAACATCATAAGACATTTCATATACAGTATTGGCCAAAATTAAAGCACCTCCATAAAACATTTTTTTTAAATGATATTTTTTTTAAGAAAATCCAGCTAATAATTTTTTTTTAATTATTTAAATCCTTATTATTGAGAAACACAAACTTAAGGAATTCAGAATTTAATAAAAAAAGTTTAAATTCAAAAAACATTTTAAGCCGCAAATATAAGCGGTGAAAGCCAAAGCACCCCCAAATTAAGGTGCACAAAAAACTATTGAAATCAATATTGCGTTGCGAATCATTTATTCTCGTTGACTTACCTGCAGCTTTCAGGCATAGGGGATATTAAATTATTAATTATTTCAGGAGATATTGCTTTCCAGGCTATTTTTGCAGCTTCAAATAAATCTTCTTTGATTTGGCAATTTACTTGGTTGGTTTTTAAGTTAATGATTGGATTGGACAACGAAACATCAATTGAATGCAAAATATTTGATCAACAGATCAATTATTTCTAGTCTAATTTAAAAATTTTTACAGATTACTCATTCTGGAGGAAGGTCACGTGAAATTTCGCGAGATCGACTCCTTAATTAAAAGGACAATCCAAAATGATCCTAAATGATGATAAGAAGTCGCCGTGGTTTAGTGGGTAGTGTGTTGGCTTATTAGACAAAAGGCCCAGGTTCGACTCCCAGGTCAGACATCAAAATGAAAAAATATTTCTTCGGCGACTTCCTCTCAGCAGATTTCTGGCAAAAACTCTGAGAGTAAAAATTGCCATGAAAAGCTTCTCAAAAAAAATCTGTCATTCGGAGTGTACTTTAAACTATAGATCCCGCCACTCATGTATAAAATTAACGCACACAACATAAGTGGTGTGATCGTAATCCTGACTGAAGGGTTGAAATGGCCAATTATGTATGTATCCAAAATGATCCTACAGCATCTTCTAGTCACATGCGAAACCGCCTTGATTTAAAAATTAACGAAAGAACGATTCGCAGAATAGCGGTAGAGACTGTATTATTCAGTCGACGTTGAAGGAAAGAAAAGTTATGAAACCTGGAATTTTACTCCTCAAAGAAAGGAGCATTCCCTAAGTCTATTTTCGAACTTTTTTTTTTTAACAAAAGTAACCTCAAACATAAATCTAGGTCAACGGAGAAGAAAACGAAATTCAGTTGAACATGCATTGGGCAAAACGTAACTCTCTTTGGCCAGCAATTGGCTAGAACGTCAGAGTACTTTAGTATTCATACATGATTGGTCATTACAATCCTTTAGTTAGGATTATTGACCTAGTTTCTAACACCACTTATGTGTGTTAATTTTATACATAAGTGGCGAGACCTTCATAGTTTAAAGTCGACTTCGAACGACAGATTTCATGACAATTTTATTTACTCTCAGAGTTTTTGCCAGAAATCTGCTGAGAAGAAATCGGAGAAGAAATCCTTTTTTTGTATTTTGTTTTAATATCTGACCTGGGACTCGAACCCTAGCTTTACGTCTACTAAGCCAACACACAGCTTACTAGACTACGGCTAAGCTATACACTGATAGTAATAAATAGGCTCATCTTCAGCGTTTCAAAATGATTTGTGCATCGCTTGTTGGCTATACTTTGGAGACACGACGTGGGTTGTAGTAGAACAAAGAAATCTATGGGAAGAGGATTCAATAGAAAGTTTAACCATGAAGAGACACGCCAGTGTATTGGATACACTGAAAGCAAGTGATCTGTCTTCTGTTTGTAGTATCTTTTATTATAATGGGCGTGGCAAAATTTTTGATAATTATCTGCAAAAGAAAAACACTATTAACGGCGAGTTATGAAACCAAATTATTGGAGAAAACTGTTGAATATATGACTGTCATATAGTGTTGTTACTAGAAGACAATGCTCAGCGATTGCCAAAATCGATTACTTTAAGCCTGAATGATTTCACTAGGCACCCATCTTTTTGACCTGATATTATTGAAGCATGTTTTCAGTTAAGTTTATAAGGCATTTCATTAAAATTCACGTAAACACGGATCTAATAAGCCAGCACACTACCTACTAGACCACGGTGACTTTAGTTTAGTATGCTTTGTGCTAATCTGATCAATGAACGGATCAAAATGAAGCCCATTTCGGATAGAGGTGAATGCGAAAATGGTGAACATTTTATTCTGTAAACACTGTAGAGATGGGAAAGTCAACAAAACTGTTCTACAACTTTTAAGTACATCTCCAGTGGTTTGCATAGAAACTTACTGATCTGTCGTGAATGGGCATTGAGAGTATAAATGGTTTTATCAGTACCACCGATTGGTTCCAAGGAAGTGAAATCCTGTGGTATTACAATGGGCCACACGTGATCTAAGCGTGCCTATTAATCTTGTTATGACAATCACTCCCACTTACTTAAACTCAAGGGCGTTCTCTAAGCACTTCTTCAAGTGATTGAAGAAAATAGGAAGTATTATTTTTTTATAGCAAAATAATCTGATCAATGATCGGATCCGAATTGAGGTGAAAGGAAAAATGGTGGACATTTTATTCTGTAAATACCGTAGAAATGAGAAAGTCTACAAAACTGTTCTACAACTTTTAAGCACATCTCCTTTGGTTTGCATAAAGTCTTACTGATCTCGTGATCTGTCGTGGCATTGAGAGTATAAATGGTGTTATCAGTACCACCGATTGGTTCCAAGGAAGTGAAATCCTTTGGTATTACAATGGCCCATAAGTGATCTAAGCGTGCCTATTAATCTTGTTATGACAATCACTCCCACTTACTTAAACTCAAGGGCGTTCTCTAAGCACTTCTCCAAGTGATTGAAGAATACAGGAAGTATTTTTTGTGTGCCAAAAAAACTTTAGGTAAATTGTGTTATTATTGTGTTACTTAAAACACTTGAGAAAAGTAATTCAATATTGAATTGCAAAGTTGCCATAATGAGTTGCTCAAAAAAAATAAAAAAACAAATCGATACACTTGCCTTTAACTGAATCGATTTCGAGAAAGACATTTAAAATGAAAAACGACATGACAAACCACAAAAGCAGTGCATTCAACACCTCGCCAATGAACAAGCCAAAGTGAATTGAAACCACCGCAATGCACGATCTTGAACTCTCATATTTTGGTTGAGGCAATACAAGCCGATAGTTTTTGAACGAAAAACACAAGAAAAATCGATACAGAAAACATCAATAATTTTTTGCTCATTGTTTTTTTTTATTTTTATTTTTTTAATTAACAAATCACATCATATGTTATAAGAACAGGAACAACAACAATAATAACAACAACAAAAAATTAACATGAACAATAATTTATTAAAACACAAAAGAAAAAATTGAATAACAAGAGCAACCACAATGGCGATCATAAAGTGGAGTGTTGTTTCAGCTTCAGGGTAAGGCAGTGGTGATGCAGTCCATAAAAATAATGCTAAAAATTGTGTTTTAAAGCGTTTAATAATGGCCATAAAAACATGACAAACGTACAGACGGTTGGACGGACATGCATCTTAAAAGTTTATTATTTTATTATTTCGTTTTTGTTTTTATTCGTTATTCGCTATTATTTTTATTATTATTTCAGAAAGCACTCCATGATACTCTTGTGAATTGAATAAAGAAACCAAAAACAGAAAAAAAAATCAAAAATCACTTGAAAATTTAAACAAAGCAACGCTTTATTATTGGTCAGCAGCTTTTCAAAATGCTACGCTATCTATACCCAGGCCTTTAATTCAATTTCAATGGAAAAACCAGGCGTAAATATAAAACGCATGTCTTAGCCTTCTTTTTAAACATTTATTTGGTGTTTGTTACGGCATCATTAGGCATAAAATTTTTTCTTCGGTTTTTCATTTACAAACCGACCGAGGTACGGACGGTCTTAGGTATCTCTTACATATGTAAAGTCGCCCACGCGACCAGCTTTATTATTCAAATGATTGTTTTGGTTTGGTTTTTATATGGTCATGCCTGCCTAGCATTACACACAATAACAAAAACAAAGTAACCATTTAGCCATTCATGCATTTGAAAAAAAAAACAGCCAAAATGGGGCTCCAGCCAATTCTGCCTTGTACTTGTAAATTTTCCGTTCAGCTCAGTGTAACTGTGAAAATTACTGTAGCCTCGTTGAAGTTACAACACAAGGTCAGATATGTAAAGCAGCGTTTTCATGAAATTATTTACAGTTATCCAGTTGTATAAATGCTTTGTAAATTGGAATTTAAAAAGCACTCTCACTGCCGGAGAATATATAGCACACACCCCCCTGTATCCATCCAAATAACTTTTTTTTTTAAATGCTTTAAAAAAACCGACTGAATATTTTCTTAAATTTCTTTTTTTGTTTGAAAGTACAATCCTTCCGGTTAATAATGGAAAATAATTTGATTCAAATGGCTGCCTTAGTTGGCCATGCAGTAGCCTACACGATCGATCGATTTTTAAGCACACTATCGATTGTATCTCGTTTTGGGTGCGCCGGATTTTCAATGTATGCATGTGGGTTTTTTGTATCCCTTCTAAAATTTTGCTGCTTTACATACCCGCCAAGATCAAATTGAGCTTCATCTGAAATTGAGCTTCATCAAAAACCTCATCTTCTGTAAGGCGATCGCATGCCCACTTAGCCAAGCGAAAACGCATTGGATGGTCACTTAGCTTAAACTCCTGAACCTATCGGACTTTGTATGGCAACATGCCAAGGTCTTTATGCAAAATTCGTCTCAATAATGTCTCCGAAAGGTTCAATTGTTGAGAATGACGGTGAATTGATGTTGATAGCGCTTCACGCACACTTTCTTCCACAGCAGCAATATTCTCGGGTGTACGCACTGCTTTTGGCTTTTCACGTTTTGGTTTATCGATAACGAACATACGGAGCTCACGGTGCTTGTCTTACATTACATTACTATGATTTTCAAAGTAATGTCGTAATATTTCCTAGCGTTGTTCAAACGTATACACAACCATATTCGTTCAGGGGAAGGATAAAACTCATTACCTGTGAAATCAGACATGGGTTAAGTGTTATCATTCACGAAATAAGCACTAGTTGGAAAAAAAACGTTAGATGACAGACCCATTATAAGAATCGTATCGGCTTACATAGGGCTTTCCCACCTTTTTTCATTTTTTTCAATTTTGCGTTTCTACTGCTTCTTGACCTCGTTGTCAACAGATTTTTGCCATTACCGACTACGACGGTATTCCCTAAATAAAAGCACCAAATGCCAGGAATTCAATATCTTTGAAAAACTGTTTACGCCTTTTAGCGCAATACACTTTATCCGGCGATCCTTGCGTATTCTTTACTAAGGACATATTATTTTTTGAGTTTCAGTGTCCCCATGACGTCAAATCTATCAAAAAAAGTGTGTAAAATAGCAATACAAACTAAAAACTATTGGGTTTGGATATCACAATATTAAATATGTGAACCGGTGTATAGTCTTTATGAAGGTGAGTTTAGGTAAGACTGACAGTCGATCGCATTCGACATACTTCAACCCACAGTACTGTGGTATTCCATCATAAAATAAAACCTCGAGCGTATGCATTTCTTCTCAGAGTTTTGGACAGAAAACTGCTGACAGGAAATCATTGAATAAATATTGTTTCGTGATACATTCTGTGAGGCCTAGGTTTAGGATCTAATTCGCAATACAAACTAGGCTACGGCATTTTCTATTATTCGTTACTCTCCCGTTTGTGCTGAACATTACCTCTGCAACAGAAGTCAGAAAAACTCGCTGGCAACCACAAGTACGTCATATCGAATCTATCCATTCTCACGAAAGAAATTGTGCGCAAAACTTAAGATGAAATTAGTACAATGGGTCAATTCAACTTTCGGGTACTTGTCTTGAGAGATAGGTAAACGTCCTCTAACCAAAGATGAAGTTATAATTGGCAGGCTATGTGCTAATTGTTCATATCTTTCTATCATAATTCCGCCGAGATTTGGGATGCAGGACAACATGGGTACACCCAGGAACTAAGATTTCAAAGCTTCAATGAAGTTTTTTTTTCGACAGTTTGCTCGCTAAACGTTGTAATAATTTGTAAACTTCCTTGATACGTATATCCAGGCCAAGTATTCTTAATAATATTGAAAAATCTTTACCCAAATGCATCTATAGTCCATTCAACATATTGACACCACTCCTTTATTTCGATAATCGTTCGGTAATTGCCGTAAAGCGAATTGTAGATTTTGGCTTAAACATCCAATCCGGATATGATAAGTTCGGGAACACATCTAAGACGTCAGTGGATGCCATTTCCTGAACCCTACTAAACTCTGCCAAATATACTCTCTTCTCTACGGCATATGGAGCTTATATGCAGCCTTGTTGGGAATAATTCCACCACCATTTAAACGAGTCCATGTTTTATGATAATACTTGCCATAGATTGGTTTTTCCATTTTGAAGATCATCCCGGGCACAATCCTGAGACAAACGGAATTATTGAACTCGCCCTCCCATACATGCATAACATAACTCATCATTACAATGCTTTATTCAGGATTACAACCTAGCTTCACACACCACTCTTCATTATTTATTACGTTATCAGGATTACAATCTAGCTTCTCTCATCACTAATGTTATGTGTTTTAATTTTATAAATTAATGGCGGGTCCTACCTCCTATAGGACAGTTTAAAGTCGACTCTAAACTACAGATTTCTGAGAAACTTTTCATGGAAATTTTTATTTACTCTCAGAGTTTTTGCCAGAAATCTGATATATTTTCATTTTGACAGTTGGCCTGGGGTTTAAACTCGGGCCAACAGTCTAATAAGCCAACACACTACCTACTAGAGTACGGCGACTATCTATATTCTCATTTACTATATTACCAATATAATACCCCTAAGGTTTTTTTTTGTGTTTATCTTAGGTTTGAAGTGATGTACTCATACCTGATCCATAATCGAGTGAAAAATAAGGTCTTATTATACCAAACGCTCTATTGCAACCTGTTCACGACGTTGATTATGTTTTACAGAAAGCTTACGTGATATTCTTTGCACAGAGAGGGTTCGCATTTTAAAAATGCCTGCAGCCTGGTCATGAATTTTCAGTGCACGACTATTTATCAACATTTTGTCTCTTTTCTTAATACATTTCTCATAAAAGCGTTAAATCGCACGATCTAGGCGGTCAATTGACCGGTCCCGGGCGTGAAAAAAATGTTCACCGAACTCGCCACTCAATAAGTCCATTGTTACGCGTGCTGTGTGGCATGTGGCACCGTCTTGTTGAAACCACATGTCATGCCAGTCTTTTGAAAGGCTTCACACCTAAATCCTTCCACAAAATTTTTCACGTTGTTGAGTAACAGAGGGGCGACGAATCGATAATTGATGGTCATCATTAACACTGGCAGATGCTGTTGCGATATTTTCTTCAGTTCACACTCCACGTAAGCGTGTTGGTGGTTTAATGTCCAAAAATGTAAATTTGGTCCGAAATTTGGTCATAATAGCTCGAAAAGCCGCTTCAATGGGTCGATTATACTGACCATGAAATGGAAGAAACGCGCGATGAACTTTCTTAGCAGAGCACGCATTTTGATAATAAAATTCAATGATTTGCAAGCGTTGTTCGTTTGTAAGACGATTCATGGTTAAATTATAGACCAAAGTGAAGATGTTTGGCAGTGAAACAAAACACGAAACGTGTGTGAGCTGTTTCAAGCAGTGTTATCAAAAAGATAATAGCTAAAAAGTCACCCGTTACTACACCAGCCGTTACTACACTAGCCGTTTCTTTTTTTCAAATAACACATGAATTCATTCCTTTACATACATTTCGCTGCTACCTATAGGCCAGATTTATTGTGTTTTTTTTAATTTTTCGGTTACAAATGACCAAATACTTAAGTCACACCATATACGGCATATTAAAATGAAATGAAAAGCAAACGAATTGAGTTGAGCTGCACTATTTCAATGCTCTGCATGCATGCATGAATGTAAGCAGTGCAGTGTATGGCTGTTATGACCAAAGGCTGCCTAAACAAGTTGGTCTGGTGATTTTCAATTTGCGTTTGTTTTTCGTTTTCTTTTTTTTTTGTTGTTTTGCTTTCTTCATGCCAAACTGAGAGACTGTTTAAGTCATGTGATGTGTGTGTGTGTGTGTGTGTGTATGTTTGAGACTGCAATGGATATTTTATCAGCTGTGAATGCTTGAATACAGCATTAGTTGAAGCTGCGTTCATCAGTCAGTCCGTCCGTCAGTCAGTCAACTTAACTGCTTACGAAATATTTGTTATGAAAATGGTTTCAAAAAAAAAAATCCACAGCATTTCAAGTGTCATTGAGACTTGAGTTTAGGCGCCAACATCTCTTTTCTCTTTCTCTATTACGTTTAAGCTCTTCTATCTCTTTAACTAGAGCTCTGTCTGTATTTCGCTCTCTGGCTTTTAAGTTAAAGACTTAAGAGCTTTAGTTATAGACAAACAACAACAACAGCAACAGCAACAAATGTATGGTGGTGGTACTTGAAAGCCGTTTGTTTTTTGTTACAGTGAAGGCTTTAAAAAAATGGTTTTGTTTGGAGCTTGAAAAAAATAGAACAATTCGGTGTGTGTTTTTTGTTGTTGTTTTATTTGTTTATTGCAGTTGTTGTTGTTGTTGTTGTTGGACAAGTTTATGCAAATGTTGCAACAACTACATACAACTGGTTAAATAAAAAGTGATTTTTTTTTTGTTTGATTTGGATTTTGTATGCAGCAGTTGTAAGTTGAGTTGGCATTGCAGCCTTAATAAATTGCAAGTGGTTCGCTTGGTCGTTCAATGCATTCAAATGTTGTTTTCGTTTCATTTTTGTTTTGTTTTTTGTTTTTTTCATTCGCTTATTATTTATTAGAAATAATCGCTGCATTTACAAATGGTTTTGGACAAATTTATTTAGTCCGAGGGTTGTAATTTACTAAGGCTAAGGCATATTTACAACTTGAACAAGAACTTTAAATGGAAACCAGTCTGGTGGTAGTGTCATGTATTTTGATTTCTTTTTTTTTCGTATCTTTACCAATTCATGTGTTGTAGTTGTAGTTGTAAAAAAAATATTTTTTTTTGTTTGTTCGATTTTATTTGTTTTATTATTAAATGCTGCCTTTTATTGCAAAATAATTATAATTAAACTATGTATCTCACCTTATTAATAAAGAATTTAATGGCGTAACAAACAAACAAAAACAATTTCATTCTAATTCCAATAGAAACAAAAAAAATATTGTTTCACAGAAATATTGTTATGGCATGCAGGGGGCTATAATTATGGCAATTGCTATGGGGATATATGCGATGCATGAGATAATACGATAATTATAATGCAAATTCACTAAACGGCTTATGTTTAGTTAATCGCCATTAAAACTGTTCATATTTACCATAAATTATTAGAAATTTTGTAAAATTCTGTAAAATTCTGTAAAATTAATAAAAAAAAAATTCTAACAAGAAAATATTTCATATAACAGCATACAGTGGGCGTATTCCTACCTACGTGCCCGTATTTTTTGCTATCGAGTTGAGGCATAAATTCAAGCCATTTCACAAGATATCTCTTCATATATTAAATCGTTTAAGACAATCTTTATAATGTTTAGCTTCAAAGTTACCAGAGCACCGAGCAATCGAGTAGTTACATCTGCAGAAATGACTCAAAGAGGCGGCTAGTTGGCGGATGGTTATGGGAAGACTAGTAGTAGAGAAAATAAGCTATTTTGTCTTCTCTGGATTAACAGTCAGACAGCTCAACATAAAACTATTTCTTCTAGCCAGGAAGTGTAAACCAAGAAGTAAAAATTTATGTTTAAACTTAAACCTAGACGTAGATGTTCGGTAGTTCTTTTCAAGAATATTCGTATATTCTCTTAGAATATTAAGCTACTGAATAGCACCTTAATCGCCATCAGAATATCCACGACATGAAAACCTCTGCAGTGAGCTGGTGTTCAGTGCAGAATTCTTTTGATTTCCAAACTATGAGCGAAATGAACCATAATTCATCTGAACCTGACGCATTACAGAGTTACAAGCAGTAAAGACATGGTCGTAGTATTATTAACAAACGATTCCAAATTTGAAAATAAGATAAGCTTCTGAGCCTTCTAAGGCTTTCTAAGGAAGGCCTTGAACTTAAAAGAAAAGTAGCAGTAAGCCGAATGTAGAATTCTATGCTTATCTGTTGTCGATTTCGGGAAGGCTCACGTCAATCATAATTGCATATAGGTCCTTACAGGGGTATTGTGTGAACGATTGGAAACACTCGTCAAAAAACTGATAGCGCAGCTGCAGACCTGGCCAGTCCAACATCTCTCCTGGAACACAACTGATGTAAAGGAGTACCTACTAAGATATTTTATCTTTTGAAGATTTTATATGCTAACACTAATTGTCGCGTATTTCATAGAAATTACTGAATGACAGTAACAGCGCTCTCATCACATATTGGTTCCGAATATTCGTTACCAGGGTTTGAAAAATTCCAAACATTTTTAATGACTTTTACAAGGTTTCAGGTGTATGCGTTCATCCGTGTGTAGTAAAAGTATTGCTATTAGTTCTAAGTGAAACATGATTTACTCTAACAGTTATCGATCTATTAATTGGATGTTGTTGGTCCTATATGATCATCATACAAGCAGCATTTGGTCACCTTTTGACTCGGCTTGGTGTGTATAAGGTTGATTAATAGTTCTTTCCCTCCTCCTCCTCACCACTTTGCTACAAAACTCATAAAAATTTCATAAGCATTCCCCTTCCTGCACTATAAAAGCGTAGGGTATTATATAGTCCGGCGTGATTGCCCGAATGCAGTTCATGTCAATTCAATTAAAAATAATTGCCAGCCGCTAAACAACAGAACATTTAAAGATATTTAACGATGATAAGGGCAGCTTAACAAATCGCTTATTAAAGAAACTGATTTATTTATTCATTTTATCGCAAATTGAAGTGAATTGAAATGAGTTTAAGGAGTACAAAAAACAAAATTTAAACTCCCCTTGACGAATAGCACCGCGTCAAAGGAGGTTAAGTTTTCAATTCAATTTCAAATCCACTTTGGAATGGAATTACAGGCAAAAAAACTTAAAGAGAATATAAAGCCATTAAAATCGAATTAAAAAAAATTGAAAGATTTAAACATTAATGGCCAGAATTTGTGATTTTAACTGCCACTGGCTAATGCATGTTAAAGGCCTAAGGCAACTGCTGCGCCATTGTTGCAACACTTTTATGAAGTAACAGCTGGAAAAGCTTGAGTGTGGCTGTGTATTGTAAACAAAGCCTCAACATGACCAGACAAAAATCAAAAATTAGTGGACAGGAGAGAGTGAGGTGGGAGGGGGTAACTTGAAGGTGTTACTTATTATCGTTGTTTGGATTGTTGTTGCAGCAAGGAATGTTGATTTTCAATTAACGTTTATGCGCGGACTTAGTCGAAGCTTATTGCTGTTGTGGCTCTCTCTCTGTTTTCATTTTATATTTTCCAAAATTAATTACAAAACTTTTTAAAGCCATATTGTCTGGACAGCACAAATCTAAACTCAAAAGTAAAAGCCAGCAAAAAACAAAGGATGAAATCAAATTAGAAAGGAGTGAAAATGAAAATAACAGCGACAATCGCTTTATTTTTAGCTCCGACTATGCAAATGTGCGTAAACGTGGGCAACTGCAACAACAGTCTTAACACCCACTGCTCTAATAATCATTTTTCTGGTGACTACTCGCCGAGGTGGGCAACATTCCTGTTGCTATTTTAAGTCGAAGCAACAGCAACAAATATTTTAATTTTGTAGTAGCCACAGCAACAGCACGAAACCTGAAGAAAATTATCGTCGGTGTAGTACAACGGATATAATCCTTTAGGTAGGCAGGTAAAAGTGGCCCAAATGAATTGGATGGATACACTTAGGCATCACGAGGTGAAACCACAGTTCGCGCTAACTATCCCCTAATCCTGAAACCACCTGGAGTTTATAATGAAGCGACTCAGACTGCCTACGTCAATGTTCGACAAATCACTCAGATCTCTTCCTCCTTTGACACAGAGCCGGGAATGTTCCCAATAGATGAAGAACCGTCTCTTCCTCCTCTTCGTCCCTGCAGATTCTAACGAAATCGTTTACGAGGTATCCCAAACCAAAGCGCTTCGCGTGGACATCCATAAAGCAATGACCCGTCACGACTCCAATAACCGCACTGGAGTTTCAGCAGCCTTGCATAAGCCTTTACTTCACAATTTTTACGTTGGAGTAATAGTCTGTACTGGTGAAAGCCCGCATGTACTGATATTACACGCTATTAAAGCCACAACTGTTGCTTGCGGAAAGGCCTCTTGGCTGCACAGACAAACCTCGGAACAGCATACCGCATTGACTTGGAAAGGCCTCCTGCGTTTCATAATGTGTGAGCATATGGATACACCAACAAACCTCGGTACAGCATAGCAGCCTTGGCATCAAAATAACCACTACACCAGGGTAGGATTTTATTACGTGTCCTATGAGTATCGATAATTATTTACTTAAGGTAGAATTAGCCGAACGTACAGGGAACGTATATTCGTTTTAAGCTTGTAAAGGGCAATGAGAGCAATTACTAAACCGTAAGGGAATTTCGCTATACATTTACATTATATTTGTATCCTATAAACAAACTGAAGTTCCGTTATGTTCGTGAACGTTCGGCTAATTCAACCTTTAATTGATCATTACAATGGTTTAGCCAACCTTATTACAACCTTGCTTCTCACACTACTCATGTTGGATGCGTTAAGTTAATACATGAGTGGCGGTACTTACATTTTAAAGTCGACCACGACCACGACAGATTTTTAAGCAACTTTTCATGACAATTTTTATTTACTCGCGTAGTTTTTGCCAGAAGACTGCTGATCAGAAACTAATTCTGTAATACATAACTACGTTATGAATTGAACGAAGCAAGCTGTTCTCTTAATGCAAAAGTAGAAGAAGGAAAGGTTGAAGACTCGATTTGGTAGGACCTAAAGTAATGTTACACAGATGCATCGACATGTTTTGGGCAACATTTTCCGTTAGAAATTCCGCCGTGAGAAACTAGATCGTAATCTTAACTGAAAACTTGTAATGACCAAGGGTAGGGTACGAAAATAAGTACACCCTCAATATATACAACAACAACAACAGCAATAACTGTAATTGTCACACCAACAACAACTGAATTATAGGCCAACAGCAGCAGCAAAAGAACAACAAAAAAGTGTTTAAAAGCTAATGCCATCCATATGAAAAGTTTTGTGCGAAAAAATTACGAAAATTTATGATTTTTCTCTGTTACGGTTCTTTTAATGGGTCTTTTTTATTTTTATTTGTTGTTGTTGTTTACTGTACCCTACAGATTTAGAGGTAAATTAGTTCCATACACACGCTCCGAATTTTTTAAAAATTATTCGCATTAATTTCGCGATTTTTCCGGACAAACGGACAGGATGTGTGAAATAATAGTGTACCCTGCAGGCACGATTGGTAAACTGATCCAAGAATTTAGAAAAAAATTACTATGGCACCCAGGGACTATTTTCTATTTCCAAATCGTGAAACAAGACTCGATGATAAATGGTTTGCTCATACGCAAAGGGGAAAATTAAAAAACTGATGGCTATTTTAAGAAGCTAGGTTAGCTAGGCAGCTATGGAATATCGCTGAGACTTTTCCCAAAAGTGGATCAAAGTAAAAGGACATTATGGAGAGATACAAAAAAATATCCAAGTTTGTTGTGTTAGGCCTCGTACTTAATCTTCTTTCCGATCATATCTTGAGAAAAAATTTCTTGAAATAAAGCAGGGTATGACTTCCGTCGGCTTAAGTTAATTAAATTTTACCTGCAAATATTGTTTGTTGCTTTTAATAACAGTTTTGTAGCGGTGTTTTGACACTGTTTTGGGATTTTTCTTTTTTTTTTTTCGTCTGGTATTACAGCTTGTGGTGTTGGCGTTGGCGTTGTTATTATTATAAAAAGAGAGAGATTTATTGTGGTGTAAAGACCCTTACTGGAGAGTTTTTAATTAAATTTTATGTACTTTACACATAACACTGTCCATCATTTAAATGGTGTTCGATTCCTTGTATATGCTTCAGGTGAGTAAAACACGCAAAGACTGGATTAGTACTGTAGAAGGTATTATCTCCTTAGGAATGGGAGGGAAGAAAAAGTGAAAAGAGCTTTTAAGCATAGCGTATTTTACTTTTAGAGAACTTGAAACTATTTTGGGAACTTGAAGTCGAATATTTTCGGCATTTTCATCTGCCCTTGCCGAAGAATACTCAGCGATTATTCAATAACATAAAGATCACAACTGCACGACGGCGTTGGTACCCTTTAAGTGAAATTCTATCATTATTAGCTAGAAATTGTATACTGGACATATCGAAGTCGCCGTAGACTAGTAGATAGTGTGTTGGTTTATTAGACGTAAAGCCAGGGTTCGAACCTCAGGCCAAACATCAAAATACAGAAAGTATTTCTTCGACGATTTCCTCTTAGCAGATTCGTGGCAAAAGCTCTGGGAGTAAATAAAATTGCTATGAAAAGTTTCTCAAAAACCTGTTGTTCAGAATCGACTATAAACTGTAGGTCCTGCCGCTCACGTACAAAATTAACACAACACAATGTAAGTGGTGTGAGAAACTAGGTTAATAATCCTGACCGAAGGGCTGTAATGACCAATCGTGTAAGTATGTATGTATGTACATAGCGACCTATATGGCTATGGTGCTGGATGGACTAAACGAATCTGAAATGCTTAAAGTAATCTGTACAACATGGACTCTATTAAAAGATGGACAATTATACGGTATAGTTCGTATACGAGAGTCTAGAAAAGTTATTGAAAAAGGAAAGTTTTAAGTCTCAAAATGAAAAATGATGAAAAGTTAAGGAATCCCACAAGTATGCAATAGAAAGATGTGTGAATTCAACTCTGATAGATGATAAAATTGATGCAAGATAACGATACTGCCTAGCCAGTTACACCGCTATTCGAACACTCTCCTGTAGTGTGCTGCAACGCGGCGCAAAAGCGCTGCAATCATTTATTACGAAAATCGCATTTGCACTGCGAATTTCTGTGTAAAAATTTAGCCAAAAAGCTAAAATAAAATCAAGAGTCTAGAAGACGCTATAAGTATTTAAAATAGGTTATTAGAATTTTGTAGATTTTTTTTGTTATAATAATTAATTGTAGTTTGCAAGCAGTCGTCAAACGTTCTCAGCAGAATTGCTTAGCAGTCAAACGATTAAAATTATAAACAAAAGTTACAAAAACAATAATTTTGTCTACATGATAAATAAGTAAACAAAATTATGCCAACAAAACACCAGTATAAACTAACGATCAACAAGTAAACAAAAATGCAACAATGTAAACTGCAAGGATAAACAGAAATACAACAACAAACAATAAATAAACATGTTGTTTACATTTAAAGAGATATCGAGAAAGCAAAGTGATTTTCCTTCAAAAGCATTCATTAAACTGTTTTCTGACTGCTTTTAAGCCAATGTCTGTAGGAAATTTACAATAAGAGTAGAGATTTGAGTTACACATTAGACTATCCATATATAATGGGTGTTTATTAGCCGCTCTTTTGTTAGGGCATTGTAGGCTCAAAGTACTCTCTTTTTTGAATGGCGTTCATCTCGAAAACGCCTTATAGATTCTGGAAGAAAAAGAAAGAATTTTCAGAATATATGAATATAGTAAGGCATTAATGCATCCCAAAAGGAGACACGTTGGTGCATATCAGATGCTTGTTCGGAAAATCTTCCTGAAGTTTTTTACGGAAATAAGTTTGAAAAAGACATTGTAGTGATACATTGATTATGTGGTGGCAGTGCTTGCGGTATTTCTTCATGGGGACAATAATGCAATAGCAGTTAATGAGTCCACAATGAATTTTCAGATCTGTTTACGTTAAATAAGTTGTTATTCCTCGCTTAATCGATAAACACCATAATTTTTTCCTTATATTCCTAGGAAAATTTTACAATACCCGCCTACACCTTAACAGTTGCGGTGTAATAGGTGATGTTGATTGTAATTTTTTCATATTTTTTTTTCGGTTCTTGGCTTGGTACTGTGCTTTGTTCTCTACTTTATTCAAATGTCTTGGAGGGTTTAATAAGATTACGACTACATATTTTCGCATACCTACTCTCACTATTTTGGCGAAAAAAAAAATCATTTTGCTTAAACGTATTTTAAGCAGAAAAACGTCATTAATTTTGTTTTTATTATTATTTAAAGCGATTTTTATATGCAAAAAACGGTAAAAAGAAGCGTTTTTAAACACAAAAAAACGCACTCAAATTAAGTACCGGCTTACGAAGCAGTGTAGGTATAGGAAAACAGATAAAAATTGAAGTTTGCAAAATTTTTGTTGTTGTTTTGGTTGTTGACAAAAAAAAAACCAAATTAAACTTCCGAATAAAATAAAGATGACCTAGTATTTCATAAAAATTATTATATTGCCACAGCTACTGCTAATAACATGGCCATGGCTAGTAAATATTACCTGAAGAGCTGGCTGGCTGGGTGGCTGGCTACTAAAAACCAAAAAAAGCGTATAAAATGTGAGCGAGCGTTTAGAGGAAAGATAAAAATGTTTATGGCATGAGAATAGAAATTTTTTTTTATAATTTTTAAAAGCAAAACACAAAGACCAACTCCCAACAAGTGTAGCAGCACTAAGCTCAGTTCAGAATCTAATTTCTTTTCGCTTTTGGCTTTCGTAATAAAAACTGAAAATGAAAAATCTAAAAAAAGCATAACAAAATTAAGAGAAAAATAAGTTTCAAATAACTTTGTGCGAAATTAAAACGATAAGAAATTAAAAATAAAAAAACAAGAAAAAAATAAGAAGCAATACTCTCAAGTGAATAAAGATTGCAAAAGTCATTAGAATTTCACGATAAGAATTAAAAGAAAAGAACAGAACAGAACGCATTAAACGTTCATTATTTTGAACATTTAAATAAAAATTCTTAATTCATGGAATTTCATCTTAAAAAGTTCAAAACATTTTCATTTTAATTTTAATTTTGATATGGCGATTGCCGTAATAAAGTTACAGGCGTTTACCTAACTTGAGATCATAGCACCGTCTTTGATTAATTCATTTTCTCAGAATTCTATGTCTATTAACTAACGTTTATCAAATTTAATTAAATTCAGCCCTGTATTAAGTAAACAATTCAGTGGAAATGTAACGGATCCCGTATGGAAGCTAATTTTCTTGGAAAATCATAATGTACCAACACAAAAAGTTATAATTAGTAAATCGTATACAATTTTAATAAAGAGATCCTTTTTTGCGTGAATTTTAATGAAATGCCTTATAAACTTAACTGAAAACATGCTTCATATAATATCAGGTCAAATGGGTGGGTGCCTGGTGAAAGCATTCAGACTTAAGTAAACGATTTTGGCAATCGCTGAGCATTGTCTTGAAGTAACATATATTCAACAGTTTTCGTCAATAATTTGGTTTCATTACATGCCGTTAATAATGGGTTTCTTTTGCAGATAATAATCAAAAATTTTGCCACGCCCATTATAATAAAAGACACCAAAAACTTGCCTGCAGACAAAACTATCATCACTTGCTTCCAGTGTATCCAATACACTGCTGTGTCTCTTCGTTGTTAGACATTCTATTCAAACCTCTTCCCATAGATTTCTTTGTTCTACTAGGAGCCATGTCGGTACTTATCTTGCGCATAAATATTGTGTCTCCAACGTACAGCCAACAAGCGATGCACAAATCATTTTGAATCATTTGCTGAAGATGAGCCTATTTACTACTATCAGTGTTTGTTCTGCTTAGCCGTAGTCTAGTAAGCAGTGTATTGGCTAAGTAAACGTAAAACCAATGTTCGAGCCCCAGGCCAGATATCAAAACAAAATACAAAAAAAAGTATTTCTTTGGCGATTTCTTCTCAGCAGATTTCTGGCAAAAACTCCGAGTACATGGAGTAAAACTCCATGGAATGTTTCTCAAAAATCTGTCTTTCGGAATCGAGTTTAAACTGTAGGTTCCGCCTCTCACATATAAAATGAATACACACTCTATAACTGGTGTGAAAAACTAGGTGAATAATCCTGACTGAAGGTTTGTAATGGCCAATTATGTATGAATGCATATATAAGCGTCAATTGAAAGGATTTTTATCGCCATCCTTATAAATCCAGTTTCAAAGAATTTAAAAATTCTTTAAGAGTTCTAAGAGGGATTTCGTACTGCGATCATATGATCAAGTGTACCCTCCTCATAGTTTATAAGGTATCCCTATAATGTCTCCTTCAAACCTATCATCCTGACTAACCCCCGAAAGATAGTCGGTATCAACAATGTTAACTCCCTGCCCAGCGCTTGCTATAAACCCAGGTATTTCCTTCTGGACTTTATTAATGCCTCACAGGTTCGAAGAATGTGTACTAATGATTTATTGTCACAGTATCTACATTGAGCATTGAGCATAACTTCCATTGCGAACAATTGCAGTCGAAGTGCAGTGTCCTGTCAACACCCGGTTATTGCTTAAGACTCTGGTGACTCAGATTTATTCTGGTTGTAATTTTGCAACAAAAGTTTTTATTGGCTTAAACCCCCTTATTTTGAGTAGAGTCTTTCACTCTTTTTACCTTGCCTTGCTTTAAGTACACCTTTTCAAATATTCACTCTTTTATAAGGAAGGTTCTGGCTCATTAGCGGAACATAAAAACTCCCTTTTTCGCAAGCTTATCTATTTGCTCAACGCCGAGAATTTGTACATTCAACTATAAGTTCCGTCTATCATTTCTCAAACATACCGATAGTTTTAAGGCGCTGTGGAGTTTATTCAAACCACCCTTGGGCAGATATGCTCTGTGTTCTCCTCTTATATCTTATCATTACAGCTTAGCAAAAATCAGGCGTGTACACCTAAAGGCCAAAGTCCCATTATAATTGTAATGAGGTTCCTAAGCTGAACTTTGTTCAAGTTTAACGCATACTCTGTTATGAGTATTTCTATAACTGACAGCCCTCCCTGATTTCTACTCAAGTATATTCTTCGACTCATTGTTTTGATGAAAAAAAGGATATTTCTGTGTGATCATTTGTTTGCTCCTTTACAGAGGTATAAATAAGTATATCAGCTTTGTTGTTTGGGAATCTGTATGTTACAATCGTGGAATAATAAACGGTTTTCGTACACAATCTTAGATGAGATTTACACACAGTCTAGGGCTCCCCATCTTAATAGAAATATCCATATAAACTGTGCCCATGACTTTGACATTACCATGTTCTATGCTTCCATTTTTAATGGCACTCAGTCTTATTGATAAACCGAAGCTATGAACATTTACCTTCAAGAATATTCATCAGACTGTTTACTCGGCCATATAAAAGGCATGGCGAATGAGTTAGTGAAGTTCAGTCAGTCTTGTGTGAAGATGCGGTGTGTTTGAAGAGAGTAATTGTAGTTTGAAAATCTCCGATGCAAAGATCTATCGAACAATTGCCGAGTAATTGTTATTGTTTATGCAAAGGCTGTAAATAGCATAACAAAGCAATTGTTGTTGTTTACATAAAGTTGTGAACAGTGGCACAAAGAATTGTACGAATTATAAAGAATTTTAATTAAAAGTAAACACAAATTTATTTTTATTTTATTTGGAATCGGCAGTCTAAGTGTACCTGCTGTCGTAAACGCCACCATTGTCATTATAAGCTCAAACCACATTTGATGATTTCTTTCCTCCAAATCCATCTGCCAAGTTTGGGTTTCTTAAAGTGGATTTGGTTTGTTGACACTGATGTACATCCATTATAAATCCCCTTAATAGTCCTGGGTTGAGTGCTCATATTCCAGTTCATATGGCTATGCAAGATAATGCAGTCATAGTAAGTAAGGACCATAAAAAGTATTTTCCAGCTTTTTTTTTTGTCCAGCTTCATAACAACTTTTTAGAAATATTCGAGGTTAATAGTATCATCCTGATCTATTCCCTATAATAGATGTTACCTTTTTCTTCTTATCTACTTAAAGTATATCTCTATTGAAGCCAGACCAATGTAGCGGATTCAGTCAATGATCCATAAGGTACCTTCCTTGCATATGTGTTCATCATTATTTCTAAAGAAATTTAGAACCTTTATGGTATAAGCTTAAAAAATTATTATTTTCTTGTTCTTGATGTTGTTTTTGTTTTCTTTGTTTTTTGTTAACAAAAAATTGCCAAAAATTTACAAAGACTAATGGTTTTGGGCCTTCCAAATATATGGCCCTCATTAAAACACCCAACAAATATTAAAACCAAATTTTTTTTTTCTTTTCTTTGAACCTGTAATTTTGCTTTGGCAAATGAGATGAGAAAACAACAACAAATAATTTATTAGCATTGCTATGGTCCCCCTTTTCTGAGGAATAAAAAAAAACAAAACGAAGAAAAAATTAATTTTTATAAGAAAAATTTGTTTGCAATGTGATCTTTTCAGTTGAGGTCATCAACAGTTTTAATTGTGCCTCATCACCACCACCATCACTGATGACTGACTATAGTGGCATTAAGAAGTTTTATGAAAACAAATTCATAGAATTTGTTCGGGGCTTCTTGTCTTATTAGAATTCTGTTGATTCCATCCTGCTTTTTTTTTTTTGATTTTTGCGCCTTTAGTTTATATGCATGATTTAATTCCCAACAATTAATTAATGCTTCTTCTTCTTCTTCATGATGTTTTTTTAATTTTTTGTTAATCATTTTTCTTCTTTCTATGCTTCATTCATTCATTCATTCGGTCACTCATCCATTCCAACGCTTGTATCCTAAATGTCTGTCTGTGTATCGTCCGTTATCGTCATCGCTATCATAATCACAATGAATGACGCTTCGTCAGTCAACGTTGTCATTGTCATAATCGCCATAAATTATAGCCAAATAATGACAGCAACAGCACCACCACCAGCAGCAGCAGTAGCATTTTGCAGAAACAACAGCAATGACTTTACCAGCACAGTCGTTCATTCATTCTCTTCATTCGCTCACTCGTCGTTTAATCGGTCAACAACTTATGCTACTTCCCCAATAATACGTACTAAATTCTTTGACAGCGTATTTCTAATCAAAAATTTTGTTTCCTTTTCTTTCTTTTTTCCGATTTTTTAGTTTTTTTTCCCCCAGAAACTCTACTTAATTAAAAATGTTTTATTGTGGCCGGCTAGTTTGCACTACTCTAACATGACTTTTGTTATTGTTTTTTGCTTCTACTATTATTACTACTACAACAACATCAGCAAAACATTAGAAACTCAACTAATTGTACTCCATCTCCAATATATAGTATGTATAGGCGACCGACCCCATTAATAAAGTTCCGAGCATTTTTTGTTTTTCGAGATACGAAACACTCGTATGTTATAGAGAGAATGCCAATGTTTTAAATTCACTTAGCTTTGCTGATTGTGTCCAAGTACTCTATACAGTGGAGAGTAAAATAAATCGATAATAATCTAAGGAGTCTTTAAAGTATATTATCATCACATAGTAAATGATATGCCCCAAACCCAATCTGGTATTCCGGTTCATGTGCTTGACTGCAAAATTCAGAGTGCCTTATAGAAATAGAGCGGAAAACAAAGATTAAAACATGATAGGCATTATTCCTTAGCACATTGGCCACTACTTTAACCCAATATTTTTTGTCTTTCTTTCATGAAAAACTTTAATACTAAGAACCAACAGTTGGCAACTCTATCCCAACCCATTCAAGATCCCACTGACCTTTTAAGAGAGCCAGAAGAACAGGCAGTGCAAGCTCTTCGAAAAGACTAAAACATAATAAGCATTCCTCACCACATTAGCTACAATTTTATCTCAATACTTTTTGCCATCCTTTCTTGAAATACTTTAATACTAAGATAAACAGATGGCAACTCAACCCATTCAGGGTTCCACTGGCTTTTAAGAGGGCCAGGAGTGCAGCCAGCGCAAGCTCTTCGAAAAGAGTAAAACATAATAGGAATTATTCCTCACGCCTTGTCATTCTTTCATAAAAAACTTTAATGCTAATGATTAACAGATGGCAACTCTATAATTCTAGAATTTGTTATACATGCTTAACGCAACATAAATCATTATTGGAATTGAATACCTCAAAAAAGGAAGAAGAAAAAGACTTTGCGACATGCAAATGCTCCTTAGAAAAACTGAACGAATAATACAAAAAAGAGAAGTAAATTGAACCGGGGAAGTCATAAGTATCAAGTGCTATCAAGTGCTAATACAAAAAAACAATTACAGTCAATTCAGGAATTATTGAGCCTTACTGAAATTGAGCCTAGTCTGAAATCTACAATTAAGAATTGCGAGTCCCGTTACCAATCCAATCTAAACAGAAACTAGAGCAGAAGCCCTGGAATACTATTTAGAGGTTTGTCTTTAACTCACAACAGAAAGTCTTAGAATGTTTTTAGCGCAATAATACAACACGATTAGGAAATATAACCTAAATTTGGCATATGCTAAACAATACAGTAGGACCCCGCTTACGCTGGTTCGCTTACGAAGCACCGCTTACGCTGGTTCGCTTACGAAGCTCCGCTTACGCTGGTTCGCTTACGATGCTCCACTTAACACAGTTTCAGTATTACGCGGTACTAATATCATATGCATTGTGATCAGTTCTCTATTTGATGTGAATTTAGAGCTGGCACCGTCATCGGTCAATGCTTTTTGAGAACGTTGCGAGCACTATAGATCAACCAAATATTACCAACTTTTTTGGCCTGAATTATATGGTCAGGATGCCAACGACCTGTGACTTGACGACACTAAGAGACTTTTCAAGAGGTGCAATTGAGGGCGAAAAATTTAAATTTTGCACCAAGGAATACTTCGCGGTTATCACACTTGACGTTAAGAACGCGTTTAACTCGACGAATTATGAGAACCCTTTTCAACACGGCCGCCATACTTGATGGAGATTCTTAACGATTATTTTTAGGACAGATGGGACCGCAAAGCTCTGTACTTATGCAACTATTGTGGAATATTATGTACGATGGAATACTTCGACAATAAGTACCTAATGCAGATTACATTGCCATAGTCTCGGTGGCTAAGACGGTGAAAGACATAGAGGAGACGACGAACAAAGCGGTTCAAAAAGTTGGAGTATGACTTGATGAGGCAGGACTGACACTTGCTGCACATAAAACGAAAGCTGTCATTAGAAGTGACCGGAAGATAGTGGAAGAGATGGAAGTAACCGTTAGAGGCAATAAGATTTAATCGAAAAGGCCCATTAAATACTTGGGTGTGATTGTGTGCAAGATAATATCGATAGATATATTAGCCGTCTCGAGGACCCAGGACAAACAACAGCTATAAAAGGACTTCCATGCACAAATGTCAGTTACTATGGCAGAATAGTTTAAAGCATTGTAAGTTAGTAGGTAGTGTGTTGGCTTATGAAACGTGGGGCCACGATTCAATCCCCGGGTAAGACAGAGCGAAATAGGAAAAAATATATCCTTGATGACTTCCTTTCAGCAGTTATCCGGCAAAAACTCGATCGTTCAGGGTCGGCATTAAACTGTAGGTCCTGCCACTCATGTATTAACACACACCACATAGGGGTATGAATCTAGGTGGTAATCCTGACTGAAGGATTGTAATGACCAATTATGTATGTATCTATCGCAGAATGTATAATGAGAGGGTCTATCCCACGCTTTTTTTTGTTCTCCACTGTTTTGATATTTAAATCGAAATCCAAAAGCGAAGTTATACTACAACATGCTCCTACTTGCGCACACATTTCCCCCCATAAAATACATTCTATGTCCCTTAAACATATGAATGGGAGTCAAGGAACACAACAACAACAACAACACAAAGTCGTCGGACATTCACTGGCATGACTAGCTCTACATATACGGTTAAAATACAATAATTTTGTTTTTGTTTGTTGTTGTTGCCATGTGTTTTTGCTTTTCTCTAATGCCCTTTTATTAATTTTCTGCGGAATTCTATTTGAAACCGGAAGCCATTAATTTTTGTTACTCACAAAACAAAACCAAAAAAAAAAATTTAAAATATCAAGAGAAACAAAAACAAAAAAGGGATTGAGAATTTAGAAAAAAAAGAAATTGTAACGTAAAATAGTAAGTTTTGAAACTCTGACATTTTTTACAATCAGGAAGGACTTGATTAGGTTTTTGTGTTACTTCGGGTTCCTTTTTTCTTGTACAATTTTTTTTTTTTGTTTCATTGTTTTTGTAGTTTGGAAACAAATGCACTCATAAAACTAAAATTAGTTGCAGTAAATTTCGTACTGCGTGGCATGGACACCCTCACATGAACTCTTGTAACCTTTTATGGGGTAAGTTTAAATAGGAAACGAAAAAAAAACACAAAAATTAAATTCACATTTTAATCTCTTAGTGCTGATAAAAATTGTACAAAAGAAAAAAAAACTCTACTAAATGAATCACATTATAGATCATGGAGGTATGGTTAACGGCTAACCATTAGTCAGTGTTACTAAAGCAATGAATCACCTTCAGTGGCTATCTTTGTATCGTAGCAGGTGGTGTCGCCGGTTGTGTAATTCTCTTATGGGCCCTTTATATACATACACCCCACCCCTGCAGTCAGGATTATGTTCTAAGTTCTCACACCAGTAATCATGTGTGTGTTAATTTTATACGTGAGTGGCGGGACCTACAGTTTAACGTCGACTCCGAAAGACAAATTTTTTTTTTGTTTTGAGAAACCTTTTCATGGCAGGTTTATTTACTCTCAGAGTTTTTGCTGAAAAAATTTTTTTCCTTCATATTTCGTTTTGATGCCCGACCAGGGATACTACCTACTAGCCTACGGTCGTTTTCAAACGTTTCAAATTTAATTTTCTCCAAACAATGAAGCCTTGCAACATCTGGCAACAATTACAAAGGTCCAGTAATAATGCATCGTATTGAAGCATTAATCACAAGCTAAGGCACCGAACAGAATCAGAGGTTATAAGCAATTGTGTACGAAATCTGTTCAGTTACTATAGTTATCAGACCAAACACAATGCCATCAGGAAAAGTTAAAGGAGCGTATTCAATACTTAACTTAACGATCGCCCTAGCTACTTGATTACCTTCTATATATACCAACGAATGTCGGCGTGATCTAGTAGGTAGTGTGTTGTCTTATTAGACGTGAAGAGCCAGTGTTCAAGCCCCAGATAAGACAGTGCGAAACTGAGCGAAATTTGAAAAAATATTACTTCAGTGATTTCCTCTTAGCAGATTATGGGCAAAAACTCGATTGTTCCGAGTCTACATTAAACTGTAGGTCCTGCCACTCATGGTTAACACACACAACATAAGAGATACGAAGTTAGGTAATAATCCTGATGGACGTATTGTAATGACCAATTATGTATCTATCTGTCGCTGAGTGTATAATGATCACCATTTCGAGAGAGGGCCTAGCCCACAGCCTTGCCTCCCGACTAGACAAAAGCTACATCGTATCGTATGTATCGTCTACCATGTATTAAGACTCTAACGCTCGAAAAGATTCTGTCTTCCAAACCGAAAGTGTTATTAAAAGCAGCCGTGTTGTGCTAATTTTTTTTTTTTTTTACCGGAACGCGTTACGGACAACAGTTCACGGTTCGGAAAAACAAGCCGGTTCCTTCCGGTTCGGTTTAAACCCTTGTTTACAAAAATAAATGTAAAATTTCGTTAAAAATTAGAAAAAAAAAAACGAAAATCAGCAATTCTTTTTAAATTTTTTTTCAAAACGTCAGTCAATTCTCCTTATCAGAAATCATCTTTAGTGGCGGAACGCGTTCCTGTCCAAAAAGGAAGTACCGGAACAATGTTCCGGAACGTTTCGGCTACGTTCCGGTAAGGTTTTTTCCCTCAATTTCCAGTATTCTACGCGCAGATCACTTAAGAGATTTTCCAAGTATCCGTCCTTGTCGGAATGTCCGTCGATGTATGTCCTATACCAGGGGCCCATATAATTGAAACCAAAGAAGCAAGCTTACACGTCGATGTGACGTACGACAGAGACTGCATGCCAGCCCGGATGCTAAAGTATACCAAACTATTCCCAGAGAATACTCGAGTACTGCATTAGCCATAAAGATAGCCATGCTCTACGAGCCCTGTATATTTTCAAATCCTTTTGATGTATGTTCCTGATTTCATACAAAATTGTTCCCTAGCCACTTACGACTTATGTAGCTTCGTCAGACATTAAAAATTCTAAATATTTCTGATGATCCCTAAAAGATCTTTAGCATCGAGAACCTTGCTTTATTAAAAGCCTAGTGCTCTGATCCAAATGATTTTCACTGGATACTTCAAGATATTTTCTAAAAAAGCAATAAAACTTAACGACTTGCTTTTATTACTTCCACTATGAAACAGAAGCTGTTTAACAACAAAAACTACCAGATATCGAGAATATAGAAGAAAAGCTTAAATCTTAAAATAAAATAACGCCTCATTGAATATCTGCAACAACAACAACAGCAAAAAAAATTGCATTCAATTACGACGTTGCAAACCATTTAAAATTCAAATCAATTCTTATTCATTTTGACACTTTAACGCTTCTTAAAAACCTTCGTTCGTTCGTTCATTCATTCATTCCTTCCTTCATGCCTTCATTCCTACAATCATACTCTCAGTCTTTTGTAGCAGCAGTCAAGTCAGGTGGAGAGAGAGAGAGCTGTTGGTTTCGACTGTCGGTAGTTTCTTTTAGTCGTAGCAGTGTGTCAAAGATTTATGCCACCGAACTGCATTGAAATCTGTGATATACAGCCAACTTCATGAGAAAGGAGAGAAGAAGAAGAGAAGAAAAAGAAAAAAGAAGAGAAAGAAACATAAATTTAAATGTAGTTGTTAACCTGAACAAATTTATTATTTTTAACAATTTTTTTGAAATGAATTACAGTCGGTACAGGAGGCCGACGACCTACTGCTGTGCGTTTGTTTGGACGACGGTTCACTCCGAAAGATATCCAAAAAATGAAATAAAAATTTGAACCGTTTATTCCTACACTTGTTTTCTTTACACTTTTATTCTTTTTTTCTTTGTTTTGTTGTTTTTTTTTGTTAAATAAACGTACGAGTACTTTACTGGCCATTCATTATTTCTGTAAATTTTTTTTCTTCTTTTTTTTGGGTTGAGGCTTTACTGTAACTTTGTTTTTTCGCTCCCTCTTTCCTTCTAGCTCTTTCTGCTTGTTGTTGTGTTGGGCATGAGTATTAAGGGCCCCAAAAGAAAATTTCGGAAAATATAAGTGATTTTTGTAATTTTTCTTTCATTTTTTTTCTTGTTTTTTGCTATTTTTCTTGTTCAGCTTTACACTTAGCCCCCAATGGACAGTGGTTACAGGTGAGGGAAATCTTTATTAAAAAAAAAAAATAAAAAACATTGTAATTATTATTTAAATTACAATAAATGTTGTAATTAATTACCTGTCTTAATTGGCCCAGCCGCAGGGTATTCCAATCATGAATACAAATCTGTTCAGAAGCAGCTTGATTACGTTGAACAAATTAATGTGCTTTCATACCCGGCACCCATAACATTTAAAAGAAATTTTTTTTTATTATTAAATTTATGGTACTTATTTTTTTTGTAAATTATAGTGGGATTTTTTGGTACTTTTGCATCGTGTAAGCAAAATCAGTTTTATGATACTTTTTTTAAATTGTAGTGGGTTTTTTTGGTACTTTTGTATCATGTCAGGAAAAGCATTTTTATTGTACCATTTTTTGGAAATTTTAATGGGATTTTTTGGTACTTTTGTACATGAAAGAAAAACATTTTTATGGTACCATTTTTTGTAAATTTTAGTAGGATTTTTTTAGTACTTTTGGATCGTGTAACAAATAGTATTTTTATGCTACCTTGTTTGTGAATTGTAGATTTTTTTTGGCACTTTTGGTTTATGGATCATTTTGGATCATTTTTATGGTACCTTCTTTGTAGATTTCAGTCTATTTTTTAGTACTTCTTGATCATATACAGCAAAATCATTTTTGTGGTACATTTTTGTATATTGTAAAGGGATTTTTTGGTATCGTATAAGAAAGAGCATTTTTATGATACGCTTTTTTGTGAATTGTCGAAGATTTTTTTTGGCACTTTTCGATCAAGTAAGTGAAAACATTTTTATGGTACTTTTTGCAAATTGTAGTGGAATATTTTGGTACTATTTCATCGTGTAACGTCATAAATATTATGGCACTTTTGGATCGTGTAAGTAAAAGCATTTTTATGGTATATTTTTTTATAAATTGTGCGATCTTGTACGGCAAAATCATTTTCATGGTAACTTTTTTATAAATTGTAATGGGATTTTCTGGTACTTTTAGATCGTGTAAAATATAGCAATTTTATGGTACCGTTTTTGTGAATTGTTCTAGACTTTTTTGGCACTTTTCGATCATGTAAAGAAAACCATTTTTATGGTACTTTCTTTATATATTCTAGTCGATTTTTTAGTGCTTTTGGATCATGTACAGCAAAATCATTTTTATGGTACATTTTTGTAAATTGTGGTACGATTTTTTGGTGCTTTAGGATCGTATAAGAAAGAGAATTTTTATGGTACATTTTTATAAATTGAGTGGGAGTTTTTGTTTTTGTGTATTGTCGTAGATTTTGTTTTTGAAACTTTTGATACATGTAAGGAAAAGCATTTCTTGGTACTTTTTTAGATTGTTGTAGATTTTTTTTGGTATTTTTCAATCCAACATTTTCATGGTACTTATTGGAAATTGTAGTGGGATTTTTGGTACTTTAGAATCGCGTAGGAAAGAGCATTCTTATGGTACCTTTTCTGTGAAATGTCATAAATTTTTTGGCACTTTTCGATCATGTAAGGAATAACATTTTTATGGTACATTTTTGTAAATTTTAGTTGGATATTTTGGTACTTTTGGATCATTTTTATGCTGTCTTATTTGTAAAACGCCGTAGATTTTTATGGGCTCTTGGAACATGTAAAGAAAATCATTTTTTTTTTTTTGGTTCACTTTTTAGTAGACTATAGAAAATTGGTGGTACTTTTATTCATGTAAGTTAGAGCCGTTTCATGGTACCTTTTTTGTAGAATGTTGTCGATTTTTTAATACTTTTGGCTCACGTACAGCCAAATCAATTTTATGGTACCTTCTCTTATAACTTGTAGCCCCTTCGTTGGTACTTTTGAATCATTTAAGTAAAACTAAAATTTTAATGTTTTTGGTACCTTTAATTCAGGCACAATTCACAATTTTATTTCTTTATCAAATTCGATTTTTGGTTCTTTTTGCTAAACAAAGGGTCATTAAGCGCCTCCTATCTTTAAATTGAAGTAAAACAATATGCGTGTGAGATATCATCAATATTTTGCATTCATTTGAAAGACCTTTTGATGTCACTCTGTGCGAACTAAGGCATCGTATAAATGCCGGTCACCACTTCTCCGAAATGTGGAATTTTTCATAAGTTTAGGGCGTAAATAAGGCTGAATTTGAACAGGTTGTGTTGTTTTGTATGAGGCCACGTTTCAAACCCCATGTCAGATATCAAAACGATCTCACAGCCGATTTCTGGCTAAAACGCTGAGAGTAAATAGAATTGTAATGAAAAGTTTTTCAAAAAATTTATCGTTTGAACTCGACTTTGAACTGTGGGTCCCGCAGCTCATGTATAACATTAACACACACACAACATAAGTGGTATGAGAAAACAGGTTTTAATCCTGACTGAAGTTTTTAAATAAGCAATTCTGTATGTTTGTATTATGTTGTCTTTATGAACCGCGGTGATTTGTACTTTATTCGCAGTCATCATCATGGTTACATGATGCCCTCAAATCGCTCGTCCACTATATTCAATGTGACATAAATTGCGTGGTACTTAGCATCGTTCTTTTGAAACCACATATCGTTGGTATCCAGATCACATAATTCAAGTCAAAAGAAATTGATGAACATCAACGTACAGTGCTTGCCATTAACAGAGAAGAATCAGTGCTGTGCTTACAGAAACTTGAAGCAATTGCACCACTCTACACTCAGACCTACACTGGGCCTCATCGCTGGATATGACTTTTTCTAAAAAACTTAAACCAGTTGCCAACCAACTGCTGAGGAGCCCATTTATCGGACATATGTACATCAAATATCATTGTGTATGGATTATTTGACAAACTAATGTCAAAACAAATGACAACTAACAAATGACAACTAATTTGACACATAAAGCTCTAACAAGAAGAAGTCTCAATTTGCTTAAATTATTTCTTTTACTTATCAAACTTTTGTCAATGCTGGCTCAAATCTAAATCAGAAGAATAATTCTCAAGTATAAACTACATGGGACATGTTTCTCTAATGATTAGGACTGTTAAAGTACTCTGAAATACATCACAGACCATAGGCCATATGGAAAATGCGATGCGTTAGAAGTCGAACAGGAAAGAAACTGAAACGGCATTACTTATTGGACCAAAGCAATTGGAATTTCTAAAACATTTTCTAAAAAAAAAAATTCCATAATTTCACTCTAGTCTAGCCCTTTAAATGGCTTCGGTAGCTTTCCTTACTCTGACTTTAATTTTACACTAAAATTTCCCCAATTGCCGAACGTTTAAAATTCATTTTTCTTTTGCTGTTGCTGTTGCTGCAGCACACTTTCGAAATGAAATGCAATTTGTCATATAATTTTACCAACATTAGTTGTGTTCCTGTAATTAATTTTAATAAATTACCGGGAATTTAACCCACTGTCTACTTAAAAGGTTTTCCTGCTGTTCCTGCTTTATTATGTAACACTCAACATCAGTAGCAACAACATGAATGGCTGGATGTATGGCCTTAACAGTAGTAGTGTGTTGTAAGCTGGAAAGCATGAAAAAGTAAAGTAAAGAAAAGGGAAAAAAAAATTGGTTCAGGTGGTTCATTTATGGCTGTCTCCTACGGACAAATTAAGATGACCTAAAGTGTCAGGCTACCACACACACACTCGTACAGCAAAGCAGCAGCAACAGCAGTTGGTTGTTGCGACTTGTTGCATTATGCATACAAGTCTGGGTGGGTGGAGATGCATAGACCCCAATCTAACTAACTCAATAGTTTGGGTATGATGTGTCGTCTGCCCTTTAAGCCTTTGGTAAGAATTCTTCACTCTCTCTCTCTCTCTTAACACATGCCAGACTATAATTCAAATGCAAATGTAGGTTGGTTGCATGGTGTTCCAAACAGCCTAGTATATCATAATGATGACGATGATGATGAAGCTGAAAATGATGTTAGTGTTGGTCATAACTAAACCAAAAATTTTTAAAATTTCTAGACCAAAAAACGTTTCAAAATCAGTTTAAAAAAAACGTCCCTAGAAACACTTGGCATTGTAAAGGCTTAAACACCTTTTCCTTTTTTTTTTTTTGGTATTTGAATCACGCAGTGCCAGTTAGTAAAACAAAATTGTCTTTGGCTAACGTCTGCTCAATTGCTCGTCTTTAGCAAGTGTCTGTCCATATGAGTCTGTCCACTTGAGGCACGTATTTATGAGTTAAACTGTAAAATTCTTGTAAAATGTCGTTTTGTGTTGCATGTTGTTGTAGGTTCTGGCCATAGTCAAAAGTGGGTGCAACATTCTACAGACATTTATGGCATTATGTTGTAAGTAAAAGGCTTTACATGAAGTGAAAGAGATAGCAATAGAAAGAAGGAGATAGAGAAGGAGAGAATTAATTGATTGATGGATTGCGTAGCACTAGTAAAATTCTTTTTGCTTTCTCAGACCTGACATGCATTCAGACAACATAATTTCAGTACTTGGATGCTACTTGTAGCTTGTTGGGTATGTTTTGTTAGTTGAAAGGGAATGTAACAGTCTTCGGGGGGGTTCATATTTACGAAAAGGTTTATGGCGGAGGAAACGAATTATCTGCCACTTTATCACTATAAATGAAAAGTCGCTGTAGTGTGTTGGCTTATTAGATGTGAGGCCGAAAAATCAAGGCAACTTCCTCTCAATTGCCATGAAAAGCTACTCAAAAAGCTTTCGTTCAGAACATGCATTTCGACTATTGTCTTAATAACATAATGCATTGCAAAATGTCCTTTCAACATTCAACCATTCTCCTTCTCAAGTACCTTAACGATGATTTAATATTTTGGCTTTGTGTGACGTTGCTTACTTGTGCAGCACTGAAATCCCATCAAAACATAAACACCCCCTTAATGCATAGGCTTAGCCAGTGTCCTGCACGTCAGTCTAGATGTCACCGGTTTTTGGGTGACAGAATATTTTAAGATCTGGGCATGGTGAGGATCAGACAGGTTTCAATCAGAATTTAGGATGGTTTAATCACACCTCTGACCATTGCATCATGATAAGGGGGTTTTTGACAAATGCATCTTAATAGTTGTCTTAGTAACCAAATTTTCTATAAAAGAAAATTTTTTTTGTCTTTCAACTACTAGTCTAGTCTGTCTAATGTTCAAATACTTTAATGATGATTTACTATTCTGACTCTGTGTGCCAATAGTAACTTGCACCAACAACACTCACAATTAAAGACACTCCCAATGCATGCATATACATACATTCATAATTGGCCATTACAACCCTTCAGTCAGGATTACGACCTAGCCTCTCACACCACTTATGTTGTGTGCGTTATTTTATACAAGAGTGGCGGGACCTAAAGTTTAAAGTTGACTCCGAACGACAGATTTTTGAGAAACTTTTCATGGCAATTTTTACTCTCAGAGTCTTTGCCAAAAATCTGCTGAGAGGAAGTCGCCGAAGAAATATTTTTCGTTTTGATGTCTGACCTGGGATTCGAATCCGGGCATTTTGGCGACTTCAATGCATATGCATGCGGCTAAATTGAATCACAATTTACTTCATTTAATGAAATTGCTAAATTGGTCATAACAATCCGTTTAACAGATTTCATCCTGCCATAACACATCCTTCCATGCGCGTCTGCTTCTTGCGCGCCTACGTCAGTTGGTCACACCAATCGATAATAGGGCTTCTTCGATTTGGTCCTTCCAACGGATGATTTGTCCAATTTGCCGATTCCGCAGAACCCCGCATCAAATACCCATCTCGCCGGAGCATCCTCCTCCATTCGGACGATAAGATCGAGTCAGTGCAGCCTCTGGATATTAATACGCCATACAATGTCTATGTCGTTAAGGAGCTATTACAGTTCACTGTTGCATCGGATGCGTATGTCATCGCCAACTCGCACTGGACCGAAGATCTTACGTACGATTTTTCTTTCGAATACTCTCAAGGCTTCTTCATCGGTTCTTAATAGAGTCTATGCTTCTGCGCCATACAGAAGCACGGGGAGGATGAGCGTCCTGCAAAGTATTAGTTTTCACGTACGAGAAAGGTCACTGTTACTCAATTGCCTATTGAGGCCATAGTAGCACCTGTTGGCAACAGTAATCCTTGTGCTTGATCTCCAGACTGATATCATTTTCAGTGGTAACGGCGGACCCAAGATAAATTAATTCCTTGTATCACAAAGTAACGTTAAGTTCCAAAGTAGAACTTCCTTTTTGATCAAAAACGACATCTCAACAGTCGTCTTAATAAACTCAATTTTCTAAACAAGAAAAATTCTTTTGACTTTCAACTATGTACGGGCCTCCTGTCTAATACTCAAATACTTTAACGATGATTTACTATTTTGATTGTGTGTATTGTTGGTGACTTGACTGACTGGCACTGTGACTCGACTTCAAATAGCTTCACTGGTCAGTAATGTATTGCATTGAAATTTAAAATGAGGAGGCCATACATCAATGTCTTTAGGAAATATGTGAATGAGTTCGAGTGTTAAAGTGTGGATGTGTGTTGTGTGTGTCCAATTCCAAAAATAAAACTGAAAATATTTTAACAGAAACTTCAAAAATCAAAGTATTTCGGGGGGGGGGGGGTGCCTATGTACAAACAGTACAGAAATGATTGAGTTTGATAGACAGTTTCATAGGCAAAATAATGGAAAGACTTCTTAATAATATTCTTTCGGTTATTTATTGCTAAACTTTTAATAGCGCTACACTTCTTTACCAAGGTGGTCGGAGTTCATATCAAACGTTTTAAATTAAAGGTTTTTCATCTCAATCTGTTTCATGCTGTTCATTTTTTGTTTTTTTTGTTGTTCACTGATTTTATTTGATCCCCACCTTTATATCGTTTAATCGTTGGATTTGTTACCACAATTTGTATTGTATTACGATAGCTTTTAAGCATGTTTCTTTCGATTTCATATACCATATCAGTTAAATAGTTGCTGTTACTGGTGCTGTTGCTGCCATAGTAACCAGATTTAATTACGATTTTCAAACTTCATCTACAAAAAAACTACTCACAATTTAAACCCCCATTTGAACATGCAGCGTTTAGAAGCGTTTTTTTTCTTAAATCTCACGCTACTTTAATGCTGCTATTTTTTGGTTTGAAATTAAAACTGTTGCTGGCTGACTGGCTGATTGGCTGGCTGGCTGTCTGTATATTCACCTAAAACCCCCGCTATTTTTAATCGTTTTTTCTCTTTGTGGTCTTATCTTGCTTGGAAGCTTAAAAAGTAGCCAAATTTATTCATTCAATAATTTTTTATTTTTTTTTTTCCGCTTTTGGTTCACCTTAAAAGGTATTTAAAATTTTTAATTGAGTTTTATTATGATTTTCTTTATCTTTCTGATTCTCTGTTTACTTTTTAATTATCTTCTTGAAATTTGTTGACCTGTAGTTACGTTACAATAATAATAACAACATCAAAGTGGCATTAGTTTTCGATAAATATTGGCCCGGTGGAGAGGTAATTACGGCATAAAGGAAGAAGAAAAAAAAAATTTCGTAAAAATTTTAGTATTCCTTATAGTACATAGATACTCTTCTAGATATAATCCATTATCTTATTAAATATGCCGATCAATCAAGCCAATTGTAATCAACGACATACAAAATCAACATAACATAATTTGATTATTACAATCCTGCAGTTAGGTTTACAACCTAGCTTCTCACATCACTTATGTAGTGCGTGTTAATTTTCTACATGAGTGGGCGAACGACAGAAACATTTCAATGTTAATTTTATTTGATTTACAAAGATTTTGCCAAAGGGGAAACAAATTAAATATATTTTGATATCTGACCTAGGGTTTGAACCGTGGCCTCTAATGTAATAAGGCAAAACACTACTTACGGCAACACTACGGCAACTTGTAGTTCTGGCTTTATCATCCAATAATTCATTGTTCTGAATTCCTACTCTACCCTACCCTAATGATGCAAGCGCATGGACCCTATTAAGCATTGACGCAGCAGCCTTGAGAGCAGTGGTGTTGTGCCAATTTTTTTTTGTTTACCCGAACGCGTATATATAATTATATAGACAGCGCCGATCCAAGGCGGCCGCTGAGTGCGGTCTCATGTCTTAAATTTAACGATGCGGGTGATTTTTCATGATAATCCTGGCGGCTGTATTTTTTTTTAAGTCTAATGTCCCAACTTTAACGACGGCGTGGAGGGAGATTTTCCCCAATTTTCGTCCGTCGCCAGGATCGGTCCTGTGTATAATATAAAAAGGAAAGGAAATGAAAATCATTACGAAACGTCAGCCAATTCCAGTCATCAGAAATCATCTTCAGTTTCGAAACACGTTCCCGTCCAAAAAAGAAGTAGCGGAACGACGTTCCGGAGCGTTCCGGATCGACAGCACCACTGCTTGAGAGTATTTGTAAAAAAGTCTTAAGTAAGATCTTCGGTCCAATGCGAGTTGGCGATGATTTCCGCATCCGCTCCTCAACGACATAGACGCTATGAAGCGTATTAATATTCGCTGGCTTGGTCATGTTGTTCGTATGGAGGAGGATGTTGAGATGTGTATTTAATGCGGGGATCTGCGGAAATCGGAGAAGATGACGTTCTTGTATCGATTGGTGAAATCAATTGGCGTGATCAGTTGGCGTGATCAATTGGCGTAGATGCGCAAGAAGCAGAGCCGCCTGGAAGGATGTGTTGAAATCCGTTAATCTGATTATTAATGCCTTACCTGGGCATTAGTAAGAAAGTAAGACTGAATTCCTACATGACTTGAGAGATCCAGCAGAATCAATATAGGAACCGGTAAAGCGAATAAATGTTAGACAGAAGGCTAATAGTATAGTGTGAAAAAAAATTCTTTTTTTATGAAACCCTCTAACAGTAAGAAGTTCTATAGCGAAATTTTTCAAATATAAATACTAAAATTTTTGCTGTACGTATGCACTATAAGGTCATGGCAAAAGAAGTCTCACTATTCTCCACTGGAACTCGCTTTTCTCTACAGGTACTTCGAATGCATTACATAGACGATGTTGTTGTTGATTGAGTTGCCTTTATTGTAAGAAAGTTTTAATTCTTTATTTATTAATAATAACGAGTGTTCAATCAGCGGTCATCTTGTAGAGCTACATCTGTCAGATATGTTGTCAAACCACCATATAGACGTATACAGCATTTATAACACGAGTAGCTAACAAAAAAAAGGTTTCACCGAAATAGGTGTGCAACGTTCCTTATGCCTATTTTACGTTCGCCATAATTATCCGACCGAGAGAATGATTTGCAATGTAATCCACTACGTTACATTGGTAGATATGTGTACAAAGGTTCAGTAAACCAACACCAAGTACGTCGACGAAATGCAAGATCTGTCGCAAGATCGCCACAGTCCGTCCAGAGTGTGTGGAAGAGCCTACAGAACTCGATCTTTTATAGATCACAGCTTCTTAAATTCAGCTGCATAAAATTCATAAGAACTAGGTACTGAAGATAAACGACTATACACAACGACATGTGTTTTGCTAGTTAGCAATTTATCGATAAATCGTTTTCAATGTTGATGTAAATGAATGGGTACGTGAACAAAAAAAAATTTGTGATCTAAGAGCATGTTTGGTGTAGAATTTGGACTTCTGTCTTCAGTAGGCCTTACTTCTTTGAGAACGATTGCCAATATAGTTGGATAACTACCAACTTATCTTGATCTGAATTGAATGACCTTGACACCAGCAACATGCGGTTTCCTCAAAACAAATGGAACATGTGTCACATTGAAAATAGCACTAGCGATTCGAAAGCATTGCAAGGCCAATAATTCTTATAAAGTTTTAAAGTCACAGGGGCCAAGTTTTTTATAAAAAACATCGAATAAAATGTATAATGTAATGAGCTGGTATGATAATTACGGGGTATATTGCATGTAGTGGAATATATTCATTATTTGAAGGGAATGTAGGGAACTGGCCACTGAGATTGTGCAATTTGAACTCGTTATAGTTTTTACTGTAGGTTTTCCTTAAATCGCAGATGTTATTAAATGAGTTGCAACCCATAGCGGTTCTGCATGATTTCGAATTTCTTCAGGGCAATTGAAATTTTTAATTCAAACGAAATGATTTTTTCTCCTACCCAATAATAGTTTTAGATACCCTGAATTGATTTGTTTTATTTCACTTTCCGTTGTTTTTTTTTTGTGCTCATTTCTAAAGCTTATGCTACTTTCAAGTAATTATTGTTTTTGATTTGGATTTGAATTTGTCATTAAACACGTGTATCTTCCTCGTACATCAGCATTTCAAAACAAAAGCGAAGGATTTTTTGTCAGATGAAAACACTTCTGAATACTTCTGAACATAATGAGTATGTAACAGAGTTACATTTACAATTCTGTTATGAGCTGTATTGTTGTTGTTGCATAAAGTTTTAAAGTCTGATTTGTTTTACTGGTGCTACTGTGTGCACCTTTTTTTCCGTGAATTTCTGTACGAATTTCTCTTACACATACACTGTAAACATTTTCATAGGAAAAGTGTAACAATGTTTAACTAAATATTCTCTCTCTCTCTCTATCTTTTTCTCTCTTGCTAGTCGTATTTAATATTCATGTAAAGTTTTCATTGCAAAAAAAAACAAAAAAACAAACCAACCAGCTCAATCAAGCATTCTTCACACCCTCCTCCTCAAAGATTGTTTAACAAAAAACAACATAATTTCTATCACAACAAAAATAAAAACAACAATTATGACAGAAAAAGCAGTCCAAATAAACCAAAAAAATTTAAAATAAAAACCAACAGAAAGAAAAACATTTTAAAACACTCATCAAATACACGCACACACCAATACAGTCTCTCTCTCTCTCTCTCTCTTTCCCCTTGTCACTGTATGTGTGTTTTCAAACACTTTTTTGTATTCTTGTCACCATAGAAATGGTTGACTAGAACAACTATGTATTGCCAACGACGCTTTATTAAATTACAGTGGTTTCAATAGCCACAAAATATAATCTACAGAATTTTATTCGGGAATGTAAAAGGTGCCAGCAATGGGAATATTTTTCTACCCTCCCAACTACTAAGAGGGGGACCCGTTAGTGTAAATACCTTTCACTTATTCAGTTAAGGGTTTTCCATACAAGAATTATGAATTATTTAACAACAAAGAACTTTCAAAAGCCTTATGGAATCATTACATACATGCTTACATAATTGGCCATTACAAACCCTTCAGTCAGGATTATGGCCTAGCTTCTCACACCACTCATGTTGTGTGTGTTAATTTTATACATGAGTGGCGGGACCTACAGTTTAAAGTCGACTCCGAACGACAGATTTTTGAGAAACTTTGCAGGGCAATTTTATTTTTCACTCTGAATTTTTGCAGGAAATTTGGTGAGAAAAAGTCACCGAAGAAAGAATATTTTCATATTTTCGTTTCAATGTCCGACCTGAAATTTAAACTCGGGCTTTCCATCTAACAAGCCAACACACTACGTACAGGGTGGCCGATATGTATTGCAACCAACTTCAGGTTGTTATCATTTATAAACCGCTTGTCTGACAGCTGATAGATTTATTCCAGTGACAGTTCATTTTATTATTTACAAGCTTCCAAAAGCATTTTGATCTATTGCATTCAGAAAAAAAGTTATTCGTGATGGAATTCAAGCGTGATAGTGTGATTGCTTTATATTTGGCTGGAAAACCACAGGCGGCTATTGTTAGAGCTCTCCAGCATTTAAATGTGAATAAATCTTTTGTTTCTCGTACCATTGCTCGTTACCGTGATACTGGCAGTGTTGCATCGCGACCAAAAAGTGGACGAAGAAAAAAGGTAATAACACCAGAAATGATCCGGAAAGAAAAGGCCAGATTTGATCGAAATCCACACCGCAGTGGTAGAAAAATCGCCCGTGAGCTGAACATATCGCGAGAACAGATGCAACACATATTGAAAAATGAGCTTGGACTAAAGCCATTGAAGTTCCAAAAAGTGCAAGAGCTCCCCGATGGGTAAAAAAAGTTAGACTGGAAAGAACCAAGGAGTTACTTCGCTTGCACGAAGTGACCAGTTACCGAATTCAGTTTTCTCCGATGAGAAGCCATTCTAAATTGAACAGTTTGTGAACAAACAAAATGATCGGGTTTACTTACCAAAGAGGTGAGCTGAAAATTTACACCTGCGAATGGCCACCAGAACTCAAGCGACCCCGATGGTCACTCCCCGCTTGTATTCATCGATCGTGGGGTAAAAATAAATGCCAAATATTATCGGAAAAATGTCTTGAAGTCAGTATTGAAGCCCTAGACAGACAAACATTTCGGCCGCAGACCATGGACATTCCAACAGGATTCAGCACCACCAAACTCAGCACGCGCAAACGAAGAATAGCTGAGAAAAGAGGTTCCTCGCTTCATTTCTACCGCACAATGGCCACCAAAATCTCCGAAGCTCAATCCGTTTGCGCTTGGGGCATTTTGGAGATTAAGGTTCTTACTAAAAAATATTATGTCGATCATCTTAAGTGGCGGAAATGGGCCAAAATACCGCAGAGCCACTTTCGTGCAGCCTGTGATGGCTTTGCCGGCCGCTTGAAAGCCACTATTCGTACTAAAGGTGACCTTTTGCTTTTGAACAATAAAAAAAAAAAATAATAAATATAGCGCTTTACTTTGTTGAATTATATATTAGTCACTCTGTAGTAGACTATGGCGACTTTTGGTTCTCTCCTCATAATCTAATAATCCATTGTTCTGAATTCTTACACTACATGGGAGCCAGCAGGATCAATATGGTAATCAGTAAAGCGAAAAAATATTAGGCAACTTAGGTAGATCGATCTAAGATGAGCAAAACCAATTATCAGAAGCTGTGAGGAGTGAATCCATTTCACGTGGGAGTTATTCGTGTTTGACGAAGTATAATAACCAGAAGCCTTTCTGGTCAATAGGAATCGCTAAACCGAGGATTAACTCTTTTTAGAATCTTCGAAAGTATTACTAGAGCTTTCAGAATTGTCTAGTTCCAAACACTCTGGGTTGGTATAGTTTATATTTCACGATTGCAGGCCACAAAAAAATTCTGTTAATTATTCATTGCGCTCTAAATTGAAGGTCATAATTTCTTCAGCGACAGTTTTAGACGGCCCAATGACGCCCGCAGGCCATAACTTACACTATTCAGCACGTAATGCCCCTTCCACAATCACTTCTGGGTTTTCCGAGCTTCACATTCTTTATTTATTTATTACAAATTATATTGCAATTACAAACGAGCTGAGTAACTTTGACCACATGCTCGGCGTAGTGTTACAGACCAGAGACTTTGGTGGGAATCGAACCCTCGATCCTCACTCTAACAGTACAGCATACTATCCACTAGAGAATACCAGGGCTCTCAAGACACATTTTTTAATAGTGCTTGTTAATGTAGCCACCAGTTTACATAACCCAGCCTATAAGACAACCAGACCACTGTAGTATCTTTCAAGGGGAGATGGTAGCAATACAGGCTTCGGCGAGAATTATTGGGGACGGAAGGCTCTCCAAACAGAACGCCACAATACTTTCGGAAAGCCAGGTGTAACGTAATAAACTCCAAGACGGTATACGACTGTCGCAGATATCTCGACAAGATAGCGGAACGATATGATATCCATATCGTATGGGTAGCGGGGCACAGTGGTATTCCGGGTAACTGCAGAGCAAGTTCAGCTCAAGCTTCAGTTAAGCTTTGCACGACAATCGAACTCTGCGATGAGTTCTCGAATCTGGGCATCCTTATGAGGACCTGTAAGCTCATATTGATAATGCGATCTTTTTTTTCGTTAACGACCTGTGGGCGGCCTTAGACACGGGTAGAAGGGCTAATAAAATCTGGCCAATACTGGATGAGGGGCGTACAATGAGTCTACTTAAACTCAAAAGAGACGCGCTCAGAGTAGTTGTCGGTGTCATTACGGGGTATTGCATTATGAGTACGCATGCGAGGCGCCTTGGTTTGGACACCTTGCTAATGACTTCAGCAGAAGCTGCAGAAATGGGGAAGAAAGGAAGACTGTCCCTCACCTACTGGGTACATGCCCGCCTCTTTGCCAAAGGAGAAGGAAGTACTTGGGTACTTACAACAAGGATGATCTGGAGGAACTATCGAGGATTGACATTGACAGCCTGAATCGCTTTATTAGGAACTCCGAGTAGTTTCGAGACTTGGGGATATTGAATAACTGTGGTAGCACAATGGGCCAAATTTGGCCTAAGTGCCTTGCCTCTCTCTAGTGGGCCCTTAAGAAGGGAGAGGTGATCACCAGACTGATTTACGATTGCACCTCTTGCTATGCTATATTCATGGAATTTATCCAATTCACTGTGCCATTGCGCTGGAAAACTTTGTCATTTGGAGTTTTTCCGCATGTTTTTGTTTTCACTTTTTCCTTCATAATTTTTTTTTTGTTCATTTTTCTTTTTCTCTCTATAATTGCTGTTGTTGTTTCATATTTTTCAATTGGCCTGCTATTTATTGGGAGGCAAATGTAAAAACTGTGTCGTTTTTCTACACGTTTTTCCCTGGAAAAATACAAACCAAATAAACCTTAAAAAAAAGAAGAAAATTAAAATTAAAAACAAAAATGATTTTCATTTATTTCATAAAATTTTTTTGTCTTGTTTTTTTTTTGTTTTTGTTTTTGTTTTAGTTTTTATTTTTATTTTTAATAATTATTTACCCTTGTGGCACAACGACGACGAGTTGTACGTGTTGATTTTTGATTTCAATATTTCCATACAATCCAGTCTTTTCTAATGGAACGGGGAAGGGAGGTGTATGAGTACTATTTACTTGAAAATAAAACGGAATAAAACGGCAAACGTTCTGTAAATGCTGGGGATTGTAAAATTTTACAAGGATTTACTGACAATAATTGCTACCAGGCAACAACAGCTCTTGCAACAATCATAAAAAACATAGAAAACTGTAGCAGATAAAGAGCGTGAGAGAGAGAGTGAGAGAAAATGTCTAAAAAGAGCCGGCAAACAGACGAGTCGAGGATAAATTTGTTAAAAAGTTAAAATTAAAGTTGGACATGCGGTGCGGTTTAAACGTTCATTTTGGCTTTGGTTTTGTAAAAATTTTAATTGAAATTTATTTTATTATTTTGCATAAATGTTGCATGAAACTGAAATGATTTACAACAGCAACAACAACATAAAAAAAATTTAATTTTTTTTTTTTTTTATCTGCAACAAATGTAACTGAAAATGGAGTTCATTTAGCAATGATTTACAGAAAATTAAACGAAAAATTTATTTTTTTCTTTTAATTGTTTGAAATATTAAAGAAAATTAAAAGAGTTTGGCAGAATAGTATCACTTTTTATTGATTTAAGTTAGAGGAGGACCACTAATCGCCGTAGTCTAGTAGTTAGTGTGTCGGCTTATTAGACTTAAGGCCATGGTTTAAACCACTGCTTCTTAGTGGATTTCTGGCAAAAACTCTGAGAGTAAATAAAATTGTCATGAAAAGCTTCTTAAAAAAAAATATGTCATTGGGAACCGCCTTTAAACTATAGGTCCCGCCACTCATGTATGAAATTAATGCACGCAACATAAGTGGTATGACAAGCTAAGTCGTAATCATGACCGATGGGTTGTACTGATGAAATAGGTATGCATGCAAACAATTCGAATTGTGTTTCCGAAATAAATATCGGATGCCAGTATTTGAACTGTGCGTACACACTTAGTCTTTAGGCTTACAAATTCTCGTTCTTCTTCAGATATGTTCATTGAATTTGATTAACATTACGTACGCGTATGAGTTTTTAATTCGTTTACTCCAACAAGGAGCGGTAGTAAGTGATTTTTTAAGAATTATAGGCAAATTTTTCAAAACAAAGAATAGAACACGTAAAAACACAAACAAATGCAGGAAATCTTTATTTGTGTTGTTAGTACTGTCCATATAATTTAATATTTGAAGATTATTTTATGCAAATGTTGACCGCGACTGCGCCTCAAATATCCATCCGCTTAGCCCAATTTTGGCAAACTCTTTCCAACAATTCGGCTGGTATCTCAAGAATAAATGCTTCAATGATGTCTTCAAATGCGTCAATTAAAGCGGGCTTGTCTGTATAGACATAAGCTTTAACATAGCCCCAGAAAAAATAGTTTAAAGGCGTTAAATCGCACGACCTAGGCGTCCAATTGACCAATTGACCCCGAGCGTGAAATAAAATGTTCACCTAACATTTGCATGTGGCACCGTCTTGTTGCAACCACATATCATGCAAGTCAAGCTCTTGCAGTTTGAGCAAAAAAAAGTTGGATATCTTGTCATGGCAGTGCTCACCTTTCACAGTTACGTTACGATACTCAAGATCTTTGAAGAAGTACGGTCCAATGATGCCACCAGCCCATAAACCGTACCAAATAATGGCTTTTTCTTGATGGATTGGTAGCTTCTGTAATTTTTCTGGCTGATCTTCGCTTCAAAATCGACAATTCTGCTTATTTACGTATTTACATTGAACTAAAAATGATCTTCGTCGCTGAACACAATCTTTCGATAAAGAAGTGGATCTTTGGCCAACTTTCCACGAACACATTCACCAAAAATTCTGCGTTGCATTTTGAAAGACTTCACTCCTAAGGCCTTTCCCAAAATTTTCCACATTGTTGAATAACAGAGGCCCAATTGCTGTGAACGGCGACGAATCGATGATTGATGGTCATCATTAACACTCGCCGGTACTGCTGCGATATTTTCTTCAGTTCGCACTCTACGTAAGCGTATTGGTGGTTTAATGTCCGACAAATGTAAATTTGTTGCGAAATTTAGTCACAATAGCCAGAATAGCCGTTTCAGTGGGTCGATTAAACTGACCATAAAATGAAGAAGCACGCGATGAACTTTCTTAACAGAGCACACAGTTTGATAATAAAATTCAATGATTTGCAAGCGTTGTTCGTTTAGAAGACGATTCATGGTTAAATTATAGACCAAACTGAAGATGTTTGACAGTGAAACAAAACACAAAACGTGCGTGAGTTGTTTGAACCAGTGTTGCCAAAAAGATAATAGCTAAAAAATCACCCGTTAATACTGGGATCATACAACAGCATTGGTTCGTCTTTAGGATGATGGATTGGAAGTCACAGATTGAACCTCTTTTAATTTTTCATAAAACAATCATTTTCCAATCCCTTCTGTAATCCAATGCCAGAGAAAACAATAAATTTCTCAAATATCAACCCCCCATTAACCTTACAATTAGTCCGTAATTATATTTTCAATTGAAACGGACTTCTCTTTAAATAATCATGGAAAATAATACCAAATTGTGTAACAAATTAAAGTTAAACTAAGGTTTTTACAACGTACTCTCCCTCTCTCTCTCTCTCTGACTGAATTTTTACATGATTTTTCATTGTGTTCGAATATTTCGTTTTAATTTCATTTGGCCACAATTTGTCTCACCGCAAGGGGTATTTAAAATTATTGCCATTATTTCTCCCTAAACCTATTAAAATTATTATAAAAAAAATGTCATCATTTGTAAATGCTGCTGCATTGTCCGTCTATTGGTTTTGGGGCAACAGAATTTTTTGAAACAAAAAAAAAAAAACAAAATTCCATGATTTTAAAATGTTCATTCATAATGGCATTCACAACATTAAATTCACTAATGGACTAGCTAGCTGACTGACTGGAGTTTCGATGTCACTTTGACTCTCACTCTCTTTCTCCGTCTGTCTTTGTCTCTGTCTAAATCCATTGTTTTTATGAAATTTAAAACAAATGAGATTTTTTTTTTAAATTTCATTGTTAAACTAGAGCTGATGTTCGGAAAAATTATTTAAAATTAAGCAGATGCCAAGAAACGAATATGGAACACGCTATACAGTTGTTCGATTCATAATAATTAATCATTTAAGGATTTTTTTCACACCAATTCCAATTATTTTATTTGATAGTGAAACAGAGATTTTCCCACTAAATATATTCAAAAGTGTTAAGAGAGACATTTTCCAGTCCACAGGCTAACCTTTATCGCACCTGACCCTCGTTACTAATATGAAATTGAGGATAGATCTTCATATCCCCAGACCCCAAAATACTTCGTAATAATTTTAGATTAATTGCGCTTGTATGTTGCGTTGTGTCCTGTGCTCGTACGACTAGATTTAAATGATCTTAGGTATACTTCCTAACTTAAAGGTGAAATCGTTTAGAGCCGTAATGGAAGCTAAACTATTTCTCTCCATATTCCCAACTCTCTCTTTGTCAACCGTTCATCTGAACCCAAAAGATCGCAAGACTTTAACCGACTTTCCGCTTGTAACTTCTTCCAGTATTTCCTAGTACTTTGCTGATTTCTCTACCTCTCTTAAATTTAACTCACTTCTCATCGAAGTCGCCGTGGTCTAGTAGGTACTGTATTGGCTTATTAGAGTAGGGGCCGAGTTCAAAACCCTGATCAGATATCAAAACGAAATAGTTCTACGGCGACTTCCTCTCAACAGATTTCTGCCATATACTCAGACAGTAAATAAAAAAATTGCCATGAAAAAGATCTGTCATTGGGAGTCGGCTTTAAACTATAGGTCCCGCTACTCATGTATAAAATTAACACACACAGTATAAGTGATAGGAGAAGCTAGGTCGTAATCCTGACTAAAGGTTTGTAATTACCATTTATGTATGTATGTATGTTACAACTTACTTACCAACTGAAACTACTTCATCTTGACGTGAGATGATCATGACCTCAAATCGTCTATATAGAATGTCCTAAGTGGCATATTCTGTGTGAATCGTAGAACCGTCTTGTATAAAAACCACTTCTAGTAGGTATCTAGATCGTTAAATTCTGGTCAAAAGTTAGTTGGTAATCATCTATAGTGATTGCCTAGTCTGGTCATTAGCCCAAAATTCACATCAAATAATGACTTTTTCAGGAGGCAGATTGCAGTTCACGTTCTTATTAATCCGGAAATGAGTCACATCGAAAGCTGCAGTTGCCAACTACTTCAGAGTTCATTTCAGCAAACACTTGCAGTTATTAATGGTTGTTTACTTTCAGTTGCCAGATCAGTTATATTTTGTACGGGTGCTCAAGTTCCAAGTTATAACACACAAACTCGCAAACTCTTGTAACAAACACAATTCGTTGTTTATAATCGTTCGTATTGAAAAAATTGGCCCAATTTGAGTGATATACAAAGCTTCAACAAATTTCCCATCAAAGCTCAAAAGAACCTGTTGGAAGCCCTTTTTCTTTCTGCTACCGCTTAAGCATATGTTTCTAAAAACTAATAGCTTGCTTTGGAAACTTTGCTTTGGAAGCTTCTCGTTCTTTCTATTCTATTCTTTTTATATATTCTGGTTATTCTGTTTATTTATTCTATTCAATTCTATTCGAATTCTATTGTATTCTATTCTATTCTGTTCTATTCTATCTATGTTCTATTCTGTTCTTTTCTATCTATTCTATTCTAATTTATTTTATTCTATTCTATCTATTCTATTCTATTCTATTTTTATTCTATTCCTATTCTATCTATTCTATTCTATCTAGTCTATTCTATTCTATTCTGTTCTATTCTATTCTATTCTATTTTATTTATTCGATTTTCTATTCTATTCTATTTTATTCTATTCTGTTCTATTCTGTTCTTTTCTATTCTATTCTATTTTATTTTATTTTATTTTATTTTATTTTATTTTATTTTATTCTATTCTATTCTATTCTATTCTATTCTATTCTATTCTATTCTATTCTATTCTATTCTATTCTATTCTATTTTATTTTATTTTATTTTATTTTATTTTATTTTATTTTATTTTATTTTATTTTATTTTATTCTATTCTATTCTATTCTATTCTATTCTATTCTATTCTATTCTATTCTATTCTATTCTATTCTATTCTATTCTATTCTATTCTATTCTATTCTATTCTATTCTATTCTATTCTATTCTATTCTATTCTATTCTATTGTACTCCATTCCATTCTATTGCATTATATTCTATTCCATTATATTTCATCTATTATTGCTTCTCACACCACTTATGTTCTGCATGAGTTACCATTACGTCCTTTAGTCAGGATTACGATCTAGCTTCTCACACCACTTAGGTTGTGTGCTTTAATTTTATGGCATGAGTGCTGGTACTTACAGAATAAAGTCGACTGTGAATGGCAGATTTTTTGAGAAACTTTTCATTGCAATTTTATTCCCCTTTCAGAGTTTTTGCTAGAAATCGGTTGAACTGAAGTCACCGAAGAAATATTTTTTCCTATTTTCTTTTTATTGGAGATATCTGAGCTGAGGTTTAAACCGTGGCCTTATGTCGAATAACCCAACACACTATCTACTACACTGGGGCGATCTCCGTTTAAAGTAGATTGAAAATAGTGTGGCAATTAATATGGTCTAGCCATTTTATATAAAATCCGTTATTTAGCACATTGATAGCCGCGGAAATTTTCAGAAAGCAGGCCAAAAACGACAATTTGATTTTTTCACAATACGAGATAACACGTAGCTTGGTGCTTAAGAAAAGAACGCAATCTACGAGTTATTTCGAAGTCGGCAGCCATGAAAACCTGGCTTCAATCTCCTTCAAATCCTGCTTAATTTTCAAATCGTTTCTTTAGTAACAAGCTACGGAAAAAACATCTGCCATGTGTGAGTAATAAACGGATATTGGATGCTCATCATACATCCATGGAATGACCGAAACATAAAATTAAATTTAGGAATATAATAACCCCCCCCCCCCCCCCCCACACAGTAAAAATATTGCTTGTTTATGCAACAACAGCATGGAAAGAAAAGCAAGCAAGCAAAAAAAAAAAATCAATTTTAGTGTGGCAAGTTTATGAATATGCCTGTCATTACAGGAGTTTATTGGGTAGTGAGAGACATTTCGTTGGGATTTAGTTTTTAGTAACAGTTTTATCAATGAAACATAAATGTATGTATGCATGTATGTGTTTATGTTGCATTAAATATATATGAAAACGCACACACACACACACTCCCATATGTACTTTATGTTGCTCATAAAATTTACCTTTAACAGCAGCTATAATAACAACAAAGCCAGAAAATAAAAACAAAACAAAAAATTTTGAAGCGTTTATATTGAATATGGTATGGCCCATCATGCCACAATACAATACATATGTGGCACTCACATACACATGCATATGCACATTTATTTTTATCTATTGCTGGCATAAAATAAATAACAAAGTGATTACCAACATACATACATATTTGGTGGTGGTGGTGGTGGCATGAAGAGATGATAGAGCCGATAGACATGGATTTTTGGAAAGTATTGGAGAAAGTTTTTTGCTGGTTATTGTTGTTGTGGTTGTTGTTGTTCCATTTGTTTTAAATTAAATTTAGTTTCGATCATAAATTGCTGCCATGCACTGATAATTAAAGTTACGAATTTATTAGTAAAGCGGGGCGGAGGGCTGTAGGCTGAGAGAGTAGAATTTTTATTTCATTTTCTATTTTCACTTATTGGTTTAGTTGTTGTTGTTGTTATTGTGTAGCATTAAGTGAATATTTATTTTAATATACGAGTAACAGGCACATGTACATATGCGCACAATATTTGCATGTGTAAGCTTTAACTGTGTGGTATACCATGTGGCAGGCATTATTGCAACAACAATACAATACATTGTTGTTGTTTTCTGTTTTTTTTTTTGCTATTGTTGCAACAATTACTCTTCTATTGTCTATATATGTTTTGATAGAGACGGATCAGTGATTGAGAGTTATAAGCTGAGCTAAGCTAAATTATTATTTACAAAATCCATGTTGCAACAAATCTCAGTGTGTCCATATAACCAGTGTCAGTGTGTGTTTGTATGACACTACATATGCCACTTTTAAACGTTACACTGTTTCAGTATGAATGTCAGTGTGAGTCAGTGTGTTTGTGTAATATTTATGCGGTGATTGCATTGATTTTAAATTCTATTCTAATCACATACATTGCATGCATGCATGTATTCATGCAAGCATTAGTTGTGCATTCATTGATTCGTTCATTTATTTATTTTGTGACCATCATTTAAAATTATTTGTAATTTTGTACTGCTTGTTTGCATAGATGTTGCTAATGTTGCATTTTAGTATTAGGTGAGAGCAAAAATTCTTTTCCTTTAAAAGTTTTGAAAAAAAATCGAATTATTTAATCGTTTAACTTTCAATTTCTTAACTTTTTATTTCGGTTTCTCTTCTACTATCCTGGCAACCGTATCCAGGATTTTTAGTGTGGCATGTCTTATGTGATATGTAGCGTCCTCCTGTAGAAACTACATTTAGTTGACATTCAGATCGTCCAATCCACGCCAAAAGAAGTTGGTTCTCATAAAGTACCCTCCCATTCATACATAATTGGTTAGGATTATTATTAACCTAGTTTCTCACACCACTTATGTTGTGTGCGTTAATTTTATTCATAAGTGGCGGGACCTACAGTTTAAAGTCGACTCCAAACGACAGATTTTTAAGAAACTTTTCATGGCAATTTTATTTAGTCTCAGAGTTTTTGCCAGAAATCTGATGAGAGGAAATCGTCGAAGAAATACTTTTTGTATTTTGTTTTTATGTCTGGCCTGGGGATCGAACTATGGCTTTCCGTCTAATAAGCCAACACACTACAAACTAGACTACGGCAACTTACCCGCCATTCACAGAACTGAAAAAGATGGTCACCTTAGCGTAGTAGGTAGTGTGTTAGCTTAGCAGTTTTTTTCTCAAACAGCATAAAATGTGAAAAAATATTTCTTTCGATGACTTCTTCCCAATAATCTGAGACTAACTCTGAGAATAAATGAAATTGGCATGAAAAGTTTCTTAAATAGTTGTTCGGAGTTGATATTATTCCATGCCTCTCAGGGTTGGAATGGCCAACTAAACGTGAGCGGTGGGAGTTTAAAATCGACCCCGAACGATAGATTTTTTTTGAGAAACTTTTCATGGCAATTCTATTTCAATTCAGAATTTTTGCTAGAAATCTGGAGAGTGAAAGCTTACGAAGAAAGCTGTTGCGTTTCGGTTTGTTGGAAATATCTGATCTGAGGTTTAAACCGTGGCTCTAATAAGCCAACACACTACCTACTTGACTACGACAGCTTTGAATGCGAGTGATTTATTCATTTTAATTCTCTTCTACGACTGAAAGAATCATTATAAACTTCAAGTATAGGTGACTTGATATATAAAAAAATTTACTTCCATTGGATTCTGTTCGGAAATGTTTTTAAGGTCGTGAGTTGTTGCACATTGTGTCAGAATTTTCTTTGACGTCTGGAAGGGGAAATCCTTGTAGTTTATAGTTCAGGCACATCCCCATTTTGTTGTTAGGTCTCTGTGTATCAGCTATCCATTCAAATATCCTTCCTGAATAGTACGCAGCAACATAATATTCTTTATGATGCTTAGCAAAAAGTTTCAGATTCTAGTTGCTGAGTATCGGTCGGTAAGGACTTGTGTGTTTGACGGGTACTGTAAAGAAGTTGCCGTAGCTTAGTAGATAGTGTGTGTAGGTTTGTTAGATGTGACGCTTCGATTCAAACTTCATTTATCTCCAACAAAATGAATTTTTAATATTTAGATTTGGATTATTCGGTCTTCTTGTCCAAGTTTCCTGTATATTTGTGTGTGTAATTTCATGTACCGTACGAAGTGTGTATTTTGTTGTTGTCTTGTTTACTGATTTTAATGTACTTTTAGTATGTATGTAGGTATGTATGTTACGGAGTATAGGTTTAACACTGGTGCTACACACTAGTCCACAGACATTATTCATACCTTCCTCAATGAGTACATGGTTTGACTTTGGTAGTTCCTAAAAAGCATTTTCCATGTCTTAATTTTTAACGAAAATGTCCTTGTATATTCGAACTACATAGCAGAGTAATTAAAGGTTTCCTGTGGTATTTGTGGCTTTTTTAAGCTTTATTGAAGATTATGCCTTACTTGACTTTAAACTCACTTAAATGCTACGCCTTTGCTTTATAATTTCATGCATGTGATAACAAAGTAATACAATATCATCGGAGTAAATCAGTAAGCAATATTTTGTCATAGAATTCTGAGAATAGTGGTGCTCACCATTTGCTGCAGCCATGACAATGTCTAGGACAAGTATGAGTGAGTGAGTGAGTGATGATGAAACACAACACTTAATCACTGCAGTCCTTTTAATTTAAGAGGAAATTTAAGATTTTCCCAGCAATAAATCTTTGACTTATTACTCTTGCTACACTCTCTTATAAGTACATAAGGCGGGATGTGGTATTTCATGGAGCCCTTGGCTAGAGGTAAATGCACTCTCAGAACTTTAATGATTGTCTCCCTTAATTTTCATAAATTTTCTATTGTGTTGTAATAATTTAATGTGTCCCTTTTTTATTTTTCATTATTATTTACGAGTATGTTGTTTTTAATTGTTGTTGTTGCTGTTGTCATATAAATTTTGTCATTCAATTTCATTTTTTTTTTGTTTTGTTTTTTTGTTCATAAAAATTTATTTCGGATCGTAATTTGTAAAAAAATATTTCTATTCAGTTTGACTGTGACACTGAGAATAGAAGGAAATCTGAGTGGAGTGATGGTTGGCTGTTATAATTCATTAAAAACTTTAAATCATTATGAGAGGGAGACGCGCAATTTATAACGAAGGGACTTTGGGGTCTTTTTTTTTATTGTTGGTGTTAAAAACAAAATTCCATTTTCCTGTTGAGTAGGATCTAAGCGCAATGAATGAAGTGTCGCATCATCATCATCATCATCAACAACAAAAACATCACATTAACGACAGATATCACGTCACTATAACCAGCCATGGACAGCCAACGAGCCAGCCAGCCAACTAGCCCGCCAGTTGATGTTGTTAGTTGGCGCTACAGCATCCAACGCCAATGGAAGAGTCATAAATTTTTTTGGTTCAAATTTTTATCGCTTTCTATTCTGTTTTTTGTTGTTTTTGGTTTTTAATTTGAAGCATTTGTTTGTTGCATATTCATTATGTATGTTGCACATAGAAAGAAAGGAAAGGGAATGCTAGAGGGAGGGAAAAAAGCATTTGAAATATTTAATTACGAGAAACTGTAAATGAACATTTTCAAATTGTCCAAATTATTTCATCATTTTCATACTCCCCATTGCTTAAGTGCTGATGATTACGGTGGAGTTGGTGGTGATGGTGGTGCTGGTGTTGGCGCAATGGCCAACATTAGACAGGCTAATGGTTTTTCGTAGCATTTAAAGGCAACAATTAAAATTATTGTCGTTGTCATTTCAATGAAATCCATTAGAAATTTTACATTTTAAAACCTTTTGGGACAAATTAGCGGTTGATGGGAAACACACTGTCTCTCAGTTTTTAAAAATTTAGAACATGTGCGATTTAAATTCAATTTAAGCCAGGATTGATGATTACCTTTTTTGATAATCCTCTACAGAGTAATTTTAATGCAAATAATCACTGAAGAAAACAGCCGCCTAAATGTGGCCCACTGAAGAGGAACTGTACTCTACGTTAAGAGAAAGTCTAGTCATAATAACCGATTAGGCTCACATGCGATTACAGAGCATCTTAAGAAGTGAGTTCTTAAGCGAAACGTACAAACTACGATCGAACGAATGGATAGTGGTATAGGGCATAGTCGCTCAAATTCAAATCCCGGGGTGGACATCAAAATGAAAATTATAAAAATATTTCTTCGGCGACTTCCTCTCAGCAGATTTCTGGCAAAAACTCTGAAAGTAAAAATTGCCACTAAAAGCTTCTCAAAAATCTGTCGTTCGGAGTCAACTTTAAACTGTGGTGTGACCTATAATACAAAATTAACACACACAACACGAGAGATGTGAGAAGCTATGGTCAATTCGATCTCCGGATATTTTAGTTGTCACAGTTGACAAGTACAAGCCCTCTAACCTAACCTATTAGACGTGAGGTCCCGGTTTCCAATCAGCTCAGATATCTAGAACAAAACGGAATACGAAAAAATTCTTAGCAGATTTCTGGCAAAGTCTTTGAACATAAAATAGAATTACCATGAAAATTTTCCTACAAATTTGTCTATCGTAGTCGACTTTGTGCAAAATTAACACACACACACAATATAAGTGATGTGAGAAACTAGGTTGTAATCCTGGCTGAAGAGTTATAATGACCAATTATGTATGCATGCTGCCATATTGAGACTTAAGTGTTGTGTGTGGTGGATAGACAGCGTAAGACATGCTTCATGATTGAACTCACTACCTAGAACTACATGTAAAGAAGCAACCAGAGCATAAAGGTAACCTTGAATGTGTTGCTTTATTTTGAGCCTACTTTCTGGTCAAATATTGTTCCCATGGAAGAAAGCAAGGCAACCGCATTGGTAATCAAAATTATTTGCAGATTTTTTCTTCCATCATAAAGACTTTAAAAGAAGGTGAGACAGCGGTAATAAAGATGCCATAGGAAAATCCTGGGAGTGCAACTCTATACAGCCCCATGGTAAAAAGCATATGGAGATGCATAAGCCACAACTGCATAAGGACAACTGTTCACATCATCGCGGCAGTGAGAACCTGTCTCATAGCAGGTAGTAAGGATAAGGATAGGTAGTAAGGATAAGAATTATGAAAAGTATAATAGCAGGCCAATTTGATGCGAGTTTCATTTGCTCAACGCTGCTATGACACACTCTATGATTTTGAGAAACGCTTCGTAATGAGACAGAGTAATTTTGAGAAGTTCGGGTACTATATCGATGTTTAGGAAAGGAACCACACAAGGAAAGGAAGCTACTCCTATAGGTATCGAATAGGGTATCTCTTACTTGTGAAAGTCTGCACCATCAAAAGATGTACTCAGCTTAACTTGAGCAGGAACTACGAAGAATGGTTTACAGCAATGCTGTCCGTTCGCCATCTAAGCATCAAATTTTGTAAAATTGAAGCCAAAGTAGGGTAGAAGAATAACATTCTCGGCTGGATCCCAGCCCATGAGTTCACTGCTACTCATTTATAAAAATTAACGCATATAACATAGGTTAGGTTAGGTTAGTGTGGTAGCTTTACACCAAACGTTCGCTTGGGCACGCATAGCAGCCCGTTGTGGCGCCACAGCTGAACGAAGTTCCTGTACTGACCAAGTTCCTCCGATTCAAGACGGAAGAAGTTGGTCAGCGCAAGGGCTGCATATTCAAAGCACGACTACCCCACGATGGAGAACCAGCCAGAAAGTTCAATAAACGAGGCTATATCCTTGACATCAATGGTTGATGGCTCCATTAAGCCGACAAGGGTTGGAGAGCCAAATAACCTATATCGGCACCTCGCAAGAGATGGACATTGACAGAGAAAGTGGATAACAGTCTCCTCTTCCTTAGCAGATGTGCATCCGCGTGCCTACCCATAACACAGTAACCTGTCAGCATGGTCACTGTGATTGAGATGATGTTACGACCAAGTCTCAGTAACTGGTTGGTGCGCTTTCTATCCATTAAAAGCCAAGTGAACCTAGCGGCGGAGCAGGACTTCAGGATAGGTTGGCGTCCCGGAAAAATTTCCGCGCGATGGCCAGTTTGAGCGAGGTAAGTGGCATTCACATGCTGATTGAAGAGGATTCCAGAAGAAGTGCGCCAGCCCTGGCTAGCTCGTTCGCTCTGCAGTTTCCCGGCATATCACAGTGTCCGGGAACCCAGATATGTGTGACACTGAATCGCCCAGAAAGAGTTTTAGGCAGCGGTAGCACTTCCTGACGATCCTAGAATTATCCGTAACGTTCGATAGAGAAAAGATTGAGATGCAGGTGAAAAGAGCTCCATTTCCGAGGGTCCATTATGAGGTTCGGTAGATGACCACTACCTCAGCCTAGAACAAGCTGCAATAGACCGGCAGCCGGATTGAAATCTAATATTCCAGATTAGACTCAGCTGGTGTGAGAAACTACGTCATAATCCTTATTGAAGGGTTTTAATAACCAGAAAGAGGCTGTTTTCATACATTAAATCGTAAAAAATCATAGGCTTTGGCAATTTCCTAAATCCCCTTCGTAATAGGGCCTTATTCTTAAACAAAATGAATTCATATAATGAAGTGCGTTAATGCCCCTCCCCTAGCACACACACTTTTCCTCGAATTTAAATTTCGATTGACAAACGAATTTTGACGTCATATTTTATGGTTGATTACTCTCGCCTGAATTAAACGTTTGTTTGATTGGCAATCAATTTTTTGTTATTGCTGTTGTTGGCCTTTTTTTTTTCTTATTTATTGTGGAACAATTTATTTGATAAAATGAAAACAAAAGATGGAAAATTTTTTGTGGTAAATAAATTAAGTGTGTCTGTCGGTAAAGCTAAAACCAAATGTCAATCTCAAGTTTTGACAAAATTTTTTATGACGCTCCCGTAAGGCATTTTTCATTTGAAAAATTGCAAACATTTTAAAAGCAAATCGATAATAAATATTCAAATATGGTTTTGGAACAAGTAAAATATTATTAAAGAGCATTAAGGGTATGAAAAATTTAATTTTAATTTTTAAAGGATTCTTAACAGGGAAATTTATTAAAAAAAAAAAATTAAAAATGTTTGGAAGCAAAAGGTATTATCAATTACCTCCTCCTTCTGTACTTGCTTCAATATTTTCTTTAGAAAATCTTTAGAAAACTAAAATCAACTGGAATTCAAAGAGAAGAAAGAGAGAGAGAGAGAGAGAGGGAAACAGGTCACCTTAACCGATAATCATTGTAACATTTATGTTTCAAAAAAAACCCATTCTTAACGCTCCATATGTTTCTCACATAAAAGTTAAACAGAATGTTCGAACAAAAACAGAACTTAACCAAAGCAAAACCATGCTAAACATTTACATTCAGTCAGTCATTCATTCATTCGTTCATTCATACACTCATACACTCATCTATTTTATTCCTGTGACCATCCTGCCTGCCTGCCAGCCTGTAAGCCAGCCAGCCAACCAACCAAACGATTTACACAATTTTTCTTTGTAAGTAGTTGGCACACCAAGAATCTTTATCGAATTTGTAAGCACATTTGGTGCAGCTGCTGTCACCTGAAGTACTAAATGTTTGAAGTACTATTCCAAGTAAAAGCAGAACAGCCCATCTGTTTAAGTTGAAACAGTTGCAGAAGCTTAAAGGAATTCAATCTTCGTTTGCTTAACAATCCTGTTTGGTCTAATCACCCAAAAGACTTCGTTTTGAATTTCATCTTCTTGCAACAGACTAACTGCTGTTAAAGTCAATTCGAAATTTTATTGACCTGTCTGCCTGTGATTAAACTCTTTAACATTCTGATCCGATATCTTACCACAATGGCCTTAGACGTGTGTGTCTTGTCTATGTCTTCATAAGTATGAAATCTTGTCTTTGTATGCGTGTATGTGTCTATGTATTTTTTTATTAAATTTGTAGTATTTGGTTATGCATTTCGGTTTCATGCTGTCTATGTGGGTTTTTCTTATTATTTCCACAATAAAATAATAATTTTTTGTGTTGTTGCCACTGCCTTATTCCAATGAAACTTCCATTTTTGAGACACATCCACAGCCGAGAGGAGTGTGTTGTCAGTGTTAGAGAGAAAACAAAACAACAAGAGTAAAAAACCAAGAATATTTATAACTAAGCAGCCAGACAATAGTAACAACAACAACAAAAACTAAAACAAAAAAAAAAATAAAACTAAACAACCAGAGTACCAACCTACAACAACTTATGTGGCATGAAGTTATAAAAACTCATACACAGCAATACAGAGACAAAATTGTGGCAGCAACAAATTGTCTGCAACCGAGCAGAAATTTGTCATGAAATATTAAAATTCACTTTCACTTGCACAAAAATCATGTAAACAGAAAGAGAGAGAGAGAGATCAAAGAGTGGGAGAGAGAGAGAGAGAGATAGATGAATATTAAATGAAATTTTTGTTTTAAATTGTTTCTTGTTGAAAATTTTATTTTAATAGAATACAAGCCGTACATTCGTATACCGCACTTAGAGACATGGATTCATAACAGAGATCAGCAATGAGTATTTAAAACGATAAGTAGATTCGAGTCATTCTTATAATTTCTTATACTTATTTTAATATGATACTCATACTACTCATACTCAAAGTTGGAAGTACTCGTCGTACTCATACTTAACAATACGAACATTTACACGAAGCACAAGCACTGCAATACTCACAAGAAGGTTGTGTGTACGCTTCGCTTGTTGTCTTTGTCTTTCCTTTCGTTTTTGTTTTTATATGCAACAACAACAAAGGCTGAAAATTTTGATGAATAATTTGAAACACTCGAATCACTTATAAACATTATAAGTATTTTTCTAAATTTGTGAGTCAGAATGAGCAGGCGTATGAATCAAACATATTTTGAATGTTATGAGTTTAATGTCAACGTAGTGACTCATACTCATTGCTGCTTATACTTATAAAACAATGTTGTAGCGAGTACGAATGAATCAGAGTAGTTGAATTTGAATCCTGTTGATTCACACATATTCAAAATTGCATGAGTATATATGAGTAGCGGAGAAACGATTCATTGGTGATCTCTGATTCATACACTATCCTTGCTTATAATCCTGCTCAACTCTTCTTTTCGTTTGTCCTCTCTTCTCCTGGAAATGGTTACATAGACAAGAGATATAGACATTTGAAAAAGTGTGTGGATTAGTGTGATGCATGATGTCACCGTTGTCTAGTAGATAGTGTGTTGGCATATTAGACGTCTAGCCGTGGTTTAACTCCAAGTCAGATATCTCAAACTAAAATTTAAAAGAATATTTCTTCGGCGGCATCACCTTAGCAGATTTCTGGCAAAAAGTAAGATAAAAGTTTTTTAAAAATCAGTAGTTCGAAGCAGACTTTAAGCTGTTGGTCACGCTGTTCTCCAATTAAGTTAGCATTGCAGGCTAACTTCTCACACCACCCACCTATTTTTGGGAGGGTTTTGTGGGAAATCTTTTGTTTCACGTCGGCTGCTTACGACAGATTTTTTGAGAAACACACAACATAGGTGGTGTAAGAAGCTAGGTTGTGATTATGACTAAAGGGCCGTAAGCAGCAATTATGTATGGATGTGTGTAAATATTTTTAGAAAACTAAAACCTTCTTAGCGGATGGGATGGATGCAAACAAGGTAAAGTTTCATCAGGACGATCCTTGTCTTGCTGCGTTCAAGTTGACAAGGAGCCTAATCGTTGGCCCTCCTGAATGGTATTCTAGCATTAATGCGAAATCGAATCCCCTGGACGTTAAATATGGATTGTGCGTAGGTCTTTGAACACACCACGTCAAAATGCTATCGAATGAAAACCACAACACAAGCCTCTAGAAAGAAGTCAGTATGTACATCAAGCGGAGATCACTCTTGGCAACATGTGCTGCTATGGCCTCGATAGGCAATTGAGTAGCAGAGTCCTTTCTCGTACGACAAAACTAATACGTTCACCCCGTGTTTCTTTATGGTGCTGAGGCATGGACACTATTAAGCACTATTCGAGAGAAAAGTCCTTCGTAAGATCTTCTGTCCAGTGCGAGTTGGCGATGATTTCCGCATCCGATCCAACAGTGAGCTGTAGGAGCTCCTCAACAACATAGATGTTCTGCAGCGTATTAATATCAATCGACTGCGTTGGCTCAGCTATATTGTTCGAATGGAGAAGGATGTTCTGGCAGGACAGGTATCCAGTTATTAGATTGGTATTAGATTTGTGCAATTCTGTGTTAGAAGGAACAAATCGAGTAAATCCTGTCATCGATTGGTATGACCAACTGGTGTAGGCACGCAAGAAGCAGAGGCCGATGGAATGGTGTGTTACGGCAGGCCGAAATCCGTTAATCTAGTTGTTAATGCCCAACTAAGTAAGCAAGTAAGTGAAACACTTTTAGTCGTGAGAACTACACCGAATTAGTCAACTCTAAGACATGATTAGACGAACGTTTATAGAACATAACAATACGAAATGGAATCTTAAATTCCGAACTAGAGGACATTCTCATACGAGTTAAGGCTTTATTCACGATATGGTTTTACTAAAGCTTAACTAATTGCTTAAATAAGATCTGATTTAAAGCCTGAACTACAATTGGGTCTAAACTTCTGAACAGTGAATTTAAAAAAAAAAATTTTTTTTAAATCCTTTGCCTTTTCGCTTTAACCTCGTATAAAACTGTACACAGCCCACTTCATTTATTATTAAATGCTGAACCCCATTTTCCGTTTTGCGTACGAAACTAAAAGCCTTCCAATTAAATTTATTTGCTCATCTTCATTCATCTCTGCTACATACATTCGTAGGTACGTAGAAAATAAATAATCGTCAGAACAAAAGAACGTCAAGACTGGCTGTCGTTAAAAGGGCAGTGAATTAAAGAAAAACCAAACAAAACGAAACGTTACGTTACGATGCGATACGATACGTTACGGTGTCTATTACAAGTTCAAAAACTTTTGCAAGATTTAGAGACTCAAGTACCTACCACCACCACCTGTCTGTCTGTTGAACCGTAACAACCAGAACAATGACTGCAATTCAGGATTCTTTTATTATTTTTCTCGCTCTCTGTCTCTTTTTCTCTCTGTCTCTCTGTCTCTATCTTTTGTTCTTTTCTGATTGCAATTATTTTTTTTAACCAAATAAAGGGTCATAAAGTTCTCTTTTCTTTTTCGTTTTTCTCGCTCCTTTAGACTGCCATAAATATTTAAAAAATTTTTTTTCTTTTCTTTCGTTCTTGCTGCTCGTAATTTAAATCTTTAATAAAAAGTTTTAAGAAAATTTCCTTAAAAATGTTTATAAATTTCTTTTTCTTCTTCTTTTTCGTCTTCTTCATCGTAAATAATTAATTAATAAAATTGTTTAAAAGAAAAGTCTGGTAAAAGAAAATGTTTTTTTTTTGTTATAAATTCCAAGCACGTCTCAGTCATTGTGTTTGAACGCAAAAATTACAAGCCAACACATTCGACCAACACGGTGGCAATGTTGTAAAAAGGCCCATGACCAGACTACAATTTAGGATTCGTAATTTATGCAACGCTTTACTTTACTTACATAAAAAAAAGAAAATAGAAAACAATGACAACAACAACAAACTACACCGAGATATTGTGAATTTAAATGTAAAAATAGCTGCCGAGAAATATTGTGTATTGAATTGAATTTTTTTTGTTTTTGTTTGAATTTTGATTTTAATTTTTTAATAAATCTACTCAAATTAACGTTTTCTCGTTAAAAAGAAGGGACAATAATTTATTGTTTTTGTCTCTTTTTTTTATTTCATTTAAAAATCATTCGTAATTTATGTGTTGCACAGAACACTGTCAACGCTTTACCCAAGGCACTGCACTTATGCCTCTAACGACGCGGAAAACATATGGAAAATACATGGAATATCACTTCATTTTGTTTTAGACATTCAATGATACGAATATTAACGGCTGATAAGCACAACACAAAATCAGGCCAATTATAAAACAGCGACTGAGCAGATACAATAGATTTTTAGCAAAAACTCTAAAAGTAAATAAAACATTGCCAACAAAGTTTCTTAAAAGAATCTTTGACTGTAAACTGTAGGTCTCGCCTTTTGTGTATAAAATTAACAAATACAACATAAACGGCGTGAGAAGCTAGGTTGTACTGACCAACTATGTATTTTTTTACCGCTTTAAAAACGTTTGAAATATGAGCTTGTAGATTGCAAATAAAATAAAAACAAATTTGTATTTAGTTTTAATTAAAATTCTTTATTGATCGCACAATTATGTGTCCCACTGTTCACAACTTGATGTAAGCAACAACAATTGTTTTGCTTGTTATTCCTCTTTGTACTGTTTTGCGTAATCAATAACAAGTTCTTGTCAAAATCAAAATCTTCAAAACACGATTACTTTCTTCAGACTCAGTGTCTTCACACAAGACTGACTGAATTTTTACTGAATCCGTTGCCTGCTTTTTCTTGCCTTTTATATCGCAGGGTAAACAGTCTGATGAATACTATTGAAGGCGTATAACTTCGCCTTCTCGAAATCTCTATAAACGTAAACTTTTTTATACTGCTGTTTTGTTGGTATATTTTTGTTTACTTGTTTATGATGTAAACAAGTTCATCATTTCTGTTTTCATAGTTTTTGTTACAATTTAAACGATATAAAAGCATAACACCATTTCCATATTTATAACAGTATATATATATGGCTGAGAAGAGCTATTAGTCGATATTGGTAACTTTAGTCATCTGAAAGGTAGTTACAACTGATCCTTGTTACATCTTAATTGACATTCAACGTTAATTATGATATTTATTCCCATTTCCTTATACTTTATATTTACTGACATTACATTACCTTAGTCAGGATTACAATCCAGCTTCTCAAACCACCCCAGTTATGTGTATGAACTTTTATTATGAGTGTAATATCGAATCCGAACGACGGACTTTCTGAGAAACTTTTCATGGCAAATTTGTTTGTCTGTATTTGTTGAGATTTTATATCAGAATATTACTGAGAGGCTGGAAAGAAACATTTGTTGATAAGTATTTCGTTTCGTTCGAGATGTCAGAGCTGGAGTTTGAACCATAGGCTCGCGTCTAATAAGTCAGCACCCTGCGTATTAAACTACAGGGACTTCTGAGTTTGTGTTTGCCTTTTCAGTCGTTAGCTTGTGACATTGTTAAATAAAGTGAATAAAGTGCAGAAACATCATTTCACTCTTAGGATCTGTCCTGAATTTCTGAATTCGAAGAAGCGGAGAACAAAAGTTTCGGGAAAGACTGATACACCAAAGAACATAGTGCATTAGAGGAGTTTATTGGCTATAGACCCAGCGTCGAGCGGAAATTGGAAAGTCGACTCAGAAATTTTCCACAACAGTTTACACAAATTCCAGATATTCAAAAGACAGAAAGAGAAAGATTATAAAAAATCCCTGGATTTAACAACAGGATTTACAACAGCATTGACAGGCAGAGGTTTCAGAAAAAACTATAAACATAAAGGGGCAAAAACATGGTCTCCTAGCGTAACACAAAATCCGTGATTCCGGGACACGATTATGATTTTAGCGGGTGGCATTTCCAAACCGACGAAACCTATCAACTGCGAAAATATGATGAGATCGAGCTTTGTTGAAATCAAAGCTCTCTTTAGATATCCCATGTAATACAAGTCTAGACATTCAGAACAGGGATATCATCTTAAAGCGCGACTCTTTTATATTAAATTGAAAATCCGGTTCAGATTTTAATAAATCTACCAATTGAACTAGTAACAAGCAGAACTATTCTTCTGTTAAATTATCGAGAAATGATAAGTAAAATGGAAGAAGTCTTCTATGAGCTAGAGATACACATTGACATCGACTAAAATACAATCGCTGGGATAAGCAAATAGTGTCATTATCAGCATATGCCCACTCATTACAAGCAGATGATTGGTTCGCTTTTTATGGCATTTAATTCAGACGAGTCTTGGTGTGATGGCTTTCATTGCTTTTTAATCCAGTGTGAAATGAATAAATTTTCCGGGTAGGAGTTCATTGCCTGGTGGAGATGTTTATGTAACCAAACCACGATGCCATTTCTAATTGCTTTGTAGCACTAAGTTATGCTTTAAAGAGACTTAAATGCTGTTTGGCTTTCAGAATAGATAGAAATGCTAGTAGAAGGAGATCTGAATGAATTCTATGGCGTGAATAATGACCTACATACAGCTGTAGGCAGGAGCCACTCTGATAGATAAAGAAGCAGTTCTGTTTTGCTCAAGGCATGAGAAAACTATGCTTAAACAGTATAATTTTTTAGCATCATGACTAACAAGTATACATTTTTTCCTGGCAATTCCCGGATTACAACCAAGGAAAGAAGTTTTGCCTTCCTAAATGGACTCATCTCCTTTCAAGCACGGGTTAATATAAATTCACTTTAAAATTTTCAGAAAATCGCTAGTAGCTCTGCCGTTAACATAGAGTTCATCACACTAAAATTAAAAAAAGACAAAAAAAAAACCAAATAAAAGCAGAAAAAACAGTGCAAATAAATTATGAGGCCGATTAAATATTTTATATTCGATACACTTGAATAAAATTTTTAATTCGAATGTCCACACCGGGCAAAACGAATCGATTTGAACGTATCATTACGCTCGTGACTACAATACAACACAACAAAGTGTTCAATTTTTTAATTCGAATTTTAATGCCAGTTTTTGTCACTTTTTTTCTCTTTGTTTTTGGTTTTTTTATTGTCTTTTTTTGCCTGAAATTCTTATTAAAAATTAAAACGCAAGAAATGTTTGTTAGGCTGGCTGTCTGTCTCTCTGGGTGTGTGTGTGTGTGTAATATTTGTTTAAATAATTTAAATTGTTGTTGTTGTTGTTGGCATTGCATTGGAATTTATTTTTAAACTTAAAAACCACCATTACAGGCAGACTTCAGTACAGAGACAGACATTTGGACAGAAAGATAGACAGATAAACACCGCCTAATGATATGCAAATAAAATTCATATGAATGAAAACACACGCACACATATGCACCTGTGTGTGTGTGTATGTATAAGTGGAGAGTGCAATTTTTTTTTTTTTGTTTTTCATTGTTTTGTTTTCTTTTATTCGTTTTTCCATTATTTAAATCAAGCAAAGCAAAGTGGGTCAATTGAAAATTCTATGCCTACAGAATTTTTTCTTTAAAGCGAATAAAAAAATATGTAACAAAAAAAATTATGACGTACAGCAGACAATGGCTTAGAGGACGAGGCATATTTCATTTGCATTTCTTTATTCGTTTGTCATTTAGAGTATAATTTAAAATCGCGCGTCAGATTAAATTAAAAACCGAAAGTCAACTACAACACATGGGCTTTGTATGTTAAAGCAGTCGTACAGCCTCTAAGAGGTTAAATCAAAGCAAATAGTAATTAAAAACATTAGAGAGCATGAAGCAATTAAAAAACTTTTCTCTAATACCGGCGTGTTATAATTGATTGCCGTTGCAAAAGTGAAAAAAAAAATACTCGAGTATTGTTATTCGAGTTACATTTTCCGCTCTCGTCACTTTATTAAAAAACCATGATTGATGATGCAATTGGTAGCCAATTCTGTATGGTTTTCTCGCCAAGTTTATCCTCAGAAATCAGCAGCATAAGCAGGTCATAGTAATTCTGTAGGCAGGCTTAGAACCCAGCTTTTCACGCGAATTTTAATTAATGAATGGCGAGTCCTACAATTTAAAATCGACTCCAAACGACAGATTTTTGTTAAACTTTTCAATACAATTTTATTTTTCTCAGTGTTTTTGGCAAAAGAATGCTGAGAGAAAATCGTCGAAAGAAATATTTCTTTTCATTGATTTTTTTTGTTTGAAATTTTACCTCAGCTTGACACGGCTTTTGAGAACTCAAAGCACATTTTTTCGACTTAGAATGTTATAGCACGGAGGCGTCGATATATCACTGTCAAGTTGAAAACTTTTGGTGGTCATGAGCTAGTAGAGCCTGTCAATGTCCATAGATGGCAGGTCAACCAAAATACTCCTGGAATATCAACACATGCACAGAAAACTCTAAACAATGGCAGATGAGGTATTTGAGAGCCTTGACATCTTCAACCTATTTATTGCAAGCCAAAACCTAATGTGCTTATAAACGCTCACCCACAGGGAGTACCTTTGAATTTTTATCATAACATGTGATTATGTGAGCCCCTATCTGTTATTAATAATAACAATAGTATCCGACTGATTGTTCTACGTAATACATACATACATAATTGGTCATTACTATCCCACAGTCAGGATTACTATCTAGCTTTGTTATGTTGTGTGTACTAACTTCATACATGAGTGGCGTGATCTACAGTCTACTTCGAACAACAGATTTTTTTTTTGAGAAACATCAATTTTATTTTCGGCGACTACGGCGACTATCCACGGGCCTTCGTTTATTAATTAAATACCCAAACTATCAAACTGATCTGCGGTTTGAACCACGGATTATATTCAAAAATGCCAACACGCAACCTACTAGACTACAGCGACTTTTTAATCCTAGTCTTTGGATATAAGCACTCATGAGGCCACTAGTCATAGCTGTTACACTGCACTGGCAGTACCTTTGAATTCTGATTAAAATAAACTACATAACGTGTCTTCCTGTGTGCCACGACTTGTTATCACAATACTGTTTAGTATTCGACTTTCTGCGAGGGTAAACGGACATCATATACATAATATAACTCCTTGGATTTAGATGACGAGTTCTGCAGCAGACTTTACATTTGATATACTTCAACACTGTGGAGGGGTCTAGAGGGCAATCCTTGGGCAACAGCAACATTGGTATGAAATAGTCGGTTAATGCTCCTGTGATCAACAACTGAGAGTTTCGCTGACAATATTACTCAGGCTAATGACAAATTAGGATGTCGCCGGTGTCTAGTAGGTAGTGTGTTGGCTTATTAGTAAAGCCTAGAGGTTCGAGCCGCAGGCCAGACATCAAAACGAAAATACAAAAAAGTATTTCTTCGACGATCTCCTCTCAGCAGATTTTTGGCAAAAACTCTGACATGAAAATTTCAATGAAAAGTTTCTCAAAACAATTTACCGTTCGGAGTCGACTTTAAACTGTAGGTCCCACCTTTTGTGTATAAAATTAACACACACAATATAATTAGTGTGAGAAACTATGTCAATAATCCTGACTGAAGGATTCTAATGATCCATTATGTATGTAATGATAAATTGATAAGGCAACAACGAGTCTCTTTGTCTTATTGTAGTACTCCCTTTGAGAAAAATGCGTTACTTTTGAGGTATCTTACTGAAAATCAATGGATTTCTGCCAAACAGTAGTTACAGTAGAGCACGCTTAAGCAATTTGCTTAGGTCTGTTTTTTGAGGCATCTGTTTAACCGGCTGTTTAGGTGATCAACTTGGAGTACGTTTTCTTCAGTATTGTATTAAGTTACATTCGGTGGCTTTAAAATAAAGACTTTCTTTCAAGTTAGAAGCAGTCTTGCGTTCTACCAGATATATGCTACCTGACAACTAATCAACTAACAGAAATACAGTATGACCCCGTTGCCTGCTTAACGCAGTTTCAGATTGGAAATGAAACGGCCATGTACTAACCAAATCGGTTCACTATATAGAGGCGGTGTATATATCTTTTTCAAAGCTCTTTTATTAGTCTGCGTTACCATGTTGTTTGTAAAACGGGGTCTTACTGTAATTCCGTTGATAGCAGAGTTAAAAACCTTTTTACTTTCAAAGAAACAAACCAATTCAGATCAAAACTCTTAGATGAAATGTGTTGGAACTACAAAAATAGGCTTTGACTACCAATTTTATTGCTTTCAAGCAACAATAGAAGCGTTTCACTTCACTACCTTCAAGTGCCAAGCATTACGTCATAAACTTCTTAAGCGTATCATAAAACTTCAATTTTAGACGTTGAAATAAAAAAAAACTTCTTTTTTATCTTAATCTCATAAATCTATACGTGTATGCGTGTGATTAATTAAAAATGTTGTACGATTCAAAAGATAACAAAAATTTGAATTTTTTTTAAGGTTTTTTTCTCTTCTCCAATTTTTTGTTTCATTTTAAACACTCCAATCGTTAATATTTTACGCACAATTCATAGAAAATTATCGTAATTTGATTACAAATCTTAAATACGTTTAATTTATAAGGTTTTCTACTGTTGTTGTTGTTGTTGGATATGACATATCACCTGAAGGGTTTTATGGTGGGATACCAGATGCTCTCTTGATCTTTTTTTATTTTATTTTATGATATACGAGTGCGTGTGCATGTGGCAGCATGCCTGACCCTCTAACGACTTGATATCAATCTATGCAAATGAAATGGAATATTCTTGTAATATGGACAGATTTTAAAAGAATGAATTCTTGGGAATATATTTATGAGTGTTTATAGTTTCTTATTTAAGTCTTAAAGTAAACCCCTTAAATAAAGAATCCAAATATGTTGGAACAAAGAAATAACTTTCTAAGAATACATTCCTTTAAGACCCTGTTTTTCTACTATATACTTTAACAAAACGGATGCTGTAGCTAAGAACCAATATTTTAAAATTATAATAAATTTTTTTATTTAATTTTCCTCCAATTAAGTTAAAACGTATACTTACATACATACATACACTGTGGAATAGGAAAACCTCTTGAAAATACCATAGACAAGCAACATTTTGTTTGGCAGTGAAGTGAAGTCGTTGTTTTTCGAATTGATTCGTTCGATTTAAGTTGGATTTTCAAATTAAAAGTGCATGTTTTTCTCACACTCATTTAAATGAGAATTAAAATGAAACTTTTCCAATCAACATACATAATACGGTAGTCGTTGTCGGTTCCCTCCAATCAGACAGAAATCAAAAATCAAAAAAAACAAAACAAAAGATAAACGAAACGAAACCAAATTTAGAACAAAAGAAAATGCGGGAAAAACATTTGAAAATAAACACATCAAAAACAATAACAAAAGAAAACAAGAATAAAAAACCAGAAAAGAATAATCAAGTCGATCTAGAACGACTTCGTGAGGGCCTATAATAAAAACAAACGTTATGGATTGTGTTTTACGATTACGTAGCTGTAGGTTTTTTTATATGAGAGACTCAACAGGATAAACTCTGTTAATACATACATAATACATACAGTGGAACTTCTATAATTTGACCTTCCATTACTTGAATTTTCTATAAGTTGAACCACAGCAACAGCCTCTTGCAGAGAAATTCTATTAAGTTTTGCTTCTTTAACTTGGAGTTTCTTTAAGTTGAAGTTTATTTCTTTATAATGGTGATTCAATTTATAGAAGTTCAACTGTATACCTTCAAGTGCCATTATTGTAATAAATAAATAATTGCAAAAACAGATGTAAACAAAATACACAAACAACAAGAACAACATTATGTTTACATTTATAAAGATTTTGTTAAGGAGAAGTCATTCGTCTTCAAGGCATAATAGGCAAAACAAAGCAGCCAACTTAGTTAGTAAAAATTCAATCAGTCTTGTGTAAAGCCGCGTTACGTGTGAAGAGATTAATCGTGTTTTGAAGATCTTCATTATAAAGATCTGTCGAAAAAATTGTCTAGTAATTGTTATTAGTTACGCAAAAGAGTGCAATTAGTGCCATGAAAAGTTTCTCAAAAATCTGTCGTTCGGAATCGACTTTAAACTATAGGTCCCGCCACTTATGCATAAAAATTAAGGCACACAACATAAGTGTTGTGAGAAGCTAAGTCGTAATACTGACTTAACGATTGTAATGCCCAATTATGTACGTATAAACTAAAGATTATGGCAGGCTTTATTAAGTGTCAGTTGGAGGCTCTAATAGATTTAATTAAGGCCCTTGCATACACATTTCTTTGGGGCAAGGGAAGACAAAAAGACACAAAATTCCTAAGGAGTCTTTGTAGTCTGATGAATTGATTGGGTGACAGCTACCACTTTACCAGGTAACGTCCCTTTAGGATGCATAAACTCTATGATATTGGGAAAGACTTTCCAGCTAGACATAGTATTAAATGGAATAATTTTGAGAGGGAGCGCCCTGGTAGTCTAGTCGGTGGTATGCTAGACTATTAGCGTGAGGATCGTGGGTTCGATTCCCACCAGTGGCTTGGTCTGTGACACTACACAGGGCATATAGTCGAAGTTACTCAGCTCGGTTATGATTAGAATATAACTTGTAATTGTAATGTAATTAATAAATAAATAAATAAATTTTGAAAGGACATATTCGTTCAAAAAAAAGGGAATATAAAGTAAAAGTAATTTCGCATCTTAGAAAAGAAGCGGTAGATTTATACCTCAGAATAAAATTATTCGAAGATAACTCAAAAGCAGAAGCAAGGTCTATCCATTTCATTTTGACTGGTAGATACAAAGGCTAAGACGCAGCAATACTTTCTAATAGTTAGGCTGCTTTCAGAGTAATACTAGTTGATAGTCAGGCTGCTCGGCTCGTCTGAGGTAAACTCAAAAATGCTATGACACTGTCTGTTCAAATTGGATCATTTATGTCTTCTAGGTTGAGTGAAAATTAACAACAATGTTCAAGTAGATCAGTTTACAAGGAGGAGGATATTTTGTAATGGACACAGAAGCTTTCTGTGGAGTGGCAAGGAAAGAATGTGTATCCCGTTCTTCCCTAGCCTTTCCGAAAGGAAATCTGCTTCCTACTCTTTTCAAATTAATTGAGTTTGAGGCAATGTTCCTTACATATATGATTGATCATAACAACCCTTTAGTGAGGATTGCGATTTAGTTTCTCACATCACTTATGTTGGGTGTGTTAATTTTGTACACGAGTGTCGTAAACTCAACTTGGGGAATAAGTTGGAACTTCTCAAATCAAGAAACTAGCTAAGGCTAATAATTGTTCTTTTGATAGGACACTGTGGACTCAAAAAATTATTGTTCAGAAAACAGCCTGAACGCGAAGCAACCATATAGATTCTGTGTGTTGAAGAGAATAAATCATCAGAATACTGTTACGCAGATCGAAACGACCTCATATCGTTCCACATAAAAACAATAAATAAGAGCTACCAGAAACACTAAAACATACATCGAACTTATTAAAAGTAAACCAAGTACAATATGTATGATAGAAAAAGGGATAGACAAGTAAACGAACGCAACAACAAGCAATGAGAACAAAGTACACAAACAACAGTAGGGACTGCAGTGTTCTCGGGAAGACGAGAAAACAAACCTTCCACTTCAAGAACGTTCGGTGTACTGTTCGTGTTGGCAAAACAAAGCAGACGACCAGTCAGTAGTAATTCAGTCAACCTTGCGTGAAGTAAGCAGTCGTGGCTTGAAGTTCATAGTTGTAAAGATCGACCGAACAGTTGTTAATGTTTACGCGATCAAAAGTTTTGTGCTTACAAAAAGGTTGGGAGCAAAGAAGAATGACGAACAAGTGTTGTAGTTACAAAAGGGTTGTTAGAAGAATATCGAACAAGCACGTATTGTTACAGTTATTGTTGTATACGTCGGATAAGTTGGAAGCAGTAACACATAAGGTAGTGCAGACAATAAAAAGTTTGCAATCAACGAACTCATATTTAAACGTTTTTTAAAAAGGTAAAAACGTAACAATACATTTGTTGAACCCGTGAGGCATTCATTTATCAAAGAAAGAGACACTCGGGTGCCAATGCGTTCACTGCCAAGCGGAGAATTATTCTTGTAGACATTCATACTGAAGAAAAGGATAATCATGAAAAGTTTCCTAAGCATTGCTCACTGTTTATGCTACTGTAGGGTAACAGAAAACAAATAAATGAACGAATGAACGACGTCGCCAATATCAAACATCACGATGTAAAAGAAATCAAACAACAACGGCAACAACAACAAAAACAACAACAACAAATTATATTTTATTGGAAAAATAAACATTTGTTTGTTTGTATTAATTTTTCTGCTTTTTTTTCCTACTCTTTTTCATTTTCATTTTAATTTTGTTTTTTTCTTTCTTTTTCTTTTTTTCAATAACATTTGTTTGTGTTTTTTATTATGATTGTTGTTGTTGTTGTTAATAATATTACCAGTATTTATTAATGTTTGTATTGTTGTTTTTGTTGTTGTTGTTGTTTTATTTTTTTTTTTTTGCTTTCTTTTTTAATTTCCATAAATGTAAACGTACATGATTAGCATGACCAAACAGTGGCAATAAACACAATATGCTGATGACGATAATGATTTGAGAAAAAGAGAGCACAATGAAAGCAAAAATACAACAGAGAAAAAGGTTTAATCCACGGTAATCGTAATAATAACAACAACAACAACAATATCATTTTTTTTCTTTCATTATTATTGCTGTTGTTGCTGTAAACTAAACAGAGTTTTACAACATGTTACTCGTAATAAACAAAACAGCAAGAAAGAGAGAAAGAGAGAGAGAGAGTGAGTAATTTACATACGAGTACATTATACATGCACGAAAAAAGAAAAAAAAAATCCCGAACTCAAGCACAATTACTAAATTGTAAATGTATTGGTAAATTTATTTAGGTTTGTTATGCTAATCAATAAAGAGTTAATCACAGGCCTTTAAATCGATTCATGCTAATGATGTTGGTAAACACATAAGCACAGCAGACACACACTTATACATTCATATGCACGATGCCTTAATGCAAATGTGTAATCATCACACTTTACAAGCAATAAATAAATAATGTTTGCGTGTGTATGTGTGTATGTGTAATAAAAATACAAACACAATTCGTTGAAATTAAAGAAAAAGATTATGGAGAGCCTATCTCTGTATGCACTGCTCACTCTCTCTTATAATTTCTCTCTTGAATAAGTTGCTAATGCAAGTGCTTAGCATATGATAGGAAATGTCTGGACTAACCGGTTGAACAGTAGTCTATTAAGAAAATGAATTCAATATGATAGCAGAACTGGTCTTCCAAAGACCTATTACAATGCATTTGAGTTGATTTTTCCGGTGATGCCTTGGCACAACATTGTAATTAAGAGTGATTTGATTGTGATTTGTTGGAAATTAGAATTTCTTGAATTTAATTTTCCTGTTTCAAGAGAACAGTATTATTAGAGAATATCATTTATGAAATTAAATTAAGATTTTTATTCACAAAGTCTTTATTGGGTTATATAAAAAGTATTAGCGGTTTTGTTGCGTTACATTTGTAAAGACAAATTTTCGTCATTGAAAATCAATTCGCGAGTAGCTTCATAATTCTGTCGCTGTGGTTTATGCGTGCAAAACATGGCTGTTTGAGCATCAAATTGTATTTCACATAATAACGATGCAGATTCCCAACTATACAGCGTTTGTACCAAAACGTCCATGGCCTTGCAGGTATACGTTGAAAAACGCCTTAGTATAGTAGGTCGTGTATTAGCTGTGGAACTACGATCCAAACTTCAGCCATCTCCAACAAAACGAAGTATAAAAACAATATTTCTTCTTCAACTGCCTATCAGCAGATTTTTGACTGGAAATAAATAAAATTCCCATGAAAAGTTTCTCAAGGAGTCGACTTTAGACTGTAGGTACCGCCAAGCATGTATAAAATTAATACTCACAACATAAGTTAGGGTGACAGCCTAACTTCTGACACCACCTATGTTGTGAGTGCGTAAATTTAATCCACGTGTAAGGCATCTCTTGTTTTGAGAAACTGATCTAATATTGTCAAAATTTATGGAGTGTAGCAAACCAAGTGATTTTTTCTAACTTGCTTAGTTCAAATAAATGAATTCCTTGAAAATCGTTACTCATTATGGATAATGATAATAACATAGTTCAGTGATCATCAGCAATGTCTCTTCCAAGCCTGAAGACTAACATTAGTTTGCTGTTCGGATATTTATTTTCCCAGTAACTGATATGCCCCTATGTGTTTATTTTTTGGATGCATTAATACATCTCAAGTTCCATGTGTTTGATAATTCATTCTCATCATCACAGAATCTACATGTTGGGTTCGGTACGATATCCATCCTGGACAAGTGCATAGTTTGATACATAACTCATCATATATTATGTAAGTATCACAAGTAAATTCAATAGTACTCACTAAGGCCTCCAGATCTATTATAATGGCAAGAGTCTCATTATTTCTCATACGAATTATAAAACAATAGAATTTCAAATCTACGATATTAAATGTTTCCATCGGAATTGGTAATTAGGAAGCGAGTTAATGACAGTTACATAGCAACATAGAATATGTTCCATAATCTCTGTTTAGCAGTTAACTTTATAGTTGTGATAGTAGCCATAATATACCGAACTTAAAAGGCTGTGTGCAGTTGTCACTCACATCTTAATCAGGCTACAACAAAACGAAGTATAAAAACAATATTTCTCTGCAACTGCCTATCAGCAGATTTTTGACTGGAAATAAATAAAATTCCCATGAAAAGTTTCTCAAGGAGTCGACTTTAGACTGTAGGTACCGCCAATCATATATAAAATTAATACTCACAACATAAATTAGGGTGACAGCCTAACTTATGGATAATGATAATAACATAGTCCAGTGATCATAAGATCTACTGTGGTTCTTTCAAACTTTTTAGGGAATCTCAACAATGTCTCTTCCATTAGTTTGCTGTTCGGATATTTATTTGCCCGGCAACTGTATGCCCCCATGTATTTATTTTTTGGATGCATAAATACCTGTCAAGTTCCACGTTTTTGATAATTCATTGTCATCATCACAGAATCTACAAGTTGGATTCGATTCGACATCCATTCTGGGCAAGTATACTTTGAGTAAACAGTGACCTGCTAATAGGAAGGCATAGTTTGATACATAACTCATCATAGATTATGTAAGTATCACAGGTAAATTCAATAATACTCACTAAGGCCTCCAGATCTATTATAATGGCAAGATTCTCATCATTTCTCATACGAATTAAAAAACCATAGAATATCAAATCTAAGATATTAAATGTTTCCATCGGAATTGGTAATTAGGAAGCGAGTTAATGACAGTTACATAGCAACATAGAATATGTACCATAATCTCTGTTTAGCAGTTAACTTCATAGTTGTGATAGTAGCCATAATATACCGAACTTAAAAGGCTGTGTGCAGTTGTCACTCACATCTTAATCAGGCTACATTTCTTCTATTCATTGTGGTTGAAGAATTCGTTAAGATGCCGTTTCACATATTCTGCAATATTACGCTGATTATTGAGTATACGTAAGAACAGTCACTCATTTCAAATCCGGAGGATCCCTTAAGGAAGTGAAAGCTCTAGTAAACTCATTGGCTATACCAGGAAGAGAATTTATTTTCTTTCAATTTAATTCTATCTTCAGCACAAAGCCTGTTTGACATCTATCTAGTCTTCCAGCCTACGGTCATAATTGTTTTGATTAATATTCTCGTTCCCTTTGATTGGCGGCAGCGTTTCTTTATGAGTGATAATTTATGTGATGCCCTAAAGGATTCCAAACAGTTATCGAATTGATGGTCAAAGCCTCTGCTATCTTTTGACGGACCACTTTCTTCGTTTTCTTCGATCTGCTACATCTTCTGAATATACGGTTTGCAGTTACAGAATATTGCGGCTTATAGAACTCAATGTCTCTCTCTGCACTAAATATTGTTTAGTTGATCACCTTTCATATTGAAAATGTCCACTATAACCACAAAACGACTGTTCCCTTATATTCGATATCTGCAGACATAACCTGCAAACGTCGTCTATATTCTCCTTAAGTTCACAATGACCCGTATGCATAGGAATAACACAACTACTGTCACTATTGGTATAGATTGCTTGGCTTAGTCCCCTTTGATCATTCACATGTTCCATGATTTTGGAAATTTTTCCAACTCTTTATTGGATTAAGAATAGTAGGCAATAGTAGGTTGCACAATATACCACTATGTGCTTCATCCAGACACCAAAAACCACTGGAGACTATTTCGTATTCTTTTTAAATTGAACCGCAACTGAATTAGGCTAGTATCGGTTTGTATATCACCATAGCTACCTCTAGTGCTGGTAAAGTATGTTATGAAATAACTCACAACTACATCGTCGTATTACACGCCACAAATACAGTAAGATCCCGCTTAACGCTGTTTCAATTTTACGCGGTAGTATTGGGATTTTCCTATTTTCAGAAGTCCCAATCAAAATACGTACGCATCTTTCCGCGTTGCTTCGTTTAACGCTATTTCGTTTAGCGCTGGATCTTATTGGAACTTATTCCGCGCGTTAAGCGGGGTATTACTGTACTCATTCATATCAACATCATCGTTATTGTATTGGGGAATCAATGTCAGTGTAATCCTCGTAAATGGCTTTTCCGTTTAAACACAAAATTTTGTTGTACTTTTACAGTTTTGTGGGACAGAGATTGATACGACGCTGAGGCTGATATCAGGTAAATAAAATCTAACAGAAATCATGTAACAAAAATTTTAGATTTGTGTGTAACTATACCACTTATAGGTATCGGGTATCATCAATATCATCTACGGCACACCAACAATAACACAAATTACAATAACAATAATAGGATAACAGCATATCAGGATAAAAAAGGATGCTACCAACAATTAAAAAAACCAACGAAATTTCAATAATTTTTCGTAATCATTACCAGCAGAAGGTAAATGTCAGCTTGGCATAAACATTGACTTTATGTGGGGAGACACACAAATGAATTGTGAAACTTGAAAAGAACGAATAAAAATTTATTTTTATTTAGAAAATAATCGTTAAAGTATACGGATAAAGCAAAAGTCATACAATGAATAAATAAATGAAAGGAAGAACAATAATTCGAATGATAATTACAGCGAATGGGTTGTTGAACCCAAGAGATAGCAGAGACGAAAAGGTATTTCATAAATCATTACAAAAAAAGTGAATTGAATTTTATTATGTCTAGAAATTGAAGACCATTTTGGATGTAAAATATCAAGGAAAATTTTTATTTGAAAGACCTATGGATGACATTATGTTCACCACGGTATCTCTGGATGAAGCACTTTAAAAATCCATAACTCTGGCACATAATTCAGACTTACATTGATTGAAGGGAAAGGATTACGTGAGAATCTGGATGGCTTGTGACTTATTCACGTTAAGTAAGTACACAGAGTCTAGTATGTTGGCTTATTAGATGTGAGGCCAAGTCCCACAAGTTTTGGCGACTTCCTCTGAACAGATTTTTGGCAAAATTAACGCACACATCATAAGTGGGAAGACAGATTGTTATACTGACATAAGGGTTTTAATGACCAATTATGTACGAATGTATGTACTACCTTGTATACAACGGCAATATTGGTATATTGTACAACCACACACATACATACATAATTGATAATTACAACCCTTCAGTCAGGATTATTGAACTAGTTTCTCACACTACTTATGTTGTGCGGGTTAATTTTATACGTAAATGGAGGGATCTACAGTTTAAAGTCGTCTCCGAACGACAGATTTTTTTGAGAAACTTTTCATGGCAATTTTATTTACTCTCAGAGTTTTTGTCAGAAATCGGCGAAAAAATACTTTTTTTTTGTGTTTTATTTTGATGTCTGGCCTGGGACTCGAACCCTGACTTTACATTTAATAAGCCAGTACACTACCTACTATAACTATATTCCTTTATCTCTAAGGAAAAATCCCCTAGGCTAAGCCACCCATATCAACTCTTTTACGGATTAATGTCCCTTAGCCTAAATTCAAACAGCTCCATTAGGCATGTTTACTAGCATAAAACGTTTGCACGATTGTTTAATGATATCACATTTAGTGTCAGGCGTTTTTTTTCTGTAAAAATCAGTCAAAACGCCTAGTTGGTAGTTGGTTACGGAAGACCACACAATTAATGTCAAGTTGAGAGAAAAAGGACCTGTTTAGTAAAGTCCGTGTTCAAATCCTAGCTCAAGCAGCAAAACCACAATATGATAAAATATATCTTCGGGGACAGATTCCTGGCAAAAACTCTGAGCGTTAAAAAAAAACTAAAAAGAAAAACTTCTCAAAAATCTGTCATTTGGAGCCGATCTTCAATTGTTAGACCTAGTATAAGAAGCTAGGTTGTAATCCTTACTGAAGGGTTCTAATAACCAATTATATACGTATGAAGTATGCATATATGTCCCCATAAATCTAACTGCACGATCACTGTAGTCAGTTTAGATCACTGCCACGTAATATTCCCAGTTCTTGGAGCAGCATATCCAACGTGGCAGGAGCTAAGTGGTTCATAGAGATGTCCCATTAAAACTACATTTCATTGGCATCCAGAGCATTCAAGGTGTTCGTAATTATCGATCGGTTTACGTTGTTCCCAGAGAAATATGAACCTATGATGTCGCCTACTCAATATCCACACCAAACAGCGATTTTTTTCGTAATACATTGGACGCCTTTGGGTCTGACGTGCTTAAGTATAATTTCGAGTTCGAAAATTTTATTTGCTTACGTACAACTTCATTCAGTTGTGGACCTCATCACTGAAGATGATTTTTCGATCACAATTCGGGGCAATTATCAATTGCTACAAAGCCCATTCAGTCAACATACGTCGACTTTAAACAGTAAGTCCTGCCGCTCATGTATAAAACTAACACATACAACATGAGTGGTGTTGGAAGATTGGTTGTAGTCCTGACTAAAGGGTTATATATACATAGGTATGACGATTTCCCAAAAGAAACGGAATGACAACTAATTTGACAGATGTGAGTTTAACAAGATGGCCGAGAAGAAGTTCCACTTAAACTTATGCTAGTGTAGGGTATAAACTATTTGTGTGTGTGAGTAATTTTTTTTAAATTTTATTTAGTTTGTATTTGTATTGGTTATTTAGATTATTTGTTATTGTACCAGCAACAACATCATTGCCTATATTATATACCAACAATTCGCGGAAACATTTTCCAACAACAATTGAAAATGAATTTTCCGTTGCAATAATATTAGTTCGTTTATTCACAATTTAATTCAGTCATACATTCATTCAGTCATTCAATTATTTATTTATTTATGGATTTCTGTTTTGTTCTGTAAAGAAAACAACATGGAAATGATGTCATGTTCTGAGTGAAATTTATTTTGAATTAAAATTTATTTAGAGTTTTTTGTTTTTTTATTGAAAATATTTTCAATGCGAATAAATATCACGTTTCAATACAAAAGAGTAACATACAAACGAAATTATATTCCTTCATTAGTATCGGTATTTCAAGCAGAGATAATTTGAACAGAAAACTGTGTCCTCCTTCAAATTTTTTAGTAATATAGGCAAATCGTTCAAAATTGTATGGCAATATAGTTTCTAATGAAACATAGACTCTCGAATTATTTCTGACTAAATATCTGCCCTGAAATAAAATATTAACTGACAATCTGACAATTCGAATACAAAGTTTGTCATAAAGTTTGTCAACTTACCCATTAATATCATCTATCTCATCCGTGGTATAACAACTCGATTAACGGATTCCGGCCTGCTGTAACACATCCTTCTAGGCACTTCTGTTTCTTGAGCGCCTACACCAGTTGGCCACACCAATCGATGACAGGACTTCCTCGATTTGGTCCTTCCAACAGATACAAGATTGTCCTCTTCGCCGACTTCCGCAAATTCCCTCATAAAATGCCCGGCTCGCCGAAGCATTCTTCTGTATTCGAACAACAAGACGACTATGTCGGTGAGGAGCTCATATAGCTCACTTTTGGATCGGATGCGGAAATCATCGCCAACTCACACTGGACCAAAGATCTTACGTAGGACTCTTCTCTTGAATACTCTAAAGGCTCCATATTTCTTCGCCATAAAGAACCACGGATGGAATGAGCGTCTCCAAGAGTATTAGTTTTGTCGTAAGAGAGAAGTCTCTGCTACTCAATTGCCTATTGAGACCATAGTAGTACTTGTTGGCAAGTGCAATCCTACGTTTGATCTCCCGACAGACATCATTTTTGGGTATAACGGCAGAGCCAAAGTAAATAAACTCCTTGACTGTATCAAAAATATAGTTATCGTCCGTAATCTGAGAATCAGCCCGCCGTCCGTTTCTACTTGTCGATAACATATGCTTTGTTTTGCCCTCATTTACTGGCAGACCCATTTTCTTAGACTTCCGTTCTATAGCACTAAAGGCAACTGTAAAATCTCGCTTGGTACGCCCTATGATGCCGATTTCGTCAGCGTACGCAAGCAACTGGATACTTTTTTGGAAAAAAAATGCCATTGCGATGCACTCCTGGCTTCAAAGAGTGCCATTACGATGCACTCCTGCATTTCGCAAAACACTCTCCATGACGAAGTTGCAGAGGTCGTATGATAAGGGGTCGCCTTGTCTGAAACCTCGCACGGTATCAAAAGGTTTAGAATGGTCCATCCTACCTTGACGGAGGAATTGTCCAACGTCATTCTGCATAGCCTTATCAGCTTCGTAGGTATACCGAGCTCAGATATTGCGCCAAAAACACGATCCCTTATGAGGCTATCGAAGGTAAAAAGATGGTGTGTGTCGACTTGTTTTTCGTTAGTTTTGGCATAGTCTGAAAATCTGGTCAATAGTGCACTTGCCAAGTCTGAAACCTTACTAATAAGGTCCAACCAGTGTTTTGATCAGTGGATTTAGTCGTTCACACAATACGCCTTTAAGAACCTTATAACATAAAGACTTACTCGTAAATTTTGACGAGGGCGTGTTGATCACGACGAATGACAAATAAAACAACCATCCAAGCAATCCGTTTATATTCCATTTTAATTCCACCCACTCCATATTCTATGCTTCCAGGTTATAATTGAGAATTTGATCGGTTGTTGGGTTAAACTGATCAAATTTTAATCAAAGAAAAACAATACAAGTTTCCTTCTTTTCGCAAGCATTTGGAAAATGGTATCTACTAAGGAACTAGATGCCCCCGGGGAAGGGAGAGACTACCTTCCACACATTTTACTAAAAGTCCTCTGGCTGAACTTTGCTATCGTATTACTATGAATACGGCATATTCATGTTCTTCGTGTGCCTTAATTGATCTTTAAAATACTGTAGCAAGGATTACAACCTTATTCTTCAAGCACCTATGTTCTGTGCTTTAATTTTTACAGGAGCAGCGGGTTCTACAATTTAATTTCGACTTCGAACGACAGATTTGGAGATCTTTTCTTTGCAATTTACTTTAATATTTATAAGACTATTGAGAGGAAATCGCCAAAATGAAAAAAGTTATTTTCATATATCATTTTGTAAGCTGAGTTTTGAACCCCACGTTCTCTAATCTAATAAGCTGCCTATTACACTATGGCGACTTTCACTTACATTAAGGTTTCTAAAAATACTAAAAATTCCATTCCTAACACCCATCCACTGAACTGTCGGCCGTAGTCTAGTAGGCAATGTGTTGGCTTATTGGATATGAGACTACTGTTCAAAGCCCAGGTCAGACATCTGCAATAGAATGAAATGCAAAAAAATATTTCTTTCACCGACTTCTACTCAGCAGTGCTCTGGCAAAAAAAGAAAAAATATTTAAGGAAACGGTATTGTACCGCCTCTCCTGGATAAAATTTACATGCACCTTATGGGCGGTGCCAAAAGCTAGGTTGCGATCCTGACTAAAGCATAGTAATGACTAAGTAGGAATTTTTGAGACCAAAATAAAATAATCAGCCTCTTGCATTTAATGTTGAACGTGATTGTTATGATTTAATTTCAAATAGTAAAGGTTTGCTATAACCGTAGTTTTTGTTTGAGAGAGCAAGATAGCTAGTGTTTTGTAAGCATAGATCTAATAATGCCTGACCATACATGTATTTTATCATCCGTGAAAAACACATTGGATAGGAATTTGAAGTCGCCGTGGTCTGGTGGGTAGTGTGTTGGCTTAGTTATGTTGGTAGTTATGTCGGCGAAAAGGCCCGGGTTCGTATCCCAGGTCAGACATCAAAACGAAAAATATTTCTTCGGCGACTTCCTCTCAGCAGATTTCTGGCAAAGACTCTGAGAGTAAAAATTGCCATGAAAAGCTTCTCAAAAATCTATCGTTCGGAGTCGACTTTAAACTGTAGGTCCCGCCACTCTTGTATAAAATTAAAGCACACAACATAAGTGGTGTGAGAAGCTAGGTCGTAATCCTGACTGAAGGGTTGTAATGGCCAATTATGTTATGTTATGTAGGAATTATTGACATAACCACCAAAGATCTACATTGAATTATTTTTTCGTTCCACATAAGTACTCATGATATTCTGAGTATGAGTGAACAGTATTGAAAATCAACTATTTTGATTCATTAGTACTCACTACAACATTGATTTACAAGTAGAGGTTGCAATGAGCACGATTATAAGGTTGTCCTCAAGCTCATAACATTTGAAATATGTTTGATTCATAAATTTAGAAAAATACTTATAATTCTTACAAATGATTCGAATCACTCAAGACGAAATCAACAACATTCTGCGTATTGTTAAATATGAGTACGATGAGTACTTAAAACTTGGAATAGTAGAAAGCAGTATGAGTATGAATTTAAAATATGTATGAATGCGTATAAGTATGAGAAATTATAAGTATAACATGAATCTACTCATCGTTTTGAATACTCATTTCTGATCTCTGGTACCCAACATATATCACGGACCTTACACTTTCACTGAAAAGACATTAAAAAGCGTTTATACAGATTTCCATTGATGGAAGATTTCCATTGATGGAATTATGAATTAATTTGGAACACAATATAGTGTGAGAATAATGGAAAATATTCGTTTACATGCTTATCAACCACGCCAGTGAACGAAAGAATAGCCACAATCCGCATCAGGGCAAAATTTTACAACATCAGCCTAATTTGTGCTCACGCCCCGACGGAAGAAAAGGACGATGTGGTTAAGGATGCCTTCTATGCTAAACTCGAGGACGTATACGATAAGTGCCCGGCCCATGACGCCAAAATCGTCCTCGGGGATTTTAATGCGAAGGTCGGGCGGGAAGGTATCTTTGGCCCCACTGTCGGACAGTTCAGCCTCCACGCAAACACTACCTCCAATGGTATGAGGCTGATCGATTTCGCCGCGGCGCGTAACATGGTAGTATGTAGTACCAGGTTTCAGCATCTCGACATTCACAAGGCCACTTGGATGTCCCCTGATCGATCAACATCCAACCAGATCGATCATATTGTGATTGACGGAAGGCACGTGTCCAGTGTACTAGATGTGCGCACATTTAGAGGTCCAAACATCGACTCGGACCACTACCTTGTCGCAGCCAAGCTCCGAGTGCGCATTTGCGCCTCGAGGAGTGCGCGCTCCAGTGCACTGCGAAAGCTGGACGTTAAGAAGCTGCGATCACAAAGGACAGCTGAGGCGTTCTCCGCTCAACTCTCTGATAAGCTCCGTCATTCCCCATCCAATCTCAGCGACATTGGCGGATTGTGGGCCAACATCTCCCACTCCTTGCGCAATACTGCGGAAACAGTCCTTGGTTTCGAGCGCCCACCCCAACGAAACCAATGGTACGATGAGGAGTGTCGCGAGGCAGCTGCAGCGAAATACGCCGCATACAGAAAAACGTTGCAGTCGGCCGCTACGCGAGCCATTGTCGAAAATTATAGAGAGAAGAGAAGGGATGAGAGACGCCTTTTCAGACGCAAGAAGAGGGAGCAGGAAAGGCGTGAGCGTGAGGAAGTCGAGATGTACAGATGTAGGAATGACGCTCGAAAATTCTATCAAAAGGTTAAGCGTCTGACCGAGGGGTATAAGCCCGGAGCGTCTTCCTGCAAGGATGAGAATGGAAACCTGGTTAAAGATCCGCAAGGGGTGCTGAGGTTGTGGAGGAAACACTTCTCTACTCTGCTGCAAGGCGATGACGACATCAATACCGCCTCTAGAGATGATGTTCCGGACCCGATCGATGATGACGGCGTGGAGATTCCGCCGCCTAGCCATGAAGAGGTTAAAGTCGTAATTATGCGACTTAAAAACAACAAAGCGGCAGGTCCTGATGGCCTCCCCGCTGAATTGTTTAAGACCGGATGTAATAAGTTGGTAGGGCGCTTGCACCAGCTCATCTACAAAATATGGTTAGAGGAAAGTATGCCCAACGATTGGAACCTCAGTGTCCTCTGTCCCGTCCTGAAAAAGGGAGACCCTACGATATGCGCCAACTACAGGGGTATAAGCCTTCTCCCTATCGCATATAAGGTTCTTACAGGCGTATTGTGTGAACGACTGAAGCCACTCGTCAAAACACTGATTGGACCTTATCAGTGCGGCTTCAGACCTGGCAAGTCCACCATCGACCAGATCTTCACACTACGCCAAATCCTGGAAAAGACCCACGAAAATCAAGTCGACACACACCATCTTTTTGTCGATTATAAGGCTGCCTTCGATAGGCCCATAAGGGATCGTGTTTTTGCCGCAATGTCTGAGCTCGGTATACCTGCTAAGCTGATAAGGCTATGCAGAATGACGTTGAGCAATTCCTGTAGCTCCGTCAAGGTAGGAATGGACCTCTCCGAACCTTTTGATACCGTGCGAGGTTTCAGACAAGGCGATCCCTTATCATGCGACCTCTTCAACTTCGTCATGGAGAGTGTTCTGCGAAAGGCGGGAGTGCATCGTAATGGCACTATTTTTCAAAAAAGTATCCAGTTGCTTGCGTACGCTGACGACATCGACATCATAGGGCGTACCAAACGGGATGTCACTGCTGCCTTTAGTGCTATTGAACGGGAGTCTAAGAAGATGGGTTTGGCAGTAAATGAGGGCAAAACGAAGTATATGTTACCGACAAGTAGAGCCGTGCGGCGTATTGATTCACATATTACGGCCGATAACTATACTTTTGATACAGTCAAGGAATTCATTTACCTTGGCTCCGCCGTTACCACCGAAAATGATGTCAGTCTGGAGATCAAGCGCAGGATTACTCTTGCCAACAGGTGCTATTATGGTCTCAATAGGCAATTGAGTAGCAGAGACCTCTCTCGCAAGACGAAACTAATACTCTACAAGACGCTCATCCTACCCGTGCTTCTCTATGGCGCAGAAGCATGGACCCTATTAAGAACTGATGCAGCTGCCTTGAGAGTATTCGAGAGAAAAGTCCTACGTAGGATCTTCGGTCCAGTGCGAGTTGGCGATGATTTTCGCATCCGATTTAACAGTGAGCTGTATGAGCTCCTCAACGACATGGACGTTGTACAGCGTATTAATATCCAGCGGCTGCGCTGGCTCGGCCATGTCGTTCGAATGGAGGAGGATGCTCCGGCGAGACGAGTGTTTGATGCGGGGATCTGCGGAAGTCGGCGAAGAGGACGACCTTGTATCCGTTGGAAGGACCAAATCGAAGAAGCCCTGTCATCGATTGGTGTGACCAATTGGCGTAGGCGCGCAAGAAGCAGAGGCGCCTGGAAGGATGTGTTGCGGCAGGCCGAAATCCGTTAATCGGGTTGTTATGGCCAATTAAGTAAGTAAGTAAGCTTATCAACCACGATTTTTTTGGTAATAAAACTCCTAACACAGTCACTTCAAAGCAAAAAGTCAATAAAAAAATATATTAATTTTGCCTCAAAGCCTGTGACAAAGCAATGCTTTTACGAGTACTTTAACAATTCTTTTTTAATTTTTTTAATTTATTTTAATTTATTATATTAATTTTTACGCTTTTTATGACAATTTTTAAGCAACAAAAAGCACATAAATCGTGCAAAACAATTTTTTTACTTCTAAGCTTAGAGTCATAAAATTACAGAATAAAACAAAAACGTTCAAACAAACAAATAAAATCGAAATAAAATTAAAAAAAATAATAATTTAATTCGACCACAAATTTCTATGATAATTTCAACAATTTATTTGTGTTAATTGCTGACACACTGATAAAGGCAAAACACGACCGACAATAGCATCAGGCTTTAGCATTAGGCCTTAGCATCACCAGCAGTATCATCAGCAATAATAAATAAAAAGAATGGAATAAAAATTAATTAAAAATTAACACAACAATAAAAACGTCGATAAAATTTAATGACTTTGAAAGAATTTTATCTTCTCACCAAAAAAGAGCTGAAAATGCTCCACCACAATTATTTACGAATTCATATCACATCAGAGCTGGGAGTATTTTCGGGAAAATTAAAACAATTAAGCACAAGAGTTTTTTTTTATAGGAGGTTTATGCCTTGGGATTTGTACACACACATTTCGGGCTATGATAGGATTTGTTTGGAAATTAAATTAAAAAGAAAATATTCATAGAATCCTTGAGAACATGAGAGGTTAATGACGATGGTAAGACAATTGCATTGACTTCAGCTGGGGACAGCTGGAGCAAAAAAAAAATGTTGAAATATTTTCGATTTTATTTAAGAAGTTTTCTATTGAGAATTTAGTTTAAATTGTTAGCAATTAAGTTTAAAGCCTGTAAGCAATAGAAAAAATTAATTTTCAGTAATTTTAAGGCATCTGGCTTGCGCTTTGGTGCATTTCCCCTCTTCAAATCATTCCTTTTTTTATATTATTTACCGTTCCTTTAAGGAAAATTACGATAAACACAAAGGTTTTACTCTTCTGGCTCATTTTCCTATTTTAAGTCAAGTTCTGGTATCAATTTGCCAGAATATTAATTCCGCCATAACAGTGACTGAAGTGAGTGAAGACGTTAAAGAACCTCTTACAATAAGTGCGCCAGTTAACGAACTTCACATACCTCGTCTATCTCCACACATTAAGTGAATGACTACAATAAGGATATCACATCGTAGTAAAGACCCATTCAGAAATGTTAAGAGTAGAACAGAAAACTTACATACTTAATTAATTTTTGAGAAACTTTGCATGGCAAATTTATTCATTCTCGTATTTTATTTTGTTCGAGATGTCTGAACTGTATTGTGAACTAGGATCTTACGACTAATAAGTCAACACACTATCTGCTAGGCTACAAGACTCCCATCTACTCATTGCTGTAAACTTCCACGTGTACGACAGCTTAATTTGTCAAATTATACTAGAGGCAGAAGTATAGCAAGAGTGTATCGCACCCTATTTATAGGTTAACATCATATTCGACTCCATTATGACAGCGTACGCTGTCGATATTGATATTGCAGGGCGTACCAACACAGGAGTCCAGTAAGATGGTCTGGTTGTAAACGAGGGCAAAACGATGTAGATTTTATCGACAAGTATAGACGTAGGATCTCAGTTAACGGCCGATAAATATATATTTGATATAGTCAAGGAATTTATTTATCTTTTGTCCGCCGTTACCACCTAACATGATGTCAGTCTGAAGATCAATCGCAGTATCACTCTAGCCAACAGATGCTGCTGTAGGCAATTGAGCAGCAGAGACCTTTCTCGTAAGACAAGCGATTTTAAGGGCTGATGCAACAGATTTGAGAGTATTCGAGAGAAAATTCATACGTAAAATCTTTAGTCCAGTGCGAGTCGGCATTCCGCATTTCGATCCAACAGTGAGCTGTATGAGCTCCTCAACAACAGAAACGTTATACAGCATTATCGCTCGGCTGAAGCTAAAATCGGGGCCTGTACTGTCGAGCACTTCTGTGATATGATTCTGAACAGCGAGGAAAATTGGAACAGCATAGCCTGCTACTCTGAAGTCTTACTGAAATTGAAGAAAATTGACTTCGATGAGAGAAGTAGAGTGAATGTTTAAATATCTTCTCGGATTTTGTTGCGCAATTCGAAGGCGGATCCTACAACTACTCATAAAACTAGTCCTTCAACTAGTCCTACAACTAGTCCTACAACTAGTCCCACAACTAGTCCTAAACTAGTCTTAAACTAATCCTGAATTAATCCTACAACTAGTCCTAAACTAGTCCAACAACTAGTCCTAAACTAGTCCTACAACTAGTCCTACAACTATTCCTACAACTAGTCCTACAACTAGTCCTACAACTAGTCCTACAACTAGTCCCGCAACTAGTCCTATAATTAGTCCTAGACTAGTCCTACAACTAGTCCTAAACTAGTTCTGCAACTAGTCCTAAACTAGTCCTACAACTAGTCCTAAACTAGTCCTACAACTAGTCCCACAACTAGTCCCATAACTAGTCCTAAACTAGTCCTACAACTAGCCCTACAACTAGTCCTAAACTAATCCTAAACTAGTCCTCCAACTAGTCCTAAACTAGTCCTAAAACTACTCCTACAACTAGTTCTAAACTAGTCCTACAACTACTCCTACAACTAGACCTAGAACTACTCCTACAACTAGTCCTAAACTAGTCCTACAACTAGTCCTACAACTACTCCTACAACTAGACCTAGAACCACTCCTACAACTAGTCCTAAACTAGTCCTACAACTACTCCTACAACTAGACCTAGAACCACTCCTACAACTAGTCCTAAACTAGTTTAGGACTACAACTAGTCTTAGAACTAGTTTAGGACTACAACTAGTCCTAGAACTAGTTTAGGACTAGTTTAATAATAATAATAACAATAATAATCCTAGAACCAGTTTAGGACTAGTTGTAGGACTAGTTGCAGGACTAGTTGTACGGCTAGTTGTGGGACTAGTTGTAGGACTAGTTGTAGGACTAGTTGTAGGAATAGTTGTAGGACTAGTAGTAGGAATAGTTTTAGGACTTGTTGTAGGACTATTTGTAGGACTAGTTGTAGGACTAGTTTAGGACTAGTTGTAGGACTAGTTCTGGGACCAGTTGTAGAACTGTTTGTGGGACTAGTTGTAGGGCTAGTTTAGGACTAGTTGTGGGACTAGTTTAGGACTAGTTGTAGGACTATTTGTAGGACTAGTTGTAGGACTAGTTTAGGACTAGTTGTAGGACTAGTTGTAGGACTAGTTCTGGGACCAGTTGTAGGACTGTTTGTGGACTAGTTTAGGACTAGTTGTAGGACTAGTTGTAGGACTAGTTGTAGGACTAGTTTAGGACTAGTTGTAGGACTAGTTTAGGACTAGTTGTAGGACTAGTTTAGGACTAGTTGTAGGACTAGTTCTAGGACTAGTTAGGACTAGTTTAGGACTAGTTGTAGGGCTAGTTGTAGCGTAAAAGCAAACAAAAAAAAGCGCACGGTCATATAGTTCGAATAGAAGAGGGTGCTCCAGCGAGATGGGTATTTAATGCGATGATCTGCGGAAGTCGGCAAAAAGGACAACATTGTTAGCGTGCAAGGACCAAATCGAGGAAGACCTGTCATCGATTGATGTGACCAGTTAATCGTAAGTAAGCAAATATCCCAGTCTAAAAGATTGAATTCCGGAGATCTGGTTTATACCGATGATACCGATGTTTTCTAATTGAACAGAGTGCTAGCGTTAACAGCTTTTACTTCAGTTTGCTTCAATATTTTTGTAACTTTTATTAAGTTTTTATTTAATTTATTACATAAGTTTGCTTAAGTTTAAACTGATGGTGCTTTTAACTTTTTAATAAGTTTCCTTAAGTTCATATATCAATTTTCAGTAGCTTTTATCCAAGTTTACTTAAGCAAGTATTTAATTTTTATTTTCCTTAAACTAGCAGATATTTATAGGCCTTTGCCGAAAGTTGTTTATGAATTATTAACGAATATTGTATTTTGAATTTATGAAATAATAAATATCGGCCATAAAACGGATCTTAATAAATAAGAAACATAAACCCTCCACCACCACAACCTCCACTAGCAGTGCACTATGTAAGATTCCATAGACCATTCGTATCCTCCTTATATTTCGGTAGATAAATTTCTACCAACACAAACAAAACTCCTGCCATTTTACCTTCTTTTTTTGTTGTTGTTGTTGTTTTTGGTAACTGAATTATTTCTTTGGTTTTATTGTTATTGTTGTTGTTGTTGTTGTAACAGTTCTAACCATTTAACGAGTGCATTAAATTATTTGATCGTTAATAATTTATTTTAAATACACTCGAAAAGAAGAAGATAAGAAGGTTAAAAAATAGGGAACGAAAAACAAAAATCAAAAGGAGGAAGCATAGAGCCTAACAAAGTAGATTTGAAACCGTAACTAAGTAAACAGAACAGACAGACTGGCAGGCAGGCAGTTAGGCAGACAGGCATATATGAAAGGAATACATGGATATAAAATAAATAAAATCAAATACAAATAAAATGAAAATAACAAATAAAATGAAATAAAATAAATAAAGAATAGAAAATTCTAATAGTCGTAACGACAACTTGGGTTCTAACCTCAACCTCCTCTATGCCCAACCTACACGGACGAACCATTTCAATGGCGTAAGTAACGCATATCCAGAGACAAATAAACTCAAGGAAAATTGCAAGTTTACACGCACACACAAGGAAATACTCATAAATATTTTCGTAAGTGTATTGAAGGTATTAAGACGAATACGTGAGAACTCTACTTTTACAGGAAGTCTAAGATAATAGCGATCTCCGGTCAGTGAAAAAGAAAAAGATTCTGAACGTTACTAGAATTACTAAAGAATTTTCATAGGTACAGCAGATATAAGTTTAAAGACAGCTCGATGGAGTATACGAATATGCGAGTATGTACGTTAACGGCTTTTTTTTTGTATCCCAAATCCAATCTTAGCGGTATTGTGGTCGATGTAGCATTCAACAGATGGTAAATTGAATTTATTTCGAGTTATGAATCCTACTGAGGATTGTTGAAAGGGAGACATCGTATGACATGCGATTTATTTTAAAGGATTACGCATTATCTCGGTTTCATTTCTCTCCACAACCCAAACTTATTTAACTAAACGATCTAGACACTTAACACCAATCAGATCACGCTCTCATAATGGTGCCTCTTATATTGGGTCCGCTAAATAAGATTTTTCTTTCTTTTGAAAATGCAAAATTTCTTTTTTTATTTGAAAGTACAATCCTTCCGTTTAATAATGGAAAATAATTTCATTCAAATGGCTGCCTCGGCTGGCCATGCAGTAGCCTACACGATCAATCCAGTTTTTAAGCACATTATCGATTGTGTGTAGTTGTATTTCACCAATTGCTTTACGAATATTGCCCTTTAAAGCATCAATTATCTCTGGCTTGTCGGATTAACATTTATCTGTGACGGCACCCCACAATTAATTGTAAAACGATATCAAATCGCAAGTCCGAGTTGGCCAAACGACATCACCTCTGCGGATGATAATGCGATCTTCAAAAACAGGGCTCAAAACATCGAGTGTAGCTTCGGCTGTGTGGCACGTAGTGTCGTCCTGTTGAAACCAAATGTTGCCAATATCCTCCTCTACAATTTTTGTGAACAAACATTCGTTCAACAATTATGCCTCTGGACCAAAATTCGCACCAAACAGTGACTCGTTTTGGGAGCGTCAGCTTTTGAATGTATGCGTGCGGGTTTCCTGCGCCCAAAAGCGACAATTTTGCTTGTTTACATACCCGCCAAGATCAAGATAAGCTTCATCTGAAAGGTGATGATTTTTTTTTCCAAAATCGGCGTCTTCTGTAAGTCGATCGCAGGCCCACTTAGCGGAGCGAAATAGCATATACAAAACCATATTCGTTCAATCTGTCAAATCAGATATGCGCTAAGTGTTACCATTCACGAAATAAGCACTAGTTGAAAAAAATCGTTAGATGGCGGACCCGAAAGAGGGTTTTATAGATTGTCTCCACCTTAAATCATATGAATGGGACCATCATGAGATCAGTTCTTAGCACCTATCATTATTATCATTTAAGATCGCCAGTTTAGTTTGCTCTAAATATCTGTAATATATCGGCGTTCTGTTTAGGATATCTGTCTGCCTTTTCTTTAGGAACTCACATTCATGCCTTCAGAGACTTTTGAAGCAGCGTGATCCTCTAAAAGGTTTCATAAGTCCCTACACTGACCCATTCCTCTGATGCACGTGATTACAATACTCTGGTTAGATCGGTCTGTATAGACGTCTATCCAATATGGGTATTCCATTGTAAAATCTACCGCGCTAAGAAAAATTATTTTGGATCTAAGAAGTGAACTTATTTACGAAAAATGGCAACAACACCAACCTCTAACTTATACCAGAGCCTCACTCAGAGGTCTGCTGAGCCTGTATAAGACAGACCTAATTATTGGAACGGTCAGTTGCTGGGCTCTTAACAACACTGAACAGATGTATTATATTGATACAAGGAGAATGAAATTTAGGAGACTGCTTAGAAGAAGTTGTGTTTATAGATATAAGGTTTCAAGTTGTTTAAATTATAAACTATAAGCGTTTGAAGGCTGAAGGTTACGCATTATGGTCAATCGACCATAAACGATTACGTAACAAACGTGAGTACCAGCCAAACAGTGTAACAAAGAGCCACTTTGTGACGGTGCTCCATTAAATCTATCTATTATAATTGATAAGTAGACTTGCTCTATCCCGAAATTTGTATTCTCTAGGGTTTTATTCCATTCTCGGAAGGTGTAACTGGCTGTTACACCATTCAGTGAGGATCACAACACCACCTATGTTGTGAGTGTTAATTTTTATCTTTTCTGAGAATAAAGTGGAGTTGAATGAAGCCAAGTCAAAAAACATGCCGTTCGGAATAGATTTAAAAGCTGCTGGTTCCTCCACTCATGGATAAAACTAACATGCACAACATAAGTGGTGTGAGAAGCTAGGATGTAATACAAACTGAAGGAGTTTAATGATCAGTTATGTATGGATGTATGTAATGGGACTTATTGCAGGATTTGATTTATTTTTAGTACATAAATACAGAGCTAACTAGAGTTTCGTAGCGATTTATTGAATTTACTTCTCTTGCATATTAACGCCAAACTGAAATATCAGTAAAGGTGCCTCTTATAGCGTACAAACGTATGCGTATGTGGAGTATGAATAGAACGTACAAATGAAATAAAAATAAAAAATAATTTTCAACGAAATTGAAATAAACACTAGAAAACCAAAGCAGACTAAAACTTGTAAAACCCACATGCCACATAAATAAACGAAATATGAACCCCCGAATAGCTTCTGCTACTATTGCTGCTGCTGCTGCTGCTGTCGGTGCTTTCAATTTTTTGCCACACTAAGTTGCAAAATCGAAACCGATTCTATAAGATGAACAGGGAAGCGAAGGTGGTTTCGTTGGTATAAATACTGAACACAGACCACCCTTCACCCCTCCCAAATAATAGTCGCACATGGTTAAGGGTAATAAATGTTTGAGAAACGTTTCTGAATTATGAGAAGAAGACAGCCAAGGTATGGGGGCTTAGAAAAATAGACGTGTGGTGCGTGTACACATAAGGAGGAATGCTGATGATTTTATGGTAGAAACATACGTTTAAAGAAATAGTCTATAGGTAGATATTGTACGTCCATAAGTTTTATGATTTTTATTTTGTCTTTGTGGGCGTTTTACTGTTATTATTTTCGGCGGAATTGAAGAAAACTTTCCCAAGAATTTTAAAGCGTTTTATAGCAACTGCAGTGCAAAAAGTGTAATTCAAACAAGGAATTAAAACGCAAACAATTGATGAAACTATAAGGGGCATATAACTATTGGGATACTGAGTCACATAAGCCACTTAACCATCTACCTTTTGCATTTATTTTGTTTCGATTCTCGGATTAATAAATCCAGCAATTCTTTCATCCCCCTTCTTAAATAAAAAACGTTTGTTTCGGTGCTCGCCGAAGAAAAAACTTGAAAAGTTTTAGTTCTGCTGTTGCTATATTTGTGGCCTTATGTGGCACACTAAAGTTTTATTTTAATTTTGCTCATACAAAATTGAGATTGTATGCTGGTCCAGCTAATACAGTCTTTTAAATATTGCCTGTACACCACTAACCGCACCGCACCGCATCCGTTATCATGTCGATATTTAAACGAACAGGGGTATAAGATTATAACGTCACTACATTTAATTTAAAGCTCCCACGAGTCTTGGCTTCAATAGTTGTGTTGTGCCCATTTCAGACAGCATTGGAGCCATTCAGTTTGTTTCGTAGACCCAAAAATAAAGAAATGAAACGAATGAAACAGACAAAGAGAGAGAGAGAGAGAGAAAGACAGACAAATGCTTATGAATGAAAATCTTTATGGCTTACTGTCCGCCTTTATGTCTTGAACGTTTCGAACATTATTGATTTCAAATTGAAAAATTTGCTAAAGTGGGCCTATTTTAAGCTACTTAACGCCACCATAGAGAATAGCAAAATAAAGAAAACTTTATTAATAATACTTGAGAAATTGAGAGACACAAAGAAAACAATAATAATCCCAACAAACAGAGTCACTCAGCCAGCTAGGCACATGGTATGTGGTATTACCGTCTAAAAAAACTAGGTTTTCTTCTGTATTTCTTTATTTATTTAATGGTTATGGTTATTGTTGTTGTTGGAATTGTAGGTGGAGGTATAGAGAATTAAAATATTCATGTTAATAACTTTATTTTATTTTATTTGCTTTCATTTGTATCATTTTCTTTTTCATTCCTTATTTACTATTCATGAATTCTCTTCTCATATATTTGTTATCTGGAGAGGTGGGGGCCTATTCAATAATGAAAATTATTCCAGACATAAATACCACAAACGATTTAATGCCAAAACTAGATATCATTAAAGTTTATTCTTTTTACAGAATTAGGTTTTCTAAGGAGTGACACCCCTCTTAAGGATTTTTGTCCAAAGTAAAGCTTTTGACTAGGTTTAATCAAAAATCATTTGGTTTTAGCCAACTTGAGTTTGAGGAAAAATAACGTATTATTACGTTTTTAACCTTTTAAAATATTACAAATAAAAAATAAAAATAAATATGTGCTTAGTTTTAATTAAATTCTTTATAGTTCGCACAATTCTGTATGCCACTGTTCACAACTTGATGTAAACAACAACAATTGCTTTGTTGGTTTATCTTCTTTACGCTCTTTTACTTAAATAATGGCAGATCTTTATAACGGAGATCTTCATCATACGATAATTCTCATCACATGCAACGTGTCATCACACAAAACTGACTGAATTTTTACTAACACCGTAAACAGTCTGATAAATGATCTTGAAGTTGAACGTTGGTGAAGACGAGTATTGTTGTTTGTGTATTTTGTTTACATTGTTTGTTGTTGCATTTTTGTTCACTTATTGATCCTCCTTTTTTTTACTAATGTTGTTGTTATATTATTATTTACTTGTTTATCATGTAAACATGTTGAATATTTTCATATTTTCATTCTGTAGTTTCTGTTTATCATTTTAAGGTTAAAGGATGTAACACCATCTCCACTTGTGTAACAGCATAGTAACTGCTGTATACAATAGAATAGTTGCTACATTACGCGTACATACATGTTTGCTCATTACAACCCTTTAGTCAGGACTACGACCTAGTTTCTCACATCACTTATATTGTGGGCACTAATTTTTATACGTGAGCGGCGGCAACTACAGTTTAAAGTCCATTCCGTACGAAATTTTGACTACAATCTGTTGAAAGCAAGTCTGATTTATGGTTTGAAACATGGGCTCACGCTTAATAAGCCAGCACACTACTTACTGGACTACGGTGAAATATCGAGTATCGAGATGCATGCTAACAATCTAGTCGTATTAAGAGACAATTTTAATAAGAAATTGTTTTGGGGAATTTAGGACCTTGAAGTTGCCGTAGTCTAGTAGGTAGTGTGTTGACTCATTAGACGTAAGGCTACGGTTCAAACCCCCAAATCGACTTTTACCTATAGGTCCTGATACTCATATGTAAAATTAATACCCACAATATAAGTGTAAGTGGTGTAAGAAGCTAAGTCGGAATCCTGACTGAAGGACTGTAATATCGAACCAAGAATTTAGACATCTTTTGTGTTTTAAAGACACGAATTTCTTGAAATCGAATTGCAATGCAATCGTCTTTGAGTGATTGCGTTTGATGGAAAATTTAACACACATTCTCAAAGAATTATAAACGGTAACTATAACTGTTGTGATGAATTTTCATTGTGTTAAGTTTTCTTATTTAAAGTGAATGCGATAGTTTAGTTTGTACTTGTCACAGTGACATGGCCACAGACAATGAGTTGCCAGCCGAAACTTACATTTTTTTTGTGTTTTTAATTTAGTTTTGGCATCGTTACAAACGTAACACATTTTTGAAACTTTTTTTTTTTGTGTTCTTTCAAAAAAAAATTTTTTTTCGTTCTTTTTTATTGAAAATTCAACCGACAAAAGGAAAAAACTTTTTTGTGGAAAATCTAAAATTCCATTTTGCTCTTTAACTCAACCTAAAAGTATCAACGGATTTATTGTTAAGTTTCTTTTGTTTGAAAACAAAAATTCTGTTCTAAACACAATGCTGAGAGAAACTGAAAAAGTTTTCTAAATTCTCGTTTACAATGAATGCAGAGAAGCTGGGCAACCATAGACAGCCGCCATGTAGCAATTGCAGGAAATAACAATGAAAAGGCGTGCTTCAGACAAAAGTAAGAGTCCAGAGTTAGACCAATCCTTTAAAAGAGTACGCCTTTTGTCAAGATAACTGGTAACAAATATCGAACACACACACACACACAAACACTCTTACATACATACAAATACAGTTGCTTATTTAGAATTCTGGTTACTTTTTAGAGAAACTTTCTTTCCTTTTTTGGAAGTAAAAACTGTATTAAAAGCAATCAGCATTACGGAGGAAGTTTTGTTGTTGATTTTTTTTTTCCTAGAACAGATGGCATGGGAAGGTAAAAATTTTGTGGCTCAATTCAGTTTAATGTCAAGTGCTTATCCTTTTTGTCCGCCTTACAACAATTCAATAGGTCAAGCAAAAGTTATTTTTTTTTGTTTGTTTGTTTTCAATATGAAAGCTTTAAGGATTGAATGAAAAAGTGTTTTTAAAAATTCAATAGGAATTCCTAACAAACAATTTAAGAAGAAGATCTAAAAAATTATTCAAGTTCGAGTTTCTTTTTCAAATGTACTTTATTTGCAGTGATACAATAGTAGCAGTAGCAGTAGTACCTTACTGGCCTATGCAACTTTATCATTACATTACTAGTGTAGAGCATTGGTTTTTAAAAATGTTCTCCTAAACTATGCTTAACTCCACTGTAAATAATTTTATGATCCCTTCAACGTTTTAAAAGTGAATAGATTTTCGGAGAAAAACATCCTCCTCTGTTACCTTAAAAATGTTGCATATTTCAAGCATTTGCCAGTGCTTAGACAATCACAAAACTCTTCAAAAATTATTCACAAACTTCCTTCTTTATCTAACTGCCTTCTTGTCTCTTTCTTTTAACATCAACCTGACTGTCGTATGGCTTAAAGTGACAAACGTTTATCGATTCTCAATAATTATTGATTCCCCAGCAAAAAAGACAGAGAAAGGGAAGGTAAAGGTAAACTTCACAGTAAAGAAAGTACAACAAATGCAAGAGCAAAGTGGAAAAGAAAAAAAGGAAAAATGAGAGTTTGCAAAAAAGTTACATGAGGTCGACTATTAATGTCAACAAATGATGTCCTATCTTCTAGTAAACTTTTCTCGAAATTTATAATGGACTTCAGGGTAACAGCTACAGTCGACGTTATCTAGTGTTGCTTATCGGTCCTCAGACCTGAGTTTCTCAAAAATCTATCGTCCCGAGTGAACTTTAAATTGTGGATTACACCACTGGTGGCTAAAGTTAACACGCACAACATGAGTGCTGTGAGAAGCTGAGTTGTAATCTTCGACCTTCAGAAGCTAGATGATTGCTCGGTATTTCCTCGCCCGCCTTTAAACCTACCAGCATTCCATTGGATAACTGAAGAATCAATTTTGCAAGTGGCAAAGTATTAAGAAGACATAAACTTCTGTTCTTTAGTTTAGGTTAGGTCGGAGTAGATAGCTCCGATATCAAAAGCTCACTTGAACATGCCCGTTGTGACGCTGGGAAACAAGCCAGAAAGTTTGATAAACGAAGAAAGAAATTGAGAACCAAATAAGCTATATCTGCACCTAGCAAAAGACGGGCACTGACAAAGAAAGTGGATAACAGTCTCCTCTTCTTCAGCGGATCTGCATCCATGGCAAAAGTCGTTAATTGGGATCCTCATCCTTTCCGCTTGCCTACCGATAACGCAATAACCTGTAATCATGACCGCTGTGGTTGAGATGCCGTCACGACCAAGTCCAAGTAACTGATTGCTACGCCTTCTATCCATCAAGGGCCAGGTGAGTCTAATGGTGGAGCAGGAATCTTCATTTACCCAGGATAAGTTGGTGTCCCCAAAGAATTTCCGCGCAATGGCCAACTAGACCCAATTCAATTGAAGAGAATTCCAGAAAGAGTGCACCAGCTCTGGTGAGCTCTTCGGCCCTAGAGTTTCCCGGAATCTAATACTAATTGACTATGAGTAAAGACCGAGACGCGAGTGAAAGGAGCACTGTTGACGAGTAACTGGCCATTACCTCCGCCTAAAATACGCTGCTCTTGGTATATATATCTGGAAGTTTCGGGGAAACGACTGTATTAGAATTCTAGTAGGCCCTACTCGGAACCAGAAAGTAGAAACCCTTGTCAAGACAATATTCCGCAGGAAGATAGTCAAAGTTTATAGGGGCCACAGGATCAACCTCCAAAATAATGGAATGAACAGAAGGTACAATGCGCCAATGAGACAGGGCATTAAGTGTAGTCGCAGCGATGCATTGCCTGTCCAGAGCAGACCACCAGAATGCAATAACGTATATGTAAGAGATTAGTTTCGATGACCGTAGAATACATCCAGCGCATGATCCTTGGGCGAAGACTCCATCTTGTTCCGACCGCTCTACTACAGCAGTAAGCAGCACATTCCGCCTTACTTGCACTAGCAGCCAGATTCGCCCTCCAGTTGAGCTTAGGGTTGAGGATCAGGGCCAGATATTTAACCTCGAGGTTCAACGTGAGACTACTAACGCATATGCTAGGAAGAGAGAAGGTTGGAATTTTATATCTCCTAGTAAAGAGAATCCAAAAACCTGTACAAAATCCCTACACCAGTCCAATATAATTGACAGCGTCAAGTTCAACTTATCCGACAGCGTTTGCGGACAAATTTACGACGCGAAAATGTTAATGTCGTTAGTGTAAGCTATGGCGTCATTTCAAAAGTGTTCCAGCCGCCTCTAAAGAGTAAGTTGACTGCAAGGTTCTAGAGAAGTGGGAATAGAACACCGCCTTCTAGAGTGCCTCTGCGAACAATTCTCTGACAATTTGCGGCTCCCACTGAAGACGTTACTATCCTCGACTTGAGGGGAAGCTCGATGAACCTGACCGGATTGTGTCCCAGATACAAAAAACTAGGAGCGCTAATTATGGCGGCCGGTTCGCCTTTACTAAATGCATCCTCAATGGCCAAAAATGTGAGTGAAGTGTATTCCTTAGCGTGCATGGACTTTTCCACCCAAGAGATAAGAGAGTGTAGTGCAGTCTCCACTGATTTACCTCTCATATACGCATGTTGGGAAGTGTATAGAAGTGCTGGATTAATCAAGGACCTCAAATGAACATCAAGAATTCTTTCCAGTGTCTTCAGAAGTAAGAAATTCAGACTTATGGCTCTATAATCATTTGCCGTTCTGTAACATTTCTGTTCTTTATCTGCGTGTAAAAATAAACAGGAGTGCTTAGCAATTTAGTTAAAGAGTTGGCGATATTGTTTTCAGTGCTATCTACCTACAGAATTTTAATTGAGATCGGAACTTTATGATTTCCTCTTCAGTCATCTGAATATGCTACCTGTGGTTGTAGCCAGCTTGCTGAGGGAGCTCATCCTTGCTACGCATTATGTAGATCTAAGAAAGACCGCATGTTTTGAACAATTTCTTTGGGTCAAGGTATCTACCGTCGTTCTAACACGGTTGCAAATTGTGTTTGTAGGAGATCAAGACTGACATCCTACAATCGAAACACAACATAATTCCTCCATTGCTTATGCTTTGGTAGCGTACATGAAAAACTACAAACTTCTTGATAAAAAGGCCAACCAAAGTTTAGAAAAAAAAAAAATACAAACAAAAAAGAAGCAGATGAAGAAGAAGAAGGGAAAACTAAAAAAGACATTCTTTTTCTGCAGAAGTAATTTCAATAAAACTTTCAAAAACTGAGTTGAGCTCAACTTCTTTTTTCTTTTTCTGTTTTGGAAAACATTTCAAGTCATTTTAATACAATTTAGTTTCCTCTCATTCAATCACCTTAAAATTCTTGCCATAAAATCTAGTAAATGCCCAGGAAATGCCAGCCAAAAAGCTTTAAGTGAATTAAGGACTGCCAAGGGGGGGTGGTAGTAGTAGATTGCTTGTCATTGAGTCCATGTTCACTTGAGTGATTTGAGGGAATATTGAATCTGGTTTGTATTAAATTGTCGTAAAAATGCTTAATTTAAGTATTGTGCGCTCAAGCATCATTCAAATTCGATTTCTTTTCTTGTGTTTCTCTTCTTTCTTTTTTTTTGTTTTTCTTTGTTCTTCCACTTATTCTGTGTTATATTTCTTCTTTAACTTTTCTTTTTTCTTTGTCTCACATTTTCTTTTTCTCTTCCTGATTGTGGTGGTGCACTCAAACACATGCAAAAACATGCCATAAATTTTTCTCAAAAAGGACTTTAGATTTCCAAGAGAATTGTTTTCATGTTGCTGTTGCCGTTCTGTTTCAGCAGCATAGGCCTGTAGAGGAAAAAATACGCAATAAAAAATGGAAGCATTTGTCTTTGTAGCTCCACATCATCATACTTTAGTCCTCCAGCAAAAAATTGGGAGAAAAAAAGGAAAAGAAAAATTAACAAATATCCGACTGCCATACTGCCTGTATTGTTAGGAAAAAAAAATGGAGAGACAATGGATTTGTTTTTCTCTTCGAGAATTTCCTTGATGAGAAGCCTGTTTTAGAGAAACAATAAATTAAACGCACTATTTGCAAGCACAAGAAAACGAAAATAGCTATCAAAATACATGTAGGCGGACAAGGAAGCAATGGCTTGGTTTCCTGATTTAAAATTACGCTCAATAAAATGCAAAATCCCAAAGAAATGTAAAGCTCAGGGCATGATAATTGCATGGAATGGGGGAGATAGAGTCTCTTAATTTCTTTACAGCACATTCACTTGTTGTATTGGAAAAAAAACTGTAAACCGTAGGCAGCATTTGTGAGAACTCAGTAAGTAGCCGAAGAGTCGTACTGGACACGGGACAAGCATGAGTTACGGAACTGCACTCTTCTAATGAGACTTCACCTATAACTACCTCTACTACACCGTTACTCTATTATTGTTACCGCGAATAGCTGTCTACTTAAGTATAGCAACCATAGCTGCCAGATAAATAAGGCCTTAAATCGTCAATTATTAAAAAAAAAATCTCGTCAAAATCGTCAAACACGTTCTTGGAAATCGTCAAACAAATCGTCACAAAAATTCAGTGTGATATACGCTAGAATCGACACATTTTTTAGTGCCTTAGTTTCTTAAGAGAGTGTAGGAAATGCTTCACTTCATCTGATTTTGTTATGATTTACCGTTACCGTTTATATCCGAAAGCGATTAGAATAAACGACTATTTTGAGACCTCTCGATCGCTTAGAAGAAAGGATGAAGTTGCCCGTTAATGACGGTAGGATATTGAACTCCATTGTTTCAGTTTGTTCTCGGGACTCCCCGACAATTATGTATTCTTAAGCAACACTTGCCTTTATTGGCTGGCACATACATATGTATGTGGTGGATTGACCAGTGGACCAGTGATCACTCACTGCATTACAGACAAAATTCGTTCTTTAGTCGATCTATTCGTACGTGGAACTCCCTTCGTACAGATATTGAAGTTTTTTGTCTTTTAAGAACATAAGATACAGAAAAATTTGGCAATAGTAATAACTGCGAAGTAAATTCAAAGCTTAAAATGGCTTTTAATGTACTATAGCAAGGGATATGATGTAAATTTTTAATTCACAAAAATCGTCAAAATAAGGGCATAAATCGTCTCATCGTCAATATAATATTTTTGGAGCACAAAATCATCAAATCTGGCAGCTATGATTGCAACCATGCGTTCTATTGTAGTTTTCTTATGCTTTATAGGGAATCTCTAAATCTCTTCAGTATGCCACTCAGAGTCAACAATGAGAATTCCCAGCTTAGGATCTGATATGTAACCAAATGTTACTTTCTGGCATGCATTAATAACCTACAGGTTCTAGGAATTTGTTCCGATTCTCATCATCACAAGACCCACACGTTAAGCTCATTACTGGATAGTCTGATGAACTTAGATTTCCTGTTATTGCACTTCTCAACACAATTTTTGATTGCTTTAAATCCATTTGATTTATAATGAGTGCCTCAACACCAAATTTTATACGTATTTGTTTGCAAAATTTCAAGTACCTTATGAAGTGTATATTTTGTTGTTGTCTGTTCGTGTAGTTTTCGTATAAGTTAACATAGTTGTGAAGTTGCCGTAGTTTAGTAGGTATTGGGTTGGCTAATTGGACGTAAGGCCATGATTCAAATCGCAAATAAAATAAAATTTTAACATTTCTTTGGCGGCTTCTTCTCAGCAGATTTCTGGCATTATTGTAATTTCTCAATACACAGTTTTTGATTGCTTTAAATCCATTTGATTTGTAATGAGTCCTCAACTCAAAATTTTATACGTATTTGTTTGCACAATTCTGTATACCGTATGAAGTGTATATTATGTTGTTGTCAGCAAATTTCTGGCAAAAACTCTGAGAAGTATATCAAAAATCTGTTGTTTGAAGTCGATTTTAAATTGTACGTCCCACCACTCAATTACAAAATTTACTAACACATCGTAAGCGGTGCAAGAAACTAGGTTGGAATCCTTAGTGAAGGATGTTTTAAATACCTCCATAGAAGGTTTCTGTTACCATCAACGGTGTGAGAGCTCCCCTACAAACAAGATCGCCTTCTTATTTAGTGTCTAGAGTTCCAAACAGACCAGACTTAGGACCTAGCAGGGAGTAACCATATTTCACGGAGGTCTGAGTGCTAGATTACTTTTCTGTGTGCTACCAAAAACGAAAGTTCGAAATAAGTTCAGACCAAGAGATTACCACAACGTACTGAGTTAGATATTTTAACAAAGTTTAGCTTCTCAAACTAACGTTGAAAGAATAATACTAGCAAAGTGAGTTTGTAATCGTATTGTCTCCCACCTGAACATATGGTTCAAATGCAGATTCCATAACGACTGAGGTGGTTAATAATTTTTGCTTTATTTCTCGAAACACATTGCTATTGAGCAACAGTTATAAATTTGATTTCGCTTTCAGGGGGCTATTTGATAATTGGTTCTGACACCCCAGTCTGTCATCTCTATGACCTCATCGATGGATGGGTTAGGAAGGAAGAGCAGAGGCGTTAGGGGAACGCCTGCTGTGGACATTAAGAGAACAGATTGGCTGCTGGGCTTGGTTAAGGGCAGCTTAAGATTAGTTGTCGGTTTTACCACGGCTGGGATCTGCGAGATTAGGTTGCAGATCCCAGCCGGACTATTTCAAAGTAGGTTGCGATGAGGAAGAGTTGGAGACTGTCGAACACCTCCTCTGTAACTGCCCAGCCATTGGTAGGTTGAGGTTGAGGACACTTCGCAGGGCCTTCTTTGAGAGTTTGTGTTCTGTGTCGAGAGCCTCTGCAGAGATTTTATTTAGCTGACTGGGGTGGTTGAGAGGTGCTAGTGCTTCATATGTAGTTCCACTCTCACCGTATTGTGTTTTATGTCTGTTTCTTTCTGGGTATTTTTTGGGATTCACATTCTTCCCCCCTCTTACCTACGTTCCCTCCTTTCATCCTATATCCTCTATTTCCTTCTTTCTCTAAGAACATTGTACAATGGGTCAATTTCTACCTTCGAGTACTGTACTTGTCGGTTAAGACAACCTAACCGAACCTAACCTATCAGATTGATTAACCTTATCCTTCAGTGAATCATACAACAATTACCTTCAATTCTATTAACAATGCACCAAGAGTTAGTAAAACTGCTGCAGTATCCTTGCACCACTATTGGGGAGAGTATATTTCTAGAATTTTTCATTTCCTGTTTAAAAGCCTCACTTACCTGTAAAGATGACGGAACAATATTGTTTTCTGCAAATATCTTGCCAATGCCAAGAGTTTTTCATTTCATTTTAAACATACTAAAACGATATTCTCTGACGATTTGTTTACTTTCTTTTTTATCTTTCTTTCAAAGATTTCATTTTAAAAATTGCAACCGGAAATGAAGATTTTTTCTTCTGTTTTTCTGTCTCTTTATCGTTTTAAAAATAAATGTGATGTGAAGAATATGTTGTTGCTCGGTTATAATGTTTTTCTAAATGTTTCTTTGAAATTGTTTCTGTAGAATCGTACACAAAGGAAATAGAAAGAAACAAAATAAAGATTTCTTAAGAAAAAAAAACATGGGGTTTTTCTTGACCTAAAAGCTCAAAATTTATAAAAAAAAAATAATAAAGAACGTTAGGAGCTATTAAACGTGGCTTAGGAATGGCCTACAATACCAGAGAAATTTAATGGAGAATTCTATTACTGGTGATTGATGGTGATGATTGATTACAACCCTTCATGCAGGATTACGGCCTACTTGGTCACATCATTCATGTTGTGTGAATGGCGGGACCTATAGTTTAACCTAGACTCCGAGCGACAGATTTTTGAGAAACTTTTTTGTGGCAGATTTATTTACTCCCAGAAATCTGTCAGAAATCTACTGAAATATTTCTTTTTTACATATTTCGTTTTGATGCCTGACCTGGGATACGAACCCGGGTTTTACGTCTAATTAGCCAGCACACTACCTACTAAGACTACGGCGACTTCCGTTGTCCGGGGCTTAATGGAGTTAAAATTCGTTATTAAGGCCGAGCATATTCCATTCATGTATCATGCATAAGCTTACTTAGAGAATCGAAACAGTTGATCCAAGCTGATTGGAAAATTCTGAATGAGCCAGGATTGTTCTCTAAATAGTGATACTGTAGGGTGCTTATACGTAAATGTTACATGTTGAATTAAAACCAATAAAAATGCTTCCAATGGACATTTCATTTCGAAGAAAACCATTTTTGTTGTTGTTGTTGTAATAAAATAATAAAAAATAATCTCACTTTTGTTGTCGTCTCATAACATTTACAACATTTTGTTGAAATTTCTTTTTTAATCCTATTGTTGTTCCCCCAGTTTAATATGCTGATTTCATTACACACTGTTTTCCTTTATTTGTCCTTTCAAAAATAAAATTTTATTTCATCACTCGCCCTCCAACTAGTAACCTTTCTCGTAATAATGGCCATTCTAGTGTATAATACACGTATTACTGGCGATATTATCAAATTTGTCTTGTCCTGTCTTGTCTTGTCATTGTCGGAAATGAGGAATTTTGTTTAGAAAACTTTTTAATAAAAAAACCAAAAAAAAAAAAAAAAACGATAAAACCTAAATACTTCAAATATAATAGAAAATTATTAGAAAGAAACAGAAAGAATCAAACAAATAAAATTAAAAACTTGGCAAATTGTTAAGAAATTCCCTTTTCTTTGGCCCATTATGGCGACATACGTATACCATATATGGGTTAAAGGCATTTTAGAAAATATTTGTTGCTGTTTGTATACAAACGGATGTAGTTCATGTTGTCATTTGTAACCAATATGTTGCATAGTGGAGTTAATGTATGTGTGTGTGTGAGTTACATGTACATACAGCCAAGAAAAAATGTTCGTCATTTTTGAGATGACCATTAGTTTTGTTTTTATTCCTAAAATAGTTATTAATTTTCCTCAAGTGGTCGTTAATAAGGACCCCTTTAACCAGGACTACAACCTAACTTTTTTTTTTATAAAAACCAACACTCAGGGGATGGCCCCTATTCATGCAGTGCATGTGCAGGTTTAGGAAAATTGGTTATAGGAAGAAGGAAAGAGGGAGTAGTGTTTATGGACATTCGATTTAAATTCACCAATATTGTAATTGGCGGGAAAAACTCTCGCAGGAAGATCATTCCACAAGCGAGCAGTGTGGGCAAAAAATTAATTCTCCCTGTAATGCATTGTGCGGTTCACTGGACAATCAACTATCTCACGCCACTTACATATGTTCAAGAAGAATTTTATCCACAGATTTGAATCACTGACACCTAATAACTAGACTAGACAGTGACTTCTTAGAATATATAACCAAGAATTCCCATCGAAAATACTCATGAAATGGTTTGATTATATATTTAACGATAGGGTACGATTCCACATTGATAACCGGATGCTGTGTGCGAAGAAGCCAACAGTACGATGTAGAAAGGAATGTTACTCCACGATGTCGTTGAAAAAATCCTCCAATTTGCTGTCGATTAAGACTCAAATTTTAATACAAAAGCAATGCAACGTACAGTAAAACTAAAATTCTCGAATTCTATATGGAAATGGTAGTGGGATAGCTGCACTAATCTTGAGATTTTGAATTTTGAAAAAATCGATTTTTGGTCAAAAATATATGAAAATTCTTTAGAAGATTGGTGGCCATTTGGAAATATATAAGAAATAGTACACCATACAGATTATAGGAAAATGGTAGTCTTGAGGGTGCTGCGTGTTTGTGGTAGTTTGTTACACGACTTTTTGCGTGTGTGTGAAGGCTGCTTTATAGTCGACAAAAAGATGGAGTGTTTCTACTTGTTTTCGTAGCTCTTTTTCAGGATTTGGCATAGTGAAGATTTGTTCGATGGTGAACTTGTCTAATAAGTGTTTAACAAGTGACTTCAGTCGTTCACACAATACGCTTTCTACAATGTGGTAGGGAGAGGGCTCATACCCATGTAGTTGACACATATCGAAAGGTCACCCTTTTTTAGGACAGGACAGAAGACACTGAGTTTCCAATCGTTCGTCATACTTTCCTCTAGCCATATTTTGTAAATAAGCTGGTACATCCGCCCTACCAACCCATTACATTCGGTCTTAAACAATTCAGAGGGCAGGCCAACAAGACCTCCAGTTTTATTGTTATAAAACGCAATTGACCTCTTCATGACTAGGTGGCGGAATTTCTACGCCGCCATCATTGATCGGGTTCGGAAGATCATCTCTAGCGACGATATTGGTATCATCATCGCCAAGTAGCAGAGTAGAGAAGTGTTTCCTCCACAACCTCAGCACCTCCTGCAGATTCAATTTTCTATTCTCATCTTTGTAGGAAGACTTTGTGGAATTATAACCCTCGGTTAGACTTTTAAACTTTTAATAAAAAATTCTAGGGTGATTTCTTCATCTATGCATCTCAACTTCTTCACACTCACGCCTTTCCTGCTCTCTTTTCTTGCTTTTGAAAAGGCGTCTCTCTTCCCTTCGCCCCCCTCGCTAGTTTACAACAATGGCTCGCGTAGAGGCTGACCGCAAAAACTTCGTGAATGCTCATCATACCATCGACTGGGCGCTCAAACCAAGAACTGTTTCTGCAGTAGTGCCACAGAAGTGAGAGATGTTGGCCCACAGTCCACCAATGTCGTTTAGATTAGATGGGTAATTCCTCAGCTGTCGTTTTTAATCTCTTCTCTTTGTTCTTCTTCTTTTTCTTGTTCCTTTTCTACTTCTTCTTCTCGTACTCGTTCTCCTTCTCATTCTACTTCTCCTTGTTCTTCTTCTTAGAACAGTTATTATGTAGAGAGATTAAAAGGGAAAGTGATTAATATCCCTACACTATTCTACATAATTGCAGTCCCTACAAACTGGGCAATGGAAAACTGTAAAGATCTGATCAAAATACCCAGAAGATCTTTAGTCTATAATTGCTTCTGAGGTCTTTCACTCAGCAAGAGTACCACAATCTTTCCTTTTTCTCCTTTAATTTTTGTCAAAATTGACTGACTTCTCTAAGTTGGTGGATCGTATGATTACAATCTCATTGAAGTCACTTTTACTGCGAAGATACCTATCCAGGGCTAGTATTTTACTTATTAAGAGCAGCAAGTCAATGAATATATTTTTGATCAGCTAACCAGGAAGATGAGTAAACTCATACCAATGGTCAGAATGGATTCAGGGAGTATCTTTTTAGACATGCATGTCCCAAGGATATATGTGATCATTGTGGTCGTTTGTGAACACAGATTCTTTCGAGATTCCCTGTCCTGTGGTTTCTTATGCATCACATGGACAGGGAAAGGGTTAAATTAAAGGTCATATGGTCCGGCCCAGACAAGCTAATTCTGATAGATATAAAGAAAAATGTTAACCTTTGTTGGGTTCCACATCTTTTGGGAATTTTCTTCAGTAAGTAAGCTGTTGAGTAGGTAGTGTGTTGGCTTATTAGATGTATTTCTTCGGCGATTTCCTCTTAGTAGATTTCTGGCAAAAACTGTGAGAGTAAATAAAATTGCCATAAAAGGTTTGTCAAAGATCTGTCGTTCGGAGTCGACTTTAAACTGTAGGTTCCGTCATTTATGTATAAAATTAAGGCACACAACATAAGTGGTGTGAGAAGAAACTAGGTCAATAAGCCTGACTGAAGGGTTATAATGGCCAACAGATAGGACCACAAACCTTCTTTCGAGTGTAGAAGGATATTTGCAATGGAATCCACTATCACAGGGAAGGTAAGAGAATTAAAGAATGGTTTTAAACCAAGTGAACAATCAAAAGACAACCTGATGTTGCCGGTTATCAACCTACAGTAACGAGGGTACATTTATTAAGATTTAGTAAAGTAACACCACGAAAGCACACAAACTATACATTTTCTCTGAGTGTTTCCCTCGAAAATGAGACTCCCAATTTTATTGGCGACAGCATATACAAATTGGAGCACATACAATATGGCGTCAGATAGAAATTTTTGTTTTAATTTTTTTTTTTAAATTTATTTTTTATTTAATTTTATTTTGTGCTTGTTTTTTGCCATATTTTTTTTTGGCAAATTGTCGAAAAATATTGCTATTAATTGGACATTTTTACTATATTTATGCAGCACATGTGCTATTTTCTGTTTCAAATCCTCTAATACAAGTTTATATGGGTTAGCAATGCAAAATTGTCGTTCTCTCTCTGTCTTTTTTCTTTTTTTTTTTTTTGGAATAGAAATCTACGTTTATTTTATTTTATTTTATTTCATTTTTGTTTCAGTTAGAAATTATAAATTGTTTTAAAATATCATAAATATTTAGGTTAACATATGAAATTGTGGGGGCTCAAATATTCTCATTCGTTTTTTGTTTTTTTCTTTTTTTCTTATTATAATGTGAACAGCACAACATACTTCTTCCTGCCAAAGGTCATTTAAATTTGCAGCAACTTAAAACAGTATGAAGAAGAGAATGACAAATTTTTTATTGAAATTTTCATTATAAATTTAAAATTTTATTTAATTGCTGAGAGGATAAATTAAGGAAATGTTCTAAAATTAAAATGGAAAATTTAAAGAAAGTATTTTAAAATGTTTTAATTTTTAATTTAAATTTAAGCGTTCAATTTAAAAAATTAAACGATACAAATTATCACACTGCGTAATATAACGTAATATAACAACAAGTACCAGCATAAAAAAATTATAAACAAGTAAACAAAAATACAACAACAAACACTACAAGAATAAACAAAATATACAAATAACAATAATAAAACAAAGATGTTTCCAAATTCGCCTTCTAGAACATACATCAGACTGCTAACGTTGTCATATAAAAGGCAAGGCAAAGCAGGCAACGAGTAAGTAAAAGTCCAGTCGGTCTTGTGTGAAGATGTGGTTTGTTTGAAGAAAGTAATAGTGGTTTGAAGATCTCCGTTAGAAAGATCTGTCAAACAATTGTATAGTAATTGTTATTGGTTAGGTAATGGGTGTAAACAAAGGATTAACAAACAAAGTAATTGTTGTTTCGTTTACATCAAGTTGTGAACAGTGGCACACAGAATTGTGCGATTAATAAAGAAATGCAATTTATTTGCAATCTACGTGTCCATTTTTAAACGTTTTTAAAACATAAAATGTAACAAAATTTTGTAATTGCAGACGTTGGAATAGGCTATCGAAAAAAAAACTGCTCTTAATCTTTTTCTTACACAATAAAGTACTGCGAAAGACACAGTTAAGCCTCACTTTACCAAAGTAGTTGGTAAGTCTTCAATTGCCTTCAGTTTACTTTTCTTTATGCTCAAACGCTTACCACTCGACATTGCAAGATTTCGGAAAACACCAACTTTACTGTTTAATTGGCAATGACAAGCCTTTTTGGTCAGGATTACAACCTAGTTTCTCACATCACCCATGTTTTGTGTGTGTTAATTTTAGACATAAGCGGTGGATCTATTGTTTAAGGTCGTTTGCCACCGGCAAATTGTTGAGAAACTTTTCATGGCAATTTTATTGTATTCCCAGAGTTCTTGTCAGAAGACTGCTGGCAGGAGTTAGCGAAGAAATATTTTTTCATATTTCGTTTGTCTGTGTTGGAGTTTGAACCATGGCATTACGTCTAAAAGCCAACACCTAGCCTACTAGACTACGGCGATTTCATTTCACCAACACTTTGTTTTATTTAAATTTAAAAATCGGTTTTGCTTAATGAATGACCCAAAAATAATGCATAACTTTGACGAGATTTGTAATGACAAGGAAGAGAGGTAAACCGTTGAATATGTGCCTCCTTTCTTCAGCTTTTAATAATCTGACAGAGATACGCATTCATACATAATTTGTCACTACAACTCTTCTGTCAGGATTACGACTTAGCTTCCCACAACACTGATGTTGTGTGCATTATTTTTATGCATGAGTGTTGGGACCTACAATTTAAAATCTGCTGAGAGAAAGTCACCGAAGAAATATTTTCATAGTTTCAATTTGATGTCTGAGTTGGGATTTTAACTAGGGCCTTTTGTCTAATAAGCCAACACACTACCTTTTAGCCTAAGGCGATTGCAGAACTCACAGAGATAGTTTGGCTTAATTCATAGCCTCATTATGACACAACTAAGTATATTACAACGATAGTTGCATAGATAAGAAGTCGCCGTGGTCTAGTAGGTAGTGTGTTGGCTTATTAGACGAAAGGCCCGGGTTCGTATCCCAGGTCAGACATCAAAACGAAAATATGAAAATATTTCTTCGGCGACTTCCTCTCAGCAGATTTCTGGCAAAGACTCTGAGAGTAAAAATTGCCATGAAAAGCTTCTCAAAAATCTGTCGTTCGGAGTCGACTTTAAACTGTAGGTCCCGCCACTCATGTATAAAATTAACGCACGCAACATAAGTGGTGTGAGAAGCTAGGTCGTAATCCTGACTGAAGGGTTGTAATGGCCAATTATGTATGTATGTAGTAGCTATGAAAAATAATAGAACCGCTAATTAATACCATCTTGAGACGTTAAGAGTGTACACTGACAGAGATTAAACAACAGTTCCCCTTTAAGTTACGCTAAGAAATGAAATATTTTAAATTTCTTGAAAACAATTATTGCGGGTTATTGTTTTTATAGCTTTTTGTTGTTGTTGTTGTTGTTGTTATGTATTAAAAGCAACAATGCAAACAAATAAAAACAAGAACAAACGTCACAAACGTCAGAAATGTTGTATTATTTTCCTTAATAAACACATTGACAGGAGAGCCGAGCCATTCATTCAGAACACAAGAGGACAGCAAGGAAAGTGGAAGAGAAACAACAAAATATTACAACAATGACAATGTAACAACAACAACAACAACAGCAACAACAATAATAATAAAATGGAAGAAAAGTAAATACAAAACACAAAATGAAATGGATGTATGTACTATATGTGTGTATAAGTGTGTGTGTGTGTGTTTTTTTTTTATATTCATTTGAAGGCTGTTTCCTTCCGTCTTTGCGCCTTAAGGTAGACTAAATAAAAATATTTTAACACATATACATACAAACAACATACACATAGAGTAGGCTAGCTTTCTTAAGCAAGCATTAACACCAACAAGAAAAATAGGTGTGTGTGTGTATGTGTGTATATGTGTGACTACTGTAAACATGATAAGAAGTATAAATAATTTCTTTATAATGAGGTTTTTTCTTTACTTAACGTTGGTGTGGCGTAGAATTTTAGCTTCGCTTTTTTAAAGAAACCCACACATCCATCCATCAACTACAATAACAGCAACAACAACAACAACAATAAGAAAATAAAAACAACATCATTAGTAAAGTGGAATTGGAATCGGCACACACAGTCCTTGCCATTGTAATGGTTGGTTAACTCTGTTCGGTTGGTTCGGTTAGTTGTTGGCTGACAGTCGTCATAATTGTCAACACACGGCCATTCGTCATCTTCTAAAACATTGTCTTGACATACAATCGCTGGCATACTTAAACATAGACACACACACACATACACACACTGTCCTATACATACGCTCTCACACCTTGTTATCTTGTTTAAATGATGAGTCCTTTTTCCCTTATTCTTCTCTTCAATATTTCTTTTCTTTACTTTTTTCTTTCTGTTGGCTTTCATATCCTTTCCTGTTATATTTCTGCTGTTGTTTCTGTTTGTTGAATGTTGTGTTGATTTCAGTTAAATTGCGTTCTTTTGTAATGTTATAGAGCGAGTGTTCATATGTGTGTGTGTGTATGTCAGTGTTGTTGACTTCGCAGGTTATTGTCATCATCATATTCTCTTTCCAGACACGTCATACTAAAAATATTCCGTTTTAACTTAAATTTTTTCTATGTTTTATTTCAGTTGTGAGTTTTTCATTTTTGTTGTTTTGTTTTTTGCAAATTGTATGACAATTTCTTGAAAAACGTGCGATAAGACAGTTTTTTGCTGTGAAGAGCTCAGACCTTTAAAGGTATTTAATGTTTAATGTCCAACTTCTATAAATTTTATTAGTCTTGAAAAAAATTCCATAGATTTTAAGCAATTCTTGGCGTTTGGAGATATAAAGGTCTATCCATTTCGTGGTTTCAAAAATATGGAACTGGAATTCGACATCTGTCGAACTAAGTTGTGAAACCAATTTTTTTTGTTTTCAGTTGAAAGTCTGACATTGACGAAAATGGATCGCTTTACTATCACAAAAACGCATATAAATTATCAAAACCTACTACAAAATGATGATTCTGCCACAGCCATGAGTCGTGCTTTAAGAGGAAGATTATGGTTTACACAGTCGTCCAAAATTGTGAAGAAATTTGAAGAGACTGGAGTGGTTACAAATATTAAAAGGCCTCTGGATCATCGTTTCGCTCATTTCGCTGAAAATATCGCTATTGTAAGTAAAAGTGTTGCCGAAAATCCAATTGTGTCGATTCCTCATCGTTCTGAGGATTTAGGACAGTCTAACGCCACATTATGGCATATTTTGCATTTAGATCTACACCTACATCCATATAAAGTCCAGCTCATTTAATAACTGAAGCTAGCTGACCATTTTCAAAGTCGTAAATACGTGGAATGAGTGCTTGAACAACAGGCGGTGGACAGTAATTTTTCGAACAAAATTTTCTTCAGAGATGGAGCACATTTCACACTCGGTGGGTATGTTAATAAACAAAATTCTCGTATTTGGGGTTCTAAGAGTTCTCAAGCAATTGAAGAAAGGCCATTACATCCAGTCTTTGGTCCAAAGGTGTGATGGGACCTTACTTCTACGAAAACAGTGACGGAGCAACCGTCACCGTCAATTCGGAGCGCTATAGGTCATAGGAATATCCGACTTTTTTTGCCTGCTATTGAAGAATATGACTTCGAGGAATATGTGGTTTCAACAAGACGATGCCACATGCCATACAACTCGAACGAAATGGCTTTATTGCAAAAGACATTTCCTGGCCGCGATATTTCTCATCGTGGCGATATCAACTGGCCACCAAGATCAAGGGATTTGAGACGCCATTACACTTTTTTTGTGGGGCTACGAAAAAGACCGTGTTGAGCACTTAAAAACCACCGTTTGTATTTTGTAAAATCATGGTAAGGTTTCTGCACTGGAAAATGAAAGCATACTCTGTGTGATGATCTTGTTAACAGGGAACTTAAAAAAAAAGCTGCCTTAAGTCTCATCATAAGGCCTGTTATATGCAATTGCGCCTAGTTTACAGTATATCTGTAAATCTTTAAAGCGATATAGGGTCTTACATCTCACCATCATACATTTTAAACAAAACGAAAAATGGAAATTATTTCCCTGGCGACTTCCTCTCAGGAGTGTTCTGGAAAAAACTCCAAGAGTAAAAATAAAATTACCATGAAAAGCTTCTCAAAAATATGTCGTTCAGAGTCAACTTTAAACTGTGGAGCCTGATACTAATGAATAAAATTAGCACAACAAATATGGGTGGGGTGACAAGGTAGGTTGTAATCATGGTTAAAGGTTTGTAAGGTTATATACGTCAAGTTGAAATGAATCATTGGAAATACTTAACTGAAAGCTTTTGAAAATGAAAGGACATAGCGATGTACCAGGTAGTACTTATTCGAACTGTCCTTACAAGGGCTAACTCTATTAGTAGCTATTATATTGGGTTTACATACACAATAAGCCCTTACAACCCTTCAGTTAGGATTCTTCTCATACCACTTATGTTGTGTGTATTAATTTTATATATGAGTTGCGGGACCTACAGTTTACAGTCCACTCCGAACGACATATTTTTGAGAAGATCTTCATGGCAATTTTATTTACTCTCAGAGTTTTTGCCAGAAATCTGCTGATAGGAAGTCGCCTAAGAAATGTTTTCATATTTTCGTTTTCATGTCTGATCTGGGCTACGAACTCGTCTCTTCGTCTAATAAGTCAACGCACTACCTACTAGCTATGGCGACTACCATCAGGTTTAACTAGCTTAAAAAATGTTGATATTGCTTCAAATCCACAATGATTATATCCACTTTCAATACCCTCTCCAAATATGTTCCACAGTGAAAGTTGGACAGTAAAGAATGGCATTATTTACTGCCTTTAACACTCCATAACTGCCTGATTATTTATTAATTACTCCAGTGAGCAAAATCAGTTATAGATTGACACAGAGTATGCTACTAACTGCAATGCATCTGTGACTCCGAAAGTAACCACTAGGTCAACGATTACCCTTCTTTGAAATAAGTCCTCGACTATTAAAGAGAATAGTATTTGGACAGTTTAATCATCTTCAAGACGTTTGTGAATATTTTTTCTTTACAGGGCAAATAAGCTTGGAAGGGTTTAGAAGACAACTTAATCAGGCTTACAGGTCCTTAGGCAATTAAAAGTATTCACTGTTCAAATTACTTCCATAATTTTCTCGTTTTTTTCCTTTACTATATAGTTTACTTTACAATTTTTTTTAAATTTTATTTTCTATTTTATTTCATAAAAATTCCCTTTTAGTTCTTCCCCACATTTTCAATTCACTTTAAATTCTTCACTTTCATAATTGAAAATAAATTGCTTGTAAAAATACTTGTTTTTTTCTATTTTTCTATGAATTGAAATATTTATTGATAATATTTAATAATATTTTTTAAATAATTATGCTAATTTTAGTATAATTAATTTATTTTTCTTTTTTTTTTTGTTTTGTCCGTTTTTGTTTCTGTCATCGAAAAATAGTTTTTCCCTTCAATTGGTAATTTTTCAATTACACGGTCAAAAACTACATGGAATTGAAAAAAAAACAATTAAAAATAAATAAAAAATTATAGAAAAAGAAACAGAAACTGTTAATTTAAATGTTTCAAATAGAAACAATTTTTTTTTAATCAAAATAAAAAAAGAAAAAAATTCAAGTGAACAGTTTGACATATAAAATGGCACTATCAGTGACTACAACCGGAGAAAACTTAACCAAAAAAGGGAATTTGTATACATTTGTAAACAAATCGCAATAATGAATGTGTAAACTCTTACATTGTCTTGATAATTTTATAAAAAAAAAACTGGTCCAATGTGTCTGTATAATCCTAGTATAAGCTTTGTCTCAAAGCGGGAAGTATTGGATCCATACCTCCGTTATATTTATACTGCCTTTATTAAACTATTATTTTCGGATTATTTGATCTTTTTGTCCTAGTTTTCTATGTATGCATTTGTGTAAATCCATGTACCGTACGAAGTGTGTATTTTGTTGTTGTCTTGTTTAGTGATTTTGGTGTACTTTTAGCTTAAAATATCGTAGCACTGAAGCCGCCATAGTCTAGTCTAGGTAGCATGTTGTCTAATAAGACGTTGTAGCGACACGTTTCCACTTGGGTGCTGGGGTAGACCTGCGGTATCCAGTGGTTACATAAAAAGAAACATTTCGTTAAAGTTTTGAAGCTATTTATTAACAATAACTGAAATAGCTTACGTAATAAGCTAAGTTAAAACTAAAGAAAAGAATATTAAATTTGAAATTAATTACAAACTGTAAACGTCAAAGGGAGGGGTCATCAAACGACTTTCGCTCAGGGAAAACTAAATCATTAGTGGTATGGTTGTCTTCTTCCTGAAGAACCATAATAACGAAATATGAAAAATATTTCTTAGGCGACTTCCTTTCAGCAGATTTCTGCCAAAAACACTGAGAGTAAGTAAAATTGCAGTGAATTGAAGTTTCTCAAAAGTCTGTCGTTCAGGGTCAACTTTAAATTGTAGATCCCGCCACCAGAGACCTGCGCCGATCGGCTGACAGCCGGCTAAGCCGAGCCGCCGACAAAATTTAAAAGCCGCCGCCGCCGAAAATTTATTCGGCTTGATTCGGCTTAAATTTAGCCGCCGTTGTATGTATGTAAGAAAATTAGAATATATGAAAATATGTTTTTAAAATTGTATACAGTAAATTTTAATTATATATATGATATTTATATATTTGTTTTACTTGACTTAAATACATTATTGAAGTTTTTTTGTTCATTTTGTGATATGTTAATAGAAAAATTTTTAATTTTTTGATATGGAAATTTTGAACACCCTGTCTTGTTTTTGATGAATGTGGTAACACTTTTAACTTTACGTTAAATTTTTAAAAGACAAAAAATTGAAATGGAGAAACAAAGAACTACAAATTTCAATAATTTAAATGAGTTAAATTCATCTGATTCCGATGACGACCATGCTATTTTTAATGGTATTGATTTCCCATAACAATAATTGAAACTCCAATTTCAATTAGCTTTTAGCCAATTTTTTTTGGAAAATTTTATTTTGAATACTTATTTCTGATAATTGTTTTGAAGGTGTTATAATATGCGAAATAATTTCAGGTTTGGAGTTTCTGCGTCGACATCAAACCTCTGTAACCATTTACGTGCTCATGGTATTGATGTAAAATCGAAAAAATTTGAAAATTCGAATGCCAAACCTAAAACCATATTGCCAGGAAGTTCTGAAAATGCAGATTCCGAAAAATTTGCTAACGCATGTCTGCTTGTGCAAATGTGCTGCAGAGATCTAAGGCCCTTTAACATGGTGGAGCGACCAGGGCCATTTTATTTATGTCATTTCGGATCACAGCAGACCAGTGTTTGCCACCTTTTGTGTAATTTTACTTTTTGTTCTAATTTTTTCTTTAGTCGCTTATGTTTAATAATCGATTTGCTAACAATGATTATTTAGTAAATTTACTGCAATTTTTGGCAAAACCTCTGAGAGTAAGTAAAATTGCCATGAAAAGATTCTCTAAAATCTATCATTTGGAGTCAATTTTAAAACTGTAGGCCCCAACACTCATATATAAAATTAACGCACACTCATAAGTGGTGTGAGAAGCTAGGTCGTAATCCTGACTGAAAAGTTGTAATGACAAATTATGTGAGACTAATGTTTCATACATGGATTTACACGTCTTTTTTGTTCTTTACATACATAAATGTTGGAAATGTATGCATATTATTTAAATAAATAAAAGAGCCGCCGAAACTTTACCATATTTCGGCTGACAGCCGGCTTAAAGCCGCCGCCGAAGCTTTTCAACTTTAGCCGCCGCCGCCGACAAATTTGCTCGGCGCAGGTCTCTGCCCGCCACTCAAGTATGAAATTAACAAAAATAATACGAGAAACCAAATGGTAATCATGACTAAAGTGTTGTAATGGCCAGTTAAGTAGGTATCGTAGTAATCATCGTTGAATGTTTTCTTTCTCTCATAAAATTGTTACATAAAAACCGATCACATAATTTTACTTGAAGAAATAACTGTCCTTGCTTTTTTCAATATGATTTTCTCAGACAAGTCCTTTCATTAACTAAAAGGTTCATAAAGGTAAATCAATGGTCATTTGTGATTAAGCTCAAAAATTTGTTATTATTACGATGAGATATCGCCAAACACTCTATTGAGGCATCTTTACGACTCTGTTCTTGTTTGAATAAACTGTCTGGTGCATAGGTTTTAAGGCTAAACATATGCAATTTTTGGGATGTCTATCAGTTCAACTAGTTCATGCACATACAGCCTAGAGTTATTTAATATCCTTCGGTAGAATGTTGTAATCGTTTCTAAATAATATCACTATTGCGTTCGTCTTGATAGTATGTCAGCCTCGTTCAGAGCCTGTAACTTAAGTAAATGAATGAACAGATTTCACAGACTATTTTGATTGATCCCAAATCAGGTGTTACAAGTTCTCAGAGATTCTGCAATAGATCTCAAAAAAAAAGTATATATATAAAACAAGGGGGCCTGTACTCCTTTCTATAATATTGAAATTGCTAAGAGTCCTATATAAACCAAAGGAGTGGTTAATGGACTAGGAAACTTAAAACAGCAAGAATGGCCTTTCATTATTTTGAGCATAGGAAGAGAGGTTAAACTTTCTAAGCATATTGTTACGTTTTTACCCTTTTAAAAACGTTTAAAATATGAGTTCGTAGATTGCAAATAAAAATAAATTTATGTTCAGTTTTAGATAAATTCTTCATTGTTTGCACAATCTCGTGTGACACTATTTGCAACTTGATTTAAACAACAACAATTTGCTTTATTTATTATCCACTTTTACACTCTTCTGCGTACTTACTAACAATTTGTGGTTAGATCTTTGCAACGGAGATCTGCAAACCACGATTGAGACTGACCGTTGCCTTCTTTGTCTTGCCTTTTACATCACAGAGTAAACAGTCTGATCAGTGCACTTGAAGGAGAATAAACTTTGCCTTCGCGAAATCTCTGTGAATGTAAACATGTTGTTTACATTAGTGTTGTTTGTGTATTTTGTTTACGTTTGTCATTGCAGTGCTGTTGTTGCCTGTTTGTTTCCTTGTTTATGCCAATATTTTTGTTTATACGTTGATCATGTAAGGTTAGGTTAGATCGTAGTGGTACCTCTGATATCACAAAGCTCACTTGAGCACACATGGCGGCCTGTTGTGAAACCACGGGTGAAACGCAGTCCCTCTACTAACCAAGTTCCGCCAAATCAGGGAAAGGAAGAAGTTGGTCAGCATAAGGGCTGCACATGATCATGTAAACAAGTTCATTATTTTTGTCTTTGTAACTCTTATTAATTATTTTTATGTTAAAACGATAACACCATTTTCGCAATAATATCTAACCTAACCTAATATCTTTCGATGCTATTTTTCACAACTTCATTGTATAATATTATTAGGGCATATGAATATTTTTTGTTTGTTTGTTTTTTGTTAATTTTTTATCCTGCTTTAAATTATTATTTCCCAGAAAATATCGTAGTTATTTCTATTGGTCTATATTTAGTTCATTAAATTATTTAAGTTTTTATTGTTGCATTCGTTGCAATTATTTCGATTATTTGCCTGTATTCAAATGTTAGATTATAATATTTAATAATACATTGTTTCCCTTTATTTTTTTTTATTTATTTTCAATTATTTATACTGGGTTATATACATGCAATGCTTTAATAATAATAACGCACTGTTCACATAAAATCCGGCTTTACTAGAGAAGCATTTAAAAATAGATGGTGGCTACAAATATTTTAGAAATGTAACATTGTCCTGGAGTTCACATATATATAAAAAATAATTGGCCATTACAACCCTTGAATCAGGATTATTGACCTAGTTTCTAACACTACTTACGTTGTGTGGGTTAATTTTTTGTATAAGTTGCGGGACCTACAGTTTAAAGACGACTTCGAACGACAAATTCTTCAGAAAGTTTTATTTACTCTTATTTTTGCCAGAAATCGCCGAAGAAATACTTTTTGTATTTTATTTTGATGTCTAGCTTGAGACTCGAACCCTGGCTTTACGTCTAATAAGCCTCTGAAGTTCAATTTCAGGAAGTGGTCAGATTACTAAGCACTACATATATGTATATGTATGAGCTGTACAAAATCTAATTCGTTCTACCCAGTGGAGTCAAGAACATTCTGAGCAACAAAATACTAGAGTAAGGACAACAACAAGAATTAGTCTGTGAATGAATGCGAGTCTGATTTATAGAAAAAATTGCTTAATGAGGCAAATGTTAGACAAACGTCTTTGTATCCGAGTTGGAAGAAGTGGTAAACTCCTTTCTATTTAAACTGCCTTTATTAAGGTATTATTGTTGGATTTTTGACCATCTTGTCAAATATTCGTACATATTTCTTTAAAAAATTCCATATACCGTACAATATGTGTACATTGTTGTTGTCTGTTGGTCGAAAACTGTCTCGCTATGAATGCAAAAAATTTATTCAATACGGATTTTATGGGAACAATATTTTATTCTATTTTTAAATCCTTCGTATGTGTGTATTATTTTCATATTAAATATATTTTTATAAATATTTATTAAAATATAAAATATATATGCATGCTTGCATAAGTACGTATGTAGATTATACGAGGATTTGTTTTTTTTTCGCTTTCTAAACACACACAATGAATGTTTAATTTTTGGAAAATTGATTCAAAATAATTTCAATTTCGTTTTGCCATTACATCCATTAACAAAACATACATTTTTAATCAATTAAGCAATAGCCAGCTAAAATAACAACAAAAGAAAACTAGAAAATATTGTTACAATATTGTAGAGTATAACTTTTCCTTTCGGCAAATATTGTTACACTTTTCCTACACTGAGCCACAAAATTTTTTAAATATACATAGAGCAAGGCAAATAGCAGGGGTGTAGTTAGTATCGTGGAAATGATTGCAGCTATTGCCCAATTCAATTCTTCAATTACATACATAACATAATTGGTTATTACAACCCTTCAGTCAGGATTATTGACCTAGTTTCTCACACCACTTATGTTGTGTGTGTGTTAATTTTATCCGATGAGTGGCGGGACCTAGAGTTTAAAGTCGACTCCGAACGACAGATTTTTGAGAAACTTTTCATGGCAAATTGATTTACTCGCAGAGTTTTTGCCAGAAATCTGCTGAGAGGAAATCAACGAAGAAATGTTTTTTGCATTTTGTTTTGATGTCTGGCTTGGGGCTCGAACCCTGGCTTTACGTCTAATAAGCCAACACACAATCTACTAGACTTCGGCGACTTATTCTTGAATTAAGATAAGAGCTCACACTCCATCTCTACAGAGCACTCTATTACTATGCTAGACCTTCTCGAAGTCATAAACACAATTGTTCATTACAACCTTTCCCTTGGGATTACAACTTAGCTTTTCACTTACCACGTTTGCGCGGTTAATTTTTATACATGAATGGTGACACGTATGACAGATTTTTGAGAAGCTTTATTTGCCGATTTTATTTTCCTTTCATAATTTTTGCCAGAAGAATGAAATATTTCTCATTCAGATTTCGTTTTGTTTGAGATGTCTGAGCCTGCGGTTAAACCACGATCTCACATTTAATAAGCCACCTACTAGACTACGACGTGTTAAAAAGCCGTCAACGTACACCATTAAGACGAGTTGTCACTTACATAGCTTCAGACTGAGGCGGTCAATATCTAATACGTACGTGTTCGCGCAATTGCTTGGCAGTGACATATTAGGTGGCGATCGCGGGTTTTCTCCTCCTTTGAGTTGCAATTTCTGTCCCTAGCTGACGGATAGAGTTCCCTATCAGACAGTCTCCACTGAGGGCAAAGACCAGATAAAAAAAAACTGGAAATACAAAATAGCTGTTATTTTTGGGCTAAGATCCACCGAGTTCAACTTAATAATTGTACAGATCATCTATTCTGTTCAAGAAAGTGGAATTTTTTTTCTATTATCAGGATCACTGGGACAACAGGACTCATTTAAATAGATCACGAATGGGAAACTGGACGACGAAACATAACATAATTGGTCATTTACAACCCTTCAGTCAGGAATACGATCTAACTTCTCACACCAATTACGTTGAGGGTATTAAGTTTATAAATGAGTGGCGGACCTACAGTTTAAAATCGCCTCCAAACGACAGTATGTACAAGACGAAACTGTTACGAAGAGTTATGATCATGGATTGAAGAGCGGAGAAGCGAAAATTTTTAGTCGAGGAATCTGTTCATCATGCTAGTAACCCATTTGCTCACAGTAGGACAATAGTATCGTGAAGATCTTTTAAAAACAACAACAAGAAGACGATGACACTGCAAGAATCGTGTTAAAGACTAGACCATGTAGTACTGCTTTCCAGATGTTTGTACTGTGGTAACTTGTTGAAGCATTAAAGTTAAGAAAAACTTGACAAATTAGAAGAAAAAGAAAGTTTTGTTTCATCAAAACAATGCACAATTTCATCATACACCCTCTACTCTTATGTAACAAATCAATGAATTGAAATGCATTCTCATGCGCCTTATTCAATAGATTCAGTGTACACGGACAAAGATTAAGAAATCGAACTCTCTAATGAATTCTCGATATTGGGGGATCCCTTTGGGTACCTGTAAACTTATGTGGGCAATGCAATCATACACAGTACATGGTACGCTTGGCAGCTCTGCTTAAACTTCAGATAACTAGGCTCACCACTGTTATCGAAGTTATTACGAGGCATTGTATTATAGGAACGCATGTGAGCCGTATTGGTCTGGGCCACCTTGTAAATCATTTCTGCAGATGTTGTGGAGATTAGGAGGAGGATGAGACTGTTCTTTAACTACAGTGTACATGCTCTGGTACTTGGGCGGAAAAGAAAGAGGCACTGCATTGATATTGACAGTCTGTAGCGCTAATCGGAAGGTCCCGAATAATTCCTGGAGTAGGGGAAAATGTGAAACTGTAGTATCACAATAAACTCTGTATGTGACCTAAGAATGTCCGCTTATAACCTCATTGAGAGGACAGCCATTTCAACGTACTATCTATCTAAGGTTAAAAAACAATGTTTGGAGGTAAAAGATTTACCTACAGGAATAAGGAAGAGTACGGTGATGACTGCTGCTGACTATTCTTATTACAGAGTATCGTAGCTATAGTATGTTGAAGGCTAAAGAAAAAAATTTTGTTTAAATTTTTAGTGCCACCTAAGTTTATGATTAATGATGAGTTTAACAACATGTCCACGATATAAACAGACAAGGGTAGCTATGGAAAACTGAAAAAAAAAATTAAATAAAACAGTAGCGGAGAAAATAACTTTTAAAATTTAATTCCACCTTTTTTTTTGTAAAATATTGTGCCGGTATTTTTGTTTTACGTTGTTTTTTTGTTTCATTTTCTTTATCTTATTCCCTTCCATTTTTATTTTGGGTTTTGTTTGGTTGGAGTTTTTTCTGTCGTATGTCATGACCACATTATGAATATTTTGGTAGAAAATTATGAAAAATTCAGAATGACTAATAGCAGTCAGAGTACAACCCCAGCCACATTTCCTTTTTTTCCGATACGCAGTTTTACTTTCTGTTCATTTTATTTTGGGCGTTTGTATGACGTACGTAAGTGACTTACCACATAAAATGTTACACACTTCTCCACACTCTACTTCTATTTTACAACCATCAGATAATAATAGTGGCGATGGCGGTGTTCATATAGGAAGTCTTAGCATTTATTATTCATGTTCTTAAATAGTCTCCCTCTACAGTGAGATTGTTTTACAATGATGAATGGTTTTTGGTGTTGTTGTTGTTGTTTTTTTTTACTGCGTGATATTTTATCACAGGAATAATAATTTTGTCAGATTTTCATGTGCTTTTAACTACATGACGCCTCTTTATAAAACCTTTTAAAAGTTTGTAACAAAAAAAAAATTGTTCTTGTATTTAAGGATGTTATGAGGGGTTTTTTTTTTTTGGCGTGTGAGGTAGGGTTCAAAATGCCTTCGCACTTGCAGTGATCGTCATCAGCTGCGTCGAGTGGTACTTCCACTAAAACAATCCCTCCTCCTTCTGGGGATATTCCCTTCCCGGACGGCTACCTGCATTACTTCGGGAAGGGCCCAGAACGACGTCCAGTTAAGGACCGTTGTCTACTCTCCCACGTCTGGGAACGCCATATTTGAAGCCAGCTTCATGCTATTGGCTCGTCTTCTCATGTATCATGCCGTTGTCAAGGTCGAACTTCTTTCTGCGGAGTACATATTCAACGTATCTTCTCACAGCGTTCCATTTCATCTCACTTTCGAGCATTGCGTTCACAATGGTGTCGGGTGTAAATTCACCAATTTGTTCCATCAACATGTTCTTCTCGTCTTGCCATTTAATGCAATAGAAGAATGTATGTTAAACGTCGTCACTCATTTCCTCGCAATAAATGCAGCTAGGATCAGTCACCTTGACCATACGGTATAGGTATTTTCGGAAATAACCATGACCAGAGAGAAACTGGGTCAGAAAATAGTTAGTTTCCCCAAAGGTTCTCTGTATCCATGCCTCTGTAGATGGGATAAGTTTATAAATCCATCTTCCGCATGTTTCCTCGGTCCATCTACTTTGCCATTGCCGTAGTGTTTGAGATCTGAGATCTGCGCTACTAATGGGAAGATTTTCCCTCTTCATTCTCCAAGATTTTCTTCGATCAAATGCCTACAGGTCAATCTCACCGACGATCACTAGGACTGCCGCGCCCGATACTGTGCGGTAGGCCGAGGCAACTCTTAATGCCGCTGTTCGCTTCCCCGCTGCTAATATTTTCCGCTTAGATTTAATCTCCAGCGCATCTCCCCATATCTCGCTTCCGTACAGCAATATCGAGTTCGTCGCCGCCATAATCAATTTTCGTTTGGCCTGTGTTGGTCCGCCAATATTTGCCATCATCCTGCTTAGCATGCCCGTTAGTTTCGCTGCCTTGGTAGCTGCATGCTGTATTTGGGCCCAATAATTAAGTCTGCAGTCGAGTCTTATGCCCAAATATCTAACTGCCCTTTTTGTGACCAGTGACACATCATCTATCTGCATACCAATTTCGAGTGGGATGTGAGCCATTGTCATCAGTATGACCTCAGTCTTGTTCTTTGCGAGCTCTAGACCATGATCCTCAAGCCATATCTGAGTCCTTATCATGACTCGATTCAGTTTTCTCCTGGCATCCTCAATGTCGCGCGCTGAAATGACTGACACTATATTATCCGCGTATCCCGAGAGGTATGTGTCCTCTGGCATTTCTATAACTAAGATTTCGTCATAGCTCAGGTTCCAAAGATCTGGACCAAAAATAGATCCCTGAGCTGCACCAGACGTGATCTCCACGAGGAAGTTATGAGGGGTAATGTTCCCCCATAATGATGGAACACAGTCTTACAAAATTTCTAAAACCGAAGAAGCGATTGAAGTACAACCTTAATTGACAATACAGTGTACATCTTGAACTACATATGCAACTGTCTGTCATCAGGTTTAAATAAGTAAGTCGAACCCTGTATAAAAATGAAAATTGACGAACCCACCATTTTTAATTGCTCATAGTCATCAGATAGCCGAACAATTTTCATCTGGACTATGCTTGGAAATAATAAGTAAACAATCCAAGCAGCTTATCTCATAGGATACCGAAACTGGAGAGGCCAAACACTGCTGAATGTGATCAACAAGGAATTAGTATCTTTATGCCACACCCTCTTTAATTTCTGCAGATCTTGGAAGCGAACAAAGCATCTTCCTATTGAGCTATGCATCCCTACAATTCCCATTTCATTGTGGAATGTTAAGCATTTTATTTATTTAACACGCTTATACTTGCCAAGGCAGATCCAATTTTCGCGGAATCTGACAGATTTCTCTAAGCAATAACTCCAGAATTCAATCAACAGAATTGAACTACAGCGATCGAACAGCATAAGCATCAGCACAAGGCTAAAAATCTTCAATTGCGGTATCAAACCTGTATTGGTGCACTACTAAGAACACAACAAATCTAATAAACTGGGGACAACAAACCTTCTGGGAAGTGTGTTTTAGCCAAACGAACATCTATAGAGGCTAAAGTTAGTCTTCTTCGTTTTAAATCTGAAATCTACAGATGCAGATAAACCTCGAGAAGGACACATCAACATCTATCAACATTTTCGTCAATCAAAATTTTCATCAATCAAAATTTTCATCAATCAAAATTGCAGGACCTGACCATAAAATCCAATGAGACCACCAAATACATCGACTCTAATAAAGAAAATCGAATATAATCAGTAGAATATGGCTTACAGCCAGAGGTTAATTGGTATACAATATTCGAATGATATTCGGATACAGTACAGATACCACTCCAAATGCTTGCATTAATTTTTCGATTCTCGTCCCGATATTCTAAGACATAGGTATGTCTTTGGACAACAGGTGTAATGAGAATCTGTCATACAGCAGCGTTTAAGATTCTCTTGGACATAAGGCCGTTGCTTATGATGGTGAAGACCAAAGTTTTGGATTCTATGGCAAGTTCATCAAGCTGCATCGTAATCTAATACCTCAGGTAGTTGGCAGCTCACTCTTTAACTGTCCATTGGACAGAACCAAAGGCTCTGTATTTTCAGAAGATGAATAATAAGAGTGAATGGAAGTAATTTGGGGGCTAGGTATAGGTTTAGAGTTTGTTGACGGATGAAACGATTAATGATATTGGACCTCATGGACTCGATATTAATATGAGCCTGCCAGTGCTCGCTGAATCACCTAAGCAAATTCACGACAATAAGCAAGCAGATGAGCTTGCTTGGAGAGGAGTGTGGGAAGATCTTTCGAAGGTAATACTTGTATAAAGAGAAGATTCACGGAGGTAGAGAGTCTTCTTATGGGTTTGAAGCAAAATTTCCTTTTTCTGAGTAATTAAGCTAAGAAAAGAAACGATACCAATCGGCAGTTAGGTTAGGTTGGATTGAGGTGGTGCTTTGATTACCAAAGCGTACATAAGCACGGTTAGAGCATTCCTATGCTGACTGAATTCCAACAATTCCGTAGAAAAAGTTGGTTAGCGTAGGTGCCGAACATTACAATACAAAGTTAGTAATTAACCTTTTGACCAGACGTTAGGCAGAATAATTGTTGAGAGTACCGATTCCAAAAGTAGTAGGGATGATTAGAATGAATCGTTTGAACTTCAACTTGGAATCTGATAATACATCCAAGAAGGAAACACATGGATGGCTATTAAGTCCTACACAGGGTGTTCTCCTTCCTCACATCGATTTAAATCCTGAAGTTTGTCAGGATAATAGAAATGGGAGCGACATTATAAGGAACCCCCACTAGAGTATTTGAATATGATATGGTTGCGGTACTATATCACCTCTACACGGTAATAACAATAATAATGTCTAGAGGGTAAGAATTTATACTTTTTATGCCAGAAAGTATCCTCTGGACTTAAGTACGAATAACTTATAAGGAGAACAGTTAAGATTCTTAAGGATCTCCTACAAAAATTAATGTTTAGAATGACTCAATGATGTGATATAAAATATATATCCTGCTGTAAAAGTGTATAAATGAGTGATTAGCATGTTTGTGTATTAATTAATATCATTGAAAACTAATTTTGCCTAAAACACAACCATACGACGCACATATTAATATTCAGGAAATATGAAAACAACCCCAGGTTGTAATCACACTTAAATAACTTATCATACACGACATGCCACAAAATGCTTACAAAACTTTAACAAAGTAAAGGTTAGAGATTAACAAAAATTGCTCATAAATTTAGCACCATATCTCTATTATCTCTCTCCTTCTCCTCTCCTCTTCTTTCCCAGAACACTAGCTTATCTGAAGAAACAAACACCGTAACATTGTATTAAATTTTAAGGAAACATAATGGTTTTGAGGCAGAATATCCTTTATGATAGCAAATATGAGCATATTTTTGCTTTTTCTTCTTGTACAAACTCATACTCATATAATTTTATACCCATACAGTCAGACAGAGATACACACATATACACTCATTTCATCTTACAGGAGTTTGAAATCCTTGTATTCTATTTTAGTGTTACTTTTTTATTCTTCTTCATCTTTTTATTTTATAGCTTCACGAGCTAAGGTCTGGGAATCTTCAAAAGATATTTGTAGCCCGGCCTACCCAATGTGCACGATTCGTCGCAAGATTTAATCTCGGCTTTGCTAAGCGCTTACGTACTAAACCCAAACTCGTTCGTAACACTTCCAGCCAATCGGCCCCCCCCCACGGAACCACAATCAAGTATTACTTGATGTTGGTGTTGGTGATTCAGCGAGTGCTGCCTTCTGCCAATTCTGCTGACCTTGCTCTCACCGACAATCTTTGCTGCATCACTATCCTTCTTCCGAAAACACATACTGCCTTCCAATTGCCGTATGAGGTTAAGATCATCCGTTACCTGGTATACAATTATCCTCTTCAGACAATTCCATTGACTATCGCATCGCGGACAAGTAAAAAAAACATGCTACGTCATCTTCCTTTCTTTCTGGCATGCTTCAGAGATACGCTCTGTAAGTTGTTTTGGAAGTTCAACTGGCCGCGTTTCCTTTTCGTCCATTCGCCTAAACTCGTTATGAGTCTGTAGGTCCATCTTCCCTTGTTGGACAGGTTAGGTTAGGTTAGGTCGGTCACTTGAACACCCATAGCGTCCCATTGTGATGCCATGGGTGAATGCAGTGCCAATACTGACCAAGTTCCACGAAAATCAGGGAAAAGGAAGAAGTTGGTCAGCGCAAGGGGTGCACAACAAAAGCACGACTACACCGCACTTGAAAACCAACCAGAAAGTTTGATGAACAAACCTATATACTTGATGTCAATAGATGATAGCTCCGTCAAGCTAACAAGGAATGGGGAGCCAAACCAATACTTCACCTAACAAGTGAAGAACAGTCTCCTCTCCCTCAGTGGACCTGCATCCATGGCAGAATTCGTTAAAAGAGAACCTCATTCTTTACGCGTGTCTACCCATGACACTATGACCTGTAAGCACGGCCACAGTAGTCGAGATGACGTCGCAACCAAGATCAAGTAATTGGTTTGTACGCCTTCTTTCCATCAAGGGCCAGGTTCGTCTAGCGGTGGAGCAGTGCTCCTCATTGACCAGTTGGACAGCACTTGAAAGTTCCTTCCTTGCATCATAGAGAGGAGAAAATTCTGCGTTAACTACTAGCTTCATAGGCATCATCCCCGCAGTCAGCAATGCAGCATCACTAGACACCGTGCGGAAGGTAGAAATTACTCCGGCATTAGATCTCCTGTAGGCTGCCTCTATTCCTCTTCCATAGTCTCGGCCCATATAGAGGCTGCATATATAGCGATCGATGTCACTGCCATTATCAGTAACCTATATTGTGCCCCTTAGGTTAGACATTATTCGTGCAAGGATATCTATGAAGATGTGTGTGTGTCCATTAGTTAATGTTTTTGCTGCTGTTATTGTTGTTGTTTTTATATTCACTGACATCACTATTTTCGCCAAGAAATAAAATAAGAAAATGGAACTCCACAGAGACGAAACAAAAATAACAACAATAACACCAACACCAACACTAACAACAACCAAATAATAATGTCTTGGCTTGATATTCTTGCCAGAAGAAAAAAAATTAAGAAAGGAGCACCAGCCAGCGCTTCAACTATAAAAATAAACTCTTCATCATACATTGTTAATAAGATACCCCCGACTATACATACCCATACGTAAGACCAGAGACAAAATATGCAGAAGAAGGGAGCAACAAGGAGCCATGAAAGAATGGCAACAAAAATAACAACAATAAATAATAAAAAAATTATTATGAAAATATTAAGAAAATGAATAAAGAAAATAAAAGAAGAAAGGAGAAGAAGAAAAAACGAAATAAAAAATGGGAACATGAAACGAAAAAAACAAAAATATAAAACAAATAGTGGCGGTTATAATAGAAAAACACAATGATATTGGACAGCCAGAGCAGTAAGGGAATGAATTCATTTGTTGGATAATTAAATAGAGTTTAGGAACCATAAATGATTACATAATTGGTTATTAGAACCCTTCAGTCAGGATTATTGATCATCAGATTTTTGGCAAAAATTCTGAGAATAAATAAAATTGCCATGAAAAGTTTCTCAAAAATCTGTCGTTTGGAATCGAAATTTAAACTGTAGCTGCCGCCATTCATTTATTAATTTAATACACAAAACATCAGTGGTGTGAGGATCTAGATTCTAACAGAACCTAACTAAAAGGTTGTAATAACGAATGATGTATGTATGTTGTTCAAAACTTTTATTTGAAAGGGATCAGTCTAATACTAAAGTCTGTTCCAGTTCGTTTACAACTATAACACATTCAGAGTGCCGCAAATGAACTTAGATTGTTGGGTTAGACGGGAACTCTTGGTTCGAATCCCAGCTCAACGAAAGGTAAGATAACTAGAAGGCAAAGATTCTTCTTAAGCGACTGACTTTGAAGCAATCAAATTTGTGTTGGGAAAATTACAATAGGAAGAGATCTGAGATTAAATAGACTATCAAGGATAACCCGGCTTTAGACTGGACACTATAGACTCAACACATACCTATTTAGAAAGAGGATTGTTTTAAGCCCAGCATGTAGATTCTGCAACAGTGATAATAAATCATTGAAACATTTTCTTGTAACCAGTGCGCTACTAATGTATCCCTTAAGAAAATTATTATGTATCCCTTAAAAAAATATGGGTGCTAGGCAGGAAATTGTCTATGGCGATACAGAGCAGCATCCTGTTCTGTTTATGCATTATTTGGCAATAGCTTTGGAAAAAATATTATAGGGATAACCTTTAGTTTAATTTGAGGGGAGTACAGGGTCATATGTTCGCTGTGCTAAGGAGCACATCTTGACAATAATAGAAAGCATCAGCCTCCATTACTTATAGAAACTTGTTTAAAATTTATTCGATCGATTTCAATATTCGAAAGATGGTTTGTGTGGTTCAGAAGGGAATATTTTTGCACAGAAAACAAATACCGCCTTGACTTGGAGGCTTTACTCTAAAAAGAGTATTATCAGGAGGATTCTAAACAAGCAATTTGAAACAGAACACTTGCGAAAATCCCCAAAACAATACAAGATGATCATCTATCGAAGATGCAAGGCTAGGTTCAATTAATGGCTTTTCAAAAATGGTCTATGCAACCCAAGTTGTACAAAAATTCTGAGAGTAAACTGTTGCTTCGTATTATTTTTCGTTACAAAATTGATAAAACAAGGTTTGAGATGAATTACTAGCCAAGAGTATAGAAAGCCAAGTCCATAGTTAATGCTTATATATCTAAAAGTTCAATAGAGCATCGAATCCATTGAATATCGAGTGGAAAAGGAAGTTTACCTTGGGAAATGAAGGAAAATGTTTTTCAAATTTATTGTATTTCCTCTATTAGGTTGGCTGAATAGGAAAACATTTTTAGGAGACTTTTATTCCGTTCACAGCAATTTAACCGCAATTATTGGAACATTATTCAGACGAAAGAATTCCTTTTAATCCCTGCATTTAATGTGCAGCATATACAATATTTTTCTAGTGTTCTACTTTAAGTTTCTCTTTGTCACACACACACAAGGATGCACGCACACAACAATACAAGCAAGCATGAGTGGAAATATTCGTAAGTGGGGAACATTTTTTTTTTTGTTTATGTTGCATGGGAAAGCACATCACTACACATAAACTGTGTTAAGCTCTGGTGAAAAGGAGTCTTTCTTATGGATGTGCTTCAACATGGACTTTCTTGCTCCTGTGTGTCTATTTGGCTATGTGTCTGTGTATCTGTCTGTCTCTGTGTATGTTTGTTTTTCTGTTTGTTTATTTGTCCATAGGTTTTGTTCATACTGTGTTGACACAACTTATGGTTCGTACAGGCAGACAGACAGACACGGACTATGTCTGTGTTATACTCTACTCTGCTGTGCATTTTTCTTTGCTTTTTCTTTTCATTTTTTTTTCATTTTTATTTATTTGGTCTGTGTGTGGTAGTACACAGAAAAGAAAGAGAAGGAAAAGGAAAAGGAAAAGAAAGATAGAAAGAAAACACAAGGAACAAAACAATCTAAAATATGTTTATATTATCCAACAATAAAAAAAAACAGCAACAACGACAACAAAATAGAAAAAGAGAGATTGTTGAAAAAAGCTCTGGAAACCATAAGAGATTGAACACAGCTCCGGCTATTATTCATGTCGATGATATATTTACACACCAGCAGCAGCAGCAGCAATAGCAATAGCAATAGCAATAGCAACGACAACAAAGGCGAAATCGAGAAGAAATAACGACAACGATAACGTTAGAACAGTTCACGTTTAATGTTTTCCTCTATAATGGTTTGGGGGCAACAATCATGGCTGAATAAATATGCACATATACTCACACACTCACACACATATACATACATATGTACATGCATAAGCATTTATCCTTTGGTTGAAGGGAATATTCCAATCAGTAGGAAGGTTTCTTTTGTTTTGTTCTTTTTATTTCAAATTTTATTGGTTGGCTGTATAAGTAAAAAGTACTCCTGATCAAATATTAATTGTGGAGCAGCATTTAAAATGAAATATTTTGAAGCAGCATCGCAAATAGTTGTTTTAAATTGCTGTTGCAACATCAGGCCATTTAAAGTTTTTATGTCTCTAGAAGTCGCCGTGGTCTAGTGGGTAGTGTGTTGGTTTATTAGACGAAAGGCTCAGGTTCGTATCCCAGGTCAGACATCAAAACGAAAAAATATTTCTTCGGCGACTTCCTCTCAGCAGATTTCTGGCAAAGATTCTGAGAGTAAAAATTGCCATGAAAAGCTTCTCAAAAATCTGTCGTTCGGAGTCGACTTTAAACTGTAGGTCCCGCCACTCTTGTATAAAATTAATGCACACAACATAAGTGGTGTGAAAAGCTAGGTCGTAATCCTGACTGAAGGGTTGTAATGGTCCAATTACGTATTATGTATGTATGTATGTCTCTAGATTATCTTTGAATTCATAACAGGATTGCTTCTTACTCGACATATTTTGGGGAGTCAGGTATAATATTTGCTTCCGTAGGACCGAGAAGTATGAAATGCCCTCCAGATATGACTTACATGCTGACTTACAACCCGAATAAGGGATTTCTGCCTCCCGTAACACATCCTTGCAGGCGCATCTGCTTTCTGGGCGTCCTTCCAATGCAAACGAGGTAGTCCTCTTCGCCAACTTCCGCAGATTCCAATCTTCAAATACCCTTTCATCCGAACGACATGGTAGAGCTAGCGCAGTCACTGGATATTAATACACTGCATAACATCTATGTTATTGAGGAGCTCATACAGCTTACTGTTGAATGGGATGGGGAAATCATCGTCAACCCTACAATGCTCTCAAGGCTGCTACATCAGTGCTTAATAGGGGCCAGATAAGACTGTGCTGCTAAATTTATCATGAACTTCACCTTTTGAACGCTTTTTTTGGTACTTAATTGACCCCAAAAAATCCATTTGTTGGATTTTGACATGCCTTAGAACATTCTTCCAAGTGAACCTGCTTCGTACGTGCCTATCAGGTGAAACCCATAAAACCCGTTGGTTACACTACTCTCTAGACAGAAGTTTAAGCTATTAATTGAGCCACAAGACATGTTCCTAAATTGTTGTTCGGTCTGATTTATATCAAAAGCATATTCGGAAGCAAGAGACTCTTCTGTTGCTTTTGCACCCTTATGTCGCTTAGTTGGCACCACAACGAACCTTACTGGGTTTCAAGTTGTATTTAGAAGTTAATTTTTAAATGGCTTTCTTTCTTTTAAAGGATTTAATCTTACTTTCGTACTGTCGTTGTTTGAAGACTAATGAGCATTGAGGGCAGTACAACTCAGATATAATCATACGGAACACACAGGATCCTCTGGTTTTGTCTATGAAAAGAACGAAATTATTGTTGCCTTTGTGAGAGAGTGTATATTAATTTTATCCATGGTTGACGAGATCTACAGTTTAAAGTCGGCACAGAGCTACAGATTTTTGTGAAGCTTTTCATGGTAGAAAAATGAAAAGACGCCGCAATAAATATTATTTTCGAGAAGTCTAAGCTGGGATTTGAACTACGATCTCACGTATAATTATTAAACACATTAAATACCACGCTGCGATAACTTCACCGGATAAGGAAGGAAAAATTTTAAATGTGAACACAATGGATTTCGAAACGTAAACCGAGCCGTGTACCTAGCCTGATGTAGTTACCCTAACTATAATTCAGACTTCTTCCTTCTCCCTCATCTACATCTTATCCGTTCTATTTCTTTATTTGTATTAATCAAACATTTTCAGATATGCTTTTACAGATTTCCAGTATTTAATTCTGGAATGACAGGGTTGCCAGCTTTCGTTGCTCGAAAAAATGTATGCCAAAATGTATTTGATTATTGTAGTAGGAATTGGCCCACGAACAAGTTTATCATTTAAAAATTTTAGGACAGTATTAGGGCTCCAAAGTTCCTTTTGGCCTTCGAGTATACACCATTGCAATACTCGAGTAGTCTCATTGTCATTATTTTCATGAATAAATAATAAAAAAAATCCTTCATTTTTTAAATGCTTCTACGATAGCTTCACTTGCTCTCCGACTGCTTTAATTGTTAAAGTTATCGCAGACGAAATTAAGTGATAAGCTGGCTCTTTAACAACTTCCGGGCTGCTTACCGTATATGCCGAACAAGATGTGAATTAAAACAACAACAACAATAACAACACATTGAAAATGTGCGTAAATCAAAAGGATAATAATAAGCTTTGATCTGTAAACAATAGAATAAATTGACTAGACGGTATTGTTGTTGTTGTTATATCCTTGTCAAAGCAACTCTTATACGCCTCCACAGTTTCCACATGAATGACATGCGAATAAAATGCGTTTCATATGCGTAAAAGCAAGCGTTGAAGCATGTTGAAGATGTTTTTTTTTAATTTTTTTTTTTTCCAACACTTCTTTTCTTTAACGTTCATCAACCGTTCATATGGTAAGACGAAAGGAAAACAGAAATCCTTTTTTTAAATACTTTTAGCCTGAGACGAGAGACATCAAAGGCAATAGTTATGATGAAAGAGAAAAGAAGACGAAGAACAGCCTGTGAAGTGTTTATAAATGCCGAGTTTATTTTTGTTTTTTTTTTCTTATAAATTCTTGTGCTAATGCAACACACGCCGACAAACAGAAAATTTTTTATGTCAACAACACAAACTCATGTTGATGATATTGTGAACAAGCAAGCGTTCGTACTCAAGTCTCAGGCTAGGGGCAAAGAAAAATCATAAAAAATAGTTGCATACATTACATATGTTAATACGAGGGCGGTTATAAAATTAAGAGACTTATGTTCAAATAATCGACCTGTTTTTCCCCACGATAAACAGTTCATCTGGGTTTTTTCAGGGTGTTATGGTAAGCAACCTTGTCAATCACCCCTATTTTTTTAAAAAAGACAGTTTGCTCCATGATTCTGTTATCTTCTCTGGATAGGCAAGGGCTTCTAAATAGATTTTAATTGGAGTCAAGCACTCCCGGCTCCATTGAATTATAGAATGCTAAACTCCGAACATATGGTTACGTTTTTAACTTTCAAAAATGTTTAAAATATGAGCAAATAAATTACAAATAAATTTGTGTTTAGTTTTAATTAAAATTCTGTTTACAACAAGTTGTAAACAACAACAATTGCTTTGTTTGTTATTCCTCTCTTTATACCCTTTTGTATAAACATTAACAATTACTAGACAATTGTTCGATTGATCTTTGTAGCGGAGTTATTCAAAACACGATTACAAATAAACACGATTTACAAATGCACCGCGTCTTCACACAAGACTAACTGAACTTTTATTAACTGACTTAGCTGTGTTGTATTGCCTTTTATATGGCAACGTAAATAGTTTGATGAATGATTTTGAAGGTTGTCGTCTTCTTAAGTTCTCTAATAAATGTAAGCAACGTCATTTCATTTTCGTTGTTTGTATATTTTGTTTACATTTATTCTTGTAGTGTTTGTTAGTACATTTTTGTTTACTTCTGCGAAAATTTGTAAACAAGTGCATTGTTTTATTGTAGTAGCTTTTGTTTATAATTTTAATGTTATACAATGTAAAAGCAAACTACCCCACCACAATATCTTCTATGTTTTCATATTCACGGAGTGCATTTGGCAGCTTGCTAACTGCCACTTCGGGACGTCAAGCTAGTGATTCTTGATGCCAACCTCGTATAAATATACAAAAAAAAATATCACCCCTTTCCTCTCACTGAATGTGTTTTAAATTGAACACGTTTATCGTCACATCTTTAGTTTTTAGTTTTCCATAGAAGTTTCTCGTTTTTTGATGAGGATGGCCAACCCCATTTTCCAGCAGCATCTCAATTTCCATGCAAGTTTCTCAAAATTTTCTCTGATAAATTATTTAATCCTTTAATGGTGTAGTTTTCTTTTTAGATTCCTTTTGCTGTTTTATTTTCTTGCTGTTGCTGTTGTTGTTGTTATTGTTTTTAATATCGTTTCATTTTCCAAGAAATTTTATTATTTTGTACGGCTGCCTTCGTTCCTGGCCATCTTTCGGCAACGTTTGATTGCATGGCTGGCTGGATGGATGGATGGATGGATGGATGGATGGACGGTTGGTTGGTTGGTTGGCTAGAGGAAATGCTTTCAATTTTATTTTTTTATTATTTTTTTTTTTTATTAATTTTAAGCAGAATATTTAATGCATTTTCGTTTTATACGAGTATGGCAGACATTAAATGGCAAAATGAAATGTCATCTCTATTGATACCAAGGCCTTGATTGATACAATGTTATCGGAATACTTAAATATTCTCTTGTTTTCTTTTCTTCCTCCATGTTTTCTTTTTTTGTTTTACTAAATATCGATTATTTTCTCTTAAATATTTTATGTTTAAATTTTAACTGGCAGTTTTTCTTTATGATTTTTGTTTTTTCTTTATGAATTTTGAAATTTTTCTTATGGATTTTAAATATTTTTAATGAATAAATGCCTGGAAGCTTTTCTGAGACACAAAGGAAGGAAATACAAAATGAAAAATACCTACAGTAGGTTGTCATATTTCCTTAGCTACTCTCCAACAGATGCTGCCGTCAGGAGTTAGTTGTCAAAAATCGTGAATGCACCCTCACAGTTTTATTTAAAAGTGAAACTGAAATTTTAAAAACGTAGGTAACGCTCTGCTGTAATATTAAAAAGATTTAATTGACGAATCTGTCATTAACCGGTCCATGGTTTAAATGTCAACGAAGTGGAAAATTTTACAACAGAATCCTTCAGTACATTCTTACTTACTTGATGGCTCTTTAGTAAAGATTGCAACCTAGTGTCCCACACTATCCAAGTGTGCGTATAAATTTTTTCTATGTGTGGCACGATCTACAGTCATAGCTGCTGTCGTCGAAATCGTCAACGGCGTTCATTGAAATCATAATAAAATCGTCGCAAAAAATAAATGCATAAATTAAAAGCTAAAAAGGAAAATTATAGGGAAACGTTTAATCAAATCAGATACAATATTCAAGTCGAAGGAGTTACGACTGCTAAGCTTTAAATAATATAAGGATGTCATAAATATTAAGAAGTCAGAAGCTCTTGAAGTTCTGAGCATTAAAATTCAATGTGATGATCGCTGGAATTGATACATTTTTCAGTGCCTTAGCTTCTTAAGACTTTACACTACTTACATCCGGAAGATGGCGGATGTATGCCGGTACCTCAATGTCTATTTTGAGACTTCGTAACCGCGTATAGGAAAGGGTGAAATTGCTTGTTAATAACGGTAGGATTTCCGACTCTATTCATTCATGGAAACATCATTGCAATATGTCTTGTGTTTCACTGTTCTATCGCTATTACAAAGGATTTTGCTCGAACGAAATAAAGAACTTATTCCCGAAAATCATACATTCCTACGTGAATCGCACACAGCATCACAGACGAAATTCCCTCTTTAGTTGGATTATTCGTATGTGGAAATCCCCTTGTGCAGAGGTTGTAATTTTTTGGCTTTTAAGGGATGAAAAAGGCATACATACATACATAATTGGCCATTACAACCCTTCAGTCAGGATTACGACCTAGCTTCTCACACCACTTATGTTGTGTGCGTTAATTTTATACATGAGTGGCGGGACCTACAGTTTAAAGGCGACTTCGAACAACAGATTTTACTCACAGAGTCTTTCGCAGAAATCTGCTGAGAGGAAGTCGCAGAAGAAATATTTTTCGTTTTGATGTCTGACCTGGGATTCGAACCCGGGCCTTTCGTCTAATAAGCCAACACACTACCTACTAGACCACGGCGACTTCAAAAAGGCATAAAATACAGATAAATTATAACAGGCGTTCGCAAATAACTTGTTAGTTCTAATTTAACCTCTTAAAGTACTAAAGTAAAGAATATGAAGTAAATTTTTTATTTCCAAAAATCGTCAAAATAAATGCATAAATCGTCTTGTCGTCAATATGGTATTTTTGGAGGCTAAAATCGTCTAAATGACGATAAGTCGTCAAATCTTGCAGCTATGCCTACAGTTTGTCATGGTAATTTTATTTCACTCTCAGAGTTTTTACTACAAAATTATTACAACAAAACCGCTGAAGACAATATTACCACTATGCCTGAGTCATAGGTTTAACTATGCACCTAATAAGCCAATATACTCCCTACTAAACTACAGTAATTTCACTCAGTTATTCAGTGTCTTTTATTTCACTAGCCATATTACACTCGACAGCAAAATTATTTTAATACACATAGGATTGAATAAAAGGGAATAAAATAGAAATTTTGCTCTGTTTAAGTGACCAATTATGTTACATACACATTGTAAGCCTTCAGTCAGGATTACAACCTAGTGTCTAAGTTGTGAATGTTAATTTTATTCCTATGAGTCCATACGACAAATTCCTGAGAGTCATTTCATGGTTATTTTATTTTACTCTGGAAGTTTTTGCTAAAAGTTTGCGGAAAAAAATCGCTAATGGCCAGCTGTGACCTAGTAAGTCAAATTCATTCAAATTCTTTTTCTCCAGCCTACCAATACTGTTCCCTGAAACATAGTGTCAATGGAGCGCAAGAAATATCAAAAGTTGAAGCTCAAACAAATAATTTGTTTTCGTCCTAAAGAAGTACTGTTACATATAACTAGAATAATAGAGTTGCCAACTATCCTCGCTTATATTAAGGGTAGGATGAAAAACTTCGCTCATTAAGTCCTACTTTTATCCGGAAAGCGGCGTCATTGCTAGTGTTCTCTCGGTTAGGTGTAGGCCTTCTGAAAGAATTATTTGCAAGAATATTGAAGCCTAAATTCGAAACTGAATTTTTTGTGTTTGTAAGAAACCACTTTAACCATTTCATCACTTCACTGTTTTAATAATTTTTAATAATTTTAATGATGCGGCTCTTCTAGAGAAATTTAAAAAAAATTATTTACAAGTCAACCTTAACCTTTTGCGAAGCCATTGCTCTTGCTTAATGAACTTTTAGTGCAAACACAATCATAACGACGGCAGCAATTGCTCACGTCAACTTTTCGTTTCCTACAATAAAAATGCTGGCAACAGTACTCCCTCTTGTGCATATTTAAATGGAATTTATTTTTAACCATAAAATTACATTGACGCAGTCACCAATATCGTCGTCATTGTTTCCAAAGGGAAATGGAAAAAAGTGGGAATGGAAAAACCGAATTTTAAATTTTATTGCATTCAAGAACAAACCGAATAAGCGCTACCAAACATTTAATGGCAGACAAACATTAAAAAAACGGAAATAAAAAACCAAAATTAATCGAAATTGTAAAGGGGGAGTGGCATACACCCGATAACTTGCCTTTAAAATGCAAAATAAAGAATACCCACAAACATTAAAACGAAAGACTAAAAGAAATTCAATGAAATAAAAATAGAAGAGAAAAAGAAAAGAAATCGAAAAAGAATGGCATGGAGATGAAGATGGAATAGAATATAGAAAGTCCTCATTCTCATTTCCATCGTTATTTACAAAATCGTAAAAATTTCTTAAGTCGTAAAGTGCCGCCTTGTGTGTAATTGTTGCTAAACACAACTGACTGGCAGAGCTCTTTCTCTCTCTCTCTCTCTCTCTAAATGACTGACTGACTGACTGCCTGTCCGTCTGTATGTCTGTCTGACTGACTGTCTAGAAAGAAAAACTTTTCGATTAAATTGTTTAAATCTTAAGAAATACTTTCAAGTTGTTTTAAGTAAAAAAGCATGGCAAGGGAAAGGTAATTCAAGAAAGTCAGGAAGGAAGTTTCCATTTCAATGTAAAATTTTATTAAAAAATAAAATTTTTTTTTGTTGCCGTTTTTAAGTTATGGCATCTATTAAATTAAACTATAGTTGTGAGTACCATATTTTTTGTTTGTTGTTGTTCTTTTTCTCCGAGATTTCTTTTTTCATTAAAAATTTATGCCATAAAACATGAAAACCTAGAATATTGATGATATGCTCGGGTATGCCAACCATAAAAGCAATAGAAAATCAACATCTTTTTGCCGGAGTATATTTTCACAAAAAAAAGGCAATAAAAATTGTAAAATTTTCTTTAAGGGTCATACACCAAACCACCATTTACATTTCATTCAATTTTAATGTGACAGAGAAGATTTATGCCTTTGTCAAGAGGAGCCATTGCTTGGGAGAAGGGGGAGGGACTAATGGTAAATTATGGAAAATTGATTCGTAGAAGACACTTGCCAAAGCAATAATAAAAAAAAATTATTATTTTTCTAACGAAAAATTGTGGTTGTGAAACTGATAACATGAGAATATGTTTTATCAAAATGCAGTTTTTGGCATAAACAGTTTGCTAAAGGCCCAGGGTTGCCAAACTTAATTTTCTTTATTCTTTTCTACTCATTGGAATATTTTTTATATATTTTACTATGATAAGTATTGTTACGAAAATGAAAAGAAATCTAGATAAAATTAATGAACTTGTTTACAAATTATCGCACTGTGTGATATAACAACAAAAACCTGTACAAAAAATGATAAACAAGTAAACAAAAATATACCAACAAACTCTACAAGAATAAACGTAAACAAAATTCACAAATAACAATAATGAAACAAAGATGTTTTCATTTATAGAGCTCTCGCGAAAGCGAACCAAATTCGCCTTCAAGAGCAGACAGGAATAGCAGGCAACGTAGTCTATAAAGTCCAGTCAGTCTTGTGTGAAGATGCGGTATGTTTGAAGATAGTAATCATGGTTTGGAGAACACCACTACAAAGATCTGTCGAACAATTGTCTAATAATTGATATTGTTTATACAAAAGAGTGCAAAGAGGAATAACAAAGAAAGCAATTGTGGTTGTTTACATCAAGTTGTGAACAGTGGCTCACAGAATTGGGCGAACAATAAAGAATTTAATTAAAACTAAACACAAAATTTATTTTCATTTTATTTACAAATCTACCAGCTTTTATTTTAAGTGTTATTAAAAAGTAAAAACGTAACAGTATTTTAGCATGTATTCTTAATTAAAAAGGGTTTAGAATAACCAACACAAAACTGAACAATTCATAATGAATTGTAAAATAATTTACTCTTCTTATGTCTGCTAAGCTTTTGTTATTAAACTGGAAAACTGTGATTTCGCGGAGCTTTAGAATTCTATTCTCAATTATTTCGGCAACCACTCTCAACAGACCTCTATACTGGCACACAGAAATTCAATTTTACATACCTCACCTACAGATACAGATTGAAACGTAATGAGTCGAATAGAGATCCAGTGGACAATGGCTTCTTTATAATATTAATGAATACGGAGTTAAGCCTCAGAGAAACAGCCGATTAAAGCATTCTTCAAGCAAGTATTTCAAGAAGCTAGTATTTGTTGATTAATGCGTTGCTATAAAAATACTTACTCAATTGGAGTTTACAATTGTTTAGCCAGGATTGCAACCTAGTTTCGCACGCCACCAGTGTTGTTTACGCATAAGTGACGGGACCTCTTTCTCTGCAGTTTTCTTTGAAAAATTTTGAGAGTAAATAAAAATTACTATGAAAAGTTTCTAAAAAGAAATAAAGAAAAACGGAGACGACTTTAAATAGTTGGTCGTGCCAGATAGCGATAAAATGAACATACATAGCATGGGTGATTTAAGAAACTGGGTTGTTATCCTTACTAAAGGGTTGTAGTGACCAATTACGAATTTTGCAAAGAAATTTATCATGAAACTATTCATGAAGGTTTGTCACTACTTAGTGAACAGAAATATTACACTGTTAGACTTTCTTAGCTGCCTACCCATATATCCCGATAATAAAAAGGGATAGGGAAGGATTCATAGGCTAGTATTTTTGGATACCACCATGACCTTTGCAAGACAGATTTGTTGGTTCAATTTGAAGCTAGAATTTTTATTACAATACTGGAAATAATCCAAAGCAAATTCTTACAGGTTTTGAAAATTTTGGCTTGCTTTCGAGAACAACGCTGCCTGTGTGACTCATTTTTGTTTAAAATTAAAAAATGTCGTATTTGATTACTAAAAAAAAATGAATTCATTACTGAAAAATTTTTCCTCTTTAACGTTATTTTTATATTCTCCCCTATTTGCTGTTTTTCCCTTTTTAAAATCTTTAAAAGCGCTTCACAGAAAGATTAATAGAAGGATTTCCATTGAAATAGCTTTTCTTTTTCTGTTTTTCTTGCCCGTTTACTTTATACAATTTTCCAACATTTAATGCCATTTCGTTTCCCTTCTCAATTCTAATTTTAGTTTTAACGCAGTTTTGCTTTTGTTTTTTTCTTAAATCTTTTTAATTAAATTTTATTTATTTTTAATTTACAAACAGCAACATGGTCGTCACCGTCACCTACGTTCATGACGTTAGAAGGGGGTCCCCCCTTCTTTTTTCCAAGACTTTGATTATAAATTCGTAGAAAATTTTTTTTATGGATTCTTATTGAATTTAGTATTTAATTTTATTTTGCTATGAAATATAACAGGTTAAATTAATATCTTGGGAGTAAGTATGTGAAAATACTTTTGTGTGTGAGTGTGCGTTTTTAGCAAAAATGGAATGAAAATTTTTATGACCAAGTTTAATAGGTTTTAACGTGCTTAGTTATGGAGTTAAAACTGATAATAAATATTTTATTGGGAAAATTATTATTTAATAGATACGATACGTATGCATGCATGTATTCATGCATGCATGAATGATTAAAGAAATAAACTCCCGAGCTGTGTGTGTGCTAAAAATATTTGTATTGTTTACATCTTGGTTATGACACTGATGACGAATGTTCATTAAAGTTATGTCCGATGTTACGAATTGCATTTCATTGAATTGAATTGAAGCAATGTGAACGTAAATATTTGTTTATGACACAAGCCAGCGGTGTGGCTTGTTATTTATATTGGGAAATACATTTAACGATTATACGAAATTGCTTTGAAGTATACTGTTTATACAATACTTTCCCTCATTGCATAATAAAGATAATAAAACGAATAACAAACAATGTTTGCGATTGACATTTTGCATCTAGAAATGATTCTTAAAATATCTGAATGTGTTTAAAAAAAGATTCAAAATAATGGTTAATCAACTTTCACATGCGGATTTAAATAGTAAAATTAAATAAACACACGTGAACTTTTATTTTATTTTAATGCCAGGACCTTGTCGAGCGTCCTTAGATAGATTGCAAGGGTCGACTACATTTTCATACATTTCGAGCAGTCACTCGGCTATAACTTGATTAACTTCGGTTATAACTCGACTAGTATAACTTGATTACTGTAACGCTAAAAGATTAATCAAGTTGACACGGCTATAAACGTAGATATTTCCAAAAAAAAATATTCGAATGTCTTGGAAACACAAGAGTTTGATGTTCACCTTACATTCCCGAGATGTAAAAAGAACACTTGCTGGAAATTTTTCATATAATAAATCAAAAATCAGTCATGTTTTGTAACTTGTAGGACCCACATACCATCTCAACTTACGTATTTAATTTGTCAGGATTACAACCATTCATAATACGAAAAAGGAAAAATCTAGATACTGGCGTTCTACTTTTACATCGTTTAACATTAAAATTATAAACAAAAGCTATAAAAACAAAAACAATGAACTTGTTTACAAATTATCGTACTAAGTAATAGAACAACAAACACCAGCATAAATAAATGTTCAAACAGTAAACAAAAATATATAACAGTAAACACTGCAGGAATAAATGTAAACAAAATACACAAACAACACTAATAAAACAACGATGTTTCCATTTATAAAGATCTTGAGATTACGAACATTCGCCTTTAAGAATATTTATCCGACTTTTTACGTTGCAAGGCAAAGCAATCAACGGAGATAGTAAAAGTTCAGTTAGTCTTGTGTGAAGAAGAGAATAATCTTGGTTGAAAGATCTCCGTTACAAAAATCTGTCGAACAATTGTCTAGTAATTGTTATTGTTTATGCAAATTGTGTAAACAAAAAATAATAACAAACAAAGTAATTGTTGTTGCTTAAATTAAGTTGTGAACAGTGGTGCACATAGTTGTACGAATAATAAAGGATTTTAATTAGAACTGAACATTAATTTATTTTTATTTTATTCGCCATCTACGAGGTTATATTTTAAACGTTTTTAAAAGGTAAGAACGTAATAGTATGATAATTTTATTCCCAAATGGTGGTGTCTACTGTTTAATATTTGCTCCAAACAATAAATTTGAGAAAAGTTTCATGGTAATTTTATTTTACTTTCAAAATTTTTATAGAAAAACTTCCTTTCCGTAGTGAACGAAAGAAATATTTTTTTTATTTCGTTTTATTCTACATACTTGAGTCAGGACGTGAATCACGGACACAAGCTATCTACTAGAAAAGGACGACATCAAACCATTCTACTCATAATATTCAATAAAAGGCCAAAAAAAAAAGTTCGATTGTAATCCTGAGGCTGTAATGCGCAAAAACCATTCACTTGTTCCACATACAATAATTTCTTTCGAAATCACTTCTAGGTTCTCTGAATTCTAAATTTTTCGATCTCTGTATGCGACAAATTTACTTATTGACCTATAGTGTAAGGTTATCATAGTCTAGCTGGCATTGTGTTGGTAGAAACCTCCGGTTTGGCCTCAAAACGAAATATAAAAGAATATTTCTTCGGTGATTGCCTCTCAGCAGATTTCTAGCACAAACTCTGAGAGTAAAATAAAGTTGCATTGAAAACATTTTTCAAAAATCTGTCATTCGGAAATGACTTTAAACTGAAGATCCATACTAAGTGGTATTAGAAGCTAGGTCGTAATCTTGACTGAAGGGTGCTGTAATGACAAATTATGTATGCGTATATGTATGACTTTGTACTGTGCCTTATTGCTGAAGAAAATTTTGCTCGAGTACCCTAAATTGCACATCCAGGCAGTTGTGTAAATCCATATGCAAAATGAGATCCCAGATAGGAACAATTGCTGAGTAATCTGTAGGATTTGTATGTATAGGCAGCACTGAAATAGAGGTCAGCACCGTCTGACAGAACATTAATGCTACACTTCCAAGGACCATTAATGCTAGGAAAGACTAAAACGGATATTAAAGATCTGAAATTTGAAAGGACCTAAATGTCAGGCTGCTATCTCTAGCCAATGCGAAAAATACCAGCTACCGTGATCGAGAGACTTCTTAGACGAGTGTTTTAAGTTCTGGACACTAAACTTTTCGGTGAACCCCACTCAAAAGCCTTCTTGGCTTTTATTCTTGTACTCACTTGCGCACTCATAGATAATATTAATACACCCAACTTGGGTGGCGTGAAGAGCTATGCCCTAAGTTGGCATTAAGTCTTAAGAGTGTGGTGAATTCCCTGGTCACAGCTAACCAAATTTCAATATCTTATCCTTTTATCCTTACATTATTACAATTCTAAATGAAATAATTATTAAAAGAATGAAACAATTTTTCTCTTTTATTTAAAGATGGCCACACTCCTTATTTGTATCCTGTCTTATGATATCCGTATTACACACACACATATAATAACGATTAATCCTTAAATAAATCCTTTAATTAATATTCTTCAACTGTTTTCTGTTGTCGGTTTTGTTTCCTTTTCGTTTTTAACCACATGATATCCCCTTTTTTGTGCCATCCTATAAGTGGGGGCCTATTTTTCATAAGGCCGTAACACCAAATGGTCATTCATTAAAATCATCTTTTAATTTCTGGGCGATTATTTCCGTTTCTTGACTAATTTTCCCAACAACTCATCATACGATTCTCGGATTGCGTTATTAAACAGGCTACAGCCTACAGCCTACAACCTACAACAACAATTAAGTCCTTACGGCTACTACACTTCAGTCAGTCATAGAAGTCAAAGAAGAAAAAGAGGCCACTTTTGTAAAAATGAATTGAAGTTAATGCAGGAGATGAAAACAAAACAAAACAAAAAAGCAAAGAAAAGAAAACCCATTGAAAAGAAAAGTAAAATTTATATTCCAAAAAGAAAGAAAAAGTGAAATGAAAAAAAAAAGAGAGAGGGGGAGAGGAACCATAATTAACGAAACGGATTTAATCTTCATTTGCTTTCTTATAATTTCATCTCATCTCACAAAGCCAACAAAAAAGCAACAAAAACAGAAAAAAAAACCAGAAGAGAAACAGAAAAGAGGAATTACCATCAGACATTAAGCAAATACTAGACAAATATTGTGTGTATAATGGCATGCGATTAAAGCAGAGAAGGCCTCTTAACATTGTCGCTACTACATATTCTATGGCATGGCCTGTTAGCTTAACAAACTAGGCTTTCTCTTCATAAGTGCCTATGGCTGACTACCGCATGGCATGGCTGGTCTGGTCTTTTGAGTGTGTGTGTGTGTGTGTGTGCATATGAATGAAGCATAAATTCTTTCAGGCACAATGCTAAAGTATTGAAATGAATGAATGATTTCATTTACAAATAGTGTGTAATATAATAAATACTGACAGATATTCATTTTCCTCATTCATTCATTCATTCATTCATTTACTCATTCATTCAGTTACTCTCACTCGTTCATTCACATTCAATTGCTGGTGCTGCTGCAGCGGGTGCTGAAGCGGGTGCTGTTGCTGCTTTTTGCTTCTGCTGCTGGTGTTATTCATATTCAAAGAATATTTTTTATTCATTGTGTTCTTAATCTCCTCTCTTATTTAAATAAAAACAATACACCAGACCCCTTAAGAACTTTTTGAGCGTTTCTTATTTCATATTGGAACACTGGAATACAGACCAACCACCCCTCCTTAATAGATTCTTTTCATAAGTTATGCTGGCTTAAATGAAAAGTGAGAGCTGCACAATGGCTTGGTAAATAAGTAATTGTTGTAAGTCGCCGTGGTCTAGTGGGTAGTGTGTTGGCTCATTAGACAAAAGGCCCGAGTTCGAATCCCAGGTCAGACATCAAAACGAAAAAATATTTCTTCGGCGACTTCCTCTCAGCAGATTTCTGACAAGGACTCTGAGAGTAAAAATTGCCATGAAAAGCTTCTCAAAAATCTGTCGTTCGGAGTCGACTTTAGGTCCCGCCACTCATGTATAAAATTAACGCACACAGCATAAGTGGTGTGAGAAGCTAGGTCGTAATCCTGACTGAAGAGTTGTAATGGCCAATAATGTAAGCACCACTGCTCTCTATAAAGCGGGAAATAGAGCCTTTGAATAAATTTAATGATTGGAAATATTACCCTTTTTAATCAACGAGGAGTAGTCTCATCTTGTAAATGTGCAATCAAAACTTACTTCCTTACTTAATTGGCCTTTAACAAGCCAATTATCGGACTTCGGCCTTCCAGGCGCCTGTATTTCTTATGCAACAAGTTCCCAGTTGGTCACACTAATCGATGGCAGTATTCCTTGACTTGGTCTTGGACTTCCGCAAACCTCCGTATTAAATACCCATCTCATCGTAGTGTCCTCATTCATTCGAACGACTTAGCCGGGCCAAAGCAACCGATGGATGTTAATGCGCCGCACAAAGTCCAAATCATCGAGAAGCTCCCACCACTCATTGTCTTATCGAATACGGAAGTCATCACCAACTCGCACTGGACCGAAGATCTTACCCAGGACTTTTGATGCATGTTCGAGAGATACTCAAAACTGCTGCATCAGTCCTGAATAGTGTCCATGCTTCCGCAGGTTCCAAAGGTCCAACCAAAACGCTCGATATTAATTGTTTCTAAACATTTCTCATTATGATGGAAAGTTCTCCGGCATAATTGAGTTTCAATGTCGTTAATATGGCGAATCATTTCATCCTTTAGGCCTTGACCAACACTTTTTCTCTACAATAGCGTGCCAAAGAGCGCTTCGATAGTAAAGACCATCATGTTGGAATCACATATTAACCAGATCCATTTGGATCATCAGTTCCTAACTGTTTGGGGTTCTACTCGTAGCAGACTGGGCTGCGAATCCTGACCGGTACCTAAATTGGGGTACCAAGAGTGTCGGCAGCCCCAGAGACTTGTCCCTGCCCGATTACGGAGAGTTCTTCTTATGGAAGCAACGTGGTGGCTGTGGTTTCAATCAAATCGTGGTGTGGTATTATCCTTATAAGGAGTTTAATTAGTCCATGAGCCCTAACCAAGAACGAAGTCATATCCAAATGCATGGCTTCGAATACGCTAGTAGACACGTTCGGTGATGCAACTAATGGTAGTGTTACCATGAGCCTGTATCATTGTGTCTGGGTGTTTAGAGCACTGCAGCACTGGTGTACCCTAAACTAATGTCCAGATCCATATCTTCAACTTTTGGTATCAAGAAGTCATTTAGCATCTTGCGATAGCGAACACCAGTGACAGTGACTGTCTGTCCGATCGCTTTTGGAAGGAGTACAGCCTGATGATGTCATTACAACCCTTCAGTCAGGATTATTGACATAGTTTCTCACACCACTTATGTTGTGTGTGTTAATTTTATACATTAGTGGCAGCACCTACCGTTTATAGTCCACTTCGAACGACAGATTTTTGAAAAACTTTTCATGGCAATTTTATTTACTCTCAGAGTTTTTGCCAGAAATCTGCTGAGAGGAAATCACCAAAGAAATACTTTTTGAATTTTGTTTTGATGTCTGGCCTGGGGCTCTAACTCTGGCTTTACGACTAATAAGCCAACACACTACCTACTACGCTACGGCGACTTGCTCCGGGATTCTTAATTTCTCAAATACGATGATTCTTTTTGTTAACGAATGTCTGAGGTCAAAGTGTGTCTCGTTTCTCTTTTTATAGCCACCATATACAGTAAGACCCCGCTTATCGTTGCTTCTGTTAACGCTGTTTCAGTATTATGCGGTAGTATTGGGATTCCATGATACGGATGGATGTTTCTCAACTTTCTTTTGTTTGTCTGTCCAGAATAAAGACTCCGAATTCGCAATTACAGTACGAACACATCTTTCCTTGTTGCCTTGTTTAACACTATTTCGTTTAGCGCTGGAACTTATTGGAACGTAACTTCAGCGGTGGTATTTCTGTCTGTTCAATCATCCATTCGGCCAGTTGCGGAAGCTTAGAGTGGCCGGTATATCGTAACTCTTGAGTCATTTGAACCTTGTAAGCGTGTAAATTTAAATCTTCATTCAAAAGTCGCATTAGTGATGTTCGTGAGATGTTCTGTTGTTGGCAACAACGACAAATCGAAGTCATTCTGCAGAATTAACTGGACAAGCATGTACGGATTCGATAAGCTTTTCATGGCAATTACTTAGTTACATGAGCTGTTGCTAGATGACTGCTGAGAATAGGTTGCCGAAAGATAACAGAGCTGAAGCTAGAACTCCTGAACGCTGATGTAGTAAGCCAACAATCGACTACCAACTCGATTACGGCTGCCAGCCATTGTGCATTTCGATAATTAGAAATGCTGCCACACATATATACATAATACAAGCGCGTGTATGTATATTTCCGTCTGTTTATTGTTCGCTAATAAATATTAATTTCATAAAACATAGAAAAACAAAACAAAACAAAAGTAAAGTAAAGAAAGAAAAAGAAAAGAAAATATTTTTATTTCCGTCAGCGGCATAGTACGTACGTACGTGTATAAGAAATTCTAAAGAAAACAAATACAATAACGAAAATAAATATTTGTTCATGTATTTGTGAAAGCCTATGTGTAGGTAACATGCCTAACTGTAAGCCAAGAATCTTGGAAAGAATAGAAATGAAAAGAAAAAGAAAACAGAGAAGAAAACATTTGTATTTGCAGATGAAGTGTTTGCTTAAATTAACTTTCATTAAATGGAGAGCATCAACGAGTCAACCAACGTTAAATAATAAAGAAATATGAGGACATTTCGAAATACCATCAGTAGATACACACACACACACACACACACTCGTACACATACTCCATACTCATGTGCTTTATCATATTATTCATGTACGAGTAGTACCCATACAATCTTATCACCTTACCAGGACAGGGATAGGAATACTGGTAAGCCAGTGCCAATTCTTAGTTTATGTGGACAAAGACACAAACACATAAATGCAGATATGAAGATGCTTCAGATTTGAGAATTAAAACAAGCAGAGATTTAAAGGAATGCATTCATGATGTTCACGATAAAAGATTTCGCCATCCATGCTTGATAACGAGGAAATGGTCGCGCTTATTGTCTTCGTTGCCATTCAATACAAGACAATGCAATTACCAATAAACAATCTAAGGCAGCTCTTTCTAAATATTGTTTTCATACCTTGTCTGAGATTCTCAGCAAACCTTCTTTTATTGAAGCAATTACAATTCAGTAAGGATTAATACCTAGGGTTCTTCTTTTTTTTTGCTGGAAGGAGGGAAAATGCTTTATGCATTCATGAAGGTCGTCACCAGACATGCTACGTCGGACTCTCCCACTGGGAATACCGAATAAAATCCCGCCTTGTCTCCTTACCAGGGATTCATTCCACCTTGGAACTTTTCTGTCATGTGATCCAGTTACATCATTGTCAACCTGCATCCAGGCTCCGCTATATTCTTATTCTGCTGCGTCTAGGTCTGATTTTTTCCTTCGTAGGAAGTACTCCGCAACATTTTTTCACTGCATTCCAGCTTTCAGTACTGTTCGTCATTGTCATAACGACGTTTGTTGGCAACAACGACAAATCGATTTCATTTCGCAGAACTAACAGGGCAAGCATATACGGATTCGATAAGCTTCTCATGGCAATTACTTAGTTACATGAGCTGTTGCTAGATGACTGATGAGAATAGTTGCCGATGATAACAGAGCTGAAGCTAGAACTCCTGAACGCTGATGTAGTAAGCCAACAATCGACTACCAACTCGATTACGGCTGCCAGCCATTGTGCATTTCGATAATTAGAAATGCTGCCACACATGTATACATAATACAAGCGCGCGTGTATGTATATTTCCGTCTGTTTATTGTTCGCTAATAAATATTAATTTCATAAAACATAGAAAAACAAAACAAAAACAAAAGAAAAGTAAAGAAAGAAAAAGAAAGAAAATATTTTTATTTCCGTCAGCGGCATAGTACGTACGTACGTGTATAAGAAATTCTAAAGAAAACAAATACAATAACGAAAATAAATATTTGTTCATGTATTTGTAAAAGCCTATGTGTAGGTAACATGCCTAACTGTAAGCCAAGAATCTTGGAAAGAATAGAAATGAAAGAAAAAGAAACCAGAGAAGAAAACATTTGTATTTGCAGATGAAGTGTTTGCTTAAATTACATACATACATAATTGGCCATTACAAACCCTTCAGTCAGGATTACGACCTAGCTTCTCACACCACTTATGCTGTGTGCGTTAATTTTATACATGAGTGGCGGGGACCTACAAGTTTAAAGTCGACTCCGAACGACAGATTTTTGAGAAGCTTTTCATAGCAATTTTTACTCTCAGAATCGTTGCCAGAAATCTGCTGAGAGGAAGTCGCCGAAGAAATATTTTTTCGTTTTGATGTCTGACCTGGGATTCGAACCCGGGCCTTTTGTCTAATAAGCCAACACACTACCCACTAGACCACGGCGACTTAAATTAACTTTCATTAAATGGAGAGCATCAACGAGTCAACCAACGTTAAATAATAAAGAAATATGAGGACATTTCGAAATACCATCAGTAGATACACACACACACACACACTCGTACACATACTCCATACTCATATGCTTTATCATATTATTCATGTACGAGTAGTACCCATACAATCTTATCACCTTACCAGGACAGGGATAGGAATACTGGTAAGCCAGTGCCAATTCTTAGTTTATGTGGACAAAGAAACAAACATATAAATATAGATATGAAGATGCTTCAGATTTGAGAATTAAAACAAACAGAGATTTAAAGGAATGCATTCATAATGTTTACGATAAAAGATTTCGCCTTCCATGCTTGATAACGAGGAAGTGGCCACTCAATACAAGACAATGCAATCACCAATAAACAATCTAATGCAGCTCTTTCTAAATATTGTTTTCATACCTTGTCTGAGATTCTCAGCCAACCTTCTTTAATTGAAGCATACAATTACAATTCAGTAAGGATGAATACCTAGGGTTCTTTCTTTTTTGCTAGAAGGAGCGAAATGCTTTATGCATTCATTAAGGTCGTCACCAGACGTGCTAAGTCGGATTCTCCCACTGGGAATACCGAATAAAATCCCGCCTTGTCTCCTTACCAGTGATTCATTCCACCTTGGAACTTTTCTGTCATGTGATCCAGTTACATCATTGGCAGCTTGCATCCAGGCTCTGCTGTATTCTTATTCTGCTGCGTCTAGGTTTGATGTTTTCCTTCATAGGAAGTACTCCGCAAATTTTTTCACTGCATTCCAGCTTTCAGTACTGTTCGTCATTGTCATTACGACGTTTGTTGGGCTAATGAAGCCAATTTTAGCATCGAGTTGTTGACAGCTTTCGGTCCAGCGACAGCAGCTGAAGAATGGGTGTTCTGCATCGTATAACATTTCTTTCTCCTCGTAGATACAGAATGGCGAGAGAGATTTACCCATGCGATGCAGATACTCTCTAAAATATCCGTGACTCAGCCACACGACATACTGTGCGTGGCATTGAAATTTATCCCGCGCTCAATTGCTTGTAGGATTATGGGAGCCATTCCGGCTATTATTAGGACAGCTTGTATTGATACCGTGCGGTACGAGGATATCACTCGTAAAACAGTTATTCTTTGCGAAGATATAAGTTTTTAAACACTAGTTCGGGTTCCCTAGTTTTTCACACAACATAACACCAGTCGCGTTATGAAACGTGGCCATACTTCTAATTAACCAACACACTACCTGCTAAACTACGATATTATGGTGGCAAATGCATTTGCAAGTTTCATTCCACTTCTACGTAGACAGTCATATTCCTCTTTTAACACCTCAAATTGGATTGCAGTTCTAGCAACCATTTTCTTAGAAAACGCTTCTCCTAACTACATAAATGTAAGTAAGTATACAATATCAGGTCCGCCATCTAACGTTTTATTTTCAACTAGTGCTTATTTCGTAAATTGTAACACTTAGCTCATGTCTGATTTGACAGATAATTAGTTTTATCCTTCCGCTGAATGAATATGGTTGTGTATACGCTTCGTGGGCCTACTAAGTGGGTCTGCGATCGACTTACAGAAGATGCCGACTTTGGCTAAAAAATCATTTTTTCAGGTGAAGACCATTTTGATCTCGGCGGGTACAAGCAAAATTGTCGCTTTTGGGGCACAGAAAACCCGCACGCATACAATAAAAAGCCGACGCACCCAAAACGAATCACTGTTTGGTGCGGATTTTGTGCCAGAGGGATAATTGGGATATTTTTCTTCGAAAATAAGCAATTAGTGGCAGCCAATGGCGATCGTTTTCGGGCCATGTTGAACGAATTTTTGTTTACAAAAATTGAAGAGAAGGATATTGGCAGCATTTGGTTTCAACAGGACGGCTTCAAGCCACACAGTCGAAGCTACACTCGATGTTTTGCGCCCTGTTTTTGAAGATCGCATTATCAGCCGCAGAGCTGATGTCGTTTGGCCACCTCGGAGCTACAATTTGGACTATTATTTGTGGGGTGCCGTCATAGATAAGTGTTACGCTGACAATCGACAGACAATTGACGCTTAAAAGGACAATATTCGTGAAGCCATTGATGAAATACAGCTGCACACAATCGATAATGTGCTTAAAAATTGGGCCGATCGTGTAGGCTACTGCATGATCAGCCGTGGCAGCCATTTGTATGAATTTATTCTCCATTATTAACCGGAAGAATTGTACTTTCAAATGAATAAAGAAAATTGAAAGAAAATTCAGCAGATTATTATTTTTTTTTTTTTTTTGGCATTTGAAAAAGAATTATTTGGCGAACCCTTTCATTTTGGTATACCTCCCTTATGTTGTTATGACCTAAAGTCTCCAATAAATTTGAATTCCTGGCATTTTGCGTGTTATTTATTAGAAACTTAATTTTCAGTTGTTTTAAAGCTTTAAGAATCGCAAATTCTTTTTCTTAGATATCCTTCCCTCATGGTGTACTTTAGCTTAAAACCCCTACTGTAATATGGAAAAACTTTTTCAATGGAAATTAAATTCTCTTATGATTTCGTGTAATAAAAAAAACGATTTTTATTCATTTGGCATTATATCTGGCAGTACCATTCACCTTAACTTTTAAAATCCTCTTCCAATTTCGTATGAGTTCTTTGAATTTTGTGGCAATTAATACTTTCATTTAGTTTTTTACACCGCCAGAATGAAATCATTCCTTGACATTTCTGTGGGAATACTGTTTGCATGTATTGCCATTGTAGTCAACTCAATTTAAAACCATAAAGTATGAGGCACCACTGAGCTGGAGTCCTGCACTAACATGTTAAGAGGTTGTTTGCTGGTGGTGCAAAGTAAAAGATACTCCGCTTTTGGATTGTAAGTATTACCACATACAGACCAGGATATGCCATATAAATGGCTGTGAAACACTTTTACATACAACATCCACATACTCATGCCAACTGCCATACATTTATGAGGATATCAACGTGGCCAAGACTAAGGCCGAATGTATGTTTGAATAACAAAAATTGAAGTCATAACTGGCAACACCACCATCACCACCAACACCACTTGCTGTAGCCATTTACGAATGTAGTGGTTAAGTAAGGGAGAGAGCAGTAAATACTAAGTGCGTGTGTGTGTGTGTATGTAAGTGCGGTTGAGAGTATCATATTCATAAGGGGATTCTAGTTAATGGTAGCCAAGATTAAGTCAGAAAAACGAAACCCAATAAAAGCTGCAGTTACAGTTACATTTACAGTTATATTCAGAGAGTTGAAAAGCTGGTTTTGATTAAATTAATATTGTGTGGGTGTGTGAGTAAATATTTTTTAAGGTCCTTAAACAGGACATTTTTACAATAATAAGCCAAAGAATGAGTGAAAATAACAAAGGGGGTGGAGAGACGGAATTAAATTTTAATGGCTTTTTTGAGGGTGTGTGTGTGTATGTATGTAAAAGTGTGTATTTGTATTTAAAATTTTAGCCACAATTAGTTTAATCAGAGTCCTTTTCAATTCTGTTGCTATTTTTGTTCTTATTTTAATGCTTGTACATATGTGTGGGTTGTTGGTTGTATGTAAATCAAACACTTGTTGTAGCTACTTATGCTAATGTGGCAACTTTGGTAGTCAGTCTATATAATTAACATGCTGCCACATACCACATCTACTCCGGTTTCTTTGCTCGTTTTCGTTTTTTTTTTGTATGGTCCACAAACATTTCACGCCTCCACACTACACTAACTAAAACTGCTAATTATGAATTTTTCAAAAACATTTAAAATTTTATTTGTAAATTACACACACCCACACATACACATACATAAAAACCTACCCATACATATATACATATGTACATTGCAGTTAATATGGAGCCTCTTTTTTTTTAATGGCATTGCCAAAATGGTAAAATATTCGAATGAAACGAGATACAAAAAAGGATGCCTTAATTAGATTCCCTATCCTGTTGGTGTTTTCCTCCCCCTCTCTCTGTTTTGGATAAAATTAAATGCTTATGGTGTGTATAATTTTATGAATATTTATTTGACTTTTTCTTGTGTTTGCCATTACTTTTTCAAAAAAAAATTTTATAAATTTCTCCCCCGAAAAAACAAAATTGCTTCTACACATACGAAGTCATTTATTTGTACACATTATTTGTGCTCAATTTATTGCATAATTTATGAAATTAATGATGAAGAAATAATTTTACATCAGCATTAAGATTCATATTCATTTATCACCCATCACAGTTAATGATTACAAATTAAAATTCATAGAGTTTCAGATGAAAGTCTGGTTAAAGAAAATTTTGGGTGATAAAAAAAAGCACAAGCTAAGCAATTGCTTGCCACACTATGTTGGCCAATTGTCGAACAATTTCTGCAATACTATGGTTCTCCATTCCTTTTTTTAATATTTGGAAACAGAAAACATCACAATGTCTAGAGGAGTTAAGGAGAATGAATACATGAAAACAAGCATTATAACTTCTGAAAAGTAACTAGCACATACAGACATACATAATTGGCCATTACAACCCTTTAGTCAGGTTTATGACCTAGCTTCTCACACCACTTATGTTGTGTGCGTTAATTTTATACATGAGTGGCGGGACCTACAGTTTAAAGTCGACTTCGAACGACAGATTTTTGGCAATTTTTAACTTTTTTTTAAACTTTATGTCTCGTATGTCTTCGCCTTTTAGAAATTTCTATGAATGTAAACATGCTGTTGTAAACGTGTTGTTGTAAACATGTTGTTGTAAACATGTTGTTGTAAACATGTTGTTTACCTGTATTCTTATACCGTTTGTTAATGCATTTTTGTTTACATTTATTCTTGCAGTGCTTGTTTATCACTTTTTTATGTGCGTTTTGTTGGTATATTTTTGTTTACTTGTTTATCATGTAAACAAGTTCATTGCTTATTGTTTTGTAGCTTTTCTTTATAAGTTTACAACCTTCAACGATGTAAAAGCAAAACACAATTTCCATTTTCGCGACAATATTAATGCAATTCCGATTTTCAAGAAGTATTCTTTGAGTCTACAGTGTCAGATCAAACGGCCAATTACTATCCTTAGTTTGTATTGAAGAGTTTGATGCAGGATATCAATCCATTCTCTTTGTAGTTAGTTAGCTAATGTTAACATTGTTCTAAACTGGTAAGCAGAGCCTTAGATTCTCTTTTACTGTAGCTAGTTCTAGGATGATAGGGTTGCCAGCTAGCCTAAAGGCAGCAGAAAGAAACTGTTAAAAACCGGATCATTCTCTTTCAACTTTCCTCTGATGCTTATTGTTGAATTTATCCACTGTTGGAGATCAGCGGTAATGTAATTGCTTGAATAAAGACTCAAGACACTTTATATTTAAAAATTCCTTAAATTCCAATACTTTCATTGAGAAATTCAATTTCTATGACCTGGATTTCATTGCAAACTTTTACCATTTTTCAAAGAACTTCGTTCAATTACATTTCCATTTGAATTTCTTATTCATTTCGTTAGCTTTCGCTCTTTTGTATTAATTACTCAAGAATTAGTTTCGTAAACTTTAAGAACAAGCTAGCTTTGGAAATACGCACGCTTAATTGAAATTCAAGAATCTCAAGAAACAAACAAAACAAATAGTGGACAAAAGAAGTTCCTGGACAAACTATTTTACTTTCAGTTCTTCATTCTATTTGAAAAACTTTTTCCAACATTTTCCATTGATTTTCAACTTTTTTTCCTCATCGTTTTTTTTTTTGTTGCACAACAGCAAAATAAGAGAAGAAAATTAAATTAAATTTAAATTAATTTAATACAAATAGAAGAGGCAACAACAACAACATCTGGAAATCTTTTTAAAATATTTATTAAAAGGAATTTCTTTTGTCGACAACAATTCATTGGATAACATGCATACGGTGCGTACAGTGTAGATGAGGCAAGCTCCCCCGCAAGCTTAAGTATGGGTAACTGCATGTAAAACGATTGTAATAGTGGTAGTAGGGTGGTGAAAAGAAAAATTAAAAGGATTTTCTTACAATTACAAAAAAAAAAATAGGAGAGAGAAGGTATTCTCACTTCCTCCCTCTCTGGGCTCTACAGGGAAAACAATGAAAATCGAAATACGATTTAAGCAGCATGCATAAACATCATTATCCTTACAAACAACAGTATATAGATACACATACACATACAGAACATATTTAAAGTTTTTTAATATGTACCATGACACCATACAACTAAGTGAACTAAATTGTAAATTAAATACACGACTACAATTGGAAGGGGTAAGGGGGGTGTGAAAACATCTTATACTTGCCATGCCATGAATACTACACTGCAGCACAGAATATTATGACAAACAACTATAATTCCCCACTCCCTTCCAGTTGCTTGTTGCACAATATTTCGCAACGAAATGGAAAGTTTTGCTGTACAGAGCAAGAGAGAGACAGCGAGAGAGAGAGCGAGAGAGAGAAACAATTTAATTAAAAAGTTGCATGAAGTCCCGTATAATTTTTTTTTTCTACCTTCTCCTTCTTGTTTTTCCTGTAGACTGACTTAACTGCAAGGACAACAACACACGCTAACGGGAACTCTGTGTGCAATCGTAGAAGAAAGGTTGGATTTTAAGATTTACCTCGAAAGGAGAAATAAAAAAAAAGAAAATAAAAATGGAACGAACGGAGAAGATTAAAAATAAAAGGGGGAATAAGGTTATACGAGCATTACTGTTAAATTGTATTGTAAATAAAAATGATTTGTAATGTTGTACCTTAAAAAAAGGGTGCACCTTAAGCATGGCTATTGAATTTTATAAGAGGATATCGCAGCAACAGAAAATATTGCGTTTTTCTAAGTGCTCGTGCAATAATAATTTCCCCATATGAATCAGAAATATTCCCTCTCCCACATTTAAATACAATTTAATAGCAACAGTATCCGCATCGACTAGAGTCTATAGTCACTGATCTTTGCAAGGAACTGTACTTGGTAATGAACTTTAAATTCTACGAGTGGATACGAATAATTATGCTTCCACCGAAGGATGATTGCAAAGTCCTTTAAGGTGAAGTCACTCGTAGACTGTGTAAAAATAAGAAAAATTTGTATTTACTTCTAATTAAATTCTTTATTGTTCATACAATCCTATGTACAACTGTTCACTACTTGATGTAAACAACAACAATCGCTTTGTTTGTTATTCCTCTTTGCACTTTTTTGCCTAAACAATAACAAATCACTAGATTATTGTTCGACAGATCTTTGTAACGGATATCTTCAAACTACGATTATTCTCTTCAAACGCACAGCGTCTTCACACAAGACTGACTAAACTTTTAGTCACCACCCCGTTGCCTGCTTTGCTTTGTTTTTATATAGCAGCGTAAGCAGTCTGATGAATGCTTTTGAAGGCGAATGAATTCGCCTTGCGGAAATCTCTTTAAATGTAAACATGTTGTTTACATTAATGTTGTTTGTGTATTTTGTTTACATTTATTGTTGCAGTGTTTGTTGGTATATTTTTGTTTACTTGTTAATCATGTAAACGAGTTCAATGTTTTGGAGCAAAACAGCATATCCATTTTCGTAACAAGATAAAATTCCCATGAAAAGCTCTTCAATCAAATCAGTCATTCCCGGTATAGTTGAGGTTTCGCCACTAATGGTTAAAATTAGTACACAAAATATTGGTTGTGTGACAACTAGGCATGTCATGTAATTTAGAAGTAAGAAATGTAGCCAGACTAAAATATTACCAGGAATATACTGAAATTACTGGATTTTTACAGACAATCAGGCAGCTTTAAAGGCTTTGTGTGGAATTTTTGTAAAGCAGTGATCTTTTAAGCTTTTGGATTTAAAAAACTCGAAAAAATTTCAAACCCCAGTTCAGGCGTCTTTCTTCTGTCACTTTCGCTCAACAGATTTGTGGCGAAATGAAATTGCTATGAAAAGTTTCTCAGAAATCTATCGTTCAGAGTTAACTTTAAATTCCCCCATAGATTCCGTTATTCATATATAAAATTGACACACAATATGGATGGTGTGAGAAGCTAGGTCGTAATCCTGATTGAAGGATTGTAATGAGCAATTATGTATGTATGTCTGGCATTTAAAAAAAAAAAATCAATAATTAAGGTATAGTGACTTGCTCAATTGACTGTAATGTTACGACTTTCATGGTTTTTGAAAAAGTAAGATTCAATGATGCCAACAATCCACAATTCTTACTAAAGTGCATCCTGCAGGATAATTTGTAAAAATTGTTCGATTAACATTGAATTTTTAAAGCCTATCAACGAATTGTTGCATTATCACATGTCACGAAGCTTTTTTATATCATCTGCTACATGATAGAAACCGTTCGAAATCATATAAGAAGAAAGCTTAGCTTCAGACACACTTTAATTCACATTTACATTCATCAGATATAAGTACGCTTGAGTCACAATCAGGCCCCTAAAAAACAATGGCTGATTCTAGGATAGGATAAAGTAAGTTCATTGGAGAAATGGGCCAGAAAAGATTGATTTTTGTTTGTTAACTTTCTTCATAGTGAAGGGACTGTGTTAGCAAAGCAAGATTCACTAGTTCGAATACATTAAGTGCAGCTATGATATGAATACTATGAATGCTTCACCCTGTAACTGTTTGATTTCACTTAAATTAATCGAAGAGTTGAGAAAAAAAATGAAAAAGACTCAACAATACTTGTGTACAATTTTTTTTTTGTTTGTTTCTTGGCTTTCTCTCATTCCCTTTCGTTTTAATTATTTTCGACTTAAAAAATAAGGAAACAAAATTTTGTTTGTTGTTTTGCCTTGTTTGTTGTTGTTGTTGTTTTTGTTTATTGTTAAATTAAGTTTTTTTTTTCTTCTTTTTCTTCTTCTGTTTGTTTAATTTGCATTATTCGGTATTCGGTATACCGTGTACCGTGTATTCAACATTAAAGCTGAAATTTTTCTTTCTTTCGATTCTTTAATACGTAGATGAATGGCAATCAAATACGAAAAAATAAAATTTTTCTTCTATTCAAACACTTGTAAAGAATGACACACACACACACACTCACAAGCACTTACATATATATTGATGAGGCCATTTGACTTCCTTCCTTTCATTTCCATTTCCATTACGATTACGATAACGATTTCGATTTTAATTCAATATTTATTTGTTAATTAGTAATGATATCATCATCAATCGTCATCATTGAATCATTTATTCATTCATTCATTCATTCATTCATTTGATATCATTTGATAAATTAAACAATTGTTGTCCACTTAAGTGGTGAAGTCATGAATAATTGCCTCAAGAAAAAGAAAATTCGTATGAGTAGTGGGGTGATGGCAATGATAGTGTTGGTGTCACAATGGTGATGATGATGATTTATGATAGAAAAGCAATAAATAATTAATAAGTCTTATTATAACGGCATAAATAATTAAAGAAAATTTTGTTTTCAGGGCCATCATTTATACAAAACTCTCTAGGCGATACTGGAATACGAAGTATGTAGATTTACATGCATATGAGGGTAACGATTTTAATTTAAATACTCATGCAAGCGTAATAATTTCAAATGCAAATTGTCACTAACGTGTTATTATTAATATAAGAAAGATTACTTACAAGTAAAAATTTATGTTGAAAACTTTCATTCGATCTTATGTACGACAACAAGTCAGACAGGAGAATAGTAATACTCCCGAGACTATCATCTTTTCGTCCTACTTGCATTCTCTGCTCTAGGCTCTTACTTTCTTTAGTTGAATTCTGGGTTACAATACACCTTCTAACATCACTTATTTTGCGTGTGATAATTTTTGTGCATGATTGGTGGTACCTACACATTAAGTGTCGACAGATTTTAACAGAGTTCTTGTTAAAAGATTATTCGATATGTATGAGCTTGGGCTTGAACCACGGGCTGTCATCTACTACTACATACTAGACTATAGCGACTTCAATCACCAGCTTCTCTTGGCTAAAAACTAATACTTAAATATTGTTGTCAAACCAAAAACCTTTTGAGATAATTTTTCGCTTTGAAGCAACTCGTCTGCCACGTTTAATAAGCCATCACTCCAACTACCTACTAGACTACGGCGACTTTTGGTTCTGGCCTCATCATCTGCTAATTAAATGTTTCACATAACCTGGTTGCCAGCAAACTGTGACACTATATCACTTGTCACCCTCAATCATCTTGACAATACAGCCACATACCGATCTCAAGGTAACCTCATTCAAACCATGTTTAATATCTCCATGACGTCTGGACCCAAACAAGGACTTCTCTCTTAAGAGTGTATGTTGTTTCTCGATTACCCCATTCAGTTTTATTATTAAACTTCGTTGCAAACTATTTCTCAAAGCCACAGAGCCTGCGGGATTTCTTCAAGGAATAGCCGAAAAGGAACTCTCCTAGTAGTTGAAAATACTTGCATCTGTCTAATGGTACCATTAAAGCTTTACAAAGTTTAAATCTTAATTCTCCTGAACCTATATACTCTGCAAAGATCTGTCGTTCAATGACAACGATAGACAACCATTGCTTTATTTCTTTATTTGTTATGTTATAATTGTTCTCTTCAAACACACAGCGTCTTTACACAAGATTGACTGATTTTATACTTACCCCGTTGCCTGTTTTGTATTGCGAATGACTTGAAATCTCTTTAAATGTAAACATGTTGTTTCATAAAGCGCTTGTCTATCATTAGACTCCACATTAGTGGAGAAAAAGTACTCTCTAGTTGTGCTGGCCTTTATAATTTCACAGTTTCTTTATGTATAAACTTCCATTGTCATCCATCCAGCTGTTATACTTTCTATACCCCGTCAATTTAATGCTTCCTGTATGCCCTTAGGAGAAGTGTTATGATATGCCAGAATGTGACAATTATAATCTCATTGTCCTCCAAGGAATCCTAAATAGCCGCCATTCTCTTTACAACAGGTGTCTCTATTTATTTACTAACCCTGGCGAGGCGTCGTCTTCTTAAGTCGTTGGATGTACAATGGATCAATTTCGACCTCCGGGAACTGTATTTGTCTTAACCGACAAGTACACGTCCTCTAACCTAAGTAGTTGAATATCGCCTTTACTGTTTGAACATGAATCGTTTGACGGCTAACCAGTGTAAGATGAATATCAAACTCGCCCTTTAGCCAAGAGTTGGGATAGGTTTCTTTTTGGCTTGTGACTTAGAGTTCAAAATGCTTTCGCACTTACAGTGACCGTCGTTAACTGCGTCGATTGGTTCTTCCACTAAAACAATCCCTCCTCCCCTTCTGCCGTCCCTTCCCGGGACGGCTATCTGCATTAATTCGGGAAGAGCCCAGAACGACGTCCAGTTAAGGATCGTTTTCTACTATCCCACGCCTGGTACGCCATATTTGAAGTCAGCTTCATGCTGTTGGCTCGTTTTCTCGTGTATGATTTCATTGTACTTCCTTGTGAGTACACATTCAAAGTATCTTCTCATAGCGCTCCATTTCGTCTCGATTTCGAGTATTGTTGACGGGTGTAAATTCACCAATTTGCGCTATCAACATGTTTTTCTCGTCTTGCCATTAAATGCAATGGAAGAATGTGTGTTCAGCATCGTCACTCATTTGTTCGTAATAAATGCATTGTCGGAAATAACCATGACCTATTAGATGTGGTAGTTGATCTTTTATGGTCCTTAGAAGTTGGGCCACCAATATTTCGTCCCTTTGCCGGATGCTGTTTGAAAAAAAAAAAGTATGCAATGGCCTGCAACAACTTGTCTATTTTACTTCTTGGGAATTGTGTTCACCAACAACGGAAGTAACATTGGGCAACGTGCATGAAGATCAAAGGAGGCTGTGTGTGTTTCATTGAAAATAGGACGCCATCGTATTCGTATTCATGTTAAGAAAAATATGCCATGTGAAGTATAGCACACTGTTATTCGTACACATACATATGTACTCATAATAACACTCTCTCTCTCAATCTTGCTCTCTCTCTCTTAATCACGCTCTCTCTCACTCTTTTCATTGTTATTGAGATTATTTGTGTTGATTGAAGCGAATTTAAAAGAACTTGACTCTTGGATCCTCATGAATTTAAATTAATTCTACGTGTGTGTGTGTGTGTGCATGTAACTGTGCATGTACGTGTAGATGAGTAAGTAATTCCCGTTATTGTCTTTAATGGACAATATGGCTGGTTGTTGCCGCCATTTTAATTGAAGTTTTCAAAACAATTTAGTGAACAATTAACATAAATTAATCGAAATCATCAACAACGATTACCATCATCATCATGAGCGTCATTAGCATCATTATCATTATTATGTTTGTGCCCATTGCTGTGCTGTTTATCATCATTGTCATGTTATTTTCCAACTCATTTCAATTCAAATCATCATTTTTGTCACTGTCATCATCCAGCATGAAATTCTTTTTCAATTTTCTCTTACACATTTTACAAAAGTGTGCCTTCAATTAAAATGATCGCCTTTTGGGTATTATTGTTTACAATTGTTGTTGTTGTTTGTTATTGTTTCTTGTTCGTTAATTTCTAATTTAAATATTAAACCGTCACCCGCACCCGCATCCCTCACCCTCTCTTGTATTTAACAAATCGAAATAAATAGAATAAAAATAAAAAATAAAATTGAAATGAATAAATTATTTTAAATTAAATGAGAATTATTATTAGCAGTAAAGCATATTGTTGTTGTTATTGTTATTGTTTTTGTTTATATTTTTGGACAATTTAATTTTTGGAAAACTCTTAATTGAAATGGTGGATAAACAAAAAAATTAAATTTTAATTAATTTTTAATTATGCCACGAAAAAAAAAATTCAACAAAAAATGAATTTAAAATTTTTTTTTAAAAACTTCAATAAATTTTAATTAAAATGTGTTTTAGAATTTTGTCTTTTTGACAAGTTAATGTCAGTTACACGCTCATCATTTTAATTAAAATGACATTCAAAACAAAAACAAGGCGTTAGAAAAATTTTATGTCTTCATAAACCAAGGCAGAGATGGATAAGTATTTAACGGGGATAGGCCTAATTGAAAAGCAAAATATCATAATCGTTCCATTATTTTATATAACTTGTGCTCTAGCATTAGAAGCTTAACTGCAGCTTTAGATGTTAGTAGTTACAGTCACTGATGAAAACAAACCAATAGGATCAAATTCCACAATTTCCATGAGAAGCCGATATCGTCAAATTATAATTGAAACAATGTAGAGCTCATAAATCTGGTCACAGAAAAGTTTACCATGAGTTCAACCATTACATAACCCTGCAAATTTAGACTTTTTTTGCAAATAAGATGGCTCCAGGTGTTTTCAAAGGCATTTTGTGGATCCAATATGGCGGTCGTTTGGCGTATGGCGGTTTTCAAGTAAATCCGATTAATTTTCATAAACCTCAATTACAATATTGGATCAGCCATTTTGAATTTTTTTTAAATTTGAATAAAGATTCAGTAACACTTTTCAAGTAAATCTAATTAATGTTTAAGGACCTCCGTAATGTATTTCTTTTCATCTTGCAGCTTTTGGGCTCATTTTAAAGAGCAAAAATCAATCGTCAATTTTTTGATAGTAGCGATGGTTCTAGCACGTCAGCGTTTAGCTCTACAATTTTTCTATTTTTAGATGTTTCAACGGCCTTTTTCTCGAAAATTTTTTAAACCCAGATTCATGATCAGCGCCCAAAATGCCTTCGGAAACACCTGGAGCCATCTTATTTGCAAAATCCTTGCAGGGCTGCGTCATCAGACACCACCTGGTAATATTGCAAATTGCATGTGTCGCTTTTATCTTATCTGTTCGGATGTCACATGGTCTAAGCTCCTGTCAATTCGTCTATGACTTCATCTATGACCTCGTGAGAAGTGTTATTAAATACTCCTTCTATATCCAAGCATAAGCAAATTAAAACCTCCTTGCAGTCCAATTACTCCTAATAGCTTCCACTCTTTGTACAAGAGCTGTACAGATTAGATTAGATTAACTAACCCTAGAATAGATTAACTAATCCTACACGCATGTTGCTTTGACTACAGTGATGCCCTTACGAACAGTTCAGGTCTTGAGTTTTAATAGCTCGTATGTTCTCATGCAATAAAGCTATGATCGATCGTATTGAGAAGCTGGAGACACGGTCTTGTTAAAACTAGTTATCCACCGTTCACTTCTTAAACTGAAACTATAGCCAAGAAAAGCCTCTCTGACTGACGGTAACTGACACCATTTGCAACAATTTTACTTTATGCTGATCCAAGTAAGCCTGTTCCAAAGCCTATTCCTTGATATTCGTGATGGTTCTTTCTATTCTTTTTCCATTTATCACAATAGTTCTGTTCCCATCTGGCAATCTTATCTGATCTTACTAATTGCCTCGAATTCACGCATCGAATGGCTTCTATCAAAGGGTGACCTTATTTTACTTGCCTTAAGGCAATCTCACTTAAGCGGAGTGTTTGCATGGCGGCCTGATTCAATACAGTAATCCTTTGATTTATGTCCACTCAACTAACGTTGTTCCGATTAATGTCGTCAAATTTTTTGTTCCCTCTAACTTCAATTTACGTCATTCCGATTTACGTCGCCTATTTTTCGAATCAACAGCGAAATAAATCGAGGGATTACTGTATTACAGTCACGAACCAAATAACCGCGTTTCTATAATAATATCTGCTTTAAGCCAAACGTATACATACTACAGAATGGTTTCTTTTTCTGTCGTTATTAAGAGAGTATATGCCCAGATTGCAGATCTCATTTATACTTAGCAATCAGTCGCATTGTACTGAAGTTTGTAAAATCTGTTTGAGTTTAAGCATTTCTGACATGTTTCCGCTAAGCAGGTGATTGGTCTGCTGTAGCAAGTCCTGGGATAATGGGTCTGTCATCTATTGTTGCCTAAAAACAATGCTTTATGAGTATTTGGTGTAGATGGTGGGAAATCATGTTAATTGTTGACTCCTAGGCTGCTCACCTATGTGTTAAATATTCTTCCATCCCGCAAATGGTTTCGTCGCTAAATAAATTTTATTCGAAAATTCAGCGTTGAAAGTCTTTTGCACTGGCTTACTTACTACTTATCTTTCTTTAGAGCTTACAACCCTTCAGTCAGGATTACGACCTAGCTTCTGACACCACTTATGTTGTGTGCGTTAATTTTATACATGAGTGGCGGGACCTACAGTTTAAAGTCGATTCCGAACGACAGATTTTTTGAGAAGCTTTTCATGGCAATATATTTACTCTCAGAGTCTTTGCCAGAAATCTGCTGAGAGGAAGTCGCCGAAGAAATATTTTTCGTTTTGATGTCTGACCTGGGATTCGAACCCGGGCCTTTCGTCTAATAAGCCAACACACTACCCACTAGACCACGGCGACTTTTTTTTTTACTACTTATCTACGGGATTGTAAATGCTCAGTCTGTGTTATCTGTTATGTGAGATGGACTTGGATATGAATGAATGTGTACCAAAATCCATATGAAAAAATCCCATAATGAGCTGAGTGCATCAAGGACTTGGCAAATTCTATTTATCTGCCACAGTTTGAAAAAGTGATGATCGCGTTAAGCCTCAATTTGATTTCTTTGCTTGTATCGGGTATGCCATCTAACGTTTTATTTTCATCTAGTGCTTATTTCGTGAATCGTAACACTTAGCTCATGTCTGATTTGACAGATAATTAGTTTTATCCTTTCGCTGAACGAATATGGTTGTGCATACGCGTTTTCGCTTAGCTAAGTGAGACTGCGATCGACCTGCAGAAGATGCCGATTTTGGTAAAAAAAAAATCATTTGTTCAGATGAAGCTCATTTTGATTTTGGCGGGTATGTAAAGAAGCGAAATTATCGCATTTGGGGCACAGAAAACCCGCACAAATACATTAAAGGGCGTGTTGTGCGGATTTTAGTCCAGACGCATAATTGGGGGAATTTTTATTCACGTTGTTACGTGCCGCACAGCTGAAGCTACACTCGATGTTTTGCATCCTGTTTTTGAAGATCGCATTATCAGTCGCAGAGCTGATGTCGTTTGGCCACCACGAAGCTGCGATTTGACACCATTGGACTATTATTTGTGGGGTGCTGTCAAAGACAAGTGTTACGCCGACAAGCTAGAGACAATTGACGCTTTAAAGGACAATATACGTAAAGCCCAGTTGCACATAATCGATAATGTGTTAAAAAATTGGAGCAATCTTGTAGGCTACTGCATGGCCAGTCGAGGCAGCCATTTGAATGAAATTATTTTTATTATTAACCAGAAGGATTGTACTTTCAAATAAAAAAAGAAAATTGAGAAAATATTCAGTAGTTTTTTTAAAGCATTTTCAAAAAAAAAAAGTTATTTGGCTGACCCTTTATAAAATATGCCATAATGAGCTGAGAACGTCGAGCAGTTGACAAATTTGGATTATCTGCCACACTTTGAAAGTGGCAGTAAGCCTCGATTTGATTTCTTTGATTGTATTTCTCAATAATTTTCTAGTTTTCATCGGCATTATGGTAAACTACAGTGCATGCAAAAAGATAAACAAACTTTGAATTTTAAATAATTGAATAGAATAGGACAGAAGGATGTGATTCCTTTAGAGACAAAAATAAAAAGTTCAGCATTACACGAATGAAGAAGACTTAGTTACGATATTTCGTAAGTGTTACAAACGTCAATAATCTCAGTAACTCAGAGGTGTTAAATGCCATAATTTGAACCACTTAATGCTTTATTTACATAAAAAAAAAACAAAAGTTACATAAAAATTAACCAAATTAACGAAACAAGCAAGATTGTTAATGAATACATACGTGAAAATTGCACAAGTGGTTTGTATAAGTGAGAGAGAGTACTTGTACGTATGCATGTATTTATGTACGTATGTATGTAAATAATTTTATAAAACAATTGCTGGCCGGTCAGTTCGAGTTGAGCTGGTTCATTGGCATAAGAAGAGGGTTAGTAATGTAAGCATCTAAGAGAGCTATGTTTGCAGTGTAAACAACAAAGAACAGACCAATTGTAATAGAGATTTAACAGGCCTTTAAATAAGAGAATTGTTGGAAATTTTTTTATAATTTAAGAGTGTTAAACAGAGAGTGCAAACAGTAGCATTATAAGGGAGATTAAACGGCTCCAAAATACAAGACAAGTAAAATACTTCTTCTGTTATTAAGAGAAGTTTATTATTAATTAACATAACAAATTGGGTAAACACAAGACAGAGATTAAACAGAGATTATTGTTTACATGTTTACATTTAAGCATAGAGGAAACATAACAGAGCAAAGATAATAGAGGTTAAGCAGAGATCCAAAGAAGACATAACAAAACCAACTTAAGAAGCCTTTGCTGCTCTGTTATTAAGAGGATAACAGAGAGGACAAAACAGAGTAAAATACAATAAACAAAGAGGAAATTTATAACAAAGTTTAACCAAAATAACACAAAACAAAAAAATAGAAAATAATACGTATTTTTAAATAATAAAGAGAATTACTATAACCCCACAAGCCTAGTAAACAAAACAGAGCAAAATATTTACTTTTAATGCCAGGAGACTGGTTACATTTTTCTCTTTAACATCGCAACATAAAGAACCAGTTTACTCTTCTACTACTCTTTTCAATTTATTTTCAACATTTTTGGCTGCAAATTTCATGTAGAAGAGTATGCTTTAGGTTAAGAGATCTAGATCTCTTAAAGGCAGCACATGTTGTTACTCTTTACTGTTATTTGTTTGGTTCTCATGGCACTCATGGCTGTGTTAAATACACGGCTAAACATGAGTTAATGTCTGTTGCTGTTGTTGTTTTTATTTTATTTGTTTTACTAACACATTTTAGGTTAAATACGGCTGTAGATTTTTACTCTCTCCTTCTCCACCACTCTCTTATGCATGCCAAGCATACATACACACATTAATTTATGCATAGACTGACTATTATTAGATCTTGTATTTGTTTTGTTTTGTTGTTTTTTTTTTCTTTTTGTTTGGAGTCTTGTTTATGTTTTTCTGTCTTTCTGCCAGTTTCTTTATTTTTGTTTTTTTTTTTTTTTCATTTATTTATTGATTTTCTTTTTAATTTTGTTGTTGTTGTTGCCGTTGTTGTATACATATTTTTTCCTTAAATCATTGCTTGAACCCACCTTTCACTTGCAGTTGCAGTTTTTAATAAATTTTACTTGTTGGGACCTACACACAAACACACACATACACACACATGGATTTTCTTTTAATGGCAAAATATTATCGAGTATGTTTGTATGTTTCTCTCTTATTTTGTAAGCATGTGTGCTTATGTATTAATATTTATGCTGTTAATAGTAATTAACATGTTGCTGCAACTTGATTGACAAGCCAGCTTCCTAATCAAAATGTCAAATACCCCACCATATTTAACTCTATTTACATTGCTGCTCTTCGTTTAGCCAGAGACTATGTGTTAACAAACGGTACCAACGAACTATAAACGAAACAAAACAAACGAACAGAGAAAGAGTGAGAGACACACACTAATGCATATTAACAAAAACGACAGCAATGATGAGGATTTTTTTTGCTTTTGGTACAGCAGATCATAAATTTATAAGGCTTTGCATAGCCAGTACGAGTACTGTTTGTATGCATGTATGAGTGTTTAGCTGTATATATGTATGTATGTATGTGTATGCATTGTTTAGGTATTATTATGGTTAGTTGTGTTGGAAATTTATTCATTATTAAGGGTCATCATAACCTAAAAACCCACTTTAATTGTGTTCACAGGGCAATGCAGTGCAGTTCTTTGTTTTCTTATGACAATAAATGTTGTGTGCTCCTCCTTCTCCTCCTTTCCCATATAGTGAAGCGTATTAAAGAAAACTAACAAAATATTCTGGATTTTTTTTTTAATTGTTAAGTGTTTAGTGTAAGTGATTTTTAATTCTTGAGGCATATTTTAATAAATTTAAAGCCTGAACGTTTAATTAAAAAAAAACCTGGGTGTTGTTGACTAAAAAGTTGTAAGTACAGGGTGGCTGATAAAGCATTTTGATCTATTGCATTCAGAAAAAATGTTATTCGTGATGGAATTCAAGCGTGATAGTGTGATTGATTTATATTTGGCTGGCAAACCACAGGTGGCTATCGTTAGAGCCCTAAAGCATTTAAATGTGAATAAAATTTTCGGTTCTTATACTATTGCTCGTTACCGTGATAATGGCAGTGTTGCATCGCCTCCAAAAAGTGGACGAAAAAAAAGGTAACAACACCAGAAATGATTTGAAAAGTAAAGGCCAGATTTGATCGAAACCCACGCCGCTGTGTTAGAAATTTCGCTCGTGAGCTGAACATATCGTGAGAACGAATGCAACACATTTTGAAAGCCATTGAAGTTCCATAAAGTGCTAAAGCTCACCGATGGACAAAAAAATTAGACTGGAAAAAGCCAAGGAGTTACTTCACTTGCACGAAACTGGCCAGTTACCGAATTTGGTTTTCTCCGATGAGAAGACATTCCAAATTGAGCAGTTTGTAAATAAACAAAAGAGGTCAGCTGAAAATTTAAACCGCGATAGGCCACCAGAACTAAAGGGCCGCCGATGTTAATGGTGTAGGCCCCGCTCGTATTCATCGATCGTGGGGTCAAAATAAATGTCGAATATTATCGGAAAAATGTCTTAAAGACATTACTGAAGCTCTGGGCAGACAAACATTTCGGCCGCATACCATGGATATTCCAACAGGACTCAGCACCACAGCACTCAACACGCGTCAAACAAGAATGGCTTTAAAAGGAGGTTCCTCACTTCATTTCTACCGCACAATGGCTACTAAAATCTCCGGATCTCAATCCGTTGTACTTTTGCGCCTAGGACATTTTGGATCTCATTAAAAAAATGCCAAAGTGTCGATCATCTCAAGACGGCGCTTCGCCAGGAATGTGCCAAAATACCGCAGAGCCACTTCCGTGCAGCTTGCGTGATGACTTTGTCGGCCGTTTGAAGACCATAATTCGTACCAAAGGTGGCCATTTCGATCAAATCTAAACTGATTTTTAAAATTTAAAGTTATTTCCAACATTTTTTGCTTTTGAACAATAACATTAAAATTAAAAAAAAAATTAAAAAAATATAGCGCTTTACTTTGTTGCATTATATATCAGCCATCCTGTAATAAAAGTTTCTGGCTTCTGCTAACAATTAATGTGTCCGGAATTGAGAGTATTTTGAATCGGGAGAATTTCACATTCCATAGAGAAAAACTACAGCTCAAGAAGAAACAAAATTTTACAGCAACACTACTAAAGTTGCATTGGGCCAAACTGTTTATAAATTTTTATTGTCGTATACAAAAGCATTACTTTCCCTTCGTTTTCTTTTTTTTTTCCATAAATATTTACTTTTCGATTTGACACTTCATTGAAACCTTCTTTAGAGCGTGTGTGTGGCCAATGTATTTTCATATCATTAGCCTGAGACCCCCCATGGGATAGTATCAGTCAGGTCAGCGTTAATATAACACAACTTAATTAGATATTTTTGTTTTCTTTTCCTTGTAATTTAATGTTTTATTGTATAATTATTAAATTAAAACAAATTATCAGTTGGCATAAAATGTCTCTAATTATACACTACACGGCCACAGGTTGTATGGTGTAAACCTTTGTAGAAGTTACACAGGAGGGCGATTGAATGTATGTACCTTTGATACTTTTAAGCTATTCCATTCCCTAAACATGTACTTTCTATGCTTGTTCGAGATGGCTGTCCGGGAATTTTACAGAAATCTGGTCAGTATGTTGCAAACTATTCTCTGGAGCTAATAAAAATTGATTTTAAAGGGTATCGGATACTGCGTAAGATCTTTAACGATATACAAATCCGCCAGTTACTATCAAAATTAACCAATATAGTATCAAAATTGATTCACATTGAGTTTAGCTTGAAATAAACTGACATTTTTCAACTAAGAATCGGGATTAGGTTGGCTATGTCTGACCATTTAGTGCATTAAAGGAAAAGTAAGATAGGGATGGCATGAACACTTAAAACGATGAGCACAATTTTATTTTTAGAGGCTTTTATTGTGGCTATTTATTAAACAACAGAAGTATTGGCTATTTCAGCAGATATTTTCTAAGTATGGCACTCAATAACAGCCATTTTGTTGGAAGCTACATCTATCACATTAAGAAGCATTTTTAAAATCGCCATGGATGATCATAAGCAGCAACATTTGAATGCTGAAGAGTGTCTGGAACAGTTGACAATTAAACGTACTTTTCATCGAAAACTCATCTCTATCAATTCGATTCATTTTTGTATAAAAAAGGATGTGAACAAATAAAATCCTCCACACGAAAACCAAGGGCAACGAAATTCCATGATTCCGAACAGAATTTTTTTTTTTTTTGTATTTGTAACATCATTGGGCCATATTTCTTTCAGATCAACGTAGGTCAGGCCATCACTGTTAATGGCGAACACTGATTACAGACATACATACATACATACTTCGTCATTAAAACCTTTCAGTCCGGATTACAACTTAGCTGCTCACACCCACTTATGTAATGGGCGTTAGTTTTTATACATGAGTGGCGGCTTATACAGTTTAAAGTCGATTCCGTAGGACAGATTTTTGCGAAACTTTTCATGGCAATTTAATTTTACTCTCAGAGTACTTGCCAGAAATCTGAAATTTTTTTCATATTTTCGTATTGAGGCCTGGACCTAAGGTATGAGCCTGGGGCTTGACACCAAATAAGACAAAACACTACCTGACAGACTACGGCAAATTGTAAGGGTCGATGGTTACCATTTTACTTCAGATATACAGTGTTAATAGCATTCTGCATAGGCTACTTGAGGCCATGTTGACTATGGTAAGGTAAACTGGCTACCGAAATCGTTCGTTCTGACCTTGTAAGACTTTCTTTGAGGGATTACCTTAAGTCATAGACGTAAGCGATTAAGACACAAATCAAAACGATACTAAAAAATATGGAAAATTAAATACTTTGGATGCTCTCCAACCAGAGAAGTCATGGTGGACATATGACATTTCACACCTAATGGCATAAATAGAAATTTCAAACGTTTTATTAAAATTTAAAAGTAGAAAATGGAAAGATCCTATAGAATTAATCTATTATTCCATAGATCCAATGGAAATATGAGAATATGGTAGTTAAAATTTGTTATTACATACATACATAATTGGCCATTACAACCCTTCAGTCAGGATTACGACCCAGCTTCTCACACCACTTATGTGTGTGCATTAATTTTATACATGAGCGGCGGGACCTACAGTTTAAAGTCGACTCCGAACGGCAGATTTTGAGAAGCTTTTCATAGCAATTTTTACTCTCAGAGTCTTTGCCAGAAATCTGCTGAGAGGAAGTCGCCGAAGAAATATTTTTCGTTTTGATGTCTGCCCTGGGATTCGAAGCCGGGCCTTTTGTCTAATAAGCCAACATACTACCCACTAGACCACGGCTGTTATTACCGGCCATAATTAAGTTTCGTTCCTTGGATTAATTATGAAGCTGCCACACCATCAGTACGTACTAAGTGATTTAGTTGAAGTGTTGTTCCTAATTCAAACAGTTGTACAATGTGTCCTAACTGACTTGTGTGATTGGCTTCAGTGCTCGTGTTAAGATGGAGATACTTCAATAGTATCCTCAGCCCTCTTTCATATCAGTTTCCTAACAGCAACCAACACTGTAGGGCACCATATCTATGGACTAGGCTAATTAAAAATCGTTTTGCAGGCTTTATCTGTTTATATGACCAAACAAAGTTATTAAAAAACAAAAATATTTGAAAAAAAGCACCACAAAATGTGTCAACAATTGCTTAATTTAGTAGCATGTCAGAGCATATTAACAAAAACAAAAACTCTCTACAGAAATTTAAATAATTAATGAATGAAAATGGCTGTGTATGGCCACGTATGGATGTGTATGTGTATGTGTATGTGAAATATTAAAATTTATTTATTAATTATTTAAAATATTGCTAAATTAGCAAGAAAAATGAACAAAAAAAGAAAGAAATCGAGAAAAAAAATTTTTTTCACACACGCAGCATTAGCGATTCAGCAAAATATCACGAGAAATTAATTTGTTATGGAAATAACAATTAATTGTTGGGCCAGCTATTATTTCTATAATTTTTTTGGTTTAATCGACTGGCGTTCATTTAAAGGGTAGAAGAAAATTAATTAAACAAAATAAGAGTTCATGATGATGGTCATGAATAAATTGTTTTCATTTTTGATCAGCAAAACCATAAACCACCAACCATTTTTTATGAAAAGCTTGAGATATTTGTGGTCGCCGTAGTCTAGTAGGTAGTGTGTTGGCATATTAGGCCTAAAGCTAGGGATCGAGCTCCAGGCCAGACATCAAAACGAAATACAAAAAATATTTCTTTTGCGATTTCCTCTCAGCAGATTTCGGGCAAAAACTCTGAGAGTAAATAAAATTGCCATGAAAAGTTTCTCAAAAATCTGTCGTTCGGAGTCGGCTTTAAACTGTAGGTCCCGCCGCTCATGCATAACACACACAACTTTAGTGGTGTGAAAAACTGTATGAATTTTATATTCTTACGAAAATAGGAAAGATATTTTTAAAATAATAAATAAAAGCTGAGAAAACAACACAATGATCTGGATTACGTGATCAACGAATAAGTAAAAACTGTAGCAACAAAAATAATGGACTTGTTTACAATATCGATGAATAAATAACAATAAGGGATAAAAGAATAAAACAACCAACAACAAAGTGCAGCGAACAAAGAAGTAAACAATCACAAACAAATTGCATATAAGAAACACAAACAGTAATGGAAACAACTTGTTTACATTTTTGAACCTTTCCCGAAGGCCGTCATCCTCTTTCGGGAGCATTCATCACACTATTGATCCAGTCATATAAAAGTTGAGTTCGAATTAAGTCAGTTGTGTGTGGAGACGTCACATAAGATTAAGTGAAAATTCAATTCCATCAGTCTTTTACGCAGACAAGTTGCGAGTGAAGAAAACAGTTGTCAGTGTTACGCGAGCAGAAGTGTCGTGCTTTCAAAAATGAGAATGAGTAAATAATTATCATGAAAAGAATTTCAAAAAATCTTTCATTCGAAGTCGACTTTAAACTGCAGATCATGATAATCATTGTATAATATAAACACAGCGTTGTAATGATCAATTGAGTATATACAGTGATGAGCAGAAGTGAGTGCATGTTCACAATACTGAGTTTCGTCATCCACAAAAACAAAACCATGCAAGCAAATACAAAAAAAAAAATTAATTTTAATTCTTCATTTTATTCTTAACAAATAGCAATAAAAAAACAATAATTAATGAAATGAATTCAATGAGTTTGAATGAAAAAACGAAAATAACCCACATAAACTCAATTTTGCACGTTTCAAGAAAATTCAAGAAACTAGCCCAATTTCAATATTTGGTCCATAGAAAGTTATTAGAAATAGCTCGATTTACGTGGTTTGAGATGCTTTCTACCAAATGATCAATAAGATCTTTCGGAATTCGATGCCATTTCGCATTTATACGATCCCAAAGTTTGACAATGCCTGTTGAGGCTGTTTCGTGCTGTCCGAGCCGGATTTTCACGAATGGCCAAAAATTTTTAATCGGATTGAGGTCTGAACTTTGTGCGGATATTCCAGCAATTGTCCCATATCTTTACAATTTTTGCTGTGTGCTTCGGATCACCATCCTGTTGGAAAATAAATTCTTATTCGGGATAAGCACATTTGTCCATAAAATTCGGAAGATGGGCTTGCAGAATCTTTAAATAGTCTTTTTTCACATGATACCATCTACTAAATGTAGAGGGCCAACATGCCACCATATTAAGCATCCCCAAACCAAAATATTTTCATCGCTGTTTTTAACAGTTTGCTTCACATGGTTTCTTTGAACACGTTCCCTAGATCTGCGGCTTGATTCCATTTAAAAATTTTTAAAACTCTACATATTCCTTGTGTACCTAGATAAACATTTAAAAATTTTTTTAAAACTTCTTTTCATTTGTTTTTTTTAATATTTTCCGAAAAAGAAAAACAAAAGAACAGACGTACCAGTACCATTTCATTATCATCACTGACTTCATTTGTGCATGTCGTTTAGACTGAAGCTCTCACAACTGAACTCAACTCAATTCATTTGAATTGTGAATGAAACTTTTCGAGTTGAATTTACAAAAAATGGCCAAAAGCTGTTTAGAGTGGAAAACTCTTTGTGGAAATGATTTTAAATTATTCACAAAAAAATCTCAGAAAATAAAACAGATTTACGGGATTATGAGAAAACAAAAAAAAAATACACAAAAAAACAACAAAAACAAAAACGAAAAATAATAAAAAAAACAGATTTTTTTCTAAGTATGGTTTTGTAAAATGTAAAACGAACAACAAGGAGGAGTATGCATTAGATGTGTAGGTAGAGTTTACACATGTTAACAGCATAGGGACAGACAAATAGATATGATAGGCAGACAGACAGACAGACTGACTTACATTTATAGTCGCTTACAACACTGTTAACTCATGTTAGGGACTAATTTGCAGACAGCAAGACAAAAAACAAACCGTATTAACATTAATAATAATAATATAAGGGAACGAGGGTAGTTAGGGAAGTATGGGCATCACTTAAACTTCAATGCATCACGGCAATCTTGGAATAAAATCAAAAACATTGTAAATCAAATAGCTAAGGTAAATACTATAGCGTTTTTACCTTTTAAAAACGTTTAAAGTATGAGTTCGTAGATTGAATATAAAATAGAAAGAAATTTGTGTTTATTTAATTTCTTTATTGTTCGCAGAATTCTGTATGTCACTGTTCACAACCTGATGTAAACAACAATAATTGCTTTGTTTGTTATATTTCATTACACTCTTTTGCGTAAGCAATTACAATTGTTCGACAGAACTTTATAAAAGAGTTATTCAAACCACCATTAAAATTTTCCAACACCGCGCGTCTTTACACAAGACTGACTGAATTTTTACTGACTCCCTTGGCTGCTTTATCTAGCCTTTTATATGGCAAAGTAAACAGTCTGATGAATGCTTTTCAAGGCGATGAACTTCGCTTTCTCCTAATCTCTCTAAATGTAAACATGTTGTTTACATTATTATTGTTTGTGTATTTTGTTTACATTTATTTTTGCAGTGTTTGTTGTTAAATTTTTGTTAACTTGTTTATCATGCAAACAAGTTCATTGTTCTTATTTTTGGTAGGTTTTATTTACAATTTAAACGATATAAAAGCAAAACACCATTTCCATTTTCGTAACAATACGTGCCACGTATACCTATATGGCGAAATTATAACATTATCAGAACGACATCATCAAATAAGCATCTTAAGTATCCATTCTTCAGCAGCAATATGAAAAACAGGGTATCAGAATCAGAGAACTCTGCACTAAGTTATGTCAAATGAAGCTGCCATAGTCCAGTAGATAGTGTGTTGGCTTATTAGATACCAGTCCATTTGGTTCAAGCCTCAGCTCAGTGTAAAAAATATGGTCATTACAACCTTTTACTACCTAGTCTCTGAGAATACCTATGATGTGTGTACCAACTCTATCCATGAATGGTTGGACCTGCAATTTAAAGTCGATTCCTAATGGCAAATTTTATAGGTGCTCAGAGTTTTTTTTCTCCGCAAAGCACCTGAAGAAATATTATCTCCAGACTTCATTCATGTTCGACAAGTTGAAGAGAATTAATCTAGCCCTAGCAGAACTAGTCTGTTATTGTTATTGGAAAAAGGGCATCGAGTTGCTATTAAATTACGTTAAGAAATCAAGAATATTTTTGTCAAACTTCTTGGATTTTCTTTGTCTTATCGACTAATTTTATAAACCGTCCTCGTATATTTCGCCATAAAAACTTTCACATGTACAGCGTGTACATATATTTACCGTTAATTCTAAACCCATCCCTCGCAGCCTAAATGTTATACAAAATTTTGTGTTTTTGACTCGTATTTTTAATTTCAAAATGTTTAACATGCAGGCTGGCATTATTGTTCTGTTCATGAATAAAATTTACATTCAAAATTTTCAAACGAAAGAAACATCAACAACAACAACAACTAAACTAAGCATGAACATAAACTATATGACTCCACCAGATGACTGACTGACTGACTAACTGGATAGCTGGTTATGAGCGAACGAACGAATTAAAACAGCAACAGCAACACCAAATGAAACAACATTCAATCAACATGGGAGGTGGTGATGCACATGGATGAATGATTCAAGTTGAGATATAACAAGTCAAGTCAACTCAACCCAACTTCAATCAAATTGAAATTCAAATTCAAATTCTGTTTCCATATTTCGTTCCATCGTTTCATTGTTCATTCATTATTAAATATTTTAGCAGAGAATTTATCATAAATTGAATCAATTAAAATCATTTTTAACACAATTATGTGGTGAGTTCCAACAAAAAACCATTTAAAAGGCAATTAAAGATGAAGCGAGGGTTGACGGGCTTTCTTTAATAATGTGACGAAAATGGAAATGGTGTTTAACTTTTACATCGTTTAACATTAAAATTGTAAACAAAAATTATAAAAACAATGAACATGTTTACATGAAAACAAATAAACAAAAATATGAACACCAGGATTAAAACTGGGTCAGTAAAAGTTCAGTCAGCCTTGTGTGAAGATGCTCTGTGTTTCATGAGAATAATTATTGTTTGAAGACTTCCGTTTAAATTGTTATTGTTTACACAAAATGTAGAAACGAAGGAAAACAAACAAAGCAATTGTTGTTGTCTAGCACTTGCGATCCCAAATGTTTGAATGTCAACCCATTAAAGATAAAAGTTTCTTTCGTAGCCAATAGTGATTTGTATTCTGAAATTGACAAAATGGTCAGTCAGAAATTATCGTCATACAGTACACTAATCACAATGACATAGCTCATGAGGGTTATACATGAAACGGTTGCTAATTTAGTCGAACCTGATAAGAATGATACCAGTTTGGAGATTAAGCACAGGATTACTCTTGTCAACAGGAGGTTTTATGGTCACAATAGGCAATTGAGTAGCAGAAGCCTCTCTTGTACGACAAAATGAATATTCTACTAAGACGCTCATTGCTTTCCGTGCATTATTGTGGTGTAAAGGCATGGACGCTATTAACCACTGATGCAGCAGCCTTGAGAGTATTCGTAAGAAAAGTCCTAAATAAAATCTTAGGTCCATTGCGAGTTGGCGATTATTTTCGAATCCGATTCAACAACGTACTATAAACGCTCCGCAACGATGTGGACGTTGTGCAGCGCATTAACAACCAGCAGCTGCGTTGGCTCGACTGCATTGTTGGAATGATGGAGGCTGCTGCAGCGAGACTGATGTTTACAGAAGTCGGCATTGAATTAAGCCCTGTAATCGATTAGTGTAAGCAACTGGTTTAGGCGCGCAAGAAGCAACGAAACCTGAGTGTATGTGCAAAAGAGGGCCTAAATCCATTAATCGTGTTGTTAATGGCGAATTAAGTAAAGTAAGTAAGTAATATGACTATTGAGTTTCACAATTTGGCGAATATATTGAAAAGTTTCCATTCATTTATATCAAATGATACAGTGTGAGTTATTCTAGAACAGAAATATGGGTTCCTGTATAGGCTTCTTCTATCACCAACTAACGTTATCAGGTAACTAGCGAAATAATGAAAGAGAAATAATCTCTTTATAAGCTGGACTTGTGTCTTCAAATGTCGGAAAATAAGGGGAAGGAGTTGTCCTTTTGCAGACAGTATCAATAGATATCATATAACCCTCTAGTAATTTATAAAATTTTGCTTGCCTGCAAATTAAATTCTTGCACGTTTGACGCAGTGAAATTTTGTTTTTGGCATCCAAAGCAGAATTTTTTCCTTTCTCCTATAATGACAACAGAAACAAGTCGAATTCTAAAGACAATGTTCACGTCCATATGTTCCCTCTTTCATTAATTACACCACAATCCATTTTTCTAGCTTCAATACAATATATAGTCATCCCTCCTATGACGCGGTTAGTGCGTTCGCAGTGAGTGCGTATGCGGTGAGTGCGTACGCGGTGAGTACTTGAAATTCTTGTAAAATAATGTAATTTTTTAATTTTTATCCTCACTTGGTTCATCTTCATTCATTGTTTATTTAAATTATAAATCGTACTGCTATTGTTTTGCACGTTACTGTATCTCGGATGAGCTTTTCAGTCGAAAATAAAATTTATATTAAATCCTCTTACAAAATCTAGTTACTATTCATTCTTAGGCTGTGCGGAAGGAACTTATGGGATGAAATTTAACGCAAACAGCGCAATAAGAGTACCACGTCATAGATGGCTGTCGCAATTTCAGCACCGCGTTATACGGCAACCGTGTTCTGAGAGTACCGCGCTGTAGGAGGGTTGACTGTACTGCATGATTACGATCATTGCCGGAGTGTTTGTTATTTTTCTTGCCATTTTTCTATGGACTTGTGCTTACACATAATTGGTCAATGCAACCCTTTAAGAAGGATAACAACCTAGCTTCTTACACCACTGATGTTGTGTGTATTAATTTCATACACGAGCGGCGGGACCAACAGTTTAAAGTCAACTCCAAAGGACATTTTTTTTGTGAAATTTTTAATGCCAATTTTTTATGAAGTCGTAAAGACGTATTTTTTCATATTTCATTTAGTTGGTAATATCTGACCAGGGGTTTGAAATGAGTCCCCACGTCTACTAAACCAACTTATTACCTCCTAGACTACAGCGACTTCACTTCACCCATATTTCAGCCTTGAAATGAGTTCTTCTCTATTAATAGGGATTATTAATGCTATGACTGACTTACTGACTTCATATTGTCTAAGTATTCCCTGTTTGCTTAGAGTTTTTGTATGTTTTTCGACTTTCCCTGTAACCTACGAGAGAGCTACGTATCACAACCTTGAAATTTGAAAATGGCTATCATTTTCCAATTTTATCTGTCAAATTAGTTCACATTTATACAATTTGTTTAGCCAAATAACCGTGGAAGATCATGACATCATGACATGTTCGCTTTAGTGGACTCTGGAGTAGATTTAGCTGCCGTTTTAATCCCCTATCCTTGAGTTATCAAAAGCTTTAAGATACTCAAATATCTATTAGTAACTGCCAAGCTACACTAAAGTCCATATTCGTATCGATCTAGACATACTTAGCCTTTGAACAACAGTAATTAGTAGGTACTGTAAGGTTTTGCATGCCGATTGAACATTAAAAGGGGAGGGAACTACTTAAACTTTTCTTTTAAAGTTTATGATCATCGTGGCAGCTAAATAAATAAGAAGAAAAAACTAAATAAACATCGTTGATTTTTATAATATTTGGAATTCGTGACTGGCATATTAAAACCAAACAAACTCTATTAAAAACGTTAAATTACATTTCACCATCATACAGAGACAACATATCACTTACAGAGGGATAACAAAAGCCTTGTAATTTATTTATAAGCGCTATTAAAATATCGATTTGAACGATATGATCTCTTTACAATGCAATTAAGAAGAAGACGAACAAAAAAAGTAAAAAAAAAATTTTTTTTAAAGACTTTAAAAGCCTATTGAGTTATGCCCAGGCACCCAACATATTCATCAGCAATAATTACCACTAACGGGGAAGGAGTTCATTACAAAGCTTACATTTCTTTCATTCATTTTTATAGCGGTTTGTGGTGGATAGTTTCCATATCTTTGCACTTTCAATACCGAATTCCGAAAACTCCTTCAGCTATAAACGTTAAAATGAATAACCATATCATGCGCTTGTAATGAATTAACATTTACAACAGCAACTAACGAGTAAGAGAGCGAGAAACCAAGTGAAATTGTTTAAAACATACCTCCACACCCTCTCGATAACCTACCAATAAGCCGGCTACCAATTATTCCTCATATTCAATTATTATTTCGTTGATGGCCAGGCTTAAAGCGAAAAGCGTTAACAAAAAAACAAAAAAATATTTTTGTTGTGTGACATGGTTTTCGGTATATTGCCACAGCAAAAGAAATGCAGAAAAGAACCGCATTTCGGTCTTAAAAGACATTTAATGTCCAATCACTGATGGCTATGTCACAGCTTTCCTTGGCTATAATTTGTAATTTTTTTTCTTCTTTTTCGGTTTGTTATTGTGTCCACCCATGTCATCATCACTTTGTTTTGTTTGTTGGTGTTGCATCTCATTTCATCATCATCATCATCATCATTTTTATCATCAGCAAGCAATAAATAAATGAGGTGGGCTAACTAAGGTGGCGGTTGGTGCTGACACACTCACTGCACTAACTTACTCATTTGATGATGATTCGAGCATGTGGTTTATGTTGTTGCCAACTCCTTTTCATTTTAACCAAAAAACACAAAAAAAAAAGGAAAACAAGTAAAGAAATTCAAAAATTTTGTATTTTTGTTGCCCTTTCTTCCAACTGTTAATTACGTACTTATATGTACAACAGTGTACATACATACCGTACGTTGTGTGCATATTTGGTAAAATAATTCCAGCAATTGTTGCCTGAAGGGTCCAACTTTCAATCAATTTCTTCCGACAAAAATATTTTTATTTTTGACTTTTCTGGGCCAAAGTTTTGTAATTATTTTTTAAAAAAGGCATCGAGTATGTATTACATCAACATTATGACAGAAAGTTTTACAAAAAGGTACTAAAATTGAAAATAGTACTTGAGTACTTTAGGAGTTTTCATATAAACTCGTTTCTTCAAGTATTTTATAAAAAGAAGCTTAGCACACAGGCAAAATCGGTCTAACAAATTCAAATCATGCAACCTAGAAATGTAGAATTTTAGGATCTTGGTCCTGCAGTAAATAAAATTGTTCCATTCTGTTTGAATCATACGTTCTCCAGTCTCAATAATTCCAGTTTAGATCGAAGGAAGTGTGTTATGCAGATATTTCATGTCTCAGAAGCGATGATTCGGCTTAATCTTCATATAATCGAGTTTCAGAATTGTTTTAATGCAGGTTACACAGGATTTACGGTTTCAATATCTAGCAGATAATGCCCGGTCTGTATTTGGTAGGAGGACTTCACCAAGTTTGCTACCAATTGGTGTCCAACTAGCTGTACAACTCTCAGCAGAGTAAGACACGTCCAATCTCGAGAAGCATCACGTGTTGTCCGTCATTTTTCTAGGCCAGCTACTGAAGACTTCAATAATACTAAGATGAGTATGCTTCACAAAAAGTCAAAACTGAACTGTAACCAGATATTCGCCGTAGTCTAGTAGGTACTGTGCTAGCTTATTATACGTAAAACCAGGGTACGAGTCTCAAGCCAGACATCAAAACAAACTACAAAAAGTATTTCTCTGAGGGTAAATAAAATTGCTAGGAAAAGTTTCTCATAAAATCAGTCGTTCGGAGTCGACTTTAAACTGTAGGTCCCGCCACTTATGAATAAAATTAATACACACAACATAAGTAATGTGGGAAACTAGGTCAATAATCCTGACTGAAGGGTTGTAATGACCAATTATATATAAACATAATAGCGGATTCCGATTGGGTTATAATTTGAAACCAAATTGCTGGCATAAATACCCATATTTTCTTGTGATTATCTTATCCTAGTCGCCGTAGTCTAGTAGGTAGAGTGTCGGCTTATTATTATGACGTAAGGTAGGGTTCAAACCTCAGGTTAGACATCAAAACTTCCTCTCAGCAGATTTCTGACTAAAACTCTAAGAGTAAATAAAATTGCCATGAAGAGCTTCTCAAAAGTCAGTCATTTAAACTGTAGGTCTCGACACTCAAGTACAAAATTAACGCAAGCAACACAAGTAGTGTGAGAAGCTAGGTCGTAATCCTGACTGAAGGGTTGTTATGTTATGAATACTATTTTAAGAGAGGCTCTATTCTGCGTTTTACTGACAGCTTGGGGATAGGTAGAGAGACAGGAGCTGACGTGTTTTTCTTCTACATTTGACAGAAAAAGAGTTTCAGGACTTGTGGAATGAAATCCCCTTATGGAGATTAAAAATTAAAATTCCCTAAAGGCTTTTAAAGTACAGAGCTAAGGATATCGAGGTACCAGTTATGCGACATGTATTCCTTCAATCAATTGCAATGCAAATAAGTTGTTGCAAGTACATCACTGTCCATAAATATCTAAGTCCCATGGCCATCGCCACAGATATTGTTTTCTAGCTATGTTTTCTAGCTATGTTTTCAACGAATTTTTGTTGAATAAAATACACTCGACACCGCCATATGTAATCGGTTCTGAAATGTTTTAATTCCCTTTAGTGCAGATACTTATCTGCGGTAGCCTGATCGTATCAAGTGTATCTCGGAGGAAACTTGTGAATCATAAGTGCAGTATTATGAAGGTAAGTGGTAGGAAAAGTATGGATACGATGTATCAATGATGAGTTTGGCTCTTTCTAAGCATTTGCCTTAGTCAAGTGGTATAAAAAGTGGCACTCTGTTGTATAACTATGTACTGGTCTGTAGTTTATACGTTTCTTGAGACAATCAACAGTATCTGGACCTAGTGTGCGACTATACACACGTCCAAACAACGTTCGACTTTTGTTCTTGTGGATATTCTAACGTAACCACTCTCTCTTATCAATTGTAATTCCTCAAGAATTTAGATTGCCTTAAAATCGTTTGGCTAGAAAAAAATGTTCGCTTATATCTCCCTAGTCTTTTACCGACGTTACTCATCGAAATATCACTTTACACTCCATCTGGCTGTTCATTGCCGTAGATTATCATTTGGCATAAGATCCTGCAAGGGATGAATATGTTTCTCTTGTCTAGTTGATTCAGTTTGCAATGCTGTCCCATAATATTTTCATGATAACCTTAGAGTACTCGCGCATCAACCTCGCTAACAGATAGTATTGCTACCGTATGATTCGTCCTTTTGTTCGTGTATTCATGGATGTCTCTTTGTCTTTGCTGCTGCATGGTGTACTTCTACTGTTGGAAAAGCATATCCCACAATAGCAACTTAAGATCAGCACTTATTTTTGAAATCAGCCTTGGCAATCTGAAATACCTTTGGGTCGCCACCTTGGCTCACTATTGTTTTTCCTTTCTAAATTATCTCAAAATGCATTTAGGCATCAACTCCTTAAAAAAGGGCTCAATTTGGTACTTTTGTTTAAATGATTTACCAAGGCTTACGATTACAAAACTGCCTTGCATTAGTTACATGGGCCTTAAATGATTCCCTAACAAATCTCTGCTTAAACTCTATAATAGTAAGCCTTTTTTAAAAGTACTAAAGTACCAAAGTACTTTTATTTTTGAAACCATTTCCCCCTTATACCGTTTGTTTTGTGTTTTTTTTTTTTATTGATAATGATTGATTTCCCTTCAATGCTTTGTGGCACTTAGGATTGTGGTTTCGTTAAATGTTGTTCCTTTGGTGCTGCCATTGATGGCGTGTATGGTTAGCTGGTAAGCAGGCCGTTAATATAAATTTTCGTTCTGCTTCTGCAATAGTTGTTGCTCTTGTTGTTGTTGTTATTGTTTTTGCCCATTATTATGGTCAGTTCACTCGCCATCAATTGTAAAAATGTGTGAAGACAAGATCACATTGGGTACGAATAGTTGGGCTGGTTAAATAGTTGCTGAATGCTGTTTTCTGTTGTGGTTTTAGACCCGAGTTTTTCTTTTTTTTCTCTCTCTCTTTTCGTATTTCTTTTTAATTTTTTTTTTTTTGTAATTTCTGTTCAACGTGTGGCATGTTAGCGGCAGCCACAGTAATGTCAGCGGCAAATGCAACCAAATCATTATAAGGACGTAAAATTCAATCTTTATAAGCCAAAAACAACAGCAATAACAACAACAACAACGAAAGCAACAGGAACAACAGCAGACAAGTATCAATATCTGGTTATAAATGCGTATCAATACCCCAAGCAAAAAAAGCAGAGGAAAAAAAACCTCGATGAATTGCCTACAAAATGCGAATGAACGCAGCATATGATAGGCAAAGGATGCCAACTACGAGAGGATAGGCGGAATTGAGAGGGAAAGGGAATCAACCGGCAGATGTATGCACGCAATTGAACGAAATAAACTAAAGCAACAGCAATAGCAACAGCAATACAGGCACACTAGCAACATCAGTATCGGCAACAACCGATGTTGTATTGCTTTGCATTAAATCACCGAGACAAGAATGAAAATATAAAACATTGGCAACGTAACGTTGATAATATTTTTTAAAAAAACCATTTTTTGTTCTCTCTCTCCCCACTTTTTTCCGATTTAACCGAAAAGAAAAATTGCACAGAAATTGAAGACAAAAAATCGAAGAAGAAACCTGCAAACGATACAAATCACACAAAAACCACACTCATGCTCTGTTACGTACATACATACATACATACACACACACATATAAAGAAATAAAATAAAATTAAATCAGTTGTATGTGTGTATGTGTGTTCCATGTTTATACATACAGGATCAGTTAGAGTACTCGAGTCTCTTTTTCTCTCTCTCTGGCCCAACAGATGTGCAATTCGTTTCAAGTATCCATGCGATGGTGTTGTATTGTGTTGTGTTCTGTGCTTAAGGGTCTCCCCAACTGGTGCTGGTGCAACTGAACATGATTGTTTATAACAACAGCAACAACAACAACAACATTAACATAAGCTCAGCACAAGCATGTGGCACTCACTTATATGTAACATGGTGAACAACTTGATATTGGCTGTGCAAAGGTTGTGTTATTTGCTTATAACAAACCGGCCAAATGGCCAACCGACCAACTTCAAAACTAACAAATATTGCAACATCGACAGAAATTTCAACATCAACATCAGCATTGGAACGAACAACAACGAACGAAGAAAGCCGTAAGTAAGTCCAAGTCCTACATTCAAATTTAAATTAAAAGCCTTTAAGAACGCTCCTACTCTCATTGAGTCACTTGTATCACTAAGTTCTGTCACTTTCATCCAAAGAGTGCAATTGGTTGTTAATTGCTTTAGACGTACAAATTTATTCCGTCAATCTATTCCGTCAATAAGTATTTTAATTGTCGTTGAGAAATTCTCCTACCGAACTTTAAGATGTTGTTCGGTGTCAATAAGAACAATTTCTTTTTAAAATGCCTAAACGCTGTGGCGTATTGATTCTCAAATTACGGACGATAACTATACTTTGGATATAGTCAAGGAATTCATTTATTTTGGATTTGCGGTTACCACCGAAAATGAAGCCAGATTGGAGATCAAGCGCTGGATTACTCTTGCCATCAGGTCCTTAATAGACAATTGAGTATCAGAGACCTCTCTCTCAAGACGAAACTAATACTCCACAAGATGCTCATCCTACCCGTGCTTCTTTATGGCGCAGAAACATGGATCCTATTAAGAACTGATGCAGCTGCCTTGAGAGTATTCGAGAGAAAAGTCCTACGTAAGATCATCGGTCCAGTGCGAGTTGGCGATAATTTCCGCATCCGATTCAACAGTGAGCTATATGAGTTCCTCAACAACATAGACGTTGTACAGCGTATAAATAACCAACGACTGCACTGGCTCGGCCATGTCGTTCGAATGGAGGAGGATGCTCCGGCGAGACGGGTATTTGATGCGGAGATCTGAGGAAGTCAACGAAGAAGACGACCTTGTATCCGTTGTAAGGACCAAATCGAGAAAGCCCTCTCTTCGATTGGTGTGACCAACTGGCGTAGGCGCTCAAGAACCAGAGGCGCCTGGATGAATGTGTTGCGGCAGATCGAAATCCATTAATCGGGTTGTTATGGTCAATTAAGTAAGTAAGTAAACACTGCACTGCCTTAAATTATACGCTCTAATCCAACTGTTTACTTCAGCACAGGCGAACATTTTTCGGAACAAGTCCCCTCCTTAAGCTTCATCAGGATTGTCTGATGTAACCACTCTCTTCTCATTGGAGTTTCCCCCGAAAACTTTAGATTATCTTAAACTTATCTGGCTGGAAACGAATGTTCGCTTATCTTCGCCTTGTCTTTCACCGAGGATACTCATCGAAACATCATTTCACACTCTGGCTGGCTACTCATTGCCGTAAATTATCACTTGACATAAGGTCCTGCAAAGGATGAATATGTTTCTCTTGTCTAGTTGATTCAGTTTGCAATGCTGGCCCATTATCATTTTCATGATAACCTTACAGAGTATTCTTACCATCAACTTCGCTGACAGATAGTATTGCCACCATATGACTTCTCCTTTTGTTCACATGATTTGGATGTCTTTTATGTCTTTCCTGCTGCATAGTGTAGCTCTACTGTTGGACAAGCATATCCCATAATAGCAACTTAAATCAGCTCTTGTTCTTGACATACCCCTTGGCAATCTGAAATATCTTTTGGTCGCCATCCCCGCTAACTATTGTTTTTCCTTTCTAAATTATTTTAAATACATTTAGGCACCAACTGCTGAGAGGAAATCGCCGAAGATATCATATTTTTTCTTTTCATATTTCGCTTTGATGCCTGACCTGGGATGCGAATCCGGGCTTTACAGCGACACCGAACGACAAGTTTTGGGAAGATTTTCATGGCAATTTTATTTACTTTCAGAATTTTTGCCGGAAATTTGTTAAGAGGAAGTCGCCAAAGACCTGGGGTTTGAACTCAGATTCTAGACTACCACGACTTCTACGTAAAATAGTACATGGAATGCAAACTCTCGCTGTTTATAAAGCTTTATAAGAAGCACTAAATATTGCACTTTATATATCAGGGGGAAAACTCCTTCGGTCAGGCGATACATTGCGCACCACGTCGGTCTCCTTGCATTCTCCGACTTTAAAAGTGCTCTTCGGCACCCTCGCTGGCATAGAAGTCCTTTTGTCATATACATAAGCGAATTAGGGTGTGCAATACCTCTTCCCCGTTCCCAATTTACTAGTTCCTCCTAAGGAGGAAACAGTGCTGAAGTAATCGGGTCCTACACCATTGATCTACCCACATTATAACATTAGTGCTGTCTTTTATTTGTCTAAAGCAGTCACTTTTGCTTTAAACATAATGTCATTTCTTACTTCTTACTTCCTGTGAGATACTCTGTGGGAACTCTTCAAAGCTCCATCTCTTATTCATAAGTTGGGCTTTACTTCGTGCTATTAGACAGGTTTTATGTATGTTGGCAATGTCGTTCACCGACTAGCTAATGAGCTGCCACGTTCTGAATCGCAGTCACGTTTTTCCTGAGCCGACTGTTGTAAGGATGTCTTCTTCTTGCAGTATGGAAGTTTGTTGCGGCAGTCGTATAATGTCATGGTCCTTGTTTGTATAAATGAAAGGTCAGCGTTCTGTATGGTAGGGTGTCATGCTATCCAATAACCAAGAGCTTTCTTTGTACGTCCCAACACTTAGGAGGTGTCTGTTAGTCATGCAGTGGCTTCTGTTGGAACTACGAGAATATGTTATCCGAAGCTGGAAAAAGAGGGAGTAGTGTTTGCAGGTACTAGATTTCAATCTCTTCATCATATTATAACTGGCAGGAGAGACCTATGCGAATGGCAATTCCACCTACGAATAGTCCAGCTAAAGAACAGAGTCTGTGTTTACGGTAGTGTGCGATCCCCTGCCCAATTGACCAGGGAATAGATATGCTCTGCTAGAAAGGCAAGTATTACGTACAAATACATCATTCTGGGGAACAAGTCCCCTTATTTCGGTCGAGCAAAAAATCCGTTATAGCAGCAAGAGAACATTGAAATACAAGCTCGATTATAACAGTGCTCCAAATAATCAATAGGGTTGGATACGCCGATTAATAAGCAGCTTTGTTCTCTTATGTAAGCGATATAGAAGTCGCAAAATAGAATTCGGGATAACAAACCATGTATGTATGAGGGGCGTATACCATTCCCTAATACAAACGAAGCTGTAGGAGATACGCCTTTATTGGGCACTGTCACTCCCACTCAAAGCCGAAATTAATTTAAATTTTTAACCTTCTACTCGAAGTAAAGCTTCCACAAGATACCTCCTGTTGTAAGCTGTTGCAAGGAACCAAAATTACTCTCTCAATTGGCGTACCACACTCTTCCATTCAGTCTCTGTATGATAAAGATATAAAAAAATGGAACAAGAAAAAAAAACAAAAGTAAATAAGACAAGAGAAGAGAACAAAAGAGAAGAGAAAAAAGGAATCAACTCTGGATAAAAAGAAATTAAACAAGAAACAAAAAAAATGCACACAAATTACCACAACCAGAGATGCTGACGACGACGACGATGATGATGATGGTGCAGCAGCAAAAATTTTAATATAAAACAGGAGGCAAATGATTAACCGAACGGGAGCGGACTTGCGTTCAATTCATGAGTCGCCTTCATTTAAATTCATGTGTACGAGTGAGAGTATATGCTGATGCTGGGACTGCTGTGGTGTGCACTGGGAGTATGAAAGGTAAACTGAAAGACAAGCCTTAGACCTGTTTCGATCGAACAGAAAACTACAAAAAAATGAATTAAAAGCCCAGGAAAAGACTGGCAATACATATTTCGAAATGTTTATTTGTTGTTTTTGTTTGCGGTTTAAAATGTATTTTCGTTGCATAAACAGCACAACAAAATCTGGTTTCTTTAGTACAATCAACGTTGGCAGTTTGTGTGACTTGAATTGGTTCAGAGTTAGAGGTGCAACCCCTTGGTAATGCCCTACTTGCTGGCTGTTTGGAATTGAAAGTATTTTATGTCGATTTGCAAAATTTTTCTATGAATAAGGATTGCAATGACCAAGAAAGAATAAGAAAGAAAGCATAAGGAATGTTTTTTACAGGGGATCAATTTTAAATTTCCAACAAAATTTTCCAAAATGTTGGTTTGTTTACCAATCACTATCCCACGAGATCTTCTGCAACATGTCTTTTACAGGTACTCAATGATGTGGAGGCAGATGAACTATGGTGTTGTTAATGAACGGGAATAAGAACTGTCTTCAAAGATTGTCCTATCGTGCCTGTTGACATTAGTAGACTCAATTGAGCCGCCTCAAAATTCTTTGATCATAACTACAGGCTAATGCATAGGCCTGTAGTTTAAAGGCACTCAATCCGTTGCTAAACGTACTCCTAATCAATATTCATACTAGCATAACTAGTTATAACACAAAGAGACAGAATTCTTTGGGAGTACGGAGTACTAATGACAAAGATACGTAGAAGCTTTAACTGTGTTCATAATATCTATCCTTCACTGTTATGTTACCTAACGTCCAAGCTTAGTCGAAAGGTAAATTTCGTAAAGTAACGAAACGACCTTGAAGTCTTAATCTTAGCTTATCTTAAGCACAAAAGTATTGGATGTACCAAGTAATAGTCACTTTTCTTCAATCACCAACCACATCAACTTGATGAATTTATTTATTAATTACATACATAACATACATAATTGGCCATTACAACCCTTCAGTCAGGGTAACGACCTAGCTTCTCACACCACTTATGTTGTGTGTGTTAATTTTATACATGAGTGGCGGGACCTACAGTTTAAAGTCGACTCCAAACGACAGATTTTTGAGAAGCTTTTCATGGCAATTTTTACTCTCAGAGTCTTTGCTAGAAATCTGCTGAGAGGAAGTCGCCGAAGAAATATTTTTTCGTTTTGATGTCTGACCTGGGATTCGAACCCGGGCCTTTTGTCTAATAAGCCAACACACTACCCACTAGACCACGGCGACTTCAGTACAATTAAAAATTATATTCTAATTATTTACGATCTGAATAATTTAGACCATGTACTCAGGTCTAGTGTCAAAGGCCAGAGTCTCTGGTGGGAATCGCACCTACGACCCTCCCGCTAATAGTCTAGAACACTACCCACTAGACTATCAAGGCACTCATCTTGATTAAGACCATGACAAAAATATGCCACAATTTGTCTAAAAATCTGAAACTGAATTCCGTATAAAACTTAAAATTTTTTTTTATTTCTCTTCTTTGCTTTCTAAAAACAAGGTTTTTCCAATTAATCAAATGCTTGGCTATAGCATGTCCTATAATGACAGAGTTGCCATTTCTAATTGCATAGTAACAATGTTGTCTGTGAACATGAGAGTTGAACGTGGCTGTGGGAAAAATTTGATTACTGAGCCCGCCTTATTATTTCGTCTAATCTTACTCTTGCATGTTACTCTTCCGGGATTCACAACGAATTATTGAATGATTTAGAGATGGAAACCTCTTACATAAAGGGCTATCCATTTCGTGATTTCAAAAGTATGGGACTGGAATGTGAAACTAATTCTTTTCTTTGCAGTTGAAAGTCTAACGCAAAGTCTATCACAAAATGCCTAAAAATTATCAAAACCTACTACAAAAATGGTGTTTCTGCCACAGCCACGTATCGTGCTTTAAGAGGAGATTATGGTTTACACAGTCGTCCAACATAGGCTAACAATTGGCAAAATTGTGAAGAAATTTGAAGAGACTGGAGTGGTTACAAATATTGAAAGGCCTGTGCATCATCGTTTCGCTCGTTGCGCTGAAAATATCGCTATTGTAAGTGAAACTGTTGCCGAAGACCCTAATGTGTCGATTCCTCATCGTTCTGAGGAATTAGGACTGTCTTACGGCACATTATGGCGTATTTTGCATTTAGATCTACACCTACATCCATATAAAGTCCAGCTCACGCAACAACTGAAGCCAGCTAACCATTCACAATGTAGTAGATACGTGGAATGGGTACGTGAACAACAGGCGGTGAACGGCAATTTTTCGAACAAAATTTTCTTCAGCGATGAAGCACATTTCACACTCGGTGGGTATGTTAATAAACAAAATTGTCATATTTGGGGTTCTGAGAATTCTCAAGTAATTGAAGAGGGGCCATTACATCCCAGGTCAGACATCAAAACGAAAAAATATTTTTTCGGTGACTTCCTCTCAGCAGATTTCTGGCAAAGACTCTGAGAGTAAAAATTGCCATGAAAAGCTTCTCAAAAATCTGTCGTTCGGAGTCGATTTTAAACTGTAGGTCCCGCCACTCATGTATAAAATTTTCGCACACAACATAAATGGCCTGAGAAGCTAGGTCGTAATCCTGACTGAAGGGTTGTAATGGCCAATTATGTATATATGTATGTATGCATCCAGAAAAACTCACTGTTTGGTGCTGTCTTTGGTCCGACGGTGTGATTGGACCTTTCTTCTTCCAAAAAGGACGATGGAACGACTGTCACCGCCAAGTCGTAGTATTATGGTCATATGATAACCGACTTTTTTTTGCCTGCTATTGAAGAAAACGGCTTGGAGAATATGTGGTTACAACAGGATGGTGCCCCTTGCCACATAACTCGAGCGAATATGGCTTTATTGCAAGAAACATTTCCTGACCGCATAATTTCTCGTCGTGGCGATATCAATTCGCCACCAAGATCAAGCTATTTGAGACACCATTAGATCTTTTTTGTGGGGCTAAACATTCAACTCCTGAGCACTTTAAAACCAACATTCATCAGTTATGGCTGAGATATCACCCGATATATATTAGAATCAATACTTGCAACACTTTGCCTGGAAGTCATTTAAATGATGTAGTCTTACACACATAATGTCAACGTTTAAACTTTACAATAAAAAAGACGAATCATGAATAAAAATATTTTTTGTATGTGTACGTAATTGGTCATTACAATTCCTTAGTCAGAATTACGACCTAACTTCTCACACAACTGATGTAATGCACGTGTTAACTTTATACATGAGCGTCGGCAGCTACAATTTAAAGTCGACTCCGAATGACGAATTTTTTGTATGGAAACCTTTCATGATAATTTTTTATTTTCTCCCAGATTTATTGCAAGAAATATTCTGCGGGGAAGTCGCCCAAGAAATATATTTTCATATTTCGTTTTATTGGCAATAACTGATTTGGGGTTTGAACGGTGGTCTTAAACCTAATAAGCAAACATACTACCTGCTGGAGTATGGTGACTTGAAACCTCTTGATCTTTGGAACTCGTACACAATAACTAAAATATTTGTGCAAATAACCTTTGCTTTCTTATACTTTTTGAACGTTGATTTTTTTTTCAACATAACCTCTTACAAGTCTTAAATGCTGGTCAATTTTTCGTTATGAAAATTCGCTTTTTCTTGATGCAATAAATTGTTGTTGTTGTTGTTGCTGGTGTTTTTTTTTTTTTGCTTTGTTTTTCACCCATTTTCGCACGATTTAAAATAATGGAGTTTTTGGAGGAGCAGCAGCTGGTTATGCTTGCCAGCCTGCCGGGCTGCTGTGTGTGTTTCGCTCTCTCTCTCTCTCTCTCTTTTTCGCTCTCTGGCTGTGCCTGTAAGTCTGTTTGAAGTGAGTGTGTGTATGTGTGTTGAAGTGCTTGAATTGCCAAAGAAAATTTCATTGATGCTGGCTGGTTTGAATGGGGCTCAAAAAGTTGTTTTGTTTTCTTGGTTGTTGTTTCAATTTTTTTTTCTTTCAACATTTTGCTTTTAAATGCTTTGTTTACTATTGTCGTTGTTGTTGTTGTTGTTCAATATGATTTTATTTTCATTGTGCCATTTTCTTTGATTTTGTTTTTGTTTTATTTTTTTCCATTTTATTTTGCTTTTTGCACCTTTTCCAGTTTATTTTTCAATTTTTTTTTTCTTACTTTTACGCTGATTTCAAGGAGCGACATCAACAACAACATGATCACACCTGTGCTAAGCTTTTGACATTTTAACAAAAACTGATCTTATTCAACCTTTTTGTTGTTTCTTGTTGTTTCTTTTGTTGTTATTGTTGCTTGTTGCTTGTCTTTTGGTTGATTTGTGCAATATGGTTTATGGGGGGCTCTGTTATTGTTTTGCTTTGAGTGTGTTATTGTTTTTTGAGTCTTGTTAACCATTATTCCTGGGGTTTTTATTTCTTCTTCTTTTTCTTTCTTTTCAATTGTTTTTGTTTTTTACAACAGTAACTGTTGCTGTGTGTGTGTGTGTGTGTGTGTGTGTGTGAGAGAGATTTTTGTGATAAAGAGTTTAAGAGAGAAGTTTTAATTTTTATTTGCAAGTATTTGTATGCCTGTGTTAATAACAATTTGAAAACAACAATAAAAACTTGTAATTCTAGTATTTAGTGTTGCATGCATGTATGGGGACGGCAATACAATTTGTTTTTGCTAAACAATAAGCATTTTAATGTTGCTCTTAAAAACAGTTATAAATTTAGAAGCCATATTTATAATTGAATTATGCTTACGAGTATTTACACTTTACGAGTACATATTTGCATTTTCTTGTTATTGTGATTGTTGTAGTACTCATACATCTCAGTTGTCGTTATTGTTATTATTTACTGCAGTTAAGTTTTCATTTAAAAGCAATAAAAGAGCAACAGTTTAATGATTTCTAAGCTCATCACTTTAATTGAGAGTAATTCTGCATAGTGCACAGAGAATAAATTAACAGTTAATTTAACTCCTATAACAACAGCACAGTTTAAAAGGCTTTACATTGAAATAAAAAGAAGTTTTGAAATCCTTATTTAAAAAAAAAAAAGACGTAAAAACTTGTCTTTTGATTTTTTTTTTTTTTTTGCCTGGGGTTTTATCATCTATAATTACGTAAAACTGAAAGGAAATCAATTAAGGTGTAACATTTTATTAAAGTAATTACCATATAACTACACATACATACATATGTACATATATACATACACTAAGCGCCATAAGTGAGTCAACATCCACTATAATTATAAACTTTCTAAAGCAGATTTCTAGCAAAAACCCAGAGAATGAAAAAATGGGTGATTTTTTAAGAGCTAGAGGAAATTTCTTCAAAGCATACATACATACATAACATTTGGCCATTACAACCCTTCAGTCAGGAATACGACCTAGCTTCTCACACCACTTATGTTGTATACGTTAATTTTATACATGAGTGGCGGGACCTACAGTTTAAAGTCGACTCCGACAGATTTTGAGAAGCTTTTTATGGCAATTTTTACTCTCAGAATCTTTGCCAGAAATCTGCTGAGAAGAAGTCGCCGAAGAAATATTTTTCGTTTTGATGTCTGACCTGGGATTCGAACCCGGGCCTTTTGTCTAATAAGCCAACACACTACTCACTAGACCACGGCGACTTCAAAGCAAATCACATATAATTCAGAAAAATATATGAAATCTTTATGTGAATCGATAGTACGGTTTTACTTCATGCAAATATTGACCGCAACTGCTCCTCAAATGTTTCATCCGCTTAGTCGAATTTTGACATTCTCTTTCCAACATTTCGGCCGGTATCTCATGAATAAATGCTTCAATGTTGTCTTCCAATGAGTCAATTGAACTGGGCTTATCTGTATAGACATGATCTTTAACATAGCCCAACAAAAAATGGTCTAAAAGCATTAAATCGCACGATCTAGGCGGCCAATTGATCGATCCCGAACGTGAAATAAAATGTTCACAGAACATTTGCATGTGGCACCGTCTTGTTGCAACCACATTTTATGCTAGTCAAGCTCTTGCAGTTTGGGCAAAAAAAAAATTGGATATCATGTCATGATAGTGCTCACCTTTCACAGTTACGTTACGATACGCAGCATTTTTGAAGAAGTACGGTCTAATGATGCCACCAGTCCATAAACCGCATCAAACTGCGACTTTTTCTTGATGCATTGATATCTTTAGCAATGCTTCTGGCTGATCTTCACTCCAAAATCGACAAATCTGCTTATTTATGTAACCATTGAGCCAAAAATGAGCTTGATCGATGAACACAATTTTTGGATAAAGAAGTGGAAGCCCATTTTGATAACAAAATTTAATGATTTGCAAGCGTTGTTCATTTGTAAGACGATTCATGGTGAAATTATAGACCAAACTGTGAAGACAGTGAAACAAAACACGAAACGTGCTTGAGATGTTTGAACCAGAGTTGCCAAAGGGATAATAGAAAAAATCAATAAATGCTTAAAAATTATGGAGATCTGTTGCACGTAGTCTAGTAGAGGCCTGCGGCGATTGTTATTCTATTAGCCTTCATCTAGAGGCCAATCTTATTGCAATGCGGGTTAATACTTTTCCATGGTATCGAGTGAAATTAATTAATCCCCGTGTTATAAGAGATATCACACTGTAATTCAAGTAGGGAAAACTGATTCTCTATCTGTTTAAATCTATAGGGATTACTGCTATACGGATATGCAGTTGTTGTAGTATATTAGCTTATTACATGGAATAGTGTGGTTCAAACCTCGGCTCATATACATATCTCTTCCAATAACCAATATAAAAAAAAGATCTTTTGGCGGCATTCTCTTCGTAGTATGCTAGGAAAATCCATGACAGTAAATATAATTATAGATAGATACTCAGAGATAAATTTAATACACACACATCATAGGTAGTGTGAGAGGCTAGGTTGTAGTCCTAACTAAACATGTGTAATGATCAAAAAGGTAAGAAACGAAGAGTTTGGTCCCCCATTTTACATCTAAGACACTAAACAGGTTGTTGGTATCCAATTGTGGGAGGAAACTGTTCCAATGTTTCATGTTTTTTGGTTTGATTGATTAGCGATAGAAAAGCAAACTGTAGTTGTAGCAGCGTTTGGGTATCATAAATCATCACTTCACAGATTTACTGCCACGACATCCAAAAGTAGCAAATCAATATTCGAATTGTTTACTTGGGAATCTGATTTAAAAGCTTTCGATTGATCAAAATGATTTCTATTTAAAGTTTGAAACTTATGTTGAGAGTACATTCATTACAATATTGGCCATAACAACTGTTTAGCCAGCATGTTGTATGAGTAATTCAATTTTTTTTTCTTTAAAGAGATAAGAACTGAGGTTGCAATCTCAATAATTTGTCTAGTCATTCATTACACTACTCACAGAGCTAGGGTAGACAATTTTGGCACTTACATACTTAATTGGTCATTATAACCCTTTAACTAGGATTATAACAGAAGGATAATGGGTTGTTAATTTTATTCATAAGTTTAAGAAGTTTGAGAAATTTTTCATAACAATTCCATTTTACACCCCAAGTTTTATTCAAAAGACTATTGAAAGGAAGTTCGTTTTGTTGGAGATGTGTGAGCTGGGATTTGAACCACAGGCTCTTGTTTACATATATATCAACAAACTACCTACTAGATTACGGTAACTTCTTGCAGTTTCAGTACTGCAGCCATAGCTGCCAAATTTGACCGATTTGACAAGAACAAAGGCAAATGCCATTATTTTTTTTTTCACACGACCAACACTCAGAGGTGGAAATTGTTTTTGGAACTAGGAAAATATATTATTGGAATGAAGAAAGAGGGAGCAGTGTTTATGGAGACTAGGTTTGAATATTCTTTTTTACCATAAGTAACAGGAAAGATCACAGCAGGAAGGCAGTTCCACATATGAATAGTCCGTATAACAAACGAACTTTGTATGTAATGCAGTGTGCGATACACTGGCCAATCGACCACATACCGATGTGCTACCCGAGGAACACAAGTGTTACGTAGGAATACATGATTTTCGTAAACAACTCCCCTTATTTCGCTCGAACAATATCCATTGTACAGCAATACATTGTACGATGGAATAGTGACACAAACCACATTGCAACGATGCTCCAATGGACCAATGGAGTTGGAAAACTATCGTGATTAACAACCTACTACGGCCTCACCCGGTCGAGAAGTCTCAAAATAGACTTTATGGACCTGACATGAGAGTTGTATTTCATTATCGGTCGGTTATAAATGGTGTAAGCTGTAAGTAGATCAAATAAAGTTATTGCAACGTCTTACGACATTCAAGTTCTAGCAAGCATCACACTGAATTTTCATGTCCATAAAGTCAAGATCTTCTGACTCCCTAATATATTTACACCACACAGGGGTATAGATAATGCAATATTACGCTGCTTAACGCTGACATTATATGTTTTTATTTTTAAAAAACCTCTCAATTTATTTATTTATTTGTTTCTGACGATTTTTTTACGTCTTTGACGATTTTGACGACTTTTCCTCAAATATTTAACGATTTGATGCTTCATTTATCTGGCAGCTATGACTGCAGCGCTCAATTTCGATCATCAAAACCCTTGTATTTGTTTTCTTCGAATGAGGATTTTTTATTTGATTTTCAAATCAAATCAATTCATCTTTAGAAATCCAAAAGAGCATGTAATTCTCTTGATTGATTCAGTGATGATTATGAATAGTTCCACTAATTAAATGCCGTATTAAATTTCATTAAATTCATGAACACTTTGTAGAACCATGTTGTCGAACATCAGGTTGTTTTGGAACAATACTTTCAAAATATTTTTACTTTTTAGATTTCAAACTGATTAATGTGGTCTGGTCTTGAATATTGAATAAATCACGTCAAATTATAAACTCCCGTTTAAGAAAAAATATTTTTTTCTTCTTGATTTGTATGGAAATAATTCCAACTGTCGCCATACAACTTATCTTAAAGCATAGCATTCATAGCCGTTGGTGTTAAACGAGGTTAACCGTTGCGTTGTATGTGTAATTAATCTTTTCATGGATTTATTATACGATGGCAGCTTTTGATCATCATCTATTGATTTGGGGATTGGGATTGGGATTGGGATTTATTGATTTGGTTTTTACAAAATAAAACACAGCGAAGTTGAAAGCATTGAAACAACAAAAATTCCATTATGATTGTCATAATAATGATGATGAAGATGATTATGATGATGATGAAAAAGTTATTTCTTGTATTACAAAGGCCCTTAAGCATTAAGGTGTCACGCATCTATTTATCATCAGTTTACCTATCGCTTAAGCGCAGGTACAATTAATGCCATGAAGAGTAACAAAAAACAAAAAAAAAGAAGAGATGAGATGGGACAATAACACTTGCTTTTGTATTCGTCCATGAACATATTTCAAGCACACTTTGGACGAACCACTACAATTAAATTTGCTTCGAAGTGAACCCATGACCATACCTAACCAGTGCCAAAGAGACCACAACAGACGAGCCAATACACTCTATAAGCCTTCATTTTTCATTGCCCTTATGGTGGGGATTTTCTGTGCCAAAACTGTGTGTACATGACTTTCAATAACAACATATGAGACCGACGGTCTGACTGGCTGTCTCTCTGGCTGACCGAATAGAGATCAATTGTTGGGCAAAAATGGTTAAACGCCTGACTGGATAGATGGACGTAGTATGGTTGCTGGTTTGAAAATAATTTTTCGCTTTTTTTTTATTTCAAAATTTTTTGTTGTTTTGTTTTTTCTTCACTGTCGTACGTGTTGTGCCTGATGTAGTTGACGTCAGAAAATCAAGAGCACCTTGTCTCTCTGTGCCATAGACAATGACCAAATTGATCTTTAGCTTGCAAGCGAAACAAACAAACAAACAAACGTAATTGAAATTGAAACAATAAAAACAACAAAATTTATTTAAAAATCGATTTCTATCTTAAAAATCGCAATCATTAAACGTACTCGTTCGCTTACACCTAGCACGTGGCATTTGTTCAATGATTTTTCATTTTTTTTTTCTGTCATAAGTTGCCAGTGACTGACAGTAAGCTAAGTTCAACTTATCACAAGTTACGATATGTTGTTGTCTGTACAATATTTTTCATGGCATTCCTATGTCATATAAGCAAACAATATTTGCTTTTCAGTAGGCCACAGTTTAGTTTTTTTCTAAGAGAACTTCTTTAAAGGCCTGGTAACATGATAAGGCTTTACGTACGTAAGGTCAGAGGGCAAATATTACAGAATTCCATTCGAATTTTAAAAATGAAAGTAAATGTCTTAGGCTAGGTTAGGTGAAACTGGCAGTCGCCTCACCGGGCACTGCTTACTTGTGTTCTGTAAGATCCTACTTGTAACACCAATATCATCCATTACATACATACAGGGTGGCTGGTATATAATACAACAAAGTAAATTAATTTTTTTTTAATTTTATTGTTCAAAAGCAAAAAATGTTGGCAATAACATCAAATTTTAAGAATCAGTTTAGAGTTGTACGAATTATGGCCTTCAAACGGCCGACAAAGCCATCACAGGTTGCACAAAAGTGGCCCATTCCCGGCGAAGCGTCATCTTGAGATGATCGACACTTTGGTATTTATTAGTGGGAACCTTACTCTCCAAAATGCCTCAGACGCAAAAGTCCAACGGATTGAGATCCGGAGATTTTGCTGGCCATTGTGCGGTAGAAATGAAGCGAGGAACCTCCTTTTTAAGCCATTCTTGGTTGACGCGTACTGAGTGCGGTGGTACTGAGTCCTGTTGGAATGTCCATGGTCTGCGGCCGAAATGATTGTCCGGCCAGAGTTTCAATGCTGTCTTTAAGACATTTTCCCGATAATATTCGGCATTTATTTTGACCCCACGGTCGATGAATACGAGCGGGGAGCAACCATCGGTCGTTACAGCGGCCCACACCATACCCATCGGAGGCCCTTGAGTTCTGGTGGCCAATTGCAGGTTTAAATTTTCAGCTGACCTCTTTGATAAGTAAACCAGATCATTTTGTTTGTTCACAAACTGCTCAATTTGGTAACAATTTCGGTAACTGGCCACTTTCGTGCAAGCGAAATAACTCCTTAGCTCTTTCCAGTCTAACTTTTTTTTGTCCAACGGTGAGCTTTTGCACTTTTTGGAACTTCAATGGCTTTAGTCCAAGCTCATTTTTCAAAATGTGTTGCATCCGTTCTCGCGATATGTTCAGCTAACGAGTAATTTTTCTACCACTGTGGTCGGGATTTCGATCAAAACTGGCCTTCACTTTTCGGATCATTTCTGGTGTTGTTACCGTTTTTATTGGACGCGATGCAACACTTCCAGTATCACGGTAACGAGCAATGGTACGTGAAACAAAAGATTTTTTCACATTTAAATGCTGGAGGGGTCTGACGATAGCCATCACGAATAAGTTTTTTTCTGAATACAATAGATCAAAATGCTTTTGTAAGCTTGTAAATAATAAAATAAACTGTCACTGGAATAAATCTGTCCGCTGTCAGACAAGCGGTTTACAAATGATAACAACCTGAAGTTGGTTGCAATACATATCAGCCTGTACATACGTAATTGGTCATTACAACCCTTCAGTCACAATTACAACCTAGTTCCACTTAGGTTAGAGGACGTGCACCTGTCGGTCAAGACAAGCACAGTACCCGGAGGTCGAAATTGACCCATTGTAAAGTTCGAAATTGACCCATTGTGTAGTTCCACTTAGGTTGTGTGTTTCATTTATAAATGAGTGGCGGGACCTACAATTTAATGTCGACTCCGAGCGAGAAATTTTGAGAAACTGTTCCATGGTAATTTTTATTTACTCTCAGAGTTTTTGCCAGAAATCTGTTGAGTTTTCATATTTCGTTTTAGTGAAAATGTCTAGCCTAGGGTTTGAACCGTGGCTTCACATCTAATACGTCAACACACTTTTTATTAGACTACGACGATTACAATTCCAATATTCATTCCGCCGTATAATTACACCTTCTGGTTTGTATCTCTCGACCATCCCTAGAGTCTTATGATTGTGTGACCAAACTTAAATAAACTCAAATTGCACAATCGACAGTTTAAATCAAGCTTACGTGAGATGAATATGCCATCAAATCTCAAGAGCTGTGTGGCACGTAACGCTGGCTTGTTGAAACCACACGTTGTTGCTGGCTAGATCATCAAATTGAGGACAAAATTGTTTGGTAACCATCGGTCTACAGTGCTTGATATTGATAGGGATAGGAAATCTCTTCAGTCTAAAGGAAATGCCAATAACTTGAATGTCCACTGCACAGTAGGGTATCATACGAACTAACTTTACCGTTTGTAACCTTTTCACTTTCATTTCATTTTTGTTTAGACTGCCTTGACTCGTGAGTTTTTTTTTTTTTTGTTTGTTTTAAAACTGGAGCTATTTAAACGCCCACATTATTTTATAATTTTTTGTTTTTTCCTTCATGTTTTTGCTACTGTTGTTGTCGTGTGACTTTACCTTGTGTTATAAATTCGAAGTCTGTTATGTTTTATGGCCGCAATCAAGAAGCAACAGCAACAGCATTAACTGTCTTACAAAAACAAATACCAAAACCAAAACAGTTTTAAAAATTAAGCTGGCAATACAATTAAGTTGGCCAGCAAAATGAAAACAAAAACAACAACAACCACAAAAAAATTAGTCTCAAATGAAATGAAACTTAAAAGATTTCTGTAGTCTCCTCGGGTCCAAACAGCAGTTAGAAGTCTGTGGTCATAAAAGTGTGTCTGGCTGGCTGGTTGGCTCCCTGGCTTTATGCGTGTATGTCACTTTAAAGTTAAAATTTGAAAAAAAAAAACAAAAACAAGAGAGAAAAAAAGTTGTGTAAAGAATTCATTGTAAAAAGTCTTGTTCTACTATCAAGTAATTAACGTAACGTAAAGGTCATTTGGCTTTGGGTTTAGTTTTCGACATGGCTTGGCTTGGCTGGATTGTTGCTACACATAATTTTTGGTCTAAACAACGTAAATTTTGTTTCTTTTTTTTATTGCAAATGACAACAACAACAACAATTGAAACAAAATTGTTAGTGAGTTTAAAAATTATAAACTAAACAACACGTTTACAGTGAAGGAGAAAATTGTTTGGAGTTTTGAATTGAAATTGAAAAATAATTTTCCTGTTTTTTACAATTTTTGTGTAAATTTCTGGTGAAATACTATTTCGCTCAACTAAGGCACATTTTCCCTTACTTTCATAGAGCCGTAATCATTTTGAACTCACTCTAGAACTGTCGCCTATGCAGCGATTACAGCATTTGAAATATTTGCTCATAAGATTGCTCATAGATTTCGATTGAATCTAGTTCTCTACCTTCGATTTCTACATCTATGCTCCTGACTGGTTCAACACGGCTTTATTCTTTAAGTTTCTGGCTTTAAAAATAGTGGGATACACCATTGCTAATAATCAAAGGTCAGAACGTTTGCAATACTTTGTTAACTTTTTGTATTAAAACCAGATTTATTGGATATAGCCTGTAAAGCCACCTTTAGACTCGTTACTGGGTTTCTTACGGGACTCTACGAGATCAGACCGCTGACAAGGATCTGGAACATATTCTCTAGCCTGACTACTGCAGGCTCTATTGCGAATTGGAAGAGTTAGAGTTTATCTAACTCATCATCTGTAATTATCCAGCCCCTTAGTAGGATACAGTAGAGGATGGTGAGTAGAATTTTCTGAGAGAAGAGCTTAGTTTCCTTATCGACTGCAGATATTAGAACTCTCCTGAGATAAATAATGGGTTTAAAGGGATTGCAAGATGGTAGGACATTAAGATGGTAGCTTTCTTCTGTGCTTTCTTTCTTTCTGTATCGTCTGAAAACCTCTAGCCCTTAGTAAGATGTAGTTTATGGCTCTAGGTGGAAGTATCTGTTAGAAGGGCTATATTATAATTCTCCTGAGATTTATAATAGTTTTAAGCGGACCGAAATCTGCTAAGTCCTCTTGTGCACTTTTTTATGTAACTTGGTCTTCTCTATCACTTTTTTCTTCGCTACCTGTCTCATATTGTCATTTATTTTTTACTTTCTCTCTCCTGTCATATCTCATTTCTTAGCTATTTTTAGATATCCTCTAGGTATTTGTACTTTTCTTGATTGCAAAGTTAATGCTTAAACTTTTGAGGCCAGACCATGAAATGCCAGAAATGGCATCCAAATTTATGTCAGACATGGTGTGCCTAGTCGGGACTTTGATCAGAGAATACATGGCAGTACAGCAATAGTATCTACAATTGCAATTGAAAGCTAGGCCAGCATATATTTCAAGAAGATGATAAGCATACAGAGAGAATTACACTGTAAAACATACTATGTGACCATATTTTGGATGATTTGGATGAACTCCTGATGATAAATTTAATCGGTGGTTCTGCCGCTAAAAACACTTGGGTTTCGGAACTGTAAGAAAATCCTAGTAATTGAACTTTTTAACTGCAATACACGTTGTTGACCGGAAGGCAATAAACGACTTGTGTTCCATATCCAAGAGAAATTAAGTATATAAGCAAGTGGCACTCGGCACTCCATGACTTCCAAGACCTCCAACAAATTCCTAAATTAAACTCATCCACTATTGCCATAATGTTTACTACGACGAGGTCAAACGATAAGAAACGATAAAACACAGCAATCATCTCATTACCCTTGAAGTGAAGGATCTTTCCCATCGAGACAACAACAAGTGATTGATAGAGAGTCAAAGTCCTTTTCAGAGATTGAAAAAATTGTGTAAAAAGTGTTAAAAGTTATCAGCACTAAGACAATTTAATGTATATCTCCAGCTTTCACCAAGTCTCTTAGTCAAGATTTGAACACTTGAAAAGGGGAATAAAGTCTTCATTTTGAAATTTTAAACTCGAGATAATTGCTCTTCTAAAGTATTTGATTCTGTTTTGGTTTCGCAGCAAATTTCACGTCATTTCCAAAGCTGCAATACAGCATGCTTAGCATTTGTTAATAGGATCTACGTGTTCACAGATCTTTATCCTCTGCCATTGCATCGCGGATTCCAGACAAGCGTTATGTCTGCAGTTCATATTAGGCTGCACCCAATTCACAACGAGTTGCAGTTTCGTATTTACAGCGCTATTGGCTGTATATCGTGTGGTTTTTTCGTTTTTCCACTACTACAAGCATTCATGCAATTTTGAGTATGAGTGAATCAACAGAATTGAAATTCAACTACTCTGATTCAATCGTACTCACTACAACATTAATTTATAAGTATAAGCAGCAATGAGTATGAGTACAACATTGAGATCAAATTCACAAATTCATCAAATTCATTCTGACTCATCATTCTGATTCGAGAGGCTCGAATCATTCATCAAAATTTACAGCCTTTGTTGTTGTTGCATATACAAACAAAGAAGAAAGGAAAGACAAAGACAACAAGCAAAGTATACACACAATCTTTTTGTGAGTAGAGTAGTGTTCGTACGCGAATCAATAACATCATGCATATGACGAGTACTTCCAACTTTGAGCATGAGTAGTATGAGTATCATATTAAAATAAGAATGAATATCAGAAATTTTAAGTATGATTTGAATCTACTCATCGTTTTGAATACTCGTTGCTAATCTCTGGTTCGTACTTTTGTTTGTACATTTTTGAATGTCAAAATTGATTCACGATATTATTTTGCCGCTCACTGTACTTATGCGTATTTATAATTCATTCTGCCTCTGTCTCTCTCTCTACCTTTCCCTTCCCATGGTTGTGTGTTTATTTGTTTTGGCAACCGTGTATGGCTTGTTTATTTGGAACCCTTTAGGGCTGTAGTCAGTGGTCAGTTATTTGGCTAAATTTTTAGTTTTTTTTTTTTGTGTTTATTTAAAAATCATTTACAAACACTCTTACACATGCACATATTCATACATACATGCACATACACATTCATGAATAGAAGCACAAAGTCTGACATTTACATGGATTCGGTGTTTTGTGTCGAAATAGTTTTTTGTGAAATTTTCGAAATGACAAATGCAAAGCATGGATATTTCCTTTTTTTATTGTTGTTGTTGTTACTATAAATAGAAAATAACACAATCATACATACGTACATACATACATACATTTTATGTATGTATCACTAGTCATTGAAAACCTAGAACACCCACCAGCAAACATATTTGCAACAATTAAAGCAAATTCCTTTGGATATTCGCCTTTTGGATGTGGGATATTTTGGAACATCATTGTCATTGAAAAAGTGAAATATTTTAAAAGGTTTTTTTGCCAACTTGTACTACTAAACAAAGTATAAACATTTCATTTCTTTAGCAATCGATATTGTTACGAAAATGGAAAAATCTAGATGCTGGTGTTTTGCTTTTACATTGTTTAACATTAAAATTATAAACAAAATCTACAAAAATTGAGAACTTATTTGTAAATTATCGTATTGCGTAATATAACAACCAACACCGGCATAAAATGTAAGCAAATATACACAAACAACAATAATGAAACAACGATGTTTACATGTATAGACATATTAAAAAGCGCCTTTAAGAATATTCATCATATCCTAGCATATAAAAGATAAGGTAAATCAGACAACTGAGTGAGTAAAATTTCAGTCAGTTTTGTGTGAAGACATTGTGCGTTTGAAGAGTGATATCCGTTATAAAGATTAGTCAAATAATTGTCTAGTAATTATAATTTTTTATGCAAAAGGTTAAAGGAGAAGAATAATAAACAAAGCAAGTGTTGTTGTTACATCAACTTGTGAACAGTGGCACACAAAATTGTACGAATAATTAAGAATTTTAATTAAAACTGAACACAAATTTATATTTTTTATTTGCAATCAAACGACCTTATATATTAAAAACGTTTTTAAAAGGTCAAAATGTAAATTCTGTAAACTGGTGATGAAGATCATGCGATTTTACCCCGTTAAAGGTGCAAATAAGTCACGAAACAGTGGCGTCCTTAAAGGCAACATAACCTTGATTGAATTCAAACTTATTTATGTGAAAATTATGGCAAATTTAACATTTCAGATATGCTCCTTCCAGAAAATCAGTAGCGGACGTTTAAATGATATTATATTCCACACATACTAGCTTTTTCAAGGGAATAAAATTTTTTGTTGATTTCTCATAGTACAATGATAGTCATAAACAATTAAGATCCCTTGGAATAAAAAATTCAATCGTTTTCATTTTCTTTTATTGTCCACAACCTATCTTGCATTGAATCAATTTTAAATTATTTCCTATCAATTTCCGTAATTCGAACTTCGAAAGAAATTCTGTATTTTGCAAAACAAATTTTATGGACATTAATTTGCATTAAGTTTGCTGGAATTGTGAATATTTGAATAAATTTAATACCAACCTCTTATCAAAGCAAAAGATTAAACAAGTTCAAGCCAAATTACTGGCTGTTACGCATAATCTGTAAGATATGTTAAGTTTTGGTTAAAAATAAAAACCAAAAAAATCTCATCGCCTTGTTAAAGTGGTGGGAATCCCCTTCCCGCCCTTAAGATTTCAAAACCAATTTTGTAAACTGTTTAGAAATGCAAAAGCCGATGACATCGACGATAAGTGGTTTGTCATTAAAACTGAACGCCTTAAAGGCATTCGAAATGCTTTTCTATTCTTGCACTATCTCCACTCTACTCTTTTCATCTCTTAAGGTTTTTACTTTCTATGGAAATATAATTATCAGACTAGTTCTCATCTTTTCTTTTCTATTCTATTTTTTTTTCTTTTACTTTTTGTTCGCATTTATGGAATCTATTTTCTGTATCAAGATATTCATTTTGCTGCTGCTGCTGCGGTTGCAACTATAACTTGTGGCAAATAAGATCTGAAACTATGATTTGTTCATCGAGAGGCGACACAACACAACACAACAACGTATGAATTTATCAATTTCTATGGCACATGAAATTAAGAACACGCACAAGGTGACTGCTACTGTTACTAGATTAGTTGGCTGGTGGAGTGCTACGTTCGTTGGTTAGATGGTTGGTTGATTGGCTGATTGGCTTTATGGTGTCATATGCTATCATTTTACTTTAAAAGTCGATTTAAAACATTCCAATCAGCCAACATACGTACGCTTACAGATTAAGATTGAATTAATATGTTGTCCACAGAGGGTGCTAGAAAATGTTTTTACGCATTGGTGGGTGTTTTTCTTTTTTTCGAAGTAACTTTAAGAGTAACTTTTTAGAGTAACTTTAAAATTATTATCATTATCTTCGCCCTTACATACTATCGGAAATGTAAGAATAAGTGTTAGTATGAAAGGTGGCCATCAATCCCCTTTAAAAGTGTGTGTAAGATATCGTCCAAATTTTTTATTAGTTTGTAAGTCCAATTGCTGCCATTATTTGTTGATTCTACATACATACATACACACATACATAATTTGCCATTACAACCCTTATGATAAGGTTACGACCTAGCTTCTCACACCACTAATGTTGCGTGCGTTAATTTTATACGTGAGTGAAGGGACCTACAGTTTAACGTGGCTGACCTGGGATACGAACCGGGACTTTCCGTCTAATAATCCAACATATTTTCTACAAGACTACGGCGACTGTTGAATATATTATCGTTAAAATTATCACCACAACTTTTATGGGTGGAGTGCATTCAAAAAAGCCAATTTTCCATGACTGAATTCGACCGATATAATGGTTTGTCGCACTTCATATTACCTTTACTTGAGATTGCCATGCCTTCAAACCGATGGATTAGAATGCACAATGTGGCATGAGCACTGTAACATATATCACCGTCCATCTACTTTCGGCCAAAATAAGTTTAAAATCAACGATATATAGCGCTCGCCTTGATAGTGACATTGTAGCCTTCGTCGCTCTTCAAGAAAAATGGACCAATAATGCCGCTAGAACATAACACTAGCGATGTATTAAATCAGAAACATATACATATACAACCTTTAACCTGGATTACGACCTAGCTTCTCACACCACTTATAGTGTGGTCGTTAATTTTATAAGTGAGTAGCGGTACCTACAGTTTAAAGTCGATTTTGAACGACAGATTTTTAGAGAAACTTTTCATAACAATTTTTTATTTCCCTCTCAAACTTATTGCCAGAAACCTGCTAAGAGGCAGACATCGAAGAAATACATTTTCATGTTTCGTTTTATTGGAGATGTCTGGTCTCGGAGTTTCAACCATGACCTTACGTCTAATAAGCCGTGATAATACCTATTAGACTGCAGTGACTAATTCTATTGCACAGCCTAAGGAATATAAAATACTTCAGCTTGGAGGATACTACCATTATCCAGTGCAATATTACTGAATAAATGACAACTAATTTGACAGATGTGGCTTCAGGTTGCTGACCGTTATCAGCTAACAAAATTCATTGGACTCTGTTCGTAGACCTTATAGAGTATTCATGAGTAAAACTTTATTAGCAAAGTTCTTTACCGCTGCATCCAATGCAACAATCTTTACATTTTCACAGACGATATAATAATCTATGCATCAAAGTGGCGGCTTTTGTACAATGGGTCAATGCGACCAAGGGGCACTGTACACGTAGTACACGTCCTCTAAACTAAGTGACGGCTTTATCGTGCTATTATTAATTGCAATAGAGACGCTGCTGAAAGTCTTGTGCTTTTGGATTTAACGAAAAATAATACGAAAAAATTGTGACATTTTTAAAGTTCTTCTTTCTTTGAAGTCTTTATTATCTAAGAACTCCAACCTCTAAACCAATCATTCTGATACCGAAAAAAAACTATGAGGATATGAAATCATAGTTAAACACTTCTCGAAGCTACCATTGTTGTTGTATGTTTTGAATGATAATTTAACACATGAGTGGCAGGATTTACAGTTTAAAGTCAACTCCAAACGACAGCTATTTGAGAAACATTTTCATGGCAATTGTACCGGGTGATTTTTTAGCTATTATCTTTTTGGCAACACTGGTTTAAACACCTCACGCACTATCAAACATTTTCAGTGTGGTCTATAATTTAACCATGAATCGTCTTACAAACGAACAACGCTAGCAAATCATTGAATTTTATTATCAAAATACGTGCCCTTCTTCCATGGTATGGTCAGTTTCATTGACTCACTGAAGCGGATATTCGAGCTATCGTGACTAAATCACCAACACGCTGATGTAGAGTGCGAACTGAAGAAAATATCGCAGCTGTAACGGCCAGTATTAATGATGACCATCAATTATCGATTTGTCGCCGTTCGCAGCAATTGTGCCTCTGTTACTCAACAACATGGAAAATTTTGCGGAGGGATTTGAGTGTGACGCCTTTCAAAAGGCTTGCATGACATGTGGCTTCAACAAGACTGTGCCACATGCCACAGAGCACGCGTAACAATGGACTTATCGAGAGGCGAGTTCGGTGAACATCTTATTTCACGGTTGGGGCCGCTCAATTGGCTGCCTAGATCGTGCGATTTAACGTCTTTTGGTGGAGGGGGGGGGGGGATAGGTTAAAGATCATGTCTATACAAACAAGCTCGCTTCAATTGACGCATTGGAAGACAACATGGAAGCGTTTATTCGTGAGATACCGGCGGAAGTGTTAGAAAGAGTATACCAAAATTGAACTAATCGGATGGACCATTTGAGGCGACATGAAATAATCTTCAAACATTAAATTATCGATTCAAATAAAGATTTCATGAATTTTTCTGAATTTCATGGGTTTTTTTTTGAAAAATTTTCCTATAGCTCTTTAAAAAATCACCCATTATTTCATTCTCAGAGTTTTTGCTAGGAATCTGCTGAGGTTTGAACCCTGATCTCACGTCTAATAAACCAATACACTATCTACTAGACTACGGTAGATAGTTAGTAACTCTCTCTAGTATATCCAATGAACACAAATCTTTAGTGAAAACATTTCCGTGTACTATCTCTGTCCTGTTTTAAATGTAACAAGTAATGGAAATTAATCTTATGACTCTATTGCTGTAGCTGTAGCTATACTGGGTACTTGGTACTACGGGGTATAGTGAATTTAAATTAAGTTTTTAAAGCAATTATCGCCTAAACAATTGCCGTTGCAATGAATGTTGCATATTATTGTGCAGACAACTCATATTGTTAATGTTGTTGGGTAATTGTTGTTGTTGTTTTTTTTTTTTTGTTTTACAAACGGAATATTTTAAAGGGGCACATAAATTCTAAAACGTTTAACAGAACAGTGGTGGTGGCTGGTACGGTACCGATGTTAAGCAATACGTGTGTTCGTTGTAAAACGATAACCAGGACTTTAATGATTATTTGTTAGAGGCTTAATAATGGTGGTGGTGCTAGAAAGGCAGGAAAACAGACAGGAAGACAGGAAGGACATGATGAGGACACAGTGTGTAGATTCAGAAGGTTGTTTTTTTTTTGGAGGGAAAACATTTGTAAAGAATTTTAAATGTTTGTCTATGGGTTATTGCCTGTTTGTTGTTGTCATTGTTGTTGTATGTTTAATGAGCTCCATACATTTAACAAATTGCCTGTCGTGAAATTGTTACCAACATCACCAACACCACAATAACATTTAATGTGAATGTCGTCGTTGTTGTCATCAGCGTATTTAGCATGAGTAGTTCAAATCAAACAAACAAACAAAGAGGCAGTGGTAGTGGTGGGTTGGTGGGTTGGTTGGTGTGACAGTACTGTAGAGTAAACTGTAGTCCCAGTTTAGTTGTCTGTTTAACTGTGTCCATTTGATGACTAGTCGCCTGCCTGGCATGCTTATGTCCAATGTCAGGTCATACGTATTTCTATCATCAAATATTTTGTCGTTCTAATGTTTCAGTTCTCTGCTGTTCTGTTCTGTTCTTCCTTTATGCTTCATGACTGCTTTTATTTTAATTTTTATTTTCGCTTTTCCTTTTCATTTTGTTTCTGTTGCTTTTGTCATTGTTATTTGTTTTTATTGCTGCTTTCTCGTTCAACAATTTTTATTTGAAACCGTTTGCCCATTCCCTTTCCATCATGGCATGGTTATAAATGGGCTTAAAGGATGGCCGTAAACAGTTAGTGCAACTAACTGACTGACATACTCATACGTCCTTTCAATATGTTTCCATTTTATATACATATAAAAAGGGGGTAGTAAAAAGAAATCCATTATAAAGTGAAACAAAATAAAGGCTTTTGTGGTAATCGATCTGTATTACTTAAGCCAACGACTTGTTCCAACCTTAACTCCTCAAATAAGTTTCTAAACAAGATTTACTAATATACATTGAAATCCTTTTCACTACCCCTTTGGATTTGTTACTCTTTGAAATGCTTATGCTGATGATGATGTTGCTGTTGCTGTTATTCCTGCTGTTTTGATGAGGCACTTATTCTTCTTTAATTTTCCTCTCTCTCTCGCTCTGTGTGTTGACTAGACAAACATATTTGAATTACGACGACGAGAAGGACAAGAAAAATAAGAAGTAAAAGCATGAAAAAATACCAATGAAAAGTGAAAAATAGTTCGAGTGAAAATAAATGACAGAATGAACGAATGACGACTGACGACTGACGACGATTGTGTCGTAGTGAGAAATATAAATTGCCAGCAACAAAATAGAATAGAAGAGAACAGAATAGCGGAGGAGAATACGTTTAAATTTTCATTTTTATTCGCATTTCCTGCTGTGACAATGTGTTATCGGACAACGGCCAACAAAAATATCACACACAGACACGAACGAATATCTTTCAAAAGAAAAAAAAAACCAAAAAACAATGTGCGATTTTGTTAATTGACCTTAAAAACGTAACTAAAAACCAAATGCAATCGAAGTGGATGGATGGGGTGGGAGTTGTCACGAATCTTGTCAACAAAGTATTTATAAACTGTGAAATGGTAGATAGGCTTTTCCCTCAAGGTTAAATAAAGGCTTTTTAAGTTAACTTTTAAAGATTTGTAAAACCTTTGCTAAATAGCGATCCACCAAGTTCCCGAGAACAGCCATCAGGTAAACCATCTCAACTTCCAAGCAATTATATCTGTATTGTTACGTTTTTAAAAGGTAAAATATGAGTTCATATATTGGAAAAAAAATTAAAATAAATTTGTGCTTAAATTAGCTCGCACAATTCTCTGTGCCACTGTCCACAACTTGATGTAAACAACAATAATTGCTTTGTTATTCTCTTTTACACTCATTTGCGAAGACGTAAACAATAACAATTATTTGACAGCTCTTTATAACGGAGATCTTCAAACCACGATTATTATTTTCGCATGTGTCTTCACACACGACTCACTGAATTTTTACTGACACCGTTGGCTGCTTTGTCTTTCCTTTTATATGCCAATAAATGTAAACATCGTTGTTTTATTATTGTTGTTTCTGTGTTTTTGTTTACATTTATTCTTGCCGTGTTTGTTTATTTGTTTATCGTTGCTTATACAGCATTCTGTTGGAATATTTTTGTACTTCTTTATCATGTAAACAAGTTTATTGTACTTTTTTTTGTGGCTTTTGTTCACAATTTAAACGATGTGAAAGCAAATCACCATTTCTATTTTCGTAACAGTATGTATAATGGGATACAATGCAAAATCTGGAAATACCTTAAAACAACTATTTCCGAAGCTGTATGGATGAACACTTTCTCGGTCATTATATGGAACTTCTAAAGCTAAGACAAAGTGTTTTTTTATCATGATTTGAATCAAGTCCATTGGAATTGCTGAGTAATGTATGAGGGAAATGAACTATCAATATTACTATAAGACCTTATAGGACCCAAGTGAGCCACACACGGTACTAATTTCTGTAAATGTTTATAAACTAACGAACATCTTTCATAGATTAAGGCATCAAGGACTTTAATATGAAATTCCAAACTTTAAGAGACTAGACGATCTTTATAGTTTGAATTTAAAGGCAGCAGATTCCGTTCACAAACGGAAACCACATTATTGTTCACCAGCTGATGGTCATTGGTGCTCTTTAATTTAATGATTAATTTTATAATTGATTTACCTATAGAATACGCCGTAGTCTAGTAGGTAGTCTAGTGTTCAAATGAAAAAATATTTCATCTGCGACTTCTCCTGAGACTAAATAAAAAATTGACATGAAAATTGCCTGCCACTTAGATTCCACTGCTCGAACAGCTTTAACTGCATAAATTAGACAATGAAAACTTGTAAAGAAATTGACAAGGATGAGAGAAGTATTGACTCCGCTAAAAAGTACGATTACAATTATAAAAACAAAGTATTTAACGAAACGTATATGCAACAACAAAATACACACATCATACGGTAAACAAAATTGCTCAAGGATATACTTAGGAATTTACAAGAATAAGCACAACAAAGATTTTAATCCAACGACAACAACAACAACAATTTCAATTAAGGCATACAACATAGATGATGTGGGAAACAAGCTCGTAATATCAATTGAAGGGTTGTAATGACCAATTACATACCCATGTATGCTTCAACTATAGGACCATCTGACAGGGTCCTCTAACGTTTAACAGTTAAAACAAGGATTTAATGTCAAAACTACATCCATCATTCTAGTAAACATTTGTTCTGTCAAAACACCATGGATGACCTTAGACAACGATGTGTGTTTGAAGTATAAGCTCTGAAGCTCTATTAACGATTTCATTGGAAATTCCTATCCAGCGATGAGTACGATTCCTGGGCGAAGGACTATGTAAACGAACAAAATTTTTGAATTTGTGACGATGCCACTACATAAAATTCAAGAGCTTTTAATGCGTGCCGAAAAAGTCACTGTTTGATAAGGATATTTAGGATGACAGCGCCTGCCGTCCATATTCCTTTTAGAACTACGATCTACCAACAGCATTTAGGTCAATATTTACCACCAACCTCTGTTGGCCTCTATTGGTTTATCTGCACACCAACGATGAAGTGTTATCAAGAGAAATGCAGTGCAGCTAATGCCCATGCTTTGGATATTCTGCACAAACGATTTAAGGGTCTGCGGATTACATACGTATAGAAGTGACGGGAACCGAAAACGTGCGATTTAATCTCGTTAGATTTTTCTCTGAAGGGTTTTCTTAAGTCCCAGGGGAACGAAAATGGGTTCCAAATATGAAGATGAGATAAAGTGTTGGAAAATTTGACATTTCGAGTGCGCTTTCCCAGAGCAACTGTGACGGCCATTTACATGATTTTATATTCCACCCATTGCAGCATGAATAGGTCTTAAAATGAAAAATAATTTCTTGCAAGAAAATATTATTGAATTGCATGTCATTGTCAACAATGTTTTAAGTACGTAGCAAGACTCAACAACAAAAAATTGTTGACTTAGTTGAGTCCATGCAAGCTCCTTCATTCATTTGCTATCAAGAATTTTGCAGTTTTTTGTTGTATTCTGGTTTGTTTGTTTTTTGTTGTTTTAATTTTAATTCTAACAAGTAAATATTGTTACTGACTATCAATGTCTACATTCACCTTCTCGTGATAATTTTCTGGAGTGGGCACACGAGTCTGTCTGTCTGTCTGTTTGTTTGTTTGTCCAGTTATTATTGTTTTGATTTCATTTTTATTGAGTCCAGGTTCTTTCGCATCTCGACTATACCTGGCTTGCGAAAATAATACGTTTTATTCCACAACACTATGTGGGTACGAATACAAAGTAAATTCTCTCTCTCTCTCTCTCTCTGTACGTGACTGCCAAAGGTTACAGTGAGTGGTAAAAGTTTTCATTCATCAATTTTCAGTTTTTATTCAATGACTTATTTTAATCGATTTTTTTTGGGTAAAATGGGGAGGATTTCCCTTAAATGTGTAACCTTTTGTCTCCCTCTTTAATTGCCAGCCACATGGTCAAGCTGGATTTAGTCAAAGAAATTGATTTTAAAATGTCAGAGCACTAACAGAGGGTGTGTTTTAACAAAAGAAAACAATTGTTTCGTGCTGTTGTTCTAATTCTTGATACACGGCAGCTGGTTGTCACTAAATAGAGCTACTTAGACATCCCCTGCATGTGTTAAAACTAAACAGGATGTACAATTCATTAGCCACACATGGCATCAAAAATTAGTTCCGTTTGCAATTACTCACTAAAAATAGGGGTTTTTCTTTCCCAAAATTTGAAACAAATCAACACTAATTAAAGACAAAACGGGGGGGCTTCACTATCTAAGTAAGACTTTAATCTTCTTTAATTGAATCAAAATTAGAAGACATGCGGTAAAATGCTGTCTCGTCGCATACTAATTGTAGAATTTTTCTATTTCATATAACAGCTCTACTTAGGGGTTGATTCTGTTCTTAAATGTGGGGAGAAAAAGGGAGTGGTGTTTAAGGACAGATAGATAGAAAAGTTAGAAAAGTCTGCAGATGCAAAATTGTTCGGCACACGATACCTCGAAGGCTTTTACTAGAAAACTTCTAAGAGGGAATATTTCATTTCAATATGTTACAGCAGGGATGTGAACTCATTCACCAGGAGGCTAACCGCTATGCGAAATTATAACCCAATATAGCGGAATGTGATATTGAAGGTAGAGGTAGCTTGCTATTATAACAGACTTAAGTACTCTGTCCAGTGCGTAATTAGCTTTAATTGCAAGTGAAAAGAATGAAACATCCTATCTATCAATGACTCTATTATACCTATTGTACGCGTAGCATATTAAAGACTTTATTATACCCATTATCTACATGACAATACTGCGTTTTAAATACAATAAATGAACAGCCCTACCTCTCGAAATTCCCGAAATTTTCAAAGCCGATAGAATGTAATCAAAGATACTTGATTAACGGTTATGATTCAATTAGACTTGCTAAACCTAATTGGTCATTGTCAAAACCTTAAGTCAGAATTATTACCATTTAGTCAGGATTATAACCTATCTACTCACACCATCCATATTGTGTGTATAAAATTTATCCATTTTGGCTGTACACTATATAGGGTGGCTGATATATAATCCAACAAACTAAAGCGCTATATTTTTTTTAATTTTATTATTCAAAAGCAAAAAATGTCGGAAATAAAAAAAAATTTTAGAATCAGTTTAGTTTTGTTCGAATTGCCCACCTTTGGTACGAATTATGGCCTTCAAACGACCGACAAAGTCATCACAGGCTGCACGAAAGTGGCTCTGGGATATTTTGGCCCATTCCCGGCGAAGCCCAACGGATTTAGATCCGAAGATTTTGGTGGCCATTGTGCAGTAGAAATGAAGCGAGGAACCTCCTTTTTAAGCCATTTTTATTTGACGCGTGCTGAGTGCGGTGGTGCAGAGTCCTGTTGGAATATCCTTGGTCCTCAGCCGAAATGTTTGTCTGCCCAGGGCTTTAATATATTTTCCCGATAATATTCGGCATTTCTTCTGACCCCATGGTCGATGAATACGAGCGGGGAGCGACCATCGGCCGTTACGGCAGACCACACCACTACCATCGGCGGCACTTGAGTTTTGGTGACCAATCGCAGGTGTAAATTTTCAGCTGACCTCTTTGGCAAGTAAACCCGAACATTTTTTTTTGTTCACAAACTGCTCAATTTGGCTTCTCATCGGAGAAAACCTAATTCGGTAATTGGCCACTTTCGTGCAAGCTATGTAACTCCATGGCTCTTTCCAGTCTCACTTTTTTCTCGCGATATGTTCAGCTCACGAGCAATTTTTCTACCACTGTGGCGTGGATTACGATCAAATCTGGCCTGCACTTTTCGGATCATTTCTGGTGTTGTTACCGTTTTTTTTCGTCCACTTTTTGGACGCGATGCAACATTGTCAGTATCACAAAACAAAAGACTTTTCCACATTTAAATCCTGGAGGGCTCTAACGATGGTTAGGTTTTCCAGCCAAATTGCACTATCACGCTTGAATTTCGTCACGAATAATTTTTTTTCTGAATGCAATAGATCAAAATGCTTTTGTAAACTTGTAAATAATAAAATGAACTGTCACTGGAATAAATCTGTCAGGTGTCAGACGAGCGGTTTACAAATGACAACAACCTAAAGTTGGTTGCAATACATATCAGCCACCCTGTAGTTAGTATGGCAGAGTTACGTACCAATTTTATATTTCTCTCAGAGTTTCTGCTAGAAGAAGTCGCTGCGATGAAGTCGCAAGAAAAATTATTTTTTTGTATTTTGTTTTGAGCTGGATTGTGAACCGGATTGTGTATCTACAGCGACTACATTCACTATTTAGCCTTAGATACTTCGGTGTTTGGGAACACTGTCATTCTACTTTACAACGAAGCTAGTAGTCTTACCAATTCCGCTGACGGAGGAACCAGTATTAAACTTCTATTTTTGGTTTTACTCCATTCCTGTAGATTCCATCTGTTCAATTTTGTTCGGAGGAAATGTTTTATGACTCTCCGGGATATAAAATTTATGCTCTAGTGCAGAGCAAAATTATCTTCTATTTTCTGTTTTGCCCTTAACCCTAAAGGCGTCTTGTTGTGCAATTTTTACCATTCAGTACCGGACATCACTCCGAAGCAAAGAACGTTGAACTTAGACCTTCCCATTTGTCATCTTTTTCTTTTTTCCTTAACGGAAGGTATAAAATGGGAAGTCAAGGACTTCAAGGGAATGCATATCAGTTTTGAAGTTGAGCAATCTTGTAAGTAATGCATTGACTTATTAGGCTCGAGTCTATGATTCAAATCCTAGCTAAGACATCTAGAACACAACGAAAATGAGAAAAATATTCATTCGCGCGTTATCTCTCAGCAGATTTATGGGAAATACCTTTTTGTAAGCAGCAACACTTGTTCGTTATTCTTCTTCTCTGCTCACAGCCTTTTTGTAAGCACGACACTTCTGCTCGCGTAATACCAATAACTGTTTTCTTCACACGCAACTTGTCTGCGCATAAGACTGACTGAATTAAATTCTCACGTAATCCAACGTGACGTCTTCTAAAACGACTGCATAATTTGAACTCTAACATTGCTCGCTTTGTCTTGCCTTTTATAACGCAGGATCAGAGGAGGATGACGACCTTCGGGAAGGATCCAAAAAGCCAAATACACTTTGTTTTTGCTTGTTTTTTTTTGTTCGCTGCACTTTGTTGTTGGTTGTTTACATATTTTATCACTTATTTTTGTTTATTCGTCGATCTTGTAAACAAGTTCATTATTTTTGTTCCTATATTTTTTTTACTTATTCGTTGATCTCGTAAAGTAGTCCATTGTGATGTTTTTGCAGGTTTTTTTTTATTATTTTAACAACACCATTTCCATATTCGTAACAATATGAAATAGAACGGCATTATCATCAGTTCTAGAGAGCTATTGACGTTAAACGTTGATGCATTTCAGTGTGCTTGGATTATAAAAATGTCCGTAAGTGTTGCATTATACTTGTCACCAACGGTACTGACACGCAGTCTGTATTGGCATTTAAAATTGTATTTCTTTGTTGCTATTGCTTGTTGATGTTGCTATTGTTGTTGCTGATATAGTTGTTATTGCAATACATTGTTGTTGGTGTATTCTTGTTCTTGTTGACTTTGTGAATTTGTTATTATTTTTGAATGTCGTTATATTTGCTATTGTTACTATTGTTATTGTTGTTGTTGTTGCTAGTGTACCTAGCTTATGCTATTCCAACTACAGAGTTGCTATTATTGTTGCTTTAATACAACGTTGCTGTTTTTCTTTTTTCCCTTGTTGTTCCTCGTATTTTTTTTCCTCTTCTTTTTTTTTGCCATACAACAATCCATGCCGGTGATTATGAGGATATTGCTATTCCTGCTATTACCGATGTTGTTGGTTTTGCTGTGTTTGGTCGTTGTTAGTTGTACATCGCAACATACATTCTTTAATGTTTTGTTAGTGCTTTTGGTCATTTGTGTGTAGAATATCAATTACTTCAACTAAACACCTGCTGCATAGGAATTTCAAAATCTATACGTTGCTGTTGCTGTTCATGTTGCTATTGCTGTTGCTGCTGCTATTCATCTCCTCCTGTTTTACCATTTCTTTTTTGTTGTCCTCTCCACTTTCCTGTGGAATACCACAGCTAGAAACCAGAGTAAACCAAAGCAAAAACCAAACAAAATAACAACTAAAATAGCAACAACAACCAATAAAGAAAAATCAGGGAGATGCATTCATTAATGCACGAGTACAACAGAGAAACATATTCTATCGGACGTCTATGCGTCTGTGCATCTGTACGCTTGTACGTTTACACGTTTTGCTGGAATAGTTTGTGCAACAACCAGTAGATACCATGGAATAGAATCGATGGAATTGGCATTTTCAATAAATTTTAATGCTGCTGCTGCTGCTGCAGCAATAGCCATTCAATCGTCAAAATTAGTATTTCAACTCGTAAAAACGCTCACTAGAATAGTTTTACGCATGTGTTGCGTATCCAATAAATCGTTATCACGATGAGCTGCAAACTCTGCAACCAGTTTATAAGCCACACAGTCCGTCAACCAGGCAGCAACCATCGATTCCATTCCAGTTTTATTTTCTTTTTTTATTGCAATCAGTTGAACTAAAAAGTTCGTTATTTAACGCACTTCGTTAAAATCGAGCGTACATTTGCACACGTAGCATGTGTAAAAGTGTTTGGTAGGCGCTGTATTTCTTTCAGAGGATTTATAGAACTGCAGAAAACAGTGGAGCCGTAGCATTGAGTTTGGATTTATGGAGCAGACTCACTACGTTCTCTGATAACTGATCTTCTGGTCTGAATAAGTTCTGAAGTTTTGCTTTCGTTAGGACGAAATGATTAAAGATGTCTCATAGGTAGGTTGATACCAAAAGCTCACTTGAGCACCCATAACGGTCCATTGGGACGCGACAGCTAAACGAAGTACGTGTACTGACCGTGTTTCACCAAATTAGGAAAGGAGTTGGTGAGTGCAAAAGCGCCACATTAAAAGCCCGGCTATTCTACATTGGAAAACCAGCCCGAAAGTTTGATGAACGAAGCTATATCCTTGACATCAATGGATGATAGCTACGTCAAGCTGACAAGGATTGGAGAGCCAATTAACCTATAACTGCAGCTCGCAAGAAATGGACTTTTACAAATAAAGTAGTCAACAGCCATATTTAGCAGATGTACATCTATGGCAGAAGTCGTTAGATGGGAGCTGGACTTCCTTTCCTTCTTTTTACTTTCAGACTCTAACGCATAAATGAGGCCGATTTGACCGATGGCAGGAGTTATATTGGCTTTGGAGATGGCTGCGGTTTGTGGCTTATTTGCACTTGAGAAAACCCCTCCAAAAACGAAATTTACACGATCTCAGTGGACAGTTCACATCACTTTGACATGCAGAATATCCAACATGAGCTTTGTGACACACAGCGCCCTTCTGTTGAAGCCACATTTGTTGGCATCCATATCATCCGATTCGGGTCAAAAGATGTTCGTAATTATTTAATTCAAGGCCTTGCCGTTGATACAGGGTGGTTGATATGTATTGCAACCATCTTCAGATTGCTATCATTTGTAAACCGCACACCTGACAGCTGACAGATTTATTCCAGTGACAGTTTATTTTATTCATTGCTCGTTACCGTGATACTGGCAGTGTTGCATCGCGTTCATAAAGTGAACGAAAAAAAACGGTAACAATACCAGAAATGATCCGAAAAGTGCAGGCCAGATTTGATCGTAATCCACGTCACAGTGGTAGAAAAATTGCTCGTGAGCTGAACTATCCCGAGAACGGATGCAGCACATATTGAGAAATTAACTTGGACTAAAGCCATTAAAGTTCCAAAAAGTGCAAGAGCCCACCGATGAACAAAAAAAGTTAGAGTGGAAAGAGCCAGGGAGTTACTTCGCTTGCACGAAAGTGGCCAGTTACCGAATTTGTTCTCCGATGAGAAACCATTCCAAATTGAGCAGTTTGTAAACAAACAAAGTGATCGGGTTTATTTGCTAAAGAGGTCAGCTGAAAACTTACTCCTGCGATTGGCCACCAGAACTCAAGCGCCGTCGATGGTAATGGTGTGGGCCGCCGTAACGGGCGATGGTCGCTCCCGCTCGTATTCATCGACCGTGGGGTCAAATTAAATGCCAAATATTATTGGGCAAATGTCTTAAAGACAGTATTGAAGCCTTGGGCAGACAAACATTTCGGCCGCAAACCATGGATATTCCAACAGGGCTCAGCATAACTGCACTCAGCACGCGTCAGCCAAGAATGGTTTAAAAAGGAGGTTCTTGGCTTCATTTCTACCGCACAATGGCCACCAAAATCTCCGGATCTAAATCCGTTGGAGTTTTGTGCCAGAGACATTTTGGAGAGTAAGGTTCTCACTAAAAAATACTGAGGTGTCGATCATCTGAAGACGGCGCTTCGCCGGGAATGGGCCAAATTTGAATGGGCCGTTTGAAGCCCAAAATTCTTACCAAATGTGGCCAATTCGAACAAATCTAAACTGATTCTAAAATTTTATGTTTTTTCCAACATTTTTTACTTTTGAACAATATATTGCTGCATGATCAATATAGTTTTCAAAAAAATATGGACCCATAAGGCCTCTATCTCAAAATTCACAACAAACAGAGCCTTTGTCAAGAAATTCGACAAATTTTGTTTGTTCATCTCTGAAGATGATTCTTCAACACAAATTAGGTGCAGTCGTAAAGACAGTTCTAAGGCCCTATGTCTGAAAAACAGTTATAAAGTCCATTCAGCAAATAGAGACGTTGTCTAGGGTGGTCCGTAATGATTTCGTAAACCAGGCTAAATAAATAACAATTACAGTAGGACTTCTATAGATTGAATCACCAATTTTCAGAGAAAAAGCTTCGATTTATAGAAATTTCAAGTTAAAGAAACAGAACCTGATAGAATTTCTCTCCAACATGCTGTTGCTGTGCTTCAACTTATAAAAAATTCAAGTAACAGAAGTTCAAATTATAGAAGTTCGACTGTAATTTGCTAGATGTGGCTTCCACAAAATGACCGTTATCAACTGGCAGAGTTTAAACCTTTGTTTCTTTGTTTAATTCTTATTATATATTCTCCTTACCGGTCCCACTGTGCATGCTGTACGCAGTAAATGAAGTGTGTTTTCAACTTGAATTGTTTCAGTTATTTATTGTTGTTGTTGTTGTTGTTGTTACGTACGTACGTGTATGTATAATTCAAAATGCATTTATTGATCTTGATACCACCAGCAAAAAATTATAGAATTTTGCGTTCATCCTTCGTTTTGCTATCAAATATTGCTTTGGGGCGTTAATTTTTTTTTTCTCCTTTTGCATTTTGGTGGTGCGAAGGAAATGAGCTCGAATTGTAAATTTGACCTGCTACTGATTGTGCATCTTTTTCTGGATTCTGTTTGGTTTTTCTGTTTTTTTTTTTTCGGATTCTTAATATCCACATATAAAGCTCTTATCGCTTCGTAATTGTATTTTAACTTCAATTTAATGAACAATTTTCTATTCTTTTATACGTTTTTGTGTTTTTGGGTTTCTTTGTTTTTTTTTTTGGTGTTTGGCTGCTTAGTTTATAACATTTAAACGTTCTTGTAGAGCAGCAACGAACCCCACAATCTGGGTGGATGGTATGGTAGATGGAATTAACAATTTGTAATTTTATTATTTGCCAACTAATGCCAAAAGTTAAATTATATACACAACCAAACAGACAAACAGCCAAACAGACATATAGCCCCCTGCACATATACACAACCAAACAATGAACACCAAAATTCAAGCAATAATTGTTTTTACATGACAGAAGATTTAAAACTATGAAATCAAAGATAGCCTGTGTAACATTCATGGCATCTTCTCTATCCTTTAGTACGGATTACAACCTAGCTTCTCACACACATCACTTAGTATGTTCTGTGTAATAATTTTTAATTTTAGGGGATGACCCCTACTCATGCAGTGCATTCTGCAGGTTTAGGTAAAGGAAAGGTAGAAAGAGAGAAGATGCGAACGGTAAGGAAACGAGTTGCTGCTGGTGACTATAAAATGGCTAGTGCTATACCTTCACCATTAGATAGTCTACAGCAATTGTCCCCAAGAAGCCCGCAGTTTCTCACACCACTTATGTTGTGTGTGTTAATTTTATACGAATGCCGGCACCACAGTTTAAAGTCGTTTCCGAACGTCAGATTTTTAAGAAATTTTTGATGGCAATTTTTATTTACTCTTCGAGTTTTTGCTAAAAAAAAAATCTGCTGATAGAAAGTAGCCGTGGTCTAGTGGGTAGTGTGTTGGCTTATTAGACAAAGGGCCCGGGTTCGAATCCCAGGTCAGACATCAAAACGAAACATATTTCTTCGGTGACTTCCTCTCAGCAGATTTCTGGCAAAGACTCTGAGAGTAAAAAATTGCCATGTAAAGCTTCTCAAAAATCTGTCGTTCGGAGTCGACTTTAAACTGTAGGTCCCGCCACTCATGTATAAAATTAACGCACACAACATATGTGGTGTGAGAAGCTAGGTCGTAATCCTGACTGAAGGATTGTAATGGCCAATTATGTATGTGTTGTGATAGAAAGTAGCCAAAAAAAAAAAAGAAATATTTTTTCGCGTTTTGTTTTGTTGGAGATGTCTATCCCTGGATTGGATAAGTGGCTTCTCATCTAATAAGCTAAAACACTACCCACTGCACTACGGTGACTAGATCTAGTGCACACCTTTATTCTGTAGACCACTGCTAAATAAATCACAACTAATTTGAAAGATGTACATAGATTCAGCATGATAACTGTTATCCACTGTCAAAATTCGGTAGTCTCTGTTGGTAGTCTATGTTGGACCTTATAGAGTACCCTTAAGTTAAACTTTATTATCAGAGTTTTTCACCTATACATCGAATACAACAACCTTTACGTTTTTACAAGCGGAACAATTTCCATGCCACAAAGTTACGTCTTTATTGTGCTATTTACCACACTAGAGAGGCTGCTGTAAGTCTTGTGCTTCTGGAAGTAACGGAAAATAATAAGAAAAAATTGTGGCATTTTTAAAGTCCTTCTTCCTTTGTATTCCCTATTATATAAGATCCTCAACCTCTAGCCAAATCATTTTGATACAGAAAAGAAACACGAGAATCTGAAGTCATAGTTAAAACCTTCTCGAACTGATCACTGATTCTCAAGATTTTTTAGCATCTTATTCACTCATACATAATTGGATATTACAGAAATACGACCTAGTTTCTCACACCACTAACTAGAGTTGTGTGTGTTAATTTTGGCGGGACCTACGGTTTTAAAGTCCACTCCGGATGACAGATTTTTTTGAGAAACTTTTCATGGCAATTTTATTTGCAATTAGAGTTTTTGCTGTCTGATCTGAGGCTTGAACCGTGGTCTTCCTACCTGCTGAACTCCGGCGGCTACGACTCATTGGTGTACTCTTCCCGCCTTTATTCACTTATAAAATACTTTTGATTTTCTCTCACCCACAGTACTGATCTTTCCTAGAACAGCATTGTTTAATAATATTCAGTCCTCTGTTAACCTTCTCAGTGTTAGATCACCACAGCTTATTGCATCCAATACCATAGTTTTGTAAGTCCGAATATTTGCATTCTCATTTTCGATCACTTCTTGAGTTATACAAGCCTCATACCTGAAGTAATTGTTAATGTTTCTCTTAACATTTCAAAACAGTACTTGATCATGTCTGCATACGTCATCATTAAATATGCCCCAATCGCAGGCCATATAATGGCCGCATGACAGCCTGAAGGATATTTTGGTTTCTGTCTGTTCTTAGAAGCCCAGTTCCATCATACATTTTGCTATCGGATTTGCAACGAATCTCCACGAGCATCTGCTCCATTTATATAAGAATCTCAATCTAGAATTAACGTCACTGTACTGTATTGATTGCGAGTGACATGTTAGCCAACGCTTTGGAGGTATCTGCATTAAGCGAGTAATCCATTTCCCCATAGTTTGGAGAGGTTACACCGCGTTTATCTCATTCGGTTGGATGAAAAGCATTAATTCTAATGCCCTTGAAAAACATATTCACACTCGTAAGCTATTCTGACATAGCAATTTCAATCCATTTATGCCCTCACCTCTACTGAAGCATAAGTTAGTATGAGTCTAATTGCGCTTCTGTGGAGCCAGTGTGTCATTATTGGAAAAAACCTTCCTTAGCCGCTAGACAATTGAAAATTTTTTAGGTTTCTATAGAATTTGTACCAGAATTGCTTGGGTTTATGGGCAAGTCTTGCATTCACCACCATCATACCACCTTCTTGCTGTAGTACTAATGGGCCCATGCTACTAATTGTAGATGTATAGACAGCGCTCTTTCCATCAAGAACTTTTGGTCGGTACACCGTTGAATGCCCATTTTCAGCAGTCAGTTTCGCAATCCTACAAACAAATCTTTGTTTCAGCAGAAATCGATTGTAGCTTTAACTTCTCAGAAGTTAATTTTTGCAACCCAAAAGCATTGGTTCCACGGTCCAATGCATTGACTAACCAATTTAAATTGGTTTGCAGATCTGTAAGGGAGTGGCGGCGAAAATAAGTAAGCGTCTCTGGGCAATTGGACAGTGGCATTTTTCTAATATTTGCCACGCAAAGATTCTGGGGGAAGTTGGATCTGTTGTGATCAGTGATTATATGACACCGCGGTAAGACTTTACGGGGCGATTCTAGTCATCAATCCCAGTCAACCAAGTCTGGAAAAGTTGTGTCACCCATGTAGTAAATGATTCCATGGACTGCCAAATTCTTGGCAGTGTAATTTTTTCGGAATCGGTTGGAGAAGCCTAGTCTATAAGACCGCCGAAGCGCTGCACCGTCTTTCGGGCGGAGGTGGTAGCAATACAGGCTGCGGCGAGAATTATTGAAGACTCAAACGTCTCTAAACGGTACTTCACCCTACTTTTTGATAGCCAGGCGGCTATCAGAACTCTAAATTCCAGCGTGATAAACTCCAAGACGGTGTACGACTATCACAGATACTGGTACGGCAAACTGATATTTCTTGTAACTGCAGAGCTGATGAACTGGAAATGCGGGGGCAATGAATTTTCGCCTCTGCCCAAAATCTCCTCTTGGAGAATAATGTATCCGCCTACAGGATACATCAAAAACCAATGCGTTACCGTGAATATGTTTTGACTGATTGAGGATAACCGACAGTAATATTGATGCCACATCTTAATCTTCTATCTCGAATGATTTCATTCTTTTAAAATTCTGTTCTCTGAGTCATAGTTTGTTGGTTGTTAGAAAATCATTTGTTTGGTTGGCTGACTGTCTGTTAAAACGTATTGCTGGGATTAAACTTGCTGATGCTGTTGTTGTTGTTGTTGCTGTTGAATGGAAACTTCAACTTCAACTTTCTGGTTAACTTTTCTAATGAAGCTTGCACTGTAAAGTTGATTTTGCCCAACTACAATACCCCACTATAGGTAAGTTTAAAAAGAGTGCTCGTATATATTGACGTGAGTTTGTATAAGAAAAATAAGAATAAAAATTTGTTCACATCCATAAGTACGATGTTTTAAAGTCTTCAAGCATTGCATTTGACTCGACGTTTTTTTTTCTGTTTCTTTGGAACTCGGGCTGGTGCAGCATTAGAAATCATATGTGAACACATGATTATAGTCTCGCTGGTCACCACCATATTTATTCATAGACAAATGAAAAAAAAAAAAGATTTTTAAATTAAACTAACGACGGCTGAACGGACGGATAGATAGATAGATAGACGACGAACGACAATAGCAACATATTGCCACTCTCATGGTTGATCTGCTGAGACACTGCCTAAGCTTTTAGTTTAGTTTTGCTATTGTAAATACTTTGTTGTTGTTGTTGTTGTTGTTACTGTTGCTGTTGCTATTAGTATTTTGGTTTAATCTCTGCTTGTATGTTGCAATATTATTCTGAATTTTTTTCAAGTTGCTTTTAGCAAATGATTGGGCGTGCCTAGCTTTAAATATGTATGTACTGGCGTGTGTGTGTATGTGTGTTTATCAAATTTGGTTTTTTTTTACTAACTAACAACAGCTGCTATTACCAGTTGCCAGTGCTTTAGCAAACAGATTTCAGTTGCTTAATTTGCTTTAATTTGAATTGAACAACACAACCCAACACAACAAACAATGACGCTTGGATTATTGAAGTGTTGTTTGGTTGAGATGGCATGGAAGGAGAATTCAGACTTAAGTTAAGAGCTTTAATGTTAGCAGATGATTTTCAAGTGGATTGTTTTGGCTAGCAGAAATACAATATTTACCATAGTCAGGTTGTAATTTAGATTATCCGATAAAATATGCTTTAATTTGTATTTTTGTCTTGATTTATTTTAACGTCAATCAAATAAAGTTTATGATCTAGGATTTGCAAGGAAATTGCCAATGAGACCCTATTGTTACTGTTAGCTTAGGTACCTAGCGTAGAATAGAGTAAATAGATGAGCAAATAATGATCATACCATGAAATCGTTAAGAAAAGCAAGTAATCTTAGGGAATTTTATCCAATCCAAGTATTATTTCCCATGAAACAGCATGTAAAGGGTCCGTCAAATAACTTCGTTTATTCTTTTTTGAAAATGCTTTAAACTACGGAATATTTTCCCAGATTTATTTTTTTATTTGAAAGTAAAATTCCTTCCGGTTAATAATGGAAAATAATTTCATTCAAATGGCTGCCTCGGATGGCCTACATGAGCGATGTTTGTGCGCAGCTTTATTTCACCAATGGCATCACGAATATTCTTCTTTAAAGCATAAATTGTCTCTGGCTTGTCGGCGTAATACTTATCTTGAATGGCTCCCCACAAATTATAGTCCAACGGTCTCAAATCGCAGCAGGTGGCCAAAACGACATCAGCTCTGCGGCTGATAATGTAACCTTCAAAAACAGGGAGCAAAACATCGAGTTTAACTTCGGCTGAGGGTAGTGTGTTGGCTTATTAGACAAAAGGCCCGGGTTCGAATCCCAGGTCAGACATCAAAATGAAAAAAAATATTTCTTCGGCGACTTCCTCTCAGCAGATTTCTGGCAAAGATTCTGAGAGTAAAAAATTGCCATGGAAAGCTTCTCAAAAATCTGTCGTTCGGAGTCGACTTTAAACTGTAGGTCCCGCCACTCATGTATAAAATTAACGCACACAACATAAGTGGTATGAGAAGTTAGGTCGTAATCCTGACTGAAGGGTTGTAATGGCCAATTATGTATGTATGTATGTGTTAGCACGTAGCGCCGTCCTATTGAAACTAAATGTTGCCAATGTCCTCCTCTTCAACTTTTGTTTACAAAAATTCGTTCAACATGGCTTGATAACGATCGCCATTGACTGTAACGGCCACTTCTTGATCACTTTTGAAAAAAAAAGCCCAATTATGGCTCTGGACCAAAATCCGCACCAGACAGTGACTCGTTTTGGATGCGTCTGCTTTTCAATGTAATCGCGCGGGTTTTCTGTGCCCCAAATACGACAATTTTGTTTATTTGCATACCTGCCAAGATCAAAATGAGCATCATCTAAAAAGATAATTTTTTTTTGCCAAAATCGGCATCTTCTGTAAGTCGATCGCAGGCCCACTTGGCGAAGCGAAATAGCGTATACAGAACCATATTCGTTCAGCGGAAGGATAGAACTAATTATCCGTCAAATCAGACATGAGCTAAGTGTTACCATTTACGAAATAAGCACTAGTTGAAAAAAAACGTTAGATGGCAGACCCGATACAATACAAGTATTGTTGTCTATAGAACACCAAGTAGCTGTCTAACAAAGTACTTGATTGACTATTGTTATTCTGCTGGCTTCAATAATGCCCAAAGATATAAACCATTTAGAAGTTCTAAGAAACTGTCGTTTGATCAGCCCAGGTGTGGTATTTATGAAGTTAATTCAGCAACATCCTCATCTATGGTCTTGTCGTGAACTCCTTCATTACAGAATCCATTGAGAGTTGCTTCCAGCCGGGATCTCGCGATGTAAAGAAACTTAGAACCGAGCTGACTGTAGCTGGATAAGTGATCCTGTGGAGAGAGAAGTTTAAACTGAGCACAAAACTATGTAAATTATCTGCTCTTTCTATTAGCTTCTGTTTTCGTAGTTAGGATTGTTAAAATCTTAGCAGTTTAGTAGGTATTGTGTTGGCTTATTAGACGTGAGGCTACTTTTCAAACCTCAGGTCAGGCAAATTATTTCTTCAGCGAATTTCTCAAAAACTCCGGGAGTCGATCTTAAATTGTAGATCCCGCCACTCATGTATAAAATTAACACAACCACATAATATAAGTGCAGAAGCTAGATTGTAATCCTAACTGAACAGTTGCAAGTAAGATGGTAAGTAAGTAAGATGGACACCTGACATTAGCATTTGGCTGTTCGTGTATTCATAACAAGCGATTGACTGTTGGTATGCCTCCGGAGTTATAAAAGCCTGCCAGTAGGCATAAAATGCAAATCGTACTACTCATCGTTAGGAGAAAATTACGCCCTAAGTATCCTAGGGAGGTCCATAGACCTCAGTACTAGAAATTCAGTTGAATTCTACTGACTCATCATGGTTAATTAAGTAACTATTCTAGGCCCCATGCCGCCAAAATGACACCAAACCGCTAAAACCGAAAACGATCAAGCCGCTAAACAACAAACGAATCCTGCTACTTGGTGCTACGAATTGAAGTATCTCAACGCGTCTTTTTTCAAGGCATTGAATTGCGACCAAATTCGTTTTTTCTCATTTTCACTGTGCAGTGGAAAACCTAATTCACGTATGAGTTCGCTCGTATATTCTGCTTAACCTGTCTTTTCAATGTTGTTGCAGTTAACGTCACTGTGTCTAGTAATCCTCATAAAAGTTGACACAACATTCACGAAGTATCTTGGATGCTCTCACAAATATTTAATGTTCGCTTCATTGTCAGCAAATTGATGAGTATCCTCAATCGGCAAACTCTAGAATTGGATGGGTACAGGAAGTATTTTTGTGCCTTAAGGATGCTAAGAAAAAGATTTTTAAAAACGGCAGCACTTAGTTTTGATGCTTTCTGAGTATTAAATTGATAGGCTTTCCAACAAACCCAATCTAAATTTGAAGAAATTCTCATTGAATTTCTATTTAAAATGAAGCGCACTAAACAATGACAACTAAAACCAAAAGATAAAACTCTCTCAAAATGGTCAAATTTCAAACTTCTCTGGAAATACTAATTATAGGCCGTAGGAGGAGACATACGATCAGCTTTAGGCTGATAAAACAAGAATAATAAAAACCAAACCGTGTGATAATTTGCCATTAAATTACGTTATGATCACATGTACACGTACAGTTTGCTAAGGAGTTCCAATTAATTTATCGCTTTAAAGCATAATTTCAATTAAATTTAAGCCCCTTGCGGTTAATAAAAATAAAAAAAAAAAAATTAACCTACACCCTCACTCTACTTAGTTTTGTTTGAATAAAAACGCAAACAAAAATGGTAGAAAAAAGTTGTCGTTTTATTGGAGTGTCGCTCTGTTAAATGCAAATGCAACTGCAAGTGTGAATAAAAAAAACTTCACAAACAAAGTTACAGAAAACGTAACGCCATTAAACAAGCCACACAACCACCACCACCACCACACAATTCCACTCCATCGCCAAATGATGATAGAAGAGATGTATTAACGACGACGACGATGACGACGACCCACACCCTGTTTAGATTTTCTCACTGAACTCGATTACCAGAAATAAAACACATACACACACAGACACACACATAACTGCTTTAATAAATATTGGGTCAGAGAAAAAGTTATCTGAGGTTGTTTATTTTGAACAAAAATTTTTGATAATGCCATGGACCACGGATGCCAACTGAGCATGACAGCAAATTAACACAAAATTGAGGAAGATTTCGAAGACATTACTTGGAATTGGAGTCCATGACCTACTTAATTAATGCTACTCTCTGAAAAGAACTGAAAATCAATAAAGAAAAAAAAAACTTTCATTAAAGCGGAAAATATGGAAGGGAAATCCTCACAAAAGTGAAGTGAAGTCGCCGTGGTCTAGTGGGTAGTGTGTTGGCTTATTAGACAAAAGGACCGGGTTCGAATCCCAGGTCAGACATCAAAATGAAAAATATTTCTTCGGCGGCTTCCTCTCAGCAGATTTCTGGCAAAGACTCTGAGAGTAAAAATTGCCATGAAAAGCTTCTCAAAAATCTGTCGTTCGGAGTCGACTTTAAACTGTAGGTCCCGCCACTCATGAATAAAATTAACGCACACAACATAAGTGGTGTGAGACGCTAGGTCGTAATCCTGACTAACACAAAAGTCGATTCTAAATATTGAACATCTTCTGTTCTCCTAGTTGGATCATTTAAATGTGAATTCAAAAATATCAAACTTTTTCATAGGATGACAGTTCACTATTATGGAGGCACTAGACTAATAATCATAGCTTCAGTACGTAGGATAAATTAGGTTGGAGCAGTAGCTTTGATGGCAAAAGCTCACTTAGCGAAATAAACTATATCTGCACCTCGCAAGAGATGGGCATTAATAAAGAAAGTGTATAATAGCCTTTTCTGTCTCAGCGGGGCTGCAGCTACGGTAGAAGTCGTTAGATAGGAGCTGCATTCGCTCCGCATGTCTTCCCATAACACAATGACCTATAAGCACGGCCACAGTGATTGAGATGATGTCACAACCAAGTCCGAGCAGCGTTACTGTTGAGCGACTAAAGTCGCAATTTGACACTTTTTCAGCGACCTCTCCACTTTTTGTGCTCCCTTATTAAAATGAACTAAATCTGACACTTTTCAAAATTTTTGACCTTTTTTCCCCTTTTTTAAAACGTATTCTTAGACTTTAGAGGCTAGACTATATACTAGACAATACACTAGACTATACTATACTAGACTATATACTAGACCATAGACTAGACTATATACTAGACTATATACCCGACTATAGACTAGACTAGAGACTAGACTAGAGACTAGACTAGAGACTAGACTAGAGACTAGACTAGAGACTAGACTAGAGACTAGACTAGAGACTAGACTAGAGACTAGACTAGAGACTAGACTAGAGACTAGACTAGAGACTAGACTAGAGACTAGACTAGACACTAGACTACAGAGTAGACTAGAGACTAGACTAGAGACTAGACTAGACACTAGAATAGACACTAGACTACAGAATAGACTAGAGACTATACTAGACACTAGACTACAGAATAGACTAGAGACTATACTAGACACTAGACTAGAGACTAAACTAGATACTAGACTACAAAGTAGACTAGAGACTAGACTAGACACTAGACTACAGAGTAGACTAGAGACTAGACTAGACACTAGACTAGAGACTAAACTAGATACTAGACTACAAAGTAGACTAGAGACTAGACTAGAGACTAGACTAGACACTAGACTACAGAGTAGACTAGAGACTAGACTAGACACTAGACTAGACACTAGACTAGAGACTAGACTAGACACTAGACTAGACACTAGACTAGACACTAGACTAGACACTAGACTATAGACTAGACTATAGACGTTTTCTTTTAAAAATGTTGCCCCATTTTAGTGCCAAAATACATTTTTTTTGCGACTTTTTTTTCAAAAATCCCCTTTTTGTGCGACTTCTTAAAAATTTCCAACGGTAACGCTGAGTCCGAGTAACTGGTTTGTTCGCCTTCTAACCATCGAGGGCCAAGTGAGCCTAGCGGTGGAGCAGAACTTAGAGCTCTTTTGTTCCTTCTGCAGGATGCTCTTCAATATCTGTGATCCTCTATTAGTAGACTTTATCTCTTATAACAAGCTCCTTTGCCGCGCTTAACTCCGTAGACCGTAACTTTGCCTTCAATTTTTGCCTACAAGCTCTGCCATGATTCCATTCCATTCTATGATGGAGTGATTGGTCCAAGTTTTATACCAGCATTTAACATTCCCTTTTTGGTGTAGCTAAGAATATCTATTCTATGTCGATTTCTCCGGTCTTTCATTTTGCTGGTGTACCTACTTGTCAATAAAAGTTCAGTTAGTCTTGTGTGAAGACGCGGTGTGTTTGACATTACAACCCTTCAGTTAGGATTAAGACTTAGTTTCTCACACCATTCATCACGTGTGTGTTAATTCTATACAGAAACCTGCTGAGAGGAAGTTGCCGAAGACATATTTTCGTTTTGATGGCTGACCTGGAGTTTAAAACGGGGCTTTTAAGTCTAATAAGCCAACACACTACCTATTAGACTACGGCGACTTCAAATGTAATTTAACGTTCTGTAAAAAGAAACCCCATTTACTTTTCATATGCCCCAATAGTCTGTCTTATTTTTGGCCTTATAAGTGCCATGCCATGGTTAAAATAGCAAAATTGTTGCCAACTTAAATAGAAAAAACACAATCACACACAGTTTATAAGCCAAAGAAGTTGGTGTGTTGCAAAGCAAAAAAAGTGAAGAAAAAAAAAGGTCCAGTAAGTGAGTGAATAAATAAGTGAATACAACCCAAGTTTCTTAAATAATAATTTTTATTTTTTTATTCACATTATAAAACTAAAAACAAAAACAAAAAGAAACCAAAGTTACTGTGTAACAGCCACTCTGGCAACGGCAACAGCAAGAGCAGCAGCAGCAGCAGCAGATGATGCCTGGTTGGGTTTTTCCTCTTGAACCGATAAACATCATCTAATAATACGTGATGTGGCTAAAACTTTGACTGGCTCTTAGTTTTAGTTTGGTGGGCTGTATTCTGCTCACCAGCCACCAGCCACCAGCCGCACATTTAACATTTCAAACTAAATTTTGTTTCGTTTTCATTTTCAAACATTTGGAAATTTAAGCCAGAAAACCGAAAAATTTTTTTATGGAACGTTTTTGTGCTGCAATCATAAATCATATTGAAAGAGGCTGCATGTTTAAGCAAACAATGATGGAGGGTTTATTTTTGATATTAAAAGTTAGCCAAAATATGTTTTCGTTAAATTGACCAGAGAATTATTAGAGCAATTATCAAATTGGCAACACAATATAAAATGGATTTAAGTTAATACCACCACTCCTCCCTCTCTCTCTCTCTCTCTCTCTCTCTGTTACAACTTGTCAAAGGGAAACAAGGCATTCCGTAATGGAAATAAATCTTAATTATTTGCACACAGAGACAGAGAACAAAAAAAACTATTACAAGTCATGCCAGTAATTTCTAAATCAAACATAATTAGAGCGACAGGCGTAGCAGCAGCAGGTCTATTTACAGTTGCTATGTTTTAATTTGTCTTGTGGAAAATCTGTGCCAAAAATATTTCAAAAAAAAACAGAAAAATTTCTTACTTTATGGCTACAAAACCTACACAAATGCTTAGACAAATATTTATTGTATTCGTCTCTACATATATCAGTAAGTAATTGTCTGTCTGTCTGTCTGTCTATCTGTCGGAATAACTCCCTGGGAGTATTTCATGTTGTTGTTTCTTTCTTGTGGCATTGCCTCTTGTAGGTGGCACAATTATCAGACAGTAAAAGAATAGGAAAAAAGCACAAGAAAAATGGTAAGAAATCCCAACCTAAAGACCGCAATCTTTTAAAACGTTTTTGCTTTCATTTTTCATTCATTTTACTTGAAAAAAACAAAAAGAATGCCAAGAAAAATTAGAAAAGCAAAAAAAAAACCAAATTTAAATATGCTTTCATACGTATGAAGTCAATTTTAAAATATTTGCTTAGACAATGTTGCCAGATTAGGAGAAATTATGTGATACCGAATTGTTTATACAGCGTTCTATTGGCATGAAACTCTTCTCACAAGTTTTCTTAATTGATCATTATCTTATCTCTAGTTAGAACTACAACCTAGCTGCTCACATCACCCATTATGTACGTATTAATTTTATTCGGGAGTCAAGTTTTTATCAGAAATCTGCTAAGAGGAAGTCACCGACGAAATATTATTATTGTATTTCGTTTTGCTGGAGATAGTCTAATCTGAGATTTGAATCGTAGCCTCACGTTCAATAAGCTGATGCATTACCTACTAGGCCGAAGTCGCCGTGGTCTAGTGGGTAATGTGTTGGCTTATTAGACAAATGGCCCGGGTACGAATCCCAGCTCAGACATCAAAACGAAAAATATTTCTTCGGCGACTTCCTCTCAGCAGATTTCTGGCAAAGACTCTGAGAGTAAAAATTGCCATGAAAAGCTTCTCAAAAATCTGTCGTTCGGAGTCGACTTTAAACTGTAGGTCCCACCACTCATGTATAAAATTAACGCACACAACATAATTGGTGTGAGAAGCTAGGTCGTAATCCTGACTGAAGGGTTGTAATGACCAATTATGTATGTATGTATTACCTACTAGCCTACGGCCACTTCGACGATGAACACTAGGCTTATATAATTGGTAATTACAACCAATTAGTCAGGACAATAACCTATCTGCTCACATCACCTATGTTGCGTGTGTTAATGAATGCCGGGATCTAAAGTTTTAAATCGATTTCGTAGAATAGATATTTTGAGAAACCTTTCAATATAATTTTATTTAATTTCAGAGTTTTTACAAGAACTCTGCTGAGAAAAAGTCGCCGAAGAAATATTTTTCCATATTTCGTTTTGTTGGAGATGTCTAAGCCAAGTTTTAAACCACACACCCTCATCTAATAACCCAACTCTACCTACTAGGCCAGGGTGACTACATCTAGTTGCACAGCCTTGTAAATATTAAAAACTTGAATTGAGGGACGCTAACTTTATTCTGTAGACCACAGATAATCATTTTTCCCCTTTCTCGGCCAATTCAATTTTAAGCCATTCGTTTGGAAGTCAATACAATCGACTCCATAAAGAAAAAGAGGGAATACAGCATATTGTTCAGGGATATATCCATCGATTTTTAGTATAGGGAGGCGGCCGCCTATGGTCCTTACATCCCCTTAAAGTTCATCTTAAAAACATTATTCTGACAGACCTTCATTTCTCATTGTATGATTTCCCGCTTGGAAGAATTATGGGCTTCAAATGCTGTTAATAAGTACCGGATAATGTTACTTGGGCCCCCTTATGACCAACATTACCACCAGATATGTATCTGAAGGCTCCTCATTAACTTCATTATAAAGTTGTTTGATGTTTTCTGTCTTGTATAGAGGAAATAGTTTTGAATTGCAAAGAAAGTTGAACCAAGCCCCAATGTATCTGGCATTTTGTTCTCCTCTCCTCATGGAAAAGTACTAAATGGCTAGCCATAGGCTTCAAGGGAATCTGCATATATCAGTTTTGAAGTCTACATAATCTTGTAAATAATACGTTGGCTTATTAGGCAAGAGCCTGTGGTTCAAATCCTAGCTAACACATCTTGAGCTAAATGAAAATGAAGCACTCTTCTGGCAAAAAGCTTCTGAAGTAAAATAAAATCGCCGGTAACCCCTCATCAATAAAATTATCACACCCAACATGGTTGTATCACACGTTTGGTTGTACACCCGACTGAAGGGTTATAATGACCAAGTAAGTTAAGTAAGCCAAATTAGCCATAGTCTAGTAGGTAGTGTGTTATTAGACGTAAAGCCGCGGTTCAAACACCAGACCAGATATGAAATATTCAGCACTGTTTCCTTTCTAGGAAGAACTACTAAACGGCGATCAGGGAAGAGGTGTTGTTGTATGACAGCGAGGGTACCGAACATCACTTTTAAAGTCGGAGCATGGAAGGAAACAGACATGCTGCGCAATGTACCGCCTGGCCGAAAGAGTTTTCTCGAAGAAAGAGAAGTTGCAGTACTTAATGCTTCTTCTGAAGCTATTCTATATACTATTTTAAGTCGAAGTCGGCGTAGTCTAGTAGGCTTATTAGACTAAAGGCCCGCGTTCCAACCCCTGGTTAGACATCAAAACGAAAATATGAAAATATTTCTTCGGCAGATTTCTGATAAAAACTCTGAGAGTAAATAAATTTACCATGAAATACTTTTTAAAAATCTGTTGTGTCCCACCGCTCATGTATAGAATTAACACACACAACATCAGTGGTGCGAGAAGCTAGGTTTTAATCCTAACTAAAGGATTGTAATTACGAATTTAGCAAAGTAAGTTAGGAAACATATTGACGTTGCTTGTTAATGGATTGCAGTGTAGTTGGGGTACAAAAATGTCTGTAAGTGTTGCATTATAATTGTCACCCACTATATTAACCAGCCAACCTACCTGTTATGGGTGCTTTTAAATTCCAATAAAATTTCAAAAAGTTTGTGAAATTCTGTAACGCTTTAATGGCAACTCTTTCTTTGGCAGTAAAGTAAGTTTAAAGAAATCTAAATCTTGCAACAAAAACAACAACAACTACAACAAAAAATTAGAAACTATTTAAAAAAAGAAAACAACAACAGCAACAACAGCAAAAGAAAATTCCGTTTTTTTTTCAAATGGAAACATGCAACACCAACAGGTGGTTGGTTTGCTGGCTAAGCCAGGCCATTCATTTAGATTTTGTAGGGCTTTTGCTTTTCATTATTTGATGAAATGCCATAGAATTGTGGAGTAGTAGGTGGCATGTGCCACCTTCTTAGGCCACAAGCTGCATAAAAAAAACAAAAGAAAAACAAACGATAAATAAAGTTATGTGTGTACGTATGTAAGTGTATGTGCGTTGCTTATTGAAACTAGAAAAGCAATAAAAAAAAAATAACGAAAAAACAAAAAAGAAAATGAGAATTATAACACAAAGCATAAGATTTTCAAATATTTGTATTTGAAACTATGTGCACTGGTAGGTATGTTGTAGTAAGTGTGTGTAAAGCATGCAACATATGTTGTTTTGCAAACATTTCGGATGGCGTTGCTGCATGTCGTAAATTTGTAACAATTTATTGCTGCTGCCGATGGTCTACTCATCCTCTTGCTGCTCAAGCTGTGATCGTTTTTCAACACAGTCTCAAAGCTAGAACGCTGTTCATTTAACAATTTTACAATGAGAATGGCTTGTGGCTATAGCTATTGCTGTGGCTATGGCTGTGCATTTATGGCAATGGAAATAGCAATTGCAACAGCAACATATTGCTCGTTGCTGTTTCCTTTCAGAAAATTTACATCATCAAGTAATTCATTTGCTATTTACACTCACTCACTCACTCTCCTCTCTCTCTCTCTCTCTCTACAGTGTTTTTTGTGAAAATGTGGAGTATTTTTGTGTTTGTGTGGAATGCAGCAGCAGTAGCAGCAGCACTGCGTGTAAAAAGAAATTTTCATTTTCTACTCGATTTGAATGGATGGAGATGGCTGGTAAATTGAATTCTTTTTCTTGCCTCTGCCAATGCATTACATTTTACCCACCAAAGAATGCTGGCATCAATGTATGTTCCTTCACATTAGTTAGTTTGAATATTTATTCTGGCTGGCATTGTTCTCTTGTTCTCTACCAAAAAAAAAAAAGAAAAAACTTTGTATGTCTCTCTAGCACTTCTATTTGTATTTCTATTACAATTGCCCTGCTTTTGCTCAGCTATGCTGCATATTTGTAACTTCATTTGTATTGTGTTGTGTTTTAAATGCGACATGCAACATAATTCTTATTTCCCTTCATGTTCTGGCCTTGCAACCGCATTCGCATAAGAGTGCAACAAACAGCAGCAGTAACAGCCACAGTCACATCAGCAATATTTTGTTGTTCTCTTCTTCTTCTTCTTTAAATTTAGATTTTGTGAAATTTCTCAGGCCCCCCTCCTTGGTACAAATTATTGATACAAGTAGAGAAACCATCTATTGGTTGTAAATGTGAGTGTATGTGTGCGTTTGTGTGTGTTTTTTAACATTCAAAATTAATTACCCGTTGCTTTACAACTTGTATTCTCAAACAATTTCCATTCAATAGAGCATCCTAGTCAGACCATATTTCTTGAAACGTTTTTCTTCTTCTATCCGTTGGCTTACAATTCATTTGAATGAATGCCTCTCTGTTTATGGCATAGTTGTGCAGCATTTGCTGCTCTTAACCACACATATTCTCCTGCAGTTGTTGGCCCACTCGAATTAGAGCTCTAACGCCTGACCCCAGGCCTGCTTATGTCGTTATGTTATGTTGATGCCCAGCAAATTACTTGAGGCAGTTGCCACATTTTTTACTGAGTATAGATTTGTTAAGAACTCTGATATTTTTTTTGGGCTTAATGGCTTAAGAATTGAATTGATATTCATAAAGTTAATGCTCGAGTCTTAATTGCTATCGCAACATTATAAACAGGACACTTGGATGCGATCCAACAGCTAACTTTGGTCTATAGAGGCATTGGAAAGAGCTCAGGAGAAGCTAAGTAAGATACATGGAAGTCTAGAATGCATTTTCATAACCAGAGAATCTAAAAATGTGTCTATAGTGGGGACCTAAACGAAGGCAACTATTATTAGAAGAGAATTATACCACGAGATCAAAAGTAACAACGGTAACTGATCCTCGAAAAGAACTAGTGCCCAGAGAAATACTTCGACGTGAGACTGAATAATCGTAGTGAATTGAGCAATTTATGCGCTCACGTATGCTCTTCTAAGAGAAGAACCGTTCTACGGTCCTAGCACGCAACTCTTTTGAGATTGCCTAGAGATTAATATTACACCATGTGGGGAAGCTGAATCAGTTAGTTAGGAGAGATATAGCAGACACCAGATCAGGTGGATATTCGCAGTATTGTACAGGGAAAAGGGTTTCGTAAGGCCAGAAGCTTACTGTGCAGTGGGAAGAGAGATTTCTAACAGAACACTTGCAAAAGCGAAGACAAGGAGAGGCAGTGATTCTTTTCATGTAAACGGGTGTCAGACAATTAAACCTATTGCTGTTTCATTTCAAAAATGAAGCACAGAACTAATCGGAAATAGTCCGAGAGTAAAAATTGAGAAAAATAAATAAAAACAGCAAATACTTTGATGTGATGTAAGTTGAGCCATAAATTTACCTCAGAAAGAAATAGCTCCAGAGCATATACTTCAAACACCCGTCTTTGTCTAAGATCGCCCATGGTGATTTGGCAGAACGGACAGAATAATTGGCAAATAATTTGAGGAATGTAGCTTCCAACAATAAATCCTTGTTTGAACTGTCAATGGTTGAAGGACCCTATCAGATGACCCCACAGTTAAAGCATACTTACCTACATAATTGTTCATTACAACCCTTCAGTCAGGATTACAACCTGGTTTCTCACACCACTTATATTGTGTGTGTGAATTTGATACATGAATGGCGGGATCAACAGTTTACAGTCGACTCCCAAAGACAGAGTTTTGAAAATCTGTTTCATGGCAATTTTATTTAACTCTCAGAATTTTTGAGAGAAGCCTGCGGAAGGAAAATTTTTTGTATTTTGATTTGATATCCTTGTCTGGGTCTCGAACCTTGGCTTTACGTCTAATAAGTGAACACACTACCTACTAGACTATGGCGACTTCAGGATTGACAATTGCTGCACATAAAACAGAAGCTGTCATGATGTTGCCGGAAGATAATTGAGAAGATGAAAATGACCGTTGGAAGCATGGTACCATTTAATGGTATAATCTTTATTTGCTCATCTACAACAATAGGGTCTCATAGGCAATTTTCTTGCAAATCTTAGATCACAAACTTTATTTAAAGAAATTTTTTACGTATTTCGTTTAGTTGGAAATGCTCGACTTGGGGGGTTTGAAAGAAATATCCAGAGAAATTGCAAATTCCATGCATTTTGTCAGTTTGCTGTACTTCTTCTATACTACAATAATAGTTAATTAGCCTTTCGATAGACAGTTTGACCTAAAAAGCCTTTTGTGACCCACTTTAAAACAAGAACTTTATAGCATATGTTCATGGGTACACATCAAAATGGACCTAACTGAAAGTGATGTCCAAACAACAAATTTTCCACCCTCAGAATATTCGCGTAAATCTCCAATTGAAATAAATATGATATCCTCTTTTTTTACGTCGAGGAGGGGCAAATGTACCTAACCGCACCATAGAGGAAAACGTCACATCCTCCGTGCGTGGGGACCTCAACCACTTAATCCCCCCGTCGTACCACTCGTACCGTGGACTGTTGTGCCCACTCCGGAACTACGGTGGTATTACCTCGGAGTCCTTTAGGCGCTTTCATACTCACATCTGAGTCCGGATTACATATTGAAGGTTGAGGAGAATTCTAAGTATCTCCACTATTCCTTTCGTCCAGGTTCCCGACTGGAACTTCGGTTGACACATGAGCTAGTGTTATTTATGCCGGCGTGCCTACATGTTCTGCAGCTTCCAGATCTCTCATGTCCAGTCTCAGAATGCGCTCCACGTAATTTATCTCTGAGGCTCATCCTCTGGAAGTCGCCATAGTCTAGTAGGTAGGTGTGGTGGCTTACATACATACATTCATAATTGGCCATTACAACCCTTCAGTCAGGATTACGACCTAGCTTCTCACACCACTTATGTTGTGTGCGTTAATTTTATACATGAATGGCGGGACCTAAAGTCGACTCCGAATGACAGATTTTTGAGAAGCTTTTCATGGCAATTTGCCAGAAATCTGCTTAGAGGAAGTCGCCGAAGAAATATTTTTCGTTTTGATGTCTGACCGAGGATTCGAACCCGGGCCTTTCGTCTAATAAGCCAACACACTACCCACTAAACCACGGCGACCACAACACGGTGTGTTGGCTTATTAGACGTAAAGTCTGTGTTCGTATCCCAGATCAGCCATCAAAATGAAATTGTAAAAAAAAATATTTCTTCGACGATTTCCTCTCAGCAGATTTCTGGCAAAATCTCTGAGATTAAATAAACGTTCAGCTGTAGGTCCCGCTACTCAAGTATAAAGTGAACGCAGTAAAATGAGTGGTGTAAGAAGCTAGGCTGTAATATTGACTGAAGGATTGTAATGGCAAATTATGCCTCCTAAAAATAGCCTTCGGATGCTAACAGGGTTACCAAATTAAATGTGTTGTAATTTGTGTCACCTATGCTTGTCGCAAATGGAAGACCTGACTTGTGTTCAACCATTTTCGTGGAACAATTTTTCCTATAAATAATATTATTTGAAATGTAGTTCAACAAAAGCCCAAATTGGTGTTGCCTTATTTACGAGTATCGAGTAAAAATGGCATTAAAACGAGTCTTTCCTCTGGAAAATCTTATATCTAGAATTCGCATTTATATGGCTGAACAATGGATAAAATGCAATAAAATTGTTTACTGGGTTATAAACTTCAATGTAGTATGCACGAATATGTGGTAGTTATAATAGTAGTTGTAGTAGTAGTAGCAATGGCTATTGTTAATGCAGTATTTGTTGCACATGAACATTTTTCATTTTTATTTTCAATCTATTGCTGAATAAAGCCATAAACTACAAATATTTCACACACACACACACACACACATACATGCACTACCCCATCTTTCTACGCCATTAAAACAAATTTTTGTTACTCACACTTGCAAGCAAATTGCCGTTATGCAATTTTTGTTTTTTGGTTTTGCTGCTCTTCCACTACAAGGTCCCTTTCAATCAAATGCAGGAGTGAGAGAGAGAACAATAACAAAAAATCAACACTCAACAATTGAACAAGAGAGTATGTTTTGCTTTGTTTGTATTTGGTTTTTATTATGTTTTCAATAATATTGTATGAAAAGATGAAGAGAGAGAGAGAGAGAGAGGAAGAGAAAGTGGATGATAGGAGTACCAACTCACACACACACCACACAACTAAAAAGAAGGGCATTTTCTCTAATACGGGCACTCTCAAAACGTTATTTTTCCATGGTTTTGTTTAGTATGCAGCATACATTGTTGTACACTCTTCCTTGACTCCTTCGTTGGCTGCTACACCCTGTATAGTCTTGTAAATGCTGTAGCACAAGCAACATACAACTGTAGTATGCTGTTGTTGTTATTATTATTGTTTATATGGTCATTTGTTTGATGTATTGCACTGTGTCCGGCATTTGTTTGTTTTTCTCCGTTTTTTTTGTCTTTTAGAAAGTGGATTCACTTTCTCTCTCTCCTCCACGCTCCTTGCTTTAGTTTTTGCTCTATTTACCCAGTAGATTTTCTCATTTATTTTTTTGTTCTTTCCCTTTCTCTTACTGTTTCTGTTTCTGTTTAATATTCTTTTTCTTTGACACTTTTAATTCCCATAAAAACTTTTGTTTTGTTTTTGTTTTTTGCCTTGGCGCCAGCAAAAGATGAATACCAGGAGGAAAAAAAATTCCGGTTTTTTTGAGGAATTTTTTCTCTCCAGGATATTTTGTAAATTTTCATCGATTATTTTTACAAAATGGAAGTTTTCATTTAATGAAATTATTAAAATTTTTTTCTTCCACTTCTCCACTCTTTTTTGTTTGTTTATTTTTCGAAGGCTATTGTTTAACATTTTCATGTTGTTGTTAATTAGTGTTCCATCAACAAAAAAAGTAAAAAATAATGAAAAAAAAAACAAAATTGTTGAACTGTGTTAAAGAGAAAATTGGGATTTTCGTAAGAAAAATTAGCTTTAAAGAGCAATCCAAATGATTACTTATTTTGGTCTTGTCTTATTTAATCCTTGAAACAGTTTTTAGAATTTTTTCAGTTAGGTTTACGACATAACTTCTCACAACACTGATGTTGTGTGTGTTAATTTTATACATGAGTGGCAGGATCTATAGCTTAAAGGCGACTCTGAACGACAAATTTTTGCTAAACTTTTTACGCCATCTAGGAAGAAAGTGAAAGAATACGTCATGAAACTATGACGAACAGACAGATGGCAAGTTCACTGTTTTGCCTCACCGACGCTGTCAAAGAAGAACGCTGTCAAGAACTTTGCGTAATCAACGGATGGAAAGCACTGAGAGAAACGCGGATATTTTAAAAGCGTTCAGAATAGAAGTACGCCTAAGGGGATCTACTTGACCAGCATTGGTTTCAAAATGCTTTAATGTTAGGGTATGTAGATAGGATCTACACAAAAAATTTAAACACCACATGCCCTCTAGTTCGTAATCTTCAATTGCAGTTAAAGAGAAACGGACCATAGCATCAGGTTTTAAAATACAAACTATAGGCGTAACTTGTGCAGCCCTTGCGCTGATCAACTTCTTCCTTTCCCTGATTTGGCGGAACTTGATTAGTACAGGGACTGCGTTTCACCCGTGGCATCACAACGGGCCGCCATGCGTGCTCAAGTGAGCTTTGTGATATCAGAGCTACCACTACGACCTAACCTATAGGCGATTTTATCGAAAACATTTCTGATTTTTTTCTTGTAGAAATGAATTTCAAAGTCGAAGAAATCCTGTTGCTTTGGTCACAGTTTTTCCTATTAAACTAAATTGAACTTTACATAAAAAAATTATCCTGATAAGGTCGCCGTGGTCTATTAAGTAGTGTGTTGGCTTATTAGACGAAAGACCCGAGTTCGAATCCCAGGTCAGATATCAAAACGAAAATTTGAAAATAATTTTTCTGTGACTTCCTCTCAGTAGATTTCTGGCAAAAACTCTGAGAGTAAAAATGCTTCTCAAAAATGTGTCGTTCGGAGTCGACTTTAAACTGTAGGTCCCGCTATTCGTGTATAAAAATTAACGCACACAACATAAGTAGTGTGAGAAGCTAAGACGTAGTACAATGGGTCAATTCGACCACCGAGTACTGTACTTGTCAGAATTGACAAGTACACGTCCTCTAACCTAACCTAACCTATCCTGATACTTTGACGCGGTCACATTTGAAATGCCTTCAGTCTCTTCGACCGTTAAACGAATCGATCCTAAATAGCAAACCTTTCACTACAGAGGAAAGATATTGTTACGGAAATGAAAAATCAAGATACTGGTATTTTACCTTTACATTGGTTAACATAAAAATTATAAAGTAAACAAACCTGTTTACAAATTATCGTACTGCTTAAAATGGTCAACAAGTAAACAAAAATACACAAACAACACTACAAGAATAAAGGTCAACAACGATGTTACATTTTTAGAGATTTCGTAGTCACGAATATTCGCATTCAAGAACATTCATCACTGTTTACTGTGACATGTAAAAGGAAAAGCAAAGCAGGTGAAGGAGTTAGTGAAATGAAGTCAGTCTTGTGTGAAGACGCGGTGCATGGTTTGAAGTTCTTCGTTAAAAAATCTGTTTGTCTGATTGTCTAGTACGTAATTGTCTATTGTTTATAAAAAGGGTGTAAATAGAGGAATAACAAACAAAAGCAATTGTTGTTGTTTACATTAAGTTGTGAACAGTGGCATACAGAATTTTGCGAATAATAAAGAATTTTAATTAAAATTAAACACAAATTTATTTTCATTTTGTTTGCAATCTACGAGCGCAAATGATAAAATTCTTTGTCTTTCAACAGATATCTGCTGTTTTTGTAACAGTAAGAAATCGAAGCAAATCTTTTTCCATTGCTTACTGAAATAGCAGTCAAGTATCCTTCCATTTATATTAAATCTTTGCCTGATTAATTTTAATTTAATCTCTCATTCATATGCTAATCTTATTATTATTGTCGTATCACACATTAATTTTCTTTACACCACCTTCTTGTCAAAATACTTGGATTTTTCATAATCCACGGTCATTAGTTACCTTTTGGACACCACAACGGTGCCATAAAACACCTTCAATAAAATGAAAATCGATTAATTATTTCATTAGACCAACACCACCATGTAGTATTTTCAATATCTGGCTGTAAAACAGTGCTCCATATGTTAGAATTTCCATGCTCTAGTTTTGGTTGGCCATCATATCTGTGGGACACAATCATTTATTATGGCTGTCACATCATTTTCCAAGTCATTTGAATTTGTTTGTTTGTTAGAATTTATTCGTTTGGCAATAGATTTGGCAACACATGTTTGTACTCATGTCCAGCGAGACGACAACGACAACAACGACGACGATATCTATCATTAATCCCCCCATACAAATACCACTGGAGTGGAATGGAGTGGTGCACATACGGATTGCTCAATAGTACAGTATTCGACAAGCGTCCAACTGCTACTACTTATCGGCATAGTATTTGTCATGCAGTGGAGTGCAGAGATGTGAAACAAATACTATTTAATGACTAGGTCCACTAACTATTTGACCATTTGCTTATCACACTCAGACTCCTGTCTTACATGCATATTGTCCACCGTACAAGTGTCCCAAAATAATAATAAATTAATTGATTAAAGCAATACGAATACCAATAAAAATATTTCATTTCAGTCTTCAACTACAAATTCAAAAAACAAAAAAAACCCTCTTGAATATCTAGTCGAGTGGTTATCCACGTACGTACGAGTATGCACTAGTAATTGTCACAGTATCACCTCTCATTTATTTATTTTTATAAAAAAAAATTATAATTTTCATAGTGTTGTTGTTGTTTTTGTTATTTATTTATTTATATTTTATTATTGTTTTTGTTGCTGTTGTTGTTCTTGTTGACAAAACATTTGTAAAAGTTTCGTTTTTTTTTTGTTTCTGTGATATTTTCCCACTTGCCAGAGTGTGTGATAAAACACAAGTTGGCCGGCCATTGATTACATTGTTTAACATGCAATATACTATACAGGAGACAGTAGGGTCTCAGTTAACATAGCATTTGAATAATCCTCCAAATATTGTCATCGAACTTCAGCTATCTGAATTTACTTGATCAATACGTCCAGCATTGTGTGACATGTTGACCAATCGAGCGGTCACTTTAATTACTTAATTTACCACTAACAACTCGATTAACGGATTTCGGCCTGCCGTAACACACCCTTCAAAGGCCCTCTGCTGCTTGTGGACATATGCCAGTTCCTCACACCAATCCATGATAGGACTTCTTCAACTTGGTCCTTCCAGTGAAGTGAAATGAAGTCAGTCTTGTGTGAAGACGCGGTTCATGGTTTGAAGTTCTTCGTTAAAAAATCTGTTTGTCTGATTGTCTAGTACTTAATTGTCTATTGTTTATAAAAAGGGTGTAAATTGAAGATATAGGGTCGTCCTTTTCGTCGACTTCCACAGATCGCCACATCAAATACCCGTCTCGCCGGAGCATCCCCCTCTTTTTGAACGACATGGCCGAGTTAGCGTAATCGCTAGATATTACGAATAGTACGCTGCACAACGTCTATGTCGTTGAGGTACTCATACAGCTGTTGAATCCGATCCGGAAATCTTCGCCAAATCGCACTGAACCGAAGATCTTACGTAGTAATTTTCTCTCGAATACTCTCAAGCCTGCTGCATTAGCGCATAACTGGGTCCCTTCCTCTGCGCCATAAAGAATTACGGGGAGGATAAGCGTCTTGTAGAGAATTATTTTTGCCATGCGAGAAAGGTCTGTGCTACTCAATTGGCTATTGAGACCATAGTAACACCTACTGACAAGAGTGATCCTGTACTTAGTATCCAGATTGACATCATTTTTTGTGGTAACGGCGGAGTCAAGATAAGCAAATTCCTTGACTGTATCAAAAGTATAGTTATCGGCCGTAATATGTGAATCAATACGCCGCACGGCTCTACTTGTCGATAACATATACTTCGTTTTGTCCTCATTTACTACCAGACCTATCTCAGTAGAATCTCGTTCAATAGCTCTAAAAGCAGCAGTAACATCTCGCTTGATACGCCCATGTCTATATCGTCAGCGTACGCAATCAACTGGACACAATTTTGAAAAATAGTACACTCCCGCCCTTTGCAGAACACTCTCCATGATAAGATTGAGGAGATCGCATAATTACGGATCGACTTTTCTGAAACCTGGCATGCTAGTAAAATGTTCGGAGAATTGCTTAGTGTTATTCTTCATAACCTTATCAGCTTCGCAGGTATACTAAACTCAGATATTGCGACAGAAACACGATCCCTTATAGAGCTATCGAAAGCTGTCTTATAGTCGACAAAAAGATGGTGTGTGTCAACTTGTTTTTCGCGATTCTTTTCCAGTATTTGTCGTCATGTGAAGATCTGATCAATGGTGGATTTGCCAGGTCTGAAGCCGCATTGATAAGGTCCAATCAGTGTCTTGACGAAAGGCTTCAGTTGTTCACACAGAATGCCTGTAAGAACCTTCCACTCGAGTGGTTACTTCTACAATATCCGCTTTATCCATTGAATTTATGAAGAAAACAATCGATAACCAAAGTGGTGTTTATCGATTACATACACACATACAAAATTGGTTATTACAACCCTTCAGTCAGGATTACCACTTATGTTTTGTGCGTTAATTGTATACATGAATGGCGAGACCTACAATTTAAAGTCGACACCGAACGACAGATTTTTTAGAAGCAGTTCAAAGCAATTTTGTTCGTTCTCAGAGTTTTTGCCAGAAATCTGTTGGGCGGCAAACGCCGAAGAAATATTTTCGTTTTGCTGTCTGACCTTTAGTCTAATAAGCTAACACACTACCTACTAGACTATGGCGACTTGCTTATCTATTGGTTCAGGATTTTCATTAATGCAGGCTGGAACAACCATTTTACTAATCTATGTGACAACCACATTATAGCACAGATGCTATAGTGTTTCGTTAACATCTCGGACCGGAACTTCATTATAAATGAAAGAAATTTAAGCCAAAATGCGAGCAGGCCATAGTCCTTAAAATGTGTATTCTTAAAAGATTTTTATTGACAGTCAGGCTGCCGTAAAAGCAATAGGATAGGGCCTGGCAAAGGTATGTGATTGAAGGGATTGGTACGTGATTGAAGTGATTGATAGATGATTGAAGGAACACTATAAGGTTTTTAGAAAACGAGTAGAGGAATCTTTGGCTCCTTGTTCTTCTCCTGGCAACGCATTTGTTACGGACTTGTAAAAATCTAGCTCGATTGGTAATATGGCTGTGGGACATAGTGGTCCTCGAGATGAATCCGAGTCGCTTGAAGGATAGATCTCAGTTTTGCGTAACTATGAACTTTGAAGTCGCCGTGGTCTAGTGGGTAGTGTGTTGGCTTATTAGACGAAAGGCCCGGGTTCGAATCCCAGGTCAGACATCAAAACGAAAAATATTTCTTCCGCGACTGCCTCTCAGCAGATTTCTGGCAAAGACTCTGAGCGAAAAAATTGACATGAAAAGCTTCTCAAAAATCTGTCGTTCGGAGTCGACTTTAAACTGTAGGTCCCGCCACTCATGTATAAAATTAACGCACACAACATAAGTGGTGTGAGAAGCTAGGTCGTAATCCTGACGGAACGGTTGTAATGACCAATTATGTATGTATGTATGAACTTTCGGTAGTGGTATAACTAGCTCGCTGCAGGATATCTGTAAGTTCAACGGGAGGTTAATACCTGAATTCCTCACAGGACATTGTGATGTGAGGTCGACGATGTGAAGCTAGCATTTAGTCGTGAAACTTTAAAAAGTTTCTCGTAAAGATAGTTTAATAAAAAGGAGCTTAAATCTTACCACATTGGTTAGTATATTCGAGACCCTACTCTTTTATGTTTTTGTATTCACGTATGAGTATATATTTTTAATTGAAGTGCATTCAAGTTAAAGTATCGCTTGTGTATGTGTACTTTTGTGGCTAAGTGTATGTATATGTATGTATGTAACACAGAGTCGAGTTGAGTTAAAGTGTCACTTTAATAGTGACATTATAAACAAACATTAATTGGCTGTATTTTTATTATTTTTTTTGTTACTTTTTTGTTACTGTTGCTGTTGCTATTATTGTAATTGTTATTCGGTTTTTTTTTTATTTATTTTTTATATTCTTTTTTAATGTTGCAAAAACAAAATTGTTAATTATACTGTGACAAACACTTAAAAAAAAACGAGAATAAAATAACCGACAACTTTATTTTTCACAACATTTTTTTAATGAATTTATTTTGTTTTGTGCAGCAATTTTATTTGAAAATATTTATCAAAATGCAGCATTAAATTTAAAAAAAATTTTTTTTATTCTAAATTTAGATTTTTTTCCATAAAAAAAAAATTTTAAAACTGTTGACTGGTTGTCTGTTGTCAGCAGCCTGATTTAGATGGTGTCGCCTAAACCGTATTTCAATTTACACCTCAACCAAGAATTCAATTAATTACGCCGGAAAACGACAAAAAAAAAACTAAAATTCAATAAAATTTTTATTAATTTAAAACAGATTCTATTGTGTATGTGTCTGTGCGTTATATTTTTCATTAGATTGTAATTAAATATCAGGTTGGTAATTGAAAATATTGAGAACGTACATACATGTTGAAACCAAATCGGTTTATAATACCAGAGTCAGGAAAATTTGTTTTATGGCGGGTCCACTTGAAATTTAAATAAAATAGAAGGACCTGCTAATGCGGTATTACACACATACCTACATGATTGGTCATTACAACCCTTAAGTTAGGATTACGACCTAGCTTCTCACACTACTTATGTATATTGCATGTAAATTTTGAACATGTTGACTCCGAACGATAGATTTTTTGAGAAACTTTTCATGGCAATTTCATTTACTCCCAGAGCTTTTGTCAGAAATCTGCTAAGAGAAAGCCGCCAAAAAGATATTGTTTTATATTTTCGTTTTGATGACTGAACAGTGGCCTTAACGTCTAATAAACCAACACACTTCTTCCTGGACTATGGCGACTTCTGAATATAACATCGTTTAAATGTCCACCACAACTTCTCTGGGTTGTAAGCATCCAAGATCTCCAATTTTCCATTTGCTTGATGGCATGAGCTATGTTAATTTTGTATTAAAGGCTTATTATAGTTGTAAAAACTTATTCAAGTTTGGTTAGGTCGAAGTGGTAGCTTTGATTACCAAACCTCACTTTAGTCCGCATAGCGGTCCATTGGAAGTGCAGTCCCTGTATTGACCGAATTCCACCAAATTAGCGAAGAATTTCGACAACACAAAGGCTGCACCTTATGCAAGTAATGCTTAATAAAGAAAGAAGAGGTATTGTTATGTTTTTACCTTTTAAAAACGTTTAAAATATGTGTTCCTAATTGCAATTAAAATAAAAATTTAATTTCTGTGTGTCACTGTCCACAACTTAATGTAAACAACTACAATTGCTTTGTTCGTTATGCCTTTGTTTGCACTCTTTCCATAAACAATAACAATTACTAGTTAATTGTTCGACAGATCTTTGTAACGGCGAACTTCAATACCACGATTATTCTCTTCAAACACTGTGAATTTTCACACAAGACTGACTGAATTTTTACTAACTCCGTTGCTTGTTTTGTCTTGCCAGTCGGATAAATAATCTGCGAGTCGAATGTTCGTGGTTTCGCCTCCTAGAGGCAACTGTAAACATCGTTTTTTCATTGTTGATGTTTGTTGTTGCATTTTTGTTTACTTGTTTGTAACTTTTTTTATATTGGTATCTATATTGGTCCACATTTTTCGGTATGCATTGGAGTATTGTATGCTTTAGCTCTCAAATGAATTGGTATCGTCTGAAATACGACAATTTTGTAGGTTCACGTTTCACAAATGCATATTTCCATTGGGTATGATTTTACGATGTAAATAAGGTCTGTTGGACTCCGTTGCTCTGGTGTAAACACGTGCCATTGTCTATGGTCGTCTATGGACGAATAAAATTGACAAGTAATTTGTCACATGAAGTCGCGGTAGTCTAGCGGGTGCTGTGTTGGCTTATTAGACGTAAACGCCAGGTCAGACATAAGAACGAAAACACAAAAAAAATTATTTCTTTCGGCAAACTCTTCTGAGTAGAGTTTCCGGCAAAGACTCTGGGATTAAAATAAAATTTTGCCATGAAAAGTTTCTCCATTATCTGTTGTTCGGAGCTGAGCTTAAACTGTAGATCCCTAACACATAACATAACATAACATAATTGGCCAATACAATCCTTCAGTCAGGATTACGAACCAGCCTCTCACACCACTTATGTTGTGTGCGTTAATTTTATACACGAGTGGCCGGACCTACAGTTTAAAGTCGACTCCGAACGACAGATTTTTGAGAAGCTTTTCATGGCAATTTTTACTCTCAGAGTCTTTGCCAGAAATCTGCTGAGAGGAAGCCGCCGAAGAAATATTTTTCGTTTTGATGTCTGACCTGGGATTCGAACCCGGGCCTTTTTGTCTAATAAGCTAACACACTACTCACTAGACCACGGCGATTTCACTTACATCCCTAACACTCATGTATGGAATTAACACACACAACATAATTGGTATGCAAAGCTTGGTTGTAATCCTGACTGTGGGGTATATAGATTCAATAAAATGCCTGTAAATAACTGTCAAACTTTAAAAGTCCTTGTTAAAAGACCTTATGGTTGAAAGTCAATGTTTTTTATTCTTTCAATTTTATCATTTTATAACAACTTAGCCGTCATCACATTCAATTTTATTGCGAAACTAATTTTCGAAAGGCAATAAAAACGTTTGCCAAATTATAACACAAATGAGCTTAAAATACTATCATTTGACTTCTGGTTGTTTAATAAAAAAAAAAATTAAGGCGTGGAAGCCTTCGTTTTTTTTTTTCATTTAATTCCCCTTCATAACAACATCAACATCCGGATTAAGGCAACGCAAAAGAATATTTTTCAATAAAAGATTCTCTTTGAGTTTTACTTTGAATCATGCCGCCAAAGTGTACATGAAACAATCATGCATTTGGAAATGGAGTTCAAGTTGGCGACCGGTCTGGCATCATAATGTTGAATTTAAAATGATTCTCTTTAATTAAGTTTTAAGCAGAGACATAGACATAGACAGAGAGAGATAAGAGAACAAGATCTCAAGATCTAATCGCGTTCTAATAATCACAGAGGCTGTACATTAAGAGCCTACTTAGAAAGGAAAGAAACATGGAATCAAAGGTTAGCAGCCGCTTTAAAATTATAATTAAGTGAACTCAGATTATTTCTCACCTTTTTAGGGTTCTCCACTTATACACAACATCTCTTTCTTTAAACATTACAAAGTAATTCGTTGGTTAAAGTAAGGCTAACCAGAAATCATGAACATTTTTTTAAAAACTTAATAGCTTAAACAGGATACAACAACAGCAACAACTACTAAATTGAACATTATGATTATAATTCTCTCACCATCATCATAATCATCATCATCCTCTTCATTACCATTGTTACGGTTATGGTAGCCATCGTCAACGCCTCTGTTATCCTGTCTGAACCTCCAAAAAAAAAAAAAAAAAGAATGAAAAAAAAACTCAAATTAAAGTGAAGTGAGGTGTAGTGAAGTGTTTGGCATTCGAACTCTTTTTAACACTCAACTAATAGGGATGATGCCGGCCAAAGACGAGCATGATGCTGAGGATGACGTTGCCAATGCGGATATGCTTGTGTTAATGGTGGAACCTTCATAAATCATTATTATCATGGATATTGTCGTCGTCTTCATCATTCTTACTTTTCATACGTTCATACATATGTTTTCATATGTTCTCTTCCATTTTTTCATCTTTAGTAGCAGCTAGTGTGTGTGTGTGTGTGTGGTAACATGTGACTGAGACCTACTGCCACATCCTACTCATCCTGTCTACAAGAAAAATATTAAAATTTATTGCTCCTGCTAAAAAACTCAATAATTTGTCGGCAGGATATTTGACTGGCCTTTGTTCGTTTATTTGTGGTGAAATTTCAAGCAGGAATCGTTAAAAATTTTTCTTCGATTCTTCTCTGTTCAGAGATGTCACGTGAACAGAATCATTGTGTCCTGGCATTACATTACTATAGTAATTGCAGCAACGAGATTGGGAGAAAATAGTTCTTCAATTATTGAATACATACCCAGTCTAATGTCGAAGAATAAAGCAATACCTAGACTTCTTTTGTGCAGATGATCTTACTGATCTGTCAAGATAATGCAAGGGAAGCGGAGTACATGCTTAGCTTTATGTACACGAACAATGAAAGCACATCTTACTGTTCCGCCGAGATTGAAGGTTAAAAGTCTGAGCCGCTACATCTGAAGTTCTATACACTTTCCGGACAATGAAAAATGAAGTATGAAGGACTTGGACTACGCTTGCCTTTCCCTCTGGTTTATATTTAGCTAATTACCTACGTACCTATCATTATCTCCTTACCCTGGTATACTCTATCTCAAGTATCTCTAAATATGTTGATCTTAAACTGCTATACACGCGTTACAATCAACATCTTAAATTTAAGCATAAAAAAATGAAAAATGAAGTGAATTATCTTTCTTCACATTCTTCTTCTTCTTAATTGGCCATAACAACCCGATTAACGGATTTCGACCTGCCGCAACACATCCTTCTAGGCGCCTCTGCTTCTTGCGCGCCTACGCCAATTGGTCACACCAATCGATGACAGGGGTTCTTCGATTTGGTCCTTCCAACGGATACAAGGTCGTCCTTTTCGCCGACTTCCGCAGATCCCCGCATCAAACACTCGTCTCGCCGGAGCATCCTCCTCCATTCGAACTGGATATTAATACGCTGTACAACGTCCATGTCGTTGAGGAGCTCATTTCTTCACATTACCCCTCTTTATAGCACATTGAATTCCACGTATCTCCATATATTCATTGGTCGACTATGGTTCCTTGAGTATGCCGGTTTGTATTATGTAGGTAGCTTGTTAGCTTGTTAAACGTAAAGCCCGGGTTCGTATCCCAGGTCAGGCATCAAAACGAAATATGAAAAAACAAATTATTCTTCGGCGATTTACTCTCAACAGATTTCTGGCGTTGGGCTGGGTAAACACCCAATTCGTTGACTTTTGAGGTGAAATTAATACCACACAGGCTCCAATTATGAGTCCTGCTGCTGATATATTCTCCGCATTACAGAATCGGCATACTAGATTTAATTCCATGCATGAATGCCACTGAAAAATGGCCGATGTACGTTTCGGGTTGTTCTTAATATAACTCCTCAGATGGAGAACAAACATTGCGAGCTGAACTACTACTTGACCCAGATCCTAACAGGTCAGGGATGCTTTGGGAGGAAAAAAATTGTGTGGATGAGGAGGAAGATGCGGAACATATTCTAACATGCTGCCCTAGATTTAGATGGGCAGGGGAAACGAGTTTAGGACCAAAACGGCTTATAGAAGGAATGTTGAATTCTTGGATCCTATGGAGCCAATACAGCCAGAGAGTGGCAGAGGTTGTATATGAATTCCGAAGGTTGGCGGTACGAAGACAAAAGTTGATTTATGGTAAGAAAACTTTAAAGCCTATAAGGCACCCTCGCAGAGGCAGAGTGGTTGAAGGATATAGTGGGTAGATTTAATATGAAAGCACCAGCGATGGTGAATCATGCATTCTTTCGAAGATTCCCACCTCTGCCTCAAGATAAAAAAGAAAACAAAAATGCTAGTGGATAGTCTAATCCATGCCTCCAAGTGTTTTTTATATCAAAACCCATCTAGTTTGAGAAAAGTCTTGGCATATTTCAGACTTCAGTTTGGTTAAACTTCCTATTAAACAAAAATATTCTGATGATATGCAAATTCATTTGCCTAATGACTGTAGAGCGACTCTATTTCCTTTGTCTAGCAGGTTTGTTTCGAAAATAAAAAAATCTTGATACTGGTGTTTTGCTTTTACATCGCTTGACATTAAAATTATAAACAAAATTTACAAAAACAAAACAAAGCTGTTTACAAATCACCCTACCGCTTAATATAATAACAAATACTAGCTTTAAAAACATTGCAAACAAGTAAACAATGATTTACATTTATAGAGATTTCGAAAAGGTGAAATCCTGAACATTCACCTTCAAGAACATTCATCGGATTTTGCCATGTAAAAGGAAAGGCGAATCTGGCAAAGGAGTTAATGAAGTTAAGTCAGTCTTGTGTGAAGACGCGCTGTATTGTTTGAAGTTCTCTAGTACAAAGATCTGTTGAATAACTATCTAGTAATTGTTATTGCTTATGCAAAGGTTATAAACAGTGGAATAACAAAGAAAAGCAAATTGTTGTTGTTTACATCAAGTTGTAAACAGTGGCACACCGAATTGTGCAAACAATAGAGAAATTTAATTAAGAACTAAACACAATTTATTTTTATTTTATTTGCAATCTTCTACGTGCTTGTATTTTAAATGTTTTTAAAAAGTAAGTACAACACAATACCATTCTCGAGTCAATCTCATTCGGGCATTTGATTTAGCAGCATCGAATCCTTTATTGTAAATTATAAGCGCCACTAGAACCGCTTGTACAGTACGATTGCATGATGTATGAAAAGGAAGCACAGAATATGTTCTATGAATGAATAAACGAATGAAATCCATTGGTAATGACATGAGAGATTTATTTTAAAGCCATTTTTATAATTTAAAAATCGTAACATAACAGAATGAAATACGATTTTCATTCAGGTTCTGTAATTAATTTAATTATAAGACGCTTAATATTAAACCAAGATTTTTCCATTTTCTATAGCCACCTGGTATACCAACAAGACATCACAGCTGAGATAGCTTCATATGAGCAGCGGATATCAGTGGCGGTTAGTTTCTTTTTTTTTTTGTTTTGTTTTTATTTCAACCAGTTCTTCTTAAAAGAAAAAGAAGACCAAAAAAAAAAAAGAAGAAGAAAAAAAATTATTTCGTAACCGAAACGCCATACAAAAATCTACGTTTCAATAGCCACAGTGTATTGACGAAAAGCCCTCATTAACAAACTCCCAAAGGGTTTAACGAAAAATCAACACAGGCACACACAGAGAGAGGGAGAGAGAGACAGTCAAATAAAATAAAAAGAAGGTGAGGAAGAGGGAAAGAAGTAAAAGAAACCATGACATAAAATATAATAAAGCCTTTGGCACCAAATACATTATTATTGTTGTTGTTGTTGTTGTTTTATGTTGTTGGCGACGGTGTCTGTTCCTATTAATCAAAGAAGATCTTTATTCTTGAAGCTTCTGGTCTGTGCGTTCATATTGTATTTGTATATCCCTCTCTAGCCGTCTGTCTACTGTTTTAATAGCCTTCCAGCCAATGTGTCTGTCTGTCCGTCTATTCCGTTGTATGATAATTATAATGTTTTGATGTTTTTTTTAATCAAAAAATCAAACAAAACTCTGCTATTTTTTGTCAGTCACCATCGTCATCATCATCATCATAATCTATGCCACATAGAGGCTGTTATTAGACTAGAGATTTTCATTTTCAACAACAGCAGCCAAAAACACTATTGTTGACTACCTGTTTAGGGATTATTAAAGATCAAATTATACTCTGTTCTGCTCTCTGAGGCGTTTTTTAGTTTCAAGAAAAAAATAAAAATAAAAACAAATTTAAAAAATATTTTTCCACAGAGTTTGAAAAGGTCCTTATGACTTATGAACGTCTTAAACAAATATGGTATCAGGTGTGGAAATCTGTATCTCCTGTTATAAAACGACAATTGGATACCCTTTAGCCAGTTGACATTTAATATAACAAAAAAAGAAAGCTTCTCCAACAGATTTTTGATGATATGCTACTAGGCTGAACAATGTAAAGAGACTATCAATGGATGTGTCGCTATAGCAGCCAATAACATGCAAAAATGGTTAGGTGATCGTGGTCGAGCGCCGTTAACATTTCTCATCTAAGTGCCTCATTTATCATTCAAGTATGAAAGTGTAAACAAATCGATGTTTGTGTCCTTTTTCAGTCTTCGCGCATGTCCAAGATAATACATGTCTGGATCACGCGTTCGCTATTTATCTTATGTGAAGCAAACAAGCAATTTTGGTATACGTTTTGCCGAAGCAAGAAGTCACCGTTGCTCATCTCGTAGATAGTGTGATTACACGTGAGGCCACGCTCCAAACTCCAGGTCAGACGTTGCGATCAAAACGAAATATGAAAAAATATTTCTTCGGCGACATCCTCTCAGCGGATTTCTGGCAAAAACTCTGGGAGTGCGATAAAATTGCCATGAAAAAGTTCTCAAAAAAAATCATTCGTTCAGAGTCAACTTTAAACTGTAGGTCCCGCCACTTTTAAATAAATTTAACACACACACAACGTATATAAGTTTCATGAGTAGCTAGGTCGTAATCTTAACTGAAAGGTTGTAATGATCAGTTATCCATGAATGCATATAAGGAAGAACACCATTGTAAGCTATTCCATGTGATTCATTTTTTTCATTCAAATTGATACCCAAGTTAATACATCTTTGGATCACTCGTTCGCTCATTCATTTCATTTGTAGTCGATGAATTAGTTTCCTATCTCTTGTTTTTGGTATTAGAGTTGGGGAGCGAGAGAGATTGCCATTCTAAGGGACAATGGTCATAGCATACGACGTAATTCTATCGACAAAAGCCATCATTATTGCTGGAAATGATCAGGCTCTTGAGGCCACCGTGGTCTAGTGGGTAGTGTGTTGGCTTATTAGACGAAAGACCCGAGTTCGAATTCCAGGTCAGACATCAAAACGAAAATTTGAAAATAATTTTTCGGTGACTTCCTCTCAGCGGATTTCTGGCAAAAAAAACTCTGAGAATAAAAAATTGCCATAGAATGCTTCTCAAAAAATGTGTCGTTCGGAGTCGACTTTAAACTGTAGGTCCCGCCACTCGTGTATAAAATTAACGCACACAACATAAGTGGTGTGAGAAGCTAGGACGTAGTACAATGGGTCAATTCGAACACCGATTACTGTACTTGTCAGAATTGACAAGTACACGTCCTCTAACCTAACCTAACCTGATCAGGCTCTTGCCTATTTTGTCATTAGGCAGCCTGTATCGAACGTGCAGTTCTTCTGTTATTACGAAACTTAGTTAGCGATTTAAAGAATTTCTCTACTATTTCTTGGACAACAGCTGGTATTGACTGCTTTCAGTTTCATCGTTTCATTACCGCAGTGTCTTACCCTTCTTATGATTTCTGAGAGTGCCTTCATGGGATAACGAAGATGAAGTTGCCATAGTATAGTAGGAAATGTTTAGACTTATGAGACATGAGACCTCGGATCAAATATCAGGTCAGATATTGCCATCAAAACAAAATATAAAAAAGTATTTCATCGGCGATCAAATAAGATTGTCACGAAGAAGTTTCTCAAAAATTTGTCGTTCGGAGTCGACTTTTAACTGCAGAGTCTGCCACTCTTGTATAAAATTAACACACAGAACATAAGTAGGATGAGTATCTTGATCCTGGGTTTCTGCCGACTAATATTTCTTTATTTCTCGTTTTTGTAGAAATGTCTGGCCTGCTCTCTGAACCGTGGCCTCACGTCTAACGAGCTAACACACTGCCTACTAGACTACAGTAACTACTGCACATGTCATCAAATAAAAATTCTTAGAAACAAGAAGATAGTAAACTGGCTAAGATGAGAATTCGATTCTACGATTTGTTGTATTTTTATGCAGACCCCCCATTACATTGTTTAAGAAAGACTTCATTCCTCAATTCCTTCCTTCATTCCTCTTCAATCCTCATTGCTAAGTACAAAAACTGCTTTCGATTGTTGTTCTTCATTTTTTTTACCGAACGGGATGGCTGAACAGTTTAGATCATATGGATTCCTGTAAGTCAGCATCATTTACGAATTTCAATGGATTTGAGAGAAGTAATTAGCTGCTCTTCTTTAAACATAAAATTCGACATGATTTTACATAAGATTTGCATAGTAGATTGGCGTGTAGGGGTATTGTCTCGCTCTCTGCTACGATAAGGCTATTGTCGTGTAGAGATGCAAGAGTACTGCAACCATACGATCTATTATACTGTCTGTAACCTAGATAGACTATGCCAATAATGTCTTTTTCAAAATTTTGATTTTTTTTACACCGAGGAAGGATAAATGTACCTAACCGCACCATAGAGGAAGCCGCCACATCCTCCGTATGTGGAGTCCTCACCCACTAAATGCTCCTGCCTACGTTTCGTGGACTGTTGTGTTTGTCCACTCCGGAACTACGGAGGTATTACTTCGGAATGAAAGCCTTTTGGTCATTTGGCTCCTGCGTGCTTACATCCAAGTCAGGATTGCGTGTCGAAAGTTGAGGAGACTTCTAAGAGTCTCAACTATTCCTTTCATCCAGCGTCTTGTTTGGAGTTTCGATTGGCACCTTTGCCAGTGTCATCTATATCTGTGTGCCTAACTATTCCGCTGCAGATCTCTCTTTTTCAGTCTTAGAATGCGCTTCACGTAATTCGTCACCGAGGCCCAATTCCTTCCAATCGCCGTAATCGTTCCAATTTTTGACGTCAGCACAGAGCGATAGCTCTGCCAGCCTGCACATTCGGAAACAGCGTGCTCTTCAATCATCAATTATTTCCCCTTCCTCGTAAAGACAGTAATGGGAGGCTGTCTTGCCCATTCTGTGCAGATATTTCCTAAAATATCCCTGACCCGATAGCATCTGTGTAATGTAGCCATTTACCTTTCTAAATTTCCAATAAGTCTTCAGAATGGTGATTCCTAATACCGCACAGGTTCAAATATTATTTTCTGATCTCCTAATTAGAGGAGCTCTTCTAGCCGATTACTATTCTCTTTGCAGATATCGTGTCTGAAGTATGCATACAAGACTGGGGGATAGTGTATTGCAACTAGTATCGCGGAGTTGGGAACGGACCTCTTGCGGGTAAACTTCTAACCATAATGGTGTCGACTTTTTCTAAAGAATCCATCTGATGTCTTAGATTCGAAACTGTGGAGTATTTTAGGCTTTCTAAAGTAATCATCTTGGTTCTAAGGTGATTATACTGTTTAAGGTGTTTAAGGATCTGAATTATCTTTGCTTAGCAGATTGCATTCAATCAATCAAATCTATTCATCATTCATGGCATAGGGACCACACTCAAGAGGGAGAAAGTTTTTATTAAAAAGCCTTATGAAGTATTCGATTTAACCTCCTCAATATGAATACTCATCCGCGGAAAAGGTCATGATTAGCATTTTTACGCTCCAAGAAAAAAAGCCACATCAATTCTAACTTTCTGGAATAAATTTATTCGGAGTAAACCTTTCCCATACGCCATAATAAAGACATCAAGTGCTTGCCATAAGGCCTAGTCATATATAGACGGTGTCTAATTGATTTATTCATGGATTAATTAAAGAAACTAAAAAGAAGCAAAAACAAAAAACGAAAATACAATAACAGATGCAGGCAAAGAAGAGTTTAAAAATTGATTTCATTTGGTTATCAAAAAAGGGTTCACTTTATGAAATGTAAAGGGAAGGTATGCCTACCATTAAAAATCAAAACAAATATTTTTATGGAACATAGCAGGATAGTACGATATAATTTTCAGTTTAATAGCCTTAAGGAAATCTTATTTATTTAGTAAGTGTTTACAACTAGGTATCCTTCCCTTGTTTTTGTTAAATTTTTTTTGTGTGGAATTTAATTATTAAAACCACACATGTTTCTCACATCTTTAGTACAATGCAAGACAGTTAAAACCGTGTGTGTGTGTGTCTCTTTCTTGTCTTTCTTGTTGTTCCTAATGATTTTTCAAAAAGCTGAGCTGAAGGTGGTGTGCTGTAGCACGCCATGGGGGAATACATTTTTCAGTCACTTGTTCTTTGGCTTTAATTTCTTCAAAAAAAAAAATTATTGTTGTTCCCTGTTGTTGTCATTATTAATCGATACCACCATCAACGATTTCTTTTGTTTCGTTTCGTTTTGTTTTGATTTTCCTTTGCTGCTCTGTTGTGTTTGTTTGTTTTCTGTTTTTTGTTTCTATGTTCTGTTGTTGTTGTTGTTGTTGTTAATTTAATAAATTCATTTCATTATTGACAAATAAATTTATTGTTGTTGGTGCTGCGGTGTTGTCTGTTGTTTCAACGCAATAACGTTTCGAAATGTCTGCCGGTAGAGTCGATAGCTGCCTTCCTTATGCTATGGAGTTTGAGTTTGAGCATGTCATGCAAATGTCTGAAAGGAAAAATGAAAAATTATTCTTTAATGTGTATTGGAATGTCAATATTAAACTGAACAGAGAAAAAAAACTTTGTTTTTTCACTTTTCTTATGCTGATGTTTACGCAAATATTTCCGATTTCTTTCATTTATGATTACAAACACATAGTCAAACATACGTACATATATGTAGCAGGTGAAAGAAGAATATTTGTTTTCCATATACAGTCGGCGAGACAAGTGCGCTTCTAAAATACGCCCATCCAACAAAATTGCTCTCAAATTGCTTTATTTGTGCTCATTTGCCTAGCGGGCCGTAAACACTTTTCGCTCTTTTTTATGTCCAATACTCCATGATTCCTACTCATGCAGTTATAACACTACTTGTAGCCTTAAGTGAGGATTACAACCTAGTTTCTCACACTACTTAAGATGCGTGTATCAATTTAACATATGAGTGGCGGCACCTACATTTAAAAGTCGATTTCGAACGGCGGTTTTTACCAGAAATCTCAGCAAAACTCATCGAAGAAATATTTCTATTTCATATTTTCGTTTTGATATCTGATCTGCGGTTTAAACCCTGGCCTTATGTCTAATAAGCCTACGGGAGACTTCATTCCGCATCTCATTTTTACTATTTAATTTGAATTTATTCTTCTTCTTCTTAATTAATTATTACAAACCTTTCAGTTAAGAATACCACCTAGCTTATCACACCATCCATGTTGTGTGTGTGTTAATTTCATACATGGACTACGGTTTAAAATCGACTCCAAATGTCAAAACTTTTGGCTTATGTTTGAGATATCTTAAGCCAGGCTTTCATCTAATAAGCCAACATACTTCTTCCCCTCTAGAGGGAACAGATCAGTAATGTTATGTGTCTAGGTGTGTCTATAGCCTGTTATTGGCAGTAATTGAACAGGTTTACTGCTGGGCTTAGATAATGCAAGTCTGCAGTTTATCCTGTATTGGTTTCATTACAGGTCACTGCGAGATTAGATCGGAATATTGCAGGATATGTTGCAACGGACTATTGCAGGATATATTGCAATCGAAAATATACTCTGCAACTATCCATTCCTTAGGAGGTTGTGTTTGAAACCCCTGGGCAGGGGTTTTCTTCGACTTCTTGTACTCTTTGTCGGGAGCCGACATTGATGTCCTCTATAGGTTTGTAAATAGGTTGAACTTCAAGGTTGTAGTCGCGTTCTCTTAAATGCTTGTCGTCCACCAGATTTTTCCTTCGTCTCTTTATCCTCCCCTTTCATACCTTCTCTCCTTTTCCTTTTCCTTTTTACGAGGACGTATTTCCAATAGGTTATTGTACTTGCCGCCATAACAAATTCAAGTCCTCAAATCTAACCTAACCTTCTAGGCTATACATAGATACACACATACATACATAATTGGCCATTACAACCCTTCAATCTGGTTAGCTTCTCACACCGCTCATGTGGTGTGCGTTAATTTTATACGTGTGTGGCGGGACCTACAGTTTAAAAGTAACTCTAAACTTTTTTATGGCAAGTTTACTTTACTCTTAGAACTATTGCCAGAAATCTGCTAAAAGGAAATCGCCGAAGAAATACTTTTTTTCACAATGGAATACGACCGCGGGTTTAATGTCTAATAAGCCAACACACTACCTACTAGACTATGGTGACTTCAAGCAAAGGCGATTTCAAAAATTTATAAGGAAGGAAGGCTAATGAATGAACAAGGGATTGACCTAAAGTGCTGAAGCTGAAGTGGTTTCTATTAGTATTTATAATTGGCATTGGGGCTCCCTAAAAGTTTTCATTTTTAATATAGAAAGTGAAGCCTTTGGCCATATTTTTTATCACATACTGTAACAAAACGTTTAACCTATAAATTTATAAACGAACTTCTATGAATGTACGTTCATATTAATCTATACCCAACACTCTCATTTTGATTTGCACACACACACCAACACACACACGTATAAACGTATTATGCTTTACCTATATACATACACACACACAAATATACACTTTATTCTATTGGGGTAATCCATACAACAATCGATAACATAAATCTCTCCATTGCCACATTACGAATGCATAAAAAAACCAAACTTTACACACACGTATTCGTACGTACATATGTATGTAGAGACATACCAACATGCTTATGTAAACGAGTAGTGGTGATGGAAATTCATCGAATAAAGAAAGGACGTGTGTGCGTGTGTGAGAGAGAGAGAGGAAGAGAAAACTGTGATATTTTATTTAAAAAACTAAATAAAACATTACAACAAAAAGAAGAATAAAAAGGAAAATACAACAAAATAATGACTTCACTTCCGTGACCATTCGACCATGAGTAGAGAGAATGGTAGCCAACATCGAAACACTAGTACAGCTATAACAGTGTTAAAACAACAACAAAAAGCAGCAATAGCGACAACAACAACAACAACAATACTGGCAACCATAAGCAGAGAAATATTTATGATTTATTACACGAGTCAACTTTGATTGATTTCTAGTGTAGATTTCTGTTTCTGTTGTTTTGTTTTGATTTCTTCTTGTTGATGTTGCTGTTGTTCTTTTTTTGAAGCCAATGAATAAAGGATTTTTTACATATACACCACACACATACACACACAAGCAGTACAGTTCTAAACACTTTTATTCTTTTACTGACACACACACACACACACACACACTTAAACAAACAAATCTTTAATGGTTGTATATCGTGTAGAGCAGTATAAAGCATGTGATGTTTTATAGATCAATGCTCACATTTTATTTTTTTCTCTCTCCCTCTCTCCGTCTCCCACTCTCTCGCTAATTTTCTGTAGAAATATGTTCATTTGTATTGGTGTTTACATACATACACACATACGTCTGTATGTATTCCTTTGGGTATTCATTCATTCATACGTTTATTGGTCTAAGCGAGTGCACAATAGTTGGTGTCAGAACTATCGACACGTAAGTAAATCTCAGTGATTTTCCATTTTCTTTGGGTGTGTGTTTATTTTTCCTTTTTCTCTTTATTTTTTTGTGTTTTGTTTTTAGCAAACAAACAGTAATCATAACAACAACAACAACAACAATATCAGCTTTCAATACGATTACAATAACAACAATGCTACAGCAAGTAAGCGGAATGAATGAAAAAACGGAAAGGACCGTCTTTCACATCATTCATCTGCAACAGAGAATGAAGTAAATCGTCATCATCATCGTCATCATCATCATCATCATAAAATATAACAAAAATATCAGCCATCGCCAAGCATTAGTTTCTCTATTATACTCTCGCTTTCTCTTTCTCTCTATTCCTCTCTCGTTGGTGTCATATTCAGCTTCTATGGTCATAGAGTCTGTTTTATGGTCACATACACATACGGTTTGTTTGGTTTGGCTTTGGATTTGAAATGTTAAAAATCTAAAAACATAATAAACTTGAATGAATTTCATTAAATTTGGTGCTTGGAAAAGAGAAGAAGAAGAAGAAATGGTAACAGAAAGGATACGGAAATCAAAAATACACTAAAAGAAAGAAACACTTCACTTTGATGGCATTTTTTAGTTTTTACGCTGAGGAGGTATAAATGTACCTAACCCCCCATCATCTCCCGTGTGTAGGGACTAAATATCCCCCTTTTTTTTGACTCCTTTTGCCCACTCCGGAACTACCGTAGGATTATTTCGAATTGGAGTCCATCTGGCCATTTGGCCCTTCACATTCATATCGGCGTCCGAATTGTACAACAAAAATGTTTAAACGTCCACTCTACTTCTCTCATCCAAGTCAATCTTCTTCGATTTCAGTAATACTTCAGCGTAGCAGGCTGTTCAGAATCACATCGCAGATGTTCCAGACAGTACAGGCAAGGGCCTCAAGATTTCTTCTTTCCAATCTCCATCTCTCACAATGAAAGAAAGTGTTTTCCGCAGCATCAATCACCAGATCATCATAGATGCAATTTGGTCGTGTCAATTTCTCCGTTGTAAACAAGTACTTACAAAAATAACCGTGTCCAGATAACAGTTGTCTCATATAGTAGTTAATCTCACCAAATTTCCTCTCCATCCAGCGGGTAATATCTGGCTGTCTATCTACCACTTGTCTCAGTGTTCCATTTTTCTTGCCATTATTGTATGATTCGGTTTCTCGTGTCGTCGACATTTACTGTCTCTCCGTGCACGTTTTTAGCCTTTCACACTCTCTACCGCTCTTTTGCCTGTAGACCTATAGGTATTACTCCACTAATTACCAGTATTACAGTCCTATACGCCGATGCCATTCTAAGTGCACCGGTTCTTTGTTGCGATGATAAAATAGTCCTTCTACAGTGAGTCTTCAATGCCTCTGGCCAGACCTCACTGTCGTAAATCAAAATAGCGTCCGTTATTGCCATCATCAATCTGTGTCTGCTTCGTATAGGACCACCAATATAGACCATAAGCCCGCTAGTAGAAGGTTCACAATGAAGTAGAGTTTGAAACAATTTTAAGGAATTTTATCAATCGAATCAATCGTGATTAGCTAGAAAAACAAAAGCGGATTTTTTATAAATTTATTATGTTTACTTGCTTCGCTTGTACATACTTTTGTTTTTCAGTGTATTTAACAGTATATGTGGGCATCCCATTCGAGCGACAACATTATTGATTATATGTGATGACAGCAGTTATTTTAGTTTTTTTTCTTTTTTTTTACTTTTCTTATGCTCTTATGGTCCCCAAGGTCCTTCAGAAACCTAATACACACACACACACTCAACCTTATAACCGCATATGCATGGATATAGTAAATGTTCCCTCGTATAGGTAAGAGATTTTTAATAGAGTTGCCTTGTTAACTTTTTCTACAGTTTAATACACGTACTCAACACATATTAATTAGCAGAAGAAAAAACATGTAAAAATATACACACACACACACACAGAACTATGCACACATACAAAGAGAGAGCTTAAAACAAATTAATCTGAACCACTGTGAAGCAGCCCAGGACCTATTGATCCAGAGGGTAAAGGAAGAGAATATTGATGTCGCCATCATAAGCGAACCTTATAGGGTACAGAAGAATAGTACTTGGATCACGGACGGATCTAGTACTGCGGCTATATGGATCTGTGGTTCATTACCCTTCCAGCAAACCTATGCGCAGGACATTGGTTTCGTTATGGCCAGGATAAAGGGAGTTTTCGTCTATAGCTGTTACGCCCCCCCGAGATGGTCAATTGAGGAATTCCAACATATGCTGGACAGGATGGCGTCACACGTGCGCCTGAATAATCCCGTCATTATTGCAGGAGATTTTAATGCTTGGGCAACCGAATGGGGTAGTAGATATACTAATACCAGGGCTCGCTGCCTCTTGGTAACGGTCGCTTCCCTTCCTGTCGCGCTGATGAATGATGGAAGAGGAAGCACATTTAGGAGAGCTGGATCGAGCTCGATAATAGATTTATCGTTTGTGAGCAATAGTCTTATTTCGCGGACAGCGAATAGTGACCATCAGGCAATCGTGATGACGGTTACTGGGCGCAACACGAGAGGAGATGGATTGGCGAAATTTACGGGACCTAAATGGAAGGATACCCACTTTGACGAAGAGACGTATAGATGCCTCCGTTGTAGTCTTTTCATCACGACGGCAGCACGGCCGAGGAATTAGCTGAGCGATATATGCGAAATACTCAACAACTGCACTGTGATGCTGCTATGCCTAGGAGGGCTGTGTGTAGGGGACGCTCCCCCAGCTACTGGTGGAATGTTGAAATTCAAATCTGCGGTCGGCATGCTTTAGGGCGAGAAGAAGGCCCCAGCGTACAAGAGGAAGAGCGACATGGGAAGCCGAACGAGCTTCATATGAGGATCTTAGGCATCAACTTAGAAGAGCCATTAAAAGGAGCAAGAAACTATCCTTTCAGCGGATATGCCAAGAGGGTGACATAAATCCTTTTGGGACGGCTTACAGAGTCGTCTGCAAGAGAATCGGCTCTCAGCAACAGCCTAAACTTGGCTGTCCAGTATTGCTACGGGGAATTATTAGTACATTATTCCCACGAGGCCAGTCCTACACTTTCATATGTAGGGATACGGAAGCCAATCATACCATTCCTGAGGTAACAAGAGAGGAGGTACTCGCAGCATGCAATGGAATAGGAGATAGGAAAACACCGGGGTCAGATGGAATCCCGAATAGGGCACTTAAGGCGGCTATCCGGTTCAGACCTGATATGTTCGCCAAGGTGTTCCACAAGTGCTTCGTCGAGGGTATTTTTCCAGGAAGAAGATGGAAGAAGCAGAAATTGCTTCTCATTCCAAAACCTGGTAAACCACCAGGGGAACCATCGTCATATCGGCCCATCTGTCTACTTGACACATTGGGAAAAATACTGGAGAGGATAATATACAACCGACAACTGACGCGTGCCGAGGCAGGAGGAGCTCTCTCGGACCTGCAATACGGATTTAGGAAAGGACGGTCCACTGTTGATGCGATTAGGAGAGTAGTCGACATTGCAAGAGATGCAATAGAGGGCGAAAGATGGAGATTTGGCACCAAGGAATACTGCGCGGTTGTTACACTTGACGTTAAAAACGCGTTCAACTCAGCGAATTGGGGGCGGATTATGAGAGCTTTCTTTAACATGGCTACGCTGCCATACTTAATGGAGATTCTGAGCAATTACTTTCAGGACAGGAAGGTAATGTAACTAACGGAGGAAGAAGAGCAGGAATACGTAGTGACTGAGGGTGTTCTCCAGGGCTCTGTACTTGGTTTACTACTATGGAACATTATATACGATGCAGTACTTCGACTGCAATTACCAAACGGGATTGCAATTGTGGGCTTTGCAGATAATATTGCCACAGTCTCGGTAGCTAAGATGGAGGAGAAAACTAACAAAGCGATTCGAAATGTTAGAACATGGCTGGATGAGACAGGTTTAATACTTGCTGCGCATAAAACGGAAGCCATCTTGATAAGCAGCCTTAAGATAGTGGAGAAGATAAAAGTGAGCGTTGGGGGCACAAAAATCAAATCAAAGAGGGCGATAAAATACCTGAAAGCACGTAAAATGCATCGGCGAAAAGCCATCTGAAACGCGGGGAGTTCTAGTGAGGATGATGCCAAATATTGGAGTAGCAGGTCCATTCAAAAGGAGGATAATATCGGCGTTAGTAACATCGATAATGCTATATGCTTGCCCAATATGGTCGGAGGCCTGCCCAATATGGTGGGGACGACATGGAGGATACTCGATGTATCATCTAAACTAGATTAGGCGGATAAGTGGCTTTAAGGCAGTATCTGATGAAGCGGTATTGGTATTAGCAAAGACAATACCAATAGACATATTGGCGGATGATATGAGGAGAATATACCTTCGCCGTCTAGAGTATCCGGGACAAATGGCAAATATAAAAGCAGAGGAACAAAGGACTTCCATGCACTTCCATGGCAGTCACGATGGGAGAGCAGTTTAAAGGGAAGATGAACATTTCACTTTGTCCCTGATATAACCCTTTGGATGAAGAACAAACATTGCGAGCTGAACTACTAGGTGACCCTAGTTCCTAACTAAAGTGGATGCTTCAGAAAGTACCTGCACAGATTTAATCATGACACTTCACCTATATGCTCAAACTATGTAAAGATGCGGAGCATATTCCAACATGCTGCCCCGGATTTAGATGGCCCTAAGAAACGAGTTTCAGCAGATTTGTGTCGAAAAACTCTCTCTGAGAGAAATAAAAAATAAAATTCCCATGAAGTTTCTTAAAAAACCAGTAGTTCGGAGTCGACTTTAAATTCTAGGTCCCGCCACTCGTGTATGAAAGTAACCCACACACAACGTAAATAGAGTGAGAAACTAGATCGTATTCCTGACTAAAGAGTTGTAATGACCAATTATGTTTATATGCACGTAGGTAATCAATTTAATAGCTTCAACACCTCAAGTCCAGTAAGGTCTGACGTTTATAATTGTCAAAAATAGATCGCAAAAACGCAAAAACGGTGATTTAAAGTAAGCAATTTTTCTAACATTTCCGGATCCTCGAGGAATATGGCGGAACTCATAATCGTCTGTTTATTGCGCAAGGAATTTAAGAAGACTTATCGGCGTTGCCAGATCTATGTCTTATCACTGTCAAATTGTCAATTTCAAGCCACACATACATACATAATTGGCCATTACAACCCTTCAGTCAGGATTAGGACCTTGCTTCTCACACCACTTATGTTGTTTTGTGCGTTAATTTTATACATGAGTGGCGGGACCTACAGTTTAAAGTCGACTCCGAACGACAGATTTTTGAGAAGCTTCTCATGGCAATTTTTACTCTCAGAGTCTTTGCCAGAAATCTGCTGAGAGGAAGTCGCCGAAGAAATATTTTTTCGTTTTGATGTCTGACCTGGGATTCGAACTCGGGACTTTTGTCTAATAAGCCAACACGGTACCCACTAGAACACGGCGACTTCAATTTCAAACCATTCTCAGCAATTACGAGTCCTAATGTCCTTACGGCTAATGTCGGTTATGGTTAAAGATCAAATTGAAATTTATAGCCAAATCTTAACCAAAGGTCGTGATCCATGAAAAGCTAGCACTTTAGATAGTCTAAGAGCTCTAGCATTGGGAAACTTACAGGATAAAATTCATGTTTTCGATGTTACTGTGATGTGTGGAGGCGCAGGTCGAGATTTTGTTTTCACAGGCGCTATTGCATACCGTGAGGTAAATATCCGGACAAGTACTAACATTAAACAGGGCATATTGATTTTGACTCATTGCGCCTTTGAATAAAAAATACCTTCGTCCTTAGATGCGTTGAGAGGGCGCTAAAGCAACAAGCCTTCAATTCTAATTCTTCGAAAAAATTGTTTTTCACTTTAATCGATTATTTCTCACGCGATGTTTACGACAGAAGAAAATATTTTCGCATCAGAGACCTGAAGAAAATTGAAATGATTTTGGAAATGGCCAATACATTCGCAAAAAGTGTCTGCTTGGTAAGCTTAATGGTCTGCAAGTGAGTAATTAGGCCATTGTAGCGGAAAATATCGTCCAATATGGACGAAGTCGCCATAATCTAGTAGGTAGTGTCTTGGCTAATTAGACTTAAGGCCCGAATTCGAATTCCACGTCAGACATCAAAACGAAAATATGAAAATATTTCATCGGCAACTTCCTCTCAGCAGATTTCTGGCAAAAACTCTGAAAGTAAATAAAAAATTGCCTTGAAAAGTTTCCCAAAACTCTGTCGTTCGGAATCGTCTTTAAACTGTAGGTCCCGCCACTCATGTATAAAATTAACGCACAAAACATAAGTGATGTAGGGAACTAGATTGTAATCCTGCTTGAAGGGTTATAATAACCAATTATGTTATGTACTTTAGCGATTTCATTGATCTCATCTATTGGTAGCCTAAACGGCTTCATTGGATGGGAAAATTGAAGGCTGTGGTAACTGCTCCAAGTGTCTTCAATCCTTTCCACCCAACTAACTGATTTATCTAGAATAGGTTTTTAGATCCATTTTGCCAATGCAAAAATAATGTGTTCGATAAAGAGCCTGATGCCCTGGTAAAGTGGCTATGACTTCTTTCATCCGCGTTTTCAGGCAAATCCTAACGATAATACTTCCGAGATACTGCTGCTGTAGGTTACAAAATTTTTTTTTTAAAAATCTCAGCAATAACGTATGGGCTAACGATGATGATGGTAATGACGTTGATGATTTCTTTACATTGGCCTTCACTTTATTTATTGTATTCCCACAAAAATATTTGTAATGAATATTTGTATGGGTACGTGTGTGTCCACTTATAGAATTTATGCCAGAGATTTTCACAATTTGATCCACTCAACCAGCAGTCCATCCATCATCATTCGTGCAAACTGACTCATTTACTTACTTTAATTCACTTTACTTTTACGTTTTGTTGGTCATTTTTTTCGCAAACTCTTACACTCGTACACTTATTCTTTCATTCAATTCTTCATTCAATTATTCATTCTTTCATTCAATATCTTCAATACAAAAAAGCAGAAAGAGTAACCATTCATGAAATTCTTTCTACAACAGAAAAAAAAAACGAATGAAAAAAAAATAGAAGAGAAGATGAGGAAAAGAAGTGGAAGTAAAAGAACAACTTGGGCATATATTTTGTGTAAACCCTTCAACGAAAGTTTGTTTGTATGTTTGAGCACAAAAAAACAAGACGCCGTAATGGTCAAATTCAAATGGGAAATGATCAGTAAATTTTAAGAATGAATTCATGCTTGACTCTCTTGACTCTTAATTTATGGAAATTACTTAATTAGCCAGGTTTGATTGAATATTTGAGTGATTTTTTTTGTTTTTCAACAATTTTCATAAGAGTGGTCAATGAACTCTTGGGTTAATAACCTATCTTTGGTTACAATATGCGAGATACGAGGGCCATAACAAAAATTAGCATAAAAGAAAACAGAACAAATTTAAAAAAAAAAAAAATTTCTTGATCTTTAGCATTTCACATACTTTTCTAAGCGATATTTAATTGCTTAAACATCGTGCATAATTTCCATAAATGGCTTCCTACTTAATTAATTGGACAGTACAACCATTTAGTCAGGATTACGATCTAGTTTCTGACGCTACTTGTGTTATGTTTGATAATTTAATATAAGAGTGACCGGGGACTACAGTTTAAAAATGACTTTGCACAACATGGTCAGCTCCGGGGTTTCTCTACAAGGATACACGAATGATACCAAGTATGAGAGTTAGGTGGACTGTAGGATTTTATATTGTTACGTTATTACCCTTTAAAATCGTTAAATATGAGTTCGATTGCATAAAATATTTTAGTTTATTTCTTTATTGTTCGCATGGCAACGAGAATATAAAACAGCTACAGAACTTAATCACAAGCTGATTAAAAAAAAAAAACGGAACTATCTAAGACAAGAACAAAAATACGTTTTTATACAATATTTTATAAATTGATGCCAGAATACAAGCTACGTTTTATATTACAAACACTACAATTAAAATCTATAAAGTCATAATGCGAATTAAAATCATTACATAATCTCCGAAAAGGAAAATTGCATGCATAATTCGATCTATAGAAATCTAAGGAAAGAGGACGATAGAGCCGTGTAAATCTTGCAGGAATGCTGAAATTCAGGTTAGAAAGCAAAAACTCAGAATCGATATCACCTTTAACCAGATTAAAAATAAAACAAACACCTAAAACAGACCTTCTACGTTCCAAAGTTGGAAGTTTTACCAAAGCTAATCTATCCTCATACGGCGGAAGCCCATTGGTATAATCCCATCCTAAGCCACGTAAACAGAATAATAAAAACTGTCCCTGCACAGACTCGATTGAATCACTATGACAACGATAGTATGGATTCCAAATAACAGACGCCTACTCCAAAATAGGCCTAACAAGTTTTGTTATATAAGGATCAATGAATTCCCTAGCCCATCTTTTCACAAAACCAAGGACAGCTCGAGCCTTGCCAATCATCAAACTAATATGATCAATAAAAGACAATTTAATATCCATTAATACTCCTAAATCAAGATATGAAGGCACAGTTTCCAAAGAGCAAGAATTAATCACATAAGTGGACGAGATTACACCAAGGCGAGAGAAAACCATGCATTTATATTTCCTCAAATTAGGATCCATTAAATTTATCCTGCACCAAGTAACAAACAAATCAATATTTCGCTGAAGAACAGCTTGGCCATGATCATCATCAAAAGTATAAAATAATTTAACATCGTCAGCATACATCAGAATATTACAATCAAAAAGAGCAGAAGGAAGATCATTCAGAAACAATAAAAACAGTAAAGGACCCAAATGGCTACCCTGCGGAACACCAGAAGTAACATATACAGTCTTAGACAATACATTCCTAAACAATACCCTCTGAGTCCTAAGGGAGAGGTAAGAGTCTAGCCAACGATGAATAATATCAGGAATACCGATTAGTGAAATTTTAAGAAGCAAAATTCTATCTTTACACTCTTCTGTGTAAGCACTAACAATTGTTCGTTTGGTTTTTACAATGCAGATCTTTAAACCACGATAATTTTCTTTACACTCAACACGTCTTCATATAAGATACTAGATTTGTTTTGCCTTTTATATAGCAGGATAAACAGTCTGCGGAATGCTTTTGAAGACATGACTTTGCCTTAGCGAAATCTCTATAAATGTAAACATCGTTGTTTACGTTGTTGTTTGTATATTTTGTTTACGTTTGTCCTTGCAGTTTTTGTTTAATTGTTTATTCCTCGTTTCTTACACCCATGTTGTTACTATATTTTTGTTTATTTGTTGACTGGTAAACAAGTCCATTGTTTTTGTTTTTAGCATTTTAATGTTAAACGATGGAGCACCATTTCAATTTTCATAATAATATGAAGAAACTAATCTTAGAAATTCCTTAAATTTCTTCATTGCAAAACTAATTTGAATTTGACTATTGTAGTCCATCTTAAGCTGTGGAACTAATCCTTCGGAAGTCTATAATTATCCTCTTTGGCAGCAAAGTGGACAATCAGTTCTTTTTCGACTGGTTGGAATAAGTTACGTCCAATTATATCGACTACCGTAGCTTGTAGGCTTGTTTTCATCTTGATTATAAGAGAAGGAGACTTTAAATGTAGATTCTTTAACAATAAAGAAAGTCAAAGTCGATTAATTATTTCAGAAGCATCGATTTACATTGAAACAGTATCTCCACCAATCACTATATTTGCTCAAGTGACGTGCTAGGTTAATAAAACTGCCACTACCTCCTATCCTACTACAAGAATATTCAAAATAATCATCAATCACGAACGCTATAGCTTCATTGTTGTCAAATGTTCCATCCTCGAACTATTGTTTCCAGTTTGGGAGTAGAACGCAATCCCTGGAGTATTAAATCGTTCGATTAAGGCACATGAAGGGGCCAATGTGCACTTTAGCTTTGTGAACTGATTGTTCTGTTGAAATTCTGGCCATCAGGTCTAACCAGAAGCCTGCATCTAGCCTGCTAATAGAACTGTTTTCGGATATTTTGGAGAGATTCGCTTAATCCTGGCAACTGCTGTAGTGTATTCTTGGCGAGGCGTCAATGCAAAAATCAACTTAAGTGTCGAATTGCAATTGAAACATTATTAACCTAGTTCTCATTCACACCACTTAGGTTGTGTGTGTTAATTTTGATACATAAGTGGCGGGACTTACAATTTAAAGTCGACTCCGAACGACAGATTTTATGAGAAATTTTTCATGGCAATTTTATTTACTCTCAGAGTTTTTGCCAGAAATCTGCTGAGAGGAAATCGCCGAAGAAATATTTTTTTGTATTTTGTTTTGATGTCTGGCCCCCTTTCTATTTATATTTCCTAAAACTACAACAGAAGATTGCACTCCTTTAGAATGCTTATCTCTCTCTCCCTCTCTCTCTCACACACACACACAGCTCTTCTTTCAATAACTGTAAATAAATCACTCTCCATGTCCATATGAAGTTGTAGCTACACTTTCTCTTTCCTCACACACACTTAGCACACTCACATCAGTACAACAAGTACTTTTACAAACATGCCCATACACATACAAGCATACACAAACACACACACACTTTAAATACCAAGTGGGTACAACAGCAGCAGCAATAACAATAGCAGCAGCAGGATTGATGGAAATGGTAAAGGCAACGGGAGGCAACATTGAAATGCTACGGTATGATGCTCTGATATTTGTATTGCGTTGATTGCTCACTTTAAGCTTAATTTTCGAATTTTTGGCATATTCATGCTTATCTTGGTTCTTTTCATTTTCATTTTGCTTTGGCTTTTCCTTTTTAATATTTTTTCTTCATATGGGCATGTTACTGTTGTTGTTAAAGCCATAGTTACATCAGACACAAGTAAATGAAGCGCCACTTTTTCCTACTTTAGAGAGGGTAACAGAGTGAGAAAACATTAGAGGAACAAAATATTCTTAACAGTACAGTGACAACGTCATGAATTTCTTGGATCTTTTGTTCAGGGGAACGAATTTCAATCAAACGGTAAGGAAAGAGGTTCAATTACATACTTTTCTGAGCCTTGCGTCACAATTCAGTTGGCAGGAAATGCAAGGATATTATCTAAACTAAAGCTTACTCTATCGAAAAATTTGCTCAATTACACTTGGAAAAGGATTACAAAGGATTGGGTATAGCAATATCATCTATGGCCATCTAGCCACCAGCCAACCACTTGTAAGATATGAGGTTAAACTCCCCAGACAGCTTCCCTTAGACTGATGAAATTGAATGATACTCTATTAGATTCCGGCTAAATTTTAATTACTCGCAATGACCATATGCGGCTAAGTGGCAGGAACCTCCACGCCACGGGTAGGGCCAGAAATATTTCTCGAAGTAAAAGGATATGCTAAGGAGGGCATACTTATTGAATGAGAAAATAAAGAAGAAGATTCTTTTCAGGACAATTGAATTTAAGACAACTTTTGTTGGACTTTTTGAGGTCGCCGTAGTCTAGTAGGTAGTGTGCTGGCTTATTAGACGTAAAAGCCAGGGTTCGAGTCCCAGGCCAGACATCAAAAAAATACAAAAAGTATTTCTTCGGCGATTTCTTCTCTTTCTCTTCTTGTTTCTCAAAAATATGTCGTTCGGAGTCGACTTTAAAACTGTAGGTCCCTCCACTTCTGTATAAAATTAACACACACAACATAAGTGGTCGTGAGAAACTGCGGGCTTCTTTAGGACGTTTGCTGTAGACTGTCTAATGGTGAAGGTATAGCTCTGACCATTTTACAGTCACCAGCAGCAACTCGTTTCCTTACCGTTCGCATCTTCCCTCTTTCTATTTTTCCTAAACCTGCACAATGCACTGCATGAGTAGGGGTCATCATCTGAGTGCTGGTTTAAACAAAACAAAAATTACAATGAGAAGAAGTACAAACTGTACAGAAGTATTTTAAAGAAATACATACTTGATAACTGTGTGGCTTTAATTCGTCATAGAATCCTAGGTAGGAAGTTATCGATATTTTAGTTTATCGGGAAAACAGGAATGCGACAGATATTATGAAGATATCATATAGCAAATCAGGGACCAATTATTCAAACTCTTCTACAAAATAATAATAATAATAATCGGTGTCATATAAGAGCGCACAATTGCCTGCCGAGTGAAAGTATCAACTTTATTAGGATAAAAACGTAAAATAATGTGGTTGTGCAGCGTTTCACAGGACTTGTTCCCATAGCTATACACAGACTCCGAAAAACAGGCAGCAATTTGAGTAATTGATTGCAAAACGACTCAATATCTTTGTCATATGAGTACCAGGACTCAGTGAACTTTCGGGTAAATGCAGAGCATATAAACTGGCCATAGAATTCTCGATTTTGGGAATCACTCTAACAACCTGCAAGCTTACATACATAATTGGTCATTACAATCCTTCAGTCTGGATTATTGACCTAGTTTCTCACACGACTTATGTTGTGAGTGTTAAATTTATTTAGAAGTGGCGGAACCTACAGTTTAAAATCAACTCCGAATGAAAGGTTTCTGAGAAGCTTTTCTTGGCAACTTTCTTTACTTTCAGAGTTTTTGCCAAAAATCTGCTGAAAGGAAATTGCCTATGAAATACTTTTTGTTTTGATGTCTGGCTTCAGACTCGAACCCGTCTAATATGTCAACAGACTACCTACTAGACTATGGCGACTTCATCAACCTGCAAGCTTATGATTGACAATTATCATCAGCGATCATTGATCCACCCAATAACAGATGAGCATCTTTAGACAAGGACAGAGAAGTAGTAGAGATCATTACGGAACACTGCATTATGGCCACGCTTGTGAGGCGCATTTGTTTTTGCAAATAATTTCTGCAGACGTTGTAGAACTAAGGAAGAGGATGAGACTGTTCTGCACCTACTACGAACACACTCAATGTTCACGCCCAGGAGGGGGAAAAGGCACTTTGGTGCCTTCTTTAGAGATGATCTGTCACGTATCAACATTGCTAGTCTGAGTAGTTTCGTGAGAAACGAGTGGTTTAGGGACTAGGGTATAACGATAAACTGTGGTATCATAAAAGAGCTTTTGTGGCTTAAGTGTGTGTCCATCCAACTAACTGTCTAGGATCCAGAAACCTTTACTATAAGTTAACCAAAATACAGAACGCATTGCGTACTTTATTAAAATCAATATTTATCGTTACACTGTACATAAAGGCCGTAGTGTAATATTTTATTTCTTTTGTAAAAGTTTTTGTAATCAAAGTGATGATTGCAGCCACTTGCAAATTTACTTACTCAGGCACGTACTACGTGTTACCTACATCCACACACATGCACAAAAATCCAAATATGTAAATATAATTTAAGTGTGTGTGTGTGTAAAAAGAAAAAACATATGCAAACAAACAAAAACCAGAAAGAAAGAGAGAGAGAAGAAGTGTATGTATTTGTACCAAATGATTATTATGATTGTTGTTGTAAGTTTTTTAAGTAAAATGTTTACAATTCATTTTCGTTGCTCTTTTTCTGGTACATTCTTATGCTTTTCTCTTCTCTTTTCTTTTTTTTTTTTCCTTCGTAAATTCATCATCATTCACGTAGTTTTAATGAAAATTTACCTTTTTTTATGCACTTACTCATACACACACACATACAACTATAAATGTAATGTAAAAATAAATAAAAACACATACACTCTCCCTTACGTTCTTACACTTCTTTGTTTATTTTTCCTACAAAATATGTACTGCTACGGGCATATTTTTCTTTATAAAATTATATGTTCAAGGGAGAGTATAACTTTCTTTCGTATTTACAACGCACACACACGCACACATGCATGCATATACAGAGAGGTTCGTAAAAATCCCGACTTTTATATTCGTCTTGAATTGCTGTATCATCTCTTTCGTCTCGTAATCATTATTGCTAGAGATTAAGTATGAAAATGATGGATTTTTAATTTGTTTCACCCAAAAAACGACTGCGACATCAGAGTTCATTCGTTCGAGCTGTTGTGTCTCAAAGGACAACAACAACAACAACAACACAAACACAACATCATCAAATACAGCTCAAGTGAATGATGATGTCTTGTTTACCTTTTACTTTCAAATTAATAAAGTTAACTTTGCCCATGTGTTTGTGTCTTACACAAGTAAAGTTCTCTTCCTCTCTCTCTCTCTCTCTCTCTCTCTCTCTCTACATTTTTATATATTTTGTTACTGCCACGTGTTTATTTTTCAAATTGACTCCACGATGTAATTTGCTACAACCACTTCGGGTATTTTTCCCATTTGTTTACTTTATCGTTTACCTTGTTGTATTGATCATGACCTTGGTTTATGGATAGCGGTAGTGATGGTGATGGTAGTGGTAGTGGTCAGTGTATTTTTATTTGTTTAACGATTTTATCATTTCAATCGATTTGAATGGACAAAATTGAGTCCCATTAAAGCACAACATGAATAAATAAATTCAAACCGCTTAAGGGGTGAGGGTGAACAGTGGTTGTATGCTTAGCTAATAAAAGAAACAGGAAAACAAATTGTTGTGGTTGATTTTTGTTTTTCGAAATTGTTTGATTAGTTTTAATATATTGGGTTATGGAAAAAGTGTCCTAAGTATCCTGGTTTTATCCTAATGGTACGTTAAATTTGCTTCCGTAAGGCTTCAATATTATTGATTTATCTTTACGGCTTTAGTTGATGAATATCTACGATTTTCGGACTTATTGTGTTCGATACAAGCCCGATTTTAATTCCATTTAAAAGAACAGACTTTACGCAATCATTGAATATTCTTTATGGCCTTCTCTGTATTGATTGTAATCCCCGGAATGTCGGTCTCACTTGGTTGAAACTAATCTTTAATATGTTTCGTACCGAATAATAGGTTCTATTCACTGCAACTCTTGTTTTTGTATGGAACGTATGTTTATTTAGAGGTCCCGTCTTGAGAAGTTTTTAGACAATCTACTCCACTCATCATTGCTTGACTTCGAACTCTATTAACCCAAGTAACTGCAGCTGCCATTTTAGCCTTAGCATCATGAAACTACCATGTCGTAGGGCCAATTGAATTACTCCAAAAGGGAAGGAATCGAACTAAAATCTTTAATCCAGGGTCTGAGTGTTAAAAACTTATTGCATCTACAACTGTTAGGAACTATTGAGTTGGCGACACAGTAGGGTAAAGGACCCTAACCGTTTATTCCCCTGCAGATCGTTGTTCATAATCTCAACTCATGTTTTCCATTCAACGTTTTTGGTAATGATCTCTCCCCGATGGACTCACTACAACACGACAGGGATCCAATGAAATGTTCAAGCGTAAGTCTAAATCAAAGTCAAGAATTCGTAAGCGTTTCTATACCTCTCAGTAGTATACTGACAAAAACTTTGAAAGTAAAATAAAATTGCAATCACATTAAACAATAGTCCCTGAGACTCATGCATAAAATTAAAGCACATAACATGGCTAGTGTATAAAACTAGGTTATAGTCCTGACTAAAGAGTTCCAATGACTAAGAATTTATGGTTTTTGAGTATCTGGTTTTTGAGGGCTTCCTGAAATTAATTCGAAAATCATGACCCAAAATTGGTTAATTTTCTTATAAAGTTGAACCTTGATTTCAATGCCCTGTAAGTCAGGCACTTAGACCATTGAACCACTTTTATCATATTATAAGGTTCCTGCGTATAGTGTTTGAGACAACTACTGGTCATTGTCGAGACTCTGGATTCTGCAGCACATATTGTGGGGCAGCAGGTGCATATTACTATCACCAGCTTCCTCTGCCTTTGTCTTTGCAGCAACTACTGATTACTGTCGAGACTCTGGATCCTGCAGCACATTTTGTGGTGTTGGAGATCCGTATTACTATCACCTGTTTTCTCTGCCTTTGCTTTGCACAGCCTGTCCAGTTAACAGAGACGGCTCCTTTGTAGGTACTCTATAGGGAGTTAAGCTGACCTGGTACCTACGTACGTTGACAGACTTTTTGGATTTCTGAGTAACCATGATTACTATACCTTATTAGAGGTCACCGCCGATGGAGTACAGTTTCGTGATCACTATCACAGCTGTGTGTATGTGGAAGTGGAGAAGAAAACTGAATACGTGCTTTTTGGCTGTCCAGCCTACAAATGCCACATTCTTTCAATATTTGGAAGTGGTTCTTAAGCGACATTTTTGAAATATCCAGAGAAAGCCTTGACGTATCTCGATCTGATGAAATTCATTTAAGTTACATACGGCCTTTTGCTGTACAAGTGGACCAGTAAATGCACAAAACAACATTTCATGTTAAAACTTGACGCTTTTGGTAGTAACGGTTGGATGCAACAAATGATCAATCAGCTGGGAGTTGTGCACAGTTTGCACATTCCAAATACTTCATGGCTTATGGCTGAATCTATTCGGGGCAGGATTACTAGAATGATATTCCTCAAAGAGTAAATGGCCCGTTCTTTCCTAGCTTAACAAAGGGGGTAACAAAACGTTAAAGATCTCATGCACCTCATGTTAAACTTTTTCATATCTTAAGCGTTTTGGTATACATGAATTATAAAGGAAACGTATTTCAACTACTTTCTCTTGTCTTGTTAAAAGAGCAATCCCTCACCGCCAGCACCTTTTAACCTTTGCCCCTGTCAGTCTCTTAAGACAATATGTTTTAATAATAATATTACAAATAATTGTCGTTGTTGTTGTTGTTTTTTATAAATTTTTTTTAGTACCTTTAACAAATTAAGTCTTGTTGTTACTCAACTTAATTGCTAAACAATGAGGCGTTACACTGTCACACGCTCTGTCTGTGTCTTTCTCTATATGTGCCTATGTAAAGTGATGTACGAAACACAATTAGTGGGCCGTGAATGGGCAGAGAAAATGTTTCACGTGTCTTCAACACGCCAACAACAATAACAACAGCAACAAATTCAACATTAAAAAACTTATTGTCGTTGTTGTTATCATTTTTATCATTGTTTTGAGAAAATTATAAACAAACACAGATGGCAGGATTCCGTAAAGGAATTAGAGGAAGGTGAAGTAAACTTTATGATACCCTGCAGGAGGAAGAAATTTTGGGAACAAAATTAACATGGGCCAAAGTTCTTTTTGAAATTAGGTACAGTATCCGAACCTTTACAACTTAAAAAATCCCAATAAGAAAAATTACAGTTTAGGTTAGGTAAGGTGGTGGACCCCTGTTAAAGGCCAAAGAAAGAGATCCCACTGAAGCATTTACGTGTGTTGTGAAACCACAATCAATTCTACTCGGGATATCAAATATTCTCTAAAGATGCTTGCTATTGCAGTAAAATTTACTATTAAAGTGCTTGGTCAAGAATGTTAGAAAGAAAGAGATCCAATACCACCGACTTTTCATTACAAGAACAAACCACTGATACATGAGATAGAAGACAGCCGCTAGCAATATTGCAGATACACTCCGACCGCCAACAAAATTGAGCCTCCTCGTAACTTAGGCCATCGGAATACCAATTGTAGTCTAGTAGGTAGACTAAAAAATATTTCTTCGGCGACTCAACAAACTCTGAAAGTAAATAAAAAATTGCCTTGAAAAGTTTTCCAAAAATCTGTCGTTCGGAGTCGACTTTAATTACAGGTCCCTCCACTCACGTATAAAATTAATGCACGCAACACAAATGGTGTGAGAAACCAGATCGTAATACTAAGTGAAGGGTTGTAGTGACCAATTATGAATGTATGTATGTGTGTAATCGATATACTAATGCTTGTAATATGTCAGAGATTCCCAGTTCCGTAACAACCCCGGACAGCAGTCCTCGATATTTATGGAAAAGGACAGACATTGAAACAATGTTGGTTAGGGACTTAATTGTCCTAACTATCCGACTTAATCAAGAGATTTTTGACGAAAAATTCAGCCACTCTACAAAGATTGCGTAGTGGATACACTTTAAGCCCAACTTCTTACACATCTTTGAGCTACACTGAAGACTGCAAGAGTCCCATTGGGACTATTAGGATTTTCAGTTTTAAAATGAGGATTAAAGTTTTAAAATTGAACGTTTTTTTTCGAAAAGTTATAAGGAATCATATAATCGATCCTAATATACCTACGGCTTCCCAGAATAGCAGCCTGAAAGATAGCACGGTTTTACTGCAATTAATTTAGCCCTGGGCCTTAATAGGAGATCATAAGGAAAAGAATTGAGCGGAGCAAATAATGTCTTAGTTGAGGTGGAACAGAATCAAAACAGGTGACTGGAGGATTGGAGTTTTAAAATCGAAAAGTTTTAAGGATCCTAAGATACCTGCCTATGAAGTCACCGTGGTCTAGTGGGTAGTGTGTTGGCTTATTAGACAAAAGGCCCGGGTTCGAATCCCAGGTCAGACATCAAAACGAAAAATATTTCTTCGGCGACTTCTTCTCAACAGATTTCTGGTAAAGACTCTGAAAGTAAAAATTGTCATGAAAAGCTTCTCAATAATCTGTCGTTTGGAGTCGACTTTAAACTGTAGGTCCCGTCACTCATATATAAAATTAACGCACACAACATAACTGGTGTGAGAAACTAGGTCGTAATCCTGACTGAAGGGTTGTAATGGCCAATTATGTATGTAAGATACCTACGGCTTTCCAGAATAGCAGCATGTCCATAGTTTTACTGCAACCAATTCAGCCCTGGGCCTAAATAGGAGATCAAAAGAAAAACAATTGAATGGAGCAAAAATAATGTCTTGGTTGTGGTTTTCTATCTGCTAGCCAACGCATTCCTTTTTACCTATGACACATATCTGAAGCTTTTCTTCAACAGCTTAGCTCTCAAGCTAGATATAGTCTTAGTGCAGTAGAATTTTCAACGATTACGTTTATGCTCTATGCCCTTAGCTTGGTGGGACTCCACATATTGTCAGCTTTCCTTGACGGGCCTTGTTGGTAGTGGCTCTCATTTAATTATCCCTCACTTACTTGGAATCTAAATTTGAATTTATGTTGATCCCCTGTAGCCTAAACTCGCCGTTTTAAAGTGATTTCATCATTGAAAAACCCAGTACAAGGCCACTAAAGAGTATTCAAAATTGTGTTGCTACTGGCTTAGGTTCATAATTTTGTCGTTAAATTGTTGTATTTTGTTGTTATGAGAGCAAAAATGTTGTTCAAATATTCACAAACGATGATGTATGAGGGTTGTGGGCTGTGTGTGTGTGTGGGTGTAAACATGTTAAAACTGTTTACACAAACATAACCTTACAGTTTACAGTGTCTTTATTATTAAGAACAAAAAAAAAAAGCTTTACACACATGTAAACACTCACCTACAGGAAGTTTTCAAAATTTATTTTCTTTTTTAGGCCCCAAAAACAAAAAAAAAAAATCCTTCTCTTCTACATCAGCTACAAGGTAAGAAGCAATTTTAAAAGGGAAGAAGAAAAACGCTACAGAAAGGGTTAATTTGATTTAGATGTTGTTGCCAAACAACAAAAACAACAACGAAATACACAATAAAACAACATTTTTATGGGTTACCCTACCATATCCTAACCCTTAATGTGTTCTAAAAGGTGGAAAAAGGAATGGAAAAAAAGAGGATAGGAGAGGAGAATGGTAATTTGTGGGCAATAGTTTATAAATGTTTTCCATGATAATTTATTCAATGATTAACACAATATTATGAAATATGGCCATAAGCTTGTATTATAAGCTGACCCCAACATAACCTTCTTTTATTTTATTTTATGTTTGAAATGGAAAACGTGCTCCTGCTTAGAATAGGGTTAAGCAAACGTAACATAATATAGAGACTATCTGTGGATCGTTAGGGGAATAGCATTAAGAGTCATTTAAGTTTAAGAAACTGAATGAATATGAAGTTCTCTACTAACAATTTAAAGTCCTTTGGTTTCTTCATAAATTTTAGCGAACGTGCAACAATCTTGATGCTTTGGTCGCAATTTTTAAAAAAAAAACGTAGTCAAATCTTTCACTAAAACACTCACTACTTGCCCTATCGCGTGGTGTGTGGTCTTGCCACGAGAATACTGCACCGAAACGATTCAATGAGGTTGCACAGCAATGAGGAGGTCAAAATTGCGGTGCAGCAACTTAAGCTCAACAAAGGCTGACGGTTGAGTTGTTTTTAGCTGGAGGTAACGCCCTGCGTCCTCTGAAGTATACAGAATCTATGATATGCGTACTATGTGCAATGGTACAGTCTAAACGAATAGAACCACAAAGACACTTATTGGCCACATTAGTGTGACTTTCCGCACACTTTGTTAATGCCTGCAATAGGCTTATAAGAAATGTACGACAATCAGAATTTTTGTCAATCATAAGGCAGCATACGATAGCTCGATACTTGCTTACTTAATTAGTCATTACAACACTGTATTAAGAACATAACCTAGCTTCCCAAACCAGCCATGTTGGGTGTGTTAATATCATTCACGACAATTAAACGTCGTCAGCAGTCTCAGCTGTCCAAGCAATATTTTGGCATAAATACTGACTCTATAATAAACAATAGGTCCCGCCACTCATAAATAATTCCAATACACACACAACTTAAGTATTGTTAGAAGCTAGGTTTGCAATCCAAACTGAAGTATTTTAATAACCAATTAAGTAAGCAAATACGTTCTGAAGTATGTCACAGCAGGAGTTTAGAAAATATAGTTGAACTGTATCAACTGATTAAACCATTTAATCAAACTGCTTTCATGAACAGTCACAGAAATTCGATTCTCAATTACTCAATTATGAAAAATATTGTTGTGAAAAACCTAGATACTAGCGCTTTGCTTTTCCATCGTTTAACATTAAAATTATGAACAAAAACTAAAAAAACAAAAACAATGAACTTGTTTACAAATTAACGCACTGCATAATATAACAATAAACACCAGCATTAAAAAAAATTATAAATAAGTAAACAAAAATACAACAACAAACACTACAATTTATTCTTATAGGTTAGTGTGTAAACAAAATACACAAACAACAATAATGTAAATAACGATGTTTACACTTATAGAGATTTCGAGAAGGCGAATGAATGACCATTTGCCTTCAAGAAGTTTCATCAGACTGTTTACGCTGCCATATAGAAGGCAAGGCAAAGTAGGTAACGTAGTCAGCAAAAGTTCAGTCAGTCTTGTGTGAAGACGAGGTGCTTGTGAAGAGGGCAACCGTGGTCTGAAGATCTCCGTTAGAAAGATCTGTCGAATAATTGTCTAGTAATTGTTATTGTTTATACAAAAGGTGTAAACAGAGAAATAACAAACAAAACAATTATTGTTGTTTACATCAAGTTGTGAACAGTGGTACACAGAATTGTGTGAACAATAAAGAATTTAATTAAAAAAAAGTTAAAAACCTAACGCTATTGAAAAAACCCATGTACAGTCGAACTTCTATAACTCGAACGTCTATTACTTGAATTTTCTACAAGTTGAAGCACAGTAACAGCCTCTTGCAGAGAAATTCTATTAGATTTTTCTTCTTTAACTTGAAGTTTCTAAAAGTTGAATTTTTTTTTTCTGGATAATGATGATTCAATTTATAGAAGTTCGACTGTAATTGATTATTTTTCATTTTTCTTTATTTCAATGGACATCAAGCAATCATTATTTGTTGTTATCGGGGTGTAAACAAGGACAACAACAATAGCAATATTAATTAGAAAGTGTTCAATTGTAGGCGGGAGAAAAGACTAAAAAGAAAATGTGAAAAAACCTAAAGCAGAAGTAGAAGTAGAGGAGAGCGTGTACTTGTTTCTTACCCAATGGGGCATTGGGCCAGCACTTCTGGTTCATTACTTTTATTCGTTTTCACTTTTTTCTGTTTGTTTTTGTTTCTTTTTTTTTCTATTTTTACAATCATTACGGATAATAAATGAGTAAACGAAGGAAACATTTTTACACAATTTTTCTTTGGCATATTTTCACGATTAATTAACCGCTAAATGGTGAAATAATTACAAAATAATCAGCATTATTGGATCAATGTAAAGACAAAGCAAAATGAAATATAAGTTCTAAAGAAAGTTAAAGAGAAAAGGAAAATATTGTTGATAAGAAATCACATTTCATATGGAAATTTAATATTTGCCCCATATTATATTGATGACTCATATAAGTCAAATACACTTACGTCTGGTTATGTATGTACCTCCTGAAACGTTCATATATCTGGACACAAAGGGCTGTAGATAGATCAGATTATTTTAAATCATTTATTTTTATTTTTATTAGTTAACCTATTTGAATACCTTTAATTTAATGTATAATAACGGGTGATTTTTTAGCAATTATCTTTTTGGCAACACTGGTTTAAACAGCTCACGCACGTTTCGTGTTTTGTTTCACTGGCAAACATCTTCAGTTTGGTCTATAATTTAATCATAAACAACGCTTTTTATTATCAAAATGCGTGCTCTGTTGAAAAGGTTTATTGCGCGCTTCCTTCATACTATGGTCAGTTTAATCGACCCACTGAAGCGTCTATACGGACTATTGTGGTTAAATTTTGCACCAAATTTACATTGTTGGACATTAAACCACCAAAACGCTTACGTAGAGTGCGAACTGACGGAAATATCGCAGCTGTACTCAACAGCGTGGAAAATTTTTCGGCGGGAATTGAAGTGGAACTACCTACGGCAATACAGAATTTTTGGTGAATGGGCTCTTGGAAAGTGGGCCGCAAAATTATGTTCAGCGACGAAACTAATTTTTGGCTTAATGTAGACGTAAATAAGCAGAATTGTCGATTTTGGAGTAAAGATGAGCCAGAAGCATTGCATCCAGAGTCACAATTTGGTGCGGTTTATTGGCTGGTGGCATCATTGGACCGTACTCCTTCAAAGATGCTACGAGTCGTAACGTAACTGTGAATGGTGAGCGCTACAGTGAGATGATATCCAGGGTTTTTGTGCCCAAAATGCAAGAGCTTGACTTGCATGACATGTGGTGTCAACATGACGGTGCCACATGCCACACAACATGCGTAACAATGGACTTATTGAGAGGCGGGTACGGTGAATATTTTATTTAACGTTCGGGACCGTGATCGTGGGATTTAACGCCTTTAGACTATTTTTGTGGGGCCATGTTAAAGCTCATATCCATACAGACAAGTCCGCTTCAATTGTAGCATTGGAAGACAACATTGAAGCATTTATTCGTGAGAAACCGCCCGAAATGTTCGAAAGAGTATGCCAAAATTGGACTAAGCAGATGGACCATTTGAGGCGCAGTCGCAGTCAACATTTGCAAGAAATAATCTTCAAACATTAAATTATATAGACCGTACTATCGATTCAAACAAAGATTTAATAAATTTTTCTGAATTTTATGTTTTTTTTTTTTGAAAAATTTTCCTATATCACTTAAAAAATCACCCTTTATAATATCTCTCTAAGTATGCCGAATGGTGTTAATGTTGTTGACTTTAGGCAAACAACTAGATACACTTTTATGAAGGTAACGAAGAACCTCCTGTCATTGTAACAGTACACTCTCCATAACGAAGTTAATTAAAGCAAGGTTCTCCTTTTCTAAAAAATCTCAATCGCTTAGTAGAACGGATCATGTCAATGTCTTCGACTTAAGTCAACAACTGAAAACATATTTGTGATTCTAGCTTTCACAAAACACTCTCCCCGACACTTTCACTTTCTGCAGCCTCTCACAGAATCAAAAGGTTCGCAGATATTATATCATATCTGGACAAAGCTGCATAAGCTCCTCAAGCTCTACACAGTACTATAATATCGAGCTCAGTAAGTGGAGTTATTGTAGTCTTGTAGGTAGTATGGTGGCTTATTATATATGAGCCCTTGGTTCAACCCTAGCTCAGACATTCCGATTATAACGAAATTTGGAAACAATATGTCTTTGGTGACGTTCTATCGGCGGTCTTCTGGCAAAAGCTCTAGGAATAAAATTGTTATGCGGAAGCTTAAATTTGTTGTTCAGAGTTGAGTTTAAACTGTAGATCTCGACTATCATGGAGAAAACTAACACAGACAATATGGGTGTTGTGAGAAGCTAGGGTTGTAATCCTGACTGCAGCATTGAAATGACAAATTAAGCACACTTATTACAACAACAGTGAGTAAAGCGATTGCAAAGTCAAATAATATAATAAAATGGTGACTAATGAGGGGATTATTTATCCATTTCTTTAGGTTTCTTTTAAAGCACAAAGGTTGGTCATTAACTTCTTACTATTTCTGCCTTTTGTTCCAATTTCAATCATCAAGTTTATCTAGCAAAGCAGCTCAAAACAGCTAGTTCTAGAATGACAGGGTTGCCAGATGCATTGCCTAGAAACATAAATATTTGCTAAGACTTATTTTATGAGTTTCTATTGGTTGGAGACTATATTTTTTCAAGAGGTTGTATTACTTGATTATTTATAAGGTATTGAAACGTTATCTTTTTTGGGTTTGCTTGTATAATTTTAAGCACTACACCACACACAATATGGGTGCTGTGAGAAGCTAGGTTGTACACCCGACTAAAGCGTTCTAATGAGCAATTAGAGTTATCGCGATTCCGCAGTGAATAGAAGAAGTGGTGGAATGGCAATCATAATAATAGAGCGTGTTACTATATTGAACGAAGCGTGTATCATTAGTCCAAAGTGATTTGAACCACTTATTACAATATTCAGTCAAGCGATTCATAAGGCAAATAATCTGTTAAAGCACAAAGGGTAGTCATTAGTCATTATCTGCTTGCTATTTTTGCCTTTTGTTCCAATTTCACTCATCAAGTTTATCTTGCAAAGCAGAGCTCTGCAGCAAGTTCTAGAATGACAGGGTTACCATATGCATTGTTTAGAAACATAGCCATTTTATGAGTTTATATTGGATGGAGACTATATTTTCTCTAAAGGTTGTATTACCTGATGTTCCTTTAATTTTAATTATTAATGAGGCCAGAGACAAAAGGCTCCCTACATTGATTATTGAAAGGGAACTGAAACGTTTCCTTTATTGGGTTGGTGGGTGTAATTTTAAACTTCGTAATTGGGCACTTTAACCACTACACCATGCCATCTAAAAGTTAAATAAGCAATCATACTTCTTTTCCAAACCACTGACGCCGTCTATAACTTAGACCAGCTGCTTGTGGATTATAAGCCCACATTCATATTGATTAACAGAATTACATTAATACCAGGAATTGAATAACTTTGAAAACAAACGTAAAATAATTATCGAATATTCCCTTGATAAACAGCTGAACTCTCCTATTCATTTATTGATTTTCTCACTTTTTTCTTTTTGTTGTTTGCTGTCTTAAGCGAAATTCTGTTGAAAAGCGATCCCCTCTTAGCATATGTTTGTTACAGTTTCGAACTTCTAACCCCTGTATTGAGTTCTTGTTGAATAAAAACTTCTTCTTATTCGTACAATTCGCACAACAACAATTTGTAAATGTTAATGAAAAACGCATTAAGTTTTCGGATTCTGTCGAAATGAGCATAGCAGGGTAACAGGAAAGGGGGTGAGAATGAGGTGAATATGGTAAATAATCAGAATGTCGAAAAGTTTTCTGATGAGCTTTTAAAGATGCCGTTATGAAAACTAAATTAACAAACTCTCACCAACTACAATTACACACACACACACACACGCACACACTTTAGCATATGTGCGTATTTATGTATGTATTGTGCTGTCATTTAACAGATGTTATAAAAAATTAACATATACTAACACATACATTTACATCATAACACAAACACACTCTCACTCACACACCCACACACACTCACATTATCATTTTAATAGACAGACACACAGACACACACACAAATTACAGTGTATGATAGAAATCTGAATCAGAGAAGTTGAGCAAAAATTTTGGAGGAGTAACCAACAGAAACAGAAAAGAAAACAGAACAGAAATGAAAAGGAACGTTCGATGAATGGAAATGGAAAAAAAGTATGAGTAACCGACAGCACAACACACGACAATATGATGTAGAGGAGTTGTTTTTATGCTTGTAAATGATTATGATATGAGAACTCCATCAGATACTGCCAGATATGGCAATACAACACATAACAATCTAACAACACAACACATTTTAGCACTTGTCTTATTTATAAGCATATACATAGGCATACGAGGGTTGGTAGGCAAAGAACAGAGGGTTAATAGCTCTACAGAATTTTCAGTGTCGTCCTGCATTCATACCGAAGAAAGAGGAACCCCATCTGGTGACATATTCCACAACCATAGAGTCTGTTCCAGCAAGTTCAACAGGTCTTAAATTTCCAATGATGCCTTTGAGTCTCTTTAGATTTAGATGAAGGCTTAAGGTGCATACGTTATTAAGAAGTTTTGCGATTGAGTCGCCCTAATAACAGCCTGACTGTCATAAAAATTTTTGAAAGAGTACATCGGTTCCTCAGCAAAAAGCAAAATTTTACAAATCTTAGATAACCTGAATCATGTTAGAAAAATTTGCCGCCTCCAGAAAAACACCAGCCCCACAACGGATATTGAAGCCGTATATATTGACTGAAACTCTTTGGAAATCCCATATCTCGATATTATACTGTTACAGCTAAGAAATCTTCAATTTACCTCCACAAATTTCAGCCTATTTATGGCTAAGTATATCGCTAAATTAAAGAAGGACGAGTATAATCGGCATACCCTGTCAAAGACGAGTATGCTCGTCCTGCTTTAAATATGTTAGAACATACATGCTCTTTATTTCTTTCTCTTTTCTTTATTTTATAAATCAACGTAATTTATTATTTGTTTTTCTACTAAATCGTACGCAAATAAGAAAAAGGATATCGAGTCCGTCGATGAGTATACTCGGCTTTGGTTTTCTGCTTGTAAATGATTATGTATAATAATATATTTGCTCTTACGAAGAAAAAACAGGGTTTTGGTAAACGATAACACTCATAATATAAATGACAATGGGAATGACTTCCTATAATTAAGGCTTTGCAGCGAATGTGTTAAGGTTGATAGCAGCTCCATCTGCTGTTGTCTTTGAAGCAAACCGCTTCTTGAATACATCCAGTATGTGTTAAAGTGTAGTCTTAAAGAATATTTCATAATTCAGTCATAGAAGTAGAGCTGTTTGACCTTCTTAAAATGTTTTTATGGCTTTATAAGAGGAATGCAAAATTTCAGTGGTTTGAACCTGGATTACTCGGATTTATAGCATGCCGTCTAAGTCATGATATCAGAGGATTAGTAAGATACCCTGAAATATTATTGTGAACACTGAAATCAATCCGAAAATCAATGTGAAACCTCAACATGACATTGCAGATAACATTAGGACAACTATAGCGAGCAATAATCCCAATTAAACATGCAATCCTCTAGCCATCTTTCAGCTTGGTGGCGAAATAAGTTTAAGAATACAAAGTAGTTGTTAAGTTACACAAACATAATTGGCCTTTACAACCCTTCAGTCAGGATTACGACCTAGCTTCTCACACCACTTATGTGTTGTTTGCGTTAATTTTATACATGAGTGGCGGGACCTACAGTTTAAAGTCGACTCCGAACGACAGATTTTTGAGAAGCTTTTCATGGCAATTTTTACTCTCAGGGTCTTTGCCAGAAATCTGCTGAGAGGAAGCCGCCGAAGAAATATTTTTCGTTTTGATGTCTGACCTGGGATTCGAACCCGGGCCTTTTGTCTAATAAGCCAACACACTACCCACTAGACCACGGCGACTTGTTAAGTTAAGTTTCCATAAATTCATACCAATTACACCTCTAGAGAAACATTATGACTATACAAAGCAGCAACCACTTACTAAATTGTTCATAACAATCCTTTAATCAAGATTAAAACCTAGCTTCTCACACTATCCATATTGTCTTTGCTAATTTAAGACATGGGTGGCGGAACCTATAGTTTAAAGACGACTCCCAATGACAGAGTTTTAAGGAACTATTCATGGCATTTTTATTTTATCCCCAAAGTTTTTGTCAAAGAACAAAAATTGTTGAGCAGAAGTCGTCCAAAGAAATAATTTTTCTCAAAAACCTAAGCTGTGACTTAAACCACGGGTTGTTGTCTAATACAACAACATGCTACTACTAGACTACACCGGCTTTGTAATCTCCCTCTCAATAAATCGTCTTCTACAGCTGCCTGAGTAATATTTGTTCAAAAACTAAATCAACTATGAAACGACCCTCGTTGCTGTATATCTAATCTTTAATGTAATAGAGTAGAGTCTGTTATATTTCACAATTTTATACCCTTAAGGATAATTTATTAACTGTTACACACACAATTTTGGTTAAACGTAAAACAGAATCAGAAGACGAGAACAAAGAACAAGAACTTAAACGTGGCAAAAGTAAAACCAAAAAGAAACCGTAGAGAAACAAAATCTTGTAGTTTTAATGGAATCTTAAAAACGATAAACTAATAAACACAACAACAACAACAACTACAGAAAAAACTACAGCAACAACTATTATGGCAATATTTTTATATGCTGTATGAGGCATATTTCAAAAAACGTAACACTTGTCGACATGTGATACAGAAATTGGCATTTTATTGTTGTAAATAAAATTACCGTGCCGTACAGAGAGGGAGAGGGAGTAAGAGAGAGCATGTAATTGAATACTTGTCGTCTCGTCTGAGGTATATTTAATTCATAAAACATTTAAGCCAAGTTAAGTGTCACAAGAAGGAGAGAGAGAGACAGACAGCAGTTTAAAATTAATTCAAGTCATTCGGGTAATCACTTAACGTTCGGAGAATTCTTTAAAAATATAATTAAGCAGGGGAAATACAATAGGTTGGAGATGATTTAAGTGGGTTTTAAATAATGAGCTCGCCATGATACATATAAGAGGAGAGGGAACCAATCCACTGTCGTGAATATTTGCTTATAGTCACCGACATCAAGAAGGCAATGTGTTGGCTTATTACACATGAGACCACGGTTTAAAACATAGGTCACACATCTCGATCAGGTCGAATAATGGATATATATTGTTACAGTTTTATCTTTTAAAAACGTTTAAATTACGGGCACGTAGATTGCAAATAAAAATAAAACTAAATTTGTGTTTAGTTTTAATTAAAATTTTTTATTGTTCGTACAATTTTGTGTACCAGTGTTCACAACTTGATGTAAACAACAACAATTGCTTTTCTTTCCTATTCCTCTTTTCATAAACAATAACAACACCATTTTCTTAAAAATATTTTCAGCGACATTTTCTCAGCAGATTTCTAACAAAAACTCTGAGAGTAAAATAAAATTGTCATGAAAAGATTCACAAAAATCTGTATAAAATTAACACACGCAATATATGTACTGTAAGAAACTAGGTCGTAATCCTAATGACCAATTACGCATGTATTTATGACAAAAACCTGGTGAAAAATAATGATAGATTGTGGAGGCAAAGTGCAGAAGAAGGCGAAATGTTAAAAACTATAGACAAGACTCATTAAATCTTCTCATATAAAGAAATATTTATACTTCATTTGTTATTTATCTGTCAACTTCTAGAACTTTAATGTTGATTTGTTCAGGTAATTCTTTTCTTTTCTATTTTTCGTGATCTTTCCATGTAGTTTTGTTATTGTTTTTTTCTTCATTTCTTTTCGAGTATAAAGATATCCTTCACTCAATCTGATCCCCGTTTTACCACCGACCTTTGATCGTATATGGGACGGTACCTTGAAGTATAATATGAAGATTCTTAACCACGCTCAAAGGAGGACAAAGGGTTTATAAGTATATTACTGTTCTATAGTTAATGCAGTGGAGTATACATACATACATAATTGGCCTTTACAACCCTTCAATCAGGATTACGACCTAGCTTCTCACACCACTTATGTTGTGTGCGTTAATTTTATACATAAGTGACGGGACCTACAGTTTAAAGTCGACTCCGAACGACAGATTTTTGAGAAGCTTTTCATAACAATTTTTACTCTCAGAGTCTTTGCCAGAAATCTGCTGAGAGGGAGTCGCCGAAGAAATATTTTTTCTTTTTGATGTCTGACCTGGGATTCGAACCCGGGCCTTTCGTCTAATAAACCAACACACTACCTGCTAGACCACGGCGACTTCATGCAGTGGAGTATGCTGTAGTGAAATAAGGCCAATTGTTCCCGAGTATTTTGTATTCTTATTTAGTGCAAAAATAAAATACACAGAGGACCTCCATAGAGAGCTGTTGTGAATCAGGAGCATTGCACTATCATTTCTGAAATAGAATGGCAGTCCAACAGTGTTTGCTTATCTTTCAGCTGGGTTATCTTCAAAGTCGGTGTGATTATTCCCGTAGCCAAAGGTTAATTTTAGCCGCAGCTTTTCAAGAGATATTGGAGCCCACTTGAACTTTATTTACATCGGTCCCTCAGCAAAAAACAAAATTCTACAAATCTTCGATGACCTAAATTATTCTCGAAAAAAATTTGCTGTTCCGAGAAAAACACTAGTCCCACCCCGGATATTATCTTGAAGGCGGATATATTGGCTAAAATTCTTTGGAAACCCCACATCTTGATGTTATACTGTTCCAGCTAAGAAATCTTTAATTTTCCTTCACAAATTTCGGCCTATTAATGGCTAAGTCTGTCTTTAAATTAAAGAAGGACGACAGGGTATGATGCAGGGCCAAGACAAGTATACTCGTCCAACTTTAAAAATGTTAGAACATACAGACTCTTAAATTATCAAAACATTTTTTTTGCCAATCGACAATAATGAATTTCTAAGTGTTGCCAATTTTTACAAAGAGGTCTGGTTTTATTCCATTTTCTTTATTTTATCCATCTGCAGGATTTATTGTTTCTTTTTATACTTAAACGTACGGAAATACGAAAAAGGATATCGAGTCCATCTGCCCGCCAACTCATTTATATTACTCCCTCGAAAAAGAACTGTAAGTATGGTGATCATTATGAAATCTATCGACAAAACAGAATACACACACGGTACGGTACATCTTGCTTCCCGTGCATAAGAACAAATTCTATCAAAATCAATGAATCAATTGCTGTTTAATTATGTGATTCTATTATCTTTACAACAACAACAACTGAATAAAATATTTTAGTTTACAATAAAAAAAAACAAGAAATATTATATTACAATGCAAATATCTCTTATCGTTTCTTTTTTATTGTTTTTATTGGCAATTGGCTTCTGAACAAATATTTATTTGTACAAATAATTACTCGTTATGAAACTTGGCTAATACAATTTGAATGAACGAGTGTCTCTATGTTAGTTAATCTTTTCCCAAATAATTATTTTAATTATCGAGTGTCTAACAAGCTGACAGACACTCAAACAGACGGACAATTAATATTTCTTGTTTTACATTTTATTGACTCTTTATCAATAAAACCTACACTCTGGAGAGTATACGAAAGTGGTAGTGTTGGCTTGATAGGGAAAATGTAACGTTAAATAGGCAAGTGGGCAATTTGTCCTTGTAGTCCACTTAGCTGAAGCTAGGTGCTCGAATTTGAACACAGATCTTAGCAACAGAATTTTAGAAATAATTTCATATGTAAAGTTACTACAAAAAGGCCGAAAAATTGTACATAAAATCTCTTAAACAAATACCGATTGAAGTTGCATTACATCGGCTCTAGAATGTACTTCAAAAACCTCGTGGTTAGGTGTTTGGTACTTTTATGAGATTCATACACAACAGCGTAATTCTAGAAATTCCTTTTTATCTCCTATTAAATAAAGAACTTTTGAATACTTTTTGTAAAATGTTTCAGTTTCAATTGTACCGTTTTTGGTACTTTTGCGTTTAGGTATTCGGTACTTTCTTGAAATTCATACACGCAACGAATAAAAAAGAAGAAGAATAAAAATTCATCTTTATATTAAAGTTGTTTTCCATTCTCTTATAGAAAAATGTTTCCAAAACCTTTGTACCTTTTATGGTACTTTTTCATAATTTTTGTTACTCAAAAAATGCAGCAATTTGATTGCCTTTTTGGAAAACCATCTATTCGTAAGAACTTGAAGATTATGGAATTCTTTTTAATTTCCTACGGCTCAAGTATTATTTGTATTCCAAATTTGCTTCATGGGGCTGCAAAGACCATGTGACCGAAAACTTTATTTATGGCGTAACCATATTTATGGTGCAAGATGTACTGCCCAAAAATGTGTTTTTCAATCTTCCAATGTGCGAACGGAAAGAAAATTTATCTCCTTTTTGAAGCTACGATTTTCGTGTCTAAGATTTTTCACCTTGCCTTCATACCTAGAGTTTCCAGTTCAGTAATCTGCGATAACAGATACACAATCAGGCAGATAAAGTTCCATAATTGACAATTTGTAAAGACGAGCATCGAGTTTATCGTTCAATTACAAAACGATCATTAAGATCTCGTGGTCGGACCTATTACAATACCACCGTTTTTATATACCACCACAGACAGATCAGGTTCCATTATCAACTATCTGATAACACGATTATCTAGAGAATCGCCCTGTTCCAATGCACCAATAAGGTAACGTGCTGATGTCGATTTTACAACCCATTTTCTGTTTGAAAATTCTGGGCACACACTCAAGCAGTACCATATAGCGGAGCTAGCGAAATATGTTATTAAATAATGCAAGAGGCGGTTGTATTTCTGAATGGTAGATTTAAGTCTGTTTTCATCGAGTGCATCTCACACTATGCATACCATAACTAGCCATTACAACCTTTCAATCACGACCTAGTTTCTCACATTAATAATGTTGCGTGTATTGATTTTATGCATGTGTGCCGGAACCTAGAGTGTAAAGTCAATGCCAAAGAACAGATTTTTGAGAAGCTTATCATGGCAACTTATTTCACTCTCAATGTTTTTACCAGAAAACTGTAGAGAAAAAATCGCCGATGAAATTCTTTTTGAACTTTGTTTTGAAACAAAACATACTACCTACTAGACTACGGCGACTTCACCACCTGCAATTATTATCAGGGATCATTGATCCACTTAATAACAGATGAGTGGCTTCAGACAAGGACAGAGAAGTAGTAGAGGTCATTACAGAACACGCCATTATGCCCATGCATGTGAAGCGCATTTGGTTTGGCGCATTTGTCCTTGGAAATTATTTCTGCAGACGCTGCAGAACTGACGGAGAGAATGAAACTGTTCTGAGTTCTTGCCAGAAATCTCCTGTTGTATGAGTTGTATGACTTAGAGGTTTCAACCAAGGGCTCATGTCTAATAAGCTATGATAGTGCTGTTTAAAAGAGAATATTCTCGATAATACAGTGTGGGCTTGCACACACCATTCGTCTTGAATGGATGTACTCTACTTAAGAATGGAAAGTCTTCGGAAACAAATGGCCTTACTTCACTACAACAGTAGTGCAGTAGTACTTGAACAGTGAAATATAAACCACATTGTAAAATTGTTTTCATGGACCAATTGGTTTAAATATCTTCTGCCATTAATTGATATTTTCGTCCCCTCTTGAGAGCGGTTGAGAATTCTCATATTATACTTTAAGATACCGTACGTACCATATTCCATTAAAGGTTGTTGGTACAGGAATCAAAATGAGTGTAGAATATTTCTACTGATCTCTTGGCCAGAGAAGAAATGAAGAAAAATAAATAACAAAGAAATTAAAATACAACAACAAAACTATATTAAAAGACCAAGAAAGTTAGTAAAGCTAAGGATAACAAAAACAAATCAACAATGAGATTCTAGAAGTTGTCGGAAATAAAACAAATGAATTGCAAACAGATATCTTAACATGAAATGGGCCTTTTTCCTTCAATTTTTTGTACTCTTACAGAATACTGAGTTTTCTAAAAGCACATCCATAATCTTTCTTTAGTTTTCTCCAGGTTGTTTTAATTTTTATGACTATAACTGATACTAGAATGATAGAGTTGCCAACTGCCATTGTCTGGAAATAACTGGAATTATTGCATGCGATGAATAAATCTACTTCTTTTTCCAAAACTGTTATTATTCTCTCGAAGAACAGGGCTTAAAAGGCTTCTTTAGGGGATTATTCTCCGAAGAAATGCTTTTTGTACGGCGACTAAGGCCATGAGCTCACAGAAATAATATTTCAGGCATTTTAAAACCACGAGATCCATTCAACATTCCTGTAGGGTGACTCTCCTATTCTAACAGCCATGGCCAATTAAATATTCTTTTGCTGGTTAATGTTTTTCATTTAAAATATTATTTAAATAACAAAATAATACACAGACACAGCTACACATATATAAATCTGTAATGAATAAAGAAATAAAAGAAAATGAGAAAAATATTAAAATTTTATGAAATTGTTGAGATAAATGTCGGGCGCCACTTTACAGCCAACGTAAAATGTGCAAAAGCAAACGAACAGAAATCAAATTCAATTGAAGTGAAGTGAATGAGAAATTAAATTAAAACAACAACAACAAAAACAAAAACACCAAGTGGCAAATAAGTGTTGGAAAACATCACAGCAACAACAATAAAAACAAATAAGAAAGTTTTAAATGTCACAGAGCGACTTATAATGCCCTACATACATAGCTCCCAGATTTGACGATTTATCGTCATTTTGATGATTTTATGCTTCAAAAATATCATATTGGCGACGTGACGATTTATGCACTTATTTTGACGATTTTTGGGAAATAAAATTTTACATCACATTCTTCACCATAAGGCTTGTATTAACTTTGCAAATTTGAGTGATGATCTCTATCCATATGTTATGTCTTTTTCATCCCTTAAAAGTCAAAAACTTACAATCTCTGGAAGAAGGGAGTTTCTCATATAAATAGTCTGTTTAAGAACGATTTTTGTTTGTAATGCAGTGTGCAATCCACTGCACAATAGGCCACATACGTTTGTGCTCGCCGAGAATGGCGAGTTTTATGGGCAAATACATGATTCTTGCGACCAAGTCCCTTATTTTGCTCGAACAAATTCTATTATAATAGCGATAGAATGGTGAAACATAAGCCACATGTCAACAATGATACAATGAATAAATGGAGTTCGATACCCAACCGTAATTAACGGTACGCGGGCGAAAAGTCTCAAAGTAGATGTTGAGGCACCGGCCTATACTTTCTTAAGAAGCTAAGGCACTGAAAAATGTGTTGATTCTAGTGAACATCACTCTAAATTTTCATGCCGATTCTCTGATGATTAGTTTTACGATTTCCATCAATACTTTTGCGATTTTGACGATTTTTTTTCCTAGTATTTGACGATTTGATGCTTTATTTATCTGGCAGCGGTGCTTATACAGCAAAGGGAGTATTGGCCCTATGTAGCCTTCAGCCTTCTGTATTAGTCAACAAAATATGCAGCAACTGGTAGAAGTTACATGTAAGGCTTAAAGGGGCATTATACTTTAACTCACAGTGATTAATGTGTCACTAAGGGCTCTAGTAATTAGATGGATAAGCCTTTAATATATCACACTCCTAGCATTCCAGCACAGTTTGGGATCAAAATGTGATTTGAGTAGACCCTCAGAACAGTACAGACTCTGTTACAATCAAAAGCTCAAACCGAATATATCGTACTTTTCTAAGCCATGGTAGTTTAGATTATAAAAACAAATCAGTCTTTTGAATTGTTCATTTTGCATAAATTACCTGCAGACAGACACACAGCCAGACAGACAGACAGACAGTAATACAGGCAAACAAGATATGTAGACCTACTCAATGATTGTTTGGCTTACATCACATATGCATGCATGTGTACACTTGTTGCCTCGACAAATAAGCATAAATTAATAACAAAAAACAGAAAAAAAAAAACAAGACATATTTCTTAGAAATAACTTAAGAAATGAATAAAAAATAATTTATTTTTAAATTACAAAAAAAAAAAACAAAAAAAGTAAAAAGATTCATTCTAGCTAAAGGAGCAGACAACAGACAGTTCAGTTCATATTGAAATGTTCGTTTCCTTTTTGCCGCCTCGCCTGATAAGTAAAAAGATTGTGCAAATGACAGTAAGTGTCCTTATAAAAGACGAATCTCGTTAAAGACAGATTCGTAGATAGAAAATGCTTTTAAAGACACGACATGCAAACTTTATTGACAATTACTCATGCAGCAAACATGTTTTTATGCCTGCTCATAAATTCTCTCTTTCTGGCAGTTGTAGAAAATTCTTGAGGATAATTATGGAAAGGCAACTGTCACAGTTAAAGTAAATTTGCACGTGGCAAATAAATTTTTTTTTTTTTTTTCTGGTTGGAATACAAGGATAGATCATGAGGCAAAACATGATTTTTCCAATAACTTTACTTAATCTTCTGTATCCTACGTTGGGAAGTTGACTTGTTGGTGAAATAATGAAAGCGATAGCGAATTAATAGTCACACAAACACCTATTTTTACAGAGTAGAACCTAAATATTACATTCAAAACCGTTTGAATAAAGCTGGACTTAAAGAAAAATCCCAAAAGAGGCTTATTTACGTTTGTTTATTATTGACATCGTGAAAACATGTCACTTTACTGCGACCGAACGTTGTGTATTACTGAACTTAAATTATTTAATTTTTTATCAAACAAACCTTTAGTCAGGATTAAAACCTAGTTTTGATCACCACCAACTCCGAACGACAGATTTTTCAAAAACTTTTCATGGCAATTTTGTTTTAAAAACAAAGGTTTTGCTGTCCCCAAAAGAAATATTTTTTCAGCATATCGTTCCGTTCGAAATGTCTATGTCGTGGGGTCAACCCTAGGCTTTCGTTTAAGAAACCATCACACTACCTATTCTCGTATTTATTACTGTTATCGTAAGAAAGTGCCAATGCGCTGCTACCATGCTATTTAATGTACTCCCACTAAGCTCTATAGGGTATCCTTATAATGTCATCTACCAGCTTATTGCCTTAACAAATATGTCCGATTGCCCAGCATATGATATTCCCTCAGGTGTAGAAGTTTCCTTTTAGGATTCATTCATGCCTTACGCGTTCCAAGAGTGAAAACTAACTAATCATTCTCATCAACACCACATCTGCACAATGAGTTACAAACGATCATCATTCTACACAAGTGTAGTTTGAATTTAGAAAGCTCTGTCAAAAGACTAGTCAACAATTTGTAATTGTTTCTGGATAGTCTGGCTCATGGCTTAAATCTCCTCTTATTGTAATTTCCCAATAACAAAAGTTTGATTCTCTTAAGCCCAGTTGCGAATTGGCAATGATTTCCACATCCGATCCAACAGTGTGCTGTATGATCTCCGTAACGACATAGATGTTGTGCAGCGTATTAATATCTAGCGGCTACTCTGGCTCTGCCATTAATTCCAATTGAGGAGGATGCTCCGGCGAGAAGTATATTTGAAGCGAGGATCTACAGAAGTCAGCGAACAGGGCGACTTTGGATGCGTTGGAAGGACCAAATCGAAGAAACCCTGTCATCGATTGGTGAGGTCAACCAGCGTAGGCACTCAAGAAGCTAAGACGCCTGGAAGGATGTGTTGCGGATGAAATCCGTTAATCAAGTTGTTAATGACCAATTAAGAAAGTAAGTAAATATCCCGCCAACTCATATGCTTGCTCCTTGCCATAAGAGAGTAACCCTATTTCCTCTATCCTGCTCCTATTCAGTTCCACCATGCTAACTTCGTTTTATTTTCATAAGAGTCGAGTGGTTGGATTGTGGTCTAACTTTCAAATATTATTGCCAAGTCATGTCCTTTGCATCTTCTATCCAAGTACTATTCCACAAACACAACGTTTCCGAGATATCAATTTACGCCGAGTTTCGATTGCGTTCGGGCCGGTCCCTGTACTGACCAAGTTCAGCCAAAACCATGGATGCAGAAGAAGTTGGTCAGCGCAAGGGCTGCCCATCAATAGCACGACTATCCAACGCTAGAAAACCAACAAGAAAGCTTAAAAAACGAAGCTATATTCTTGACATCATTAGATGATAGCTCCATCAAACTGACAAGAAATGGAGAGCCAAATAACCTATATCTGCACCTAGAAAGTGGGCAACAGTCTGTTCATTTTAAGCAGATCTGCACCAACGGCACAAGTCGTTAAATAGGAGCGGCGTTCTTTCGCGTGTCTACCCATAACACAATGACCTAGAATAATGGCCACAGTGATTGAGATGATGTCACGACCAAGTCTAAGTAACTGGTTAGAATGCCTTCTATACATCAAGGGCCAGGTAAGAGTAGTGGTGAAACAAGACTCCTTATTGACTTAGAACATGTTGGCATATCCATAAAGATGTCCGTGCAATTGCCAATTAGACCGAGGCAAGTGGCATACCCAATTCAATTGAAGCAGATTCCGAAAAGAGTGCACCAGCCCTGGCGAGCTCGTCGGCTTTACATTTTCTCGAAATGTTACTATGCCCGAGACCCCAGATCAGTGAGTCACTGAACGAGATATTATAAGGCATTGGATCTTGTACAATACAATACAAAAAAAGAAGGTAGAAATAGCGGCAACATTCTCTAACGATCCTGGAGTTATTCACAAAACTCGGCAGAGATGTTATGGCGGCCAAACTATCAGAACAGACCGAGACGTGAGTAAAAGGAGCGCCGTTGAAAAAAAAAATGTCCATTACCTCCGCTTGAAACACGCTACAGTAATCCGGCAGTCGGGGAGAAATGTTTAGAAATTCTATAAGAGCTCTTCAAGTTAATTTTCTTTCCACGGATATATCAAGATGTATTGTCTCCATTTTCTGTGATATTATGTCAATCAGTCGGTGAATATTCTTAGGATAGATGACGTGTGCTTGTCAACTGTGGCAAGTACAGTACCCGGAGGTTGCATTCTTACATTTTAGATTTTTTCTGCTTCTTGTGAATGAGCTTATTGAAGTCTTGCTGGTGGTTAAAATCAGTCGCACGGACGTGTACCATTGAAGCGTCGTATAATTACAAGATCTCTTTGAAATGATGTCTCTTGAAATTTTTCTTGACCCGCCTTAGATATTTTAGTTTATACAGGGAAGCAAGCTCTACATGTGGGTATCATTTGCTTGTGTTGACCCTCATTATCTTAGTTCAAGTGGATGTTTTTAGAGAACATGTAGGTAAAACTGGTATCTATCTGGACGTCATCATTATAATATCCTATATATGACCTCGTAAAGAGTGTTATCAAATGCTGAGGCCTTGTTGTCCAAATAATCTTTCTCACCCCTGACTAATTTCCATTCAAAATGTGTATCGAATTTGCATTTTATAAAGAAATTTGAACAGCAAAGACATTGTATTTGTTATTCAAAGATGAAGATGAAACTCAATCTATAAATCCTTATACTGCTGTGTGTGTGTGTGAGACTCTGTGTATGGGTATGAATTTTTAATCCTTTAAGTGTATGTATGTATGTATGTATGTGAGTGTCAAACTCTTTTCAAAGCATGTAATAAAGGCAACGTTTGCTCATTTAAAATCCATTAAACTTTTGGAAACAAAAAAAGAAGAAAAAAAACCCAAAATGAAAATGAAAATAAAGGAATCCTTTAAACATATCACAGAGAAAAAAAAAACCAAAAAGAATTTGAGGAATATTTTTGGAAAAGTGCTTGGAAAACTATTTTTGAATTTAAATTTCGAATCTCGATTTTGTATGTGAGAATGATTTATGCATTTATCGTTGTCGTCCTCGTAGTCATCATCAATGGAAATAGTTTCCATAGGGTTTCCATAGTAAGTGTGAGTGTGTGTGTGTATAAGAACGTGTCAGGCTTGATGCCAGTGTATATGTGTGTGTGTAAATCACAAAAATCCCAAAAAAACTAAAGGAAAACTATAAGAAAATCTAAAATTCTAATCAATAGTGGGGAGAGAGGCAAGAGCGGCTGAGAATGTTCAATTCTGTAATAAAATTTATGTGCCAAAAGACAACAAAAAGAAACAAAAAAAAGGAAAAATTAAGGAAAAGAAAAGGACAAAATAAAGCATCACAGTTAAAAGTATCATTAAAAATCAAACAAACAAAACAAAAAAAAACGAGAAAATCTTTTAACGGAGAAATGAGCATTAAAAAGTTTTCAATAAATTTTCGCAGAGAACTGAACTAAATTGAACAGAACGGCACAGAAATCATATGAAATGTAAACGAAACGAAAACGTTCAAGGCAATGACAAAAACATTTAAAATCTTACGGCATGACAGCCAGCCAACCAGCCAACCAACCAGCCAGTCTGTCTGTCAGACAGCCAGCCACATATATAACGGAAGGATAACAAAAGTTATCGTTTTAACAGTCAACCAAACTGTCACGTCTCTGTCTAGTTGTTTTTCTTACAGATTTTCTCTTGCTCTCTCTCATTTTTTTGCTGTTGTTTAAATGAAACATAAATGAAGAAAATCATGGGAATATCGTTTTAATTGAAAATGACACTTGAAAGTGTTTTGCAACTTCATTTTCTCTGTCTTTTTTCAGTCACTTCTTGGTTTTTTTTGTTAAATTTTAATTTGTTGCTCTTTTTTATGGCAAATTATTTATCTTTTCTTATGACTTCTTCTGTCCTCTTTGCTGTCTTTTATGTCTTTATTCTCTCTTTATCTTAAGAGATGTGTGGGGTTTGAAATTTTATAACGACTACACTGACATTGATTTGAATAAAGACACCATAAAATAAAAAAGCGAATTAACTAAAGATTCTAAACTCAATCAAACAAAGTGGCCGTAGTCTTGTAAGCAGTGTGGTGTTGGTTTATTAGATGTGGGGCCATGGTTCTTATTGAAACCTACCGCTCAGGATTCTCCGGCCAGAAAATCTAAGGATAAAATAAAAAATTGCCATAAAAAGTTTCTTAAAAATCTATCGTTTGCAGTCGATTTAAAACTTACACTCACGGATAAAAATTAACACACAGCACATGAGTGGTGTGACAAACTAGGTTGTAATCCTAGTAAGTAAACTTTTCTTCTATTCCTCATCATTGTACCGATCTCCAGCAATAACATTTAGGTTGCGAAAGTCTAAGTAAGTGATCTAGAGCACCTACCCAAGATTCTTGGACGCAGACAATGACGAAATGCTTCTACGGAACCCATAGTCACTGAGTCTTACGGCAAAATACAGAAACTAACGTGTGTAAGTATGACAGGGGCAATGAAAATCTATCCTACAGCAGTGCTGGAAACTCTATTGGGAATTAGGTTAGAGGACGTATACTTGTCGGTTAAGACAAGTACAGTACCCGAAGGTCGAAATTGATCCATTGTACTGAAGTACGCTGCACATGATAGTGAAGACCACTACCGCGTTTGTAAAAACCTTAGAAGATACAAAGTAGGCGACACGGCAATACAAATATGTGTCCAGAGTTTTACATGAGATTCGCCTTAACGGCATGCCCCACTTTGCTCAAAGCACAAATGGAAACAATTCGTCTACCAGTACCCTCATGCACAATGATGCAACCTTGGACAATCCCATCTAACATCACCATACGTGAGTACCAATTCAAAGACTTGCACTTGGACAAGACTTCCCTCGTGGTTAGGGGCGGAAGACTATCAAAACTCCGCTTATTACAGTGGTTGAGAGTGCAACGCCACATAGAGTTTGCGCTCCCCTCGCGATTTTATTTTAAATTACAGCTATCACGTTGCTTCTACAAGGGGACCCCACCATTGTCGGGCATAGATGGATCTCTGGGGCTGCCGACATCCATGACACCAGAATTAAGCCTCCAGTCGAGCTTCGCAGTCCAGTGTGCTACTAGTTGAACCCCAAATTAGTTCGGGACTAGTGACCCATAGAAGAAAACACAAACACCCAGAAAACAACACAAAACGGACCACCCAATCCAGCATCCTGCCAGCGTAGGATACGCACCCAAACATAGAGCTTCATGGACCGACGACGACAGCGAGGCAATACAAACAGTCCAGCCTCCATTCAAGCACTTGACTCTTATGACGTAAAATCGAAGACAATATAGGATTAGCTTTAGTGATTAGATTGCAGTCGCCGTAGTCTGGTTGTTAGAGTGTTGGCTTATTAGACGTAAGGCCCTAGTGCAAATTCTAGGTCAGACATCAAAACGATGAAAATATTTCTTCGCAACTTCCTCTCTGCAGATTTCTGGCAAAAACTCAAAAGTTTCTCAAAAATTTGTTGTTCGGAATCGACTTTAAACTGTAGGTCCCGCCATTCATGTATAAAATTAACTCACACACAATAAATGGGTTGAGAAGCTAGGTCGTAATCCTGATTGAAGGATTGTAATGACCAATTATGTATGTATTTATGTTCATGGATTTCTGGGAAAACTTAGCCCACAAGATAGCAGAATAGGTTTACCTTTTGCAGAGTCTCCAGTTCATGTGGAATTTGTGATAATAAGCAAGCAAATGAGATTCCAATGGGGAAGATCTTCAAGCCATTGATAGGGCCAACACCTATCTGAGAAGTAGGGTGGGACATTTGGAAATGTATACTCTATGAGGGATATAATAAAGGGGGAGGTAAATATTCTTCTCAGTCACAATGGGTTTAAGGCGAAAGGGGAAGATCTAAGTCATGCCTAGATACAATGTTTACTGCCACCATTACAGTGTTTAAACTATAAAGACTTCATAAAGTTCTTAAGTTCATCTAAGGCTCGTAATTTGGAAAGACCCATAAAGCACCCGTGGTCTAGTTGGTAGTGTGTTGGCTTATTAGACGAAAGGCCCGGGTTCGAATCCCAGGTCAGACATCAAAACGAAAAATATTTCTTCGGCGACTTCCTCTTAGCAGATTTCTGGCAAAGACTCTGAGAGTAAAAATTGCCATGAAAAGCTTCTCAAAAATCTGTCGTTCGGAGTCGACTTTAAACTGTAGGTCCCGCCACTCATGTATAAAATTAACCCACGCAACATAAGTGGTGTGAGAAGCTAGGTCGTAATCCTGACTGAAGGGTTGTAATGGCCAATTATGTATGTATGTATGCATAAAGCACCCACAGCAGTCATTCCTGTCATACGGCCATATTTAGATGAAACAAAATTCATTCCCTATTCCAATGACGTCTATTATAAGCCCTCCTGTCAAAGTGTTACTTTGCATAGCAAAAGAAAGGGACTAAAAGGAGGTCCGAAGAATGTAATAAAATACGTAAAGAAAACTATGGGCACGTATGCAACTTTATGAACGACAATTTGTAAGTCTACGTATACATACACATATATGAGAGTATTATGAATGTATGTATGTATGTATGTGTGTATGTATTCATTATAAAAACTAAAAAAAAAAAAAGAAACTCAAGGAAATGTTTATTCATTCACTAGAGCAACATGAACCCAGAAACAGTTTCTGTTTCTTACTTTACAATACAACGAGTTGCTTACAGACGCACATGTTGACGTCTTTGTGAGAATTGTAACAGGAACGGCAACAGTAACAGGAACAGTAATAAGTTATAATATACTGTGGTGGAGGAGGAGATGGCAAGAGAAGGGAGACAGGGGAATGTGTATTGTAAAGAAATAAAGGAAGGCAGTAGATATTTTATGCAAAAGCTTAACAAACAAAGTTAATAAAAGAAAATGAAAACTCGGTACGATGAGAGAGAGAGAGAGAGAGAGGTAGAGAATGCAAAAAGAAAGAGGGAAATAAAAATTTTAAAAAGGAAAGTTTATTTTCTGTTACACAAACATATGCACAGACAGTGAGTAACAAAGAAAATGGTACAGGTGAATATTTTTTTGTTTTTTTTTTTCCAGTTGCAATGTTAAATAAGAAAGTAAACAAATGCTCTTCTTCACCCATCTTGGAAGTCCTCTGGTACATAGTTGGTCATCAGTCAGGTTTCTGAAATAGCTTCTCACATTACTTAAGCTGTGTGTGTTAAGCCATGAGTGACATGGGCCTACATTTTAAAGTCAATTCCGAATGCCAGATTTTTAAGGAACTTTTCATTGCAATTTTATTTATTCTCACAGTTTTTGCCACAAATCTATGGAGAAGAAGTTGCTGATGAAATATTTTTTCGTATTTCCTTTTATTGAAGACGTCTGACTTGGGTCTAGAGGACCGAGGCCTCAGGTCTAATAAGCCAACACATTTATTCCCACAATTTTTCCAGAAATCTGCTGAGAGGAAGTTGCTTTTGTTGAATACGTCCGAACAGGTTCTTGAATCGAGGCCTCAGGTCTAATAAGCCAACACACTACCTACTAGACCAAGGGGACTTCATCTGGTGTTCAGATTACGGAATTCAGACCAAAAAAAATGTTCGCCGTTGAGATTGATGGCCTGAACAACATCATTCTCAAAGAAAAGTGGCCTGATAATGCTGTTAGCCCAAAATTCACATCAAACAGTGACTATTTCGGGTTGCATTTGACGCGCTTGGATCTCATGTGGATTGGTATCCATCTAAACACAGCAATTGTATTTGTTCACGTACTCACTCGTCCACAAAAAGGCCTCTTTGCTGAATATGAGTTTTCTATGCTAATTGATGGCAATTGGCAATTGTTTCAGAGCCAATTCAGTGAACACATTTCATTGTTGATTATCGTTTACCTTGAATTGAATTATACATGGTTGCAGGTTCTTGTAAAGGCACGAAATTCCCCAAGTTGTATTCTACCAAAGGCCGAGATCTTAGGAGTGACGTAATATCGACTGCCTCAGTTTCTCCCCTGCAGTTTCTCTGGTCAATAGTTAAACATACATTCTGTATTTTTAGCTGTGATGTAGTAGCTAACCTGTTAGCTTATTAGACTTGAGATAGTGGATTAAACTCCATCCTAGACATCTCGAATATAACGAAATTTAAAGAGAATATTTCTTTCGGAGGCATCCTCTCAGCTGTTATCATGCTGAGAATTGTTACCAGCTACAGCAGCACCAGTTGTAGGGGCACCGGTATCAATTCCAGTGGTAGCAGGGGTATTAGTGTTCGTGTTAAAAGCAAAATGGAAGTATTAGTGTCAATACGAGGACCAGTGGGTATAATCACGGTATGCCCAGTGCCAATACCAGCTGGTCTTTTTGTATAATCAAATTATCGCCTTGGTCTAGTGGGTAGTGTATTGGCTTATTAGACAAAAGGCCCGGGTTCGAATCCCAGGTCAGACATCGCAACGAAAAATATTTCTTCGGTGACTTCCCCTTAGCAGATTTCTGGCAAAGACTCTGAGATTAAAAATTGCCATGAAAAGCTTCTCAAAAATCTGTCGTTCGGAATCGACTTTAAACTGTAGGTCCCGCCACTATTGGATAAAATTGACGCACACAACATAAGTGGCGTGAGAAGCTAGGTCGTAATCCTAACTGAAGTGTTGTTATGGCCAATTATGTATGTGAATCATCGTGATTTTTGCTAGTCTTATAACTGCCATCCAAAAATTTTAAATTTGTCTGTGATGCTATCCTAGTGTAGTAGATAGCATGTTGGCTTAATAGACTTGAGAATGTCTTTCAAACCCTAGCCCAGATATCTCAAAACAAGCGAAATTTGAAGAGACGAGGACTTCCTTTGGCAGAATAAAATTGCCTTAAAAAATTTCTCAAAAATTTGTCTTATGGATTAGACTTTAAACTGTTGGTCCCAACCCTCCATTGACAAAATTAACACACACAACATGGGTGTTGTCAAAAGCCATCGTGAAACTCTGACTGAAGGGTTGTAATGAGCAATTAAATAAGTCTGCTGTACGATAATTATTGTCCTGCACTGTATACATAAATAATCATTTGCATGCATTTAAAATATCAGAATAAAAATTCATTTTTTTCAGTTTATAATGACGATGAATGAAATGAATGAATGTCCTTTAGAAAAGCAGAATTACAAACAAATAAACAAACACACAAGCACACAAACAGTGAAACAGCAACAGCCACATAAACGTTTTGCATGCAATTTAATAAGGACTTGGTTACTTGGTTACATTTACTTATGTATTCTAAATACGTACGTACGTATGTATGGACGTAAATGTGTGTTTGAAATCATAAGTTTTTATAATAATTTATAGGTGTGTGCGTGTATGTGTGTATGAGTATGTATGTATGTTTGTTTAAAGTTATTCTGCATAAAAATCAAATAAAAGATTGAAGTTTTTTTCTTCCTTTATTTTTTGTAACTTTGTTTACAGGCTTAAGCATACAACAACTACACTACACAACTATAGTATGTACTACTGTCTTAATAGCAACAATAATAATAACAACTACTTTGACAACATTTATATTTATGAGCAAAACAGCTATGAGTACATACATGTGTGTGTGTGTGTGTGTTACCAACTAACATACCAAAGAAACTCTATGGAAAGCACCGGAAACCGGAAGCAACCAATAATTCAAATGAATTTCAAATCAAATCATTTCGCTACAAAACGACAACAAAAGCACACAAACAGTGACTACTACTACTACCACCACTACCATCACCATCATGAGCAAAGGACTGCAAGGGCTTCGCTTTAAAATATTATGCCTTGACAGTTTCATTTTGTTTTCGTTTTGTAGGGTTTTCAATAAAAAAATAAATACACACACACACACAATATTTAAGCATTAACGACTAAGTAGTACGATAATGGCCATTTGAGTTCGTTAAAGAGTTTCATCTTGTAAAACTGATTACAAAAAACTGGAGAAAAAACTACAAAAACGAGGGCAATTAAAAGTTGTGTTGCATTCAATTTAATAATAAAGAGGACTCCAGTATATGCAACTTATTAATGATAATACTGTGGAAGAAAAAAAGTATGAGTTTTAAAGGAATTTTTTTGTCTGTGAATGAACACCAGCTTACTGGTATCGCCAAACACTATTTAAACTAATGGGTGATTTTTTAAGAGCTATAGGAAAACTTTCCAAATCTTTATATGAGTCGATAGTACGGTCCATTATAATTTAATGTTTGAAGATTATTTCATGCAAATGTTGACCGCAACTGCGCCTCAAGCGGTCCATTCGCTTAGTCATATTTTGGCACACTTTTTCCAACATTTTGGCCGATATCTCACGAATAAATGCTTCAATATTGCCTTCCAAAGCGGCAATTGAAGCGAGGTTGTCTGTACAGGCAAGAGCTTTAACATAGCCCCACAAAAATTAGTCTAAAGGCGCTATATCGTACGATCTAGGCGGCCAATTGAACGATCCCAAATGTGAAATAAAATGTTCACCGAACTCGCCTCTCAATAAGTCCATTGTTACGCGTGCTGTATGGCATGTCGCACCATCTTGTTGAAACCACATGTCATCCAAGTCAAGCTCTTGCATTTTGGGCAAAAAAAGATTGAATATCGTCTCACGATGGCGCTCATCATTTACAGTTACGTTACGATTCGCAGCATCTTTGAAGAAGTACGGTCCAATGATGCCACCAGCCCATAAACCGGGCATTGGTAGCTGTTGCAATGCTTCTGGCTCATCTTTGCATAAAAATCGATAATTCTGCTTATTTACGTATCCATTGAGCCAAAAATGAGCTTCATCGCTGAACACAATTTTTCGATAAAGAAGTGAATCTTCGGCCAACTTTCCAAGAGCCCGTTCACCAAAAATTCTGCATTGCGGTAGATCGTTCGGCTTCAATTCTTGCACCAGCTGTATTTTGAAAGGCTACACACCTAAACACCTCTGCAAAATTTTCCACATTGTTGAGTAACAGAGGCCCAATTGCTGCGAACGGCGACGAATCGATAATTGATGGTCATCATTAACACTGGCGATACAGCTGCGATATTTTCTTCAGTTCACACTCTACGTAAGCGTGTTTAAGGTGGTTTAATGTCCAACAATGTAAATTTGCTGCGAAATTTAGTCACAATAGCCCGAATAGCCGCTTCAGTACGTCAATTAAACTGACCACAAAATAGAAGAAGCGCGCAATGAACTTTCTTTTTTGATCATAAAATTCAATGATTTGCAAGCGTTATTCGTTTGTAAGACGATGTATGGTTAAATTATAGACCAAACTGAAGATGTTTGACAGTGAAACAAAACACGAAACGTGCGTGAGCTGTTTAAACCAGTGTTGCCAAAAAGATAATTGCTAAAAAATCACCCGTTATGTGTAGGCAACATATATTGCTTCACAAAGCCACTTCACTCTGGTGTTTTTACTCTGAAAACAATATGCTTAAGGAGTAAACGTTTGTTAGTCATTAAAACCTTTCAATCAGGTTTACAACCCAATTCCTCACACCACTTATGTTGTGTGTGTTGATTTTAAACATTTAAACATAGCGGGACCTGCAGTTTAAAGTCGACCCTGAAAGTCAAAATTTTTGAGAAGCTTTTGATAGCAATTTTTTTATTTACTTCCAGAGTTTTAGTCAGAAATCTACTCAGAGAAAGTTGCCGAAGAAATATTTTTTTCTTATTTCGTTGTGTCGGAGACAGGGATTTGAATAATGGCAACACTACTAACTATTAGATTACGACGACTATAAAACAAACGTAGACTACTTAGTAGAATTTTATTAATACGACCAGTACCTATTCCTTGGCTTACAGAATCCTGAAATACGAAAGTCGGTTACTACATAATGGTAGCCTCAAATTATGCGGTACCTGAAGAGACATTACTTTAAGTGATTTGGAAAATTAAAGTCCCCACAGTCTAGTAGATAGAGTGGCGGGTTATTAGACGCAAGGTCGTGCTTCAAAAACTGAGCCCAAACATATCGAACAAAACGAAATTTACGAAAAAGAAAGTACTCCTTCTCAGAAGATTTTTTGGGCCAAAACTCTGGGAATAGATAGAATTGCCATGAAGAAGTTTCTCAAAATTCTGTAATACGGAGTTGACGTTAAACTATAGACCTCGCCACGCATCTATAATAATTAACACACACAACATGAGTGGTGTAATAAGCATGGTTGTAATCCTGACTAAAGGATTGTAATGACTAATTATGTATGCATGTATGTGAGTCTTGTAGATAGTGTAACGGCTTATCAAACTCCAAATTTAAGGATAAAAATATTTCCTTCAGCGATATTCAGTCAATAAAATAAAATTTTCTCATATTTATCGTACAGAGTCGACTTTAACCTGTAACTAGAACAACTTCTGTATACAATTAACACACTCAACTGGAGTGGTGTAGGAAACTAGGTTGTAATCCTGACTACCTTTTTACCTTCTAAAAATGTTAAAAATATGAGTTCGTAGATTGCAAATAAAATAAAAATAAATGTGTGTTTAATTTTAAAAGCAATTCTTTATTGTCCGCACTACTTTTGTGCCACTTTTCGAACTTATTCCACGAATACAACGATAACTTTCACTAGCTCTGCTTGTTACAATATTTTTGTAAGCAACAACACTTGTTAGTTATTCTTCTTTGCTCACAACCTTTTTGTAAGCACAACACTAATAACTGATTTCTTCACATGCAACTTGTCAGCACACAAGACTGACTGAATTTTAGCTCGATCTAGTGTCTTCGCACATCACTGATTAAATTCTCACTGCAAGCAACATAACTTAATTCGAACTCCATCAATGCTCGCTTTGTCTTGGGTTTTATTTCGCTGTATCAAAAGTGTGATCAATGCTCTCGAAGGAGGATGACGCCTTTCGGAAAAGATCCAAAAATGTAAGCAACTTGTTTTCATTTTTGTTTGTGTATCTTGTTTATATTCGTCCAGGCAGAGTAGTTGTTGCTTGCTGTATTTGTGCTGTACTTTGTTTTTGGTTGTTTACTTTTCTGTCCGCTGTACTTTGTTGTTGGCTGTTTACATCTTTTATCCCTTATTTTTGGTAATTTATCGATCTTATAAACAGGCCTAATATTTTTGTTGCTTTATTTTTTTACTTATTCATTGATCATGTGTACAAGTGCATTGTTTTGTTTTTGGAACTTTTTATTTGTCATTTTTTGTTTTATTTGTTATTTTAAAAACACCATTTCCACTTTAGTAACAGTATGTATGTATGCATCCAAGAAGCCAGAACCCTTTTTTCAGTATCGAAAGACATTTCTACGCCAACATTTGCTTAATATCTGAACACCAATTGAGAATCTTGGCTAACAGATGTTTGCTTAATACTTTGAAAATCTGATGGCCAAGAGAATAATTAACCAAAGACTTCTTTCTGTAAATAACTCAATAGTTAACCTGATGAGCAATAGCTTGAATAGCCAAGCTAGGTAGCACCATAAGACGTTGCACTAATATCAGCGCCTGTTATAGCATCAATAGTACCTCTAGGTATCATTGCTTTGGTTGCTAGTTTCAGCAGCCTTGTGATTACTTTTTGTTGGCCAACTTTCATCCTCTCGAAATCTTCTGGAAAAGAAATTCAAATTATTTTTTCTTTCTTAACTGACTTGCAAAGTATTACAGGAATCCCTATCTATACGTATATCAGACTATGCTCTTTAGAAATAATTTTTCCATCGATTTCAATTAATTTTCTTTGAATAGATCACTCGTCTATTTCTATTTTATTTTCATTATTTTAACGTTTTCAAAAAAAAATTTTTTCAATAAATAAGCGTTTAATTAAATCGTGCCTTAAGCTTTGGGACGGATGACTATAACTTGGGGTCTTTTGTTGCCTTTCCTAACGCCACGACGTACAGCACCACGACGGTTTACACGGCGGCGATTGTTACCACGACGACGTTTGTTACCGCGGCGTACATTACCACCTACAGCACCGCCAGCAGTACCAGTTGTAGGGGTACCAGTATCAATTCCAGTAGTAGTGGGGGTATTAGTGTTTGTTCCGGTAAAAGTGCCAGTGTTAGTACCAGTACCAGTGCCAGTAGCCGCCGGTGGGTACAATTACGGTTGGTCCAGTGCCAGTACCAGCGGGTCTTAATTGTTCCAAGAAATCTTGTTTTTGTGTAATCCAAGCATCAAGATTTTGGCCGCTTTTAAGACCGCCACCCAAAAATCTCAATTCACCAGTGTTGCTATCCTTGATGTAAACAGCGGCAACCTGCTCTTTAGGAGAGACTTTTTTAACAGCAGCTGATAGGGGAAAGAAAAGTTTTATTAAAACCCCAATGGAATTAACTTTTGATTTTTTTTTTTCCTAACTCACCTGCTAAAGTTTGGGCCATAAGGCATACGGTTACAAAGACCAAAAAGTTAAATTTAAAAGCCATGATTTTTTGTTTTAATTTTTTAATTCGATCTAAAGAAGTCGATTGAATGACCGCTACTGTATGTTAACAATTGTAAGCGTGTTCTGATGCGATTGAATTTGATTTCTTTGGCTTTTATACGATTCTCTTGAGCTTAGCTTAAGTACTTGAGTAATAATTTAACCACCGTTTTGCTTGTGTGTTTTTAAGAAAATTTTCAAAAATTCATCTCATCTTAAAGGGAGTGGTTTGAAGCGTTAAAAAAAACTGTTTTAAAAAGCGAAAATGATATGCAGAAATATGGCCAAACTTAAACAAAAGCCATTGAAGTACCTGGAGCAACAGTAAAAGAAGTACAAAATAAAAGCCGCAATAAAAAATATTTCAAGAATATTTTTAAATTAATTAAATCGACTTTCTATCAATACCGGCTGGTCAGTTGAAATATTTTCGCCTTATTTTAAGCCGCAACATACCAGACCAGCCACTAAACTCATACGTATGTTTGTCGTCTCACATGACTGGCATTAAAGCTGTTGAGATGCCAAGCTTGAATTACTTGCGAATACTGAGACTACCTGTCTGTCTTGGACTACCGTTATGTATTGAAATTTAAACAATTGTTTTGCCGTCTCTGTGTGTAGCGGTAATAGTGGTACTTGAATAATTAGAAAGTAATTCTAATTCCAAGTTGCCAAAAATCATTGGCCCCGAGGCCAAGAAATTCCATTAAAGTTCAAACGCTTACACTTGATTTAATTTGATTTTAAAGTCGCTGACAACATGTGCGAGAATTTATGTATATTGGAATTTATGTCAGAAAATAATTTTTTTTTGTTTTAATTATTCGAGTCAAAACATCATTTGATTAAGCCGCAGTTACCATAATTTTATTCATAAATATAGGTCGATGGTACAGATCATATGACGAATGTTACATTAAAAGTATGTCTGAAATTAAAGCAATTTAATTAAGGAGCAAAAATTCTTAATTTATCACTTTGATGCACATAATGGTTCCAATAAAACTCCTATATGGACTCCTGTTGAGCAATCTCACCCAAGTATAGTAAGACCCCGCTTAACGCGGGCGATAAGTTCCAATAAGTTGCAGCGCTAAACGAAACAGCATTAAACGAGGCAGCTTAATACGTTGCAACTTCGGAAAATGCAGGTGGAATTTTTATTCTGGACAGGGTAACAAAAAAGTGTTGAAAAAGATACACTGTCGCTACATAGTTAACCACAAGTATCAATACATTTCGCGATTTAGGGGAATCCCAATACTACAGCGTAAGACTGAAACAGTGTTAAGCGGGGCAGCGTTAAGTGGGGTCTTACTATATATTTTTATAAGAACAATTACAATTAAGAACTAACTGCATATTGCAACATTAAACTAGTCCAAGAAAGGGAAAAAATTCCATTGAAAAGACCAAAAAAAAAAGGAAAAATCCTTCAGTCAGTCTTACACCACCCATGTTGTGTGTGTGTTAATTTTATCCAGGGGTTGGGGAACCTACAGTTTAATGTAGACTTTAAACAACAGCATTTAGAGAAGGTTTCCATTACAATTTTATTTACTCTTAGAGTTTTTGCCAGAGGAAACTTTTTACGGGGTTGAAGCCATCGTAAAGAAAGCACTGCTTTTTTTTACACTGAGGAAGAGTAAATTTACCTAACCGCACCATAGGGGTAATTGTCATTATCCCAAGTGTGTGGGGCCCTTACCCACTAATTCTTCCCCGCTTTTGCCAACTCCGGAACTACCGTGGTATTACTTCGAAGTGGAGTCCGTCTGGTCATTTGGCCGCGTCCGGATTGCGCAAAAATATCCAAGATAATGTTTAAACATCCACTCACTACTCTCATCCAAGTCAATGTTCTATGATTTCAGTAAGACTTCAGCACAGCAGGCTCGCTGTTCAGAATCACATTGCAGAAGTTCCCAACAGTAAAGGCACCGATTTTAGCCTCAAGATTCCTTCTTTCCAATCTCCGTCTCTCACAGTGAAAGAAAGTGTGTTCCGCATCATCAATCGACACATCATCATAGATGCAATTTGGTCGTGCCATCGTCCCCATTTTAAACAGATACTTTCAAAAATTACCGTGTCCAGATAACAGTTGTGTCAGATAGTAGTTACCCGCGCCAAATTTTGCTCTTCATCCAATGGGTAATATCTGGGAGAAGTTTTGCTGTCCACCTACCATTCGTCTTAGCGTTTCATTTCTCTTGCCATTGCTGCATGAATCGTTTTCTGGCGTCGTCGACATTTATTGTCTCTCCGTGTACGTTTTTAGTCTCCCACACTCTCTTCCGCTCGCTATAGACTATAGAACTATAGGTATTACACCACTAATTACTAGTATTACTGACTTAGATACAGACCTATACGCCGATTCCATTTTAAGTGCAGCGGTTCGTTATACTGATGATAAAATTTCCCTTCTACAGTCGACCTCCAATGCCTCTGCCCAGACCATACTGCCGTAAAGCAAAATAGATTCCATTATTGCCATCATCAATCTGCGTATCTGCCCCCTAAGTAAGGAGGTAACTTTAGCTGCCTTCGTTGCAGGATATTGCATCTAAGCCCAGAACATCAGTCTTAGACCCTGGACTGAATGCCAAGGTAGTTGACCACTTTCCATGTCGCTAGAGTGGTGTCGCATATCGAGATGTCGAGATCGTATTGCAAGTATGAGTCTGAGTCCTCTGTCCTAAACATAGCACTGTAGACAAGGCCACAGTGTGTTTGTCAAACTGTAAATTCATGAGTCAAACAATCAATGATGAATATTAGGCCAGCAACTACATAAAAAGCAATCACGGTTAGCCAAAACAAATAATATTATCCACCAGAGAATGCAAAGTTGTACACTTCTACAGTTTCCCTGGAGAAAATTCATGAATATGACTCCCAATTGAATCCTGAGTGATTATATTTTCCGATGTTAAAAAACTAATTCCAGCGATCAAGTCGCCTCACAAAACCAATCTATTTGGATGACTTTAGTCCGATTCTTTTGTCACAACAAAAGATCCATAAATCCATAAAACCTTTAAACATCCCTCGACAACAGATCGGTTAATTCGACATATTCCTATACAGGGTTCTTAACCCATTTGTCGAAAATGCAAGGCAATGACAGACAAAATACGTGATTTCCTTATCATTTTTCCCCACCATGACAATTACCGTAAAACTTTTTATTATTGGAAGATCCAATTCGATTAATAATCCCCTTAAACCCTAGGTAAAGCGTGACGTTTTAAGCATCGCCAAGTGCACGATAATTTGTAATAAGAAAAGTTCGACAAGATATCTGAGAGTCACAATTATCGGTTCCGTCTGCTTAATTTAACCCTTGAGTACATACGTGTCTGTAGTCTAGTAGGTAGTGTGTCTGCTTATTAGACGAAAGGCCTGGGTTCAAACCCGAGGTCAGGGAACAAAAACGAAATATTTCTTCGGCGACTGCCTGTCAGCAGATTTCTGGCAAAAATTTTGAGAGCATATAAAATCGGTATGAAAAGTTTCCCAAAAATCTGTCGTTTGGAGTCGACTGAAAACTGTAGGTCCCACCACTCATATACATACATACATAATTGGCCATTACAACCCTTCAGTCAGGATTACGACCTAGCTTCTCACACCACTTATGTTGTGTGCGTTAATTTTATGCATAAGTGGCGGGACCTACAGTTTAAAGTCGACTCCGAACGACAGATTTTTGAGAAGCTTTTCATGGCAATTTTTACTCTCAGAGCCTTTGCCAGAAATCTGCTGAGAGGAAGTCGCCGAAGAAATATTTTTCGTTTTGATGTCTGACCTGGGATACGAACCCGGGCCTTTCCTCTAATAAGCCAACACACTACCCACTAGACCACGGCGACTTCACCACATATAAAAATTAACGCACTCAACATGTGTGGTGTGAGAAACTAAGTCGTAATCCTGAGAATGAAGGGTTGTTATGACCAATTATGTATGTTATAGTACCTGAGAGTCACAATTATCATTTCGTCTGCTTAATTTAACCATAAATTGCCTTAACTGAGTACAAACATGTCCATGTACGAAGACAGAATGTAAAGTAGAGATATTGATTCCTGCTTAGGATTTATGTATGTCACATTGACTGCCTGAGCAACTCAATCACTTCATAGTTTTGTTTGACACGTTTCTGAGAGCCCAAGCCTTATTTGTTCCCAAGCACAATCATCAACCGAGAATATTATAATTGATATGAAGCTTGTAAAATCAATTCTGGTTACTCTGGTTATTAAGGAAGATCTGAATGAACTCGGTTCATTATGCCATCTTATGTGAGTATATTGATTTAGGAATTGATGCTATGCTATTGCATGGTATGGCATTGCTAATGCATCAGGTATGTTGTTGCCATGTCTAGGGACCCATAGTAAACCCATGTTAAGCAATCTCTTCCAGAACCGATCATCTTTCTTGAACTATTTTAGATGAGTGCAAACACTCTACAGAGATCTAATGTTAATAACGTTAACGACATTATCGGGTAGCGATGATCCATCAGTAATGGAAACGTAGTCGTAGTTGTATTCAGAACAACTATTCTCGAGATTTTGGCATAACCTCTTGTATACCCAGCATGTATAGTGACATATGACGTCAATTTATTAAATCTTCACAAGTTTTTCAGAGTTTGAATTTATTTTTCAATATTTTATATGAAAAATGATTTTATATCAAAACAAAAAACATTCTCCAAAAAAACAAAACGTATCCAACGAATTAAAATTTTACTGGAAAAACAAACTTCATCTTATAACACCCTGTAGAAAATCTATTTCTATTTTTCTCACTAGGGTGTATGGGGGTAGGTTCATAAGTAATGTTTCTTCTTCAAAAAACAAAAACAAAAAATTCGTAAATGTTTTACAATTAATGTTTCCTGTAAATTAAATTAAAAAAAAACCCCGTAAACTCCTGTGAAACTCCTACTTCTCCTTTCTCTTCTCTCCTTCTTCGCTTCAATGTGAGTTTTGATTTCATTTACACTTTCGAGCTTCTTTTAACATCATTAAGATGGTTTTAACGGAATCGTCGTTGTCTATATACACCAGGTATAATCCCGTAAATCAATTGGGAGAGTTAAATTGTTTAGAACAACAAAATTGTTGTTCATGAAAAGAAATGAATTCAAGTAGCAGACACGCACTCAAAAGTAGTAGGAAAAATAATGGAAAACCCAAACAAAGAAAATAAAGTTTTCCTCTCGTTTTTCTTTTTGCAAGCCAGCGAAAAAAAATATAAAATTTTGTGGAAGTTTTAATAAGGAAGAGAAAAGCTTTTTACGTTTCACATATCATATGAAAATCTAGTTGAGGCCAATGGGGCAGATAACTAAAAGAATGTCTTCATCTATGTACGTTGAAGTCGCCGTAGTCTAGTAGGTGGTGTGTTGGCTTAATAGACGTGAAGGTTTGGTTCAAACCCTAATCAGATATCTCCAACAAAACGAATTTCAAGAAAATATTTCTTCGACGACTTCCTCTGGGCATAATTGTAGTGAAAACTCCGAGAGTAAAATAAAAAAATTACTATAAAACAGTAGGTTCCACTACTCATGTATAAAACTAACACACACGACATAAGTGGTGTGAGAAATTAAGTCGCAATCCTGACTAAAGGCTTGTAATGACCAATTATGTCTGTATTCATCTACAATCTATAAAATACAACGGCTTGATTCATACTTACTCCATAGCAGTGCCTAGAAGCTTTAATGTTGAGCTATAAATTTGCTATTTAATGTATGGAAACAATAATGAGGAAAAAAAGGTTTCTTCACTCCCTTTACAGCACTACTCGGCAACCTAAATCACTATCTGACTCGTATCCTAAGCGGCCACGGATGCTTTCGAAAATACCTGCCCTGCTGTAAGCGAGAATGCGTTCCTGTGGGCTCAAACTCCTTAGATGACTTCGGAGCAACGGATTATGTCATGTTCAAGTGCGAAAGGTTCACCGAAGAACGATGTGCATTCAATAAGGTTTCTGGGGAGCAGGCAAATCATTGGAAATTTTTATTATGGAAATGCACCAACAGGCTCTGTAGACTAGTAGCTACTATAATGGTTTAAAAAAATTAAACCCCGCTCAGACTTCTAGAAAAAAAAAGAAATAATAAACGAAGTATTTCTTTAGGCGACTTCCCCTCTGAAAAGAAGTTAAAATTGCAATGAAAAGTTTCTCAGGAATCTGTCTTTATAAATTTAGTCTTGAGAGTCTTGAAATTCCATGCTTAAAAAATACTCGAGCAAGCTTAAAAGTCTTAGTAATATTCAAGTTGTCCATCAACTCTCTCAAAACTCGCTTTAGATGGCTTCTTCATTTGGTGACATTTTGGCGCTTCAAAACACGTTGCGACTCTCTTTTTAAACAATTGAAAGTTACTTTAGCTTGGTCCCAGTCTATTGCCTTTTTAAACGCCAGCCCGTGATTCTTACCCTAGCTCAGATAATTCGAACAAAACGAAACATGAAAAAATATTTCGTACGAGGACTAGCTCTCCGAGTTTTCACCAGAAAACTGCCATTCAGAGTCGACTTTAAATTCAAGGTGTAAGGTGATGTGAGGAGCTAAGTTGTAATACTAACTAAGCAGTTATAATGAGCCATTAAAGTAAGTAAGCAAGCATAAAGTCGCCGTAGTGTAATAGTGTAGTGTCGCCAGTGTATTGGCTTATTAGACGTAAGGCCCGAGTTCAAATCCCCGGTCAGACTTCAAAACGAAAACATGAAAATATTTCTTCGGCGACTTCCTCTCAGCAGATTTCTGGCGAAAACTCTGAGAGTAAATAAAAACCTGTCGTTCGGAATTGACTTTAAACCGCCACTATTGGATAAAAATGACACACACAAAATATGTGGTGTGAAAAGCTATGTTGTAATCCTTATTAAGGGGTTGTAATGACCAGTTTTGTAAATAAGCTTGAAGTCGCCGTAGCCTAGTAGGCTGTGTATTGGCTTGTTAGACGTAAGTCTACGGTACAAACTTCACTTCAGACATCAAAGCGGAAACTTCCTCTTAGCAGATTTCTAGCAAAAACTCTGAAAGTAATTAGAATTTCAAAGACATTTAAATAGACTTTAAGCCCCAGGTTCCGCCACTCATGGATTAAAATTATCACGCAGAATATAAGTGGTGTGATGAGCTAGGTTGCAACTAAACTAAATTAAGTTAAGTAAGGAAGCATGTGCCTTTACTTCACATGGAAACGCTTCCGCGTTTTGTACACGAAAAAATTCTTTAAAACCCCTGCCAATACATGGAAGCACTATCAGCGAATCCTTTTCATTAACCTGAACTCAATATTTTTTTATGATCTTTTCTTTCTCCTTAAATTTTTAACCAAAAAAAAAAATTCTTCAAGAAAAAAATTTAAGTGCGTATGCTGTGCGGTACTCCATGCACAATAACTTCTCGTGAATTTTTTTTTCATGCAATTTTCCCCAAAAAAAAAAACTACTGGGGAAGCTTGCTGAAAATGCAATACAATGTGCCAAATATGGTGGCCTCCCAAAATCCCATGGCCCGTGCCAAACACGAAGGCATGAAATTTATGCGCCTGTCTTTGTGTTCCCCCTAAGAACAGGGGGTGGAGAGTTTGCATTACATTTTGGATACCCAGTGTTGGTTTTTTTTTTGGTTTTTTTTGTTAAACTGGTAAGATTGTATACGATGCGACGTATGCAAAATATTATGCAGGTTTTACTCGCATCAGACAATGGCTGATAGGGTGATAGGGGGGGGAGGTAGAAAAACGAGAGCGAATGCATTGTGGTGTGCACGTAATTGGTATTCGTTTGGATAATTGCTTTTTAAGATTTTCTCTTCACAACTAATGGAGAATGCCTACTAGAAATGAAGATGATGATGATGATACTCCTGCTTACAAGTAAACACAACTTAAAATAACTTTCGGAAGATTATACACCCTTTTTTCCTTAAGGGGGTACCCTCTATTGAGTGGCTAGAAATATATCCGACAACTTACAGGGCATCTTTAAAGCAAGAAAATTTAGTTACCGCTACCCAAAATGGCGTAAAATTGCCACTTAAGCTAATCGAATACACTCATTGCACTCCATTTGATTAAGGATTAGAGTCTTCTAGCCGGAGCCACCCTAAATTTCATTCATATCGTGAAATGTCCTTTATACCGGCCTCAAACTGTTCGGTCAGGGAGGTCCAGCGAAACATTTTTAGCACCCTTCTTTCGGTAGTTCTGGACAGCGACACTTTAAGAGACCAATGATCTCTTCTTTCTCTTTCTAGTACTTATCATGCTAGTAGGTAGCATGTTGGGTAATTAGGCGTGAGGCCGGGGTTCAAATCCCAGCTTTGATAACTCGAACTAAACGAAATAAAAAAATATTCCTCCTCTCAGCAGTCTACTGGAGAAAAAACTTTTGGAGTAAATAAAATTCCTATGAAAAGTTTCACAAAAATCTCACAATGGCGTTCATCTTTAACCTGTTTTGTGGGTGGTGGGAGAAACTATGCCGTAATCCTGACTAAATGGTTGTAATGGCCTAATTAAGAAGAAGGCTTTTTGTATTCTTTTTCGCAGTATAAAGCTGATAAAATGCAGTTCTTTAACATCATACTTAGGTCTACTGTATCAGATCGATGCCTCGATTCCTAGTAAAACTTGTTGGGTTGTTGTATTGGATATAAGGTGATAAGGAACATTGGCGGTTGGCAAAGTTGAACTTTCTTACACCTTCATATGATGTTTTCTGTTGAAGCATCAGATGTAGAAAATCGAGAAGCTGTCTGGATTAATAATCGAATTTTGAATTTTAACCTTCTAACGAGAACACTTTAAATGTTTGTTTACTGGGTTTTGAACCAGGATTATATGTCAGAATATTATGCGATTATTCTGTTTCATTTATTCTCTTGCATTCTGTTATAGTTCTTGTCTGTCTATTCACATTACTCCTGCTCTTCCTTGTCTTGAATATCATATTGTCCTCATGGTTTAATATTGCATTGCAAGCCAGGGAACAGAAACAGCAATAGCAGCGGGAGGGAGAGCGAGAGCATCAGCAAAAGTCGCATAATGCAAGTAAATAATAAAACCCAGCCACCAAAAATAAAAAAAATTAAACTCTCTCTCTCTCTCACTCACTCGCTCACTCTCGCTCGCACCATGCTTGTATAGTGTTGCACCTGTAGGGTTATGAAAATGTTATGCTCCGTTGTATGCCTGATTAAATCGTAAAAAGTTGTTCAGTTTTTTCTCTTTGGTTTTCCAGTGTTCCTTGGTTCTTGAGGTTATACACGAGAGGAGGGGGAGTGCAGTCTATTGCTTGCACATAAAAGTAGATTTTTTGGACAAGTTATTCCTTTCTGCCGCGCCATGGTAAGCCATAGCATTTCAATTTTCCTTTATCTGGAACTTGTAAGTGCTGTGTCGGTGGATAGGAAACCGAAAACGTATTTTCTTTTTCTCCATCATAAAATTAAAATTTTAATTAAAAATAAAATTACGAAGTGTTGACAACAACGATGTTATACGCTGCCTAGCTGTCTGTCGCTCGTATATGTTTAATGCACTGAATTTGGTTAATGGCGACAATCTCACGCTACAATCGGCAACAGTTGGCTTGCAATTATAAACATTTTATTTCTCTCTCTCTCTCTCTCTCTCTCTCTCTCTGTACTCTCGTAAGTCTTGAAATTCAATACTCAAAAATTACTTAACATATTCCATGCCAAGCCTAAATTAAATGAAGTCATTCCCATTGCCATTTATATTTTGAGTGTTATTGTTTACCAAAACATTGCTATTACTGTCCGAGCTACAAATCCTATCAAAAAAAATCCTGCCAAAAAAATTTGCTAATCCAAAAGCTTGCATTTTATAATCTATTTTAAGTAGGACGAGTATACTCGTCTTTGACAGGGTATTCCGCATTACCAAGACGAGTGTACTCGTATTTGACAGGTTATTCCGCATTACCAAGATGAGTATACTCGTCTTTGACAAGATATCCCGCATTACCAAGACGAGTATACTCGTCCTTGACATGGTATTCCGCATTACCAAGACGAGTATACTCGTATTTGACAGGGTATTCCGCATTACCAAGACGAGTATACTCGTCCTTGACAGGGTATTCCGCATTACCAAGACGAGTATACTCGTCCTTGGTAGCGAATGTATTAACCAAGCTAAAAAGTCTTAGTAATATCTAAGTTTTCCATCTTTTTTTACCGAAACCACTACAAATCCAATCTATTGGCTTTTTAAACGCTAGTCCGTGATTCTGACCCCAACTCAGATAATTCAAACAAGACGAAACATGAAAAAATATTTTCTACGCCTACTATCCCTCAGAGTTTTTACCAGAAAACTATCGACATAAAACTATAGGTCGTCCCACCGGTCATGGATAAAGTTGACTCTCGCTTTCTGGATGGTGTGAGAAGCTACATTGTAATCGTGACTAAAAGCTCGTAATGTTTCGGTATGCTACACGGGGTCTAGCACCCAGTATAGATAATTTTTCTTGGTTAGCCTTTTAAGGTTTTTGGTGCAAAAAGTCATCAAACTTTTCCATCTGCTCTTAGCCTTTTGCAATAAAATGTGTCTTAATCTTTACTTTAACTCACACTTTGGTAATATGGATATGGACCTATGAATGCCTCCGATAAGGTAAAACGATAATTCGCAGGCTCTCTTGAACTCTCATATAATCGTATAATTATAGCAACTTCATTTGTCGTCTTCACTCGTTGGTAGTCTCTCCTCCTCTGTTTACTTTTGTTCTTATTAGCACTACAGTGTTATGGAAAACCAAATTCGTGCCTTCTCTTATTGTTGTTCCACTAGCAACTTTCTTTTTTAATGTACTTACCTATTAAACGTTGTCGGCTGATGGTTCCATAAAATATGTAACTGACACGACACTTCACTTCCATCAATTTCGTTTTCAATTTCCCTTTTAATTTTTTGTTTATAATCGGGTCTGGTAACTTCTAGAACATGTCTGTTGATTTGTTATTGTTATTATTTTCTGTTTTTCGTGTTTCGCATTATAATGGACGTCAGGTCTACTGCCGTCCTATTCCATGAATACCAGTTAAAACTCGAGAAAATTTTAAATCAATCAAAAGTACGTCTTATATAGACTCGAGGACTTAAGTATAACCGCGGAAATTTCATTCATGATATACTGCTTATATCGGCTCCGCCATCTAAAGTTATTTTTCAGCTACTGGTGAACGGTAACACTTAGCTCATGTCTGATTTGCCAGATAATTAGTTTTATTTTTCCGCTGAACGAATATGGTTGTGTACACGCTTGAACAATTGACAATCGAATGCGTTTTCGCTTCGCTAAGTGGGCCTGCGGTCAACTTACAGAAGATGCCGATTTTGGGAAAAAAAATCATATTTTGAAGCGCATTTTGATCTTGGCTGGTATGTAAACAAGCAAAATTGTCGCATTTGGGGCACAAGAAACCCGACGCACCCAAAACGAGTCACTGTTTGGTGGGGATTTTGGTCCATAGGCATAATTGGGCCATTTTTCTTCGAAAATTTGCAAGAAGTGGCTGTTACATTCAATGGCGATCGTTATCAGGCCATGTTGAACGAATTTTTGTTCACAAAAATTGAAGAGGAGGATATTGGCAACATCTGGTTTCAGCAGGATGGCGCTACGTCTTACACAGCCGAAGCTACACTCGATATCTTGAGCCCTGTTTTCGAATATCGCATTATCAATCGCAGAGCTGATATCGTTTGGCCACCTCGGAGCTGCGATTTGACACCGTTGGACTATTATTTGTGGGTTGCCGTCAAAGATTGAAAGAAATTGACGCTTTAAAGGACAATATTCGTGAAGCCATTGGTAAAATACAGCTGCACTCAATCGATAATGTGCTTAAAAATTGGATCGATCGTGTAGGCCAGCCAAGGCAGCCGTTTGAATGAAATTATTTTCCATTATTAACCGAAAGGATTGTACTTTCAAATAAAAAAAAAATTTGAGATAAAATTCAATAGAATTTTTTTAAAACATTTTCAAAAAAAAAAAAATTGTTTGGCGGACTCTTTAGCAGTCAGCTGTGTACCGATTGTCTTAGTTAAATCAAAGCATACCAATCACTTTACAGAGAGACTCATAAGGGTATGTGCAATATCGCTAGACTCTGTTTGGTTGATGTCCCCATACTTCACACAATTGCGTTTCTTAAAGACCATTTCCCTATTTTTAGCATTCCAATGCGGTTGGGGAACTTTCGAATTACTTCCGGTGGAGCAGTGTGTCTGAGGAGGAGAAGAAGGAGGCAGCTATACCACGAAAAGCTCTGCTACTAGACTGAAGACTTCTTTGGATTAAATTTTAAAAAATCAAAACAAAATTTATTTTGAAGTTGGCAACGCTGTTTTAATCACGGATTGGACATTCATTTATTTTATCACAACAAGGATAATCCTTCAAGAAGGACCCGCCACGTAATCTAATCTAGCCAGTCATGGAAATTTCCAAAATAGCCATCAAACAGAGGTGTTGCCGTTAAAAACATTCTATTCCAGCCACTTGTCGTTCCGACACCTCTCCGTGTGACAGTTTGTATTCGAATCCTTATTTCTTATCTGTTTCAGCTGCATAGAAAATTAACCTGGTTTTTTCGTCCCTCCCCTCGTTATACTTCACTAACTCTTTTAGTAGATAATTATTGTGAAAAGAAAGGAAAAGGTTTCACTTGTTAAGTTGATTATGGAGTCTCTTGTTTTTTTTTTTGGCAAAAATTACTGGGGGTTCCTTTATTTTATTTTCTTTTCTTTTTTTTTCAATGAAAACTTTTAAAAGAAGAGAAAAACCAGAAACAAAATGAAATTTTCTATAAAAATTTGTAACAACAGAAGCATAGCGAATGCGGAAACGGAAATGTGAATTTATTTCAAAATGTTTGCAAATGAGGTTGACAATATTCGCATGCAATTTTTTTTCTCTCTCTCTCTTCGCTTTTTGTTAAGTTTTAAAAAGAGTGTCAATGACTATGACTGGAATGAAAATAAATTTTTTTTTTATTATTTTAGGGGAATTCTTAAAGGCAGAATAAAAGATAAAATTGGCGAAAGAGTAGCTTCTTTTCAAGAGTTTATAAAAATCTTGCCAGGAATGGATCCGGGAAGATGATGTCACTCGAAGAAGAGAAGACGGTATCTATACAATGGAAAACGTCAGAACTGCTGTTGCCTACACACTTCCCCGGGGAATAATAACAGGGGTCTCATACATTGGAACTTGAACTGTGCAAACTTATGCAGAAAAGCCAACAATAAGGATCACGGCCACAGAGTGTACTACATTATGAATCAACTTCTAGCAAAATTATCTAAAAACGGGCATGGATTGCCAATGATATTCTGATGATATAGTCTTGATGGCAAAAGAAAAATTTGAAGAGACTCTTTGTGGCATTATGCAAAGACAAAAAACAGGGACAATAGAAACATGTCCTCCAACAGTGCTGGAGGTGGTTGTGAATCGCTCATAAAATTCATGAGGGGAATGAATGTATCGATTGACTGACATTTTCCTTCCTCTAATTATCCTCTGGACAGAACCAGTAGACTTTTAAAACGAGTTTTTGTAAGAAAAATGAATGAAGAGAACGGAAGCTGATACTCTCTTAAAGCATGATTCTGTGAACGGGAGCAGGATCTTTTGATCCCCGACTAAAATTCTCTGAGCCCATGGGGAAACATGCGGGTATCTTACAAGTGGAAGTCTACTATGCCATCGGAAGACATAACATAGCAATACCATCTGACAGTCAGGCTACCATTCTTGTTGGGTTAAATTAATGATAGTATGGGGCTCTGTCCAAAGAGGCCAAATCAGAAGAAATTTCTCTATGAAGACGATTAAGTCAAGTCAAGAAATAAAAGAAGCAAATACTACGTAAACAATTTAAGAACTTGGCCATCTAATTTCGGTTAATCTGGACTATATAAAGAGAAAGATTGAATCTGTGAATGGGAACAGGAGCTTTTGATCCCAGAATAAAATACTCTGAGCACCTGGAGAAACTTGCGGGTATCTTACAAAAGGACATAGCAATACTATCGGACAGTCAGTGATGGTTTAGGGCTCTGTCCAAAAAGGCTAAATCAGGTAGATAAGCAGAAAAAAGTTACTCTCTACGGGACATGTGAGAAAACTTGGTTATGAGCAAACAAACGCTCTTGTGGGGAGGGAAACTTCCACGCCAGAAGGTAGTTTTGCAGTGGGAGTGGCTTTCAAAACGGTTGTTCAGCACCTTAGTCTTTTAGGTAGTGTGTTGACTTATTAGACGTGAGGCCTCGGTTCAAACTCCTAGGTCAGACATATGAAAACAAAATATGAAAAAATATTTCTTCGGCGTCTTGCTCTCAGCAAGCAAAAACTCTGACAGTAAATAAAGTTGCCATGGAAAGTTTCTCAAACAAAACATGTCGCTCGGAATGGATTTTAAATTGAAGGTGCCGCCACTCATCGGATAAAAAAGCTGGAAAAAGTTGGATCGTAATCCTGACTAAAGGGAAAGAGAAGAGGAAGGGAAGAGGAAAAGAAGGGCCAAGACTCTTCTTCAACAAAATGGGTTTGAGGCAATCATTATAAGAAGAGATCTGAATCATGCATCAGCCTGAAAGAAATGACATGAGATTGATAACCAAGCTTTTAATGGGACACTGTTGAGTTAGGTTAACTTTATTCAGAATGGAGAGGTTGCCTAGAGGCCAGCATGCAAATTCCGTGACAATGAAAACGAGTTATAGGAGCACATTTTTGAAACCTGAGAGGCATTAATACATTTCAGAAGGAAACACATGGAAGTTATATCAAGTCCCAGGCAGGAAAATATCATTATTGACTCAGTGCTGTATTCTGAAATTTTGTCAAGGCAACAGGCTTGAAGGATACCCTATAAAATTTGATTCATAAGTTCCCAGTATTAAGGCATTTTATCTCGACTTAGGCAATTTCAATTCTATAGAAACCTCTACGTTGTTTAACCATATCTGAAGTTCTATTGCCGATGACTAGGCTAAGACATACCTTAGCAATGCTGGCCTACAATTATTTAAAAAAAATTAATTTTCCACATTGAAGGCTTAAGAATTCATTATTAATTTCTAAAATTAAAAAAAAACGATTCAAATCTAATGGATTTCTTTTGTTTTATACCCCCTTCCATTAAAAAAGAAATCCAAACATGTGTTAATCGACTGGGATCCTTTTGAATGACAGCCTTAATTAGAATTAAACATGTGGTGTTCTGAAATTATGAATATTTTTTCTCGTTTTTTTTTTAAGGAAAAAAGAGAACTCATTTCACTTGCTCCGAACAATATTATTTTGAAGCACTTTATGAAATTTAAAACGATGTTTTTTTTTATGAATTCCCTTGAAATATTATTTGAAGTACTGTGGAGAATCTTTTTAAAGAGAAAACAACAAACGAAATAGGAGTTGGTTTACATTTGTATTTATTTTGTAAACATTTGGAAAATCTCATTGAAAATATTATGAAAATCGCTCTTTGTGACTTCAAAATCACACCGCCAAAGTTCGTTTGAATTTTTTTGTTTTTTTTTTTTTGTGAAAAAAATCGTCTCTGATTACCAACTCCATTGCTGGTGAGGTGATGCCTCTTGGAAAGGAAAAGGAAATGCTTTAGTTTCACATGAAATATTGATGATGATGATGATTGAATGATGATTCTTTATCACTTAAATTCTTCTGATTGTGAATTTCTATGGTTTGTAATTCAATATTTGCTTTTCCCTTTTTAACAACTTGTGTGGCTTGATTCGAAATGCTGTTTAAAATCTTTTTTTTTTCGTTAATTTTCCATGGAAAATTTGTTGAATTTGTAACGCTTTTCATGTGTTGCAATAGCATATCATATAAGGGGCCTTCCCCTTAAATATTTACAGTTCACTGAGATTAGTTTGTGGAAATGTTTTTCTGTTCTTGGTCTATAGGCTTGAATCGATTTGTTATGGCAAATTGCAACAGCATGACAGTATAACGCCGGTTGCATAAGATTTCTGTCTGGTTCTTTATTCGATAGGGGCAGCCACCTTTAACTTAGTTTTGAAAACTATTGGTCAAGTAAGCAATTTTAAATTCTTTTCTTCAGAATTAATTGAATTTTAATGCGGGCGGCCAGGCAAACAGTTTTAATTAAATTAAATGCCTCGCATTGTGTGAATGTTGGAATTTTAATTTTTTTTTAAAAAAGATTTCTACTTAAATAAACCACATTCTGATGTATTACAATAAAAAAAATTTAGAATTTTTTAATATTTTCTCAAGATAATGTTGTTCCGGTGCATTACTACGCCTGCATATTTAAACAATCAATTAAAATGATTGGCTAAACAACCAAAACGCCTGACTAAGAAAAAAGTAAAGCCATTTTGAATGCATTTTTAAGTTGATATATTCAGCGGTAAACTAGAAAGATTCGTGGCATGTAGCAATGCTTCACAAAGTTTAACACTTCACCATAAAGAGTCTGAGTAGTCCGAAGGTCTAATGCTTATCGGTATAGACTTAAGTCATCAGTAGGCTTTTTGTGTACAGCCCATTGAGGAAGAAGCCACAGTCTAACAGGTAGAGTGAGCTTATTAGACATAAGGTCTCGGTTCAAGCCCTATGTCCCACACAACGAAATACGCAAAAATATTTCTCCAGCAACTTCTCTCCGCAGATATCTGGCAAAAACTCTGAGAATAAATAAAAATTGCCATGACGACTATCTTTAAACTGTATGTCCCGCCATGTATAAAATTAACACGCGCTATACAAGTGGTATAAGAAGCTAGGTCGTAATCTTAACTGATATTCACCCTAGCCTCTAATATAGTTTTTGGTTCTTGGACGAAATATGAGAGAAGAAATCTTAGAAGTCTCAAGGCAAAAACTCTAAAAAATTTAAAATTTTATCAATGGGAGTCGACTTTAACACTAAACCTACCATGGACGGGTCAAGTCAAATGACCCATTTTGAACTTCTTGTTAGAATTTCTTGAAAATAACATTATCCCGACGTTATTTTCCTTTACAACTTTTATTACAAAATACATTTAATGTGTTTCCCACGATTTACTCCTCTCTTGTTAATTTTTTTATAGAGAAATATATGTAATCGACCTTAAATACCATCAGAAGGTTTTTGACCCCCTTTGGTGAAAATAGCAATACATGAAGCAGTAGGTAGGTCTAGCGTTAAACTAAAGGTCCCATGATTCGTGGATAAAATTATCAAACACAACTTGGGTGGCGTAAGAAACTAGGTGGTAATCTTGACTACAGGGTTGTAATTACCAATTAGGTTAAATCCAGTAAATAACTTAGCTTCTTACCAGAAGCCTGTTCCTCGCATGAACTTCCTTAACTACTACAAGACCACTCGTCTGGGACGAGTTATGTTTGGTAAAGTATCATCGCTAAAATATTAGGATCTCTACATCACCAAGGCTAAGCAATGAAATAAAATTTGTTGCATTGTTTCAATATTTTTATCATATGCCCTGCATTTATCATTTTCTATGCTGCAGTGGTTCATGATTACCTTACGTTCTTTACGGTATTCAAGTCCCCCATATTCATTAGCAGAATATCTTTGTAACCCTTCTTCCTGTAAATTCTCTCTGGTTCCATAAAAATCGATGCGACATTTACATTCACTTTGTTAGTTGCATCCTAATTCCACTGAAAGGCATTTGATTATCTAAGAGTCCTATGTCTGGTGTAAATTCTAATCGCCTTTATGTATTCCAAGAGAATTCTTGATCCCATATCCCTAAATGCTATTGTTCTAATTGTCTTGGGCCTTTGCCAGTGAGAATATTTAAATCCAAATTACCACTTGCCCTGTCTTACATTCGCTTGAAAACCCTTCTTATTGTCCGGTTACCGAAGGAATAATTTAGGATGTGATCTGAGTACCACCTAAAAATATGTGATTATCGGGAACCAAGCCCTTTATCTCTCGAGAACACCTCCCATTATAGTACCGATAGAACAATGATAGAATGATAGAACACACGCCACATTGCGACTATGCTCTAACAAATTAAGAGAGTTGGATACCCTACTGTTATTAATAAGCGCCTTCACCCTCTCCTCTACGCGGTCGAAAAGCTTCAAAATAGAGTTTGAAGCACCGGCGCATACATGAGAATTGTACTCCATTCGAGGTCGGATAAAGGTCGAATGGAGGGAAGTATTTTCTACACCGTTTTAAAAAGCCAAGGCACTTGAATGCTTCCTTGGACACTCGAAAAATGTGATCGTTCCAACGATCATCACGACTAATTCTCATGCCCAGAACATCAAGAGTATCCGCCGTCTCAGTATTTATATAATCCATAGATACAGATGAAAGAACACCAGCACCAGCATCACGCCGGTGTGTCAAAAAACAACATTGAGTCTTGCGTGCATTAAAATTGACCCTGTTCGCGCGGCCCCTCTTAGAGATTGTTATCAGGTCACCTGTGAGTGCGATTCATGTTCGACCCAATCTCTAAAAGGCTCGGCCTCCGATCAAATGAATATGAATGACAAATTTTACTCCAATTCGCAAAAGAGTAAATAGGATTCGAAGTAATAGATAGAAGATCATTAAGAAAAATAAGAAAAAGAGTAGGAGAAAGAACAGAGTCCTGAACTCGACGGAAAAGACGCCATCTATAACCACTCTATATAATGCGATCTTTGAGAAAACTCGATATAAATCGAGAGAAGTGACTACCGACACCAAAAGCAATTAACTTCGATACCAAAGCCTCATGCCAGACCCTATTAAATGCCTTTGAGATATCCAGAGCTACAATCTTGGCCTCACCAAAGCGGTGAATGGAACTATTCCACCTTTCGGAGAATAATGCCAAAAGATCGCCAGTAGAACGACCTTTACTGACGATCATTTAGCAAACGGTTGGACTCCAAATACCTTACAAGGTAAAAAATTAACACACACAAGATAAGTGGTGTGAGAAGCTGGGTCGAAATCCTGACTGAAGGCTTATAATGACCAATTATGTATGCATGTATGTATGTCACCATATTTCTTGTGTGTGAATGGAACTTCCTCTAATGATTTTGAACACGAGTTTCTAAATTTACTTCAATTCTTTGATTGTTTCTTTGTCCCCAGAAGGAATCAGTAGACAAAATGCTTGCAAAATCACTAAAAATTCTACTTTGTGAAGGCGAAACAGCGCCATGTTGTTTTTGTTCTTTGGTGAAAGCAAATGCAGCAACACTCCTGCTGGTTGGTTATTCCTCCATAAATTTTTAGCCACTTTCCGGTTATGCATCATCCGTTAACAATTTATGAATTTATTTTTTAGCCGCCTCCATCTGGTGGACACATCTCAATAGCTTATGAACAAACTATCACAGCCTTAAGTTATCTTCGTTACAAAGTAACGCCTGTTAACGTACAACGGATATACAGTATGAGTATGTATGCTGGAATACCAATCAATCCCTGGTATTATCGTTTTGCTGTCATGCGGGCCTTTAAAGTCTTAATGCAAAATCTTTAATGAAATGTAAACAACAACAGCAATAAGCAGCAGCAAAGAAAAAATGCCTAGACCCAGAATAATAGGCCTCTTACATGAAATACCCATCCATCCGCCCGTCGTCATCAACTTCTTTTTTTTTTGCTTTTTTTTCGATTTCATTTCCAATTTTTTTTATTGTTGAAGGAAAGGAGAGGCAAAAAAAAAAAGCGGCGTCAGATTAGATCAGAATGACAAACAGCCAAAAGTAATAAATTATTCGTGTGAAGGTTGGTAGCAACAACGACAAAATAATGCCAACAACATTGGGAGCAACAACAACAACAACAGCAAAAACAAACATAATATATCGTCTGCATATTGATGGAAAAGAAATGCCAACAACTACGAGAAAGAAACAAAAAAAAAAACAAACAAAAAACTTGTGGAAAATTGTAGGGGAAAACACTGAAAGAATGAAAGAAAATTTTCTAAAAAAAAACATAAAAAAGGGGGGGGGGGGGGATATAAACAACAACAACAACAGACTGGCGACAACGACAACGATATAAATTGACAACACAACACAGAAAAGAAAAACTTCCAATTGGGGGCTGATTGACTGAATGATGGACAGACTAAATGATAGACTTGCATCAACATTTACATTCCTTTTGCTATTGTTGCTGTTGCTGTTACTGTTGCCGTTGCCGTTGGTATGTATTTATTAAAGCAAATGCTTGCCAAGCTTAAGGCAATAAGGGGAGACAATAACGGTGCCATAAACTACAAAGTGTGAGTATGTATTGTCGCAGTCCACAGTCCCAAAAACGCCGATGAGCCGATAAGCAACTGCAAATGTTGCGTTGCATCAAAACGGCTCAATAATCTTTGCCCACATATATCGCACGTGAAACAGGAAGAGGCGTAATAGGGGGATTTGGTTGGGTTGTGACCAATAAAAAAAAACTCAAGGTGAGTAAGAAATGTTGCATCCCCCCCCGTACATTTTTTCTTTGTTTATTTGCTTTGCTGTTCTAAATTTATTGCATCGCTTGTTGTTGTTAAGCGTTTGGGGGAAAGTCGAGAAATCAATTTGAACACAACAATGATGCTTTAAATGATGTTTTCGTTTTAAAAGTTTCTTTCAAAGAGAGAAAATATAACGAGGGTTATCCACTAAGGCAAAGTTTATTGTTTCCATAGGTAAGTACATAGGTTTGTGTGGGCTTGTCGATTTAAAAAGGAAGCTAAAGAATGGACAGTAGGGTGGCTTTAAATAAACGATGTCCAAATTTTTTTGGGGGTACTCCTCAAAAATATTTCTTTCTGTAAGATTTTAGGATTACCAAAGTACTATTTACATATTTTTTATTTCATTATAAAATGTTACAAACAGTACGGCCTTTAAATTGATGTATGACACGGGCAAATGGCTTTAGCCGTTCCAGAGATATGGATTGCCGAAGTCGCAAAACTGCCAAAAAATCAAGATTTTCAAAACTTTGAGGCCACAGTGGCACGGGTTAACATCTTCCAATTGTGCTCAAACTTTGGCAATCCTAAAATCCGACAGAAAGAAACATTTCAGGGGGGTGCCCCCAAAAAAATTGTTGAAAAATTGAAACCGCCCAGTAGGCATAAAGTAAAGAAGAAAAGGAATACGACATGGTGGAAAAAGAAAACTCACGTAGCTCCCCTCAACCAACTCGAATATTTTATAAATCGCTGGGGAGACTTAATCTTGCCCTCAAAAAAGCCTCTGTCGTGGGATCCTTGTAGTACTTAGTAGTGGACAGAATATCCCAGTATGTGCCAGAACATCAGAATATAGTCTGGCTAGGATCTGTACCATATCCATGTTGGCGATCTAACGTCGCAGTGTTCTGCAATAAAACCAATTGAATATAAAATTCATCAACGAATCGGTTCTAGAGCTACCTAATGCAGGCCATAGATTACTAGACACACAAAAACTGGATGTATTTTTGTAAGGCCTTTTCTCATTTGACCTGACCTAGCAAGTGATAAGACCGTGGAAGATTGCGGGCTCAGGACCTACTATTAAATCAAGAGAGTTGGCCATCGAATCTCAAACCATCTGTAAAGGTGGCTATGCCTCTGTGCTCCTACAGTAGGGCATGGTGCCCTAACCAGTATGAGAATTCTTAAACCAGGATTAAAAGTTTTGGACAATACGATTACTGAACTAGCCAAAAGGACAATTCTTACATTGCGTAGAGAGTAAATGAGTTTCACAATCTAAACTTGTGTTTGTGAGTCTTGCTTTGAATTTCTTTCAACCCATTTCTGCAAATCCAATTGATGGCCTAACAGTTCCTTTGTCTGTAGTGTGATCTCATCATCAAATCGATACTTTTTATGTATGAAATGGGTCAATTTCGATCTCCGGGTACTGTGCTTGTCTTGACCGACAGGTGCACTTCTTCTAACCTATCCAGACACTTTAATGAAGCATTTTCACGACTCAGCCTTTATGCGCCTATAATCTTACCTCACCGTTTTCAGCAATTATGATTCTGTGGATTTCTCGAATATGTAATCAAAACTAAATCTAATTAGCGAAACCGCAAAGATAGTTGAACTGAAGATTAATATCCACAAAGCCAAGACACTCTGGTTAAATGCTAACGTAGAACGTAAATTCCTAATATACGGCAAGGAAATTGATGATGTAGAGCAATTTTGCTATCTGGGGCAGTATAATTGATAAATCCAGCGGTTCATTAGCGGATGTTGCCAGCTGCATTAACTCTGTCTCGAAATCATCGAACATATCGAGACGCACCAAAATTAAAATCTTCAATTCCAACGTTAAATTCACTTTACTATGCGAAACGCGGAATATGGCACCGCGCAATATCCAGTCTCCTCAGGTATTCGTTAACAAATACACATAATTGGTCATTACAACCCTTTAGTCAGGATTATTGACTTAGTTTCTCACACCACTTATGTTGTGTGTGTTAATTTTTTTTATACATAAATGCCGGGACCTATAGTTTAAAGTCGACTCCGAACGATAGATTTTTGAGAAATTTTTTATGGCAGGTTTATATATTCTCATGCTTCTGCTGCCCAGACATCTGCTGAGACGAAATTGTCGAAAAAATACTTTTTGTATTTTGTTTTGATGTCTGGCCTAGGTCTCGAACCCAGGCTTTTACGTCTAATAAGCCAACACACTACCTACTAGACTGCGGCGATTTGTTAACAATTGCCTGCTTAAAATCTTGCGTGTGTACTGGTCTTCGTTAATATCCAATGCCTAACTCTGGTCACAACAACTAATTGAGAGGGAAATAAGGAAACGCAAGAGTTGATGGTTTGAGCACACTCCTCGAAAGCCATTAGATGACATAACAAGGAATGCCATAGACTGGAATACCAAGGGAAGCAGGCGCATCGGACGGCCAAATCATAACCAAACTATCCAAACTATGTCTACAATGAAACGAAGTCGAACATCAAGCTGACGATGGCGGTCATCGAGGGAACAACATGTTGTGGCACTATGGTTCGTAGAAAAGTAAAAGGAATCGATATCACTTCTGAAACTGCCTAGGATTGATGCTAGTTTAAGCGTTTTCAGCGATTATGATTCTGTGGATTTTCTCAACCCTGACCTTGCGATTAATAATGAAATTCTCCATGTGAAAAATTTTGAGGGATTAAAATTTTATTAATAAAAATTTCTCATGCAGACCTCGTACTGTTTGTTTTTTTTTTTATTTAAAAAAATGATTTCTTTGACAACTTCCCCCCAAAGGAAATACGAAATGAAATTTAAAGAAAAACTTTTCAAATGCCATTTAAAAATTAATCAGAAATGTAAACTATTTTCGTTTCAAAACTCACATAAAATTCTTTGGAAAACAAAAAAAAACCAGCAAACAGCAACATTTTCAATGGAATTAATGCCATAGCCTGTATAATAGACAGAGAAAACCAAAAATATTCATTTTTATTCTTACTTTTGAAATGAATTTTATTTTAGGTGGTTGCTAAAGCTGGAATTTTTTACTTACAAAAAATAATCTCGGCTACTTTCATTCATTCTTTCTATTTGGAATACCACGAGCCAGGCCATAAGACTTGGACGGTCAGTGGCGGTCAAGCAAATTAATGTAAATGGTATGGCAGAGAAGGAAAATCTTCCTGATTTTTTATCAGGTATTATTGAACATTAAAAAGACAATGAATTGATGATGATGATGATTGGTTGGATGGTTGGTTGGTACTTGAGTACTCAAATTGAGCAACGTGCTGTTAATTTGATGAAACGTACATAAGTGAAACAACAGCCGCACTAAAAAGGCTAGCCATCCAGCAGGCATGAAAAGGTCAGTTTTGAAGTGCTACTCACTCTTTCTCTATCTCCTTCTGTCGCTCATCCTTTTCCTTTGACTTTGTTTGCCAAGTACTATGTTGTGTTTACGAGGGTTGTTTCCATGCATTTGAAATGCATTCAACAAAGGCCAGAGATACAAAAAAATAATTGAATGAATGAATAATTGAATGAATGAATGAATAATTGAGTATCGGTTATTAATAATACACAAACACTTGTCTGACTGTTTATTTAACGAATCCTTTTTATCCTTTTTCTTAGCAATTGTATTTCCTCGTGTAGACAGCCTATTTGACAACATCAAGTGATTAACGCCTCTTATCTTATCTCTCTTATGTACACAAAAGTCCTTTAAAGGACAGACAGACTGCCCTTATGTATGTTTATTTAAAACATAATTTCACTTGTTTTTGAAATATAAAACACTGTTTGGATTATATTCAATGGGGTCCTTGTGCCAAGGGTATACATACTTCAATGTAATGGAATCCGTGGAAAATCTTTCAAGCATTTCCTTGTAAAAAGAAGCAACTAATTGCCGCATTTTTTTTTTTAATTTTATTTCATAAGAAATGAGAACAGAATTCAATATTCTGAAGTTACAACAGGTTCTGCATGGGTATCTTTCCGCATAGACCTAATCCCATGGTGCTCTTCGGACAGGGTGAAATACAATGCGTCTACCAACGTCAGCAGATTTAACAGACTACACTTGAGTACACTTGAAGTCGCCGTGGTCTAATGGGTAGTGTGTTGGCTTATTAGACAAAAGGCCCGGGTTCGAATCCCAGGTTAGACATCAAAACGAAAAAATATTTCTTCGGCGACTTCCTCTCAGCAGATTTCTGGCAAAGACTCTGAGAGTAAAAATTGCCATGAAAAGCTTGTCAAAAATCTGTCGTTCGGAATCGACTTTAAACTGTAGGTCCCGCCACTCGTGTATAAAATTAACGCACACAACATAAGTGGTGTGAGAAGCTAGGTCGTAATCCTGACTGAAGGGTTGTAATGGACAATTATGTATGTATGTACACTTGAGTACCAATTCGGAGCCTTGTATTTGGGCATGACTTCCTCCTTGGTTAGAAGCGGAACCTACCTAAAACTCATTCCGATCTTTGGGTCACGGCAGCCAGTTGAGTATGCAACTCCACAGCGAGCGTAACCAGACTCTTCCCGCGATTTGGGTCCAAGTTCTAAAGTTACGGCCGTATATGTATTATTGTTTTTGAAAAAGGAAATACCGTACAATTCCTGTGTGACAAAAGGGGCATCTACGCATTGGGTCTATTAGGGAGGGATGTTAAAGCAATTTCGTAATAAACATCAAATCCTGAAATAAAAATGAGTTGATTCCGCCAGTTTAGCCTAACAGATGCTGTACCAGTAAACGTGAGGCAACGTATAGAATTTTGTTCCAATTTTCAGCTTTAACGTGGACCCCTATATGCGAATTACACAGCGGATTTTTCAGGCTATTAGCGTTCTGGCTAGTCACATTCGCAACACTGTTTCTGGTTGGGTCTTCGACCCAAATTATCTGGACATTCGAATAGTCTGTCTAATCAAATGGGACTTTAGTTTGCTATTTCAAAATAAGTTTATGATAACCTCCGATATCTGCGTATATCAGCATATAGTTTTGCTACTGGGTGGTCATGGGAATATCCAAAGAATTCCACTAGACAACACTGCAGTGATGCGATAGTTTGTATGAGTTTCTAATACTTGAATATCTTCCATCTAGCATTGAGCAATTGGTGTATAAATGAACTTGTTGGCTGAATCTCTTTCGATTTCCAGTGATCTCTGTATGGAAGTACAATATTTAAGCCTCTGTTGTGGTAGTTATATGGTCAATTGGTACATAGAAATAAGGATCTGTGATGCTAGCACGCTCATTGAGGTGCTTAGGGTAACAGTTTATCGAGATCGATTAAATTACTGCAAAAGAAAGTTAATTAAGTGTCGAGGAAGTTTGTTTTATCACGCTATCTATTGTAGAATCCTTTTTGTTACACATATTTGCAGCTGCTAGACTGCGTAGCAAGGATGTGGATGTATTTGAGTCATAATTCTTTAACAGTTGCCTGTTTGTAGGTAAAGAGAGCCACATAAACATTTGCACCAATTATCGCTCCACAAAGATTTGAAATCTTTAAAAGTTTGTGGATTATCTCCCTCATTCTTTTCACCATTATACTCATAGGGCCAGTACGAGAGTATAACACACCACTTGCCAAGAGCTTCAAGCAAATTTTGTGTAACAAGTTTCACAGGAACAAAGATAGTGTCCTCCCCTTAAAGAGTTCCAAGGCAAATTTCCTCCACAAATCGATAATATGAATCTAGATAAAACAAGTAACAAAATATACCAACAACAAAAGTACAAGTAAACAAAAATCCAACAACAAACAAAATACACAAATACGATGAAACAACGATATTTACCTTTATGGAGGTCTCAAGAAGGCAAAGCAAAGAATATTCGACTTCAAGATAATCTAACAGACTGTTTACGTTGGCATATAAAAGAAAGGCCAAGGGATCAGTAAAAATGCAGTCAGTCTTGTGTGAAGACGCGTTGCGTGTGAAAAGAATAATTGTGAGTTGATTATCTCCGTTATAAAGTTCTGCGAAAAATTTTTAGTGCTTACGCAAAATAGTGTAAAGAAGTATAACAAACAAAGGAATTGTTGTTGTTTACATCAAGTTGTAAACAAAAATTTATTTTTTATTTTATTTGCAATCTACGAACTCATATTTTAAACATTTTTCAAAGGGTAAAAACGTAACAATATATTAGAAGGTGAATAGAGAAGGGGAATTTTGAAATTAGTTACACAGTTCTGCTTAAAACTGTCCACAGTTAAGCAATTACACTGATGTGGTAGTTGTCTAGATAAAGACGTCCAGCTCTTGTACAATATCACACGTTTTCAATGTTTTGTAGATCATAGATCGCTTGCTGTCTGTTAAAATTGTTAGGCTTGCTGTCATGTAATGAGGAAGAGAAAAAAATTGTCATTTATTTAGCATTTCCGTGTTCCAAAGTTTTAATGTCTGACTGGCTGGCTTGCTGACTGGGTGTATATGTCGTCTGCATATTGCTTAACACCCCATATACACGCACGTGTCTATACAATTTCAAATTTATTCATCCTCTCAGTCATGCATGAATACAAGCAGATATGCAGCCATGCTGCCACTCAATCTATTCAGCCATCCATCTATCCATCTCTTCTATTCTATCACAATCGTTGTTGTAGGGAAAGAATGAATGAAGGAATGAATGATTCTCGATGTTGGAATTATTTTTTCCCGTCCGTAATCTTAAGATTTAACCAAAAAGTTTATTCTTTTTGTTTTTGTTGTTTTCTTAGGTCTACTTCCCTTTGTTATTTTGTAAAATTATGTCCCGTAAATATCCATAAAATACCAGAGTATCCATCAATTTTGTGTATCAGGGGGGACTATTTAAATACTCGTATTGTGTATTGTCGTATCGTGTGTTGTATTTAGAAAAAGTCATTAAATATTTTACGAGAGGGGATAAAAAGTGATTTAAAGATTTCATATCTTCTTCTCTGCCCTTTGTTCTATTTTTATTTAATTTCCCTCCTGTTTTTTGTTTTTTTCTCTCTTTTTTTTTTGAAAACTTTTCAAATGATTTTCAAAATTCAATTTTACTTTTCGCCGTTGACAACAAGGTTCCTTTCTTTTTTGGGGGGTCTTTAAGGAGGATATTTATGATGATGCGCCTAATTTCTCTTTTTCTTTTTTCTCGTGTTGTTGGAATCAATTTAAAATCAATGAAATTTAAATTAATTTCAACTTTTCTTAACTCATTTATCCTTTTATTGGAAATTGATTCGCTGTGTCAAGGAAAAACTTAATTAAGGTTTTATAACTCAGGATGGAGGTTTTTGTAACCGAAAACATCTGCAATTAATTACATATTTGGTAGGAAATTTGAATTCACATGACATAGTTTTATTCTAAATTTAAAAAGAATGTTAAATTATGTATGCTTTTCATCGTTATCCTTAAAGGAAAAATTCGGTGGAGGCATTCATAAGGAAAGCAATTTGGAAAGGTCTTATATGCCCATTAATAGAAAACACGGCAACCAGGCGTAAGTATATTCCAATGATAAGTGCTTTGCAAACTGTGAACGGACCGGCTTCAGGTTTACGGCAAGTGTGAATGGTGTACAGCTGGTCCCAAACTGTATATGCGGCATTTAAAAATTTTCCCCGAGAAATTTCTGTATCTGAAAAGCTTTACTACCTAGACTGAATTGTTTATTAGAATCCTTTAGTCAGGATTACAACCCTAGGTTCTCACAGCATCCACACTGTGCGCGTTCATTTTATCCATTATTTACTGTTTATTTTACCGAAAACTGTTGAGAAACTCTCGCAGAATACAGAGCCTACTGGAACGCGCCGACTAAATTTATCATCATAATAATTTAGCCTAGATTACAACCAATCTTCTCACCTTCAGCCCTTCCCCCTTCTTGGAGGCTTGGAGGAACTTGGTGTCAGTACAGGGACTGCGTTCACCTATTTTTTTTTTTTGTTTTACGCCGAGGAGGGGCAAATGTACCTAACCGCACCATAGAGGAAGTCGTCACGTCCTCCGTGTGTGGGGCCCTCACCCACTAAATCCCCCCCTCGTACCGTGGACTGTTGTGTCCACTCCAGAACTTCGATAGTATTACTTCGGAGTGGAGTCCTTTGTGGCCCTTTGGCCGCCTTCATGCTCACATCCGCGTCCGGACTGCGTAATGAAGGTTGGGGAGGCTTCTAATTGTCTCCACTATTCCTTTCGTTCAAGCTCCCGACTGGGACCTCGTTTGACACGTGAGCTAGTGTCATCTATGACGGCGTACCCGCCTGCTCCGCAGCCTCCAGATCTCTCTTCTTCAGTCTCAGAATGCGCTCCACATAATTCGCCACTGAGGCCCAATTCTCTCTGCTCGCAATCATAACCCCGACAAAGTTAACGGCTGTTATCGTTCCGATCATCGACGACAGTGCAGAGCGATAGCTCTGCCAGCGTGCATATTCGAAGATAGTGTGTTCCGCGTCATCTATTACCTCCCCTTCTTCGTAAAGGCAGTAAGGGGAGGTGGTCTTGCCCATTCTGTTGAGATATTTCCCAAAATATCCGTGACCCAATAGCATCTGTGTAACATAAAAATTTACTTCTCCAAATGTCCGACAGATCCCTGGCTTTATTTCAGGAATGAGTCTCGCCGTCCACCTTCCTCTATCCCCGTCGTTCCATCGTCGTTGCCATTCTGAAATGGTGTTTTCCCTGAAGTGACCGGTTATGTGGTTTCCAGCCGATTTCGCCTTATAAATCTTCATCCACTCTGCTGCCAGTAGATCGACAGGGATTGTATCTGCTATCACAAGTACGGCTGGGGCGGACACCGTACGATATGCCGACGCGATTCGTAGTGCAGCCGTTCTCTGTACCGCTAGAAGTAAGTAACATTCGCCATTAATCTGCTGAGCTGCCCGACGATCTTCCGGGCTTTGTCAGCCGAGTACTGAATCTGGTATGAAAATTTTAGCCTGGGGTTCAGCCTTATTCCCAGGTATCTTACCGAGCTCTTGGTCCTAATTAATTACTTGTGTTCACCTATAGCGCCACATTGGGCCGCTATGCGTTCTCAAGTAAGCTTTTGTTATAAAGCTACCATACTAACCTAACCTAATCCAAGAGTAGTAAGTTTCATCAATTTAAAGTCGACTGCAAACAACAGATTTCTGAGTAACTTTCATTTTATTTACTCCGAGACTTTACTTTTGGCTGAACACTCCTGAAGGTAAGTCGCCGAAAGAAATATTTTTTCATATTTCGTGTTATTCGAATTGTCTAATAAGCTAGAGCTTCATAACTTGATTAATGAAAAATCGTGGAAAGGATTGGCTCTCTCAACGAAGCGGAGAACAAAGATTCAAAACCTTCATGGAGAGTAGCCGCCGTAGTCTGCTGGATAGAATGTTAAATTATTAAATGTGTAGTCACGGTTCAAATCTCTGGTCAGACATGACATAAAATTGTCATGAAAAGTTTCTTAAAAATCTATCGTTCGGAATAGTAGTTTAAATAGTAGGTCCCACTATTCATGTATGAAATTAACACACACAACATAACTAATGTGAGAAACTGGGTTGTAATCCTGACAGCAAACAGGAAGCGAAAAGCTTACAGCATTCTCTTTACTTTTAAACAGGCCACTGGTAAAGCATTCCGTGTAATCGAGTTTAATACTTAAAGTTGTTGCAGATGCATATCATTCCAGATGGCGTGATAAGGCAATCTTACTGGACTACAGCAGCTAGGGCACTAAGTGCAACGCTAAATAAGCAAGAATATCCAATTATTGGTACTTTTGTCAGCATAAGACTCATATCATCGACTTAAGGAGGAAGGTTTGCCTTAGAACTTTTCAAGGGGGGACATTATCTATATTGCTGTGGAACTTGTTATACAAAATTTGCTTGAAAAGCTTGTGGCATGTTGTGTGTTATGCTCTCATAGTTGCCTTGTGAGCATAATGGTGAAAAGAGTGTGGGGGATAAACCACAGACTCTTAAAGATTTCAAATTCTTGTAGAACGAGGATTGGTGGAAATGTTCATGTGGCTCTCTTTACCTACAAATAGGCAACTGGTAAATGATTATGACTCAAATACATCCACATCCTTGTTACCCAGTGTAGCAGTTGCAAATATATGTTAGAAAAAGGATTCTACAATAGATAGTGTAATAAAGCAAACTTCCGCGACGCTTAATCAACTTTCTGGTAAGCTGCTCTTGCAGTAATTAAGTCGAATTTGGTAAACTGTTAGCCTTAACACCTCAATGGGCATGTTAGGATCACAGATTCTTATTTCTAAGTAATAATGAATGATATTGTCCTATATAACTACCCCAACGTAGGCTTAGACATTGTTTTTCCATGCCGAGATTACTGGAAATCGAAGTTTATGCTTCCAAGTTCCTATATACAACAAATGGCTCGAAATTAGATGGTAATGTCGCGAATATATATGAAGACATCCCCGATCGAAAGATCACAACATCCCTCAGGCGAATATATTTTTCGCCTTTTTACACACATAGGACACGGGCATCAACAATATTCGTTCATTCAATTGCATGTCAGCTTTCAGTGAAGCAGGTTTTTGTCGCTTCTTTTTGAAATTTTTTTGTATATTAATTATACACCCAAAGAAAAATTACAGTAGGATTCACTAATAACAATGAGAAATGATCTCCATTTTTTGAAGAATATTTGTCAAGTTAAATACGCAGTCTTTAGGGATGTGGAACTGTACACTTTTCATTTTCCACTACATAAACATATAATTGGGAGGGATGGAACGCCTCTATAAAGATCCCCTTTGAAGTTGACGACCACGGCAAACGTTTTAAGGACAACAATTTGAGAATAGGCGTCCGCAGGCGTTTCCGCCCAACTGACGGATGCCCTCATGAAATGTAGGACGGACATCACTGCCATACAGGAATTGCGACGGATAGGACAAGGATGCAAAAGGCTAGCATCTTGCGATGTGTATTACAGCTGCCATGTTGATAAGCGCGAGCCATTGTCGAAAGTTATAGAGAGAGGAGAAGAGATGAGAGACGCCTTTTCAGACGCAAGAAGAGGGAGCAGGAAAGGCGTGAGCATGAGGAAGTCGAGATGTACAGATGTAGGAATGACGCTCGAAAATTTTATTAATAGGTTAAGCGTCTGACCGAGGGGTATAAGCCCGGAGCGTTTTTCTGCAAGGATGAGAATGGAAACCTGGCTACAGATCCGCAAGAGGTGCTGAGGTTGTGGAGGAAACACTTCTCTACTCTACTGCAAGGCGATGACGACATCAATACCGCCTCTAGCGATGATGTTCCGAACCCGATCGATGATGACGGCGTGGAGATTCCGCAGCCTAGCCATGAAGAGGTCAAAGTCGCGATTACGCGTCTTAAAAATAATAAAGCGGCAGGTCCTGATGGCCTCCCCGCTGAATTGTTTAGGACCGGATGTAATGAGTTGGTAGGGCGCATGCACCAGCTTATTTACAAAATTTGGCTAGAGGATTGGAACCTTAGCCTCCTCTGTCCCGTCTTGAAAAAGGGAGACCCTACGATATGCGCCAACTACAGGGGTATAAGCCTTCTCCCTATCGCATATAAGGTTCTTACAGGCGTATTTTGTGAACGACTGAAGCCACTCGTCAAAACACTGATTGGACCTTATCAGTGCGGCTTCAGACCTGGCAAGTCCACCATCGATCAGATCTTTACACTACGCCAAATCCTGGAAAATCAAGTCGACACACACCATCTCTTTGTCGACTGTAAGGCTGCTTTCGATAGCCCCATAAGGGATCGTGTTTTTTGCCGCAATGTCTGAGCTCGGTATACCTGCGAAGCTGATAAGGCTATGCAGAATGACGTTGAGCAATTCCTGCAGCTCCGTCAAGGTAGGAATGGACCTCTGAGAACCTTTCAATACCGTGCGAGGTTTCAGACAGGGCGATCCCTTATTATGCGACCTCTTCAACTTTGTCATGGAGAGTGTTCTGCGAAAGGCGGTAGTGCATCGGAATGGCACTATTTATCAAAAAAGTGCCCAGTTGCTTGTGTACTCTGACGACATCGAAATCATAGGGCGTACCAAACGAGATGTCACTGCTGCCTTTAGTGCTATTGAAATGAGGGCAAAACGAAGTATATGTTATCGACAAGTAGAGCCGTGCGGCGTATTGATTCTCAAATTACGGCCGATAACTATAGTTTTGATACAGTCAAGGAATTTATTTATCTTGGCTCCGCCGTTACCACCGAAACTGATGTCAGTCTGGAGATCAAGCGCAGGATTACTCTTGCCAACAGGTGCTATTATGGTCTCAATAGACAATTGAGTAGCAGAGACCTCTCTCGCAGGACGAAACTAATGCTCTACAAGACGCTCATCCTACCCGTGCTTCTTTATGCCGCAGAAGCATGGACCCTATTAAGAACTGATGCAGCTGCCTTGAGAGTATTCGGGAGAAAAATCCTACGGAAGAGCTTCGGTCCAGTGCGAGTTGGCGATGATTTTCGCATCCGATACAACAGTAAGCTGTATGAGCTCCTCAACGACATGGACGTTGTACAGCGTATTAATATCCAGCGGCTGCGCTGACTCGGCCATGTAGTTCGAATGGAAGACGACGCTACAGCTAGACGAGTATTTGGTGCGGGGATCTGCGGAAGTCGGCGAAGAGGACGACCTTGTATCCGTTGGAAGGAACAAATCGGGGAAGCCCTGTCATCGATTGGTGTGACCAATTGGCGTAGGCGCGCAAGAAGCAGAAGCGCCTGGAAGGATGTGTTGCGGCAGGCCGAAATCCGTTAAGCGGGTTCTTATGGCCAATTAAGTAAGTCAGTAAACATATAATTAGGTTACACTTGAAAATAGTACTAACAATTTTCCTCTGGCTTATACACATGCCTCTCACAAATCCATTCACATTTTTATTATGTTCTCTTTGTATGGACGTCGAACATAGCTCACATTTATGTCGTTTCTTAAATAGTTACTTAATTACTTACTTACTTACTTACTTAATTGGCCATTAACAATCCGATTAATGGATTTCGGCTTGTCGTAACACGTCCTTCCAGGCGCCTGTGCTGCTTACATCCCTACGCCAGTTGGTCACACCAATCGATGACAGGTCTTCCTCAAACTTCCGCAGATCACCGCATTGAATAACCGCCTTGCCGGAATATGCTCATCCATTCGAACAACATGACTACACCAATGCAGACGCTGTACGTTAATACGCTGCCCAATGTCCAGTTCGTTGCAAAGCTCATACAGCTTACTGTTGGATCGTATGCGGAAATCATTGCCAAATCATCGCAACTGGACCGAAGATCTTATGTTATCTTATCTTCAGAACTTAATAGGGTTTCTAAAATACCTCTTGGAATTTATGCCAAAACTGTCCTTCCATAATTTTTGAAGGCTTGGCATCCATTCATTTCCATTAACTGAAAAAAAAAAATTTATTGGCCACATACAACAGCAGGTTTTAAGGATCTAGAATAAAATAAACAAAGCAAAAAAAAAACCAAAAGGATGACAACATTTTTGTGAATTTTTATTACGTTTCTCTTCATAAAAATTAACACCCCGCCATTAACAGTTATATGATATGATGACAGTTCATTTCCTGTTATTTGAAAACATAATGCGTTTATGGACCTCTCAACAGTCGTAGTAGTAGTCGTAGTAGTGGCAGTAGAAGCAGAAGCTGTAATAAAAGTTTTTGACACTATTTTAGCATTAAAACCATTAGAAACGTATTAAATGGACCTGAGGATCCCTTTATTGCATATGTATGCATATGTATAAGTGTACGTACATGTGTCATTAAGTAATTTCATTAATTAAACACATACATATGTACATATAAAGGCACACATACATACATAACTACACAGATAAACAGATAAAATATGACAATTTCGAATACAACATTAATTCCCTTTACTATCCTGAAACAGTAAACCGTAGCGGCAGCTGTAATACAAGGAATTTAGTTTTTAATTAAAAAGAGAAACTTTTATCATTTCAAATAATTTAAATAAAAAAAAACAAAACGATACGATAACATTGTAGGAATTTAAAAAAAAAAAATCCATTTTTACTTGGAATTCTACTTCATCATCCGATTGCGAATGTTTTCATTTGACAAGCATGAATACCGAGAATATGTTTCATTTGTTTCTGTTCGTAGACGAGATCTAAAATCATATTTCAGTTTAAATAGTTAATAAGCATACAAGCACAAGAGGTGTCACCAGGGCAACCAACTGTAAAACAGACGATGTGACAATCAGCAAACTCAACTCACTAAAATTCGATTCGAGCGAAGTTTCTTTGACAAAACTCTTCGACTTTGGGAATCCTTTAGTTTTAGAAGATGCTATAGAATATATTCCACGACCTTGTCCTCTTTCTTACTATCACAGCAATAGCACTCACAATTGAAACTCACGTTTAAATCAACCGTTCATGGCAATTCTTATTGTTTTTATTGGTCATTAAGACCCTGTTAGCCAAGATCACAACCATTTCGTGGTTTCAAAAGTGAACATAAAGAAAACACTTAAAAAAAATATTTTTTTGCATGAAATTTCATTTTAATTGTAAAGTTTGAACGATGACTTTATGCATGAAACACTACATCATTTAAATGACCTCCAGGCAAAGTGTTGCAAGCATTGATTCTTTTAAGGTAACTTTCGACCACTTTTTAACACATAACTTGACGAATGTTGGCTTTTCAGTGCTCAAGAGTTGAGGGTTTATCTACACAAAAAGGGTCCTCTGCATAGCCCCTCAAAAAAAAAAAACTCTAATGATGTCAAATCGCATGATCTTGGTGGCCAGTTGATATCATCACGACGAAAAAATTACGCGGCCAGGAAATGTCTCTTGCAATAAAACCATATTCGCTTGAGTTGTGTGGCATGTGTCATCGTCTTGTTGAAACCACACATTCTCCAAGTCGTATTCTTCAATAGCAGGCAAAAAAAATCGGTTATCGTATGACCATAACGCTGCGAATTGATGGTGACAGTCGTTCCATCATCGTTTTCGAAAAAGTGAGTCCCAATCACACTTTTTTACCAAAGAGCTCACCAAACAGTGACTTTTTCTGGATATAATGGCCTCTCTTCAATTACTTGAGGATTCTCAGAACCCCAAATACGAGAATTTTTTATTAAAATACCCACCGAGTACGAAATGTCCTTTATCGCTGAAGAAAATTTTTTTTCGAAAAATTGCCGTCCACCGTCTGTTGTTCATGCACCCATTCCACGTATCTACGATGTTGTGAATGGTTAGCTGGCTTCAGTTGTTACGTGAGCTGGACTTTATATGGATGTAGGTGTAGATCTAAATGCAAAATACGGCCATAATGTACCGTAAGATAGTCCTAACTCCTAAGAGCGACGAGGAATCGCCACATTCGGGTCTTCGGCAACATTTTCACATACAATAGCGATATTTTCAGCGGAACGAGCGAAACGATGATGCACAGGGCTTTCAATATTTGTAACCACTCCAGTCTCTTTAAATTTCTTCACAATTTTGCCAATTGCTTGCGTAGTTGGACGACTATGTAAACCATAATCTCTTTTTAAAGCTTGATAACTGGCTGTGGCAGAATCACCATTTTTGCAGGAAGTTTTGATCATTTTTATGCATTTTGTGATAGTTAAGCGATCCATTTTCGTCAATTTCAGACTTTCAACTGAAAAGAAATAAATTGGTTTCACAACTTAGTTTGACGGATGTCAAATTGCAGTCCCAAACTTTTGAAATCCAAGAAATGGATAGCCCTTTATCATCCATACCGTGCATATTAGTTTCATCCATAAGAGACGGCAACTATGTCCAATCAATGTCCAATTCGAACGAAAGATTTTTGAAAAACTTTTCAAGGAAAGTTTATTTTACTCTCAAAGTATTTGCCAAAAGGCTGCAGAAAAGAAATCGCCGAGAGAGAGGTATATCGAATAGAAACGATAAATTAAAAAAAATATTTCTTTAGGTGACATCCTCTTCTCCTAATTTGAAAGTAAATAAAAGTGCCAAGAAAAGCTTCTCACATTCATTGTTCGGGGTCGATGTTAAGCTGTAGGTGCCGCAACTTACGTACAAAATTAAAACACACAGCATGAGTGGTGGAAAAAATTAGATTAAGATCAACTAATTGATTAACTACATATACAGTGAGCGTCAAAAGATAGTGTACATTAAAAATAAATGTATATTAATAAATTGGCGTTATTTTTATTTAAAATTGTTACATTACAAGTGTTTAAAATTGAAACAAAAAACCTAAAAAAAAAGAATTCGAAATATTATCAAATTTTTTCGGGCACTCTCATTAATTGGTAAAAGTGGAGTTTGGTGATTATTGGAATCTTATCCTTGGTGTACACTTTCTTTTGACGCTTACTGTACATACATAATTGGACATTACAATCCTTCTTGCAGGATTACGACCTAGCTTCTCACATTTTATACATGATTGGCGGGACCTAGAGTTTAAAGTCGACTCCGAACGCCTGATTTTTGAGAAGCTTTTCATAGCAATTTTTATTTACTCTCAGAGTTTTTGCCAAAAATCAGCTGAGAAGACTACCTTCTGGTTAACTAAGTAAGCGTTTTTACTGCCTGTTGCACTTATAAAAGTAAAACCCTTTAATTTAAAAAATTGGGAATTTCGAAGTATCGGTTGAATTTGTTTTTCCTGGCCCCCAACCACCAACGCATAGCGCACACCATCCTTCTGAAAACAAAACCCTCACATCATTATGTATTCATCAAGAGAGATTACAAATGGAATACAAGAAAAATAACAGTAAACCGTTGCTTTAAATCATATTGTCCAGTGCACAAAAAAAATTAAACAAAAGTAAAAACAGCTTGTAATTAACTCTCATTCTCTTGTTACTTCTTCCTCTTTCTCTCTATCGCTTTCTCTAACACTCTCTCTCTCTCTCTCTCTCTATTCATACTTCTCTAAAAACAAAAATTCAAATGAAAATATTACTACACCAGCAAGGACCATCAAAAAAAAAATGCCTTTAAAATACAAACACACACAAGGACACACTACTTATGTGCATGAGTATAAAATTTACCACACCACTCACACAGGCACACACACACACATTCACCTCACCGAATAAGATATGAAAAGCAGAGCAAGCAAAACACAACTTGAAACAACAAATGAGAGAATATTTTACATGAGCGAATGTACATAAACATTGAAGAGAGAGGGGGGAAGGGAAAAAAATACAAATAAAAATACAACAAAATAATGTAGAAATGTAATCATAATAATAAAATAGAAATAAAACAGACATTTATGCAACAACAATAACAATAACATACAAACACACTTGTAGGTTAATAACTGTGAATATTTTTGTTATGTTTTCTTCTGTTATTCGGTTACTATTGTTTTACCGTTTTTTCTTTTTTATTCATACATTGTAAAGGGTTATCCATGTTGGCGATACCAAAAGTAAACTTAACATATAACAACAAACACCAACTTAAAAAAACTTATAAACAAGTGAACAAAAATACAACAACAAACACAACAATAATAAATGTAAACAAAATATACAAACAACAATAATGTAAACAACAGTGTTTACATTTATGGAGATCTCGAGAAGATGAAGCCATGAACAATTCGCTTTCAAGAACATTCATTATACTGTTGCTGATATTGAACATATAAAAGGCTAAGGTCAAACAAGCAACTGAGTAAGTAAAAGTTCAGTCAGTGTTGTGTGAAGATCTGGGGCGTTTGAAAAGAATGATCGTGTTTTGAAAATCTCCGTTACAAAGATCTATGGAACAATTGCATAATAATTGTTTATATTTACGCAAAGATTATAAACAGAGGAATAACAAACAAAGCAATTGTTGTTGTTTACATCAAGTTGTGAACAGTGGAACACAGGATTATGCGAATAATAAAGAATTTTAATTAAAACTAATTTACGAGCTAATATTTTAACGTTTCTAAAGGTAAAAACGGTGAAGTCGCCGTGGTCTAGTGGGTAGTGTGTTGGCATATTAGACAAAAGGCCCGAGTTCGAATCCCAGGTCAGACATCAAAACGAAAAATATTTCTTCGGCGACTTCCTCTCAGCAAATTTCTGGCAAAGACTCTGAGAGTAAAAATTGCCATGAAAAGCTTCTCAAAAATCTGTCGTTCGGAGTCGACTTTAAACTGTATGTCCCACCACTCAAGTATAAAATTAACGCACACAACATAAGTGGTGTTAGAAGCTAGGTCGTAATCCTGACTGAAGGGTTGTAATAGCCAATTATGTATGTATGTATGGACCATGCCTTTAAGTAGGAAATATAAAACAAACACTGACATTAAAATGGACGCCTCCGTATTGGTTGCAGTAGACGATCAAATTTAGAATAGAGTTCGACAAGTTTTTCACACATTTCAGGAAGTCTGTTGGCAGTTTAATATGATTAATATTGGCTTTCAAATGCTCAACGTTAGAAGATTATTCGAGTAATTAAGTTCATTAACGTAGTCCCACAAAATGTCTAAGGGCATCAAATCGTACGACCTTAGCGGCCAAAACTTGAAATTAAATTCTCATTAAGCTTGTCATGCCATAAAGCCAACATCAGTCGTGTTGTGAAGATTCATGACACCGCCTTGTTGAAACCACAAACCGTTTTGTTTGCTTTACTTACTTTATTGGTCTTTATAATGCCTTAAGCGAAGATTACAACCCAGCTTTTCCCATCATCAATATTGTATAATAATTTTTTGATGCGTAGTTTAAAGTCCACCTCGAACGACAGATTTTTGAGACACTTTTCATGGAAATTTTATGTACTCTTTACGTTTCGCCAGGGGAAATAATTGAACGTTTCCTAGTGTAAAACGGAATAGATCTAAAATCTTGATTAGATATCATAAAAACCCAGTCTGTGGTTTTATGGCAAAACATACAACTTTGAGGACAGTAATCAGTCGTAAATGGCAAATGTTTTACTCAAAAAATGATTTTTATTAACTGCACTCCTTACCAGATCAATGGTTTTTCAACCTTTAATTGAATAGCTCTTTACTTGCTTCATTAATTCATTTTTTACACAAATGTTAGGACTTACAGTTTAACATTGACTGCAAGCGATAAATTTGAGAAGCTTTTCATTGCCATTTTATTTAACATTCAGAATTATTTCCAAGAGATTCCAGATTATTTCTGATAGACAATTGTCAATGAAATCTTCTTTCAAATTTCCTTTTGTTTAAGATAACTGAGCTGTGTAACCCTCTACTTCATTTTATTTTTGATCTGGCAACTTCCAGAAAGTATTTGTTGACTTGTTATTGTAATTCTTTTGTTTTCTGTCTTATGTGGCTGTAAAATGTAAATGGTTTTCGAAACCTCTAAATGGATAACTCAACTTTTTGTAAAACAACAAAGAGAATTACACTCAACAAACAATAGTTAATCAATTTGATTGGGGTGTTCTTACAATAATTGTCTCTCACTGTTACTATGATTGTGCATTACCAGTGCAGGATGAACTATGCCTATGGGGCAACAAATTTCGAATCTATTTTTACTAACATTTTTGTTTATTCTTAAATTTACTTTCTCCCTCTGCTTACTCTCACTGTATTATTCAGAGAGTGAATATATCAACACCCAGGTATGTAAAGTTTTTAGGAGACATTCGAGTATAAAAATGTCAACAGAGACAAGACATAAATGTTCCATTTGTTTTCATACCCTACTACCTCACTACTTAATGCAAGTATATTAGTGAGTTCGTAGAGTTTGTAATGCTTTAATCTTTCGCATGTGTTAGTGCTGTTTTAGAAAGTAAATCCATAGCCTGTAACAATGGCATGTGAGTGGTAGTGTACCATATCAGGCAGATACGACCAATTTCATCTTTCGTAGTTGTTTTCAATCTCCCGTTTTTACTGTTATTTTTCCCAGAGTACTTTTCTGTTTTCTGTTTTTTTACATGCAACAACGTAGTATGTACGCTCTCATTATGATTAAAATGAAAACAACGGAGAACAATAAAAAAATAAAAATAAATTAATAAACAGAGAGGGGAAGCGAGAGGGAAAGAGAGAGAGGGAGACAGAGAGGAACAAGGAAATCGTAAATGAGCAAACATAGAGTAGTTGGTGCCAAATACTCGTACAATTGCATTTCAATTATATATGAGTACCTGTTTATGTGCATGTGTGAGTTTAGCCGTTAGTCTGTGTATTATCATCAACGACACTAAATGAGAGAATGTAGCAACAAAGAAGAAGAACAAAATGTTAAAGCAATCCCAGACCATCTAAAAATAACAGTCACACATGAGATGATGTGTCATAAAGTTAGACAGGCTATGTTCGTGGTAAATCATTTCAGTGCAGATCCTTAAATAAGTATGTATATAGGTACGTACATGTGAGAGAGCATAATTTTTTAAATGTGCGTGTGCCTGTGCGTATGTATTTTATTTTGTAGTTTCATTACGTGCAGCCTCATTACATTTCTAACAGTTATAAGAGCTTGGACATTAGAAAATAAGAAATTCTCATTAGAATTATAAACCGGACGCAATATTACAGCATTTGATAGCTAATTAGTATCAAAAAAATTTTCATTTTTAAATTTCTGTTTGAAAATGGAAATTTTTTTGCAAAAAGTTTTGCGTTTGAAAGGCTTTAAAGTGCTGCAATTAGCAACCATCCGGGGTATGATGTAATAAAAGGTTCATAAATCGCTCTATCTTTAAGAAAACACAGCTTGCATCAGATATCATTGAAATTCTGTATTCGTTTGAAAGTCTTATTTATGTATGTGTGCAATGCAACATCGTTCAAATGACCACCGTGACGTCTTTACTTGGTTAGGTTAGGTTAGTGTGGTAGCTTTATACCAAAAGCTCACTTGAGCACGCTTTGCGTCCCATTGTGAAGCCAAGGGTGAACGCAGTCCCTGTACTGACCAAGTTCTACCAAAATAAGGGAAGAGGAAGAAATTGGTCAACGCAAGGACTGCACAACAAAAGTACGAATACCCCGCACTGGAAAACCAGCCAGAAAGTTTGATAAACGAAGCTATATCCCTAATATCAATAGCCCCGTCAAGCTGACAAGGAATGGGAAGCCAAATAACCTATATCTACACCTAGCAAGAGACGGACGCTGACAAATAATGTGAATAACAGTCTCCTCTTCCTCAGCGGATCTGCACCCACCGCAAAAGTCATTAAATGAGAGCCGCATTCTTTTCGCGTATCTAACCATAACACAATGACCTAGAATATTGGCACAGTGATTGAGGTTATTTCACGACCAAGTCCAAGTTACTGCTTAGAAGGTATTCTGTCCATCAAGGGCCAGGTGAGTCTAGCAGTGGAGCAGCACTCCTCATTAACCCAGGATATGTTAGCGTCCCACAAGCATTTCTGTGCAAGAGCCAACTAGGCCGAGGCAAGTAGCATATCAAATTCAATTGAAGTAGATTCCGGAAGGAGTGCACCAGCTCTGGTGAGCTCGTCGGCTCTACAATTTCACGAAATGTAACTGTACCCGGGGCCCTACAACAGAGAGACTCTGGTGAAGAGCCCAGAAAGAAGGTCAAGACAGCGGCGACATTCCCTAACGATCCTATAGTTTTTCACGAAACTCGATAGAGATCTTATTGCAGTCTGACTATCAGAAAAGATCGACACGCGAGTGAAAGGAGCACCGTTGATATGAATTCATTGAGCGGCTAGGTAAATTGCCATCGCCTCCTCCTGAAACACGCTGTAGTAGTTCGGCAGACGGAGACAAACGTTCAAGTCCAGGTTCTCAGGGGGAACTCAGGACTTCCGGGGGGACCACCGTATTAGGATTCCAGTCATCCCTACTCAGGAATCAGAAAGTGGAAACATCTGTCGAGACTGTATTAAGCAGGGCCATAGTCTATGTTCACAACCTCCAGAATAGTGCAGTGAGCAGAAGGTGCAATGCGCCAACGAGACAGAGCATTATGTCTGGTCGCAGCACAGTGTGAATTATGTTGGGCATTGTGAACAAGGCTTTTGTGAGAGTGGTGCGTAGAGCACCAATTACATAAATAGTCGCATACCTTCTGACCTTATCAAAAAGTCTGACAACACCGTATAAGACGCTGGGTTCGATGACCGTGGAATATATCCAACGCATGATCCTTGGGCGAAGACCCCATCTGGTTCCGAACGCTCTACTACAGCAGTAGCCAACACGCGCCGCCTTACGTGTCCTAGCAGCCAGGTTCGTCAAATGAGATAGAGACACAGGACAAGATATTTAACTTCGGAACTCAACATGAGTCTGGTCCCTCATATACTGGGAATGGAGAAGGAATATCTACTGTGGCATGAATTGAATGCAACGTGCTGTCGTACTATTGTAACCACATATCGTTGTTATGCAGATCATCCAGTTTAGACCCAAAAGAAATTTGTAATTGTCTACCTATGATCGCACATGGTCAGTGATGGCCTAACCAATGTAGTTCTCAACACAAAATCGGCACGAAGCAGTGTGTTTTTTTTGGGAATGTCTGTCCTTGTGCTTCTTTATGTGGCAAAGGCATGGAGACTAATAAGCACTGCTGCAGCAGCCTTGAGAATATTCGAGAGTAAAGGTTTTTGAGGTCGCCGTGGTCTAGTAGGTGGTGTGTTGGGTTATTAGACGAAAGACCCGAGTTCGAATCCCAGGTCAGACATCGGTGACTTCTTCTCAGCGGATTTCTGGCAAAAAGCTCTGAGAGTAGAATATTGCCATGTAATGCTTCTCAAAAAAATGTGTCTTTCGGAGTCGACTTTAAACTGTAGGTCCCGTCACTCATGTATAAAATTAACGCACACAACATAAGTGGTGTGAGAAGCTAGGACGTAGTACAATGGATCAATTCGATCACCGAGTACTGTATTTGTCAGAACCTCTAACCTAACCTAACCTAAAGTCCTACGTAAGATCTCCGGTCCAGTGCGAGTTGGCGATGGTTTCTCCATCCAATCCCACAGTGAACTGCTCAACGATATGCAGCGGCTACACTGTCTCGATCATGTCTTTCAAATAGAGAAGGATTCTTCGGCGAGACGTATATTTAATGCCGAGATTTTTGGAAGTCGACAAAGAAGGCAACTTTTTTTGCGTTGGAAGAACCAAATCAAGGAAGTTCTGTCATCGATTGGCGCAAACAACTGGCGTAGGCGCGCAAGTAGCAGAGGCGCCTGGAAGGATGTGTTAAGGCAGTCCAAAATCGATAAATCGGATTGTTAATGGCCAGTTAAAGTAAAAAAAGGTCTGCAGACTTCATTTTGATGAAGGGAAAGCCCTCTGTCTCTACTCCGGTATACGCGGACATAAAACAGCTATGTCAAGGATATTTTTATAGCCGAGGAGAACCTGTACCAAGCATTGGTTAGCTGATGAGATGACTCTTTACTTCCATTCTTGCCTTTACAACTGTTAAACCTTGCTGATTAAGTATGGAGCATAAGGGGGATAGGGATTCTGTATCCGTTGGAATGGCGTTACTTTTTCATTCTCTTTTTTTTTATTACAAGGCTGTTCTGATTAAAATTATTTTATCTCTTTCGTTCAGCAAATGTTAATTAAAAAATATTTTTCGAAAAATGTTCTTTCGAAATTTTAAAATGAAATATTGAAAGAAAGAAAGAAAAAAAGTGAAACGAATCAAATGGTTGGAACAACAACACATTCGCTGTCACACATTCCTTCTAAACGTTATGCCATTACAGTTATGCTGTGTTCTTAATGCGCTCTCTCTCTCTCTTTCTATCTATCTCTCCATCAGTCTTGGTCTCTTTATGATTTAATTTTTATGAAAATATAATCACCTAATGGATGATGGCTTCAGGATCAAAATAAAAATAAAAAGAACAGAACAACGAGAATAATTTTTCCAAAAATAAAACAAAATAAACAAAAATTCATGATCCTTGATTCCAACACTCAAAAGGATATAAATTGTGAATGTGTGATGACGATGATGATGATGGTGATGGTGATGGAATTTTAACGTCCCTGTGTAAATAAAGTCGTTTGATAAAAACGCAAATTATAAATTAACTATTTTGCAATTGACTACAAATTGTTTTAAATCTCATGCCGATATCAATCAAACATATTGAATAGAAACAAAAGTAAGAACGAAAAAAGCAAAATAAGAAAATGTAAGAAAACAATAATAAAACAAAGGAAGCATGTCGGTAATGTCAAATGTCAGTCGCAGCAAATACGGTTTTTAGGTGGTGCTCAATTTTATTAAAAAAAAATGGGAAAAACCCAAGTTAATATTGCAAATTTATAATAAAATCTATAAAAGTGATATTGAAGTGATAGTGAAATAAAATAGTTCATTAAAAATCTTAATAAAACAATGTTTATATACCAAATCCATACTTGTACTAGCAATTATAAAGCGCATTTATCTGAGCACTGCTGGTAAGTATCTTGTAAAAATATTCCTTATTATTTATGTTGCATTGTAACAGATAAAGATACAGAAAATGAACATGCCAATGTTCCCCAATTTGATGTCAAATGAAATGAAAATGAATGCCAAGTTATCAGAAATAACAGGTAAAATGAAAATATGTTTTGTTTACCAAAATATTACGATTTTCTGATAAATATTTATACTTCAAGGCGAAATTAAGGAGCTCAAACAGAGCTCAATGGCAGCATTGTCTACCCAAAAAGTAGTGACCGAAAGCCTTGTTCACAAGGAAAAACTACTAAGACTACTTTTGCAATAAATACCCTCGAGGAGCTGAAAGCACTCAATGATAACATAATCGATGAAAATCAGCAAATTTACGAGAGTTTTTATTCTTCTCTACTTTTATCACTTTCCAAACTTTTATGCATTTTTGCAGACCAAATTATCACTGAAAGGCAAATGCCAAAAACTTTAATGACAATTTTATCACTGCAATTGAATCTTGCTATAAATATTGATGGCACTCATGTCAAAAAGAGCTTGAAGGATTACCAAAAAGTTTTTGATGCATTGATGGATGCACTTCGGCCTCTCTGTGATGACCCAGACAAAGAATTACGCAACGCCTTAGCCGTTATAAAAAACGGCATTTTCATTACGTTTGTGTTGGAAAAAAACTTAATAATATTGTTACGAAAGTGGAAATGGTGTTGTTAAAATAATAAACAAAAGCTCCAAAAACAACACAATGATCATGCATAAAATGATAAACAAAAGCCCCAAAAACAAAACAGCGCACTGTTCACGTGATCAATGAATGAGTAGAAAAATATACCAACAAAAATAAAGGGAACTAAGAAGTAAACAAGAAACAACAATGTGCAGTATAAAATAGGATAGACAAATAAATCAACAACAACTAATCTAACTGCTCGAATGTAAACAAGAAACAACAAAAAAATAAGAATAGGTTGTTTACATTTTTAGAATATTCCCGAAGGAAGTCATCGTCCTTCAAGGGCATTCATCACACTGATGATCCAGTAATATAAAAGGCAAATTAAAGCGAGCAGGGCAGAGTTTGAATTTGATCGTGTAAGACGACGTCACGTTGGTTGAGAATTAAAATCTATCGAGCTTTAATTCGGTCAGACTTGTGTGCAGACAAGTTGCGTTTGAGAAAACAGTTGTTAGTGTTGTACTTACAAAAAGGTTGTGAGAAAGAAGAATAACTAACAAGTGTTGTTGCTTACAAAAGGGTTGTAAGCAGAGTAGTATAGAGAACAAACACATATTGTGAAGTATCATTGTATACGTGAAACAAGTTCGAACAGTGGCACAAAAATTGTGCAGATAATAAAGAATTTATTAAAATCAAACACATATTTATTTTTACTTTATTTGCAATCTATGAACTCATATTTTTAACGTTTTTAAAAAGGTAAAAACGTAACAATATTACGTAATAATATTTTACTTTTGAATTTTCCTTCAGTACAAACTTTCGAATGTACATAAGTATTCTTCTCATTTATCTTCTTTTTATTACAACTTTTATTTTAAGTCCTGAAATGTACATGAATTTTCTTTTAATTTAATTAATTTTTTTTTTTTTTGTATTATAATAATTATTTCTATTTATAAATATATGTATATAATATAATATAAATAAAACTGCTTAAAATTGAATTTTAAAAAAAAAGTGGTTTTTAAATAATTTTGTGTAAACTAATATTTAAATTAACTATATTTTATTTAACTAGAAATTGGTTGAAAAATAAGTAATTTGTAGTCAATTTAAAAGTCATGAGATGACCAATTGACTACCGCCTAGGACATGACTATGTTAAAATAATGAGTCGGCGACAAGGAAAAAAGTCACTTAATCAACTAGTTGTGCTTATTAAAAAACCAGTTTCAAGTTAGTTTAAAATTAGTTTGATTTCCTACAGGGGTATTTATGTATACATGGGTGAACATCCATGCACATGTATGTGTACGAAGAAATTAATATAATTTGACTAAAATATTGTCAATGTCTCCAATGGCATTCATTCATTCATTCATTTGACATAATGGGACACATTTTTCTGGCAATGTTTTGCCAGATGCCAATTGCAAATTGAAATTGTATGCATAAGTGTGTGATGCTTTTACACTCACAAAAAAAAAAAAGAGAAGACGAAACACAAAACAAGACAAGCATACATATTCATAAATAATACATTTACAGTTACTATTATTGCACGCACTCACACACGCACACACTCACTCGCCTTTGCATTGACTTTCTCACGTACTGTTTAACATACATCCGTCACAATCGTATACTCCCAGTTATACTTCCTCAAGTAATAAAGCCACTCTCTCTCTCTCTTGCTCGCTCTCTATCTATTTGTTACGGTGTGTGTGTGTGTGTTATTATAAAATTTGAAAACAATTACAAAATAACGGTAAATTTTGTGTAGAGATTTATTTTGCATTGTATTGAGGTACAGACAGATACTTGTGTGCGTGTTATAGCAATACATGTGAATAAGTAAAGTGATGTTAAATATTGTAAATAAGAAAATGAGCTTTAAAAGAATGCAATCTATTAAAAGAATAAAACTTTTACTAGCAATGCCAGAATGACAACTTTATCATATTTTTGATGATGTTTTAATAAAAAAAAATCACGAGGTTGCGATATTTTTTTTTAAGGATTATATCGGGTCCGCCATCTAACGTATTTTTTCTTTTCAACTAGTCCTTAGTACGTGAATGGTAACACTTAGTTCCTGTTTGATTTGACAGATAATTAGTTTTATCCTTCCCCTGAACGAATATTGACCATCCCTTCGCTAAGAAGATTTGCGAACGACCTACAAAAGATGCCGGTTTTGGCAAAAAAAAAATTATCTTTTCAGATGAAGCTCATTTTGATTTTGGCGGTTATGTTAATAAGCAAAATTGTTGCATTTGGGTCACAGAAAACCCGCATGTATACATTGATATGCCGACATAGTCAAAACGAGTCACTGTTTGGTACGGATTTTGGTCCAGAGGTATAATTGGGATATTTTTCTTCGAAAAAAAGCAAGGGGTGGCCGTTACAGTGAATGGGCAATGTTGAACGAATTTTTGTTCACAAAAATTAAAGTGGTTTCAACAGGACGGCGCTACGTGACACACAGCCGAAGCTACAATCGATATTTTGCGCCCAGTTTTTGAAGATCGCATTATCAGCCGCAAAGCTAATGTCGTTTGGCCACCTCGGAGCCTCGGAGCAACGATCTGGTGCCGCCAAAGACAAGTGTTACCCCGACAAGCCAGAGACAATTGACGCTTTTAAGGACAATAGGCGTGAAGCCGTTGGTGAAATACGCGTAGGTTATTGTATGGCCAGCCAAGATAGCCATTTGAATGAAATTGTTTTCCATTATTAACCCAAAGGATTACTTTTTATTAAGGCATTTTCAAAAAAAAAGTTATTTGGCGGACCCTTTAACTTTTATTTGAGTACGAAATATAAAAATTTTCTACAATTTTTGCGCCAATATAATTTTTAAAATAATTTTTCCTGACTCGTAATGAAACTCAATCTCTAGAATATATCGCCGCGCCAGTAATCACCCTCATTTTCGTGGTGGCAGTAATTATTGCATGATCGTTCAGTTAAAACCCTTCAGATTTTTTTAAATTCGTATTAAAATTGATGAAAAATTTTTAGGTTTTAGTCAAACCTAGGATGCTGTGAATTGTAAACACTTTTTTCCTGTGAATCCTACCATTAAGTTTGAGTGTGAAGGATCACCGTTCTGTGAAAAAGAATTTTTCATTTCATTTTGTTTCGTATTTAATTAAGAGACAACAATTTGCAACAGAATTAGTTCATTTTCGATGAATTTCAACACGCACTTTACTGATGATAGTTCGATCAATCATATTCGCCTATATGTTTTGAGGCTGATGTCGGCCAGGCCATCACTAGCAGCACTATGGCTCAGTAATTACCATAATTATTTGGCCTGGATTAGATAATCTGGACTGTAATGACATAGGGTTTCAACAGAACATCACTACGTGCGGCACAGATCATGCCATATTCAGTATTCTGTACAAGGGACTTGAGAATATAGTCACCTCACGGGGAGGTGATGTTAACTGGCCAGTAGCCACTGAAATCATGCAATTCGATTTTTTCTTGTGAGGTTTTATTAAGTCACAAGTGTAAGCGAATAAAACCCACAATCAGCGTTGCCGTTTTGCTTATTTTTAACCAAAATTGGTTATTTTTTTTTTTTTTTTCTAATGTGTAAATGTGTACTATTTCTTCATTTTGATAATTTTTTTATTATCGGTAATAATCACTTACTTAATATTATTTGAAAATTTGCAATCGTTAGCAAAGCGTTACAACGTTCAATTGAAATTTTAAGAAAAATTTTAATACAAATAAATAAAAATTAAATTAAATTATTTCAAGGGTTAAATATAAAAAATATAAAAAAGGCCTAACTCGATTTTCTGTTACTTTACAAGAGAAGCGAAAAACTTAATAAAATCTGCAAAATTTTAGATACAACAAACATTTAATACGGTTTTTAAAAAAACTGCAACACATTTTATTTCTCATTTAAAATATTGTTAATTTTTGTTTTAATGAAGTTTTCGAAGATAGGTCTTTATTTCGTTGATATATTTGAAAAGAAAAATTAAGTTAGGCCCTTTTTAAACTGAGTTGAAAGTGAAATATATTATAATAATTCAGGTTTGAATAACAAACGGTAGTAATTCATGAAATTAAGAGGATTAAATCAAAAGTAAATTGTAAAAAATTAATTCTTATAAGACAAATTATTTTAGAAAAGATGACGATCTGCAGGTAAAAACTTTTTAAGTTCTGTTGGTGGTCCCATTTCTTTTTCGTGATTGATATTTTCTCCTTACAAATTGAATTAGAGGGTACATCTTTATTAAACTTTGATTAATTCGTAATCCCCAGTTATGTCCGTTTTGGAATACGTTGATTCTGATGGGTCAAACGCCAGAGCTCATAATACATTAACAGTAGATTAAAGTTTTCTAAGAGACTTAAGTGACCGGTCTTTATTTGATATGCCAACATATTGAAAACCTTCCATTCTTGTGTTTCTATTTACATGATATGTCCGTTCGGACTTTCTTGCAATATTTTTACTTGTTCGGATACCATCAGCATTCTGTAAATCAGAGTCAGAGTTTTCGCTCGCTTTCATAATTTTTATAGCGTTTTTAATTTTTTTAATGTTTCAACTTTTTCCGCTGAAACAATATTTTTCACAAAAAGCAAAGTGAACTGATTGGAATTAATTGGGAAGTACCGTCTTCTTAGTATAACATTTCTTCTGCTTGTCAAAAACAGAGAAACATGTCAATCGATTTATAGCCATCATTTTTAAGAGCTCTACCCGCCGCCGAAATTTGTTAAGTAACTTTTTCCAATAAAGCGAATTTGTTATTTGGAAAATATAAACGCACAACTTCAGCTGCGATTATAATTTTAGAACGAAATAAAGATTGAGTTAGAATTTTTGCTTTCAAAAATCCATTGTCATGAATTAGGCATTGTTAAAATCATTATAAATCTGATATTTGCAATTTTATCCACCTGAAATTTTGAGGCAAGGTTCATCTGACATTTTTCCCCCACAATAACAAAAAATGGTATTTTGAAAAAAACTGGGTTAGGCCTCTTTTATATTAAGTCATCGATTTATAGTTTAACTACACAGAAAAAAATAAAATTTTTGTATTAAACCTTAAATTTGTTAAAAACAAATGCAATTACAAAAATAAAATTTTGGTTATTTTTTTGCTTATTATGGTTATTTTTTGGTTATAATTTTGGTTATAAAATGTTATTGGTCGTGGCAACGCTGCCCACAATCCACAGCGGTTCTCAAAGTTAACATAATCCATGCCATTGTTCAAATTCCGCCAGATGTATTATTGATGTTTCTTCGACTGCCATTCAGAGAAGAAACTGTTCCCAGTACGTATGAAATTTATTAAGATTATTGGGTTGAGAACCTGGCGGCACTGCAATACCGAGCCAACCCGTGACAGAACATAAAACATTCTGTCCATTGCCACAGTTAAATAATTCCATTCTTTGTGTTTTTATTCTTTATTGACCAGAAGAGACACATACAGAGCAACTTTGGCTTCTAAAGCAAGATTTGAGAGACGTTTTCATAACAGACTGCTGTCACTCTGCTAAGAGGGATTGCCGAAGCAAATAATTGTTGTTGGAAAGAGGATTCACCAAGTATTGAGAAATTGAATGTTTTTTGTTAAAGAAGACTACCTTGAAACCTTGTCTTCATTCGTTACTTGGTAGGGAGATGTCTTGTAGCAATACATGTGGCATGGAATCTAAGAAGATTTGTTGGCCGATCTTTACATATGCACCCCTTGTTTAATGGCTTAAGTATTCACAAACAGAATTGTTAGACCAACTAATCACGGTCAGTGAGAGCTTAATAGGGCCATATTTCCTTTATATATCCGGAAAAAGGTTGTTATAGGAGAATGATGTTCTTCCGATCTAAAGATTTGCATCTTAAGCATTGTAAAAAGCATTCCAGAACGAATGGTAGTGCCTTCGATTCCCGCCCACATGAAAGTCAAATTGATTACCCTAGATAAAGACCTTAACCATTTTCCCTGATTACACGAATTGAATCGTATGTAAGTCTAGTGGTAGATATATAGCCCTGATGTTGTTTAGGGGTTAATAAAGAGCAGATACATGGGCATTAACTCCCAAAAATATTTTATTTTTCACTTGAAATTTATAAAGATTATTGGGCTGATAACCCGGCAGCAGTGCAATACCGGGCCAACCCGTGACAGAAGTGGAGCAAGCCCCTTAAAACATTCTGTCCATTTCCAAAAATCAGTTTAACATGTGTTTGTCCCACCAATGGAGGATCTATCAGATGTTAAGCTGATAAGAACAGATACTACACTTTGATCTTAGCCATAAGGCCGAGAAGCGATAACTTAACCATAGCCTTTCTACACTATTTAAAGGCAAATGCAAATAAACTAAATGTGAATTATAAGGAATTGAAATAAAGTCGCTGTTTCAAACAGATATGATTACAGCAATTAGCCACTCTATAAAATCAGACATGCAAACGGTAGCAACCCCTTGCAAACAACCCCTAAATTGCTTACGCTGGCAGATTTCATGATTAAAACTAACAAAAAAATATTACTGTACTTAGGTGCAACCCTACGGAAACTAATCCAAACTGGTTGTTTACATAGTTCTTAAACTTATGAACCATTTGCAGCTTACACCAAAGCATTTGATAGCCTCAACAAGAGTCAACTACTAGATCAAGACAAATTGCTGCCCCAAATGCTTGCAAAGAGCTTCACGTTTTTGTCAAAAACTTCTCTAAGAACCCCTCGCTGTAGTATTCTTAAAGAGTTTTCAAACCTCCATTAAAATAGGCGTAACAAGTTAAGGTAAAAATCACCTTTTGTTGTAGAGGGCGCTATCCTAACATGAAAATGTTTAAGCTATGAATAAACATGAGCTCGGGAATCACATAGGCAGTGAAAGATACCAAAAGTTTACATTTCAGGATACTAAAGTAATCGTTTTAATGCTACTTTCAGAACTTAAATTCATTGACAGCCTCAATGTTAATTATTGTGTGAACTTTTCTTCGTAAGACTGCCTTATGAGCCGTAAGGTAGCCTCATTTGCTGATACAATGAAATCAATAAATCTTAAATGGATAATTATTTGGATTACCTACGAATAAATTTTCTGTTCGAAGCGATATTTTCGCGTCTAGTCCTTGCAGCGTAACGCTTCAAGTATGTTTAAATTTCTTTGTAATCTTATTTTCTTTGTAGCTTAGAATAGAGCAGTAGTTCGATAACGACGACATTAATCACCCTATTAAGCTATTACCACTTCAGTGGAAAGTTAAACGATCCAATATTCGTAACTTTCTTTGGCATAACTTTCAATAAACAAATATCGCTTCAGCTGATCACTTTAAAATCCTCGAACGTTGTATGATCATTTTATTCATTTGCAGCACTGCATTCCGTATTTGTAATCTTCAAGTGGCATTACACAGATGTTGTTTGCCTGTCAAACAATTTTTTTTTTTCAAAATAATTGTCACACGCTCCACTCTACTCCACTCCGCTACACAAAAATCACAAGACACAAGTCACAATATCTACTTAAACACTCGTAAACAATACATACATACACACATACACACACGTGTTCGCACACGTACTCTCAAAGCAAACAAAATCAATAAAAATAAACGAGAACTGAATTTATGACACATACACGCACATTTATTATACCGGGTTATCCATTTCGTGGTTTCAAAAGTAAACTAAAAAAAATATTTTTTTTCATCATTCGTCTTTTTTATTGTAAAGTTTGAACGTGGATGTGTGAAACACTACATCATTTAAATGACCTCCAGGCAAAGTGTTGCCGGCATTGATTCTTTAGAGGTAATTTTCGATCACTTTTTGTCACACGCTGGGCGGTATTTCAGCCATAACTTGACGAATGTTGGTTTTTAAGTGCTCAAGAGTTGAAGGTTTATCTGCATAAACACGATCTTTCGAGTAGCCCCACAAAACAAAAAGCCTAATGATGTCAAATCGCATGATCTTGGTGGCCAGTTGATATCATCACGACGAAAAATTATGCGGCCAGGAAATGACTCTTGCAAATAAACCATATTCGCTCGAGTTGTGTAGCATGTGCCACTGTCTTGTTGAAACCAAATATTCTTCAAGTCGTATTCTTTAATAACAGGCAAAAAAAAGTCCGTTATGATATGACTATAACGCTACGAATTGATGGTGACAGTCGTTCCATCATCGTTTTCGAAAAAGTGAGTCCCAATCACACTTTTTTACCAAAGAGCTCACCTAACAGTGACTTTTTCCTAGATATAATGGCCTCTCTTCAATTACTTGAGGATTCTCAGAACCCCAAATACGAGAATTTTGTTTATTAACATACCCACCGAGTGAGATATGGGCTTCATCGCTGAAGAAAATTTTTTTCGAAAAATTGCCATTTACCGCCTGTTGTTTAAGCACCCATTCCACGTTTCTACGATGTTGTGAATGGTTAGCTGGCTTCAGTTGTTACGTGAGCTAGACTTTATATGGATGTAGCTGTAGATCTAAATGCAAACTACGCCATAATTTGCCGTAAGACAGTCCTAATTCCTGAGAACGGCAAGGAATCGACACACTCGGGTCTTCGGCAACATTTTCACTTACAATAGCGATATTTTCAGTGGAACGAGCGAAACGATGATGCACAGGGCTTTCAATATTTGTAACCACTCCAGTCTCTTCAAATTTCTTCACAATTTTGCCAATTGCTTGCCTAGTTGGATGATTATGTAAACCATAATCTCCTTTTAAAGCTTGATACCTGGCTGTGGCAGAATCACCATTTTTGCAGTTGGTTTTGATCATTTTTATGCATTTTGTGATAGTTAAGCGATTCATTTTCGTCAATGTCAGACTTTCAATTGAAAGGAAAAAAATTGGTTTCACAACTTAGTTTGAAACTTACTTTTGAAACCACGAAACGGATAGCCCTTTACGTTTGTGTGTCAGTTTGTGTTTCATGATCTTTCGTTTCCATGCATAAAAATAATGTTTCTTAGGCTAATTTTCTTTGAAAGGAACTGAAAAACAAAAATAACAACAACACCAAAAGAAATACAACGAAATAAAATGCTTCAATGAAATCCAGAGAGAGAGAGAGAGAGAGAGTGAAAAAAATTGAGAAATTAATCCTTAAAAAAAAGAACAAGACACGTTATAAGAGGAAGAGAGAGAGAGAGAGAGAGAGAGAGCGAGAGAGAGCGAACATATAATAAATATTGATGATGTTTAATGTCAGCTATGAAGCGAGAGCCTGCAGCCATATCCATAAAATTTGTCACTGATAGTGTGTGTGGATATAGTATAAAAACAACAACAACAACAACAACAAGCATATTGACAATGTTGTTGATTTCATGTTTGTTTTTTTTTAATTTTACTTCCTGTTAAGCGTTTACTAAAAAAAATTTTTTTCTTTGGTATTTTTTTTCTGGCAAATTTAACAGAATTTTTTTACAACCCCATGTAAAATTTTGAGTTTCATTGAGAGTAACTGTGTATGGGTATGTAAATATGTGTGTGTGTGTGTTTGGAGTGCTTAAGAGCATACTCTCTCATGTGAGGGTGACGATTAATCCCGTTATATTGATTGTGTTACATTCCACTCTGAGCCCTTTCATTATTTGCAACATAACAGAACCCCAATCAAACAGAGAAATAATGTTGGAATGCATACTTGAAAGTTTTAAGCAGCCATAACTGTGACGTCACTTGTCACATGCCACTTCGGTTAGTTACTAACGATCTATTGAAAGATAAACGATCGCAGATTATTGTGAAAATAAGAAATCGCCGTAGCGTACTAAATAGTGTGTTTATTAAAGGTAAAGCTGCGGTTCAAACTCCAGGTCAGACATCAAAACAAAATTTGAAAAAATATTTCTTAGGCGAGGAAATATTTCCTCTTCTTCTGAGAGGAAGCTCAGCAGATTTCGGGAAAATCAAAATATCGCCCGTTCGGAGTCGATTTTAAATTGTAGGTCCCGCTACTCAAGCATAAAATTAACATACACAACATAAGTGGTGTAAGAAAATAAGTCCATAATCCTGACTGAAGCGTTGTAACAACTAAGTAATGTATGTAGGTCCAATAAAAGAAACATTGAAACATGTAGTCGCCGTAGTGTAGTAAGTAGTGTGTAGGCTTATTAGACGTAAAGCCTGGATTCGTATACCGACTTTTCGTCCACTGAATCGGAACAGGACGGAACTGAAACTCAAACAGGAGGCACACGTTCTAGGTCTCATCCTGGATAGGAAGCTGTCTTGGAAAACGAACATCATTAACAGAATCGAAAAGGCTTCCATTGCCCTGTATGCTTGTAATAGAGTATTGCGAAGTAAATGGGGCCTAGGTCCTAGGATGGCTCACTGTATCTACACAGCACTGGTCAGACCTATCTTGACCTACGGATGCTTATTTTGGTGGGAATCCCTTGACAGAAAGACTAATTCGAAACTAATACAGCGACTGCTGAGATCCGCCTGCATTATCATTAGTTGTGCCTTGCGCACTACACCTACGTCGGCACTGGAGAAAATTTTGGGCTTCTTTCCTCTTTTCTGTAGGGGAGTGGCTGCTAAAATATGTAAATGTCTCTGGGCGACTGGACAGTGGCACGACTCGGATATCGGCTGCGTAAGGATCCTGAAGGTAGTTGGAGCTGACATTGCTATATGACACGGCGGTACGGCTTCACGAGGAAATTAAAGACATCGATTCCGGGAAACGGGGTCACGAAGTGTGGTGTGACCCTCCTTTTAAGAGACTTCGTACAAACCCAAACCGACAGTTCGATGCTGAATGCAGCTGTTGGCTGGGGAATTTTTTCGGAATCGGTTGGAATAGCCCAGTCTATTAGACTGCCAGACTACTGCAGTGTCTTTCAGGCGGAGTTGGTGGCAACACAGATTGCGGCGAGAATTGTTGGGGACGGAAGGGTCTCATTTTTTTTAGGTTCTCATTTAAGACACACACATTGTGCTTTACAGTTCCACTGTGCTGCACATTCAGTCTTTACGTGATTTTTTGTTTTCGAGAAGCAGCGTTTCACTATGAGTGCGTGTTTTTGTGTGTGTATGTTGCCACAGATACTTTGTTGTAATGTTGTTGTTAAGTTTTTATGCTCATTTTGTGGCAATGATGAGTACTTCCGGAAAAATGCCCATAAAAATTCAAAAAAAAATCAACAATGAAAACGATGAAATTCTTGTGGTAATGGATCCGCGTTCAACAAAAATGTCAGAATGAAATAAAAATTACGAAAAAGAAGAAGAAAGGAAAAGAATTCAATAAAAAAAAGACGGGAAAATCATCAAAAACTATAACAACAACAGCAACAACGAATTTCAATTGAAAACTGTTGAGTGAATATGAAACGGGAAACGGTGTGTATGTGTGAGTGTGTGTGCATGTGTGTAAATAAAATAAAATTCTTTAAAGTGTAGGGCAAGTAAGGAAAGAATTCTTTAAAGCTACGAACAAATGGCATCAACGCATGTGGCCACTGAAATACGCTTTAAGTGCCGTGAATTCTTTTGGTGGTAATGATGAAAATATTTACGCAAACATTTGTATTCATAAACGGAAATTGAAAATGAATTGCATTGTTGTTGTTGGAATTAATTAAACGAGGCAACATTGCTAGGCAGGTGGTGGCAAGGTGTTATAATTAGCAGGGCAGGATATACTAAAGAAAACTTACTTTATGGGTTATTACAAGCTTCTAGTCAGAATAATATGATAAATGTAGGAGATTAGATTAAATACAAGAGAGTCTAATCATGTCGAGACGGATATAGTTACTGAGTCTCTCATAGATTGATAGTTTCAAAGTAAGCTTAGAATGGAATAGAAAGGTCCGCCTGGTCAAGTATGGCTTGGTACGCCTAGTCAAGTAGTAGAGAGCTATCAATTTCGTGGTTTCAAAAGTATTGGACTGGAATTCGGCATGTGTCAAACTAAGTTGTGAAACCAATTTTTTTCTTTTCAGTTGAAAGTCTGGCATTAAAGAAAATGGATCGCTCAACTATCACAGAACGCACAGCCACAAATCGTGCTTTAAGAGGAGATTATGGTTTACATAATCGTCCAACTAGGCAAGCAATTGGCAAAATTGTAAAGAAATTTGAAGTGATTGGAGTGGTTACAAATAATGAAAGACCTGTGCATCATCGTTCCGCTGAAAAATCGATGTTGTAAGTGAAAGTGTTGCCGAAAACCCGAATGTGTCGATTCCTCGTAATTCTCAGGAATTAGGACTGTCTTACGGCACATTTAGATTTACACCTACATCCATATAAAGTCCAGCTCATGCAACAACTGAAGCCAGCTGACGATTCACAACGTCGTAGATACGTGGAATGGGTGCTTAAACAACAGGCGGTAAATGGCAATTTTTCGAACAAAATTTTCTTCAGCAATGAAGCACATTTCACACTCGGTGGGTACGTTAATAAAAAAATTGTCATATTTGGAGTTCTGAAAATCCTCCAGTAATTGAAGAGATGCCATTACATCCAGAAAAAGTCACTGTTTGGTGCGCTCTTTGGTTCAAAGGTGTGATTATGTCTTACTATTCGAAAACGACAATGAAACGACTGTCACCGTAAATTCTTGCCTGCTATTGAAGAATACGACTTGAAGAATATGTGGTTCCCGGCCGCGTAATTTTTCGTCGTGGCGATTTCAACTGGCCACCAAGATCATGCGATTTGACATCGTTAGACTTTTTTTGTGGGGCTACGCAAAGGACCACGTAATGGATAATGCGGTACTATATCAAGAGGCAATACTAATAAATGGAAAGCAATCAAAGTCAAGGAATGTAAAATTCCGTTTCTTATTCCATTTGGTTCTTAAAAACAAATAAATTGTAGAGCTGCAACTCATTTACATTTGATGGTGAAGTGAGTGAAAATACCCGATCCAAAGAAGTCTACAGACCTCCGTGTTCACTGCATAAGAATAAATCAACCCCTGAATTAACAGGGAATTTAAATGCTGAAAGCTGTATCTTTAGTACACTAAACAGAAAGAACTTTTGGTATCTTTCACTGCCTATGTGATTCCCGAGCCGATTCATGACTTGAAAATTTGGATAGCGCCCTCTACAACAAAAGGTGATTTTTACCTCAACTTGGAATACTACAGTGCGGGGTTCTTAGAGAAGTTCTTGACAAATACGTGAAGCTCTTTGCAGACATTTGGGGCAGTAACTTGCCTTGATCTAGTAATTGGCTCTTGTTGAGGCTATCAAATGCTTTGGTGTAAACCGCAAATGGTTCATAAGTTTAAGAACTATGTAAAGAACCAGTTTGGATTAGTTTCCGTAGGGTTGAGGTGCACAGTAATATTTTTTTGTTAGTTTTAATTATGAAATCTGCTGGCATAAGCAATTTAGGGGTTGTTCGCAAGGGGTTCCTACCGTTTGCGTGTCTGATTTTATAGAGTGGCTAATTGCTGTAGGCATATCTGTTTCATGCAGAGTTTATATTTCAATTCCTTATAATTCCCATTTAGTTTATTTGCATTTGCCTTTAAATAGTGTAGAAAGGCCATGGTTAAGTTATCGCTTCTCGGCCTTATGGCTAAGATCAAAGTGTAGTATCTGTTCTTATCAGCTTAACATCTGATAGATCCTCCATTGGTGGGACAAACACATGTTAAACTGATTTTTGGAAATGGACAGAATGTTTTAAGGGGCTTGCTCCACTTCTGTCACGGGTTGGCCCGGTATTGCACTGCTGCCGGGTTATCAGCCCAATAATCTTTATAAATTTCAAATGAAAAATAAAATATTTTTGGGAGTTAAGGCTCTATGCCCATGTATCGCTTCTTTATTCAACCCCTAATCAATACAAGGGCTATGAATCCACGATTCAATTTGTGTGATCAGGGGACATGATTAAGAACTTTTTCTCGCCAGCCATTTTAGCTTTCATGTGAACGGTAATCGAAGGTACTACCATTAATTCTGGAATGCTTTCTACAATGCTTAAGATGCTAATTTATAAACCTGAAGAAAATTGTTCTCTTATGATAACCTTTTTCCGGGTGTGTAAAGGCAAAATGACCCTATTAAGCTCTCGCTGACCGTGATCAGACAACTGTTGGGCTAACAATTATGTTTCTAGATACTTAAGCCACCAAACAAGGGGCAAATATGTAAAGATCGGCCAACAAATCTTCTTAGATTATATGCCACATGTATTGCTACAAGACTACAGCAGACTCATATTGATCGGGCATCTCCCTACCAAGTAACGAATGAAGACAAAGTTTCAAGGTAGTCTTCTTTAACAAAAAACATTCAATTTCTCAATACTTGGTGAATCCTTCTTCTTACCAACAACAATTATTTGCTTCAACAATCTTAGTAGAGCGGCAGCAGATTGCCATGAAAATGTCTCCTAAATATGTCGTTAGGAGCCAACGTAACTCTGTATGAAGAATGAAGAATGAAGGCACATGTAATATAAGCAGATACATAAGTGCGGCAAGAAACTTGACCGTAGCTCCTCAAAACATTGGATGGACGTCCCCTCAAAAGAATTGGATGGACACCACAGTTTGCGCTAACTATCCCATAATCCTGGAACCATCTAGAGCTTAGAATGAAGCGACTCAAACTGCCTATGTCAATGTTCGACAAATCACTCAGATCATCGATGTAGTAGGCAGCTGGATGTCTCTTCCTCCTTTGCCATAGTGCCGGGCATGTTCCCAGTAAATGAAGAACCGTCTTCGTTCCTGCAGCTTATATAGAAATCGTTCACGAGGTGTCCCAGACCAATGTGCTTCGCGTGGACTCCAATAACTGCTCTGAGCACATTCCTCTGGAATTTCAGCAGCCTTGCAGTGCGCTTTCAAACCAGCTGAGGCCAGATCATGTACGCCACTCTGCCAGCGTCTGTGATCTCGTCCACAAAGGGACCGCAATACTCAAGAATTCGTCAGAGAGTTCGATGGTCGTGCCGCGTCTGGCCAGTTTATCGAGTCTGTAGTTTCCCTGGATATCGTGGTGTTCCGGAACCCAAATGATGCGTTCATTATATTTCTTCACCACCTTATTCAAGTGTTTTCCTTCAGCCGTAAACCGTCTTGGGATTTATCATATTGGAGCCCAGAGCTCTGCAAGCCGCTTGGCTATCAGAGAGTATTGTGATGTTTCCATTAGGGATATTAGAATCCCAAATAATTTTTACCGCAGCCTGTATTGCCATCACCTCAGCATGGAAAACGATGCAGCAAATCGGTAGCCTTATAGATCTCCAAGAAAATTCCAACACCTATGGTTCCTCCTTGAATCCGTCAGTAAAGATTTTTATGGTCGTTATGAATTTCATCGAAAAGTCATATCGCCGTACAATATAGTCAATGTTCTCGACAGATTCAAATTTCTCCAGGATACTTCTGCCAATCCACGCTCCTACAATACAGACCAAGTGGTGCGAGGTCAAGAATTATCTCCAGTGGCACTGTGTTGCGCAAAGCAACACTAATTATCACGAAGGCAGATCATTGCAGCCACTCTAATAGATTAAAGTTCATAGCCTTACTAAAGGATTCCACACTAGGCACCCATAGGTCAAGATAGGCCTGACTACAGCTGTATAAATCCAGTACGTCATCCTAGATAACACGCCCTATTTTTCCCCAACACCTTATTGCAGGTGTAGCGAGCAATGGAGGTCCACTTCAATTTATTATTTATGTTTGACCTCCAAATCAGTTTCATATCTAGAATCAGCTCTGAAAACTTCGTACTTGAGTACTAGTTCCGTCCCATGCATTCTTAGTGGACGAATTTGCTGGTGACCTATACCTCCAGGTAAAGAGTTCCACCACCTTTCCAATAAAGTTGCCATAAAAGTTGACTTAAATCCAGTTCCACTCTCTGCATTCGTTGACTGTGGCCCCAATTACAAATTGTCATGAATTTGGATTTTTTTTTCATTGTCAACCATTTTAATTGACTTTAAATCGCTTTTTTCACTCAAAATTGTGGCTAAGAAAACAATTGAAAAATTACTCGAAAGCTTTACTTATTAAAACTCAATGGGGCTTAGAGCATCAACAGGATTTAGGCTACTTTATTGGCCACAACAAGCAAGACATTGACCACAAGTCCATACACAGTTGTGCACAGCACAAGAAATTTCAAAAGCAATTGTTGCGCACAGGGCAGTTGATATGAAATGCAAAATAAAAAATCTTTTGCTTGCCACTTTAGCCGCAAGCCAGTAAATTTAAATGCTAGTTTGCTAAAGCAACAACAACAACATTAAGAACGGAGACAGGATGTTGCAAAAAAACAAAAAAAACGAAAACAGAAGAAGAAAAATAAGAAAAATCAACGACGACAATAACAAGAAACAAAAAATATTTTAAAAACCATTCATCATTACAGTTTAACCACTTGCAACAGTGTTGCAAACACACACAAACAATAAAGCTACAACACATAGAGCGCCTGTGTGTATGTGTACGTATGAAGTACAAGTAGTTGCCACTTAAATGTCGAATTCTTTATTTAAAAATAAAACGTTAATATTCCTGGAAATAACAATAACAACTAGCAACAACAACAGCAAAATGTTTTATGCAAAACCAACAACAATAACGGCAACATCATCATCATCACCATCAACATAGTCAACATCATCCATCGCACACACAAAAGTTGCAGTATAAATATGGAATTTTTTCAAAAAATAAACAATGCACTACACGCATGAATACACACTGTATACAGGACAAACACACAAAAACACACACACACAAACACGCACAGCAAAACTCAGCCATTAAAACACTTCCATTCGTTCTCTCTCAATGTCTCCTAACTCCCACTCACAAAGAAAATATGAGAGTATTGCTGTGCTCTCAACACATTTACTTGTTATTCATTATTCCTGTTGTGTTGTTCAAGTCCACGTGCATACATATTTATACGACAACAATAACAATGGGTAACAATAACAATATTGTTAAGCAAAGTGCCCAAAAACAAAACAAAAAGAAATTAAAACAGTCGTGCACGTATGGCTGAATATTATTTGCAAACAAATAAACAAACGAACGAACGAACAACCGAACGTACAAACGAACGTACAATTGAAAACAACCGAAACGATGAGAAAAATCATGCAACAACAATACATGTACAATGTATGAAAATAATATTTTTAACTCGTACTACCACTAATACTACTGCACATGGCTTTATTTTCGCAAAAACTATTTAATACGTATGTTCGGAGGAGATGCATGCATTCATGCATGTGGGCTTATGTGTATGGGTGTAAGTAAATTGAGGAGAAAGAGAGCTAATGCTGCTGTGCATGCAACTGTGTTAATATTTTTGGGAAAACAAGAAATTCAATTCAACTGTAGTTTCTCTCAGCTGTACATACTTTTTTTTCAGCAACAGTGGGACTAAAAATAAAATCAACAGATTAAATATAAAAATAATTCCGGGTGCTCTTCACGGAATCTGTCATAATCTATCCATATACCGAAGCCTCCGTTCTAGAACATTCTAAGTCGAAAAACTGTGTTTTGAGTTATTAGCTCTCAAAGTTTTCACGCAGCATACGCCTATATTTGTATTATAAGTAGATTTTTCCCTATAACTTCGGAAAGGATCGGCGCATCTTAATCAAATTTTGACAGTATTTAAGTTAGAGAAAGTAGAATTTAAAAATGCAAAAACATTGTAGAATGGAGGCGTTGAAATGCCAAAATACTGCTGCTGTTTTTGAACTGCTTGACTTACCTGAATAACCTGCCAATAGTGTGGGGGTAGGGGGGGTAGTGCAAACATTTATATATCGGGTCCTTCATTAAGCGTTTCCTACTTCTATCTTTCAATTTAGACATCTCACATCACACCACGTTGTGCATGTTAATTTTATCCACGAGGGGCGATACATACGGCTTAAAATCAACTTCTTACAACAGATTTTTGAGGTGTGTACACAGTAGGGATGCCAATCGGGAAATCCCGGGATTTTAAAAAACTTGTCCCGGGATTTTTCAGTATTTTCGAGATTTTGAATTCATATGTATTTTGACCCTACAAAAGGTCTTGAAAAAAATTTACACCACTTGACTTCGATAATAGCATCTCATATGAGGAAAACCCTCCTTTCAGTGATAAAAATTATTTGATGGCATCGAAGAAGGCAAAAACCCTATTTTATTTACAAAATTCCGAATTCCGGGATTTTTAAAAATCGATCCCGTTTGGCATCCCTAGTACTCAATGTCTCTGTGATATCAACAACACATTTTAATTGGTAATATCCTTAGGATGTCTGCCAGAGCTTACATGCGTGAAATGTATAAATTGCCAAATTGGCAAATAAATTTGAATGAATTTGACTGAAAGCATGCATTATACTGCTGCGGTTCACCCTTACACCTTAAAAACCTCACAAATTGAAGTCTACCGCTATCAGATTATATGTTCTGAGTTGCCAGTTCACATTAAATCTTCATGAAACATGAGCAGATCCTTGCAGAAAATCCAATGTTGCATGAACTATACACCACGTAGCACGTTGTTTTAAACCACTTGTAATTTGTTTCTAGATTGTTCAAGTCGAAACACAAAAAAATACTAATGATCTATCTAAAATGCTTGCCGTTGCCAAAAAATAGCCTAGCCAAAGCCGTTCTTAAAGAGATGTGCACCAATGACATTGGCATCATAAAATCTGCACCAAACAGTGAGTTTTTCGGGATGCCTTGAACGCTTTTGAATCTCATACGAATTGAGTATCGTTCCTAATTGGAGAATTTTGTCTGTTCACAAACTTATTCATTCAGAAATGGGACTCACCACTGAAAATGTAATGAAAATGACAAATTTTCAATAAAACTTCAAGTTAAAGAAGCAAAACCTGATAGAATTTCTCTCCAAAGTGCTGTTGCCCTACACCTCAACTTATAAAAAATTCAAGTAATAGAAATTCATATTGTAGAAGTTCGACATCGACTCGAGAACCCACGTCGTTGTCTATGGACGCTCGTGGTCATATGATAAGCTTACAGGTTGAAAGTTACAACTAATTTAGCAGAGCGAGTGGCCATAGTCTACTAGGCTATGTAAGGCTGTGGTCTTGACCTGAACATATCGAACAAAACGAAATACGAAAAATATTTCTGTAGACGATTTAATCTCAACAGATTTCTAGCAAAGACTTTGAGAGCAACAAAAGTTGCCATGAAATGCTATTTATTCAGAGTCGTTAATACTCATGAAGAAAATTAACACCACTTATGAACAAAAACGCTCAAGAGTGATGTAAGAAGCTAGGTTGTAATCCTGACTAAAGGAAGACGGTTCTTCATTTACTGGGAACATGCCCAGCACTATGTCAAAGGAGGAAGAGACATCCTAGTGCCAACTATATCGATGATCTGAGGGATTTGTCGAACATTGACATAGGCAGTCTGAGTCGCTTCATTGTAAGCTCTAGATGGTTCCAGGATTATGGGATAGTTAGCGCAAACTGTGATATAACAATGGGCCCCATGAGGCCTAAGTGTGTCCACCCAATTCTTTTGAGGGGACGGCTACTTATACCTACTAATTGAAAAGGTGGAGACCGGGGCTACGGTCACGTTTCTTGCCGCACTTATGTATCTGCTTATGTTACATGTGCTTTCATTTTTCATTCTTCATACAGAGTTACGTTGGCTCCTAACGACATATTTAGCAGACATTTTCATGGCAATCTACTGCCGCTCTACTAAGATTGCCGAAGCAAATAATTGTTGTTGGAAAGAGGAAGGATTCACCAAGTATTGAGAAATTGAATGTTTTTTGTTAAAAAAGACTACCTTGAAACCTTATCTTCATTCGTTACTTGGTAGGGAGATGCATGATCAATACGCGGCTGCTGTAGTCTTGTAGCAATACATGTGGCATAGAATCTAAGAAGATTTGTTGGCCGATCTTTACATATTTGCCCCTTGTGTGGTGGCTTAAGTATCCAGAAACAGGATTATTAGGCCAACAGTTATTTGACCACGGTCAGTGAGAGCTTAATAGGGTCATTTTGCATTTACACACCCGGAAAAAGGTTACCATAAAAGAACAATTTTCTTCTGGTTTGTAAATTAGCATCTTAAGCATTGTAGAAAGCATTCCAGAATGAATGGTAGTGCCTTCGATTCCCGCCCACATGACAGTCAAATTGATTACCCTAGATAAAGTCCTTAACCATTTTCCCTGATTATACGAATTGAATCGTATGTAAGTCTAGTGGTAGATATATAGCCCTGATGTTGTTTAGGGGTTAATAAAGAAGCGATAATGGGCATAGAACCTTAACTCCCAAAAATATTTTATTTTTCATTTGAAATTTATAAAGATTATTGGGCTGATAACCCGGCAGTAGTGCAATACCGGGCCAACCCGTGACAGAAGTAGAGCAAGCCCCTTAAAACATTCTGTCCATTTCCAAAAATCAGTTTAACATGTGTTTGTCCCACCAATGGAGGATCTATCAGATGTTAAGCTGATAAGAACAGATACTACACTTTGATCTTAGCCATAAGGCCGAGAAGCGATAACTTAACCATGGCCTTTCTACACTATTTAAAGGCAAATGCAAATAAACTAAATGGGAATTATAAGGAATTGAAATAAAGTCGCTGTTTCAAACAGATATGATTATAGCAATTAGCCACTCTATAAAATCAGACATGCAAACGGCAGCAACCCCTTGCGAACAACCCCTAAATTGCTTATGCAGGCAGATTTCATGATTAAAACTAACAAATAAAATATTACTGTGCTTAGGTGCAACCCTACGGAAACTAATCCAAACTGATTGTTTACATAGTTCTTAAACTTATGAACCATTTGCAGCTTACAATAGAGCATTTGATAGCCTTAACAAGAGTCAACTACTAGATCAAGGCAAGTTACTGCCCCAAATGCCTGCAAAGAGCTTCACGTTTTTGTCAAAAACTTCTCTAAGAACCCCTCGCTGTAGTATTCTTAAAGAGTTTTCAAACCTCCATTAAAATAGGCGTAACAAGTTAAGGTAAAAATCACCTTTTGTTGTAGAGGGCGCTGTCCTAAAATGAAAATTTTCAAGCTATGAATAAACATAGGCTCGGGTACCACATAGACAGTGAAAGATACCAAAAGTTTTCCGTTCAGGATACTAAAGTAATCGTTTTAGCACTACTTTCAGAATTTTAATTCCCTGACAGCTTCAATGTTAATTATTGTGTGAACTTTTCTTCGTAAGACTGCCTTAGGAGTCGTAAAATCCTTGCTAAAGGATTGCAATAATTAATCACGTAGTAAGTGTGCGCGGGCCTTTTCCTGCGGAATGTCGCCGCGTAATAATTCCAAATCTCTTCAATCAAAATAATTAAAATTCCGTATGCTTTCAACTTCTTTTGCCCCACTGTATGCGCTCATTTAAAGTTTGCTTTGCATGTGCCTTTTTCGCTTTAAAGAGATTTTTTCAATTTATTTACCGCTATAAGAATTTCTGGCGAATTCTGAGAATATTTGTGAGAGAAAAAGAGAGAGAGTGAAGTGTAACTGTGTGCGTGCCATTGTTTTACTGACAATAAGTCGAAATAATGAAAGTTTGTTTAATACGGAAGCGAAAAAAATAAAACAAAATCACTCGAACAGGACAGGACGGAAGCCAAAAAGACTGAAAACACAAAAACAAAAACCAAAAAAAAATTATTACAGATGTCAGGAGTAACCTACAGCATTATAATGAACGAAATTTTTAACAAAAACAAAAACAACAACAAAAATTGAAACTAACACATTGAAACTAACATTCAGTATTGCTTTTATATTTTCGCTTTCACAATACATAACAAAAGAACTGGACCATGTGTTGGCAATGTAAACAATTGTTACAACAACTATAGCAGCGAGATAGCAACAACAAGGTTATAAACAACCGTTAGTTGGATTTATAAAACAGGCATTTACAACTATTGTTACCACTTTACTGTTATATTTTTTAATACAAATTTACCACATCATTCATATGCATTACGGCTCTTCTCCCTACTCAATAAGAGAGTGAGAGACAGAAAAAGGGAGAACAAGAAGAGCAACAAATTCAAACAAAAACTTTCACTCTTCCTTATGCTCTTATTGTTAATATTCACCAACACAGCACATGTAAAACATCGACAGCAACAAACCGGTTTTTTTTTCTCTCCCAACTAAACTGTATTTATAAACAACAGGCAACAACAACAACAAGTGTCACAACAACGAAACAAAATTTACAAAAATACACAATGATTGTCATCGCCATCGCCAACGTCATCATTATCACCAACATCAACATCAACATCCACATCATCATAATCGCCTTAACAACAGCGTAACACACACACACGAGTTGATTTAAAAATAAAATAAAAAAAAACGAATTAAAAGAGGAAAATATTAAACCCGACAAAATACCGTCTAGGAAATGTTTACTGTTAAATGACATTGGCGGGTGGTGTAAATACTTCCTTCGTGTTATTATAGCTGTCGTCTACAGCATTACATACAATTTGATTTTTCGCTCTTTCTCTCTCTCTCTCTCTCTCTCTCTCTCTCTGTTGCTCATCGTTGTTTGATCACTCCTTTGGCTCTTTACTAAATGCTCCCCTTTTAAATGATGTTGTTGTTGTTGATGTTTTTTCTTTTACCATCCACCCACACACTCACTGATTTCCCTTTCATAGTTGCTCTCGCACACAAAATTTAAATCATATGGTTTGCAAAGCTAACATCTTAGTTTATGTTTTTGTTTTTGTTGTTATTTCTGATTTTGTTGGCATTTTTGTTTTTAGATTTTTGCTTTAGAAAAATTGTAACCAAACCCAGCAAACATTTTTAATTAAAAAACTTAATTAAAGCCGTTACAAGCAACAAGTGTATGCAGTTATCGAAAAATAATGAATTTTTATTAATTTTTCCTTAAATTTCGCTACAGCATTGAGAAAAATAATAGTAATAATTTTATTTTCTCAACAATATGCTTGTATTTGGGGAAGTTTCTTTAAATTTTCTGTAAAATTCTTTCAAACAAAGATTTTTCACTTTCAAAAAAATAAATTCGAATTGAATCCGCATGGCGTATGAATTCGATGAAACTTTTATTGTACTACACTGCTTCAATTGTGGCATTATATAGGAAATATAATGTCATTTAGATGATCATCTCTGTATTACTTGCACCAATCGATCCTTTTAATAAACGTAGTTTTCGATCACATTTTTGAAAGTGTTCAAATATTCTTATGTTAGGGGTTTACTCGTATTGACAAGGTAAGGAGTGCGCACGAAAAAAATGGGCATACTTTTAAGCTTATAACTTTTATCATAATTGAAAAAAATTAACACCGTTACATTGTCTTTGTTAGCCATCCACGTGCTAAATTTCATTGCAATAGCAAAATTAGTTTTTTGAAAACAAGAATGTCGTAAAAAAATAATAGAAATTTTTAATGAAAAACCCCGACGGTGTTAACCAAAAAACAGTTTCTAAGGTAATAATAAAACAATATAAAGAGCCTTTGAATATTGAGAGAAAGCGTGGAAGTGGAAGAAAAAAAGGATTTGCCGACCAAAACAAAGCAATTAAAATAATACGTATTTTTCTAAAACACCCTAACATGGCTGAAAGAAAAGTGGCTCAAAAAGTTGACCTTTGTCAGAAAAAAAAATTCTATACACAAAAGAATTCAAATATTATTTACTTTAATTGAAAAATAAAATGAAAAAAATCCGCCACTTAGTTTTATTTCTATAACGAAAAGTGTAAGTCCAGTTTTTTTCGTGAGCACTCCTTATTTGACGTAGTGCCACAAAAAAAAAAACTTACAACGTCAAATGCCATGTGATTGATGACTAACTAACGTCACAGCACTGTTTATCAGGTGGCGATCAAGCCCAAATATGAAAGCAAAGCAATGTTTGATGGATGGCACGATTTTCCTTGAAAACCACTTATCAACCAGGCTGCTATCAATTTCTTGTCCACGAATTCCGAGAATCTATCTGGTATGTGGGAACATGCCATAGTTTAGTAGGTCGGTTGTGTGACATCTTCACCAAACCGAAATGTACTTACATAATTGGTCATTCAGTTTAGATTATTCACCTAGTTATTCACACCACTTATGTTGTGTGTGTTAATTTTATACACGATTGGCGGGATCTACAGTTTAAAGTCGACTCTGAATGACAAACTTTTGAGAACCTTTTCATGGCAGTATTTATTCACACTCTCAGAGTTTTTGCCAGAAATTTGCGGAGAGGAAGTTGCGGAAGAAATATTTTCATATTTTCGTTTTAATGTCTAACCTGGAGTTTGAACTTGGGCCTTATGTCTAATAAGCCAACATACTACGTACTGACAACAACGACTTCAAAACGAACTGTGCAAAAAATATTTCTTCGGCGACTACTTCTCATCAGATTTCTGGCAAAAACTCTGAAAGAAAATAAAAATGTGCAATGAAAAAGTTGCTCAAAAAAATATTTTTCGCACACGGCTTTTAACTTTAGGGCACCTCCACTGATGTACAAAATTAACACACACACAACGTAAGTGAAGTGAGAAGCTACATTGTAATTCTAACTACGTATGTTTGTATGGGAATATAAGAATGCTGTACATTGAATAGCTGATGAATTGGCCAGAGCCAGTCTCTGAAAAATTACAGGGTACAGGTTAATACGTCTTATAGGGAAGTACGTGCAATATTAATAGACTCAGCAGGATGCATAAAGACAGGAAGATTAAATAAATAATTGCTCCTTCAGTTAGGATTATTGAAGAATTCGGAAACAATTTTATCTTTAATTCGCATTACCTTCTAACACATCCTATACTTTTGATAGGCATGCCCTTAGATCATGCCCGTTCCATCAAATGATTTACTTAACTGTCACGATTCTAGTCTAGCTTCTCACTCATATTGTGTGTCTTAATTTTATTCAAAAGTTGCGCGACCTACGTATGCTTAATATCGATTCAGGAAAGATAGATTTTTAAGAAGCTTTTCATGACCATTTTATGTTATTTTCCCTGTCTTTGCCACAGAAATTCTAAGAGTCCCCGAAAAAAAAATATTTTCTTTTTATATTTCATTTTATTCGAGATGCCTGAGCTAAGATTTAATCTAAGAATTCACTACCTTTTAGACAGCGGCAACTTGAAAGCACAACTTGACATTAAAATATTTTGTTCCTTCAATTGAAATAATGCCCGCAATGTTTATTGGGTTATAACATCATGGGAATATTTTCTTTTTTTTTCTATGCCCTCATACAAATTTGCATATGTTTAGCATCTCTGTAGTAATGCAGTTATATGAGTGTGAGTAAATTCTCTCCAATTTGCCTGGTTATACGTTGTATGTTTGTACACAAACACACACGCATGTAAAACATGCACACACACTAGTAAGTGTATGAATAAATAAATGCTGATTACTTTTACAGCCTGTTTAGTGTTTTTTTTTTTGTTAACCCTTGTAACTTTTTTCTCTTCCACTCACTCTCTCTTACTTTTTCTCTCTCTCTTCCAGATATATTGTCCTTTTTTGCTTGAGTTTGTTTACTTTTATTTCAGTTGATGTAGCTGTTGCTGTTGCTTTTGTTGTTGTTTTCAAATAATAATGAAAGCTAATTAGTGTAGAGAGCCAATAGACCGTTACTACTACTACAACTACTACGACAACAATAACAAAAGAAAGAGTAGAAAAACAAAGTAATTGTTGTTGTTAATATGAACTGAAGTTGATGTCGTATTGCCTTGTCAACAGCTACAATTACAACAACAAAAACAAACAAAAAACACAAGCAAACACTAGAAACTTCATGCAGGAATAAATTTTGAAGCATAATTTGCTGGTAGAGTCCACGTTTTTTTTTTGTTTTTTTAATAATTTCGGCTGGTGAAGAGGATGATCGTTTCGTTATGAAACATTTTAAATCCAGGAGAACATTCATAAGAGATTGTAAAGGGGGTTCTTTTAAATCAATTACTTTAAAATGATTTATGCAGTGGACGAAAAAGAGCCGAATCAAAAGATTTAACCAAGGCTTGAACTGATTTCACAACTAAAAGGCTTGTATGTACAATGGAGACCTGTTGACTAGTTATACGTACGAAAACGGAAAAGATGATTGAATAAAACGAAAGAATGCAGAGTGTACCTCCAATTGAACATAATTTTGGATAGGCTAAGCGATTCAAATATCCGCGATTCATATCAGCCACTGACAAGATCTTAACTGTCAATAAGGCAGCATAACAGACATGCGGCAAAATAGCTCATATCGCTTAAATTCACACGAATAGCACCATATATTCGCGAAATCATAATGATAATGCAGTCTATATGAAAAGCGAAAACACAGAGCATTACAGAGTGAGTACTACTAAAATTTCGTAGTAAAATGTTCGTAAAGAAAATAACTAAACGCATGACTATCTTCCAAGCGATAGTTGATACAGACAGACAGAATGACAAAATTTATCATTACAATCCTTCAGTCAGGATTACGATCTTGCTTCTCACACTGCTTATGTTGTGTGTGTGTTCATTTTATACATGAGTGACGGGACTTACAGTTTAAACTTGATTCCGAAAGACAGATTTTTTGATTTGCCAGAAATCTGCTGAGAGTAAGCCACCAAAGAACAATTACTAGAGAATTATTCGACACATCTTTGTAACGGAGATCGCCAACCCACGATTACTCTCTTCAAACCCTGCACCACGGATTCACACAAGACTGACTGAATTTCACTAACTCAGTCGTCTTCTTTGCCTTGGCTTTTATATGGCAGATTAAGTAGTCTGATGAACTTTGCCTTCTCGAAATCTCTATAAATGTAAACACCATTCTTGACATTTATTCTCGTAGTGTTGTTTGTGTTTTTTTGTTTACTTGCTTAGAATTTGTTTTTATGCTGGCGTTTGTTGTTATATTAAGCAGTACGAAAATTTTAAAACAGGTTTGCTTACAGCAGCTTGTTTATAATTTTAATGTTAAACGATGTAAAAGCAAAATCCCAGTATCAAGATTATTTCATTTACGTTACAATATGTTTATGCTTTTGGCTTATTGTTTAATTAATTCCTATTAAAAACAAAAAATTTCTTTGAATATTTTTTCTTTTTTTTTTTGGGTAATAAAACCCCACTCTTATGGCTGTTAAACATAATTTATAATCTCTTATTAAATAAAAAAGAAAAACAAAAATAATTTCATTTCAAGTGCTTAAAAGCGATATCATCTTCTAAACAAACTTTAACGATGAAAACATTTATTTCCGTTTAATTATTACTTCCTGTCTCGAATAGGAATGTATTTCAAAGTAAGCAGCAGCAGAAGCAGTAGCAGAAAAAGTAAATCAATGAAACCAAAGCAAATTTATGGATCAATTTCATAAATCCTAAATAACAACATAAAACACAATATAAAAATACTACCGCCACTACCACCACTATACCAGCCAAACGAACAATATGAGAGAGAGTACACTGAGAAAAAAAAACTCACTCTCCCTCTATTGTGATAATGAATACACACAAAAAACAACAAAAAAAAATTGTGATAAACAACAACAACAACACAAATAATAATAATAAGAAGAAGAGATAGAATGTAATTTATAATCTCTAACAGAAGAACAGGAAAAATTTCTTAATTTATTAGCACATCCATTACGGCAGACAACGAATAAAGCGAGCAACGTACTAAGCAACTGCATAAACAGTCGTCCTCGTTCTCGTCATCGTCATCGTCCTCGTGTAACGAACGGTACTAGAGAAATTAATCGTGAAGTCATTTTTCTCAAATATATTTCGTATAGATGGTTTTAGTTTTTCTTCTTCTTCGTCTTCTTCTTTTTCATGTTGTTGTTGTTGTTGTTGTTTTAAATACAATATTTCATATACTTTTCACAAAAACACGAGCTAGCATAAGAATGTCTGTATGTGTGCGTGTGTGCTAGAGTAAAGAAATAAATACTAGCATTAGATTCTCTTTTAAAATTCATAATTCTCATTCATTATTCACACACACATACACACGCATTGACTCCCGCTCTCACACTCACACTCTCGCACAGTTAACATTGTACATCATCGATATTGATCTGTTGAGTAAAACATTTATTTTACGTGGCACAACAACTACCAACTACTGCCATAACTATTCAAGCTTACGTAATACGTAACATTTAAAGAGAGAACGTATCACTGCAATAAACAAACTGCATGTAGGGAGCGAGAGTTACAGTTATAATGCGTGAAATTTTAAAAAATAACGACATAAAGCAACAACAACATCAGGCGACATTTAGCCCTCAGCATGCATTTTGCTTGCTTTACTTGCAAAAAAGGGAATGAAACAATTACTTAAGGACCCTGAACACAAGAGAACATATAAGTGAAGGGCATATTCAACATTTTAGTACTCTTCAGTGCCACCACTCACAACTTGATGTAAACAACAACAATTGCTTTTGTTTATACTCTTTGCATAAACAATAACAATTACTAGAAAATTATTCGGCGGAGGTTTGTAACGGAGATCATCAAACCACTACTACTTTGTTCAAACCATACACTGCGTCTTCACACAAGACTGACTGAACTTCACTCACTTAGTCATCTTCTTTGCCTTGGCTTTTATATGGCAGATTAACCAGTCTGATGGACGTTCTTGAAGAGAAATTTTCGTGACTTGGCATTCTCGAAATCTCTATAAATGTAAATACCATTGTTGACATTTATTCTTGTAGTGTTGTTTGTGTATTTTTGTTTACTTGTTTAACATGTGTGATAATCTTACTCTAGTAACGTAATGTATAAGACAAAACTTCTAACAACAAATCATTGTTTAATCCCTACAAATTGGTGTTATTTCTGCAGTTAGTTGGTTGCGAAAATTTTGCGATATGTTTGAAAACATTGGCAGAGAATTATGGGCCATGCTTCTAAGGCCGTACTATTACACAATATTCCTGTTGTTCCAATATGAACCACGAAACATGAACAAATCTTTTCTATTTAGATCTATCCGCCGCAATATTTCTTTCAATATTAAAATTGCATTTGAAATTCAACACCTTGCTGGTCTAGTCCATCTCTTAAAAGTCACCGTAGTATAGCAGGCAGTGCGTTGGGCTTATTCGCCGACGCAAGCTGTGGTTCAAGCCTCTGGTCAGATATGTATTTCAAACAGAATGAAATCTGAAAAAATATTCCTTCAGCGACATCCTCTCATAAATATTGTTACGAAAATGGAAATGGTGTTGTTAAAATAACAAACAAAAGTTCCAAAAACAACACAATGATCGTGTATGAAATAATAAACAAAAGTCCCAAAAAACAAAACAAAGGACTTGACCAAGTGATCAAAGAATAAACGAAAAATCTAGTAACAATATCAGCACAAAAAAAATATAAAAGATAAAAGATGTAAACAACCAACAACAAAGTGCAGCGTAAAAAAATAAAATAGCGGTTAGACAAATGCACAAGCAACAACTACTTTGCCTGGATGAATGTAAACAAGATACAACAACAAAAATTGAAACAATTTGTTTACATTTTTGAATTGTTCTATAAGGCCGTCATCCTTCTTCGAAAGTATCCATCACACTCTTGATCCAGCAATATAAAAGACAAGGCAAAGCGAGCAAGATTAGAGTTCAAATTAAGTTAGTCATGTGTGACGACGTTACGTTGGTTGCCGTAAGAATTTAATCAGTTGTATGTGCAGACAAGAGATCGGGCAATAATTTAGTCAGACTTGTGTGCAGACAAGTTGCATGTGAAGAAGAGAGTTGTTAATGTCGTCTTTACAAAAAGGTTGTGAAGAAAGAAGAATAACGAACAAGTGTATTGTTGCTTACAAAAAGGTTGTAATCAGAAAAATATAACGAACAAGCCCATATTATGAAAGTTATCGTTGTATTCGTGGAATAAGTTCGAACAGTGGCACAAAAGTAGTGCGGACAATGAAGAATTGATTTTAAAATTAAAAAGATATTTATTTTTATCTTATTTTCAATCTACGAACTCATATTTTTAACGTTTTTAAAAAGTTAAAAACGTAACAATATTCTTGGAAAAATTCTGAGAGAATTTTAAAAATCTGGCAATTAGAGTTGCCTTTAATACACACAACAAGTGTTAAGACAATACAATACGAATATCACAAGGCAACAAGTGCCTTAGAGTCAAATTCGGAATATTGTTGTCCAAGGAACCTAACAAACAGGGAAATTTAGGCTGAAACAGATGAAAAGTAGAGAATGGAAATAAATTAGAGAATGCCACAAAAGAATCAACAAGCTTAAGGAGCTTTTGGTAATTTTGCGGTTTGTATTGGTAGGATCCTGTTGTCGCCCAATGTTCACATGATGTTATTTCTTAATCCACTCTAAATGTGGGTTAAGGGACACCGCACCTAACAAAGTGGGTCTTTAGAAAAGACGTGGAAGACGAGTACTTGTCAATTCTGACAAGTACAGTACTCGGTGGTCGAATTGACCCATTGTACTATGTCCTAGCTTCTCACACCCCTGATGTTGTGTGCGTTAATTTTATACATGAGTGGTGGGAGCTACAGTTTAAAGTCTACTCCGAACGACACATTTTTTGAGAAGCATTCCATGGCAATTTTTACTCTCAGAGTTTTTGCCAGAAATCTGCTGAGAGGAAGTCACCGTAAAATTATTTTCAAATTTTCATTTCGATGTCTGACCTGGGATTCGAAATCGGGTCTTTCGTCTAATAAGCCAACACACTGTCTACTAGACCACGGCGACAGCAAAAAACAAAATTTTTCTTTGGGAGCACCATTTTTTTTTTTCTGAGTTTTTTTTGTAATGATGGGCGAGACACTAAAACTGCGGAGAATCCTCTGGTTAACAAATTCTATGCTATGTACGCGAGTCATTAAGCAGCCGGTAGGTATGCAACACTTTAATCTTAACAGCAGTGCTAACAAAAGGGGCACAACTTTTGAAAAAGTCCAGATCTAGCGTTTAATCGGTCGTAGAATAGGATGAAATACTGACTTTTCCAGTGGCTTAGAGTAGCTCAAATTCGTCTTTCTTTTTATGGAGGATAATTCCCCACCAGGGAGCTCTATATGGTTCTAATCTTGTTCTCAATCAATCTCTACCTAACATAACCTAATTTAAGAGGACTTAGTTGTTGGAAGATCATAAGGCAGCTTACTATGCATATACTCCAAGGACAATGTCAGTGTGATCGCATAAGGGATCTCTGATAAATAGCGCCCGCTTTAAATTGGAAAGGCTGGTAAGAGCTCTAAGAGCGCTATTTTCGTTTAACAAATAACAGCCATCAACACCATCACCTTCCTTCCCCCATTTGTGTGATGCTGTAGTAGGGTATCAAAAAAATGTACACAAAAATAATATCCATTAAACAACACGTTTCAATAACAACATTTTTGCTGCATGTTTTTAAGAAAATCTATCTAAACATCATCCCGAACAACAACAACAACAACTGGGAACAGCATCTAAAGCACATACGATTGCAACATGCTTGAAAACTAATCCAATTTATTCCGTCTTTTATTTTCTTTTCTTTTTTTTTCACTCTGAATTCCTTCTCAATCACTAACACATCTAGTGAGAGCTGGAGACATCATCACCATCATCATCCCCATTCCATGGCATACACTTTTATGGTTGCTATAGGTGGTGTGAAAAGTTTAGTGGTGGCAAGCACGTTAAGACGTTGTACACCTTTGCTGCATGTCACTTAATCTTTAAAGAATTTCAAAATTATATCTTTCTCTCCCTTTTCTCTGGTGTTTTTTTTTTTTGTTGATTATTTTTATAATTTTATTTTCGAACATACGCAGACGGACAAACAGACACACACACACACTTTCAATGCTGAAACTATTACGAGTATTACTTGGAAGTGTCTTCGTTTGTGGCAACCACATCCAGTAGAAGCAGAAGAAAAAGACACAAACATGCCATAGACGCTGTAGTTTTCAATAGCAAACCATCAATATGCATCAAATTTTTCCTTTAAATTTACACCATTTCCCTCCGAAATAGAAAAATCAATTTTAAAATTCGCAATTAATTAAATTTTTTAATTATTTTTGAAAAACTTTGTCATTTCGTCATTAATCAAGATCCAAAATATATTTTATTTCCACTTTCTTTTTCTTTTTTTTGTTATTTTCTTAGTTTCGTAATTCGAAAATCCATAAATTTTTATTTATTTTGAAGAAACATTATTTTCATGTTACTTATAAAAACACGTAAAGAATATTTTACAATGATTAAAAACTATTCTAACTTAATTTCGAATTTTCGAACATTAGTCAGATGTTTTATATTACGTATAAGCATTGAAAAATAAATGGGAAAATATATTTTTTTTTATTTATTCACCTTTTTTTCCAAATTTCGAATTTCGAAAATAAGTAAATTTAAGAATATTTTTAAAAATTTTAAAATTTTTCGAAAACATTATTTTCATGTTACTTATAAAAACGCAAAGAATATTTTACAATGATTAAAAATTGTTCCAACTTAAGTTCGAATTTTCGAACATTAGTCTTTATTCACCTTTTTTTCCAAATTTCGAAAATAAGTAAATTTAAGCATATTTTTAAAAAATTTTATTGTTTTAGTACTTATTATAGTTCAGGGAATAATTAGGAATGTTTTCTAACCTACGTTCGAATTTTCGAACATTAATCAAAAATGTTATGTGAAGTGTATGCAATGCCTATAAGTTGGAAAATAGATAAATAAGAATTTTTTTTTTACATTTTTCCAGTTTCGAAATTAAAATTTTTGAATATTTTTCAAATTTTTAGGGGTTTATTATTCATAGAAATCCAAAGAATAAGGAAAGAACTTAAACTTAAGTTCGAAATTTCGAACATAAGCCAAAAATATCATGCGAAGTATAAGTAATGCCTGTAAGTTTGAAAATAGCTTAAGTAGAATTATTTTTTTACATTTTTCCAGTTTCGAAATTAAAATTTTGGACAATTCGTAGTGGTTTATTAGAATAAGGAAAGATACTTTAACATTTTTCGAACTTAAGTTCAAAATTTCGAACATTAGGTAAAAAGTGCAATATTTTACATTAAGGCAATAAAAATCATATAGGAAATTGTTAAAATTTAAATATTTTGAAGTATTTTCTTGATTTCGAATTTCGAAAATGTAGCAGTTTTTTTTGTAATTAATTCAAGTACAAAAAATTTCACTTGGAAATGGTGTAACCATCTGTTATTATTTACGTTCATCAGAGTTTCGTAAAAGATCTGCTGATGACACAGATACGAATTGAGATGAAATGTGAAGAGGAACAACAACAGCAGCAGCAGCAAATTGATGTGGTTGATAGCTGTTCTTTTCCTGCATTCTTCACGTTTTCATTGCTTTCTTTCCATTTGTTTTTTTTTTCTCCATTTACCTTCTCTTAATTTTCCAAATTATTGTTGTCGTTTTTGTTGTTGTTGTTGTTGCTGCTGTTATAGCATAAAATATGTTGATGCAACTGCAGCATCTGCTGCCACCAATCACACACTTTCTAATGGTTCCCTTAAGTCTAATGAGTAACGAGTATCGTTGTCGTAGCCCATGCACAGCTGATGGAAGGGAGAAGATGTGAAATTAACAAATAAGGGGAGAGAGAATACAGGGTGGCAAACATTGACAAACGTAAACTTTTTCTAATTTATGTGGCACATATGGAAGACAATACACAAACAACACAACACGCATCGAGTGATAAAAAGGGAAAGGGAGAGGTATTGCAACATACAGAGTGACGCAGCAACAATTTATAAGGCAGGAGTAAGAGGGGATGGTTGCCACAGAAATTTATTTCGTTTTTAAAACAAACAAAAAACGATTAAATTTTAATTATTTTCACAAAAGTAAATTGGAAAAAATTTTCAAAGGTGGACTGATGGCATCATAAGTTATTAAAACTCTTGACACTGTTACTCCCAATGCAATGCGCACATCAATTATTCTTCTTTTCAAATCCAGTTTCATTAGATTTAACGCCCCCCCCCCCCCCCCGCCCCCCCCCTCCTTGGTGGTGTCACTAAAATTGGTTTTCATCTCATGCCTGTAACGTTTAATGCATTCTGAAGACAACCATGTAAATCCGTTCATCCACTTTAATCTTCTTAATCTTAATTAGAGCAGAGCTGAGAACAGCAAAACAGAACAGAGGAGAGAAGAGAAGAGCAGAGAGTTTAAATTGCATTGCCACCACATAAAGATTGAAATAGGAAAACTCTTTAAAATTTCCATTCAGTTGGCTATTTTAAGCCGTTGAATATTTTTAAATTCACAAAAAATTTAAAGTGACAAGAGATTGTCGGGTTTAAAGCTAAACTTGCCGCTTCCCATTGCGGTCCAGTTAAATTAAGTCGTTCTGCGTTAACATTAAAGCTGCTCTGCTGAAAAAAAAAAATTAGGACATCAGTTCAATAATTTGTTGCAAATCTTTCGAATAATCGATTACAAATCTTAACAAGTGTGGAATTTAAAGTCAATCAAGTTTAGTGATGAATGTTAATGCCTATCCTTGTATTGTGTGGGGGGGACCTATTCGCGTCTTTATCGTATGATCTTGTTAATCAATTGTTATCGCTCGCCAAATTATGAAATTCGTTTACCTGGAAGCGATTACGATTCGAATTTTCGAACATTAATCAAAAAAATTGTATGAAGTATAAGGAATCCATATAAGTCTGATAATAGATAAATTAAAATTTTTTTTCTTACATTTTTACAGTTTCGAAATTCATATTTTGGATAATTTATTAAAATTTTTAATAGTTTATTATTCATAGAAGTTCGTAGAATAAAGAGACATCATAAAAAATTTTCGAACTTAAGTTCGAATTTTCGAACGTTAAGCAAAAAGTGTTTTATTACGTTAGGCAATAAAAAATAATATTGAAAATGGATAAATTTCAATTTTTTAGTGTATTTTACTGATTTCGAAATTCGAAAATGTAGCATATTTTGAATATTAAAAAAAAAAAAAATTTAATATTTTGTAATTAATTAATGTACAAAAAATTTCTTTTGGAAATGGAATTGTAATCATATGTTATTATTTACAGGCATAAGTGAGTGTTACGTAAAGATTATGAAAAGTTTCCCAAAAATTCTTTTATTTGGAGTCGACTTTAAACTGTAGGTCTTGCCAATCATGTATACAATCGTTACACACAACATAAGTAATGAGAGAAACTAGATCGTAATCCTGACTGAAGGGTTGTCTGTATGTACATATGTATGTAATCTATGTATGCTTAGAGGAGTAAATAAGCTATGATCATACCTTATCTTTTAAGCATCTTTGCTTGCATATTCAGACTCCAAATCAATTTTAAAGTAAGTATTAGAATAGATAGTGTGCTGGCTTATTAGACGTAAAGCCAGGGTTCAAGTCCCAGGCCAGACATCAAAAATAAAAAAAAAATACAAAAACTATTTTTTCGGCGCTTTCTTCTCGTTCTTTTCTTGAAAAGTTGCTCAAAAATCTGTCGTTCGAAGTCGACTTTAAATTGTATAAAATTAACACACACAACATAAGTGGTGTGAGAAACTGCGGGCTACTTGGGGACGATAGCTGTAGACTGTCTAATGGTGAAAGTATAGCACTTGCCATTTTATAGTCATCAGCAGCGACTCGTTTCCTTACCGTTCGCATCTTCCCTCTCTCTTTCCACCTTTCCAAAATAACCTACACAATGCATTGCATGAGTAGGGGACATCCCCCGGAGTGCTGGTTTTATAAAAAAAAATAAATAAAAAAAAAATTAATCCATTAGCGATTAAGCCACCCGAATAAATGTAAATTGCCTTTAAAATGTAACAAACTTGATGAAAGTCCGGCCATATTGTATTGTAGGGTATCAAATTAGAAGGCTTTAATGATTGTAACTGTAATTGTATTTATAATCCCATAAAATTCTTTCTAAATTTTTATTATTTTAACTTTTCTTAAGTATCCATCCTTTGTTCTTTTTTCATTCGTTCGTTTTAAATTTTTATTACACAATAATTCACGAATATTTTTGGCATCATTTTTAATCCCACTTAAGAAAAAGGTTTTCAAAATCTCAACCCAATTATGAAATTAAATGCACGATAGACACAGAGAGGGAAAAGTAGAGAGAGAGAGAGAGAATGAGAAACAATAACCAGCTGTTGGCATAAATTAAAAATAATGCCTTTAATGAGAACATAAACAACAATCACAATAAGAATGAGAATAATAATGAAATTTAAATAATTTCCTAACAAAAGCAACAAAACAGTTACTTAAGGGAAAAGAAATAAAAAATAACGGTATGAAAAAGGAATAAAAAAAAAGGAGAAACAAAAACAAAACAAAAAAAAAATAAGGTCAAATTTAGAGCCATTGTTTCTCTGTTCTATATGATCTAATATTTAATTTAGAATACGAAAAACAACAACCAAAACAGTAAGAGAAAGAGTAGCACAACAAAAGGAATCAACATACAAACGTTCACACATTGTAGGTATGTAGTAGTAAGAGGTGAATAAATAAAGTTTGTATTCTAAGTGTGTGATTGTGTGTGTATGTTGAGTTTTGCAGAAACCTTAAAGGTGCTTAGCTTAACTAACAGAAGAGTGCCAAATACAACACACACAAAAAAAAAAAACAAAAGAAACTTCATTCATTTATGCTCACCGAGTGTGCGTAAAGAACACAACACAACACAGGACAATACTCTTCACACTGAAACTACTTACAGCAAATCAATGAACGAATAAATGAATGAATGAATGGCAGGAAGCTGCTTGAGTTTACATTAATAAATCTTAAGAGTGTTAAGATAAAATAGACATGAATAGAGAATAAGAGACGCACACAGAGAGAGAGTGAGAGTGAGAGTTTTATAGCAAAAATTTTAATAGTTTCTGCTATTCAGTTATGTGCCTGCGTGTGTGTGTGTGCCCTTTTGTAAATGCCTGTGATAAGAACTGATAAAAAAAAAAGTAAAAACTTTTATAAGCAGAAAACAAAGTAGAGAGAGTGCTAGAGAGAGAGCTTATGTTCAAGGTCTTTTTTGTTTGTGTTTAATAAGTTCTTAATGTTGAATTTCTAGCCACACAAACATACATACATACACACCTCCGTACATTTGTATTATAAACAGATAAACAGAGAGTAAATGTGTCTTGTCTATCAAATGGTAAATAGAATATAAAAACATTTTTGGTGCCTGGTACTTTAAAAACAGCAACATTACTCTGCAATTGGATATTAAAAGGTGGTATGGTATAGTGTGGTAGCCTATGTATGGTGTATTCTTCAATGTTGTGTTGTGTTATGTTATGTTGCTGTTGTTGTTTTTTCATTTTTGTTTACTTTGCTGTGCATTTGTTGAGCATACACACTGAGAATACACTAATGGATGGATGCAGACTTGATTTCTGTTTACGGTTTTGCTCTGTGTGCTGCTGCTACTGCTGCTGTTGTATTCTTATTGTGTTATAGCAAGCGCAACGACCGAAATTCCGATGTTGTCGCCGTGACTGGCCACATTTGTTTATACACACACACACTCTGTTACATTGTGTTTTTTTTTTTTGAGGTGTTTTTTGCTTTAGCAGCGCCATCCAGCCATGGTAGACAAAAGCAAGTTTTAGTACGTGTTCCTCCGTGTCTGAAAACAGTTCGAATTCCTGGATAAAGCGCGTGAATTTCCGTTCGATTTTTTTTTATTGTTTCTGTTTCATAAAGCTTCTTGACAAAAAAATAAAAGAAATTTTTTTGTACAAAATCTTTTTAAAAATAAAACAACAACAATAATAACAAAAATAATAAAGGAAACAAATAAAAAAGAAAAGAAAAGAAAGAAGCAAAGATAATAGAAAACGTATGACAAGACACTTACACATGCATTATTTACCTTAAACTCATTTACACTTAAACATTCATACATACATACATACCTATATACACATACATATGTACATGTATGTATGTAAATAAATGGTTGGAGCAAAAAATATCAACAACAGCATATCCTGTCTTTAAATAAGATAAAAAAATTAGAAAAAAACGCACAAAATCTAATAAGAAAATTTAAAATAAAAAAAATTATTTTCCTGTGTGCAAAAAAAAAAAGTTTAAAAAACAAAAATGAAGGAAAAAATCTTGTAAACTAAAGCATATCATTTTAAATTGAAAGAAAAAAAAACCAGAATTTTTTAAATAAATATTAAATAAAACAAAAAAAAAACCCAAAACCAAAAACAACACCACAAAGTAAAAAAAAAGAAAATCCTTTATTAAGCTATTAATTATAAAATGCTGAATCTGTTATTTGCTATGTGCTAAGAGTGATAAAATATACGATAAGTACGAGGCTCTTTCTCTATTTTTCGTATAGCAAAGGTGGTGAATATAAAGGAAAAAACCCTTAATAGTTTATAATAAAAGAAAAAGGTGAAAAACAACAAACAACAAACAAAAATAAAAATAAACGTAATCAAATATAACGGGATTAAATGTCAAGAGTTCATAGTGAAAATAAAGAAATTTTATTAAAAAAATTAAGGCAAAAAAAAACAAGTCAATTATAAATTAAAAATTAAAAACGGCAACAAAAGCAACAACAACCTAATACATATCAATAAATAAAGTACATACGCATATAAAAGTAAACCACAAAAAAAAAGAAGAAAAAACTCCCCTTTTTGTTTTGTTAATTGTAAAGAAAAACCACAAGCAAACTAAAAATTGAAAAGCAAACAATAAACACAGCCATACACCACTCACTAACACCATTAAAAACAAAACAAATTCTAAACAACAACAAGAGCATTGGTTAAAACAAGTTATTTTCCAATAATTGATGCGGTGCTGTAATAACCCAACCAAACAAGTGGAGATTTGATAATTCTTATTGGAAACAAACAACTACAATCGTACACATACATTCACTTTATAACTCCCCGTACATGGGTACTTACTTAAATCACACCACACACTTACAAGCACAAGCAGCTTCCTTTAGAACCGGTTAATTTTAAAAGAGAAAAAAAAACAACAACAACAAACAAAAATAAAAATAAACGTAATCAAATATAACGGGATTAAATGTCAAGAGTTCATAGTGAAAATAAAAGAAATTTTATTAAAAAAATTAAGGCAAAAAAATCAAGTCAATTATCAATTAAAAATTAAAAACGGCAACAAAAGCAACAACAACCTAATACATATCAATAAATAAAGTACATACGCATATAAAAGTAAACCACAAAAAAAAAGAAGAAAAAACTCCCCTTTTTGTTTTGTTAATTGTAAAGAAAAACCACAAGCAAACTAAAAATTGAAAAGCAAACAATAAACACAGCCATACACCACTCACTAACACCATTAAAAACAAAACAAATTCTAAACAACAAAACAACAACAACACCAAGAGCATTGGTTAAAACAAGTTATTTTCCAATAATTGATGCGGTGCTGTAATAACCCAACCAAACAAGTGGAGATTTGATAATTCTTATTGGAAACAAACAACTACAATCGTACACATACATTCACTTTATAACTCCCCGTACATGGGTACTTACTTAAATCACACCACACACTTACAAGCACAAGCAGCTTCCTTTAGAACCGGTTAATTTTAAAAGAGAAAAAAAAACAACAACAACAAAACAAATCATATCAAGACAACACAATGCTTTGGTGAAATAGGCATTTAGGAAAGAGCGACAAAAAACGAAAAAAAGAAACAAGAATCTTGTGCAAGAGGAAAAAAATCAAGTTTTTTTTGTGTTTGTAAGATTTAAAGTGGCTTAACAATGCACCTGTTTGTGGCATCAGTAGTAATCAAACAAGAAGACGAAGAAGAAAATGAAAAAAATTGAGAAAAAAATAAAAAAAACATAACGAAACGAAATAATCATTTACGAAAAGTTTAATGGCCTAAAGGAAATCATAAAAAAAGAAGAAAAAAAAATTAAAATAATAACCAGATTTAAATAAAATGAATTGAAAACAAGTTCAGTTTGAAAAAAAAATTATCAAAAAAAATACACAACAAAACAAGTTGCAACCACAAGAAAAAAAGAGAGAGAAAGAGAAAGAAAAAAAGCAACAAAAATTTACAAAATAAATCCTGTTGTTTTAAAAAGTTCAAATAAGAAAGAAAAAAAACGTAACACAACACAACAACACCAAAAAAAAAACTTATTTGATGCTGTAAACCAGTGTAACAACCAGAAAATGTAATTCTCCTCAGAAAGCTTCTGCTTGTTTTTCTTCTTCTTTTTTGTTTTGTAATTAATTTAGAAATTATAAAAGGATTCTCCATTTTATATAAATTGATGGTAAGTTCTGTCTGAAACCTTAAAACAGAGAAAAATTATTTAATTTTCGAAAAAATTACAAAAACAAAAACAAAACAATGAAATTATTTTCTTTAACCACAACCGCAATTTATAAATAAAAACTAAAAACCATATTTGATTATGTTTAAGTTTATTTTATAAGCAAAATAATCGATAACAACCGTAACAGTAATAGGAAATATTTTGCAAAAATATTCTCACACACACTAATTCTGTTTAAAATGAATTTTCTTATAAATCTTCTTGATATTGTTTATTGATAACAAAACCTTCGTTATAAAAAAGTTATCGATAACAATCAATTTTCCTTTAATACATTTTGAATAACAAGAAATTTCTTTACACTTTTTTTCTTGATAGCAATAGACAGTTTTTGTCTTTTTGGATAACAAGTATAATAAATTAATCCTACAATAAAATTTCGATAACTGCAAATAACTTATTGAAAATTGTATAAATGGAATTTTATCGTTAGATTTTTGGGTTTTTTTTTATAAAACTTTCAAAAACAATAAATTTTCTATGAAATATTTTTGTTGAGTATACAAATTACCGATAACATTAAAGTTCTGAATTCGATAACAATAAATTATATTGTGGAAAGTTATATAAATAGAATTTAATCGTTAGATTTTTATTTTTTTTTATATTACGTTTTTCGATAACAATAATTTTTCTATGAAATATTTTTGTTGAATATAAAAATTACCGATAACATTAAAGTTCTTAGTTCGATAACAATAAATTATCTGTGGAAAATTGTATGAATGGAATTTTATCGTTAGATTTTTGGTTTTTTTTTTATGGTAAACTTTCAAAAACAATAAATTTTCTATGAAATATTTTTGATGAATATACAAATTTCCTATAACACTAAAGTTCTTAATTCGATAACAATAAATTACATTGTGGAAAATTGTATGAATGGAATTTTATCGTTAAGTTTTTGTTTTTTTTTTATAAAACTTTCGATAACAATAAATTATCTATGAAATATTTTTGTTGAATATACAAATTACCAATAACATTAAAGTTCTTAATTCGATAACAATAAATTATCTGTGGAAAATTGTATAAATGGAATTTTATCGTTAGATTTTTGGTTTATTTATATTACGTTTTTCGATAATAATAATTTTTCTATGAAATATTTTTGATGAATATACAAATTTCCTATAACATTAAAGTTCTTAATTCGATAGCAATAAATTATCTGTGGAAAGTTGTATAAATAGAATTTAATCGTTGGATTTTTATTTTTTTTATATTACATTTTCGATAACAATAATTTATCCATGAAATATTTTTACTAATAATAAAAATTACGCCAATTTATTTATGTATAATTCTTGAATCGAATTTTATCGATAAGTTTCTTTTTTCGATAACAACATTTTTCTATATAAAAATATTCAATAACATTTTTTCGATAGCAATCGATAATTTTTGTCTTTATGATAACAATAAATTTTTAATAATAATATTAAATCCAGATAAAACCGTGTAAAAAAGACATGAAGCGCATAGAAAAGAAGAAGATTAGTTTCCTATCCTTCAAGTTTGTAAAAAAAAAAAAAAAATCGAAAATAAATCGTACATGTGAAACATGTTATTACAAAACTGTGCAATAAAAGACCGGGTAAGAACAGAATAGGGTGTACATAGATTGTTTTTATCTTTGCGATAACAATAAATTTTTAATATTATACCCCAAAAAAAATTTCGATAACTGTATAAATATGTAGAATTTTATCTTTAGATTTTTGTTTTTTATATTAAATTTTTCGATAACAAAAAATTCTCTGTGAAATAGTTTTGCTGATAATATAAATTTCCATTCAAAATGAATTTTTCAATAGAATAACCAATAATACTCTTCCGTTAAATTAAATTTTGGAATTAATTTCTTTTTGAATTAAATAAATTAATAATAATAATATTATTTATGAAAAATTACTGAATAGAATTTCATCGATAAGTTTTTCTCTTTCGATAACAACATTTTTTTTTTTTTTTTATATAAAAATATTCCATAACATTTTTACGATAGCAATGGATAATTTTTGACTTTGCCATAACAATAAATGTGTAATAATAAAGTATAATAAATTATTCTTAAAAAAAATTTCGATAACTCCAAATTATCTATGGTAAATTGTTGAATAGAAATTTATTGTGAGATTTTTCATTTTTTTTATGGAAAACTTTCGATAACAATAAATTCTCTATGAAATATTTTTAATGAATATGGAAATTTACGATAACAATAAAATTTTTTAAATTCGATAGCAATAAATTATCTTTGAAAATTGTTAAAGAATTTTATTCATAGGTTATTCTGTTCTAAAAACATAGTGTAGTTTTGTTGAGTAGAACTTAACTGTTTAGAATACTTTTAGATAAAAAATTTAACGTTCGATAACAATTTTTATAAATTTTTCTAGTAAAGTTTTCGATAACTAAATATTATGTACAAAAATTTTTTAGATAATATTAAATATACCATAAGAATCTTTCGTTATCGTTAAAAAATTATCGCTCTTTGATTAACAACTTCGATAACAAAAAATTTTTAATTCAAATTTTTTTAAGGACTACAAATCTCTGCTTTTCATTCTTGATAAAGCATTTTAGATTTTTTGTTATAAACTCTTTAGAGAAAATTGTTAGACAATAATAATACCTTTAAAGTTTTTCGATAACAATTAAGAATCATCAGATATTTCACATTTCTGTTAAAATTTTCGTTTTTGACAACAAACAATTATCTTAGAAAGAATTTATCTATAATAGTAAATTAACAGTAGAAAATGTTTCGATAACTATAATAATTTTCTCTAGATGGGATGAAAGGATACCTGAACATTCTTCAAAGACAATTTTTAATTGTTCTATGAACTATTAAAGGGTGTTTATTATTTGCCATTGAAATTTTAAGAGTCTTTTCCAAACGAGACTCTTTATTGAAAGCGGTTAAATTGTCTTCAACCGTTTATTTTACATATGCACTGATGGCTCTTATGGCCATAAATGATTTCAAAACCCTGCTTAATTACGTAACGTTGCAGTGATGATTATTGGATATTATTTGTTCAATAACCGAACAAACATAAAGTCTCCAGTGTACAGGGATAGTCTAGCGACAATTTTTAAACATGACTAGGCAACATTACAGCTGCCACTGATGAGATAATCGTCGGAAATTTAAAGCAAGTGTGCCAAAATTGTGTTTCCCTAATGGGTCACATAGGTTTACATTTAAATTTCTTTTTAAATTTTGTGTTTCCAAAACCTAGAGAGTTAAAAACTAGACGTTATCGATTTATTTAGTTAATATAAATCGATTAAAAAGAAATCAAAATTCTTTTTCTTCTATCATTTCTCATACACTATTAGCAGTGCAAAAGTAGGGAACTAATACTGTGTTCAGACAGGCACTTTTATTGTGTAAATTACAATAAACGCCATTATTGAGAACAATATTTCAATTAATTATTGCTTAATAAATACCCAAATTGTTATAATATTGAGAAAAATTCAAAATACAGCAGTCAGTGAGCATAATACAATTTTCCGAATACTTTCAAATGATATTTGACAACTGAAACGTCAACATTGACAACTGTAAACTGAAAATTAAAGAATTACCAAATTTTTCTTCCTCATCATTCTGAGAGAAGCCACTTTGAAATTGAAAGTTGCTTCTACTAACTACAATAGCTCAGTGTTCCTGTTACACACTAGTAAGACCTTTTCCAATCTTGATTTGATAAACTTTTTTGGAAATTAGGCGACCAAAACTAAAATTTTTTTGTTTAAACAATCAGCTGTTTTATTTACCAGCTGTCAAAAAAAAAAAAAAAATTGCGTGTATTATGTGTCTGAACACTCAAAATATTACACACAAATAAGTGAATATTAAGGCAATAAAAGTGCCTGTCTGAACATGGTATAAACATTCATCGAGGCAGCTATTGTTAATTCTTGAATAAAAGCTGGATACACAGCGAAACTTAATATTAGGCGGAGAATTTCCATTTGCGATTTACTGCTTAACCCTTCGTTACAGTCACGGGTCTGGCCAGACCTTTTCCATTTTAACCAATTTTGCATTTTAAGCGTGTTTGCAATATGGCTAGAGATTTTAATTTTCAGGCACCCTTCTGAAATTTTCTTGGCTTTCTGGTGGTGAAAAGATGGGGGCGAATAAAATAATTTAAAAAGCAGTTAGAAAGATATTTTGAAACCAGATCCACTTTTTGAAGGTTATAAATTTTTAATCGAAGCAGTCTTTGAATATTTTGTTTTAGTTTGACGCGAACTTTCAAAGTGTTTATGAGAAATTTTTTCTAAAAAAGTGTTTACATTTGAAATTTTTAAAAAATGTTCTAGTAACTTCGATACGGATTTTTACACCAGAATTGCCGAGGCTTTTCCAAATGATTTGGAGCATGAAAGAGCTAATGAGGAAGCCGGACAGCATGAAGATGATGATCAATTTTTGGATGAAAATGATGAAGATTACTTGCCATACGAAGATGACGCATCGGACATTGAAAATGATTTGGTAATCGAACCAAATGTAGAAAACGACAGTGATGAAGAGAAGAAAGACTGCGGTTCTGAAACAGAAAAGATGATACCATATGGAATAAAAGTGGTGCACATTCTCATCAACATAATGTGATGCGTTTTAGAGCTGGACCTAAAGAGCAAATCTCGACTCCACTTGAAGTTTTCTAAAAATTTTTTACACCAAATATTACGGAGATCCCAGGTCAGACATCAAAATGAAAAATATTTCTTCGGCGACTTCCTCTCAGCAGATTTCTGGCAAAGACTCTGAGAGTAAAAATTGCCATGAAAAGCTTCTTAAAAATCTATCGTTCGGAGTCAACTTTAAACTGTAGGTTTAACGCACACAACATAAGTAGTGTGAGAAGCTAGGTCGTAATCCTGACTGAAGGGTTGTAATGGCCAATTATGTATGTATTTATTACGGACAGCATTGTATTGCAGACAAATCGGTATGGAAGAGACGCAGTCAATAAATGGAATACTGCAAATGTAAATAAAAAACCAAGAGTTTGGAAGGATCTAAAAGAAAATAAGTTATACGCTTTCATCGGCATTCTTTTATCAATGGGAATGTCACATAATAACATTCAAAATCCACGGGTTTTGTGGCGTACTGACGATTTACCTAATATTCTGGGCCGCAATGTCTCTGACCAGATACATTCGGTTTGACGACAAAAGAACTCAAAGATATGTGGAATTTTCTCAACGAAAATCTTGCGAAGAATTATAGTCCCAATGAGAGTATAACCATTAACGAGCAATTGTTTCCACGCCCGGGGAAAAACTAAATTTACGGAATATATACCAACAAAACCTGCAAAATATGGAATAAAAAGTATCCGTTACAAGGAAAACGACAATTTGGTTTCACTGTGCAGTTATGTTCCAAAAAAAAAAAGAATAGTTGCGTCCATCTTCTGTCCACTGTACATTACACAGATAAATGTGAAGGTGAAGCCAATAAACCAGAAGCAATTTTATTTTATAATAAAAATAAAGCTGGTATCGGTTGCATGGGCCAAATGGTGTCGCATTTTACAACAAAGAGAACAAGGAAGAGGTGGATTTTTGGATTTTTCTGAAATATGTTAGATATTATGGCACTGGCAGCGTATCCACTCTGGGAATTTCTGTTTTCATTTCAGATAAGCAAAATAATAACTGCCAAAAGAGGTGCTGATACCCTAGAAAGCCTCGATTCTTCCGCTCAAAATGTTCAAATGCCTAAATGTCAGCAACATTCTAAAGTAGAATCTATACGTTTTAGTTGTTTAGATTGACAACATGACAAATTTTTAGTCAATGTACACTGATTATATTTCTTTATGAATTAAAAACTTTATAAAATTAAAATAAGAAACCAAATTAATGAACCACTAATGCAATTTAATTCGTTTTTAAAACGATCTACATAAAAAAAAAGTAATGTTAACTTATGCAAATACATTAACCTTTATATGGGGTCTGGTCAGGCCCAGTGTGGTACTAATGTAAAAAGCTAAAAGTGTGTGTCACGAAGGGTTAAGAGGAATATAATCGAATCCTTTCTGAATTTTATCGATCAAAACGGTTCATATCTGGTTTATTAAAACATTCCATTCGAAAGACAAGAAAATTGTGATTAAATTTGGTTTAATTTCATAGAAAAACTTTCTGACAAACGTTTCAATTGATATTCTCCAGTTATTTTACAGCACAACATTAACAGCATAACAGCATGTGCACTTTTGTTAGCCTCTACTGTACTGGTACATTGTTTAAGCAAAAGAAATCTTTTTTTATCGGAATTCTAATTTTTTTCCAGCTTCACAGGTTTAAGCAATAAGTGGCTAAATTAGTGAATAAAAGTAATTTGTTTAGGTGTGTGTGTGTGTATAGAAATAAATTAGAATTTCTCCTTTGGCACATAATTTCATTTTCATTTTTGTTTTTTCTTTTCTTGCTTGTGCTGTTTGAATTGGGAAAGAGAGAGAGAGAGAGCGAAAGCATAATAACACCCTCAATTCCAGTAATTGACTTTAATAACAATTTGCTCTCTTTGTTGCCAAATACTTTTATTATATTGGGCACTTGAACAGCAACAACAACAACAACAACAACTAAAAAAACCAACAACTTGTAATAAGAAATCATTGAATAAAAGTAAAGAGTTTCCATGTTTTCTGCCTCTCTCTCACTCTCTCTTTCTCTTTTTACTTTACTGTAGTATTTTTCTGTGAACTAACAAACCACACTTTAAGTATTTCTAATAAAGAACTCTGTTACTGTCTACTACAACTGCTACTGCTATTGCTACCACTAGCACTACCAATACTACTACAATTGCTACTTATACAGCTCGTATTATAAGTTTTCTTTTTTTCATTCATTCTTTGCTTTGCTACTTTAAATTTCGCCACAGAAGGAGTCATTCGTTGTATGTTTACACATACACGTGCATACATAAACTACTATAATACGAACTCAATTGCCTTGGGGATAAAAGGTAGTGGCAATGGTAGTGGTGGTGATGGTGTTAGTGGTGTTGAGAATACCAGTATTCGGCATCAGCAGTAATAAGAAACGAAGAGTACAAGTGCAAGAGTTTCTAGAGAAAATTGTACGTGGATTTGTTGTTAATTTGATTAGAAAAGTTTGTTTCTTCTTCTTTTTTTTTTGCACTCTCCCTGTTATTGCTTAACTCAAATATTTTATACAAACACTTAAACACCTACACTTACATACATACATAGAATTAAACATGCATTCAATCGTATTGAGTAGCATTAAAGGCGGGTGTTGCTTGCTGTTGTTATTCAAATGCTTTAAATTAAGCAGCATAGAAATAAAGTTTGTGTTTGAAGTTCTGTCTGTGTGTGTGTGTGTGTGCTTAAAGTACACGGGTTTAATTGTATAATTCAACTATTTGGCAAAAGTTTGTGTGCATTATAGAGGTGGTAATGCGTTTAACTAAAATAATTTTATTTCTCTTCATCTCTCTCTCTCTCTCCTTCTTTCACCCTTTCCCATAATTTACTCTTCAATTTCTCTTGTAGAATTTCCTAAGTAGCCTTAATAATAGTAGCAGTAGCAGTTTAACAAGTACAAGGTTTTGTTTATTAAAATCATTTGTGTGGGTGTGTGTGTGGTGGGTGCAAGTGTAAATGGCGTAAGAACGTTGACAACAACGGTAATAATGAAGTCTGAATGGTTAAAAGAAAAAAAAAAGAAGAAAACTCAGTGAGATTAAATGATTACAAACAAATTTTCATTAAAAAATTTTCAAAAAATTTAAGAAATTTAAAAGAAACCAAGACTCTGAAATAAAATTGAAGATTTTTTTAATAAATTTTGGAAAATTATTTCTTAGTTGCAAAATATTGGAATTTCGATAAGGGCCCTTGGTAAAGGCACATTTGCACCAGGGATTACATCCATTAAGTCATCACAAATCAATATCCAACCTTGGAAGCAAACAGTCTTTATTTGAAACTCTTCTCACACCAAAATAATTATTTCCATTTGCAATTTAACCTTGATTTTGGAGTGGACAATCGATGGTGGCCAGGAATAAAACGTCAAGAATTTCTGTCTCCTACTAGCAAAAGCATGAAAATTTCTTACTGCTTTTAAGATACATGGCGCCTGCAGACGTTGTTCAAGGGTTTAGCAAGGTTTAGCAAGGCCCACTTAGCGAAGCGAAAACGCGTATACACAACCGTATTCGTTCAGCGGAGGGATAAAACTAATTATCTGTCAACCAGACAGGAGCTAAGTGTTAACATTCACAAAGTAAGCACTACGAACTACACAAATTGAACGATTTTTGCTTTAGGTAGCAATAACGTCAGCATTAAGAGAAAATCTGATTGAAAAGCAACTTAAAAGAATTGAGTGCTGGAACCAATTCAGTTGGAGTCAATTGAGTGGTATTGAGTCCCCAGCATTATAGAGAAGAAAAGTTTCTTTAAAATTATGGCTTTAAGCCTTTTGTGTTTGGTGACGTATATATACGTCAGTCTATTAATACAAAGGTTGATGACGTGTAAATATGGCAGTTACTTATTGGTTCACAGAGGCTAACATCACGTGTATACGACAAAGATTTACTTGGGTTTTCGTAAACGATGACGATGATCGGTCACACTAACGTAATGAGTTTCAAAGTGTACTGCAGGCTTAGTTGTTTTGAAAGGGTTAAGAATGTGTTACGGAATGCTTATGATAATTTCATTCTTTTTATTGTAATTCTTATTAAAGTTTGAAGTTAATTTGCGGCCTTATTTTCTTTGTTTTTGAAAAGTGTTACTGACCGAACAACATTCTCTAATAAAGCCAAGTTAATAAAGTTGTTTGAAATTGTTGCAGCTGTTTTAACATTTTTAAAATTGTTGACCGGACCAAGGGAAATGAAAGAAACTGAATTAGTTCCTTAAGAGGTTTTTTTTTGGTTGCGAGGACAAGTAAAATTTTAAAAATAAGAAAAACCAGGTCACTTCTTTTGTTTCCTACAACAAACCTTACGTTGTTTATAACGTGTTGCATGCAAGGCAAGGAGGGTGTTTTGGAAAAAATTGTTTAACACTAGTTTAAGGGATTTTTTTTTTGTTAACCTTTTTCTATTTCCTTTAACAAAGGAAGACTTTTTCTTCACAAACAAAAAAAACTCGTTCGAGGTAAGAGCAGCAGTGGATTTCGCGGCCTGTAATTGGCATGAATATTTTATGATTTCATTTCGTTATAAAGAAGCTCAAAAACTTGATTGTTTTTCTTCCTGCCTTACGTACGGGCATATTGAAATGCATCAGGATATTCTGTGTGCCACACACAGCTTCTTTGCGGGCTTTTGTTCAAGCATTCGTTCGTTTAGATTTTTATTTTATGACTGAGCTTTACGCCAAATACCACCCGAAACGAAAATGTTGTTAAAAACTATGAAAACTAAAGCTCTGCTAAAAAGAAAATCTTTTTTTTTTTAACGAAAATGTTTTGCAAACAAAAGAAAATCGCTTTTCTCTCTCTGAAAATAATTTTTATTTTTCACTTTTTTAAATAAATTTTCAAGAAAAACTTTTGTCAGGACCAACACGTACATACGTACGTATGTATGTGTGTGTCTTCATCCTTTCGTTCCATTTCTTCATTTCATTTTTATTTTATTCCTTGTAGTTTTTCCATTAGTTTTCCTCTTTTTTTTTGAAGGAAAACTCTTCTTAGAGAGAATATTTTATGCTTAGTTTTGTGATAATACGCTCGTAATTTCATTTCTAAACACAGTTTATATCTTTCAGATTTCACGTTTCATTATACCGAGTTTGTCTTTATCTTTCTCTGGATTTTTTTTTTGTATTCACTTTTTCATTCTGCCAAAAACTTTTCACAAATAAAAAAAAACCCGACAGTTTTTCGTTTTTTTCAAAGTAAAACAGAAAAACTTTTATTTGAGCTTAGAATTATCTGTTAAGGACATTAAATATGAATATGAATAGCAACAACAATAACAACAACAACAAACAAATGAAAGAGAAAAGAACAATAAAAAAACGGCAAGAATTATAAGCCTTTTCAGTAGAAGAGACTCGACTAACGGCCTTAAAAAAATTTCAGAATGTAAAGATAAATGCGAATTAGAAAATCCCAGACGCAAACCATAAATTTCAGCAGCTACACATTTGTTGCTGTTGACAGAGCACTGTTGGCTGTTTTACAGTATCTCTCTGAACAAGCCAACTTGTTTAGAATCTAATTTTGGGAAAAGCTTCAGATCTATGAGTACCATAGACAATATAATCTGCAAAAAGTGATATGGTACCGGGTTCGCCATTCAACTAGTGTTTATTTCGTGAATTGTAACACTTAGCTCATGACTGATTTGCCGGATAATTAGTTTTATCCTTCCGCTGAACGAATATGGTTGTGTAAGTAATTCAGTTTCTTTCATTTCCCTTGGCCTGGTCAACAATTTTAAGAATGTTAAAACAGCTGCAACAATTTCAAACAACTTTATTAACTTGGCTTTATTAAAGAATGTTGTTCGGTCAGCAACACTTTCCAAAAAAAAAAAAATAAGGCCGCAAATTAACTTCAAACTTTAATAAGTATTACAATAAAAAGAATGAAATTATCATAAGTATTCCGTAACACATTCTTAACCCTTTCCAAAACAACTAAGCATGCAGTACACTTTGAAACTCATTACGTTAGTGTGACTGATCATCGTCATCGTTTACGAAAACGCATGTAAATGACTGTCGTATACACGTGATATTAGCCTCTGTGAACCAATAAGTAACTGCCATATTTACACGTCATCAACCTTTGTATTAATAGACTGACGTATATACACGTCACCAAACACAAAAGGCATAAAGCCATGATTTTAAAGAAACTTTTCTTCTCTATAATGCTAGGGACTTGGACAGTTGTGGAAACAATTCAATACCACTCAATTGACTCCAACTGAATTAGTTGCAGCACTCAATTCTTTTAAGGTGCTTTTCAATCAGATTTTCTCTTAATTCTGACGTTATTGCGACAAAAATTTGATTTCAAAATTCTGCAACGTAAGCGAATATGCACCAAGGCATGGTTTGTCACATACTACCACAAGCAAAAAATCGAAGAGCATGGAATAGCTGACATTGATGGCCAATTGACGTTGCCGAGACATGAAAATACTTTTCTAGGAACCTTGTCCTTTCTAAGAACCTAAAGCCAAAAATCGTTCATTTTGTGTGGTTCGTAGTGCTTATTTCGTGAATGTTAACACTTAACTCATGTCTGATTTGACAGATAGTGAGTTTTTTCATTCCGCTGAACGAATGTGGTCCATCCAATACGTTTTCGCTTCGCTAAGTGGGCCCACGATCGATTTACAAAAGATGGTGATTTGGCAAAAAAAAAATCATCTTTTCAGATGAAGCTCATTTTGATCTTTGCGGGTATGTAAACAAGCAAAATTGTCGTATTTGGTGCACAGAAAACCCTTACGCTTACATTAAAAAGCCGGCGCACCCAAAACGAGTCACTCGCCGGTGCGGATTTTGTCCTAGAGGCATAATTGGGCCATTTTTTCTTTGAAAATAAACAAGGGGTGGCCGTTACAGTCAATGGCGATCATTATCGGGTCATGTTGAACGAATGTTTGTTCATAAAAATTGAAGAGGAGGATATTGGCAACATTTGGTTTCAACAGGATGGCGCTACGTGTTACTCAGCCAAAGCTACACTCGATATTTTAAGCCCTGTTTTCGAATATCGCATTAGCAGCCTCAGAGCTGATATCATTTGGCCACCTCGGAGCTGCGATTTGACACCGTTGGACTATTATTTGTGGGGTGCCGTCAAAGATTGAAAGAAATTGATGCTTTAAAGACAATATTCGTGAAGCCATGAAATACAGCTGCACACAATCGATAATGTGCTTAAAAATTTAATCGATCGTGTAGGCTACTGCATGGCCAGCCGAGGCAGTTATTTAAATGAATTTATTTTCTATTATTAGCCGGAGGGATTGTACTTTCAAATAAAAAAAGAAATTTGAGGAAATTTTTTTTTAAAGCATTTTCAAAAACAAAAAAAGCTTTTTGGCGGACCCTTTAGTTTAAAAGACACTTTTTTATTGCTAAAATTGTAATTTTGCGTTTTTGTTTTTTTGTAAAATCACGGCATTAATTCACGGCAGTAATTAATGTGTTGGTTTATCAAACGCCAGACCGTGGTTCAAAACTTAGCTTAGGCATCTTGAAAAAGACGAGAAACTTTCCCTAAGTAGCTTCTATTAAAATTTCTCAGAGTTAATAAAATTAACATGAAAAGTTTCTAAAGAAAAGTCTGTCGTACGAAGTCCATTATAAATTGTAGGAGGAGCCCACTACCCATGCATCAAATTAACTTCTACTGTACTGCTGTACTGTGAGAAGCTAGATTGTAAACCTAACTAAGAGGTTTTAATTGCCACTTAAGTATGTAAGCAAGAGCAGTACGAACAAAAATGCTTCAAATACTCTTAGACATCATTGTTAATACAGTTCTCGGTGTCCTAATTTTCTGTTATAAAATCTCTTTAAAAAAAAAAATTTTTTTTGTGTCATTCAAAACTGAAAATCCCCTAAAAATTAAACGAAATTTTTTCATTTTATATTTTTTGTTGTTGTTGTTGTATTTTATTTTTCGGTTTTTAATAAAAACAAATTCAGTTCACAGAGATTAAAGTTTTCTTCTTTTTTCTGTAGTCATATTTGCCACTCTTTTGCCAGCTGGTTTGACTTTTTCTAGGTTATTTTTTGGGGATTTTCATAGGCCGGTGGACAGTTTGGGGAATAAAAGAATTTTTTTTTACTTTTTTAAAGCTTAACCGTAGAGGATTAAAGTTTTAATTTTAATCAGCATAAACTGATTTCCAATCTTTCTATATTTTTATAAATTTTTTTTGTTGTTGTTTGAAAACTTATTATTAAATATGAAATCATTAAAAAATAATTTAAAATTTTTAATTATTATTACCAGGTTTTGTTTTCTGCACTTTGTGTGTACAAAAAAAAAATTGGGAAAATTGATTAAAAAAACGAAAGGATTTCATTGAGGATTACTTATCATCATTAAGGATTATCAGAATAATTTGAAAATAAAATGTTGCAGAATGGTAAAGTTAATACATAATGAAAGCATAATTAAAGAGGAAAATTTTACAAAACAAAATTAAATTTAAAGTTTGAATAAAAAATAAAATTAAAATAAAAGCATGGAGGCTTTAAAAATATCTTTTTAGTAGACCTTTTCACTTGCAGTGAATAATGACCGTGTTCTCTTACCCGTTTTGATTGCATAGATATCCGTTAGGCATCTTTATTTTACATGGTTTTGTTAAGCAGATAACGTGCTAAGTATTGCCCAAATCGGAAGTGCTGTGAGCTAAGAGCTAAGTGTCAGTGGAATCCCTCACTACATCCCGAAAGCAAGAGTTTGTTTATGCATGCAACTCATATTTTTATGAATTTTTGAGATATCATGAGGTCTCCCTAGTCTAGTAGGTTGTGCTGTGCAGAACCTCAGACCACATCTTTCGAATAAAACAAAATACTTCTTATGGCAACTTTCCCTTAACAGACATCTGTTAAAGAAATGTATAGTTCGGGATCAACTTTCAATTGCAAGACCAGCCACTCATGGATAAAATTAAAGCATACAACCATAAGGGGTGTAAGAAGCTAGGTTGTAAACCAAAATGAAGGATTGCAATGACCAATTACTCAAATATCTCAAAAACTGTCTACATATCAAGCCCATCTGATATCGAAAAATAACTTGTAATGTGTTAAACTACAAATGCAATTAATCTAGGTTCTGGTAATTTAAAAATTCAAACTGTTTAAAGGTAAATTCGAATTTAAAAACCAAAGACACAAACCAACTGATCGATCTAATCTATGCATTACAAGCAGAGCTTATTTCCTTCTGAGAAATCCTGTGGCCTTATGAATGAACAAAAACTTTTCTTGCTGAAATATCGTCTCACACTCATACACCATATCCTAGCCAACAAATGCTGTTTTTTAGTGAAACTTAACTGATAGAGCTTACGGTTACGGATTGGTTTGTAAATCTTACGTAGAATGCTGCTCTTGGAAGTCGTAAAATACCTGCAGTGTCTTAAGTAGGCACTCATGCAATAAGAATGTGTGTGAAAAGATAAATTCGAATTTGAAACCCAAAGATACAAACCCATACTTTTAGCAGCGCCACTTTTTGCCTCTAACAGGGTAAATTTTGCTATTAACAGAGCACTGTTAATGGTTTAACAGTGGCAATAGCAGTGGCAGTGTACAATAGTCCACTATTTTGTAATCGTAATGCTCATTACAATCATTATTATTTGAAAATAAAAATGTTGAAATGTAAAAGATGGTTGGTGGGCTTTGAGGACGGAGTAATTCAAGCTATAACACTACGAGATTCAAACGAGGACCCTCTGGACTACCAATTGCATATAGCCTATTTGCTGTACTATTTCTAATATGTTCCGAAGCTCCCACTACCTTCTAGAGAACTTATAACCCAAAAATTGATATTTTCAAAGGCAATTTTTTCAATACCATATCACTTTATATGTGATTATTTTGCTGATTATGTTAAGACGCCTTGGAACTTCCTTTGCATATAGTATAGTACTCATTGACCTAGAGTATTTCCCAAAACTAGCTCCTAAACAAGTGTTCTTATTCAGAAGGATACTGTTAAATAGCTAACAGTGCTCTATTAAGAACAATTTTTTTTTCTTTTAAGAGGAAATTTTGTTCTGTTAATGCCAAATGTGGCGCAGCTAAAATTTATGGTTGGCGTCTGGGATTTTCTAATTCGAATTTATCTTCACACACATGAAAATGAATTCAATCCATTCGAAATTATTCATTGAAGAAGACACCTAACAGTTGAGCAGCCACTTTAATACAAAAATATTTATTTTTACTCGATTACCAAAATACATGGCCTTCCAACACCGACTTTTCAACTTAAAAAGGTGGCCAATGGCCATCTTGTTGAGGCTATAATCATCTTGAGCGATGATGTACGTTCGTCTTGGTTATATCGTTAACTTACGTGAAAGCAAGATGAGCTGATGAGCTGATGAGCTTTTCTTTTTTTTAGGTTTTCTTAACACACAGTTTTAAGCGAAAAAGGCTCATACGACAGCGGTCCAATACCATTATGTATGCCCTTCACTTAGAGAAGACGTGGTGGACGATGTTATAATACACCACGTAACGCCTTCAATTAGTCTTTCAGGCGTGTATAAAACAAAATTCGATGATATCCCTTAAACACTCTATGTTTTATTTAAAAATAGAAAGTCCCTAATAAAATACCCTATAGTTAAGAAGTTTAAAATTGTCCTTTTAAAGTCTACAAAAAATTCTAAGAAACTTGCATTACAAAATATTCGTTTTACAAAACCAACAAAAAAAAAAAACAAAAAATTTTTTCTTTTATCTTTTGAAGAAAAAGTTCTTTCAAATCTCTGTCGAAAGTTTTCTTTTTTTTTGACATTTAATGCGGCCTGGACATACTTAAAGTTTATTTCTGTTTTGCTGTTGCTGTTACTTACATTTCTTACTACTCATATGTACTCATACTTGCACACAAAAAGTCTCAGAAATAATCTCCATAAGTTGACTTTATTAACACACACACGCACACATACAAATACAGAAATATACACACAGGAGTACTTACATTTGCAAAAAGTAGCCTTAATAAGAACAGCAGCAGCAGCAGCAGCAGTAGTAAACAAGCAAAGCAAGAAATACTAAAACTATGTATGCATGTGCACTTGTACTTTTTGTACTTTTCTACTTACTTAAGATTCTCAGTTCTCTCTCCCACTTCTCTCTCTCTCCCCCTTACGGTGTGTTGGGCCTAGTGTGTTTAGGCTAAACAAAACAAAAACTCTCTCCCTTTAAAGACTAGTTTTTTGCTTTTTGTTGCGATTTCCTGCAATTTCGGTTTTATTCGTGTTGTTTGTTCGTTGTTGTTGTGTTGCCTCTGTGTTGCTTTATTACTTGACTTTTGTATGACTGATGAGAAAGTTTTATTTCTTGTTTTATTTTTGCTCCCCTTCTTTGCTATACGACTGTATTAAACTAAACAAAGGGAATTTATTTATGCATTTGTGTCTGTGTGTGTGTTTGTGCATAAGCGTATGTGTAATGCGCCTAAAAGCAGCATTACTAAGCAGTAAAGAAAACAAGTTTCTTTACTCTCTCTCTCTCTCTCTCTCTCTCTCTCGCTGTGAGTTCTTTTCTTAACACAGCACAACACAACACAACTTGTCGTTTTAAAAATGGTGAATTAATGGATGCATGTGCATGTGTGTGTTTGTGTGTATCTCAATGGTTTTTTTTTTTGTTATTGCTTTCATTTTAGAAGAGATTATAGTTGTTATAGCCTAACCAGCATAATAAAAACAAAGCAACAAAAAAAAACATTTAAAACTGTATGTACATATAAAAATCAACTATTAGTTGCTGTTGTTGTTGTTGTTGTCGTTTATTATTTACATGCTTTACAGTATTTTTAGTATACAATGTTGCCTAAGCTTTGTTAAGCTCTGCACTGTGGGCTTGAATAAAACAAAAACTGATGGTTTTATAAATAAAAAAAAATTAAAAAAGCCAAATAGAATAGAGGCAACAACAAAACATTTAATATTGATTCGCAGTTGTAGTAACAAAGAATTTTACAGACAGCTGAAGCTCTTTGTTTGGCCAATTAATTGCAAAGAAATTGTTTAGAAAAATCTGTCGACTTTAAACTGTAAGTTCCGCCACTAATGAATAAATTTAAGACACATAAATAGTGTGACAAATTTGGTCGTAATCCAGACGGAATTGTTGTAATGATCACTTTTGTATGTATGTTGTATGTACAGTTAACTCGCGATAACGTGAACTAACTTTTACAAGACAGTTCACTTTTTCGAGTTTGTTCAAGTTATAGAGTACTCGAGTTTTAAACAATAACCAATTTTATAAGTAAAAAATCACTTGTGTCATCTTTGTCCGAAACTAAATTTAAACTACTTTGCCAGCAATTGTTAAAAATTTGTTGCGAAATTTGACTTCACTTTGTTTTTCAGCCACTAATGCCAAGAGAGTGTTTCTATAATACAGTTTTGATATTCTCGTCCATGGACTAAATTAACGTCAATTGAGATTCACAGGCGTTTACCGGTAGCTTAGATATTTAGTCAAGAACTCAGTAAGCTAAAACCAAAAATTATTACGAAGTTTTCAGTTTTAAATTTGTCAGTTGAAGTCCACCTCCTTAACAAAACATTGATGATACCAGTCATAAAAAAATTTTACATGTCATCCATGCTGACTTGAAGAATTTGTAATTCGTGGATTAAGTTTGTGAGTTCCCGAAGCATTTGAACAGCACATGAAAGTTAATCGTTGTTTTTCCATTTTAATGGATCAACAAGTTGCTGCTGCACAGAAATCTTTTCTCCGGAAATTTTAGGAAGCCAAACCTTTATTTAAATTTATAAAGCCTTTCGTCACTAGTGTTTAAACCACGATCAGTTTCTTTAATTTGATGGCGAATTTTTTCTAAAATATAAAAAAGTATTCACGTTTTAGATAGTCGCCGTGGTCTAGTGGGTAGTGTGTTGGCTTATTAGACGAAAGGCCCGGGTTCGAATCCCAGGTCAGACATTAAAACGAAAAATATTCCTTCGGCGACTTGCTCTCTCAGTAGATTTCTGGCAAAGACACTGAGAGTAAAAATTTCCATGAAAAGTTTCTCATAAAAATCTGTCGTTCGGAATCGACTGACTTTTAACTGTAGGTCCCGCCACTCATGTATAAAATTAATGCACAACAGGTTTCTGAGATGTTCACACTTTCGAGTGTTCACATTTTCGCGAGTTCATTGTATATGCACCATAGATTTCAGCATTGAGAAGGTGGTTTATGCGGTTCAGAAATGTATATATCGTCTTGGAATATCTAAAAGTATGGAACACCGTTTTTTCTAATTTTACAGGAGAAGTAAGTACTTCATATGTAGAAACATTTTAAAACGTTTAAAACGTTATTTTTCGTCGCAAAAATCTAAAAATTCGAAGAGATATGTTAGATAACATCAAAAGTCATAATGAATCAAAAACTCAATATTGGATTTTCGATGACGATATATAAAATGAATTAAAACAATTCGAAGGCAATGAATTTGTTATTAAATTCATGCAAAGCAACTGAAGCAAATATTTAAAATGTAACAGAATTCATTCCTTATTCATTCAATAAGTTATCACAAGAGCTGAAGATGGTAAACGTTGATAGGGAAATATTTTAAGTTTCATAATGCGATCTAGAGGCATAAAAAGAATATATTTTGAGATCAAATTATAACTAACGCTGTTAATGGATCCATTATGACATCATGCAAGGAAAGAGCCCGTAAGTGAATTTCAGTTAAACAGAAAAATCAAACCAGAAAGACCAGAAGGAAATGAATTTTAAATATTATGAAGTCGATTTGGTCTATAAAGTAGAGTGTTGGCGTGTTGAGTTAGTCTGCGGCACCATAGGTGATTGGGGTATTTTAAGTTCGTGTTAGTATTTGTAACGATTAAAAAAAAAAAATTCTTAGAACATCAATAGATTTAGAAAATTATTTGAGTGACTGAAGTCTGGAGAGAAAGTTGAGTTACAAAGGAATTCAAATTGATCCATGGACTGGATTGCATGGCCTTTTCGTTCACATTTCTTCACATAACTGTTGTAAAATGCTATCACAGTTAGGTTAGATCAGTTGGCCAATAAACCGGCAACAGATTTGACAACAATTATCAGCAGTCAGTCGCTTTCAAGTCATATAAAGATCGTAACTGATAAATTTGCCAAATAAATGTAAAGGCAGAAGAATTACATCCAACGAAATACTTATAAAAATCTCTGATACCCACAGCCACTGATATATAAAATTAATTCACTTATTAAGTGAATGGTGTGAGAAACTAGGTTGTAATCTCCACTAAAAGATTACATACATACATGCATAATTGGCCATTACAACCCTTCAGTCAGGATTACGACCTAGCTTCTCACACCACTTATGTTGTGTGCTTTAATTTTATACATGAGTGGCGGAACCTACAGTTTAAAGTGGACTCCGAACGACAGATTTTTGAGAAGCTTTTCATGGCAATTTTTACTCTCAGAGTCTTTGCCAGAAATCTGCTGAGAGGAAGTCGCCGAAGAAATATTTTTCGTTTTTGATGTCTGACCTGGGATTCGAACCCGGGCCTTTTGTCTAATAAGCCAACACACTACCAACTAGAGCACGGCGACTACACGGCGATGACAGTGACCTATTTAATGTGTGAGTAAGATAGTTCAACTAGAAAGCCTTCATGCATTCTTATAACTTCCGGATATCGTTTCCTTTCATCTACTTAATGCCTTAAATTTTAATTCTTTAGAGGCTTTCATAACATAATTTGATAAGTTTTTCACTGACAATAAACGAAATATAACGAATTAGCACACAAACAATCCCACTGTTCGGTAGATTAAACAGAGAGATAGAGAGAGAGAGAGAGAGAGAATGAGAGAGCAAAAAAACATTTTCATTCAATTTCTCTGTAGTTGTGTAGGCATGTGTGTCCTAAACTATACAAATTTTCTTATAATCAAGAGGACACACATAGTAAGTAAGACACAAAAGTAAAAAAGTAAGTGTTTTGAGTCAAATGAACTCTATCAACTTGATGACAAAAACAAGAAAAAAATATCATTTACATTAAATTAACATATACACAGACACATTCACACACACAAACACAAACGCTTACTTTATAGACTTACAATATTCCTAGTAATCAAAACAACTTACAGGCAGTCAGGCAGGCAGGCAGGCAGGCGGACATATTATTTTTTTTTTCCTCTTTTATTTTTTGTTCAATAAACGACAATGATGATGATGAGGATAATGATGATGACAATGATTGTGTAGTTGCTGATAGTATTGGTAGAAAAACAGAGTAAGAAATAATCATTATCCTTTAGTTGTTATTGTAATAATGACAATGAGCGTGATATGGTAAAATTTAAATGCTACAGTCTCCCTCTCTCTCTCTTTCTCTCTCTCTCTCTCTCTCTCTTTCTCTCTCTCTCTCTCTTTGAATATCATTTAAATTTCGTGTTTTTTCTCGTTCTGTTATTTGTTGGTATTATTAATGCCTGTCATACTGATACATGCACATTCCCAGCAAGCATTTGGCACCTTTCTGAGTCTTTTTGGGGAACAAAAACTTATTAGCCAGTTGCATGATTAAAAAACGACTCAAAAATGATTCGCGTCAATAAGTAAAATGACTTCGATTTAAAATAAAATAAAAAAATTGTGATAGTTATCGGAAATGAATCATTCAGACGTTTAAAATGTAACTATTATTTCCGTTATTTATTATTACTATGTACCAGAGATCAGCAACGAATATTTAAGATGATATGTAGATTCGCGTCATACTCATCATACGCGTCATACGCATCATACTTATTTTAATACGATACTCATACTCAAAGTTGGAAGTATTTGTCGTACTTATACTTAATGCATGATGTTATTTATTGACTTCGACTCTTCTTTACTTAAAATTTACACGAAACACAAAATAAGTATGATTCGCGTACGAGCACTAACATACTCACAAGAAAATTGTGTTTAGGCTTTGCTTGTTACCTTTGTCTTTCCTTTCTTCTTTGTTTGTATATGCAACAACAACAATGAGTGTAAATTTTGATGAATGATTCAAATCACTCGAATCGCTCATAAGTATTATAAATATTTTTCTAAATTTACGCATCAGAATGAGTATCCGTATGAATCAAAAATATTTCGAATGTCATGAGTTTGATGTCAACGTTGTACTCATACTCATTGCTACTTGTACTTATAAATCAATGTTGTAGCGAGTACGAATGAATCAGAGGACATAGTTGAATTTCAATGCTGTTGATTTACTTACACTCGAAATTTCTTGAGTACTTATGAGTAGCAGAAAAACAATTCATTGATGATCTCTGCTATGAACTCCTGATTACATGATCTAATTTTTATCAAGGTAGTTCAGGTTATCGAGTACTCAAATTTAAAACAAATAATGACTCTATTTAAATAATAAATAATAAATTTAAATACTTTTTCGGCAATTGTTTTAAATTCTTTAGTCAAGAGCTCTGTAACCTAAGGCCATAAATTATAACAAAATTATCCGTTTTAAATTTGTCCGTTGAAGTCTTCCTCCTTAATAAAACATTGATGATACCAGTCATAGAGAATTTTACACGTCATCCATGCTAACTTGAAGAATTTGTAATTCATTCGACAAGTAAAGTTTTGATATAAAGTACAATTTTGTTTTAAATTGAAAATTTTTTTTGTTTTTTAATGAAAAAATATTTTTTTTTTCTTTAATAAACATTGTTGTCTGATGTACATACATCCATCACGAATATAAAATTAAAATTCTTTATTTGTTACATAATGTTCATGCGAACGTAATTTTTTAAATCGCGGCAGTGTAAACGTAGGACTAAGAAAACCAACTAAAAACACTTGAAGCTTGAAGAGAGTAAAATACATTTTGAAATGACTCAAATTATAATCATAAATTACGTAAAAACGTGTCCAAATTTGTACAAACATGACTAATAAATGGCAATAAAAGGACTCCTAAACATACTGATAAATTACTCATAAAAGACTCATATGCGATTAAACAATGACTGAAAGACTACTCGAGAAGAAATCATAAACGATGGTAAATAAAACTAATAAACGATCAGAAAGCGTTTCGAAAATTATTATAAAACTACTAGAAAAAGAGTCGTAAACTACTCTTAACTAATATAATTAGAAAATGACTCATAAATGACTTCTTAAGAAGAGTCGCTCGTAGTCACTTTCTTAATCCCGACAAAAAAAATCTTTTATAATCAGAAAATGAGCGCATATTCTAGCTTTTCAATCGCCTAGAAGCATAAAAAAACTCGAATTTGATTAAAAATTTTCAAAAATGTTGGCTGGGTTCGTACGCTCTTTTTTTTTTGAGAGCATGTGTGTGTGTGTGTCTTTGAGTGTGTATCAGTGTAATGGCAAGCCATGATTTTTATTGTTTTCCGTTTTTGTGCGCCATCATCAAAATTGAATTATTTCCTCTTGATTTTTATTGCCAAACTGTCTACAAAAACATTGATTGTTCTCTTTTACACACACACATACATACACATACACATACACATGCAGTTGTGCTTATTCTCTTACGTATGCTAGTATGAGTATACAATTATAAATACAATAAAATGTGTTTGTATTTGTGTTTCTGTTTACATTTATGAGCTTAAGTCGATAACGTTGATTTTAATCAGTTTTCTCTTCCTTCATTTCTTTATACATTCACTGAACAATGTGGAAAAATATTCTGTTTATGCTCACTCACCTACACACTCTTACATTTAAATAAGAAATCAATGTAATGCGTATTAAAAATAAATCAAAACGATAAAATCTTTTTAGGGCTCCTTTTCCACTCTCTCTCACTCTGTCTGTCTCTCTCACCGGATTAATAATGTAAACAACTACTGTCTCTGTGTGAGTGTGTGTGTGTGTTTGTTTATCTTTTGATGGTGTGTAGTAATAGAGTAACTGTTTTTAATTGTAAACAAATAAACGACGAAAGAGAGCAAGAAAATAAACGAACAGGAGAGTTACAAATTGAGTACTTAAGTTTACTCTCCATTAGAAAGTTTTATCAGAAGCTTGAGTGTTTTTTTTTTATAGCTATGCGAACTAAAGGTTGGAAAATCTTCGAAAGACCTTGGTAGCCCGGCCTACCAAAGTGCACGATTCGCCGCAAGACTTACTCTCGGCTTGCTAAGCGCACACGTACTAAAACCAACCTCATCACACATTTTCAACCATTTGCCCCCCGCGGAACCACAATCAAGTATTACTTTGGGGGGGTTGGAGATTCAGCGAATACTCCCTTCAAATTCCGCTGATCTTGCTCTCTCAGCCAATCTTTGCTGCGTCAATACATTCCGTGCGACCACAGATACTACGTTCCAATTGTCACATGAGGTTAACATCAGGTTAACTAAATTCTCGGGCGTTACCTGGAATCCTATTGATCTCTCCAGGCAAAGTCGTTGAACAGAATATCGCGGGCAATTAAAGAACACATGCTCCGCCGTCTCCCTTTCATTACGGCATTCTGGGCATGCCTCATTCACATCATGACCAAGCTTATAGAGATAAGCCCTATAACATCCATGGGCCGTTAGCAACTGTGTCAGGTAGAAGTTCACCTGACTGTGTCTTCTTTTTGTCCATACGCCTATGCTCGGTATGAGTCTGTGGGTCCATCTTCCCTTAGTGGAATTGGACCAGTCCTGCTGCCATCTATCCATAGCATTATCAGTTAGTTGGACAGGGTTCGAAAAATCTGTTCCTCTCTTTACGTCATATTTCCTCCTCTCTATATCCAATACTAGTTTCAGGGGTATCATCCCCGCAATCACTAACGCTGCATCGGTAGACACCGTTCGGAAGGCAGAAATCACTCTGAGAGCAGATCTCCTGTAGGCCGCTTCTATTCCTGCTCTTCTCCATAGCACCAGCCCATACGGGGGCTGCATATATAGCAATCGCTGTCACTACCTTCATCAGTAGCCGTCTCCTCTCCTGTCTTGGGCCTCCTAGGTTAGGCATTAATCGGGCAAGCGCACATGCCGTCGCCGCACATTTTTGGCCGATGTACGACAGGTGTTCACTAAACGTGAGCCTGTTGTCAATTATCACTCCCAGATATTTAATCGCCTGTTTTGATGATATACGCTGGTCACCTACTGTTATGGTAATAAATTTTATCTTCTTCCTACTGCTTACAAGGAGTACATCCCTTTTGTGACCACCTAGTTTGAAACCTATTTCCGTGATCCAGCTTCTGACTATGCCGACCGCAGTGTTACATGTTCTCACCAAATCATCCAGATTTTTTTCCCTTATAACCAGGGCAATATCGTCCGCGAAACCAATGATTTGTGTACCTCTAGGGAGTCATAGCCTCAGTACACCATCATAGACTGCATAAACCCGTGTATGAAAGTGTATTTATTTACTGCATGCAGTGGTCTCAACAGAGTACATATTTGGAAAATCTGTAGCGAACAGTTGTGGCAGCAAATAAAATAGTTTTGCAAGCAAACAATGCTGCTTTCTTTTTTAATGGAGCTCTTATGATACCAACGGCGGTGCTACTAAATCTAGTCCTTGACTTACGAAATTTGACAGTTGGAGTCTTGTTGAAACGGTCATCTGTTAAATTGTCATTTATTCAGTCTGTCTTGCCTAAGTTACTACGAACGGCCACAGACAATCACTTCTGTTTGGTAAACAGCTTCAGAAACTGTTGTTTTCTCAAACCTCACAAGATCCAGGAGCGTTCAATGTATCACGAAAAACGTTTTGTTTGGTGTGGTTTATCAATTTGATGACAGTACACTGGGGCAATTCGACCTCCGGGTATTATGCTTGTCTTAATTGACAAGTATACGTCCTCTAACCTAATGTAAGAGTGATGTACGCTGCCTATCTAGATTGTGCAACTTGCTTACTTAGGTGTATGCAAGAAAAAAAGCACAAAACCACAGCAAGCCTCAAAGCTTACATTGGTCATGAGCCATTGGTTAAATTCGGGCTGATTTAAGCGCCCAGGTTATGAAAAATTGATTATTTCGGCATCAACACTCGAGCAAATAACATTAAAGTCGTAATCCTTTAATAAGAAGATCACTTTTTATGTGGTTATGTTGCTGATTATATTAAGAGACTTTGAATTCCTTACTTTGCATATAGTGCATACAGTGCTCATAGACCTAAAGTATTTCCCAAAAAAAGCTTCTAAACAAGTGGGATTGTTCAGAGGGATACTGTTAAATACCTAACAGTTAAGGGCAAATTTTATTCCGTTAACACCAAATGTGGCGCTGCTAAAATTTCTGGTTGCCGTCTTGGATTTTCAAATTCGAATTTAACTTCACACACATATAAGAAGAATAATATCTTTCCATATATCTATTCTTGATCTATCAAAAAGATTTGGCGCTTATGAACAAAGAGAGAAATATTCCATCATAAGCTCAACTGACTTTGATTTACTGTGAGCAGAGAGCAGAGAGTATTATACGTATATCGCTTGGTTAGCGGATTCAGTTTTTCAGACAATTTTCAGATTCTTCAAGATTGAACCTGAAGGAGTTGAGGGCGGTAGTGCAAACCTAACTGTCAAATAATGCTATTTTTTCCCCCTTGGGCAGTCTACAGACATACAAACATAGTTTGTCACTGCAACCCTTCCTGCTAAGATTATGACCTAGCTGCTCACACCACTTGTGTGCGTTAATTTTATACGTGAGTGGTGGTGGGCAGTTTAAATTCGACAGTTTAAAGTCAACTCTTAGAGTTTTTCCCAAAAATCTACTGAGAAGAAATCGCCGAATATCTGCTTAATGAAAAACACAAATTTTAGCCTGTAGAGTTGAAAAAACGACGAATTTCTTCCTCCATTTGTTTGTGTTTGAAAAATCAATATTTTCTAATGAACAGCCTCCTCCTCCTCCGTCTTTAATAATAAATTCACCAAGAAATTGTAATCACTTTGAATGGCACACAGTAAGTGTTAATGACAATCAAATGATAATAACCACCACCACCACCACCATCGTCACCACTGACTGACTGATGCCACTTTTGCCACACTTGAACCCTTTAAATATTAATTATTAAGAGGGGAAAAACTTCTTAATAACAGCTTCAAAAGAGGACCTTTTTCTGCTTTTCGACTCTTAAGGATACATTAATTCAATGGCATTTATAAATAAAATAGAATTTCTTTGTATATTTGTTGGCCAAAGTATCTTAAAACAACAGATCTTTTTAAATCATTTTTTTCCTATTTTTCGAATTTTATCTTGTTTGGGGAGGAGAGATGGAGAGGGTGAAAAAAACAGAATTGGATTGCTGTTAAAAGATAAGAAGAGAAAAAAAATTAAATTTCAAGAAAATAAGGGTAATTTATACTCTTGAAGATTTATCAACGAAAACAAAACAAAAAAAAGGACAAAACCAAGGATACCAACGAAACCAAGGAAATTTTCAGTAGGAAAAATAGATAAAATACACACACACACACTCGCGTACTCTTATTCTTTCAAAAACGAACTTAAACTGGAAAATTATCTTGAAATGTAAAGGGAAATATTTTCCAAAAAAAAAACCCGTTTTATATGAATAATGTTTTGGAGGAACACTTGTGTTGTGTTGTTAATAACATTTTAATTGACTCTCACTCTCACTCTTACTCCCTCTTGCTTTCTCTGCCAATACAATTATTACAAATGACTAGATACCCACCCCAGATGGCATAGCCTCTTTCTGTTTTCCATTTCTAAAATGTTTCTTCAATTTCAAGAAAATATTGGGGCGTACAAAAAATACTATGTTTTTGAAGATAAATTTAAATTTAAAAACCAAGGACGCAAACCCACAGATTTAGCAGAGCCATTTCTTGCCTTTAACAGGATAAACTTTGCTATTAACAGAGCGCTGTTAAGGGTTTAATAGGGCCAACAGTTGATTATTTAAATCTCATTATCCTTCCCTCCTTTAGGACGTTGTACAATGGGTAAGTTTGAACTCCGGGTACTGTACTTGTTTTGATTGACAGGTACACGTCCTCTAACCTAACCTAACCTAACCTAAATCCCATTATGATCAAAGAAAGGTATTAAATTGTAATAGATGGTTTGTGGGAATGGAAGGCGGAAATTTTCTCAACTCCCAAAATTATTCCAGCTAACCCACTACCATGATTCAAATACGGCCCTCTAGACTCTCATTTGCATATAGCCTGTATGGTGTACTATTTCTTATATGTTCCAAAATGGCCACTGATCTTCTAGAGAATTTTCAATCAAAAAATTGATATTTCGAAAGCTAAATTTTCTACATACCATAAAACTTTACACGGGACTATGTTGCTGGTTGGCCTTGAAACCTTCCTTTGTGATGAAATGATACTTATAGACCTAGTTTTTTTGTCTATTTTATTAAATAGCTAACATTGCTCGGTTAAGGGCAAATTTTGCACTGGTAATGCCATATTTGGCGTTGCTAAAATGCATGGATTGCGTCTTGGATTTTCAAATTCGAATTAGAAATACGTTGTTTAGGTGGGCGTATCTGGAGTGCATTAAAACTCCTCTGGCTTCTTACTTTAGCCGTATTTTATGTGTTAATTTTATTTATGATTAATGGAATCTCTTATTTAAAGTTGTCTTCGAAAGGCAGAATGTTGAGTAACTTTTCATGGCTCTTTTGCTCTCAGAGTTTTTGCCTGAAGTCACCGAAAGAAATAAATTTTCTTCGTATTTTATTCTATTCGACACCACTTAGTCGAGTTTCGAACCATGTATTGCCGTCTAATAAGCCAACACACTACCTACTACGCTATGGCGACTGTAATCCGTCATTCTAATCAAGAATGCCAGTCACTTCCAAATAAAATTAAGTGATATAGAGGAGTTTTGCCTTGGATATAGGATGATTGGGTAAGAATTCAAGGCAAACACGTTAGTGATAGATTAACACCATTAGCATCTATGAGGATTACGATTTAGTTTCCCACACCATTTATGTTGAGTGTGCTAATTTTATAAATAAGTGGTGGGACCTACAGTTTAAAATCGACTCTGAATGACAGATTTTTTAAGAAACTTTCCATGGCACTGTTTGCACTCTTTTGCGTAAACAATAACAATTACTAGTCAATTTATTCTTCAGACCTTTATAACAAAGAGCTTCAAACCACAATTATTCTCTTCACATGCAACGCGTCTTCACACAATTCTGATTGAATTTTTACTAACTTTATTGTCTGCTTTGACTTGCCTTTTATATCGCAGGACAAACAGCCTCATTTATACTCTTAAAGACGAATGACTTTATTTTTTCGAAATCTTTATAAATGTAAACATGTTGTTTACATTATTGTTGTTTATGTATTTTTAGAATATCCGCTTTAAACTTAGTAATCATTAAAACACTTATACTTTCTTTATATGATCCAATATGACCCTCATTTTTTCCCTTTTAGTTTTTTCCAAATAATCATTACAGTTGGGATAATACAATTGTGTTAATTTCTTGCAATTAAAATTAAAGAAAAAAAATTTCTACACTGCATTACAAAATTTGAACACCATGTACGCAACCAAACGAACATCACCCCTTATTAATTTATATCCAAATGCTTATGCTGCTCTCTGCTTATGTTATGCAATTTGTTAAACAATATTTTTGGAAAACAAATCAAATAAAATGACGCCCCCTTTTTTAAATTATTATTTGAAATTAATTTATTTAGTTCAGGGTTGTTGTAGTTGATGTTGTTATTTTTGTTTTTGATATAAAATTTAATATTCCATGAAAACATGCATTTTACACAATTATTGAATACAATTTGTTGTAAATTAATTTATTGTAATAAATTTCAAAACGAAATTTCTATGCAATAAACCATTTGAATGTGTTATTCAATTGAAAAATCTACTGCGAGAAATTTTGAGGATGAAACGAAATAAATCTCTCTCGCTCTCTCTCTCTCTCACACTCTCTCTCTCTAGCTCTCTTTTGCAAATAGAATAATTTATTTTTGGAAATTTATTTAAAAATCATAAATTTATTAATGCGTTGTGAAGATAAATTTGAATTTGATAACCAAAGACCCCAACCTACTCTTTTAGCAGCGCCACTTCTGGGCATTAACAGGATAAGCTTTGCTATTAACATAGCGCTGTTAACGGTTTAACAGAGGCAATAGTCGATTACTCCTCACTAAAATGTAATTCTCATTATGATCATTATTATTTGTGAACAAAAATGTTGAAATGTAAAGAACAGTTGGTGATTTTTTTTTTATAAAACCTGCACTCAGAGGATGACTCCTACTCATGCAGTGCATTGTGGAGGTTTTTTTTTAGGAAAGATGGAAAGAGAGACGATGCGAACGGTAAGGAAACGAGTTGCTGCTGGTGACTATAAAATGGCCAGTGCTATACCTTCACCATGAGACAGTCTACAGCAATTGTCCCCAAGAAGCCCGAACTTTCTCACACCACTTATGTTGTGTGTGTTAATTTTATACAGAAGTGGCGGGACCTACAGTTTAAAGTCGACTCCGACGGACTAAATTATTCTAGCTATCTCACTACCACGATTCGCAAGAGGGCCCTCTGCACTACCATTTGCATATAGCCTGTATGGTGCCCTATTTCTTATGCTTTATGTTCCAAAAAGGGCACTGATTTTCTAGAGGATTTTCAAGCAAGAAATTGATATTTTCAAGGCCAATTTTCACAATACCATATCACTTTATATGACATTATACTGCTGATTATATTAAGAGGCCTTGAAACCTCTCTTTGATTATGATATGGAACTCATAGACCTAGTATCCTAAAATTAGCCCTTAAACAAGTAGGCTGGTTCAGAGGGATACTGTAAAATAGCTAACAGTTCTCTGTTAAGAGCAAATGTTGTTTTGTTAAGAGGAAATTTTGCTCTGTTAACGAACGCTGTGAAATTGAAAAAAGGGCAGTCAGTAGCGGAACACTGCCCGTTTTATGTATCTCATTTCAATTCAGGCTAAGATTTCTTTCCAAATTTGTTTGACAATTCTCAGAAAGAGTGTATTAGTATACTGGCTTAGTAGACCATGAAGCCCTGGTCCAAACCCCACCCCAGACAAGTCGAACAGGAACAAAGAACAACTTATTACGTATTTCTTACACCTGGTTTGTCTCTTTAATAATTTGTATGGAATTTTGAAGGCTAGATATTCGTTATTAATTAGTAGTTGATCACGAATAAGAGTACAACAAGAGTACAAAAGCAACAAAGAATTTTACAGGCGGCTGATGCACATCGTTTGGTCAATTAAGCTGAATAAGCACCAAAACAAATTGTCATTTGTGTAAAGATAAGTTCGAATTTGAAAGTCCAAGACACAATCCATAAATTTTAGCAGCGCCAGATTTGGCGTTAACAGAACAAAATTTTCTCTTAGCAGACGTCAATACGCAAAGCAGGATCATTAAAGTGAGCTAATCACTCAGCGAATTAAAACCAAATGTGTTGTCTTATTAGACCTGAGTCCACGGTATTATAAAGGGTCCGCCAAATAACTACTGAATAATTTCTTAAATTTCTATTTTTATTTGAAAGTACAATCCATTTGATTAATAATGGAAAATAATTTCATTCAAATGGCTGCATCGGCTGGCCATGCAGTAGCCTACACGATCGATCCAATTTTTAAGCACATTATCGATTGTGTGGCTTCACCAATATTGTCCTTTAAAGCGTCAATTCTCCATTGCTTGTCGGCGTAACACTTATCTTTGACGGCACCCCACAAGTGATAGTCCAACGGTGTCAAATCGCAGCTCCGAGGTTGCCAAACGAAATCAGCTTTGCGGCTGATAATTCGATCTTTAAAAGCAGGGCGTAAAACATCGAGTGTAGCTTCTTCTGTGTGGCATGTAGAGCTGTCCTGTTGAAACTAAATGTTGCCAATATCCTCGCCTTCAATTTTTGTGAATAAAAATTCGTTGAACATAGACTGATAACGAACGCCATTGAATGTAACGGCCTCTCCTTGCTAATTTTCGAAGAAAAATGGCTCAATTATGCCTCTGGACCAAAATCCTCACCAAACTGTGACTCGTTTTGGGTGCGTCGGCTTTTCATTGTATGTGTGCGGGTTTTTAGTGCCCCAAATGCTACAATTTTACTTGTTTTCGTACCCGCTAAGATCAAAATGAGCTTCATCTGAAATCGGCATCTTCTGTAAGTCGATCGCAGGCCCACTTAGCGAAGCGGAAACACATTGGATGGTCAATATTTGTTCAGCGGAAGGATAAAACTAATTATCTATCAAATCAGACATGAGCTAAGGTTACCATTTACGGAATAAGCACTAGTTGAAAAAAAAAACAGTAGATGGCGGACCCTATATTACATTTCAAATATTTCTTTTCTTATTGATTTCTGGCGAAAAGTCTAGGGATAAATACAAATTTTCGTGAAAAATTGTGAAAAAAATCTGTCATTCAGAATCGACTTTAAAATGTAGGTCCCGCCTTTTATGTATATTAACAAACACAATATAAGTGTTATAAGGTTGTTGTCCTAACTAAAGGTTTGGAATAAACAATTAAGCAACTAAGCCCTTATATTCCCAGATTCTCCTATAAATTTTGAACCACAAATCTTCCGAAAATTTATGAATATTTTCGAAAGTAAATTGAATTTGAATACAAATACCGAAACTTTCCTTTAAATTTTTATACTTCCTGTTGTAAATTTTCAAGCTTACGAAGATTGATGGTCCAAAACCATAATAAAAATGAAAAAAAAAATTTAAAACGGGTTAATGAATGTTGGATTTCAATTTCTGTTTCGTTTTTTTTTTTTTCTGTTGCCCTCAAAATTTTTCGTTCAAATCTAATGAACGATTGCCTTACTTTTTTTGTTTTCTTGCTTTTTTTTTGTATATTTTTGTGAGAACTTTTTTCCCTTTTTTTTCTGTTTTTATTTTTTTCTTTTGCTTTAGCTTGTCTATATTGCTTTACAGCGTTTGCTCAATACAATTGTAATCGAAGTTGTAGAGCAGCAGCCAACACCAGCAATTTGCAGAATTGCAATGCTGCCTGGTTTGGTTTGGTTTGGTATTTGGCAACAGCAATCATTCCCTTTTTCTTTTTTTGGTGTAACGATTTGTGTTTTTACTGTTGAATTGTAAATAAATTGTTTACTTTCATAGAAAAACTTCACTTCTTTGGTTCTATTTTTTCTGTGTTTCTTTTTTTATTTGTTAAGCCAATAACTTTGAAGCAGCAGCAAGAGGAGAAAAAAGTTTCAACTTAATTTATTTCAAATTCAAGTTTTATTAATTACTTACCGCACTGCGAAAAAGCATTTGGAGTTGCTTGTTGACATACATACATACATACTCATGAGCATATACGTATATATACATACACTTACAAAATTTCTAACCATTTCTATTGCATTTCGGTTGTTGGTGTTGTTGGTGTTGTACCTTTCATTACAATCACCACAAAAATATTTTATCCACACACACACACACGTACTTAGACGCACTCACTGTAACGCATTACATGTGGTAACCGAAAACAGTGGGATCAACAATAGAATGCTGAGAGTAAAATAAAATTTCCATTAAATCAGTCGTTTGGAGTCGTCCCCTGACTCTCATAAATAAAATTAACACACACAACGCATGGGTGTTGTTAGAAGTTAGGCTGTAATTCTGACTAAAGGGTTATGATCCTGACTAAATTGATGAAATCCTGCCTAAAGGTTTGTAATGATCATTTAAGTTCAGAGAAGTGATGTCTGGAGCATGGATGATGATTATTTTTTAAGGGGACCTACACTTTAAAGTCGACTCCGAACGACAGATTTTTATGGGAAACTTTTCATGGCAATTTTTACTCTCAGAGTCTTTGCCAGAAATCTGGGATTCGAACCCTGGGCTTTCGTCTAATAAGCCAACACACTACCCACTAGACCACGGCGACTTTTATGCATTACATAAGGTAACCAAAATGGTGGAATCGAAAACAAAATGCTGAAAATAAAATAAAATTGTCATGAAAAGTTTCTCAAAAATCAGTCGTTCAGAGTCGTTTTTAAACTGTAGATCGATCTCCTTAACACACACAACACATAAGTGTTGCTCCTGCTAAGTTCTAACCCTGATTAAAGAGTTGTGATCCTGACTAAAAAGTTGTAATATTGGCCAAAGGGTTGTAATCCTGACTAAAGGCTTGTAATCCTGACTAAAATGTTGAATTGATCATTTAAGTTACTTAAGTAAGACTGATACGAAACGTAAAGTCTGGACCATTGATGGTTTTATTCGTTTGAAGGACCTCTTATCTAGTAGACAATGGAAACTTCTCGTAGCAGTTATTTGGTTTTAAATTACTGTGTGGTACGCATTACATGCGGTAACCAAAATTGTGGGATCGAAAATAAGACTCTGAGAGTAATATAAAATTGCCATGAAAAGTTTAAGCTGAAATCCGTTCAAAAGCACCGGATCATCGGTCCTAATTCAAAATTAGACCTTGAATACAAAGTTCTTTTGCACAAATGTATTATTGAGCCGATATGGTCCTATATGGACCGCATTCTTCTTTGGGACAGTGCTTGCGCGTATATTCGTAATGACAATATTCATAAAGATCTCAAAATTTCTACAATTCAAGAGGAAATTAAAAAATTTGCCATAAAATACGTCTGTAAACTAACGATTCAACTGCATCTGCTTCAATTCGATGGCCATCAGAGGTTGAAACGAAGTGACACATTGAGCCTCGCACGACGTATTATTGTAAGATTTGAATACAATATGCAGTTAACACGCTAGTGCTAACTATTACCCCATAAAACTAGTTTTAAAAATTGAAAACTATTGTAAATTTCATTAGGAAAGACTCAATAATCAAAAAAAAAAAAAATGAAAAGTTTCTCAAAAAACTAGCGAACTTGAACCATGGCCTCACGTCTAATAAGCCAACACACTTACTTAACTACGACGACTTCTCGAAGCAACTATTTGGTTTTAATTCACTGATTTTGCTTTCCCTTTTACGTCGTTGTGGCACCCTAAACATCATTCCAATTCATTGTAGTCTAGTAGGTAGTGTGTTGGCTAATTAGATGTAAGGCCACGGTTCAAACTCCAGCTCAGATATCAGAACGAAAATATGAAAAAATATTTCTTTGACAACCTCTTCTCAGCAGATTTCTGACTAAAAAATTTGAGAGGGAAATAAAATCGCCATGAAAAAGTTTCTTAAAAATCTGTAGTCGAAGAAGTGTAGTAGGTCCCTTCACTCATAAGGTGTGAGAAACAAGGTGTATAATCCTGACTGAAGGATTGTAATGACCGATTGTGTATGTATGTTAACCAGACGTCGGCATAAAAACAACATTATAAAAATGTGAGAGGCATGTGCATAGCCCAGAGGAAAATTGTTAGTAATATTTTCAAGTGCAACGTAATTAAGTGTTTATGTAGGGGAAAATGTAAAATGTTCAGTGCCACATTTCTAAAGGCTGCTTATTTAACTTGACAAATATTGTTAAAAAAATGGAGATCATTTCTCATTGTTATTAGTGAAACTCATGAGAAAATAGTGAATCCTACTGTCATTTTTCTTTGGGTGTATAACTGATATACAAAAAATTTCAAAAAGAAACGACGGGAACTTGCTTCACTGAAAGTTTGGAAGCAATTGAATGCATTGTTACGCTCTTTTTAACGAACATTATTGGTATTCGTGCCCTATGTGTGTAAAAAAAACGAAGAAAATCTTCACCGACGTCTAATGTAAACCCCATCCGTAACTGTTCTTCTATTCGTACGGCCTTTTAGATAACACCTTACTGCAGCAGATGAATTTACATGGCCCCACAGTAACCTGCCTGCTTATAGAAGTACGTCAGCACTTACAATAAATTTTTGAGTATTGAAAACCGAAACGATTTTCGCATATTTTTGTACGATTTTTTTGTTTGTTTTACATTAAAAGGCAACCACGGCCGTTACAACAGTGACGGTAACAGGAACAATAACTATAACAACAACAATTACCATTACGATTACGATTAAAAAGCAATACGCGAAACAATTTGAAATTAAACAATAGCAACAACAACAACAACAAAAATGGCAACTAACAGCAAAAGTAAAACCAAAACCGACCAACCAATTCAGCCATAAAATAAAATTTACCTACATATGTGTGTGTGTGTGTGTGCAAGTCCATGTGTGAGTCGTCCTGTGTGTCCGTGTGTCCATGTTTCCATGCTTATGTATTTGTATGAACATAAATGCGTATGTTGAATACATTCATTATTAAAAACAAACGCAAAACAACAAAAACAACACTTGCAAAAATTATTATTTTGCACCAACAAATTAAGTAGATGAGGGGCCAAACAGCGTACATAGATTTAAAATAAAACAAAAACGGAACCAGAACCAGAACCTGGAATAGAGAAAGAAAAAACTTTAAAAATATTCACAAAATTCACAAAACATGCTGAACACAAAACAAAAATATGCACTTGATTAAGCATAACCCAGCTAGCATTTAGAAGATTGTTTTTGAAAAAAAAATCATCCGCCTGAGTGTTTTTAGAGCAGTTTTGTTGATCAAAAACTGATAAGTGAGTTACACAATTAAAAAAGGACACAATAATGATTCGTGTCAATAAGTGAAATGGGTTCGATTTAAAATTCAATAAAAAAAATTGTGATAGCAATCGGAAATTAATCAACCAGACGTTTAAACTGCAACTATAATTTCCGGGTTTTATTATTAAATTCTCCTTATACTGAAGATTGACAAACACTTACTGAAAAAAAGGATCATGCAGAGGTTTGAAAAGTGATTGTAATTACGCATTTTATGATCATATTTTGCGTAGATAGATGATTAAAACCAGCTTCTCTATATAAATTTTTATTTACGTAAATGATGGCTATGTAATAAAGACCAATTTTGTTTTAAATAGAAAATTTTTCTTTGTTTTTTATCAAAAAACATAGGAATTCTTTACAAGATCAAAGAATAAACAAAAATATAGCAACAACATTAGCAATCAAAAAAATAAGAGATAAAAGATGTAAACAACCAACAACAAAGTGCAGCGAACAAAGAAGTAAACAAGCAAAAACAAAATGCATATAAGACATGCAAACAACAATAATGATAACAACTTTTCCGAAGGCCGTCATCCTCCTTCGAGAACATTTATCACATTGCTGATCCAGCGATATAAAAGGCAATTCAATGAGAATTCAATCAGTTTTGTTTGAACACATGAGATCGAGCTATAATTCAGTCAAACTTGTGTGCAGACAAGTTGCGTGTGAAAAAGTTTGTAAGCAAAGAAGAATAACTAAGAAGTATTGTAGCTTACAAAAAGGTTGTAAGCAGAGAAATATAACGAACAAGCACATATTGTGAAAGTTATCTTAATATACGTAATATAAGTTCGAACAGTGGCATAAAAGTAGTGCGGAGAATAAAGAATTGATTTAGAATTAAAAAGATATTTATTTTTATTTTATTTTCAATCTACAAACTCATATTTTTAAAGTTTTTAAAAGGTAAAAACGTAACAATAAATTCTTTATTTGTTACTTAATGTTCATGAGAACGTATATAATTTTTTTAAATCGCGGCAGTGTAAACGTGGGGCTCAGAAAACCGACTAAAAACACTTGAAGAGAGTAAAATACATTTTGAAATACGAATGATAAATGACTGAAATTATAATTATAAATTACGTAAAAACGAGTCCAAATTTGTACAAACATAAAAGGACTTCTAAACATACTAATAAATTACTCTTAAAAAAACTCACATGCGATTAAACGAAGACGGAAGGACGTATCGAAAAAGAATCACAAACGATGGTAAATAAGACTAGTAAATGATCAGAAAGTAATTCGAAAATTACTATGAAACTACTAGAAAAAGGTTCGTAAATTACTTTAAACTTACTATAGAAAATGACTCATGAATGACTTTTTAAGAAAAGTCGATCGCAAGTCACTTTGGTTCTCCCAACAAAAAAGTCTTTTATGATCAGAAAATGAACACATATTTTAGCTTCTTAATTGCACGAAAGAATAAAAAAAAACTCGAATTTGATTACAAATTTTCAAAAATGCTTGCTGGGAAACATGAGTATGTGTGTGTGTGTGTGTGTATGTATGACTCTATGTTTTATGCTTATGTATGAATATTTAATTTTACATGAACACTAATTGTTGTACACACACATATGGACATACATTTGGTCGGTCGGTCGGTCGGGCAAGCCTCCCTAAATGTACAACGTTCATAAATTGAAATGAATTACAATTTTTGCTGCAATAGATCATTAATTATTGACCACAAAACATACGGGATACCACAAATATGCAATATGAGGTATACACAATACATATACATATGCATACACATATATTGTATGCATTAATATGCACTCTTTTACACATAAGCACTCACTCACACTCACATCATACAGACACGCAGAGAGAGAAGGACTCATACGCATAAAATGATTGTTGACATACTCTTTTAAATACGCATTCTGACAGCCGTATTAACCACCATCATTGCGTACACAATAGAACATATGCACTCATACATGTACACTCACTTATACGCACTCACACATATGCTTGCATACATTTACATTCTTTGCATATGCAATGGCCACAAATATACTTACGACAGTCGTATATGTTTTCGGACATTTGTTTGCTAACAAAGCACAGTGGGCCTGCAGGTCTTCTTCTAATCGAATTATAAGGTTCTTTCAAAGGAATACCTGATATCGATTTGTTATTCCCACAACGCCAAATCCTTGATCAAAACTCTTAAAACCAAAGTGACCATTCGCCAGCATTTTGTCCACAATAAATCGGCATTCTGTAGTCCAATTTCTGGCTTCGGTATCACTGCAAACCTAAAAATACTGAACAGTACGGCTAACAGGCCCATTAATCTATTAATGTTCAGATCCTGTCCTTATAATATCGAGGCAAGATTTGGATGATAAGGCGACCATTTTTTTGTGCAACATTTTTAACTCTGCCAAGGAGAACCCACTGAAGAATGTACATGTGTACGCCAAGAACAGTGACATCATTGAGTGCAATCATGCTCTTTTAAAAGTGACACCATTCTGTAGTATATACCGATTAGTTAGGAACATATGTCAAGACAGATGCTGAAGTTTTCGGTGCCAGTGTTAAACATAGCGATCTGAAGGGTATACTCACTAGTAGTGTCTTAGTCGCAACAGAAGCAAAAGCTTTCGGTTCCAAAGTAAAATACTGCAAGCTCAAGGGCAATCTTAAGGGTATCTTCCACGCAGAACAGAACTCTGAATTGGAAAAACAAAAGAATTCATGGAAACGCCGTTGGTGAGCCATGAACCACTCTGTGGAGTAGTAAGATGTGGTAACCAAATTAGACTCGGAAGAAATCTTTACTTTTGTTAGCAATGAAAAAAGGCTTGAATCATGCGCATCAGACAATTTAGAAAAAATCTGAGATAATTAATTGGCGCTTTGACAGTTCATCTGTTTAGAATGAGGAAGGGATCATCTTAAACTATGCAGAGATCTGCATTGAATCGTTTTTCCGCTACTCATAAGTACTCATGCTATTTTGAGTATGAGTGAATCACCAGAATTGAAATTCAACTACTATGATTCATTCGTACTCGCTACAGCATTGATTTATAAGTACAGGTTGCAATGAGTATGAGTACAACGATAACATCAAACTCACAACATTCGAAATATGTTTGATTTATACGACTACTCATTCTGATTCATAAATTTAGAAAAGTACTTATAATACTTATAAGTGATTCGAGTGGCTCGAATCATTTATCAAAATTTACAGTCTTTGTTGTCGTTGCATATACAAACAAAGATGAAAGGAAAAACAACATGCAAAGCATACCCACAATCTTCTTGTGAGTATTACAGTACGCGAATCATACTTATTTTGTGGTTCTTGTTCATGCGTATTGTTAAGTATAAGTTCGACAAGCACTTCCAACTTTTGGTATGAGTAGTATGAATATCATATTAAAATAAGTATGAATGCGTATAAGTATCAGAAATTATAAGTATGACTCGAATCTACTCATCGAGTAGATCTCTGGTTCTGTAGGACATTAGGCTGCCTAGGTGGTATGTTTTGCAGAATATTGTTGCAGACTTAAGAGTTTCGGAGAGCTATATCCAATGCAAGAAGAAGCATGTACTCTATTAAGTTCTGATGCAGCTCAATACTGCTGTATTCGAAAGAAAATTCCAAGATCTTCGGTCCAGTGCGAGTTGACGATGATTACCGCATCCGATTCAACAGTGAGCTGTATAAGCTCCTCAACGGCATAGACGTTGTAGAGCGTAATAATATCCAAAGGCTGCGCTGGTTCGGCCATGTCGCTCGAATAGAGGAAGATGCTCCGGCGAGACGGGTATTTGTTGCCGTAATCTGCGGAAGCCAGCATTGAAATGAGCTAATCGGGGAAGCCTTGTCATCGACTGGTGTGACCAACTGACGTAGGGGCGTAAGCAGCAGAAGCGCTTGGAAATATGAGGTGTTACAGGCCGAAGTCCGGGTTGTTAATGATGGCCAATTAAGTGAGTATATTCAACGCAGAATCTGCGCCACTGAGCAATTGGGTAATGATTTCCTTATCTGTATCACCGATATGAGCTTTTCCATGAAGAGAACATTGTTTAGAGGATTAACATCCAATAACTCAACTGGTCCTGCTGTGCCTGCAGTCTCTGTAACCACTTTTCAATACTTTGTAGTACAAACTCTGCAAAACTTTGCCATAAAAGCTTATGCTATTAAACGTTCTTTTAATTACCTTCTATCACCACTGTCCGCTGTTTTAAATGCATTTGAAAATGTAACTGTAAAATGGCAGGCACCACAGTGGTGCTGAGAGCTATAGAGAGAGAGTAGTTCAGCATAAAAGAAAACCCCTTTTAGCCACAAATTTTAAATGACAACCAATTATTTTGAGGCAATAATAGGGAATATTCATCTACAGCCTCACACCAAAACTGGTCATGCGTTTACATGTGTGTGGACACGGATAATATGGAGCTTAATTATGGGTACCTACAGCTGTATAGCATACCGTAGAGAAACGATACAAAATGTTTATAATTTTGTGGCTATTAGCCGGTTGTCATTAATGGATGGCGATTCTAAAAGAGCTGACATTACTTCATAGTGACAGACAGAGAGACAGAACAAAAATAAAAATGCTTTGCATCATCACTAGCATGGTTAGGACATAATTTTTTACAAAAACTATTCAAAATAATGGCTTCAGAGAGGATATGTGGAAATAGATTTTGATTTTCGTAAATAAATGGTTAATGAATGAATGAATGAAGGATGGAGTGGAGTGGAGTAGAGTGGAGGTATTGCAGTGTTAATGTTTGATGTTCTCATAAGCTTTTTCAATAAAAATAGAAATGCTTTTTGGAAAACGTTTTCGATCGAATAAACAGAAAAACAAAAACCGAAAGAATTATTGAAATGGCCTCGTGGAAACAGAAATAAAAAAATAATTTCCAAAAGTCTTATCAATATAAATACGCTGTTTTTCTCTCCTGCTCTCTTTCTCTCTCTCTCTCTCTTTCTTTCGCTTTCTCTTCTCTTCAAATATTGAAACGATAAAAACCTAAAAATATTATTATTTTAGTGTTGTTGTCGCCTTTATTGCTGCTGATGTTATTTTTATTGATGATTTTGGCCATAGAGTATAGCATACCTTCCCCTTCCCTAATTTCGAATAGAAAACCATTTAACCATCAAACCAATGGTGACACAAACATCAATATCAAGAGCTGCAGCAGCAGCAGCAGCTGTAGAGCTAGCAGCAGCACTAACCTAACATTTAATGTTTGCCTATCTACATGATGCTGCACAGAGTTTAAATCTCCATATGAAATATACGCCCATTGCCTATGTTTTTTTCTTTTTTCTTTATTTTTGTAATCTTTTTTATGTTCTCATGTTTTTTTTTTCAATTCGATAAGTTTTTTTTTTATTTTTATTTTCTATAAATTTTTTATCGAAAATATTTCACACGTACATGGACGTACGTACGTTGCCCTTATTTGATATACAAATGCGGCATTAAAAATCATCACTGAGTGAACGATAATACGAACCCAGCAACAGCAGCACCATTGTCAACCATCAACAAGAGTAGCAACAACAACAACTACACGCCATATACACCCATATTTTTAACACTTTAATATCCAGAAAAGCCGATTTAAGAAGGGGTACGAGGGGTTTTAGAGAAATAAAAATTCAAGCCATTTTAAGGGCTTTCGTTTTTACACGTTTGTATAAAGGATTACACTAAGCTTTAATGGATCTTTTAACAGAATTTTACTGAGAATGTCCAATGCCCAGGGGGAATTAAATTTTATATGTTCTGTAGTTCAGTAGTATAATAGTTCTTACCTTGGAGAATCACTTGGCCATGCTCTTCATTTTTAATATTTTCCTGTTCTTGCTCTTGTATAAACACTTGTGAGTGGCGTATATGGATGATACTCTCTGCAGTGGGCAGCAATAAAAATCTGACAATCGATAACGAAACTAATGGTTCCTGAGAACAAAGAGTGTACAAGAATTCGACAACATGTAAGCTTAACAGAAGCATTAACAGAGCACTGTTAGCTGTTTAACAGTAACTATTTGAACAAGCCGCCTTATTTAGGACAAATACTATGAATCTATGAGCACATGTCATACTCAAAGAAAGATTCCAAGGCCAATCAGCAACATAGTCCCATATAAAGCGATACTGTATTATAAAAAAAAAATTGTCTTCGGAACTATAAGTTTTGGATTGAAAATTCTCTAGAAAATTAGTGGCCATTTTGTAACATATAAGAAATAACACAACATACAGGATATATGCATATGGCAGTCCAGAGGGTGCTCTTTCCAGCAATGGTAGTGGGATGCTGAAATAATTTTGTGAGTCGAGATCTTGAATTTTAAAAAAATCGATTTTTGTCCAAAAAGTACACGAAAACTCTTTTGAAAATCAGTGGCCATTTGCGAACATATAAAAATAGTAAACCGTACAGAACCTACCGTGGTCTAGAAAGTAGTGTGTTGGCTTATTATACGTAAAAGCCAGGGTTCGAGTCCCAGGCCAGACATCAAAACAAAATATACAAAAAATATATCTTCGGCAATTTCCTCTCATCAGATTTCTGATAAAAACTCTGAGAGTAAATAAAATAGCCATGAAATGTTTCTCATAAAATCTGTCGTTCGAAGTCGACTTTAAACTGTAGGTCCCGCCACTTATTTATAAAATTAACACACACAACATAAGTGGTGTGAGAAACCAGGTCAATAATCCTGACTGATGGGTTCTAATGACCAATTATGTATGTATATGTATGTAAACCATACAGACTATACAAACAAATGCTAGTCCAGAGGATCCACTTTCGAACCGTGGTAATGGGATAGCTGGAATATTTCCGCTCTCCATCCCCACTAACCATCTTTTACATTTCAACACTTCTGTTCCCAAATAATAATTATCACAACAACTATTATCAATAGGCTGAAATAATTGCAAAGTATTGGCGTAATCTATTATTGTCGCTGTTAACCAGTTAACAGTGCTCTGTTAATTGCAAAGTTTACCCTGTTAGAGGCAACAAGTGGCGTTGCTAAAAGTGTGGGTTTGTGTCTTTGTTTATTAAATTCGAATTTATCTTCACGCACACTGTCATTACATGGGTGCTTACTTAACAAACTAAAGCTATTTTAAGGCTTCCAAGAGCAGAATTCTACGTAAGACTTACAGACCAATCTGTAACCATATGCTGTATAAGTTAATACCGCAAGTTTCACTAAAAAGCATTGACAGCGTTGGCTAGGCTAGGCTATGGTGTATGAGTTTGTGATGATACTACAGCAAGAGAGGTTTTTGTTCAGTCATAATGCCACAGAAATTCTTAGCAGGAAGTAAGGGCAGCATGTAATGCATAGATCAGATTGATCAGGTCCCGCTTGGTGTAAAAAATTGGAAAAAATGTACACAAAATCCCAGCACGTAGAATTTTATTTTATCCTAAGAAACCTGTAAGAAGGAGATGGGGTCCTAATCATAATCATCCATAAACACCATAATTTCTTTATAATAAGCTTCTCTACACGGATTATGACAGCAGTTGCTTGGAGTTGCTTTATTTAGTACCACTGCTGTGAAGTACAACAATCCATAATGAAGTCAGTGTCAGCTATCCAATAGTGATTTAAGCTAGAGTTCAACGAGAATATATTTTCCCTGCAAATGCTATTCAATATTGTACTTTATTGCTCCACTGAATTCACTGAAATGAATGAATACACACGATAAAGGTGAGAACCCAGATTGTAAACTGAACATCTTCACTATAGAGGGGGGTGTGTCTTCTGGCACAAGGATTCGATGATACGCAACGAAAGTTAGATTGTCTTTAGAGCCATAAGATACAGGCCTCACAAAAACTAAGATTGCTGTGAGGTTTTATTAACGCTTACACAACTAATCAAGGTTAAGTTAGGTTAGCTTAGGTTAGAGGACGTGTACTTGTCAATTGTGACAAGTACAGTACCCGGAGGTCGAATTGACCTATTGTACAACTTCCTATCTTATCACACCACTAGTGTTGTGTGCGTTAATTTTACACATGAGTAGCGGGACCTACAATTTAAAGTCGACTCCGTTCGACAGATTTTTGAGAAGCTTTTCATGGCAATTTTTACTCTCAGAGTTTTTGTCAGAAATCTGCTGAGAGGCAGTCGCCGAAGAAATATTTTTCATATTTTCGTTTTGATGTGTGACCAGGGACTTAAACTCGGGCCTTTCATCTAATGAACCAACACACTACCTACTAGACTACGGAGACTAATCTCCAAACTTGAAAGAAATATTAAGCGAACGAAAAATCCTTCATTATAAAGTCGTCCAGCTATTTCCAATGAGGGAGGCATAAAAAACAGAATAAATGCAGGCAATCAATCATTTGTCAACAACAAACAAATAAGATCATCTAGTCCACACTGCAAACGGATGAAGATGTTGCCATCGGCTACATGTATGGCAGCAGAACGACCTTGTAATGGTTCTAGATAGGTGGGCAGAGTTGGCTGCCCAGCCAAGACAATTGCATGGACACACTTAGGCCGCATAGAGCCAGCCCATTGTGTTACTACAGTTTTCCGTTATCCTCGAAACCAGGTGACTCGGAGCTCCTGATGAAGCGATTTAAACTGCCAATGTCAATCTTTAACAGTTCCTCTAGATCATCCATACAGCAAAAGAGTGTGAGATATCGGACTTCAAATATTGCGTATGTTAACAGTGTCTGGGTGGAACGATGGATGATGGATGTTGTGGAAAAATGGGCTATCTCAGGTTCCAAAATTATTTGGGAAATACCACTTACGGGGTTTTAGTAGGGACACCGTAGGCTACAATTTGTATATTGTGGGATATGTGCAGCAAGTCCCATTTTTCCACAATATCGATCAGCCTAACCAGACAATCCGATACATTTTATGTTGATCTTTTTCAATTTTCAAAAGATTTTACCGAATTACTAGAATAGCTGTTCCACTCAGGAATGGAATAGGTGTTCCATTCTCTGATATCGTATACATATTTGGATCATTTCTTACTTGATTATTTTCTGTTAACCACTTAACATTGCTCTGTTAACTTTAACATTAGCTCTGTTAAAAATTTTGGTTTTTGTCTTTGCTAGTTAAATTGAAATTTATCTTCACAAACATTTGTAGAAAGCAGCCAAGCACTTCTTTCTCCTCTGGCAAAGAGCCGGCCAAGGACCCAGTAGGTGAAAGACAGTTTTCTCCACTTCTTCAACTCTATGGCTTTTGCAGAAAACGCTGCTATGATCCTTAAAATAATTGTCGAATGCAATGTATAGTGGTTTAATCTTCCTCCTAACACGGTAAACACACCGTATAACGCTGATGTTGGATGGAATTTTAGAATTGGAATCAATATAGAAGACCATGGCCTCTACTGTTACATATTACAGGTTTTTTGTCCTAAAGATTCTAAATTATCTTTAATGGGGCCCTTTTGAAATGTGCTCTTTAACTCTTTCCTGCCACGTTTTTTATTTTATTTTCTCTACGATGTAATTCTCATAGAAGACCACAATGTATTCAAACATTTTCCTGTTGTTGTTTTTATATATTAAATGCTCACATCGTGGTATTTGCGTAATGTTTGTTAAGGATTTTCTACAGAATTTATTTTTCTATCCCTTTTCATTGCTTTTTATTTGCACTTCAACTCGTTACTTACTTTCCCTTCCATCGCAAGAATTTTCCTCTGACGGGTTTTCCTTTTTCTTTTTTTTTTTTCTCTTGTCGCTGTCAGCTTTTATATCAATTCGTATTTAATATTTGCCATCTTATGAATTTTTATGGGCTCTTCCTGCTATGCCACTGCTTCCAAATGCCGCCGAAAACTACAAAAACAAATAAAGGAAAGGGAAATTCATGTTCAATATTTTGTATTCTTAACGCGATTCTATGCAAAAAAAAAAATTTCGTTTTTTTTTCCAAGAATTTTTTTCAATTTTTTTGTTTTCTTTTTGCCTTTTTAACGACAAGCATTTGTCAAAACCAAGAATGAACGATAACAACAACAATCATGCCTCTTGTATCCTGTGTGTATGTACCATAAGGATGTTGCTTGTCATTGCCTTAGAATTGACTTTAAAAGATCGTTTCGTTTGGTATTATGGGTTGAAGCTAAGGTTTGGCAAAATATAATAAAGAATTGATAAGCAAATGGTAATTATAAAAGAAGCATACTTATTTGGATTTCTTTTGAAAAAAAATAAAGCATACTTTTGGCCAACTAAAGCTTAAAGTTTTTTGTTCAACAATTAACGGAAGAGACCCGTCCTTATGCAATATATTCATTCATTCTAAAGAAATATAGAATTAAGTAGACTTAAAGTTTTCTTTTCTGAATTTAAAATTATTAAAAGACTTTTATTTTTCTCCATTTCAGGTGAGTTTGTTGATTCCTTTAACCGATCAGTGAAAAAATCTGTAAGTAAGTATTTAAACTTTACTTTAATTCAGTTGCTATGTCTGCAATTTAAAATAGAAATAAACTGTAAACGATTCGGATTCCAATAATGAAAATTTTATAAAAATGTTTTGCCTTAAAAGTATGCAATGAAAATTTTTAAAATAATTTACTTATAAGTATGAAACGAAAAATTTGAAAATAATTTGCTTATAAGTATGCAACGAAAAATTTGAAAATAATTTGCTTATAAGTAGGAAACGAAAAATTTTAAAATAATTTGCCTTTAAGTATGCAATGAACAATTTTAAAATAATTTGCTTATAAGTAGGCAACGAAAAATTTTAAAATAATTTGCTTATAAGTATGCAATGAAAAATTTGAAAATAATTTGCTTATAAGTAGGCAACGAAAAATTTTAAAATAATTTGCCTTTAAGTATGCAATGAAAAATTTTAAAATAATTTGCTTATAAGTAGGCAACGAAAAATTTTAAAATAATTTGCTTATAAGTATGCAATGAAAAATTTGAAAATAATTTGCTTTAGGTTCTACTGCGAAAAGTTGTTAAGCTTTTAACGTAGTCTGCTAGTTTACTATAAGATAGGTCGACAGTTCTGTGTTTAAGTTTTTCACTTACTTACTTACTAAATTGCTTATTACAACTCTTTAGTTAAGATTAAAACCATGTTTCTCACATCATCCATGTTAAGAGTGATAATTTTAAAGCAAGGATGGGTCTATATTTTATGGACTTGGAAGTAAAGATTTTACAGCTCATTTCTTGGATAGAATTATGGACCTCTTAAAAGCATGAAAAATCACAAAACATTTAAATTTAATACAGGTTTGTTACCTAGATATCGTGTTAATTCTTGTATAAGACTACACCGTTGGAGCTGAAAGTGGCAACTACTCTCTTTGTTTTTAAGTTTATTAAAAATCTCTGGAACTTTTTACTTGCCATGTACTTGGCGGTCTTCTTTACATACTTAATTTATCATTATAACCCTTCAGTCAGGATAACAACCTAGTTTCTCACATTACCCGTGTTGTAGACTTATGTTGATTTGTATTATTGAGTGCCAGGACCTACAGCTTAAAGATGACAGACAAGGATGAGGTTAAAGTATTACACTTAAGGGTTCAATGTTAATAATTTTTTATGTCACTGTCCGTTTTTTCTGACTATTTACTAGATTCAGTTTAGAAACTGATAGACCTCAAGAACTGCAAACGGTGTTGACTTGCTCGGGGAATACCTTTAGAAGAACAAATTAATCACGCGAGTCATAGTCGCCAATTGTTGTTACGGCCCTTCTTTTTCTTTGACTTTTGACTTCAAGACGAGTATGCTCGTCGTTGGCAATAGGAAGGCACAAGGACTCGATATCCTTTTGCGTATTTGCATACATTTTAGTAGAAAACCAAATAATAAATCACGCAGATGGACAAAATAAAGAAGATGGAATAAAACGAGACTCGTTGCGAAAGTTGGCAACGTTTAGAAATTCACTATTTTTGATTTAGCTTTTAATATATTATAACAAGCAGGCTTTAGTTGTTATAATATATTAAAAGTGCGACGAGTTTACTCGTCTTGGCAATGCGCGATACTCTGTGAAAGGCTAGTATACTCGTCCTGGCAATGCGGGATACTCTGTCAAAGGCGAGTATACGCGTCCTGGCAATGCGGGATACTCTGTCAAAGACGAGTATACTCGTCCTTGGCAGCGAATGTATTAACTAACAACACTTTGAATTTTTATGGTCCAGAACACCAACGCAAATACTAAATTTTTTTTATTATTACAGCGGCTATCCCACAACTCCTTGACCACCACAGTATTTTTCATTTTTGGTTAACGTGTCTTTTTGTTTTTATGCTTAACTCCTTGTAACCTTTTGTCTTTCAATCAAATCAAAAATCCTCCCACCTTTATAACATACATAGTCAACCTTCATAGGGTTAACAAAAATACAAGGATTTGTTAAATGTCAATGATGTGTGAGTCTCAGATATTAGCGCTGTCAACAGCTTAATGTGTGCTGGCCTTAATTATAATGAGCCCCGTATTGTTAGCATAACATTAGGGTGTTTAACCTTGTCGTCAAGGCTTGTATTTTTAGAATTTAAAGCTAATTTTTGTTGTTTGTTTTCATATCCTTTTTAGCCAACATGGTGAAACCAAAAGCAACGCAACCAATTGCCTATATTACCTCCTTCTATGCTCTTCATGACAGATGACATAAAGGCTTTAGGATTTTTTTTTTCCTACAAGGAAGATATCAAAAATTATTGCCAGAAAGAAAGCAACAACAACAAAAACAGAGAGACTAAAAATAGACGAAAAAAATTTTCAAACTCCAAGTATTAAATAAGACTGGTTATGGCTCTTAGAGGGGTTTATCCTCCTCTTTCATTCTCTCTTTCTCTCTCTATTGCTTTGTCTGCTTTAGAGTTTCTTGCAGTTGTAGGTTGTTGAGCACAAGGCAAGTTTAAAATATGAAATTTATTGTCCTTGTAGTTGACTATATTGAAAGACAAAGAGAGAGAGAGAGTGAGCAAGAGTGAGAGTGAGAGTGTTGCAAGGAGCTAGATTATAGCCTTGTTGTTGTATTTATTCATACGACAATGCCATGGCAATTGTACATACAACGTGTATTAATAATTTCTATTATATTTTTTTATTTAGAAAGGGTTTAGAAAAGCTGGGGCGAGGGAATAAAAAAATTGACAAAAAATACAGAAAAATCGTATCGTTAAGGAACACGTTTAATGTGAACGTGTGTTCTTTTGGTCGAGCGTGCTTTGCGTGCTCAATAAAATTTCATTTCAAAAAAAAAAAAACAAAAACAAAAAATTATATTCATTCAGCGACAGTAAATTGATGTTATTTGTTATTCCAGCTCGTTTTGTTCCATACTGCTGCGTTTATTTCCTTTTTTTCCTGGCATTAAAGTTGAAAAATTATCAACAATAAGCCCCCACATTATCCCTTTATGCCTATTTCCAACCATCCATCTCTTTTTTCTTTTCGCTTTTAAAGAAAAGGCCCAGTTAACCAGTAACCACCACTACAGCCAATGCTATGTACTCTGTACAACTGTATTCACAATATACGGTTGTTCTTAACTGGGTCGACCAACCTTTAAACAATGATTTGCTTTTCTTTCATTCTCTTTTACTGGCAGATACTGCTTTTGCGTTCGTTCCGTTCATTCTGTTCTTTCCTTTCGTGGCGGCTCTAGTACTCCCTGGGGAGCTAATAAAACTCGTAACTGGGCCACGAAGGACTAAAAAGTACTTTCTGTTGTTGTTATTGTTGTTTTTACTAAAGTTAACTTTATATGGAGCATGCACCAACACACACACACACACACACTGACACTCACACATTTCCCGTCTTTTTTCGCCATATTTTTCTGTTCTGTGTTTTTTAATGTTTTCATATATCATTGATGTTTACGGTACATATACTCACTTGCTTTTTAAATACAAACACACACACACGTACTCACACACATATGCATATATTCATACGCATACACTCATCCATATATTTACACGCATTTCAACAAACTATCCGTAAATCCATGTGCATAAGAGAAAGAGGGAGAGACAGACAGAACAGTAAGAATTTACTGCATGTCTCTCTGTCTGTGTGTATATGTGTGTGTGTGTATTAATGAAGACTTGATTCCCGTTCCCTGGTTGCCATACTTTTAACAATGCAAGTATTTAAGGAATAAAGGAATTGAATTCAACCATTCCCGGCTTCTAAATAATTGTTAAAGGAATGCAAAGCAACATGCTTGCACTTAACCTTGCACCACATTGCAAAAGCTTACAACAATCACTTGAATTGGTTCTTAATTGTCAGAGAATCCCACCGACAATCGAATTAGGACATCTTTTGCATTTACAGGCAGGACAACAGTGATATTTAAAACTAGATTTTGAATACAACACCAAGAAACGATTTAAATCACCAGAGGCCCATAAAAGCAAGCTTAAATTAAGACTTAACAACGAAAGACTATCCGACTCTATTGATTGATTTTTTAAGGTTGGCTGCCTGGTTGGTCTTTTAAGTAAATTTCTAACCACACTGGGAAAATATTCATTTTCCTGTTTACTCCAATAGAAGCATATTGAAATGTAATGTTCACTATTAGCCTTCTCCTCTTCCGCTAAACATTTTTTGAGTTTTTTTAGATCCGCCAAATAACTTTTTTTATTTTTGAAAATGCTGTAAACAAAAACTACTGAATATTTTATCAAATTTCTTTTTTTATTTGAAATTACAATTCTTTCGGTTAATAATGGAAAATAATTTCATTTAAATGGCTGTCTCGGATGGCTATGCAGTAGCCTATACGCTCGGTCCAATTTTTAAGCACATTATCGATTGTGTGCAGCTATATTTCACCAATGGCTTCTCGAATTTTGTCCTGTAAAGGGTCAATTGTCTCCCGATTATTGGCGTAACACTTATCTTTGACGGCACCCCACAAATAATAGTCCAACGGTGTTAAATAGCAGCACCGAGGTGGCTAAACGACATCAGCTCTGCGGCTAATAAAGCGATCTGTAGCTTCACCTGTGTGGCACGTAGCGCAGTCCTGTTGAAACCAAATCTTGTCAATATCCTTCTCTTCAATTTTTCCGAAAAAAATTTGTTCAACATAGCCCGATAACGATCGCCATGGACTGTAATTTTCGAAGAAAAATTGCGCAATTATGCCTCTAGACCAAAATCCGCACCAAGTTGACTTTTCAATGTATGCGTGCGGGTTTTCTGTGCCCCAAATGCGACAATTTTGGCTTGTTTACATACCTGCCAAGATCAAAATGAGCTTCATCTGAAAAGATGATTTTTTTGTGTCAAAATCGTGATCTTCTGTTAGACGATCGCAGGACGACTTACCGAAGAGAAAACGCATATTTCCTAGCGTTGTTCATGCGTATACACAACCATATTCGTTCAGAGGAAAGATAAAACGAATTATCTGTCAAATCAGACATGAACGCAGTGTTACCATTCACGAAATAAACACTAGAAAAAAAACGTTGGATCCGATAGAAGGTGAAGGGGATCTGTAGCTTCAATTCCAACCAGAACATCTGATTTGTTCCGGTTGGCTAAAATCTTGTTGAAAGAAGACAATAACGAACACCAGTTTGCAGCACGTTAAAACGTACTATCCAACACAATATTTGCCTGGATTTCAAACTATTTAGATTATCTCCACTACAGGATGCCATAGGCTCTTAGTTAGTATATTGTCTGGATTCGACCCAATCTCAGACATCTCAAATTGAACAAAATACTGAAAAAATCTTTCATTCAGCGACTACCAGCCTGAGTCTTTTGGAATGTAAATAAAATAGCCACGAAAAGCTTCCCAAATCTGTCGTTGAGAGTCCTCGTTGAATAATAGAAACACAACCAACGTGTGGTGGTGTGCGAAGCTAGATTGCTGTCTTGACTAAATGACCAATAAGGTAATTGAATTATAGTTTACGTGGCCTAATACATTTCTTCGGAAGTATTTAGTCGCTTATACTTGTTCTTTTCATTTCTTTTCGTTTCCCTAAGGAATGGAGTTCTGGTATCATAGCATTTCACCCCAATTTTGTGTGCCTGAAGGTTAATTCGAATTTGAAAATCCAAAACGCAATCCATGAGTTAATAGAACAAAATTTGCCCTTAACCGAGCACTGTTAGCTATTTAACAGTATCCATTTGTTTAAGAGCTAATTTTGGCAAATACCCTAGGTTGAAAAGAAAGGTTCTGAGGCCTCTTGATGTAATCAGCAACATAGTCACATATAACATGATATGGTTTTGAAAAAATTCACTTTCAAAATATCAATTTTTAATTGAAAATTTTTAGAAGATCAGCGGATATTTTGGAATATTTAAGAAATAGCACGCCATACAGACTATACAGACAAATGGTAGTCCAGAGGGTCCTCTTTCGAACCGTGGTAGTGGTATAGCTGTAGTAAATCCGTCCTGTATCTCCACCAAACATCCTTTACATTTTAACACTTTTGTCCACAAATAATAATCATTATAATGGGAATTATATTTTATGTCAATAGTCTACAATAATTGTAAAGTAGAAGACTAATCTACAATCGGCACTGTTACAGAGTTAACAGTGCTGTGTTAATAGCAAAGTTTACTTTGTTAGTGACAAAAAGTGGCGCTGCTAAAAGTGTGGATTTGGTCTTTGGTTTTTAAATTCGAATTTATCCTCACACACATTCCACTTTCCTGTATTTAATAGTACATTCCTGTTTTATTTTATGTTGTCGACTGCAAAAGATAAAATTTTTAAAGAAACAACAAAAATATTTTGCTCTATTGAGGGTTAAACATTAAAATCAGCCTTTGCATATGCTTTAAAAAGTAGTTTTCTTTACTTGGCAATCTTATCCCCTTGCCATTATGCTTTAACACCTACAAACACCGACGATCTCTCTCTCTCTCTCTCTCTCTATCTTTCGAGATTTCATGTTCTGCATATGAATAGTAAACAAATACAACAAAAAACAAACAATGCATATATAAATACTCGTTGCTCTTCTCTTCTCTCTTTTTTTTAATTTTTATTCATTTTTCTGTAATTTTTTCTTTATTTTGTTTTCATTTTTTTTTTTTTTTGTTCAAGTTTTTTTTATTCTTCCTTTAAATAAAGGGGGTGTTGAAATCATTCATTCAAATAAAATGAAATTTAAAAAAGGAAATAACAACAGCAGTAGAAGAAGAAAAAACAACAACAACAAACATGAAATAATGCTTTTCAAAACCAATGACCTGTAACGTATTTTTTTATTTTTTGTTTGAATTTTTTTTTTTTTTATTTTAAATTGTGGAAAAACAAAATCTTTTTTTACCCTCTCCTATGCCCTATGCAATCCGTTCAGTCTTATGCAATGCATATGGAATTAATTTTTTTCTTGCCATTCTACACAGTCTTTAAGGTTTTATGGAAAATTTAATATAATTTACAGGAAGGATATACGGTTTAAATATTACAATTTAAATGCAATATTTATTACTCTGCCCCTAGAAGGTCCTTAATATTTGGGTCATTTTATTTAACTTGTTGGTTTCCCATCTACATATGTATGTGTGTGTGCGTTTTGTCATCTGAATATCCTATTTATGTTGCAAATTATAACCGTAATTAACTATTTTAAGTTGTGTTTTATATCCTCTCTTTCTCTCTCTCTCTCTCTCTCTCTAATTATCTCCCTGTCTTCTTTTTGCTTTCTTTGGTAGTTTCTGCATTTGACTTGTGTTGTTTGGTAATTGAATTAATTAGAATTCTGTGCATAACTTTAGGCTGTAATATTGTTTATTAAAATCTGTGTATACAAATTTTATGTTTTATGCCAAGCATATTTAATTTATTTCTCTATTTATTCTTTCTTCCTACTTTTTCTTGTTGTTGTTGTTGTTGTTGCAAAATTAGTTTAAATCTTCTTAATCTAAATAAATCAATTTTTGCCACCTTCCTCTCTCTCCCTCCCTCTTTTTCTCTATCTATCTGTTAGACATTCATTATAATTTTAGTCATATTCAAACGTGATTTTCTGATTTTCTCAAACCCCCATCCCTCCCTCACCATTGTTTGTCTATTTATACGCCTAAAATCACAACAATCGCATTTGATTTTTTCCTTGTTTCGTTCATATCTAAGGGGCATACATTTAGGCTGTTGAATTGATTATAATAATTTAATGGCCTACTTAAAGTGGATTATTTGTGCTTTAGCCTACCTTCAGGCTTTATGTTAAACGTTTTGCATTAACGTTTTGTGCTCTTCTTCTTCTTATATACATGTTCAATGTGTTATTTTCTAAAGTTTTTGCTATAAATTACAGCATAAGTTCAGGCAGGATATGTTGAATATTTTCTGTAGCATACTGTAGGTATAAAAAATTTTTTAATAATTAAAATAAAAAGTTTTATTTGATATTCTTTAGAAGAATTATCTTTTTAACAAGGGAAGAGAAGTTTTAAGAGAAAAGAAGATTACAGGTCACTGTTTAATCGCTACAAAAAATCTGGATCTTCAGTATAATGACCCTTAAAGACTCTGCTTCTTCTCTATTGCTGCATATTAGCAGGGAGAGTTCCAGAGATTAAACTTTATTACAGAATTCATTTATTGCGTTACTAAAGTATGCTAGTAGAATACTGCTTGATTGGTAACGCTAAATTCAATTATTTTCAGTCTGTCAACTTCTAGAATCTTATTGTTGCTTTATCATCGTCATATTTCTAAGGAGCCGTGTTCTTATGAATTTTTTTTCTTTTTTTTGGGAAACTTCCCTTTCCTTATCTTTTACAAGTGTACAGCAAAACAATAGTCATTGTTACAAAAAGAAAAAACAAATTTTAATGATTTACCAAATTTTGTGAAAACTTAAATTCAAAATGTGTAACAACTGTAGCATGCTTTACGGCAATTCATTTTCCCCCTTTATGTTTCATTGGTGCACTACATTATCCTGATATTAGATTGTTTGTTTGTATTGTATTTTGTTGTTTTGTTTGGTAGAAAAAAGTTTTTAAATTTCTAAATCTATTTATTTAAAGCAATGAACTTTTAAATCCTCTTAGCCAAGATTATTACTCCATAATAAATATTTCGTTCATACAATATGAGTTAAGATAAGTTGAGATGTTTTGGGTATTATGAGAGAAAGATATTCTTCTCTTATCAAATTTTATTATGAAAGTATTATAAACTCTTATTTATAATATGTTGCAAGCCTGAAAGTATACACTATACATTGCTAGCCTTGAAGTATACACTAATAGGAAATATGGAAAAAAATTAAACCCTTTAGGGAAGGTAAGCAAGAGCTTACGAGAAAATTTCTATGAGATTTTAAAAGAAGTTTTCAGTAAATATTGGGTGTAAAAATGTTGGGTGTTAAAAGTATAAATATTTAGAAAATTCTTGTTAAGATTGAACGTCTTGAACCCAATCGCCTGCCTTTGAAATATCCTTCAAAATTGAGAACATTAAAATGGCGTAGCTTTAGCACTGAACCAAAATAAGTTCCGATGTGTTTGCAGCTTAAGAAGTAAGAAAATTATCCAGGAACAATGCTTTGGTATTTAAAATTTGACGTTTTCGAAACCAAAAAGACTCCGTTGTTTAGACCATTGCATTTCATTATATTTCAGAACCAAGTTCCGATAAAAAAGGGCCAGTATATAGACTCCAAAATTTCATTTGGTTATCAAAGACACAAACCCTTTGTAAAAGATATATCATCTGTAATTTTCATAAACAGAGACTCCCGAAATGAAAAATTTCATTTTCTGTTCAATTCTCTTCAGAAAATATTAAAACTTTAATATTATTTTAAAGAAAAATCAACCTTAAACACCCTGTAAATTTTATTTATGGCATGAAAATTTTGTTACGTTAGTTTTTTTTTCATTTTTTATTGCATATGTTAAAGGGAGCACCTGAAAAAAGCCTCCCTGGAAATGTTATATGGGGTCGTTTATTTTGTTTTATTCTCTCTTTTTTTTTCTTCTCTGTTTTCCACCGTATTTATGTTCATTCTGCCGACAACCTTAATGTCCTCTGCACTTTAAACTCAAATTGCCAGCATTTCAAGCCACTAGACACAACGACAACAGAAATGGCGTACAGCAACAACAACAACACAAAATTGCAAGTTTTCTCTTTTCTTTCTTCAGTTCTTAAAACAAACAAAAAAAGAAAAAAAGGAAATTGTTGTTGCGTGCTTGGCGGCGTTTTTAAAGTTGTATTTTTAATGTCGCCTTAAATTACTCAACAAAATAAAAGAAAAACTTTAAAAAGGAAAATGAATTTCAAAAAGTAAATATAAAGACCAGAGATATTTTGTATGTATTGTTAAATAAAAAAAAACAACAACAACAGCAAACAAAACAATTTTTAAAAAAAATTCAAGAAAATCCCCTAAAGTATGCTTTAATAAATACACACATATGTTCTTTCCCTAGCATATGTAATGGCAGAGAGATGAAATAATAAAAAAAAACTTATGTTGGAAATAATAATCATCACAAAACTATATTTTTCTTTTAGTAAAATATCAAAAAAAAGAAAAACGAAAAATTCTATCCCCTAAAGTAGGCTTTAAAATGTATTCTCTTACAAAAACTTAAGATACAGAAGGAACGAAATATTTTATTTTTTTGTTAAGAAAAAACCAACCTAAAGTCAATGACTGTTTATTTCTTATACTCCACACGTGTCTGTGTATATATGGGATAGTGCCTGTGTGTGGTTTATTTAAAAGTGTAAGTGCGTATACGTATACGGCTTATTGAGTTAGTCAGGTCACGATGTAGACTCTTATGATTGTGAATTACTTTTAAAATGAAATTATCCTTAAAGACACGTCTATGGCTACATTAAGTGTATTAAAACAATCTACATACAATTACACACATACATACATACATACACACACACATACATACATGTGTTTAAATAAAAATCCCTCTGCTTACATGCCGCCGACTCTCTTTTTAATTTATATAAACATTTACACATACAGGAGCATGAAAAGAATCTCATTAAAGGCAGAACTTTTTAAGACTTTATTCCTTGAGAAGTTTTAATTTTTTAAGAAAATTTTTACAGCCTAAGTTAGGGTAAGTGTTGCACTAAAAATAAGATTAAAAATGAATACCAGGTTTATCATGAGTACATAGTACCAGACTGTTACTTACTCACTTTCTTAATTGGTCATTACAACCCTTTAATCAGGATCACACCACCCTTCAATGGGCCCTTGACAAGAATTCTTACATGGCCTCTTCGATTTAATCTCATAAGAGATGAGTTCTCGAAAAACGACTTTACTGTGAGATGGTTTTGCTAGGTTCTGTCTGATCACTAATTCAAATTGTATTGAGCATCAGTTTTTCCAAGGGCCACGAATTATTTTATTCAGCATCCAAGAAAAAATTTAAATTCAAAGTTGTTAGATTTGGTTAGAGCCGACTATGGAATCTAAGTTCTACTTAGACCCGAGATAGGCATACTGTGATAATCTAAGTTCTTATACAATCTGTTAAAGATTCCCTATCACAAACCAATACGTTAGCCATAGTACATCACAGTAAATTGTCCTCTAACCCACTGCTCGTGCAAAAGCCACTAGAGTGAACAACAAGTCTATCGCCATGTCTTTTGTTACACCTGTGAGAATGGCAATAGTGTAATTGATTGCTATGTGTTGATTTTAAAGCCAAATGAAGTTATTTTCTTAACCATATAAGTCTGGGTAAGCCTTGCAATATTGCACGCATCTTTCTGCTACCAACAGAGTTTACTTTTGTTGTTCGATGTTCGAACAATATCTAACTAAGTGAAAAGCTACAGTTTGCACTTCCATTAAAATTCTCTGTAAGAACCACCAATAGACGCCTAATTGCTTGGCATAATCTAGATAGAAACTCTGGTCGTGGGACTCTAAAAGCTGTCCTGAGTTGTCTTATAATTTTCAAGCTCCCAGTTACTGTTGATCGATCATCAAATCTTCATCTAAATTTAAAATATGCCAAAAATCGAAACAACTATTCCGATTCATGAGGAGTAAAACGATTCTTGTCTAATTGAAAGGTGCTTTGCTTTCTAAAGAGCTCTTTTATAACACTCTTTTAAAACGCTGTTTGTAAAAAAGCACTCTTTTAAATTTAAAATGTGCCAAAAATCGAAACAACTTTTCCAGATTCTTGAGGAGTACAACAATTCTTGTCTCATTGAGTGGTGTTTTGCTTTCTAAAGTGCTCTTTTAAAACACTCATATAAAAAACTCTTCCTAAAGCACTCTTTTAAATTTTAAATGTGCCAAAAATCGTAATAACTATTCCATATTCTTGAGGAGTACAACGATTCTTGTCTAATTGAAAGGTGCTTTGCTTTCTAAAGAGCTCTTGTATAACACTTTTTTAAATCGCTCTTTATAAAAAAGTACTCTTTTAAATTTAAAATGTATCAAAAATCGAAACTACTATTCCAGATTCTTGAGGAGTACAACAATTCTTGTCTTATTGAAGGGTGTTTTACTTTCTAAAGCGCTCTTTTAAAACACTCATATAAAACACTCTTTCTAAAGCACTCTTTTAAATTTTAAATGTGCCAAAAATTGTAACAACTATTCCAGATTCTTGAGGAGTACAACGATTCTTGTCTTATTGAAGGGTGTTATGCTTTCTAAAGAGCTCTTGTATAACACTCTTTTAAATCGCTCTTTGTAAAAAAGCACTCTTTTAAATTTAAAATGAATCAAAAATCGAAACAACTCTTCCAGATTCTTGAGGAGTATAACGATTCTTGTGTTATTGAAGGGTGTTTTGCTTTCTAAAGCGCTCTTTTAAAACACTCTTTTAAATCACTCTTTCTAAAGCACTTTTTAAAGGTTTTGCCATATTTTAAGGCCTTCATGTCACTAATGTGCTTAAAAAACAGAAAAAATTAAGGAACCTTTAAAAAATAAGTATAAATATCGTAATGCCCCCCATTTTTAAAATGTTTCGTTTGTTTTTTTTTAACAAAATTTTAGAAACTGTTGCTTTATTTGCTTTCAAAAAAAAAGGGGGAATAAAGTCAACCACCCCATGAACTGCTCCCGCTCTCTTTCTCTCTCTCTCGCTCCCTACTATTTATTGTTTGAAATAAATTTTGTTAAAAAATTTTGCCAAAATTGGGGAGAAAAAAGGAAAGAAAAAGAAAAACATATGAATGAAGCAAAATAAGGGAATACAGATGATGATGGTAGCTCACGCAGGCTTAAAAAAAAACGGGGGAAAAAAGTAAAAAAAAGGGGGAGGGGTAAAAAGGAACAAAATTCATTGACTTTAACATGACAGATCGACACACACTTCATGCATTGTTGAGTAGGAGCAGGAGTCAATTCTATGTTTATAAGTATGTAGCTGTGGTGGCAGATGATGTCGCTGGTATTATGGCACATGGAGTGAGTGAATGAGTAAGTACAAGGATAATAATAATGATGAGTTGAAGTATCAGTATGGCATATAGCAATGATGATGACGACGACGACGACGACGATGTTAATAGTAAGGGTGATGATACTGCTGCCTTTTTCTCTGTACTTAATGCCTTTTCACAAATTATTTAAGAACATTTTATGATTCTTTTCTTTTATTCGTTTTTTTGTTTTTGTTTATTTTTTAGTATAAATTTATGTTGTTGTTGTTTTTATTTTTTGTTCAGCATGTATCTTTAGGTTTGCGTGCTCAGCATCGATTTTTGCAAGAAATGTTTTCCTTTTTTTCGCTACTTTTAGTTTGTTTCATAAGAAACCCACTCGCCCCCCCCCCCCCTCTTTAAACCTGCCACAAAATCCTTGTTTTTAGTGTAGGCCAGGAAATTATATACCCGGACTATACAATACAGCAAAAATGGCGAATGGCAAATGGTTTCATCACTGTGTTAGGTTGTATTGTATTGTACTCGTAATAACAGCATGTACTACTGGCCTCACGTTTTCTTTTATGTGTGCATTTATTATTAATGAACAATTTACCTCAACATACTCATTTATACCACCCCTCCCCCCTTCTCCACTCTCTCTCTGTAATATTTTGCCTTAATTTTGCAAACATTCCTGAACTTATCTGCCTAAAAACAACAACGAAAACGACAAAATAATTTAAAAATTCTATTGTGCTTAAAGGGGGAAAGCATTTTAAATTATTAATAAATCTCTACAAATTTATATACCGAAATTACATGTAAGTATACTTACATATACGAGGGTAAAACATTGAGACCTAGACTAGAACTGCTAGGGCCAAACACATTTCTGATACTGTTAACTAGCTAACAGTGGTCTGTTAAGGGCAAATTTTGTTCTGTTAAGTGAAAAAAAGCGTTACTAAAATTTATGGATTGCGTCTTGGATGAAATTTGAATTTTTTTTCTTCACACACATCGAAAAGTAATTATTCGCAGTGAAGGAGCTCCTGCGATGTTCTACTGTGTGTTTCAATATCAAGGGAAAGTTAACACACACAACATGAATGGTGTAAGCGGATTCCCTTCGAAATCATTATACTTTGTCCATCGACACTCAATAGCTTGATCCTTTTTTAAAAATAAATGCTACGGTGCTTATGTTCTCAGTCCAGCCATTTTCTCAAGGTATCAAATTGTACTCGTGGCAAAGTCTACCAGATTTGACAATGAAACAGCTCTGAGTCTGTTCTTAAAAACTAACTGCACTTAGAGGTGCCTTACACCAGTTCTCCTCTACTCAGACATTACTGAGTCGAAGTCTTATAAAAGTTGTTGTAATAGTTGTTAACACAACTATGCCCAATTCCAATAACTTAGCTAATTGAGTTTTTAGTAAGAGTAAAAACAATCCCTGTTTCTTTTCCATACAGTTCCAAGCACCCCTGCATTAAGATCATCTGCCTTTCGTTCTGCTACCGAAACAACCTTAAGGGGAAAGTGTTATAACAATTCCTCTTCCACAGTGTGAGTTACTATTCGTTCCAGTATAAGTTCAAATAAACCGTATCCGCATTGGATTATAAGGCGAGAGCTTGTGATTCAAGCCTTCGATTAAGACAGATATTTTTTCTTTCCAGTAGGTAGTTCGTTGAGTTATTAGACGTAAAGGCCCTGTTTGTATCCCTGGACAGTTATCAAAACGAAAATATAAAAAAAAAATATTTCTTTAGCGATTTCTTCTCAGCAGATTTCTAGCAAAAACTCTGAGTGCTATCGTTCGGAGTCGACATCACTCACGTATAAAATTAAAACACACAACATGAGTAGTGTGAGAAACTAGGCCGTAATCCTGTTTGAAGGATTTTAATGGCCAATTATGTATATATGTATCAGAGATTCAATGAATCAATGAATCATTTTTCCGCTGCTCATAAGCACTCATGCAATTTTGAATTGAAATTCAACTACACTGATTCATTCGTAGACGCTACAACATTGATTTATAAGCATAAGTCGCAATGAGTATAAGAACAATGTTGACATCAAACTCACAACATTCTAACTATGTTTGATTCATACGCCTACTCATTCTGGATCATAAATTTAGAAATATACTTATAAGTGATTCGAATGGCTTGAGTCATTCATTAAAATTTACAGCCTTTGTTGTTGTTTCATATGCAAACAAAGAGGAAAGGAAAGACAAAGACAAAAAACAAAGCATACACACAATCTTCTTGTGAGTATAGTAGTGCTTGTACGCGAATCATTTTTATTTTGTGCTTCATCTAAATGTAAAGCAGAGGCGAGTCAAAGTCAATAACATCGTGCGTATTGTTAAGTATGAATATGACAAGTACTTCCAACTTTGAATATGAGTAGTATAAGTATCATATATGACTCGAATATGTTGATCGTTTCGAATACTCGTTGCTGATCTCTGGTTTGTATGTAGTAAAGTTCCCACGAAAATTTTCTCAAAAGGCTGTCGTTTGGAGTCGACATTCAACTGCGGGGCCCGCTGCCCTTGGATAAAATTAACACACATACTAGCGTGGTGTGAAAAATAAGGTAGAAATCCTGACTAAAACGTTGTTATGACCAAGTAAGTGTGAAACACTTTCAATTGCTCTAACACGTGTGTCTTTCGTATCCCTCCTCGTATGTATAGGTTAAACACTCATTATTTAAAAGCATAAAAATCCCTTTAAAAAATTCTTTAAAACTTCTTTTAAACACGCTTTCTTCTCTTTCTCTCTACCTCTCTCTCTCTCTCTCTCTCTCTCTCTAACCCAGTGTAATATAAACAATTTAAATTAATTTGTTTCGTTTGTGTGAGTGTATGTATGTGTGGTTTTTTTTCACCAGCATTAAATATTTGCAGGCAAAAAAGATCTCAATTTCATTGCATACTAAGAGGCGTTGAGTAAATATGTGTGAGTGTTATATGTATGTGAATGTTCTCCCTCTCTCTCTTTCATTCTCTTTAATATGTTTCAATATTTAAAATTTCACACGATATTTTCATAAAGAAAAAAAAAATTAAAAAAAAGTGAACATAAAAAAACATACACAAAAAAAGATTTTTATTAACCATTGCACACATAAAAAAAATATTCTGTTGATGATACAGGTGTTTTGCTGATGGCTGTATACACCACATATTTTTCTGGATTTTTTTTTTAACCAAATTTTACTTAATTTAACTGTTAGGGTAACTCCATTCATGTAGAGTTGAAAAACATTCAAAGTGAAGAATTTAAAATAAAGTTTCAGAGTTTTATCACAACATTTTCATTTAATTTTACAAAAAAATTTTAAGAATTTTCCATTCGTATTTGGTTCGTAGTTGTATTGTATGTTTTCGGTATTGGGAATACATTCTAATGAAGTAAATAAACGTCTTGTTTGCATTTTTCAATTCAGTAAACTGTTTGCAGTTAACAGGGAAATAGCTTAGCCAAGTAATTCTCAACGACACTATGCTTGCCTAGTATCGTATTTAACATTAATTTTGTAGACGAATATTGCAATCCCTAACCTTCAAATTAATGCCATGTTTCTCCCAAGATATCCTTACGAAACCACGACATGCATAATCCTCAGTAACTGATGGCAGCTGACAGTGTAGCAAATATGAGATTATAATCAGGATCAAATGGTACCATATGAGATGCTGCATGGTGAGTCGAGAACGAATTTAATAACCAAAGACACAAACCCACACTTTTAGCAGCACTATTTCTTGCCTCTAACACGCATCGAAAAAGGATCCTGGACTATCACTTGCATATAGTCGGGTAGATGTAGTATTTCTTATATGTTCCAAAATGGCCACTAATCTTCTAGAGAATTTTCAAGCCAAAAATTAATATCGGGTCCGCCATCTAACGTTTTTTTCAACAAGTGCTTATTTCGTGAATGGTAACACTTAGCCTATGTCTGATTTGACAGATAATTCCTTCCACTGAACAAATATGGTTGTGTATACGCGTTTTCGCTTCGCTAATTGGGCCTGCGATCGACTTACAGAAGATGCCGATTTTAGCAAAAAAAAATCATTTTTTCAGGGGAAGCTCATTTTGTTCTTGACTGGTATTTAAACAAGCAAAATTGTCACATTTGGGGCACAGAAAACCGCACGCATACATTAAAAAGTCGACGCACCCAAAACGAGTCACTGTTTGGTGTGGATTTTGATTCAGAGCCATAATTGGGCCATTTTTCTTCGAAAATAAGTAAGGAGTGGCTGCTACGCTCAATGACGTTCGTTATCGGGCCATGTTGAATGAATTTTTGTTCAAAAAAATTGAAGAGGAGGATATTGGCAACATTTGGTTTCAACAGGACAGCGCTACCTGTAACACAGCCGAAGCTAGACTCGATGTTTTACGCCCTGTTTTTGAAGATCGCTTTATCAGCCGTAGAGTTGATGCCGTGTGGCCACCTCGTAGCTGCGAATTGACACATTTGGACTATTCTTTGTGGGGTGGCGCCAAAGATAAATGTTACGTCGACAAGCCAGAGACAATTGACGCTTTAAAAGAGGATATTCTTGAAGCCATTGGTGAAATATGTATGTGATGTACTTAAAAATTAGACCGATCGTGTAGGCTCCTACATGGCCAGCCGAGGCAGCCATTTGAATGAAATTATTTTCCATTATTAACCGGAAAGATTGTACTTTCAAATAAAAAAAAAGAAATTTGAGAAAATATTCAGTAGTTCTTTTTTTTAAACATTTTCATTTGGCGGACCCTTTATCATTTCAAATGGGACTTTTTTGCTGATTATATTAAGAGACTTTGGAACCTCATTGACCTACATTATTTCCCAAATTAAGTTCCTAAACAAGTGGACTTGTTTAGATGGATATTGTTAAACAGCTAACAGAGCTCTGTTAAAAACAAATTTTGTTTTGTTAAGAGGAAATTTTGCTCTGTTAACGCCAAATGTGGCGTTGCTAAAATTTATGATTGGCGATTGGGATTTTCAAATTCGAATTTATCTTCACACACATCTTGATGACAACATATTTATACTTGGTATCCAAATACCAAGCCATTGCACTCTAACGATATTAGGGAGTATCAATATAAATAAAAGGTTAAAGGTCATTCATGGAGGATATAAGGTGAAGACGTTTTCACTTCATTCGCAGATCAATGTAGAAAGCTTTTAAATTACCATTTGAAACTTAAAATTGTGTTTTTGAACATTTTTTAACACTCGGTTTACCCTTTGCCTGAATTATGCATCAACTGTGGCAGTAAAATGGCCACAAGCATTTTCCTATTAAATTAACAACAATCTTGTTGGGAATATTTCTTTATCCACTCTCTCTTTCCCCTTTCCGGGATACCTTTTTGTTATTTTTAAAAAACAGTTAAACCTCAAGCATTTTGTAGTTTAAAAGAGGTAAAAAGAGAAAGCTCTATAAACGTCTGCAGTGGGTTAAAAAAAAACACACGTAACTGTCCATCCCATTTCAAAATTGTTCTTTTTGTGATGAAATATTTGCATGTTTTGTAGCTGCATGTTATCACGTGTTTTCTTTTTATGGATTTTATTGTCCTATTTATTGTATTTTTATTCGCAGACGCTTTTCTCATTTTATTACACTTTTTAAGGCCTTTAATACGGTTTCATGGGGACTAAAATGCTTATTTTTGTTTTATTGGTCTCCCTTTAATGAGTGCTTAATTGGTGAATGTCGATATTTTTCCACAGTTTATGGATTATAATTCATAATTCCTGTTTCCTATTACCCTTGACCTTTCTTTGACTCTGTTGGCTTTTTCAATTATAGGATCAAATACTAAAAAGTTCGATTACAGATGTTGACATCATATATTAAACAAATTAAAATTAAAAAGTTATGCTAAAACTCAAGGCAATCAATCAAGGCTATCAATCGTTATCAATCACATCAGAAGCGAGAATCAGCCCTGAGAGTAATTAACTTTCAGTTGCACTTTTAAATCGTTTAATGTTTGGATAACAAAAAAAATCCGATTATAAATACTACTTTTTATTCCATAACCATCAATCATCATCAATCGCCAGAAATTATCATTATATCTTGGAGTTACATCCAAGCGAAATTAATTATCATTCGTTTACAGTTTAAATATAAAAATCTTGTAATTCAATTTTACTTTTTATTCAATACTTATCAATCACCATCAATCATCATGATTGCTGAGACAAATCTTAGCGAAGTTAGTTTTTAACTGCTCGTTTAAAGTTTAGATATAAAAATCTTGAAATTCAATTCTACTTTTTATTAAATACCCATCAATCATCATCAATCATAACAGAGAATAGAAGCTTAAATTTTAAAGGTTTAGAACTAGAGGTTCCCAGTAGAAACCTTGGAGGTACTGATGGCTCAAAGCTGACATACAGGGTGGACTTATTAAGGATTCATAATATATAAGAACCTTCTCAGAGGTTGTTTGCACACTACAAAGTTTTGCAGGCAGATGTCAAGGCTATTTTGAAAGAGGTGGCATGCTTATTGAGTGACGGCATTTTATCTAAAAAACTTTTGACTTACTCGGACAGCCAGACTGTGATTAAATACTTAACGAAAGTAGTTTCAACGAAAGTAGTTTCAACGAAAGTCGTTTCAACGAAAGTCGTTTCAACGAAAGTCGTTTCAACGAACGTCGTTTCAACGAAAGTCGTTTCAACGAAAGTCGTTTCAACGAAAGACGTTTCAACGAAAGTAGTTTGTAGTCCATGGATGCGGAGATAATCTTAGGGAAGTACTCGGTACAGTTTCAGCGAAAGTAGTTTCTTGCCCATGGATGCTTAGATATTCTTTGGGAAGTATGGGATCATTGATACTTGCTGACTTCAGGGGTCTAGTGTTTTGTCCTATAGCTATGCGTTGTTCAGTTGTCTGGTGATGCTATTGTTGCTGATGCCGCTATTGTTGTTGAGCTTTTTCACTGCTTACGATTTACGTTTCGCAGTGCTATACCACGTTGAATTTACTAGCCAAAGTTTGAGTAAAGCGATAAAATGGATGTAGGGCCGATATTCATTGATTGCTCTTCTGATAATATCCCAAAGTACATAAGGAAGTTGTTGGTTCCCGGTATAATTGGTGATCAATCATCAATCAACATGTCATCAATCTATAATCATTATATAGTTGGTCTCATGTAGAAAGATCCTAACTCCCATTTTGATAAAATTTTATGGATTCTGGGACATAGGAATATAGTTAGGAATTGCTCTGCTGACGAGTTAGCTAAAGCCGGTACAAAACTCGCTTTATCCACTCACTTAACAGAAAAGATTAATCTCATTCGCAGCATTTTGATAAAATTTTATGGGTTCTGGGACATAGGAATATAGTTAGAAATTGTTCTGCTGACGAGTTAGCCAAAGCCGGTAGAAAACTCGCTTTTTCCACCCGCTTAACAGAAAAGATTAATCTCATTTGCAGCAGGAAGGTGTGCGCAATATTGAAAAGAGGAGGACAATCTGTCCACTTCTGTCCTTAAATCGCACGGCTATTCAGTATACAATGGATATCCTCAGGAGCTACTAACCTTTCCGAAGACATGGCGAAAGGCTAGATATTCCGGCAAATGATTTCTACAGGAACTGTGAGTCTAAGAAGTATGAAGATACTGCCGTTTACCTCATGGAAATTTTTAACTTCTCACTTTTTGACATTGTTGATTTTAGACATGGGTTAGTTTCCTCTAAGGAATATTGAATCCTTTGGTTAAATATTGATTGTGGTATTACAAAAAGTCGAAACGCTTTCCTCTTTTCAACCTCTGACCTTTTGCCGTTCTCGACAGAGCTCGTAATATTACTTTTTGATTCAGATTAGTTTGCTCTAAGGAATGTTTGATCCCCTGGTTGAATTGTAGTCTTACAAAAACCCGAAATGCTGGTTTAGAGAGGTAAAACCTCTCCGGGAAGGTGGCTCGCTACCCCATCTAAACTAATTTATTTGCTTGTCTCACTCTCGTTTCATGCTAGCAGCTTATAACCAGATTCGCATCTATCTGCTCCAGCATGGCCTTCCAACAAAATTATTGTAATTTACGCCTTAATTGTGAAAAAAAAATCTTAAAATTTCATTAGGCCAGCATAATTTGAAAAAGGATATTCGAGTAGAATTTTTCTTTTTCCATTTGCTTTTGTTTCATAAATATTTTGTCGCTTTTAATATATTTTTATTGGTAACGAAAATGGTGAAAACGTTTCATTTCTAGCAAAATTACTTGGGTTGCTCATAATTGACCGTAATGCCATTATTTATGCCAATACATTGAAAGGAATATATGTACGTATGTACTCAGCGTATGGCAATAATGTTCACAATATTTTTTAGCTTTCAAAAACACCAAAAAAAATGAAGGGAATTTCTTTTTTCGATTCTATTTCGTTTCGTTATTACGTTTCTGTTATAAATACTTGAGTAATAATCAATTTTCTATACCAAATATAGGAGATACTGTTTCTACAGTCTTGTGGCTCGGCATATGCGCATAAACGAGGGCTTGTATGGATAGGTCAGGCAACAAGCAAGCAAACAAATAGGCAAGCAGCCAGACAGGCCAACAACTGGCAGAGTCAGGCAGGCAGTCAGTCAGCCAGTATTTTCTACTTAAGCACGTCATATCAATTCATTTTGTTGTCTCTGATGAAAATCATGGCAAACGTTAAAGGAAAATTAAAGAAAACCAAACGTTCACATAGCCCACCACCACTATAAGTTGTAAAATTTTGTGGTTGGCCAAATAGGGGAAGGGGGCGAGAAGAGGGTTGTAAGCAAACCGACAGACCTTTAGAAATGGAAGGCGTGCAAATAGGCCAGACCGACCATAAAATGAATGAAGAAACAGAAACAGAATCAAATGAAATGAAAACCATAGCCAGCCTCGACTGCAACAGACCAAAGCCATAAATGTCTAATGAATAGAAAAATCTAACAAATACATGGCAACCGAATACAACAGTAACAACAGCAACAACAACAAAAAAAAAATAAAAAGAAAAATTACATTTCTTAGCCATAATAAAAGAAGGAGAAGAAGAAAAGGAAAAATTATACAAAAGTAACCATAGTCCGAGGCATACTCATACCCATACAACTACTATGTATGCATGAAAGTAACTGTAACCGTGTTACAGTAAAAATAATAAAACACAGGCAGCCACATTAAAAAAAAAGGCATGGCTTTTGCACAAGTAACCGTTAACACAGGCCCTTCCATAGTCATTGCACATGGACATGAAAAAAAAAATTTTTTAAATTAAAAACAATACCCAGGCACCCAGCAGGCCTTTAAGTATACTTGTCGTCGTATATATATGTTGTCGGTTGGTTGGTTATGCCATCGATAACCTTGACTAGAGGCCCTAAAGAAACCAGAACAAAAGCAATAAACAGCCTCTATACCATTTCTCTCAAGGATGAAGGAAGGTGCCATAATGAAGGTGATGAATATTAAAAAAAACGAAAACAAAAATAAAAACAACACAAAGAAAAATTTTCAAATATTTCTGTAGAATTATTATTGAAATGGTATTCGTTTTATTTTGTCCTTCCCTGTGTCCCATCTCTTGGTCTCTAATTAACTATGATGATGGTACATGACATAATTGAGGAAATGATTCTCAAAAAAAAAAGAACAAAAAAATATTTCCTTCTAATTAAAATAATTCTTTGTTTATAATAGGGTCACCCTAATGCTATGGAAATATGTTACAAAAACCGGAGAAAAAGCAGAAGAATCAGACAATCAGAATCAGAAAATAGCTTTAGTACAGCCATTAAGTAAAGATCCTAAAGAATATCAAATTTTGCTCTGTTGGCTCCAAATGTAGCACAGCAAAAATGTATGGTTTGAGTCTTGGATTTTTAAATTTCAATTTACCTTCACATACATTTATAAACCAGATTCTTTTCTAATAAACCAATACACTGAAACTGAAGAGAGGGATTTTAAATTTTTAGGAATTTGTCTATGTCAGTGTATTTGTGCCTATGTAGTTGTGTATTTATTTGCCTGTGTATGTGTGTTGTACATTTAAGCTGCTTAGGTTTTTAATTCGAAGTTCATTTTGAATTTCAACTCTTCTTTTAACAAGGAAAAGTTGTTGTTTTGTTTTGTTTCTTCTTTTTTTTTTTGCAAGTTTTTTAACTTAAAACATATTTAATTTGTTCAAATTAAAATAAAAACAATTAAAAATAAAAAGTTATATCATAACTCAAGGCAAATTTTATAACACCATTCGCTATAGATACTCCGCAGTCTAGTATGCAGTGTGTTGGCTTATAAAAAGCAAGCCCGTGGTTCAAAACCATGCTCAGACCTTTTGAACAAAACGAAAAATATTTCTGTTGAAGACTTCTGGCTGAAAACTCTGAGAGTAATTAAATTTGTTATGGAAAGTTTCTCAAATTTGTCGCTTGAAACTCTTAGTCTCGCCAATAATACGTAAAATTCACAAAGCGGATGGTGTCGAAAGCTATGTTGTAATCCAGACTAGAAGGTTTTCTTGCAAATTTTAACCTAAAAATTTTGTGTGTTAATACTATTTCGTATTCAATCACATCAATCGTTATCAATTCAACCGCAATTTTATATCATTTAAAATTTAAATATAAAGATTATGAAATTTAGATCCACTTTTTATGCAATACTTATCAATCATCATCAATCACCAGCAATCATCATCATATCTTAGCGATAAATCTAAGCGAATTTAATTTTTAGAAAGAAAAATATATTGAATGTAAATACTACTTTATATTCCAATACCCATCAATCATCATCAATCACCATCAATTATCATGATGTCTTAGAATCAAATCTAATCGAAATTAATTTTCATCTGCACTTTTAAATGGAACAAATTCTATTTTTTACTCAATACTTATCAATCAATCACTAATCATCATCAATCATCAACATTACTGAGGCAAATCTAAGCGAAATAAGTTTTTTACTGCTCGTTTAAAGTTTAGAATAAAAGTCTTGAATGTAAATACTAATTTTTATTCAATACCCATCGATCATCATCATATCTTAGAGACAACTCTAAGCGAAATTAATTTTCATCTGCATTTTTTAATTGTTTAATGTTTAGAAAAAAAATCTTGATTATAAATAATAATTTCTATTAAATTCTTATCAATCATCATCAATCATCATCCATTGTCATGATGTCTTAGAATCAAATCGAATCGAAATTAATTTTCATCTGCACTTCTCATTGAAGTTTTAGTTATAAAAATCTTGAAATTCAATTCTACCTTTTATTCAATACTTATCAGTCAATCATTAATTACCATCAATCATCATCATTACTGAATCAAATCTGAGAGAAATTAATTTTTAACACTTCGTTAAAAGTTTAAACACAAGAATCTTGAATGTAAATACTACTTTTTATTCAATACCCGTCAATCATCTACAATCGCTACAGAGAATGGAAGCTGAAATTAGTTTTCAACTACTTTTTTTAAATCCTATAAAGTTTATGTACAGAAATCTTGAAAACAACAATATTATTTCCTCTGTATAGCTTAGAAATCATCATCAATCACGTCAATCATATACGTATGCCCAATATTGGGGATTTTTGTTTAGAATCTTAACTTTTAGGTTATTCTAGCTTTATTGTGAAGTGTCCTAATCAAAGCCATTGTGTGTAACTCATTAGAAAATTGGGGTTTGAAGTCTATTTTGAAAGCAACAATACCATTTCCCCTGTATGGCTTAAAAATCACCACTAATCGCGTCAATCATATGCGGATGCGTAATATTTGGATTTTTTTTATTAGAATCTTTGCCTATAAATCATACCAGCTTTATCGAGAAGGGCCCTTATCAAAGCTTTTGATGTAAATCTTTCGAAAATAAGTTTTAAAACCAATGCCTATACTTTTGTAACAATTCTAAGGCATAGTTTATAGATTAAAATGCTATTTGGATGTACCAAAGCTTGCTTCGGCTGTAGAGTGCTTTATTTAGAGCTTACGATTATTGTGTTGATTTTAATAGTTTTTTTTTATTTTTGTTGTTGTTGCAGTTGTTATTTTTGGCAACTGTATTTATTCATTTCTTTGCCAGTTTCATTTTCAAATTGAGAAAAATTTTCCGTAAAAAAAAAAAATTTTAAATAAAAACAAGGTTTTATCTTTCGTTTTTTGATGTTCTTGTTGTTGCCGATGTTGTTGTTGTTGTTGTTGCTGCTGTTTTATAATAAGAAGAAATAAAAAGAAAACCCAACTTTTTCACAAGGATTTCGTTTTCTTTTGCTGATTTTCTTAATGTTGACCTGTATTATGGCCTTCATTGAATCATTGAAGAAAGAGAGAAAGAATTTCTTCCTTTTCTTTTATTCTTTCGCTTTGGCTTTTCAATTATTCAGATTTAAATTATCATTTTGAACCCCAAAAATGTATGGAAATATATAGTATATGTACACAAAAGACGGTGACAGAGGGCGAGAGAGAGAGAAGTAGAGAGAGAAATTTTATAAGATTTTGTTTAATTTTTATTGATTTTATTTTTATTTTTAATATTTTTAAAATATCTTTATCAATTTGTGGCAAGTAGTCGGGGTAAGGGGCATGCAAGCCTTCTTCTTTTCCTTTCTGCATTTGATAAACGAATAAATTCAATGCAATTCAATTCAATTTAATTTAATATTTCTTTCGTTATTTATTTACTCTTTTCCAAATTGAAATTGTATTGCAAAAAAATCATTTCTAAAGGGTCCGCCAAATAACTTTTTCTTTGCAAAATGCTTTAAAAAAAACTTCTGAATATTTTCGTAATTTTTTTTTATTTGGATGTACAATCCTTCCGATTAATAATGGAAAATAATTTCATTCAAATGGTTGCCTCGGCCGGCTATGCAGTAGCCTACACGACCGGTCCAATTTTTAAGCACATTAGCGATTGCTTGTAGCTGTTTTTCACCAATGGCTTCAAGAATATTGTCCTTTAAAGCGTCAATTGTATCTGACTTTTCGGCCCCCCACAAATAATAGTCCAACTGTATCAAATCGGAGCTTTGAGGTGTCCAAACGACATCAGCTCTGCGACTGATAATGCGATCTTCAAAAACAGGACGCAAAACATCTTGTGTGGCTTCGGCTGTATGGCTCGTAGCGCCGTCCTGTTGAAAACAAATGTTGCCACCATCCTCTTCTTTAATTTTTGTGAGCAAAATTTCGCTGAACATATCCCCATAACGATTGCCAATATCTGTAACGGCAACTCCTTGCTGATTTTCGAAGAAAAATGGCCGCAAGTCCGCACCAAACAGCGACTCGTTTTGGGTACGTCGGTTTTCTAATGGCACAAATTTCGCTTGTTTACATACCCGCCAAAATCAAAATGAGCTTCATCTAAAAAGATGATTTTTATTTTTGCCAAAATCGACATTTTCTGTAAACCGATCGCAGGCCCACTTAGCGGGGCAGCCATTTGAATGAAATTATTTTCCATTATTAACCGGAAGGATTATTCTTTCAAATAAAAAAAGAAATTTTAGAAAATATTCAGCAGTTTTGTTTAAAAGCATTTTCAAAAAAAGTTTTTGGCGGACCCTTTATTTAATTTTTTTTTTGTCAATTTATTTTATCCTCCTCATTCGATCGGTCGTTCGGGTAACCAGTTCATTTTCAAATAGGACTGTTTGCTACATACATACATATGTGCATACATATGTACAGACATATGTACGTATGAGTATGAGTGTATGAATATGCCAATTTCTCATTCTTTTCGTTTCATTTTCTTGCATTTGTTTCGTTTTGTTTGCATATTTGCAGATACATTTTATATTTATTTATAGTTTTACTTGTCGTTGTTATTATTATTGTTGTTGTTATTATTATTATTGTTGTTGTTATTGCCTTGCATTCTTAAGTAATGAAAAAATATATTTTTTTGGCACATACACTCACAGAAAAAAAAAAAAATAAAATTGGAAACATGAACCGTATGCCAAGAAAATTGCATAGGTAAGGAGAAAAATCTTTCTGAAACAGAAGTGAAATGGAACGTTAAACATACAATTAATTAAACAATTCTTAAAATATAGATTTACCGTTAATATTTCGCATTCACTTCACTTTCACACAATGTTACGTCCAACCTAAGGTCCCACAATCCTCAAATCTGACCGTTTTATTCTTAATTTTCTTTCAACTTGTATGGGCTATCTTTTTCCTCTTAAGTAGTCATTACAACCTTTTAACAGCCTAGCTTCGCACAGCACCCATTTTCACCTTCACACATTATTACCCGCAACGTAAAGTCCCACAATCCTCAAATAATATCGTTATCATCGCTGTATTATATTTTCTTATTCGTTTTTAACCTGAATTTGCTTTCGACATGTATGTGCTCTCTTCTTTCCTCTTTTGTAGTCATTAGAAGCCTTTAGCCCGGATAACAACCTGGCTTCTCACAGCACCCATTTTAAGTGTGTAAGCTTTATTGAAGGGATACTTATAGTTAACTTTTGAAACTTTTCATGGCCATTTTATTTGACTCTCAGAGTTTTAGCCAAAAGTATGCAGAGTGGAAGACGTCTAAAGAAATACCTTTTTTTCTTATTTCATTTTATTCGAGATGTCTGAGCTAAGCTGAGCTGAGCTAATTCATCTGATAACTGAATATACTACGTACTAGACTTCGGCTTCTTCACATCTGAGCTAGTGAACTTCTATTACGTTTGTCTTTGCGATTTCACTCAATAATACCACTCCAAAGACCAAAGCTTTAGAGCCTATGGAAGACATGACATTAACTATAGCATGTCGGGAGCTAAAGGATCAATTGACTGACTGTCCTCTCCTTAGCTATATCTTGGTTAGAACCAGTAGGCTCTATGCTGCAGGGATATGCTTTGCAACGAAACTAACTGACAATGTATTTAATACTATTTAGTAATATTGGACTACTTAGTAATAAAAAGATAAACAAGAATGGATCTTGGAACAGTAGCACAAGTTTTTGATTCCAGAATGTAAAATTCCAAGCCCATAGGAAAATTAGCAAGAATCTTCCAAAGCGAAAGTTTATGTCATCGAAAGTTGTTCATGTATGTGAAGATAAAGTCGAATTTGAAAATCCAAGACGACAATCATAAATTTTAGCAGCGCCACTTTTTTCATTAACAGAGCAAAATTTCCTCTTAACAGAACACAAATTTTCCCTTAACAGAGCACTGTTAGCTATTTAACAGCATCCATCTGAACCAGCCCATTTGTTTAGAAGCTTAATTGGGGAAATACTTTAGGTCTATGAGTACCATACTATATGGAAAGGAAGGTTCTAAAGCTTCTTAATAAAATCAACAACGCAGTCCCATATAAAATGAAATGCTATTGAGAAAATTGGCTTTGAAGATATTAATTTTTTGCTTGAAAATTCTCTCGACGATCAGACACCACACATTACTAAGTATATACAAATTGTAGTTCAAAGAGTTCTCTTTAGGACCGTGGCAGTGGGATAGCTGAAATAATTCCGTCCTCCATGCGCACCAACCATAAGGAGAATTATATTTTATATCAATAGTCTGCAATTATTGCAAAGTAGAAGACTAATCTGCTATGGACTCTGTTAAACTGTTAACTGTGCTCTGTTAATAGAAAAGTTTACGCTGTTAGGGGCTAGAAGTGGCGCTACTAAAAGTATTGGTTTGCGTTTTTGGTTTTTAAATTCGAATTTATCTTTTCACACACATAAATTGTCCTCAATTCAACTTGGAAAGAAATTGGATTGGAAAGGAGCGAATATTGAGAAGACTATCTAACAACCAGTACGCCATTTGAACACTCAGGTCTTAAATCGTAAGATTAAGGCTTGCTGCTGATGAGATCAGAACCACTATACATAGTGGGAGCAGATATTTGGCAAGGTATGCAACGAAAGTCAAAATAAAATGAGGCAGAAACTCTGCTCAAACAAAGGGCATTGGATGCAATTGAAACTTTTCCTTGGAAACTATAAACGGATTGCAGGCTGGATCAAAAGCATTTTAATGGCGATTCTTTAAATAAAATTTTCTTCAGCAAAGAAGCTTAATTTACATGCGATGGTTATGTCAACAAGCAAAATTGTCTTATACGGGGCACGAAGAAGACAGAGTCTGCACTGTATTTGGAAAAAGTAATTACATTATGCACCTGAATTGGGCCGAACTATAACCATCAATTCAAAGGACTATGGGCGTATGATAAACGAAATTTTTTTTGCAGATTTCAGGCAAAATCTCTGAAAGAAAAATAAAATTGCCATGAAAAGTTTCTCAAAAATCTGTCATTCGGAGTCGACTTTTAACTTTAGCTTCCGCCACTCGGGTATAAAATTGATACACATGCGGCATAAGTGGTGTGAGAAGTTAGATTGTATTCCTGGCTGACTTTAATAAGACTTCAACGGAATATGGTTACAACTAGACGGTCTCATGAAGCTTATAACACAACACGGTTATCCAACTCTCCGACGAATTCTTAATTACTGGGATCCCTTTGGGGACCCGCTGGCACATGATTAATGACAAAGTCATGGACGATGTCAACCGCAGGTGGGCGACTTCAGATTAGGGCAGAATGGCGCGCATGATCTGACCGCGGCTGGATGGAAAGCGCTCTGTCAGGCTACTAAAACTCCAGAGAGGTGTGGTCAGTGCGTTTGTTGGAGTCATGACGGGTAATTGCAGTATGGCTTTTGACGACTTAAATTGGGAAATATAATCATGCTATTTAATGCCGTTTAGTCCTTTCTTGTGGCACGATGTCATATACTATGTCTACACAGATAATTACCTAACAGTAAACGGCATATGTAAACCAACATTCGTTATATTGATACTGATACTGATATTGTATTTTATACTCGTACGGAATGAAATAAAAATTTCATTTCAACGTGTTTAATTTTGTATCACAAATATGTATAAACCTTGTACAATGTGTCAATTTCGACCTCCGGGTACTGTGCTTGCCTTGACGGACAGGTGCACATCCTCTAACCTAATGTATAAACCTTTAGAGTGGTCATATCCAAAATAGTAGAATAAAGAATGAAGTCTTCTGCCAGAAAATTGCCATGCAGACACAAAGGGATCTTATTGATAGCTAACATTGATTAGACCAACTTTGACTCTGTAGTGCAGTGAAGTAAATTTTTTAGGGAATTTTTTGTTTCTCCGAGAATAGAATGGCACGCATATACGTCCGTAAAAAGTTTTAATCAATTTAACTGTCAATTACAATTATTTTACTGAATCTGTCGGCTGTAAAAGTAATTTTAATAAGTGTATCGCACTGAGTAACAATTATTTCCCCAGACTACTTAAAAACAACAAAAAATATGTTTAATTTTTTATTTTTTTAAAGTGTATTACAAACGTCTGTATGTCTGTTTGGTTTATTTGACACGCCAGACTGTCTGCATGTAACACTCACTGCAATGCTTGACTCTGTGATAGCCCAGACTCTTGAACGGCATATGGCATCGTATCGTAACCCAAAGCATTTTAACTTTATTTCAATTGCGGATAAATGCGACATTTCGCCAAATACTTACATAAAAAATTCTTTCATTTTTTTCACTCTTTTTTTGTTTTCATTTTTCTTGCGACGCATACCATTTGCCATTGATTAATGGCTTTTTCAAGTTTGCAATTCCCCAAAAAAAATTTTTATTTTTGGAATTTTCTTTTCTTTTATTTTTTCTTCTTTTTATGGTGTCAACCTCTTTGGCACAACATGACATATTCACACATCCTTGGCTGTTTTTCTGCTTTTCTTTTGCTTTCCCTCTGGCAGAGAGGCAAAACAAAATCTCATTTTAAAGCACTCTTCAATAGGAGTTGAAATGTCAGAAAACTGAAGAGGAAAAAACTTATTTTTGTTACTGAAAATACTCTCACTTTGTCTAAAAAGAAAAGAAGAAAAATTTTTCGGTTTTTCTTTTCCTTGTTGTTCATACAATTTGTGGTAATTTCTTTGTTTTTGTTTGATTTTCTTTTTATTTTTCTCTTTCCTGTTGTTGCAGACTTTTATGTCGTGTATGCGACACATTATTCCAGACATTTCGTGACAGGAACCTCTCTGAAAATTGCATTTCCAACTGCATTTCACAAATTATTGTGTGCCAATATGTTTCGCCAATGTTTTTATATTTGGAAAGAAAGCCTATTGAAGGCTTTCTTTTTTCTCTTCTTCGTACATAAAAATTAACTCGAAACTCAAAGCATAAGAAAAGGGGCATAAGAGGGAAGGATGTTTTTATAACTGCAAATGCGAGTGTATGTGTGCACGAATGTATATTTAAAAATTGGCAAAAGATGCCAAAAGCGTTTGTTTTCTTTTTGGTTATTTTTATTTAATAGTATAACACTGACGCGTTAGCTTCAGATATTTTTAAATAAATTCTATACTTGTGATACAGTGCAGAGCAAAATGTAGACAACACCAATTTTAAATTTTCAAAACACTGAGAGATTGTATGGGAGTATTTAACAGAACTGTTTGCAATGTTTCTTTAAGAGAAATGTCGGAATCAAGTTTGTCTACCTCGGAGTAGTTACTCACATTTGAGATCGACCAGCCAGTAGCAGAATTCTTTACATGAAGGGGAGCAGAATTGCTACACTCTTAATATTAACATCTAACGTAACAGTAGTAGCCGTAGCCTAGTAGGTAGCGTGTTGCCTTATTACACGTTAAGCCTGTTTTCGAATCCAAGGTCAGGTATCAAAACGAAAAATGAAAAAAAAAAATTCTTCCGCAGATTTCTGGCAAAAACTCTGAGAGCAAATAAATCTGCCATGAAAAAGTTTCTCAAAACACTGTTGCTCGCAGTCGACTGTAGGTTTCGTTACTCATGTAAAAAATTAACGCACACAACATAAGTGGTGTGAGAAGCTAGGTCGAAATCCTGACTGAAGAGCAAATTTTTCCATTAGTTTGTTTTCGAATTCAAGCCTATATTGCTCTCCATTGTATTATTGTGATACATTGTGTATATGTGTGTGCTTCACCACTGATCTTCTGGAGAATTTTCAATAACAAAATTGTTAGTTTCAAAGCCAATTTTCTTTTTTGCTGATTATATTAAGGGGCCTAGAAACCTTCCTCTGAGTATGATATGGTACTTATAGACCGAGTATATGTCCTAAAGTTAGCTTCTAAACAAGTGGGCTTGTACAGATGGATGCTGTTAAATAGCTAACAGTTCTCTATTAAGGTAAAATTTGTGTTCTGTTAAGAGGAAATTTTGCTCTCTTAACGCGAAATGTGACGCTGCTAAAATTTATGGTTGGCGTCACTACTAAAACAATGTGTTCCAGTTACATGGAATATATCGATGAAATTTCGGAATAGGAGTAAAAGAGATTTTTAATTCGGTATGTAATTGACTAACTTATGAATCTAAACGATAGATTTTTTCATACATTTTTTATGGTAATTTTATTTACTATCAGGGCTTTTGGCAGGAACAGACTGTCGCGACATGTTGTAAAGAAGATTTCCATTTTGTTCGCTTTGACTAAGTTTGGGATTTGAACCACTCACTTTGCTTTTAATAAGCCAATAAACTATCACAGACATATCACATAGGAATATCATGTTAAGTCAGACACAAATCAGTGCAAAGATGTAAATCTATCTTCGATTTGATCTCTAATTCTTATGAGCCTGTGAAGTTTACTACTTTAGTGTAAATGATAAACCATTTACTGTAAATTCACAGAATATTTAACGCTTTTTTTAAATGGAATCCCCGATTTGCAATATTTTTTTTCTACTCACCTATTTTGCTCTCTATTGCATTATTGTGATACATTGTGTATATGTGTGTGCGTCACCTCTGCTCTCTTTTTAAACTCTGCCAAAATTTTTGTTCTTTTTTTCTCTCTCGTTTTAATTTATTTGCCCTCTTTTGTGGATTTTTTTCATATAACCAACACACACACATTCAATCCATTTCCGGTGTGTGTGTGTGTTCAATGGCATAGTAATTCCTTATTTCTTATATGTATGATTGTATATGTGAGTATAGGTACAAATAATTGCAATATTTTTCTTTAAATGTTCATGTGTGTGTGTGTATTTAAAATATTATACAAATTTTTACTGTGTATTTAACATTAGCAATCCCTTTCTTTTTTCAATAATTTTATTATAATTTGTATGTGTGCCATTCAAATGAGAATGAGAGAGAGAGAGAGAAAGGTTGAAAGCGAGAAAAAAAGAGAGAAGTAGAGATTATCTAAACTAAATTTAACATATAATATCACATTTAATATCCTCTTTCAAAATTTCTTATTTATTTCTATGCATTTATTATACTAAACATAGTTAAAGTAAGTGCAGATATTTAAAGGAATGCATTCATAAGTTATTAAAAATAAGAAAAATGCTTGAAAAACTGTCTGCCTAGGCATCCAGCGTCTCCAACTAGATCAATTTATTATAAAATATTTCAACTATTTTTCAAATATACAGAGCAGTTAAGGAATAATTGAGTGCTACCCAATCCCCTAGCTGTATGTGTATTTGTAAGTGGCATATGCTTAGCCCAGAGGAAAATTGTTAGTAATATTTTCAAGTTTAACCTAATAAAATGTTTATGTAATGGAAAATGTACAACGCCAAATCCTTAAAGACTGCGTATTTAACTTGACAAATATTCTTTCAAAAATGGAGATCATTTCTCATTATTATTAGGGTATCTCAATAGAAAATAGTAGATCCTACTGTAATTTTTCTTCGGGTATATGATTGATAAACAAAAAAATGTTCAAACAGAAGCGACGTGGACCTACTTCACTGAAAGTTGCCACAAACTGAATGAATTTTTACGCTCTTTTTAACGAACATTGTTGATATTCGTGTCCAATGTGTGTAAAAAGCCTAAGGTGATCGTCCCCTGAGGGACATTGGTATTTATAAGACCAGTCGAATATTGCTTTGACGCTGTACTACCAGATTTACTAAACAATCTGACCTGAGCTACGATTTTTAATATACAATCAGTTTCAATTTAACACGTAAATAGGCTGATGCGTAATTATGTTATTAAGGCAAACACTAAGGGGATGCTTTCTATTAATTCCGAAAACGTTGAAATATCTGTAAGTAAAGTTATGCCAGCAGAGATGGCATACATATTTTTTAAATGACCACAGGGACACTCTTCAATGTCCATACATCTACACGATATGGTGGCATCTTTAAAGAAGATTTCGTCAAGCGGTCATTTAAATTTTCATAGATGTAAGGACCGAAAAATCACCGTAGACTGTTAAGTAGTGTGTTGCTTATTAGCTGTGATTCAAAATTTAGCTTAGACATCTCGAACAGAATGAAATACAGTAATCACTCGATTTACATACGTCGCAGTATGTTCCAAAAAAAAGGCGAATAAATCGAATAACGACGCAAATTGAAGTTAGAGAGAACAAAAAATTTGACGCCTTAAATCGAAACAACGTTAATCGGAATGACGTAAATCGAAGGATTACTGTATTGACTTCCTGGTATTACTTCCTGGTTAAAACTCAGGTAGTAAAATATTGTTACGAAAGTGGAAATGGTGTTATTAAAATAATAAACAAAATCTCCAAAAACAAAACAATGAACTTGATCACGTGATCAAAGAATAAACAACATCAGCACAAAAAAAATAGACGAGATAAAAGATGTAAACAACCAACAACAAAGTACAACGATCAGAGAAGTAAACAACCAACAACAAACAAAATAATTGCAGTGAAATATTTCTCAAATAAATTTGACGTTCAAAGTCCATTTCATCTAGTTCACATGGGCAAATTTAACATACACAACATGAATCCTGACCCCAGGCTTTTAGTGACCAACTAAGTAACAAAGTAATGTTAATAGGAATAGAAGGACAATTTTTATCGTCAGTTCGATTGCAGTTCTTAGGTTAGATTTGGTCTGAGTGGTAGCTCTGATAACACAAAGCTCACTTGAGTACGCATAGCGGGACATTGCGATACCACGAGTGAACGCAGTCCCTGTACTAATCCATGTTTCATTAAAATCAGAAAAAAGGAAGAAGTTGATCAGCGCAAGGGTTGCACAGTTATTCCAGAAACAACTTTGTAAATTAAATGATGTAATCAAGATAGAAATTGAAATAAAAAAATTCTTCTTAAGCTTTCAAGTGAAGATATGAAGTAAAATTAAAAAAAAATTATTATGGTCCTTATAGTCGTGGCCACACACTGTACATGTGTTAGTTTAATATGCATGCATGCATGCATGGTAGTTACAAATATCGTATGCTTTATAATTTTTATTCAAATTGTTATTGTTGTTGTTGTAATTGCAATTGTTATTATTATTTGTAATTGTAATATTCTATGCACATAAATTTATCTTAAGAGGCTTTCAATTCCGATTTATTTTTAAGAAACACATTGGTTTTCTAAGCAATGCTAAGCAGAATTTTATTTTGAACTAAAAAAATTTGGAAAAAAGAATTTAAAAGAAGAACTGAAAACATATTTAATGTCTTTGGCAGTTATAATAAATAAAATTAAAGAAATTCAAAGAAAATCACTCACATACACCCTTCGAACTAATGAAAATACCTTTTAAAAACGTTTAAAATATGAGCTCGCAGATTGCATATAAAATATAAATAAATTTGTGTTTAGTTTCAATTACAGATTCTTTATTATTCACACAATTCTGTGTGTCACTGTTCATAATTTTAGGTAAACAACAACAATTTGCTTTGTTTGTTATTCCTCTGTTTAGACCCTCGCATAACCAATAACAATTACTAGACAATTGTTTGAGAGATCTTTGTAACGGAGATCTTTAAACCACGATTATTTTCTTCTCTTTTCAAACGCACCGCATACGACTGATTGGATTTCAATGACTCACTCGTCTGCTTTGCCATGACTTTTATCAGGACCGCCATCTAACGTCTTTTTTTCAACTAGTGCTTATTTCGTGAATGGTAACACTTAGCTCATGTTTGATTTGACAAATAATTACTTTTATCTTTCCGCTGAACGAATATGGTTGTGTATACGCGTTTTCACTTCGCTAAGTGGGCCTGTGATCGACTTACAGAAGATGCCGATCTTGAGAAAAAAATTCATCTCTTCAGATGAGACTCATTTTGATCCGGGCGGGTATGTAAACAAGCAAAATTGTTCCATGTGGCTTTTACATTCAATGTCGATCGTTATCGGGCCATGTTGAATGAATTTTTGTTCGCAAAAATTGAAGAGGAGGATATTGGCAACATTTGGTTTCAACAGCACAGCGCTACCTGCCACACAGCCGAAGCTACACTCGATGTTTTGCGCCCTATTCTTAAAGATCGCATTATCAGCCGGAGAGCTGATGTCGTTTGGACACCTCGGAGCTGCGATTTGACACCGTTGGTCTATTATTTGTTGGGTGCCGTCAAAGATAAATGTTACGTCGCACACAATCGATATTGTGCTTAAAAATTGGACCGATCGTGTAGGCTACTGCAAGGCTAGCCGAGTCAGTGATTTGAATGAAATTATTTTCCATTATTAACCGGAAGGATTATGCTTGCAAATAAAAAAAGAAATTTGAGAAAATATTCAAAAAAAAAGAAGTATTTTGATGATGATGAATGTGCTTAGCGTCACCTTTTCGAAATCTGTTTAAGGGTAAATATTGTTGTTTCATTACTGTTGTTTTATAGTTTGTTTACATTTCTTCTTGTAGTGTTTGTTGTTGTATTTTTGTTTACGTTTTTAATGTTAAGTAATGTAAAAGCAAAACAGCAGTATCTAGATTTTTTATTTTCGTAACAATATTGTAAATATTTTCTGAAATTAATTAATATTTCAGAGTTTTTCTATTTTGTTTCGTTTTTTTTATGTTCTTACATCAGGTATCTTGATTGTTTTTTTAAAAATATGAAATTTTTTTCTGTATGTTATTATTGTATGTGATTAAATCTCTATTTAAATATTTGCACTTGAAAAAGAAGTTATAACTATAACTACAGCAACAGTAAAAAATATTGAAAAACAATTTTAAATCGAATTCCCAATTTATTAAAGTACAGAAGCGGAAAGAAAATCAAAAAAAAAAACGAATTTTTTCGCAGAATAATTTTATAAAATTACAACGAATGAATAAAATTTTGTTTTGCGTATTCGTATGAATCATTGTCGCCGTATGTTGTTTTAATATGATGTTCACCGTTTTTTTTCCCCCGAAACTTTTTCAAGCAGATTAAAAATTTTTTTGTGCAGTAGACACAGATTTATTTATTCATTTTTTATGAAACAATAAGAGTGGCAAGTATTTTTAATAAGTACAGCAGCAGTGGTAGAGAGAAGTCAACACAGACTTTTAGCGCTTTCAATGTTTGCATCGAATACTTGACTTAAACATAACAGTCAGAGGACTTTGCTGTAGTGCCGTAAGTTTTATGACCCGTTGAACAGGACATTTAGTTGAAGATAATCTTGTAGATCTCCAGCCTTGTTATTGAAAGGAGGCAAGAAGAACCGTAAGACCTAAAGTCTCTGGGTAGGCCATATGATATTCTGCCGACCTTTCCATTAGCCCCCATCCTCTTTCTCAAACGTTCATGGTATACCGTAATGGGTTTGAAAATATATTCACTGCTTTAATAAACTTCTCCACTATGTACCAGTACTTCGCGGATAGTAGCAGCAACACCATATTGCCTAACGTTCACATTTGAACCTACTAATCATATGAAGCAAGCTACTAGTGTCTGAGATAGGTATCGCGACATCCTATTACATACATGTAACCTATATACAGGTACAACCTCAGTCATATACGACTGCGTCTAATCCGTAGTAAGTGCGTTATTTTGTATTGAGCGGGGGACCACGGAATGCTCTGACGACAGATTTTAAAACGTTTTCATGACTTTACATTGCTACAACTGATTTATAAGTTGAATTGATCGCCGTGGTAGTGTGTAGTGTGTTGGCTTTTAACAAAAGGCCGGTTCGAATCCAGTCAGACATAAACGAAAATATTTCTTCGCGACTTCTCTCACAATCGCAAAGATTTGACGAGTAAAATTCCATGAAAAGCTTCTCAAAATCTGTCGTTCGGAGTCATTTAAATGTACCTACAGTTTAAAGTTGCTTCTGAACGACAGATTTTTGAGAAGCACACAAGATAAGTGCTGTGAGAAGCTAGGTCGTAATCTTGACTGAAGGGTTGCAATGGCCAATTATGTATGTATGTATGTATTTGGAAATTTGACAAACCCTTTCTACCATTGGAGTCACTCGAATATTCTAAAGTTAGAGTAGGTTAGGTCGAAGTGGTAAATTTGATTACAAACGGATACCTACACGCGCACAGTGGCCCGTTGTAATGCCACAGGTAAGAGCAGTCCATGTACTGACTAAGTGCCCCATACATACATACAAAACTGGTCATTACAACCCTTCAGTCGGGATTACTCTTTACCTTCTCATACCACTTATGTTGTGTGTGTTAAGTTTATATCGGGTCCGCCATTTAACGTTTTTTGTCAACTAATGCTTATTTCGTGAATGGTAACACTTAGCTCATGTCTGATTTGACCGATAATTTGCTTTATCCTTCAGCTGAACGAATATGGTTGTGTATACGCTTGCATAACGCTGGGAAATATTGCGACTTTACTTTGAAAATCATGGTAATGTTGCAGAATGTGTGCGAAAATTGTGTACGAATTTTGGAAGAAGACAAGCAGCGTCAAAATTGTCGCATTTGGGGCACAGAAAACCCGCATGCATACATTGAAAAGCCGACTGAACTCAAAACGAGTCACTAGTTTGTTGCGGATTTTGGTCGAGAGGCAAATCTAGATAAAATTGTTGCATGCAATACGGGTGGTGTGAGAAACTAGGTTGTGTTCTTGACTAAATAGTTGTAAAGACTAATTACAGCTATGATAAGGAATAACTTGCAGTTTAAATTAACTTTGAAAGGGATGGATGGATTAGCGTAACTTAAAAGTTTCAAACTTTTGCATGTTTTGTACATATGTAAACTACAAATGTAAATTCTTACATACCATACATACATACATATTGTATGTATTAAAACAATATTTTTTGAATTAAAAATCATACATTATTTATATTTTTATATCTGCTAAAGATACAACAACAATAACAAAAACAATATGTTTTAATGAATATTGTAAGAGAAAAAATGAAATTCATTTTAAAAACCATTTTATTTGTTTGTTTTCTGTCTGTCGTTCTTTAATTTTTTTTTTTTTAATAAAAAAAATGGATTTTATACCAAAAAACCATAAAAGAAATCCCCCTTAAAAAATCACAAAACATTGGGCGTTTATTGAAACCAACTTTTCCTATGTGTTATTGCTTTAAATGGTCGTTAATTCAAGCAGCAAAAAAGGACAAAAAATGTTTCAATTCATAATGCGTTGTGCCCCTTAAAAAAAAACAAAATAAAAAAGAAATGAAAAAAGCAATTATTCATCAGCTATTTGTTAAAAATCTTTTAAAAAATTAATTTTTAAAAATTTTGTTAAATTTTTATTAAATTTGTTATTGAATTTTTAAGAATTTTTTGTTTTTATACTTTTGTTTTTTACTTTTGTTTTTTGGCCTGGTCTTTAATATTTCTCTTTAATAAATTAATAATAAATAAATAATCTTAAATAATCTTAAATAATAATAATAATTTTTGTTTTTGTTTGTTTATTTTTCTCTTTACAGGTGAGTGCATTTCTTTTAATTAATGAAAGGTAAACTTTATTTTTCCAAAAATTTAAAATGAATTTTAAATTGCAAAACCTTTCAACAGCAGCAATAAAATGCCAAGAGAAAATTTAAAGGAAAATTTAATTTTCCTTTTTGGAATTCTAAGGTAAACTCAAAATTAATCTACTCCAGCCCACAATAAAGGTATCCGCCATTGAATCACTGTAAACAGCCTCGTAGTTTTTTTATAAATGGTCCGCCAAATAACTTTTTTTTTTTGAAAATGTTTTAAAAAAACGACTGAATAATTCCTCAAATTTCTTTTTTTATTTGAAAGTACATTCCTTCCGGTTAATAATGGAAAATAATTTCATTCTAATCATTCATTCTCGGCTGGCCAAGCAGAAGCCGATCACGATCGGTTAAAATTTTAAGCACATTATCGATTGTGTGCAGCTGTATCTCACCAATGGCTTCACGAATATGGTCCTTTAAAGGGTTTCTCGGCGTACACTTGTCTTTAAAGGCACCGCACAAATAATAGTTCCGAGGTGGACAAAAAACATCAACTCTGCGGCTGATAAGGCGCAAAACATCGGGTGTAGCTTCGGCTGTGTGATACAGGCAGCTGTCCTGATCTCAAGTAATCTCTGTTCAACTGCCATTAAGGCTTTGTTTGCAGTACTTCTTGTTTTATACTTGTTAACCATCCAAATGCTTACTCTTTGAATGCATTAATGCCGCAAGTATATGTTCTTGTGAATCGTAAGCCTCAAGACAACCTACATACTGGGCTTCCAGAGATTTCATTTCTGAATTCTTCCTTTTAAAGTAACCTTGCCAGATTAGAAAAGTGGCTGCTTAAAACGCTTACTCTAGAAATATGTGAATAACTACTTTGATAAGAGACCTTTCATCATTCTAATGAACAGTACACTAATCATCTGCTTATCTGATGGAATACAATCAATAAAGACTTAAAGGAAAAAGTGAATATACAACTCCAAAGCAGCTCATGCCATAACTGACAGCAGTGAAATGCTGTTCCGTGAAAATCTTCTAAATTCCCATAAAAACCTCAGCTCAGTATCTGTTTGAATTCTAAAGGTTTTCCACTGAAAAATTTCAAATCATTCGAAGGCATCTGTTATGTGGGTTCCAGTAGTGAGAGATTTCTGAGTCTTACATTAGACATCCTTTTGAAAACCTTTGGTTATTATAAGACCAACTAATTTGGTTTTACCTTTGCAGAAATGATATTGAAAGAAGTGCTCTTCCAGTTGATTTTAGTACTTTACTTTCAAACCTTTTCGTTTCTTTTCAGAAACACAGAGCTGACATACACCATCATCTCAGCTGTTTTGCTTTGTCTGTTTCATAAATGAAATTTTTTCCAGCTTAGCAGATAATTAAGTATGCTGTAATAACTTTTGGTTTAATAGGGTTACCATCTGACAAAGCATGCCATCTTAGAATTGTAATTTTCTAGGCAGGAATTATAAACAAACGATAATATAGGCCGGTAATGTAGTCGCCATAGTCTAGTATATAGTGTGTCGGCTTGTTAGACGTAAGGCGAGGGTTCAAACCCCAGCTTAAAAGACATCAAAACGAAATTGTAACAAAAATATTTCTTCGGCGACTGCCTCTCAGCAGATTTCTGGCAAAAACTCTGAGTGTTAAATAAAATTGCCATGAAGAGCTTCTCAAAAATCTGTTGTTCGCCACTGATATGTAAAAACGAACGCACACAATATAAGTGGTGTGGGAAGCTAGGTCGTAATCCTGACTGAAGGGCTGTAATGACCAATTAAGTATGCAACACAGGCTCAATTGTATTACAATAGGAGTTCTAACGAAACATAAATAAGCTATGCTAAGATGATATCGGCGCCTCCATTCTATAACGTTCTAAGAACACATAATGTTCATGCATTTTTAAATTCTACGTTCTTTATTGTCAAAATTTAGTTAAAATGCGTGAATCCGTTCCGAAGGTATAGGGAAAAATCTACTTAGAATACACTTTAACAGCTCATAACTCGACTTAGAATGTTATAGAACGGAAGGCGTCGATATTCGCTTACATTAGAAATAAAGTATTGCATATTCCCAGGGGAATAGAATTCGCTGTAGTCTAAAAGGCAGTGTGTTGACTTATTACACTTAAGATCACGGTACAAATACCAGGTCAAACACACATATTTTCTCATTTTCAGCAAAACGAAATAAAAAAAAAATATTTCTGCAGCGACTTTCTCTTAACAGATTTCTGGTAAAAATTCTGGGAGTAAAAAATATTTCCATGAAAAGTTTCGTAAAAATCTGTCATTTGGTGACGACTCTAGCTAGCTGCAGTGACTGAAGAATTTATCACTGTGGGCTACCAATTTCGAAATGTTTGGAATTCAACTGGTAGTAATTGATTTGATTACGAGGTGTGACCGTAGATTAAATTCTGATACCTCGGGAGCTAGGAGCCCTTAGAACCTCGGTTCCAGCCTGGCTGTTGGTGTGGATCCTTTTGGCAGCATCGTGGTGGCTGTGGTTTGGACCCCAATCGCGGGAAAAAACTAGCTAGGCTCGGTATGGAGTTGCACTTTCAACTGGGTGCCGTGACCCAAAGATCGGAAGGAGTTTTAGATAGGCTAACCAAATACATGGTTTCAAATTGGTACTCCAGTGTAGCAATCTGTTGCAACCGGAGGGCGTTGGTAGACGCATTATATTTTACCCTGTGCGAAGAGCACCATGGGATTAAGTCCACGCGGATAGTTACCCATGAAAAACTTATCATCGTTGACTGGAGAATTGTAATAAACAACTATGTATGTATGTATACCTTCAGGGGCAATGTTATAAATGTGGCATACTTTTAGGTAAGACAATTAAATAAAAAAGGGTCATATTTAGGCCAAACACATTTAATATTCGTCCTTTGAAAGTTTTAACGTGTTAAAAAACAATAATAAAATGGGAAGAGAAACTTTTTTCACAATTTTCTTTAATTCATTAATTTTTTTTTTAATATTTTTTCTTAATTGTTTACTTGTCTAAGGCAAGTTTATCTTTTAAATTTCATAAAAGAGCATGCAGAGCAAAGATGCTTAATGAGTGCGAATCATTTCAAGTTTTATTCTGATGTCTGTTCTAACCCTTTTCTTTTATGCCACAGTCTCAGTCTCAACTTGGAAGTCCTTCGTTTTGAGAAAAGAAAAAGTTTTTGTTTAATTTAAACGCAATAAATTATTATTGAAGTTTCATACTTTTTTTTTTTTTGTATTGGATTTCTTTGTTGGTATTGGATTTCTATTTGCCTATATTATTGTTGTTTCTTTTTCTTTTTAATTGTTTTTGTAATTTTTGTTTTTTTTTTATTTTGTATTTTTCTTCTGTTTCTGTTTCATCTTTATCATCTTGTTTGATGATGTGTCTGTAAAAATGTAAATTTTTATTGCAAAACGTTTTCACATTTTGATTCACAAGGATTTACAAAATGTTCAATGTGTGTGTAAGGGGATAAAAATTTTTTGTTCGTTAAAATAAATACAAAAAAATGAAAACTTTCCTTTGTTTGTGTTTTTCTTTTACACTCTTTTGCTCTCTCTCTCTCTCTCTCTCTCTCTCGCTCTCTGTCTCTCTTTCTCTGTGATGAGTTCTTTCTTGAAACTTTTTTTCTTTAATATTTTCACCCCCAATGGCCTTCCCAGCATTGTGGTTCAATTTGAAGATGAATTTTTTTTTTATTCAATTTTCAGTCATTCACTCACTCACTCACTCACTCACTCACTCACTCACTCACTCACTCACACACACACTCATTCATTCATTCGTTTAAACTTTCGTTTCATTCTCATTCATTTTCATTTCCATTACCATTCGGTTTATTAATGCGATTGATGTTGTGCTAACGAGCTGTAATTAAACGTGTAATTAATTTTTCACAATATTTTTTTCCCATTCGTTCATTTTCTTTTTATTTATTTATTGTTGTTGTTGTTATTATTGTTGTCCTTATTAATATTGTTTTTGTTGTTGTTGTTTCATTTGATTTTCTATCATTATTTTTATGTTGCTACTGCTGCTGGTGTTGTCTGTCGTCATATCGTCATTATGGTTCGTTCAGTATTCAAAAGAGAGCGCAACATTTTTGAATTGTTAATAAAAATTAAACAGGAAAACAAGAAAAAGTAATGGGAAAGGGAAATGGAAATTAATTTAAAAATGTTGTTCGAATTAAAATTAATTAATTAAAATTGATATTTTTTTATTATTTGTTATAATTTTATTTCAATAAAAGTTAATAAATATTGTTAGAGAATGTAGTAGCATTTGAAATTATAATAAAACTAGCAGATTGTATCCGACGTTGCGCGGGTTATAAAAATAACAATAAATAAAAATCCGGTTTCGAAACCGGCTTCTTAAAAATGCAATTTTTCAAATTATTGGGAAACCGGTTTATCAAACAACTCAGTTTTTTTAATACTCTAAGTCCTAAATATAAATGCAAGCAATTTGCCCGTTTTTCGCCCCTTTTCCCATTTTTGGTCCAACTTTTTAAACAAAACACCACCAATAGCTATTTGGGAAACATAACCAAGTTATTTCGTAAAAAAATAACTATAGAACCCATAAAATACAGCATTTATGCATAAAGTACTAATTTTTGCCGTTTTTTTTTCTCCCTTTGTCCTATTTTTTTCCTTTTGGTTCAAAATTTTTAAAAGATTTATAGCCTATAACCTGCACCGACAAAAGCTCGATGAAGATCCCAAATTTCAAGAAAATCGGTTCAAGCGTTCAGGCGTGATTCGGTATGCACTTAATTTGCCCGTTTTTGGCCCCTTTCCCCCTTTTTGGACCCCTTTTAACTTTTAAACACATAAATTACGGCATTTATGCATTAAAGTATTAATTTTAGCCCATTTTTTCTCCCTTTGTTCCATTTTGTCTCCCGTTTTGCTCATAATTTTGAAAAAGCCTATAACCTGCACCGACAACAGCTCGATCTGTATCCCAAATTTCAAGAAAATCGGTCCAGGCGTGATTAACTAACAAACAAACAAAAAAACAGACTTACAGGAAGATTTATAATATATATTAGGATTAGGATAACCTGCACTCAATTTGCCCGTTTTCAGTCCCTTTCCCCCTTTTTGTATCTCTTTTGGTTCTACTTTAGAAACGAAATACCTCTAAAAGCTATTGGGGAATCTTAACCAAGCTAAATCGTAAAAAAGCACCTATTACCATTTTTCCCTATTTGTCCCATTTTTTCTCCCCTTTTGGTCAAAATTTTAAAAAGATTTATAGCCTATAACATGCACCGACAAAATCTTGATATATATCCCAAATTTCAAGAAAATCAGTCCAGGCGTGATTGGCCAACGAACAAACCAACAAACATTTGGTAAACTTAACCTAGCTAAATCGTAAAAAATTACCTATGATAATTTTTTCTCCATTTTTCCCATTTTTTCTCCTCTTTTCGTCAAAATTTTTTTAAAAAGATTTATAGCCTATAACCTCCACGGACAAAAGCCCGATCTATGTTCCAAATTTCAAGAAAATCGGTCCAGGCGTTCAGACGTGATTGGCTAACAAACAAACAAACAAAAAAAACAGACTTACAGAGAGATTTATATTCTCAAATTAAGATCAACAGTTGAGAACTTTCGACGCCATAGCATTTTAAAACATGAATTCCACATTTGGTTTTCAATACTTTAAACTTTAAGGAGTAAGTACCATAGAGTTTTCACAAGATGTTATTACTATTACTAAATGTCGCCGTTGTCTAGTAGGCTAGGTCGAAACTCTGACTGTCCTGGTATGTCGGACTCTCCCACTGGGTATACCGACTAAAAACCCACCTTGTCTCCTCACCGGGGTATCATTCCACCTCGGAAGTACGGTTGTATTACTTCGAGGTGGATCCCTATTG